>CM027839.1:55287276-56589151 GCA_016097545.1 Eucalyptus victrix | reverse complement strand
CATTTGCAAACCAGCATCGGTAGTTCCTAGCTCCACTCGGTTTCTGTAAACCGTTGCACTGCCATTACTCTGATTTCCGTAAGAAATTCATGAAAGTAATGAACTTGTGGTTGAAAAGGTAACCGATTATACCCGAAAACTTCAAATTCTGGAGAATAATGTGTTATTTTTCAAGTGTTAATGCTCTCCATTAGACGAATCTTGGTAAAACGACAAAATCCAGAAATCCAAATAACTTTTTCTCGAGTTATCAAAGAATGGTACGATGTATGTCTAAAATGTGTTTCGTTTCCACGTTGGAAAAGGCGCTTGAGTGATTTCTCCGGTGTATTAATATGTAATCGGTAAGCAATGATCATAACCATGATATGCCTTTGCTCAAGCAGGTGGAAAGAGCAATTCAACGAAGACTGTGATCATTGCAGTTGCGACAAGTGCTTCAGCGGTCCTTGTTATCGGCGTCTTCCTACTCCTGATAATGAAAAGGAAGAAGAAGCAGCCCAGACAAAGAGTTGAAGGTGAGTCTGTCTTTTGGCATTGGAACAGCTACTGTCCATGAGGTTTAAAGGATCATGAAATTAATGAAGTTGACTATTTACTATGCTTTTGCAACAGCACGATATAGACAATTAGGCCAACATTTTATAAACAAATTGGGTTGAGAATTCCAGATCATGGAATAGATATTTCGAACTTTACATTCATGGGCACCGCTTGGACATGTCCAATTACACATTTCTCATTTACTGTAGTTAGCATAAACTGATTGAGCAGGCCAAAATAGAAAGTTGATAGTAATCCCTACAGGAGCAACTCTATGTACTAAAAGTTTGACAAGTTTTTATTATAAACAGTATGATAAAGACATTCATGCTCTGAATGACTGCATATTTCTCTTTCTAGGTGAAGTTGAGGATGAAATAAGCACGGCAGAGTCACTGAAATTTGATTTCGGCACTATTAGAGCGGCAACTGATAACTTCTCTGATTCCAAGAAGCTTGGACAAGGGGGTTTTGGTGCTGTTTACATGGTACTAATTAACAAAGCATCCTCTAGTCACTTTTATTCAAAATTCAAGCAACAAAATGGTCATAGATGACATCAATGCAATACTCTTCTAAATGCTTCAATTACATATGAATACTCACGAGGATCTACTTTGATGATATTTTAGGGTCGGCTCTCTAACGGACAAGAAATCGTGGTAAAACGGCTGTTGCAAAATTCTGACCAAGGAGAAGTAGAATTCAAGAACAAGGTCATGTTACTAGCTAGGCTACAACATAGAAACTTGGTCAGGCTCCTAGGTTTTTGTCTAGAAGGAGTTGAGCGGCTTCTCATTAACGAGTTTGTGCCCAATTTAAGCCTTGACCAGTTCATATTCGGTACGTTTCTCGAGTTGTCATTCTTGAAATCGAATCCTCATGAAATGATTAAGGGACTTCTTATAGAATGTGATTTTCAACAAAATGTGTAGATCCCCTAAAGCGTGCAAATCTTGGCTGGGATAGGCGCCACAAAATATTAATGGGTGTTGCTCGAGGGATGCTTTACCTACATGAGGACTCTCAACTTCGTATCATCCATCGGGACCTCAAAGCCAGCAACATTTTGTTGGACTCAGACATGAATCCTAAAATATCATATTTCGGTATGGCGAGGTTGTTCGAGTCAAACCAAACTCAAGCAGAGACAAACCAAGTCGAGGGGACCTAGTAAGTGCCACAACTACCTGTAGCTAATGCTTGCCAAAATAACATGGGCAAACTATAGAGCTAATATGATGGATTTATTATGATGCACAGCAGTTATATGGCACCGGAATATGTAATGCATGGAAACTTCTCTATCAAGTCCGATGTCTTCAGTTTCGAAGTGATAGTTTTGGAAATTGTGAGTGGTCAAAGGAACAATCTTTTCCAAGCAGGCGATAACATAGAGGTCCTTATAAGCTATGTGAGTATAAGAACATATCTTCTTATTTTTCATATTGTTTTGGAGATCAATCTGCTCAATTTTTGTCGTATGTTTGCAGGTTTGGAAGAATTGGAGGGAAGGAACAATATCAAATATCATTGATCCCTGTATTACTTTTAGTTTGAGTACCAAAAGTGTGAGGTGTGTCCACATTGGTCTACTATGCGTCCAAGAAAATGTGGCTAACCGACCAACAATGGCCTCAGTCCTTCTCATGCTCACTCGATCACACTCCAAGTGCCATCACAACCTGCGTTCTTCTTGCACAGTGGCAACGAGTCCGATATATCATCAACGCAAGATTACAGCTCGAGAGTGCCCGAGGTCGAAAAATCAAGAAACAAATCAAACCAGTTCTTGAAAAAGGAGGCCTCCATGACCGAGCCATATCCACGGTAGCCTTGACAAACTGTAGATAGTCATAGTGTGCCCTAAGCGTTAATTTGTGTGTTTGTCATGGTTTTCAAATTATCAAAATTACATTCTCATGATTTAATTATTCCTAGCAATTACTATTTTTGTGTAGTGCTTAAGTGACATATTGAGCCAGATTTAATGCATCAAACTAAGTGCATTTTCCAATTTAGTCATAGGCGTGTGCCATCTACATGTATGTCCATGCTAGTTAGAAATTGCTATTTTAAGACATAGCTCAAAACAGTTAAATTGGCTAAGAGTCGAACCTAAAATCACGAGTTTCTCAAGACACAAATTTCCAATTATTTTACTAGTTTAAGGTTCTCCTAAGTTAGAGCAATTGCTCAAACAATGATCGTTCATGAGACTTGAGAAGGATCTATGACTACTTTGAACAAGACAACTACGTGAACTCACCAATTAAATCAAATAATAATGAACATGAGTTGTGGACACCTAAAAATGATCGAGTCCTCTAAATTGACATGACACTGATACAAAATTCGATATTGAGTGATTCTACCATCGACAAGTCATTGGTAGCAAAAATGGTTGTTAATGGCCTACACAATCAATAAATATATTACAATTATCAACATATGATAACGACTAGTCAACGATTGACTCTTAGATAAATTTAAATAAATGTTGAAGGTAGAATCTAAAGACAATTAAGATGCCGATTAACGGTTAGATCAAGTTACACTTGAGAAGTCTTGACGGCTTGTAGAGAAAGTTGATATGCAATCATGGAGAGCGATCATGGAGTCTAAACTTATGGAGATGCATTTGAGTCCAATGACAACAAAAGAGTTATAACCACTTATAGATAAGTTTGACATGCAATCACGGGTTGTGATAATAGAGCTTAAAATCATGGAGATGCAGTTGTAACCTTTAATTTGAATGTCAACCACTTGGATATTGTTACATTTTGTAATACACTATATGAGCTATGCTGAATCATGGTAGAGGAGGATACAATCAACCACACAAACTATGTATCTTTTCCCCATGTAAAACTTTCTAAGCAGCTTCTTTGCCACGTATGATAAATTGTTGGATTACATATAGTAGTACCTTAACCGGAAACTTTTATCACCGGTGGTTAATAGCCAATTGAAAAATCAAATTTGGGGTCAATGTTCTACTTAGGTGTTCAAAATACGGTCAATCCATTCAATAACAATTCAATTCGCAAGTCCTTTCTTTTAATTTTTTTTTTTCTTACCGTGTTGAATTATTGCTCAAGAAACTTTGCGGTCGTCCTTGGTTTACGGTATCATACTCTCCCATTCCAACCAGCACCGCCCACTAGGCTTCTTTCTTCTTCATCAGTCTGTCCAAGTTAGAAATGATTACCCTTTCAAAATGTCCCGTTCGAATTTAGAATATTGTTTAAATTTTTAACATTATCCGAAATTCCATATATATGAATTTTTCGTGTTGATAAGTACATATTAGTAGAATTTCAGATTTTTGGAATGAAGAAAGACATCAATAAGATTTAGATTAAAGAAAAGGTAAAGCTATCGGTTACTAAAAATGAAAGTCACATATTATAATAAAATTCTGAAAAGAAAACGCAGCACATAGTTCGAGCTCGTCACGGGGCCATGAGAATGCATGTTGGAAAAGATCAACTTCGAAAATTCTATTGTTTCCAACTTTTGTTATTGTCCCTGTCTACTCCAATCTCCGTCATTGCTTACATGATAATATAAATATAGTCTACGATCTTCCTGGCAATTGCTTAAAGTTAATATGGAATCATGGTGGCCTGGACTTGAGACCAAGACAAACGTGTTATCACATAAGTCAAGATCAACGATGTTCAAGTGGGCATGAGGATTAATTTATATATATATATATTAAATTAATAGTTTGAAAGGAGCGGAAAATCGGTATCCAAGGGAACGGATCAGTGCGCGTAATTGAATATTTCGAATAATTTTATGTGCAAGTGTTTTAAGCTATATGGCATTTAAAATGCTACCGTGATGAATGAAGCATACAACAAACTTAAAGCATGCAGAATAGTAAAAGCCCTAAATGTAAATTTGATGTTGATATTGAATGTTGACGTTAACCTAAAACTATGCCTCACTTTAGGAACACCATTTTGATTCGTTCAAAAGCAAAGTTGAACATAATGACGATTATCAAGCGCGAGGGGGAGATATTAAAAAGAAAAGGCTAGTGATAACATCTGTGAAAACAATTTCCCATTGTTGTTTAATGATAAGTGGGAAGGTTCTCTAGACCCACTAACGTTTCATTGAGAAAAAATAATGCTAGATGTACTAAAAATCCCTGCAAAAATACTTTACTTAATGGGGAGAAATGTCTTAGTAAGAAAATATGCTAATCTTGTCCTACTAAAAGAACATAACCAAGTAAAGAAGTATAGTCCATGTCTCTTTTGAAGCGGCATTGGCCATTAAGGCGAAATTACTCATGGTAGATGAACATTCCACCTGTTTGTGTCATTCGTCCTCGAGGTTCAAGTTAAATCAAAACTCTATATCTTCCATATTACCAAAAATTGGGGCTATGTGAGGATGTCCAATTGGAGTTGATATTAGCAATGGTAAGGATTTGGTTCTACAATAAGTATGATGCATATGCCAACCGATTCAATATGACGAACTCCACCCAACGAGTGGAGATGGCGCCGTTATCAAGTAATGCCTAAAAATCTGTATATCATTGCTTCGTGAAAGGAAGAACCTTTTGCTAGCTCTTTGTCTTCATCTATCAATAAGGTTGAGACATATTTGACAACTCACTATTCAAACTACATTCAAAGAGTTGGCCAAGACAACATCGACATCCTTAAATGATCATAACCTTTCTACGACGGTTGATAACTTACTAAACCCACAAGGTTCATCGAATCATTAATGCCCATGCTAAGTGCTAGCCGAAAGATTGGGAAAGATAATAGGAGATCATTGACTGCAAAAAAATATAGAAATGGCTGGTTGAGAGAAAGAATGATCCAAAAAGTTACATTCATCTGTCATCCATTTGGTTATTCACTGGTTTTCTCGCAAAGAAAAAAGAGAAGGTTCGATAATTTCATAAGTATCAAAATTCAAGCCGCCACAGACCCCACTCCAAATTAGAACATGTGGACAAATAGAGATTTCGACGAAGCAACCTGCGTAGGAGCTACACAAGCTATATGTTCATACATTATTAGTCTATCGACACCATAAAAGAAAGACCCCAAAAACCCGAAAAAATCTAAGAAGAATGGATCCTCCCAAACTCCCTCTCTTGCTTCTTCTCACATTTGCTTCCGCCATTAACGCCCAATTTTTCTTACAGCCCTACTGTGGTTCGACTGGCAACGTCAGCGCCGACAGCACCTACCAAACCACCCTCGCCGCCCTCCTCTCCTCCATCTCCGCCGCCAACTCCTTGCCCCTCACCGACGGCTTCTTAACCGCCTCCTCCCTCATCTTCGGCCCCGTCGACAGCGCCTCCCAGACTATCTATGTCATCGGCTCCTGCCGTGGCGACCTCACTGCCGAGAGCTGCCGCACCTGCCTTGAGGGCTCAGCCTCCAACATTCGCCTCCTCTGCCCCCTCCAGAAGGAGGCGGTCCTCTACAGCGCGAACTGCTCTGTCCGTTACTCCAACACCTCGATGTTGCGCACAGTCAAAACCAAGCCTGACTACCAGCTGTTCAACGTCAACAACGTCACGAGCCCAGACACGTACAACGCTGCGCTGCAGACGCTGCTGGGCCGTCTGCGGGGTGAGGCAGCGGGCGGCGGCTCGCTGAGGAAGTACGCGACGGGCAACACGTCGGTGGATTTCAACACGATCTATGCGATGACACAATGCACGCCGGACTTGACCAACCAGCAATGCATCGACTGCCTGGTGACAGTCATCGGGAGACTTGGGCAGTGCTGTGCTGGGAAGATGGGAGCGAGGATCATGGCCCCGAGTTGCCAGTTCCGGTACGAGACCAATGATCAGTTCTTCGACCCGGTGGGTGAGCCACTTCCGCCGCCCCCTGCACCGGTGGCAGATGCGCTGCCTCCGCCACCAGGTTGGTTGGCTCTTGCTTAAAAGTTAGGTACAAAGCGATTATGTCTTTTTTTCTATAGTTAATTATGCAGGTTCCATACAGATTACACCATTAATCCTTTAAATGAGTTTGAAGTACCTGCTATATAGATCATGCAATTTATTTACGTTGGATAACTTCTCTCTTGCCAAGAGAAGGTGTGCGTTGGTCCATCTTTTCGGCAAAAGTAGATGTGGGCTACTAGTCAAGTCAACTATCATGGCCAGTTCATTGAAGCACAACTTATGGCATTCATTGCTCACAAGCGGTCATATGAGATATTTAAATTGATAATTAAAGTGAGTATAGGCTAGGGTAACGAATCATTAGCAGATCTTCCTTTCTTCTCATCATTCTGTCACCACTATTGGTCAATTAATATAAACGCAAAAAGTTAAACAAAAAGAAAAGAAAAGGGTATGAAAATTGCGTAGGCATAATTGAAACATTGGTGACGCGCACTTGCAGGAGTCTTAGATTATTACTAGGACTATATAAAGTCCGATGTCAAAGGAAAAGAGAGGCTGAAACGTAGCTTAATCGTATTTGATCATCCGAAAAATGAAGTTAATTAGGGTAAGATTGATTAGAAATATTGAATATTTTAAGAAATTTTGCTGAAATCCCTTTAATAAATGATGTGGCGAATTTTTATTGGGTGCTGAATTAAATGGGATCCATGCATAAAATGATCAACGACCGACAAAAAATGGGCAAATCTACTTTATAAGAGGGTTCCAATAAGGTCTCTTATTGCGCGTAGCATTTCTCGAGTTAATATAAGAAATTTCTCCGTATCTTTTATATCTTTTTTCTTTTTGGCTTGGGCAAAGTACCGAAAATAGACATATATGCACCTCTATTAGGGTTTTTTAACCCTGATTAATAAAAAAAAAGTGTAATTAAGTTATTTTATCCTTTTCATTGGTGGTCCTGATGTATATAGTGGTCCCATATGTGAACATGGGGAGCATCCGATTACTCAGCAGAAATCTTTGACCAGAGAGCATTTGCAAACCAGCATTGGTTGTTTTCTGTGTGCACCGTCATTACTCTAAGTTGAGTAAGAAATTCATGGAAGTAATAAGCTAGGAGTTGAAAAGCCAACCGATTCTACCAAAAACTTTGAATTCTGGAGAATAATGTGATAATTTTCAAGTGTTAATGGTCTCTATTAGACAAAACTTGGTAAGATGACAAAATCCAGAAATCCAAATAACTTCTCCTCGAGTTATCAAAGAAGGGTGCGATGTAAATTTAACAAGCGTTTTGTTTCCGCGTTCAGAGCGGCCCTTTAGTGATTTCTCCAGTGTATTTCTCAGTGAGCAATGATCGTAAACATAATATGCCTTTGCTCTTGCAGGTGGAAAGAGCAATTCGAATAGGACTGTGATCATTGTGGTCGTCACAAGTGTTTCTGCGGTTTTCCTTGTTGGTGTTATTGTACTTCTGAGAGTGAAAAGGAAGAAGCAGCCCAGGCATAGAGTTGAAGGTTAGTCTTTATCTTTTTTGCATTGGAACATCAGCTGTTCATGAGGATTTCAAAACATCGAATTGATTTTTCGATCTACATGTTCATGTGCCTGCTCGGACATGTCCATGTACACATTTCTCATCGTCTATAGTTAACATTACCTCGTCGAGCAGGCCAAAGGAACCAGTTGATTATCTATGCGTGCAGGTGCAATTATGTGTACTAAAAGTTTGTGAACTCTCATTATGAAAACTATGGAAAGACAATTATTCTCGCTCTGAATGACCATATTTTTCTCTTTCTAGGTGAGGCTGTGGATGAAATTAGCACAGTGGAGTCGCTGCAATTTGATTTCGGCACTATTAGAGAGGCAACGGATAATTTCTCTAATTCCAAGAAGCTTGGACAAGGAGGTTTTGGTGCTGTTTACATGGTAATAATTAACAAAGCATCCTCTAGTCTCCTATATTCAAACTTTAAGCAACAATATAGTTATAGATGACGTCAATCTGATGTTCTTCAAAACGCCTCAATGTACCAATTGACACTTACAAAGATGTACTTTGATGAAATTTCAGGGCCGGCTCTTCAATGGACAGGAAATTGCTGTGAAACGGCTGTCTCATAATTCCAGCCAAGGAGAAGTAGAATTCAAGAACGAGGTCATGTTACTAGCTAAGCTACAACATAGGAACTTGGTCAGGCTCCTAGGGTTCTGTTTGGAAGGGGTCGAACGTCTACTCATTTACGAGTTTGTGCCTAATTCAAGCCTTGATCAGTTCATATTCGGTATGTCTCTCGAGTAGCCATTCCTAAAATCAGATCATCATGAAATGATTAAGGGATGTCTTATAGAATGTGATTTCAATAAAATGCACAGATCCCTTGAAGCGTGCCAATCTCAATTGGGATAGGCGTCAAAAGATAATAATGGGTGTCGCTCGGGGGTTGCTTTACCTACACGAGGATTCTCGACTTCGTATCATCCATCGGGACCTCAAAGCCAGCAACATTTTGTTGGACTCGGACATGAATCCTAAGATATCTGATTTCGGCATGGCAAGACTATTCGAGTTGGACCAGACTCAGGCAGAGACAAACCGGATCGTGGGGACCTAGTAAGTGCCACAACCTCCTAACGCTAATACTTGCCAAAATAACATAGCCAAACTATATAGCTAACATGATGGACCCATTGTGATGCACAGCGGATATATGGCGCCAGAGTATGTAATGCATGGAAACTTCTCTATCAAATCCGATGTCTTCAGTTTTGGTGTGCTAGTTTTGGAGATTGTGAGTGGGCAAAGGAACAATATTTTCCGGGCAGGCAATCATGCGGAGATCCTTATAAGCTCTGTGAGCATAAAACATACCTTCTCATTTCGCATAATATTTCGGAGATCAATTTGCTCAATGTTTGTTAATATTTGCAGGTTTGGAAGAATTGGAGGGAAGGAACAATATCCAAAATCGTCGATCCTTCTATAACCTCTAGTTTGAGTACCGAAATTATGAGGTGTGTCCACATTGGTCTACTGTGCGTCCAAGAAAATGTGGCTAACCGACCGACAATGGCCTCTGTCCTTCTCATGCTTAACAGCCACTCGGTCACACTCCAAGTGCCGTCACAACCTGCATTCTTCATGCACAGCGACATCGAATCCGATGTGTCATCTACTCAGGATTACAATTCAAGGGTGTCTGACGTTGACAGACCAAGAAGCAAATTGAACCAATTCTCAAACAATGAGGTCTCTATGACTGAGCCATATCCACGGTAGCCTTGACAAATGAGAGATCAGTATGCCCTACGTATTAATTTATGTGTTTGTCATGGTTTTCGTATCATCAAAATTACATTCTTGTGATTTAATTCTTCATAGCAAATACCCTTTTTTTGTAGTGCTTAAGCGATATATGGAGCCAAATTTTATGTATCAAACTGAGTGTATTTTCCAATTTTGTCAAAGGCACGCCATCTACATGTATGTCCATGCTAGAGATCCGTGAGGAATTGCCATCTGAAGATATAGCTTAAAGCAATTAAACTGGTGTCGCGACCTAAATTTCGGGTGCACCACCTAAAACTAGGTTAATGGACTACTAAGTCTTTAAACTTAGCTTGGGCTCTCCCAAGCCCATACCAATTCGCAACTTAATGTTCAAATATTTAACATGCAAGAGATTATTATCTAGGAGTCGCCACTAATTGGTTTACGGTAGGTCGATTAGACACCTAAGTGAAATAATGGGATAATTATTTTACTCCTACGAACCAGAGACTAAGGGTACGAAGACTTGGTTATACTAGATTTCTCTAATACCCTTTCGATACCATTTCTTTTTAATTTTCAAAAATGTTTTTTGAAGACAGTTCATTTATTTTAACCTAAATTACTATCATGCAGAAAGGTGATCACACGAGATGCTCAAACATTCAATAAATAAATTGTATCACACAAAGCAAACAATTTTTTTTGGGTTTTCTTGAAAATTAGAATTCTTTTATAAAAATGCATTTTTAATTCAATGACTTAATCTTATTAATATGCAAATTCTAATTAAATGGGTCTATTATGCAAACTAGTTATTATGCACCTCATGACCTAACTTCACTAATGAACAAATTCTGATTAAATGATCCTATTATGCGAACTAGTTAACATGCACCTAGCATTTTTGTATTTTTTTATTGAAATTCAGAATTAATAAAAACCTTAATTAAACTATCTAAAAAGGGATAATTTTCTAATTTATTCTAGGGATTAATTTGACTTAAACCCTATCCTATCTTAGAAAACTATTTTTTGAAAAATAAGATAATTAAAATGTGCGAGCATTATCTAAAAAATTAATTTAGGTCCAACCCTAACCTATTTCTAAAAATGTAATCCTAAGAAAATTATAATTTACTAAACCTACATGTCTGATTTACTAAACCTATATGCTCACGCAAGATTCTGATTTTTTTTTTATTTTCTGATTTTTTAGTTTTTTTTAAGATAAGTAATTATTAGATAAATATTAAATCTAAACTATCAACAAAATAAAGGATTAAAATAATCGAAAAAAATAACATGTTGTCTCACAGGTCAAATTAACAATTATCCTAACCCTAATTATCACGACAAAAAGAATTCAAAATAATTAAAAATCTGATCCGAAGTCTTACGGATCAAATTAATAATTATAATGCTTCAACAATTAAAATTCTACCGAAAGCCCAAAAATTAATATAATTAAAAAAATAATCCGATGTCTCTCGGATCAAATTAATAATTACAATAATTCCTGACAAAATCCCTATAGATAATGCCTACAAAATTCATAAATGAAAATCACCTTGTAGTAATAACGAAACTTTAAAAAAATAATAAAATAAAATAAAATAAACTCAACTACCTAAAGGGGAGGACTTGCAGCAACCTTGGCAAGAGCAGGCACGGACGAACGACGACAACCGGCGGAGTTGGGCATGGGACTCGAGCAGCAGCGATCTGTCGGATCGGGCGACACTCAGGCACGATGGCGAGCTTCTAAGGCGTCGACGTCAGGCTGAGGTGCAGGGTCAACGGCTGAACTCGGGCGCGAGCGTCGCTGAGGGCAGGACGACAACCTGCAAAGGGAACACAAAACAAAAGCAGCGACGGGGGAGTCGGGTGCGGGCTGCTAGGAGGCGCTCACGCTGCAACAAATAGCGACGAACGGCGAAAGAGGCATCAACGGCTGGTGACTAGAGAAGAGCGGCGCTCGGGCAGCAGGCGAAGAGGGAGTCGGGCACTAGTTCAATGGCAAGTGGCGCTTGGGCGGCAACGTCGGTGGTCGAGCGTCGAGCACTAGGCGCGGCAGCAGGTCTTGGGTAGAAGCTACAAATCAGAGATGGTTCAAGGAGGAGGGCCCGGTGATGGATTCTAGCAACGTGAGTCGCTGTAGCTAGTCGCGGATAGAGGCACTACAGGGGCGTTGGTTCGAAAGGGGCTGTAACGGGCGAAAAAGAGGCACGGCGAGGCAGCGGTGCGAGCTCGTAGGTGAAGGCGCGGCTGCTGTGAGCGTCGCGCTACGGCGGTTCGGCGAAGGGCCGAGTGTTGCAGGGGCGTCATGGAGCGCACAAGCGAGGCGTGGAAGTGACAAGCAGTAGCAACGGGGGAAGCTCCTGGAGAAGACGAACAATAACACTTTTTTTCTTTCTTTCTTTCTCTCTCTCTCTGTTCACGTCCTTTTCTGCTAACTTTCCTTTTTCTCTGCAGTTTGTAAGAAAAGAAAAGAGAAAAACTCTCTTTTGACTGAAGATGGACGAGGGAGAAAGCCCCTTTTTTAACTTTCTCCCACACCCTTTTCACGAATTCTCTATCAATTTTTCGCATGAATTTTTTTTGAATTTTTTTGGTCCTCCCCCCTGTCATGAAAAATGAGCCTCTCTTTTATAGTGATTCGAAACGGTCTCTTTACATGGCATTTCCCGAGTTACCATTTCTTGTCACATTAAATCAAATCTGTATGATTTGGCAATCAGCTCCATTCCTGCCCATTTTTCACTTGATTTCAAAATTGTTGCTGCATTTAACGAAATCCGGACATCCATCAGAATTCCATATTTTCTTGCATAATTCAATCAAATCAATTTCTCCCATTTTCATTTTTTTTTCTTTTTATTTGTTCAAAATGCAATTTTATTTTTCCAAAATTAGGTGTCAACAGCTGCCCCTCTTTGAAGGTGAGCTCATAGAGGTTGCTTGCAAAGACAAATTGAGACCTAATTTTAATTATGCACATGCACTAAATGACTTTTTGTTGGAAAATGAATTCCTTTTTTAATGCAATTTATATGATGCATGGAAATGCTAATGCAAATGATAAAGGAACTTACCTGGAATTACTTACCTTCGGGGAGAGTACCTCAAGATAGATTGGTGTTACATGTCCAGGACCCCATACCATTCTACGGTTGCCCTGAATAGTAACATGACTTCGCAAAGTGACTGCTTTCTTATGATCCGTACCATTCTACGGTCGTTTGAACTGAGATTTATTTTTCAGGACCTGTACCATTCTACGATCGCCTGATGAATCTGGGAAAATTCTTTGGGGGCAACTCCATTGAGTGCTAGTGCTTGAAAAGGAATACATGTACAATGACAAGTATTTAAGGTATGGATAGAGATATACTTACCTGGTGGCATCTCTGATCCTTAAAGATATGTCTCCCAAATTAATGAGGTGACTCTGGGCTACAGAAGCACACCATGTCGAAGAAGGGGAACTTCGGGTTATGGAATCACGCCGATTTGGTAGGAGGACTTTGGGCTACAGAAGCACGCCATGTCATATTAAGGGACACTGGGCTATGGAAGCACACCAGGTTAATAAATAGGACACCGGACTACGAAAGCATGCTGGATCGATGAAAGGGACTCTAGGCTACGAAAGCACGCCAGGTCAATATAAATGACACCAGGTTACGAAAGCACGCCGGGTCGATATAAGGGACTCTGGGCTACGAAAGCACGCCAAGTCAAAATAAAGGACACTGGGCTACGAAAGCACGCCAGGTCAATATAAAGGACACCGGGTTACGAAAGCACGCCGGGTCGATGAAAGGGACTCTAGGCTACGAAAGCACACTAGGTCAATATAAAGGACATCGAGCTACGAAAGCACGCCGGGTCGATGTAAAGGGACTCTGGGCTACGAAAGCACGCCAGGTCAATATAGAAGACAGCTTGACCGAGTCAAGTGTTGATGCACTTGGGAGAGAATACCTGCACAATGACAAGTATTTAGAGTATGGGTAGAGATATACTTACCTGGTGATATCTCTGATTCTTGGGGATATGTCTTCTGGGATTTAGATACCCCGTGGAAGTCTCTCACCTCCTGGTAGAAATTCGGAACATCAAGGATGGACCTTGAATGTTCGTGATAGTTCCTCGTCTCCTAATATCATAAGGCATTCTGAAAGGAACTTGAATGTTAGGAACTCTTGGGTCTTTGAGAAAACATTACCTGTCAAACATGATTAGAGAAAAAGTGCATTCACCAAAGAAATAAGCAATTAATGCTATTCTGGAACGCATACTTCAAAATCCACTTAAGTTCTTATCAATTCAATCGGGGTTCAGGCATAATGACCTTTGCATCACCCAACTTTCTACTAAAGAGAATTATCATTCAAGACAATTTTCACTCATGACATGGATTTATTAAGAATACTAAATGAGAGACTTTCGGTTAAAAAGGACTTTCACTCACTCTCATTTAGAAGAGAATCACTCCATCTCACCATATTAATAGGGCTCTGAGTATTCTCGCAAGCAATACGACCTTACCAATCTGAGAGGTCTTTAACATGGACCATATTGTGGGCTTGGTCAACAGCTTAACAATTGGACTCTTTGAGTCAAGGCTATTGAAAGAACAGCTTCACAATCATCTTCGAGTTTACAAGTCAAGAACCCTGCAAAATGAGAAAGAAATAATCATGCTCACACTTCTTCGAGTGATGCTTATAAACATATGAACCCTTATGTTAATTCAAGTGCCATAATCTGAAGAGACTTTGTAAGGGACGTAACATAGGTTGGGTTCATGGGTTGAGAAACGAAAGGATTATTAGGCTCAAAAATGTGTATAAGGGTCAAAGCTTATGATCATCTAGGCATTGTCGCTGGTCTTCTCTTTCTCCAGGGATGCGTTATTGATCTTGACTATTTGAACACTGCTCCATTGAGATACAACATTTTGCAACTGATAGTCACCTATCATGACTCTTTCATTTTCATTTTCATTGGCATTACTTCTACTAGGCACATCACTTTTTCATGCCCCTAGTTTTCATGCATTTTTTTTATTTCTTTTTAATGGGCATTGGCCTTGCTTTTACCAGGCACACTTGTTTTTTCATGCCCCTCAGTTCTATTTTGATTTCAATCCTTGCGCACAATGCATGCGTCAAGCAACACTTTAAATGACACTCAAACTTTCAAGAGTCTTCATTTGCCTTTTGCCTTGCCCCAATGTGGGGGATCATCACCAACTGGTTTTAAAGAAATGAAATTGCAGGTTCAAGTGGGCTATACAAATGGTATAAGTATGTAGGATAGAAAAAGAAATGCTCTTCGTCATCTTAAGGCACGAAAGTTAACATATGAATTCAATGCAATAGCACGACTTGAAGATAGAGCAAGAAAATTTCCATTCATTTTCCTCACCTCATGATGCCATTTTATCTCCCATTTGCCCCAATGTGGGGTCATTCTTGACTGGGGTAATTTGAAAAGAATATCCATAAATGTATGGGCTCAAAAGGGTTAAGCAATGGATCACCTGTAGTGTTTGGGATAAAGAAATGAACCGTCTCTCATCATTTCGGTTGCCGTACCGTTTGCGAGAGAACTCTTTTTCCTACACTCATCTCACAAGTGCATGAGTAGGGGACTGTGTATAGGATAAGGTTTTCCTTTCATCATTCCGACTCGTCTCATTTAGTATGCTCAATCAATTCCACATCATTCATTAAATTAGTCCATCTTGATGTTCGTTAGTGGAATTGGTGGCTAAAAGTCATCATGCAAAATCCTCTTCTTCTTTTTTAAACAAAAAGAGCTCAACAACTTTAGGCATGAAAAATTATCAACTCCAAAACAAACAGTTTTCCACACTGCAAAATGGGTTTAAGCATTCATTCAAGGATTCATCTACAATGGGATTGCCTCGGCAGTTGATGTCTTTGGATTGTCCCTATCATTCAAGACTGAAAATCCACTTTTGCCCGAAAATATGTAATGCCCCCAATCTGTCATATTAACTTTTTAGAAATATGTCCTTGACAATTGGGCCAATTGCAACCTGGTGCGCCTTTTTCAAATGCCTTTTCATCAGGCCGAAAAAGTAATGCTCTGAAACATGAAGTAAATGAGTTAGAAAATTAAACAGTGCTAACCTAATGCATGCTTTTGGAAATGGCTTCAAAAGTATTTTTTTTTTTTTTGGATTTTTTTGGATGAGGAAGCATGAAGAGGCCAGTCCTCAGAATTCTCCTTTGATGATATTTTCTTTTCATTGCTGGATATCGTCACTGGACTGGTTTGGTGTGCCTCATTATGCCCTCAAAATTGGAAATAAAATTGTAATTTCATTGAATATAATCAAATGAATTACATTATTGGAATGGAAAATGAAAAAAAGCAAACCCTAGAAACAAAAGCAATAATTGAAATCTCAGAAAGCATGAAATCCTAAAAAAACTTGAAGTCCTAGATGATAAGAACTTCTTCACTCAACGATAGCATTTGCGCCTCCATCATGGTTGGGTGGAAGATTTTTCTGATTACTACTGAAAGAGAATGCCTTTGTATCCAAGAGGTCTTGGACCTTATGCTTCAAAACATAGCAATCATCAGTGGAGTGACCAACCTCTCCCATGTGATAGTCACACTTTTCGGACAGATTATATGCAGGATAATGCTCGGGATTTGGTCGCTTCGGCTTAGTAGAGAGTAATCCCTTCTTTTGGAGGACAGGCAAAACTTTGGATAGGGGTCTAGGAAGAGGTGTGAACTATCTTCTAACATTACGTCGTCGACCAGGGAGCTGATGGTCTCCACCCTGTTGCTCAGTAGAAATCTTAATTACTGGAGTGCGACCACGATTCGGTTGAGAATAGGTCATATTAATCTCTACTTCAAGGTCCTTCTCCTTCTTGGTAGAAAACCTTTTGTTAGATGGTTCAGTAAACCATCCTTCCCTTATCCCCATCTTGATCTATTCTCCTACAGGAATAAGCTGATTGAAGCTCTCAACATACGTATTGGCCATTTGGTTACAGAACTCATATGGAAGGGTCTTCACAAACAACTTCATCAACTCCTTGTTGGTAGGCTCAAGAGTAATTTGGGCCGTGAGGTTTCTCCATCTCACAGCATACTCTTTAAATGACTCACTCATTTTCTTTTCCATCCGCTCCAAGTCTTCTCGAGATGGCGCGATGTCCATGTTGAACTTGTACTGTTTGAGGAACGCATCTACCACTTCATTCCAGGTTTTGAGGAGGTTTACATTCTTCATCATGTACTAGTTTAGTGCGGGCCCGGTCAAACTCGCATGAAACGATTGGATCATGAGGGGCTCATTTTTGACGTACTGGGCCATGCGCACCCGGTACATCTACAAATGAGATTTCGGACAAAATGTCCCATCGTACTTATCAAACTCTGGCATTTTGAACTTGCTCGGCATTTTGACCTTCTCATAGACCGAGAGGTCGAACGGGAGTGAGCTTTGTGACTCCTGCAACTGTCTCACTTTCTCTTCCAACTTTGCAACGCGCTCATCCTGATCTATCTTGGGAACACTGTCTAGCTTGGTCTTTCCAACAAGGACCATGTCATCTTCTAGTCCGGGCATTTCGTCATCACTCATTTGGGCCCTGTTCGCCGGCCTCGAGGCTACTATCTCGGGGAGAGCGGGTGAAGGATTCGGGTTCACCCAGAGGGATTGAAGTTGAGCTGTTATAAGCTGTATAGAGTCAGCTAACTATTGGAATTGATTTTCCATGGTGGACATACGATCATGCATCTCGTTTTGATCAGCCATTTTAGCCCTTGACCGTGTAATAATAGGCAAGCGCAATGGATCCGTTGTTTCCTAAAGGAAAAAGAAGTAATGTAAGAACCATTGACAAGATAGAAAATAGCCCATGACAACGGTCTAATCGCCTGATTTTATTCAAAATTCACTTGAAATATTGAACCGAACAATGAACTAAGAAGTGAAATTCAAGTCCCTAAACATTGAACTAAAAACATTGAATTTAAAATTGAAATCAAGCTCCCTAGACATTGGACTAAGAATCAAAATTCAAAAGATCTCATTTTATATGCTTTCGGGATTCTAATGCCTTGCGAAGTTTCTTATTTTAGCTTCAATCATTTCCACTTTCCGCTTAAGATGCTCAACTTGTGCTTGCTAAGTGGGCTTCTCAGTCACATCAAGGACCACTGGACGTAAGGCAATAGGAATCAGGTATTGTTGAATGTAGAATGCCAACGCATGGTGGATTTCCTCTTCGCCTTTCAGTCTCTTGGGTACCAAAATCTTCTCTAGACAGCATTCATTCCATGCAACAATGATCGTCTGGATCTCATTGAAGTAGTTATAGTCCGAACGAATAAAACGAACTTGGAACAATTACGTCTTGAGAGGTGGAGGAACTTCCTGAAGAGATTTGTACTAATGGGCCACCATATATGGGTAATAAGAATTCGCATCAGAAAGGCCCAGCAACGGGATTGGCTCATCATGCTTGTGTGAGAAACGAGCCTCCTCAACTCGGAACCATTTAGTATGCTATAGGAATGCCTTAGGATTAGGATCTTTCAAAAAAATTAATCCAATGGGCGTATTGTTTATTCGGAGAAAAACGTTCTAAGACCACAAATTTTTGTATGGGGTGCATAAAATCGTCAATCTTAAATTGTTTCATGAGGTGCCCAAAACCCTTTATGTGTGAGAAAAACCAAATTTGTAAAAGTTTAGGGAGGGCACGCATGATCTTTTCTTCATTTTGTTTGAAACGGTTTAATGACAAAAATTTTTCAGCTAAAACCATATTGACATAATTTAAGCCGTCACAAACACGATTGACCACTCATGAAATTGAAGGATTAATGGCATTTCTTCGATAAGGAAAAACAATTAGCCTGAAAAATGCTAACATGAAGATCCTAGCTTTTGAAATCATTGATTGATTTGCAAAACAGTCTTCCAAAAACGAAAATGGGCATGCAAATCAATTGGCTTTGACAACTTTCCTTACTCTTTCGGCTTCGATTTCTAAAAACTGTGATAATTCAGAAATAGAATCTGCACCGATAGGCGGTCTAACAAGTTCCTTTTCCAAGGGCATTCCAATGGCAACACTATATTCTTCAAGTGTTGGAGTTAATTCTTACTCTCCAAATATGAAGGTGGAAGTTTGTGAACACCAGAAGTGAAGGAGTGCTTGTATCACACTAGAGTGGATGTTGATCTCCAATAGTGGGAGAAGTCGGGCAATCCTAGTCTTCACATACCTCTGGCCTCTTGATCTAACTGATCTAGCCACATCTTGAGCTCTTTTTTGGGAGTGGAAATGAATTGTACGTCGGTCCTCCCCATTGCATATAAAACAAGACGCGATGAAACCTATTGTCATGGACCGACAAAATTGCAATAAAGTAAGTAAATTGCGAAGTAAGAATTTAGACAACTTACTTTCACCGGAAGGGATGACAAGCACATAGACACACGCATGAAATGTGAGGCTCGATTTCTATCTAAATGGCTTAATAAAGTGGAGCTAAGAGGATGATCTGACTGTTGCAATCTTACATTAACGTGTCAGGTCCCCCTAACTTCGGCTCAGTCAAATGGAATGTCTAATAGTCACGCAGTCTCGCGGATATGGACAAACACATTCGACACCATGAAAAGACTTTCGGGGAAGAAAAGGTCAACCTCTACACAACAGTCTCGCTTTGGAGGAAGTATCATTCTTAACACCATCCTAGAAATCCTATCGCAGCCCAGGTCCGGCCATAGGTTGTGTATGTAATAGTGTAGTGCTAAAAACAATAAAACATGCACAACAATTTAAATGCAAACAACACTTTTAATCATGGAAAAATAAATCATTAATCCCACGCTCCGACCTGCAAGACAAAGGTTAGCACAGACTACTCCCCTTATACCTCCCATCTGCAAGAACATTTAATACCTTAGAAATGTTAGGGACGTACCTGGCAGCTCGTTGCCAAACAAAAACATTTTTAAAAGAAAAAGAAAAATTGGCCTAAGTCCACTAAGGGTTTTAACACAAATCCCCAATAGAGTTGCCAAGCTGTCCCGACCTAAATTTCAGGTGCACCACCTAAAACTAGGTTAATGGACTATTAAGTCTTTAAACTTAGCTCGGGCTCTCCCAAGCCCATACCAATTCGCGACTTAATGTTCAAATATTTAACATGCAAAAGATTATTATCTATGAGTCGCTACTAATCGGTTTACGGTAGTTCGATTAAACACCTAAGTAAAATAATGAGAGAATTATTTTACTCCTACGAACCGGAGACTAAGGGTACGGGGACTTGGTTACACTAGATTTCTCTAATGCCGTTTCGGTACCATTTCTTTTTAATTTTAAAAAAAAAAATTACAGGTAGTTAATTTATTTTAACCTAAATTACTATCATGCAAAAAGGTGATCACACAGATGCTCAAACATTCAATAAATAAATTGCATCACACAAAGCAAACAATTTTTTTTGGGTTTTCTTGAAAATTAGAATTCTTTTATAAAAATGCATTTTTAACTAAATGACTTAATCTTATTAATATGTAAATTCTAATTAAATGGGTCTATTATGCAAATTAGTTATTATGCACCTCATGACCTAACTTCACTAATGAACAAATTCTGATTAAATGATCCTATTATGCGAACTAATTAACATGCACCTAGCATTTTTGTATTTTTTATTGAAATTCAGAATTAATAAAAACCTTAATTAAACTATCTAAAAAGGGATAATTTTCTAATTTATTCTAGGGATTAATTTGACTTAAACCCTATCCTATCTTAGAAAACTATTTTTTGAAAAATAAGATAATTAAAATGTGCGAGCATTATCTAAAAAATTAATTTAGGTCCAACCCTAACCTATTTCTAAAAATGCAACCCTAAAAATGTAATCCTAAGAAAATTATAATTTACTAAACCTACATGTTTGATTTACTAAACCTATATGCTCATGCAAGATTTTGATTTTTTTTATTTTCTGATTTTTTTTAGTTTTTTTTTAAGATAAGTAATTATTAGATAAATATTAAATCTAAACTATCAACAAAATAAAGGATTAAAATAATAAAAAAAATAACATGTTGTCTCACAGGTCAAATTAACGATTATCCTAACCATAATTATCACGACAAAAAGAATTCAAAATAATTAAAAATCTGATCCGAAGTCTTACTAATCAAATTAATAATTATAATGATTTAACAATTAAAATTTTACCGAAAGCCCAAAAATTAATATAATTAAAAAAATAACCCGATGTCTTTCGGATTAAATTAATAATTACAATAATTCCGAACAAAATCCCTATGGATAATGCCTACAAAATTCATAAAATGAAAATCACCTTGTAGTAATAACGAAACTTTAAAAAAATAATAAAATAACATAAAATAAACTAAACTACCTAAAGGGGAGGACTTGCAAAAGCCTTGGCAGAAGTAGGCACGGACGAACGAGGACAACCGGCGGAGCTAGGCACGGGACTCGAGCAGCAGCGATGCGTCAATTGGGTGGCACTCAGGCGCGGTGGCGAGCTGTTGAGGCATCAACGTCGGGCTGAGGTGTAGGGTCAACGGCTAAACTTAGGCGCGAGCGTCGCTGAGGGCAGGACGGAGACCTACAAAGGGAACATAGAACAGAAGCAGCGACGGGGGAGTAGGGCGCAGGCTACTGGGAGGCACTCGCGCTACGACCAACGGCGATAAACGGCAAAGGAGGTGTCGACGATTGGCGACCAGAGAAGAGCGACGCTCGGGCAACAGGCGAAGAGGGAGTCGGGCGGGTGGCGCTCGGGCAACAGCGTCAATGGTCGAGTATCGGGCACCAGGGGCGGCAGCAGGTCTCGAGTAGAAGTTGCAGATCGGAGATGGTGCAGCGAGGAGGGCCCAGTGATGGATTCTGGCGACGCGAGTCGCTGCAGCTAGTCGCAGATGGAGGTGCTACAGGGGCGTCAGTTAGAAAGGGGCTGCAATGGGAGAAAAAGAGGCACGGCGGGGCGGCAGTGCGAGCTCGCAGGTGAAGGCGCGGCTACTGCAGGTGTCGCGCTACGGCGGTTCGATGAAGGGCCGAGTGCTGCAAGGGTGTTGCGAAGTGCACGAGCGCGGCGTGGAAGTGACGAGCAGCAGCAGTGGGGGACTATGAAGCACGGACACGATGTCCATGCTTCCGTGTCATGTCCGACACGTGTCGAAGCGCGTCGGACATGTCGACATGCTCGGACACGGTCAGACACACGGTCAACGCGTGTCGAATTTTCCGACACACGGTCAACTTTTATCGCCACGCGTGTCGACGCGTGTCCGGAAGACTGATGGAGGGTGGAGGCGAGGGAGGGCGAGGGAGCAGAGGTCGCAAGCGCCGGCGAGACAAAGCAGAGGCCGCGAGCGCTAGCAAGACGAAGCCACTAACGGACCACCGCAACGGCGAGAGATGGCTAGAGAAAGAGCCGAATAGAGAGAAAGAAGAGAGAAGGCAAACTCCCGCCGGCGAGAAGAAGCCACGAACGGACCACCGCGACGGCGAGAGACGGCTAGAGAGAGGTGAGGGCCGCCACTATTGCGATGGATCAGCGATGAGAGTAAGAGGAGAGGAGGGAAGGGGGTCGTGCAGCGCGGCAAGGAGGATAGGAAAAGGAGGGCTCGGCGGCTCACTAGGGTTTTTCATAAAGAAATCCAAAAAAAATAAGAAAGGAGGTCTGATGGCGTGAGAGAGAGGAGGGGGGGAAGTGACAGCTCACCTATCACTGTCAAGTGGGGGGACGGAAAAAAGTAAAATAAACATGGGGGTGGAGGGAAAAGGACGAATGAAAGAAGGGGTGAAGAAGGGGTGGATTTTGGGGATTGTTTTTTTAACCGGAAATTAAATAAATGAAATTAAAAAATGATTTCAAAAAATAAAAATATTAAATTTTGAATAATGATAAATTTTGGTTATTGTAGAAAATCATGGATTTATTTAAATAAATAGATTCTAATTTCTTATTAATTTTTAGTTTCATCGATAACTTTTGTTAAAATTAAAAAAATGTTTCGCATTAATTATGAATATATCTTTCAAATTTCAAATGAATTGATTTGTTAATATTATTAGTATAAATTTATTATAGGCTCTTTTTTAATTAATTATTTATTTATGAATTTGAATGAAATTAATTAAAAATAAAAATATTCATTTAATATACAACGTGTCGCAACGTGTCGGAATTTTCTATTTTTTAGAAATGACATGTCAACGTGTCGTGTCATGTCGCGTGTCAGTGCTACATAGGTGGGGGAAGCTCCTGAAGAAGACGAACAGTAACGCTATTTTTTTTTCTTTCTTTCTTTTTCTCTCTGCTCACATCCTCTTCTGCTGACTTTCCCTTTTCTCTGCAGTTTGTCAAGAAAAGAAAAGAGAAAAGCTCTCTTTTGACTAAAGATGGACAAGGGAGAAAGCCCCTTTTTTTAACTTTCTCCCACACCCTTTTCACGAATTCTCTATCAATTTTTCGCACGAATTTTTTTCGAATTTTTCTGGTCCTCCCCTCTGTCATGAAAAATGAGCCTCTCTTTTATAGTGATTCGAAACAATCTCTTTACATGGCATTTCCCGAGTTACCATTTCTTGTCACATTAAATCAAATCTGTATGATTTGGCAATCAGCTCCATTCCTGCCCATTTTTCACTTGATTTCAAAATTGTTGCTGCATTTAACAAAATTCGGACATCCATCAGAATTCCATATTTCCTTACATAATTCAATCAAATCAATTTCTCCCATTTTCATTTTTTTTCTTTTTATTTGTTCAAAATGCAATTTTATTTTCCAAAATTAGGTGTCAACAGCTGGGTAAGACTGGAACATAAAATCCCGAGTTTCTCAAGACACAAGTTTCCAGTTATTTTACCAGTTTAAGGTCCTCCTATGGCAAGAGCAATTGCTCAGACATGGATTGTTCATGAGACCTTCAGAAGGACCCTATCTCCACTTTGAAAAAGACAACTACATGAACTCACCAATTAAATCAAATAAAAGTAATCATTAGTTGTTGCGCCCAAAAAATGACCGAGTCTTCTAAGTGGACATGACATCAATACAAAAATTGATATTAAGTGATTATACCATCCATAAGTCATTGAAATGCTTGTTGATCGCCAAGATAATCAATGAACATAGTACAATTATCGACATATGATAGTGACTAATCAATGATTGATACTTAGATAAATTTAGATAAATGTTAAAGGCAAAAACCAAAGACAATAAAGATGTCGATTAAGGGTTAGATCAAATGACAATTGAGAAGTCATAATGGCTTCTAGAGAAGGTCCACGTGCAATGAGGGAGAGCAATCATGGAGTCTAAACTTATGGAAATGCAATTGAGTCCAATCAAAAATGAAGAGTTGTAGCTACTTATATATAAGTTTGACATGCAATCATGGATTATGGTCATAGAGCCTAAAATCGTGGAGATACAGTTGTAATCTTTAATTTGAAAATTAACCACTTAGATAGGGTGACATTTTGTAATACACTATATAAGCCGCGTTGAATCATTCAGAGGACACAATCAACCACACAAACTATGCATCTTTTAGCTTATCCATTTATTTTTCAATTCCAGAATTTACTTTCTTCTAAAGTAATTAGTCGTAGATCTTGGTTACACCTTCTACTTATTGTGCCAAAGAACCCAATTCATTGATGTTGACACCTATTTTTAAACAAAATAATAATAATAACAAAACAACAACAACAACAACAAAAAGAAAGAAAAAAAAAAAGAACTCGAGGGTGGCCAGGTTGGGCCAAATCCGGGATCGGCCCAACTTGCCTCTCCCTTTTCTTCTCTCACACGCACACGGCTTGGCCCAACTTCCCTCTCCCTTCAACCCGGCCCGCAACCTAGCCATCTTCGTGCCCAAAAACCTGCAAAAAAGGAGCGGGAGAAAAGACAACAGCAAAAGTAGGGGAGTAGAGGAGGAGCAAAAGATAGGGGCGAAAAAGACGGGAGCAGAAGAAGAGCAAGAGGAGCATAGATCACAATAGAGAAGAAGGACCGGGAAAAAGGAGCAACCGAGGAAGAACAGAGAGGGCGAGAGAGAGGAAACGAGAGGGAGAACAACAATGGAGAAGGGGAGAAATAGGAAAAAAAAAAAAAAAAGGAGGAAGACAAAGCCTCTGGAGGTCGACCAAGGAGCCAAGAGCCCCTGGGATGCCTTGCCACCACCAGAGAGCTGCCTGTCAGTCGTCAATCGCCACCATTTCCTCTGGAGCTTCAACTGGGCATTATGTCGAATGCCTGGTGTGCGTGTGCTTAACCGAACCGGCCAGAGCTCGCATCAACTCTTTCGAGCAAGCTCCGGCCCTTCTCCCATCTTCCTTTGCATTTCCTACTATTATGGTACGCCTCACTACCCCTTTCGGCTCGAGTTCAAGTCTCAACCAAGCCAAAAACCTCTCAGTCAGATCGTGCCCACCACCTGCTCGCCAAAATACCCAGTCGAAAGTTAGTTTTTGTTTCCCACATTTCGAGATCCAGTGCGATCAATAGGCCACCACAAGGGACGTCATCGTCTAGCCGTAGGACGAGCGCCGTCCTTCCCCCCATCCGAGGCGGCGTCATTGTGCCCGAGCTGAAGAAACACCCGGGCACGGTGTCACCTCCTCTGGTCGAGCCCGGCCCATTCGGGCAGGCTGATCGGCCCGCCCCCAACCAAGCCAAACCTGACCCGGCCTGGGCGAAAATAATAAAAAATATTACATTTTAATTTTTATTTAAAAAATTAAAAAAAGTAAGGTTTGGTTAGGAATTGTCATGTCTTGCCTTCTTAGTGTAATCAGGCCTTTATTTGCTCGTATATTGATTATATCACATGTATAATTTGCTTATTTTATTATGTTTAATTGCACGTGCTAAAGTTTACTGCAATTCGGATTTTGGTTGCAAATTGTTACTTTAATGATTGCATACATGCATGATCCCCTCACATGTTAGTGGATAGGTATAAAGTCAATCCAAACTACCTGACAAAATTTTTTTTCTTTTAAAATGAACAAGACTAGGTACCAAAATGGCACTAATTGGTTAAATAATGTAATTAAATCCCCAACTCTAGATTCTCTGGTTGTGTAAGAAATGAGGTACACTGGCATACCTCACTTGGTTTCTAGCCGACCCCAATAGGCTAGTGGCCACTCCTTATTGCAAATTTCTCGAGAACATGCCAATGTCACGCGAGATATGGGCTTGGGAGAGCTAAGCCTAATCTTGGACCATAGGCCCATCCTTTAGGCAATACCCCTAAACCTATTTCCTCCTCCCGAGGGGTAGGTCGCGATAGCTTGGTGACTCTGCTGGGGACTTAGTTTAAACCTCAAAGGACTCAGGCCTAATTCTATCTTGTTCAAAAAATGTTTTGTTTGGCAGCGAGGATACGTCCCTAATGCGAGTGTTAAATGTTTACGCAGTTGGGAGTTATAAGAGGAGAAGTGATTGTTAACCCCTTGTCTTGCAAGTTTGGAGTTGGGAATGAATGTTTATGTTTTGAAATTATGAAGTGCTGCTTGCTTATAGATTGTCATGTCCGTGTTCCTTGCATTGCACTACACCATGACATACTACCTAACACCGGACCTGGGCCGCATAGGATCACTTAGGATAGTGTTGAAGTGGATACCACTCCGACTACAACCACGTAGTACAAGCCGCCCATCTCAACCCCAAAATTTCTTTCTTGATATCAAAAGTCCCCACCTTGGTCTGCAACCACGCGACACAGGTTGGTTCTTTGATGAAGCCGGAGTTATAGGAAACACGACCTAGCCGCAATCTTGTTGGTTCGGTCTAGTAATCCTATGGCTCTATTTTGAGCCATATATAGTAGAAATCAAACTATGTCCCATGCATATGTCTATGTAATAAAAATAAAAGAGAGAGAGAGAGAGAGAGAGAGAGAGAGAGAGAGAGAGAGAGAGAGAGAGAGAGAGAGAGAGAGAGAGAGAGAAGTCATCCCCCACTATAAGTATCATTCTTCTTTTTATTCGCTTTTTTATTATTGAATTTTCATTTAAAAATTCGTGGAGACCAATCAAATGTCCTTAGTTATGTAGGCTTATAATTGAAAAAAATTGACAATCACTCTTGATAAGTGAACATTGAATGCAAGTTCTAAACACTTTGATTTGGCCTTGTTGAACACATGATTTTGTTTAAATTTCTAATTATAGGCTCAAAATCACATCTTAAAAAAAAAACTTTCAAGTTGCGATTATAATGGGGCACAAAATTTGAAATTACATTTTTAATCAAATTCTATCATTCTCACATTTTGGGACTGAAATGCAAATCACATTTTGTATACAAATTTCTCAAAATAGAAGTCACTTCATTTTTCTAGGAGTAAAATCACAAATCAATCTTTCAAAAATCAATACCACTTTTGCATATGAAACTTTTGGAATAGAGTGGATATTTGATTGATAGCCATTGATTGATCTTTTAATGATGCCCCTTCTCTTATGACTAATCTTGGTGAAATACCAAAATCCCATAATAGGGACTATGGGGCATGAGCTGTCGTCTCGATTTTGCTGTAAGAGGTGACCACATTGAAAGATTAATTTTTCATTTACATACTAACATTGTCATCTTTTTGCAAGTTATGCGTGATGCTCCTTGACATTCTCGTGTTTGACCACATAGAGAAGTGAATTCTAGAGCTAGAACGAGTTGATTTTTACTCTTATTTATGCAAA
The DNA here is from genome assembly GCA_016097545.1 of Eucalyptus victrix. Taxonomy (NCBI): domain Eukaryota; kingdom Viridiplantae; phylum Streptophyta; class Magnoliopsida; order Myrtales; family Myrtaceae; genus Eucalyptus; species Eucalyptus victrix. The sequence goes on along the minus strand of CM027839.1, from coordinate 56,561,622 downwards.
AGTTTCTTGTATTTTATCATTATTTTATTCTTGTTAAGAATCATGTTTTCCATTTTGGGTTTTGATTGCGAATCCAATTGATGCTATTGTAAATCATGCAACTCACATTTTTTAATGATGCAATTCAATTTCATGAAAATCATTTTAATATAATAAAAAAAAACTTAGGAGTGTTTCAAACAAACCTTTATGTCTAACTTCAAAATGTTTTGAAAATGAATTTCGAGAAAACTTTGCTTAAGGCCCTCTCTTCACCTGGTCGCTTTCTCAGGTAGAATGAGGAGTTTATTTGAAATCGGCATCTACCCCTTCTAAAAGATAAAAGTGTAGGCTCATGGAACTCGAGGAGCAAGCATGCGTCGAGGCTTTATCGGCGCCAATCTTCCATGGAGGCGGAACAAAGTTGAATTCTGTTCTAGGAGCTTTCTTTATTTGGAGGTTAGGCATCGCCATCACTAGATTTTTCTTAAAGAGCTTTATCAAGAGACACATCATATGTTACCAAAAGGCTAGCACTAGGACTCTTGCGCATTTTGGCAATTAAAGCATTTGAACATTTGGCTGCAAGAACTTTCTAAAATCAACTTTAGAGATTTGTGGAGTTTGGGACACCTAGAGTGCCATAACTTGGCACAGGAGGACACTTAAGTGCCATAACTTCGAAAAGGTACACTTAAGTGCTATTTTCGAAGTTAAATGGAACACTTAGATGCCACTCCGGTGAAAATCCAGCCAAATGGCTGACGTGGCAAATTTCAGGCGAGTTTGGTCCAAAATGGCGTCGTTTTGCACGCTGACATGGCAAGAAAATGCAAAAACGACATCGTTTCGTGTCTGATGTGTAAATAATAATATAAAATTAATTAAATTAAATGCAAGCTTAATTTTATTTAAAATATTCTAAAAATTAAAAAAACTAAAAATTAAAAAAAAAGTTTTAAAAAAAAAAGGGAGGCCGAAAGGGGCGGATGAGGGCGACCCCTTGCCGCCGTCGCCGGGAAGGGCTAGCGATGGAGGGGGGAGGGTTGGCCAGGGTCGCCGGCCCCCAGCCGACCGGCGGCAAGGGCCACGAGCCCTCGCCGCCTCCCCGCCGCCAGGAAGGGGCTGGCGGCGGAGGGGGGAGGGGGCGAGCGCTCGCGGGCCCTCGCCACGATCCGGCGAGGGCTCACAACCCTCGCCGCCAATCGGCCAGGGGCCAACGACCCCGGGCGACCCTTCCCCCTCCGTCGCTGGCCCTTCCCGACGACGGCGGGGAGGCAACGGCGGCAAGGGCTCAGCCCTCAGCCGCCCCCTTTCGGCCTCCCCTTTTTTAGTTTTTTTAATTTTTAGAATATTTTAAATAAAATTAAGTTTAAATTTAATTTAATTAATTTTATATTATTATTTACACATCATACACTAAACGACGTTGCTTTTGTATTTTCTCGCCACGTCAACATGCAAAACGACGCCGTTTTAGATCAAACTCGCCGGAAAATAGCCACGTCAGCCATTTGGCCGGATTTTTGCTGGAGTGGCACCTACGTGTTCCATTTAACTTCAAAACTGGCACTTAAGTGTACCTTTTTGAAGTTATGGCACTTAAGTGTCCTCCCGTGCCAAGTTATGGCACTTGGGCTATTCTTCTGCCGAGATTTGTGTCACTAAATGCTATTTTGTTATATGCTTTATCGCAAGGAAATGACGCAAATGCCTTAAGTGCCAAAACAGCCCTTCAATCCCATTCACTTTGCATGATGAGACAAATGAAGGAAGTTGCCAAGCATACAAAAAGGTGAATTCGAACCAATTATCCATTTCTGATACTATTTTTGACATGACTTTCTTTTTATTGTCAATGAGACATCAAGAGTACCAAGTTTTGTAATGTTCCAACAAACGCGATGGAGCATTATTAAGTCCTCTCATCTTAAACAAAAAAAGATTCAAATGAGACAAAGGATAATATTATCCCTTCCTCCATAAGAGATACCTTGGGATGTTGATCACCTGACTTTAGAAAAAATATGTATTCCGTTCCTAAACTTGATTCTCTTTAGCATAAAAAATGACATATCATTTTCTTTGGGTACAATATTTGCTAGAAATCGTTGACATAGACGCTAGCCGTTATATATGGCATGATTGGTTCTGACGTGGACAATTTCTGTAAAATTGATTTGAATTTTCCGAATTTTTCTTTTCCTTTTTTCTTTTTCCAATTTACTCTCGAAAAGGGCTAGCAAGGGCCATTGTGGATGGACGCCCCGACGATGCGGAGCGAGGGTCATAGCCATCTACGATGTCCCTCACCAGCCCTTTTTGGAAGTGAACGGCAAAAAGAAAAAAAAAAGAAAAAAATATATAAACTACTCATAAGAGATTCAAAAATTTTAAAAATAAAAAATAAAATAAAGGAATCATCCACATCAGAAATTTTTGACGAATTGAAAAGACTAAATTGGCATATCATCAAAAGGTTTATGACAAAATTAGTAAACTAGAAAGGTTTAGAATTGTATTGGCCAGCGTAGTTTTAGAACGTCTGGGATAATTTTTCCTTTATTAGTAACTACAAAATTTACCTTTTGTACCACCGCCTGCGGTGGCCTAGCTTGATAAGAGCTCCCATGACGTCTACCCAGGACGGAGGAGTTTGAATCTCGTGGAACGCAGGGGATATTAAGCGTGACGTCGGGGTGGTGGGTCCTCCGCTAGTGTCGCCCTAGAGTTTACCCGCCAGCTGTCGGCTGTACGGAGTTCCCTGGGTATAAAAAAAAAAAAAATTACCTTTTGTTTTGTTTAGTCTGCAGAAGTCCATCAACAGAGTTGAAAATCAACCTCTCTCCACACCGAATCGTGACCTGTTTGCTATCTGGGCACCCGTGCCGGGCCTCTGAAGTGGTATTGTTACTGCATTTGGCGCCATCATTGACGAAGAGATCGCCCATGAACTTTGTTTCCGATAGCCCTCTCGTAAAAGCCGCAATAAAGATGGGCTTTCCTCGATAGAGAAGTTAACAGATTGTTAAGACTAGCCCGAGACGGCTTCTCACCGATGGTTATGTCGGATTGCAAGCAAGACTCGCCCGCGTTGTAATCCGAATCGGCATGAAAAGGACTCTGAAGCTGATAATATCTTGTACTCAGCAGTGCCGAGGCCGATCCACTTTGTGCCGGTTCATGCAAAGTTGGGGAGAATAGGAGATCAACGTCCTGGAATAAGAAATGTCTAAAAGAAGTTAAGGGTCCATTTGTTTTGCAGAAAATAAATAATTTGGAAAATGTTTTCCTACAAACCATCTTTATATCGATCGAAAAAAAGTAATTAACGAGAAATATTTTTATTTATTGACAATAATTTATGTCTCAAAATTTTGGGTCAACCATGAAAGTATTTAACCTTTTTGTATGTGATACAGGATCATTTTTGGAAAAGTATTTTCCAAATCACTCATTTTGCACGAAACAAACGAAGCTTAAGTGGAATTCAGAATGTTGCACTAGAACTCTCGATGCACTTCTACCTAGAAACACTTTATTTTCACATCCAAATAATTACTAACTTTTGATGTTAGTAAGTTTCAATTGATCATAGAGAAAGTAAGTTTTTCACATTAGTAAGTAACTTTCCCCGCGAAGAACTTTGCTAAGCAGCTTATTTTCCATGTATGTTAAAAAGCTGGACTACATATAGCTGTACCTTAACCGGAAACTTTTATAATTAGTAGTTAATAGCCAATTGAAAATTTGAAATTTGGGGTCAATGTTCTACTTAGGAATTCCAAATACGGTTGATCCATTCAATAACAATTATTCAATTCACAAGTTCTTTCTTTTCATTTTTTTCTTACTGTGTTGAATTATTGCTGCGGTCATCCTAGGTTTACCGAATCTTATTCTCCCATTCCAATTAGCACTACCCTTTAGGTGTCTTTGATCTTGATTAATCCGTCTAAATCAGAAATGATCACCACTTTTGAAACTGTTCCGTTCAAATTTAGAATATTATTAAAATTTTAAATATTACCCGAAATTCCATATAAATGAATTTACGGTCAATTCTGAAAAAGAAAACGCAGCACATAGTTCGTGCTCGCCATGGAAGGGCGCTTTGACCCGGGCCATAAGGACGCGTGTGGGAAAAGATCAACTTCGAAGATTCTATTGTTTCCACTTTCGTAATTGTCCGTGTCAACTCCAATCTCAATCATCGGTCACGAGATATATTATACAATATAGACTGCAACCTTCGCAGCAATTGCTTAAAGTCAAATATGGAATGGTAGTGGCCCGGTCTTGAGGCAAAGATAAGCGTGTTATCACATAAGTCAAGATCAATGATGAGTGGGCATGATGATTCATGCAAATATATATATATTATCAAAAATTTAGAGAGGAGCGGAAAAGTTGGGATTTGATCGAACAGATTGTTGCACATGATTGAATATTTCACATAATTTTATGGGCAAATGTTCGAAATCTGGGCTCTATGTTGTGTGTTCTAAGCTATGTAGCATTTAAAATGCTGCCGTGATGAATTATCTATATAACAAACTTATTTTAAGTGGTCAGCAAAGCAAACGTCCTGAACACAAATTTGATGTTGATATTGGACGTTGAAGTTAACCAAAACCCATGATTCGCTTTAGGAACACCATTCTGATTCGTTCAAAAAGTTTTTCAACATAAAGGACGATTATCGAGCAAGAGGGGGAAGTTTGAAAAGGAAAAGGCTAATGCTAGCATTTGTTAAAAAAAAAAACTAATAATAATAATAATAATAAATTAATTAATTAAAATGAAATGTTGTTAGTTGATAAGTGGGAAGAAGGTTCTCTAGACCCATTAAATGTTTCGAGTTGGAAAACTATCCAAAAAAATTGTAAACCTATTGCTCAACGGTCAATTCAATCTTAAATCTTTCAATTTTATCAATTTAATTCAAAATCTTTTGATAATTTATCGATCCAATCCAAATATTTTAACAAGCTGCCAATTTAATCCCAAACATTTTTTACAATCTGTGAATTTAGTCTTAAACATTTTAATCATTTATTAATTTAGTCATTCCGACCAATTTTAGTTAGAAATCATTGACATGACAATCTAGTTAGTGACAATCATCCTACTTGGCACAGCTAGTGCCAACATGAATAATTTTTGCAATTTTAAATTTAATTTAATTTTCCTTAATTTATCAAAATTTGTTGTTCTTTTCTTTTTTTTTCTTTTTCTTTTTTTCTTACTCTCTAGTGAGGTCACTGCTCGACCAGGTGAGGGTCACAACTCCCTCACCAGCCATAGGCGAGGGCATCCTAATCCTTGCCCAAATATAGGCAAAGGTGTAGAGACGAAGGTCAGCCAACGACCTCGCTGGCAAAGAAAGAAAAGAGAAGAAGAAAAAGAAAGTAAAAGAAAAAAATTAAAAATTAAATAATTTAGAAAAAATTTAAAAATACAAAAATTTTCCATGTCAATGCCAAACAAATGACATAGGACAACTACACTGACTAAACTACCGCGTCAACAGTGTCCAGCCAAAATTACTGGGAATGATTAAATTGATAAATTGTTAAAAAAAAATTAACACTAAATTGGCACAATTAAAATGTTAATAACTAAATTGACAAATCATCAAAAAATTTAGAATTGAATTGGGTGTTGTACAAAAGGTATAAGACTTTTTTTACAATTATCCGCGTTTTGATATGATCTTGGAGAAAGAATAATACTAGGTGTACTCAAACTTCTTGCAGTAATAATTCACTCAATGACGAGAAATGTTTTAGCAAGAAAAATTCTAAGCTCGTGTTAGTTACATCATACAAAACAAGCAAAACCAAGCAGGAAATAATGAAGTATAGCCCACGTCTCATATGTGGCGTATTACGTTAGACTGTTGTTATGCTAAAGTAGCAAATTGCTGGAATTTCACGAATAAGATGTTGCACACTCCACCAATCATAGCGAAAATATCGGTCTCTCCTCATTGCCCAAAAGATTGCTAGGTTATTAAGGTCTTTAAAGACTTTTTGGAGGTTTTCAACAATACAGCGGATGTCTTTCGGTCGGGTAATAATCCGTCTAACAACCATTGATTTTTTTTTTCCATACAGGCGTCAGTGAAATTAGCAAATAAGGAGGGTGATTCCTTCTTAAATGAAGCAGTATTGGCCATGAAGGCAAAATTAATCAAAAGGTATAAGAATATTCCACATGTTTGTTTGTGTCCACCATCTTAAATTCAAGGTTAAGTTGAATCGAAACTCTGCTCGTTCCATATTAACAAAATTTGGGGCTTATGAGGATGTCTAAGTGGAATAGATATTAGTGATGTTGAGAAATTGGTTCTAAAATATGTCCGATGCATATGCCAATTGATTTGAGACCTATGAAGTACTGACACTCTCCAAGAGCTTTCGTGTCGTGTCGGACTCTTCGACACGTGTCCGACACTTTTCGACACTCTTAGACACTCTCAGACACTGGGTCAACACGTGTCGGAAAATCCGACACCTGGTCAACTTTTCGGACACTCTCTGACGCTTGAGTTGGAATTCTGACATACGAGTTTCCAACACGTGATTTCGATATCGATGTCCATTTTAAAATTTTTCAATAAATGAGATGTCAAAATGTATATATGTGAAAAAATAATAAATAAAGAAATAAGAAAAACCTAGTCTACTCTTCTCTTTTAACTCTCACTTCCAGTGATACACAATTTATCGCTTAAGTTATTTTTCTCCTCGTCCAGCATATCTAATATGCGAGTCCAAAATGTAGATTGCTTATTTTTTCTTCAAATTTTATAAATTATTGGAATAGAGTTGAATTTGTCAAATTGAAACAATAAATGATATTAATAAATTGTGGATTAATATTTTTTGTGTAAATTCATTCTAGGCTTCTTTATTTTTTTATTTATTGATGAATTTAAATCAAATTAATTTGATTGAAATAAGCATAAAAATGATAATTTATTATGTATATAAAAATATATATATTTAATATCCAACGTGTTCTAACGTGTTAGAGTTCTTTATTTTTTTAGAAACAACGTATCGGCGTGTCATGTCGTGTCGCGTGTCGCGTGTCAGTATCGGTACTACTTAGTTTGAGACGATGAATGCTATCCCACAAGTATAGATGTCACCGAGCAATGCCTAGAAATTTGTATGTCAATGCTTAAAGATACCCCAATGGCTTTTGCTAGCTCGTTGTCTTCATCTACCAGTGAGACCGAGGTGTAATTAATAACGAACTACATTAACTCCATCCAAATAATCGGCCATGACGACAACGTTGACATTCTAAATTGATCACAAAGCTGAGTTTCGTGTTTCTCAATCCTTTCTACCATGGCTCATAACTTATCTATCCCTCGGTTCATTGTAACATCCCACGTTCCCTCCTGGCCAAAAGACTTTGAAAGATAAGAGGAGATGTTTGACTGCGAAAAATATAGAAATGGCTGGTTGAGGAGTCAAAGAGTTACATTCATCTGGCCTCCATTTGGTCAATCCCGGGTTTTCTGGCAAAGACAAAGAAAGATTCAAAGATTTCATACGTATCAATATTCAAGCCGCCACCGCCCCCACCCCAAATTAAAAGCCGTGGACGAAGCAGATTCGACCAAGCGAACTTGTGTAGGAGCTACACAAGCTATTAATCAAGGAGAGACCCGAAACACCAAAGAAAAAAAAAAAAAGATGGATCCTCGGAATCTCCGTTTCTTGCTTATTGTCGTGTTTGCTTCCACCATCGACGCCCAAGATCTCTTCCCAGAGCCGTACTGTGGTTCGACCGGCAACTTCAGCGCCGACAGTACCTACCAAACCGCCCTCACCGCCCTCCTCTCCTCCATCTCCACCACCAACTCCTTGTCCCTCACCTACGGCTTCTTCAACGCCTCCTCCGCCGTCTCCGGCGCCTCCCAAACCCTCTATGTCATCGGCTCCTGCCGCGGCGACCTCACCTCCGAGAGCTGCCGCACCTGCCTCAATGGCTCAGCCTCCGACATCCGCGATCTCTGCCCCCTCCAGAAGGAGGCGGTCCTCTACAGCGAGAACTGCACCGTCCGTTACTCCAACACCTCGATCTTCCGCACACTCAAAACCGACCCTGACTACCAGCTGTTCAACGTCAACAACGTCACGAGCCCAGACACGTACAACGCTGCGCTGCAGACGCTGCTGGACCGTCTGCGGGGCGAGGCGGCGGGCGGCGGCTCGCTGAGGAAGTACGCGACGGGCAACACATCGGTGGGTTTCAACACGATCTACGCGATGACACAATGCACGCCGGACTTGACCGACCAGCAATGCATCGACTGCCTGGTGACAGTCATCGGGAGACTTGGGCAGTGCTGTGCCGGGAAGATGGGAGTGAGGATCATGGCCCCAAGTTGCCAGTTTCGGTACGAGACCGATGATCGGTTCTTCGACCTGGTCGGCGAGCCACTTCCGCCGTCGCCCACACCGCTATCACCGGCGGCAGACGCACCGCCTCCTTCGCCAGGTTTGTGTTATTTTTTTCGATAATTCGAGTGGATTAAAATCATCTAAATTATTAATTATGCGGATTTCACATGTAAACCGTTCAAATATGTTCAATTTAGATGTTCTTTAGGTCATGTAATTTTTTTGGTTGGATAAACGCGTTTTTGCCAAACACGGGTGGGTCGGTCCATATTTTCGACAAAAGAAGGAATGGGTCCCTAACTCTAATCATTGATGCATCTCCAAGCTGTCATGAGATTTTTAAAGTCCAGGCTAGGGTAATGAATCATTAGCAGATCTTCCTTACTTCTCGTCAGTCATTCACCCCTTTTTGTCAATTAATATAAACGCAAAAAGTTCTTTGACACAGCGAAAAAATGGGAAAGAAAATTTCGAGGCCATAATTGAAACATTCGTAACACGCACTTGGATGAGATCTTAGGTTATTACTACAACTTTGCAGTATCAGACGTCAAAGAAAAAGAGAGGCCGAAACTTACCTTAATTGAGCTTCATCGTCTGAAAATGAAGTTAAAAAGAATTAGATTGATTAGCAATATTAGACATTCTAAGAAGTTTTACTGAAAGCTTTTTATTTAAATAACGTGGCGAACTTTTATTGGGCGCTGAAATAAATTGGACCGATGATGCATTAAATGATCAGCAACCAATTGGAAATCAGCACGTCATTTAATCAGAGGGTTTTGGTAAGATCTCTTATTACATAAAGTATTCCTCGAGATAGAGTTAGATAAGAAAATCCTCTATATTTTTTATATCGTCTTAATCCTAAAGATAGACGCATGTATTCTGACCTTTCAAGTGTTTTATAATGATAAGATAGGACGGGCCAAGATTTTTTTTTTTTTTAAAGAATCAAATGAATGAAAACTAAGACCAAAGCAGGATGGATTCGAATACAGCTGCCGTGAGGGTGGCCCAACCCGGCAACGACCGGCGTGATTGTTGTCGTATCCATCACAGTAATAGAGCAATGAATTATGATTAACATTAATTTTTCTCCCTTCTCTTTTATTCTTTTCGTCGGTGTTCCTCATGCATATAGTGGTCCCGTATGTGCATATGGGGAGCATCTAATAACTCGGCAAAAATCTTTGACCTGAGCATTTGCAAACCAGCATTGGTAGTTCCTAGCTCCACTCGGTTTCTGTAAACCGTTGCACTGCCATTACTCTGATTTCCGTAATAAATTCATGAAAGTAATGAACTTGTGGTTGAAAAGGTAACCGATTATACCTGAAAACTTCATATTCTGGAGAATAATGTGTTATTTTTCAAGTGTTAATGCTCTCCATTAGACGAATCTTGGTAAAACGACAAAATCCAGAAATCCAAATAAATTTCCCTCAAGTTATCAAAGAATGGTGCGATGTATGTTTAAAATGTGTTTCGTTTCCACATTCAAAGTGGCACTTGAGTGATTTCTCCAGTGTATTACTATGTAATCGGTAAGCAATGATCCTAAGCATGATGTGCCTTTGCTCAAGCAGGTGGAAAGAGCAGTTCAACGAAGACTGTGATCATTGCAGTTGCAACAAGTGTTTCTGCGGTCCTTGTTATCGGCGTTGTCATACTCCTGATAATGAAAAGGAAGCGGAAGCAGCCCAGACAAAGAGTTGAAGGTGAGTCTGACTTTTGGCATTGGAACAGCTACTGTCCATGAGGTTTAAAGGATCATGAAATTAATGAAGTTGACTATTTACTATGCTTTTCTACCAGCACGATATTGACAATTAGGCCAACATTTTCCAAACAAATTGGGTTGAGAATTCCAGAACATGGAATTGATATTTCGAACTTTACATTCATGCGCACCACTTGGACATGTCCAATTGCACATTTCTCATTTACTGTAGTTAGCATAAACTGATTGAGCAGGCCAAAATAGGAAGTTGATAGTAATCCCTGCAGGTGCAACTCTTTATCCTAAAAGTTTGACAAGCTTTTATCATAAACACTATGATAAAGACATTCATGCTCTGAATGACTTCATATTTCTCTTTATAGGTGAAGTTGAGGATGAAATAAGCACGGCAGAGTCACTGCAATTTGATTTTGGCACTATTAGAGCGGCAACTGATAACTTCTCTGATTCCAAGAAGCTTGGACAAGGCGGTTTTGGTGCTGTTTACTTGGTACTAATTAACAAAGCATCCTCTAGTCACTTCTATTCGAAATTCAAGCAACAAAATAGTCATAGATGACATCAATGTGATACTCTTCTAAATGCTTCGATTATATATCGATACTCATGAGGATCTAATTTGATGAAATTTTAGGGTCGGCTCTCCAACGGACAAGAAATTGCTGTAAAACGGCTGTCGCAGAATTCTGGACAAGGAGAAGTAGAATTCAAGAATGAGGTCATGTTATTAGCTAGGCTACAACATAGGAACTTGGTCAGGCTCCTTGGTTTTTGCCTAGAAGGAATTGAGCGGCTTCTCATTTACGAGTTTGTGCCCAATTCAAGCCTTGACCAGTTCATATTCGGTATGTTTCTCAAGTTGTCATTCCTGAAATCAGATCCTCATGAAATGATTAAGGGACTTCTTATAGAATGCGATTTTCAACAAAATGTGTAGATCCCCTGAAGCGTGCAAATCTCAACTGGGATAGGCGCCACAAAATAATAATGGGTGTTGCTCGAGGGATGCTTTACCTACATGAGGACTCTCGACTTCGTATCATTCATCGGGACCTCAAAGCCAGCAACATTTTGTTGGACTCGGACATGAATCCTAAAATATCAGATTTTGGTATGGCGAGGCTGTTTGAGTTGGACCAAACTCAAGCAGAGACGAATCGAGTTGTGGGGACATAGTAAGTGCCACAACCACCTATAGCTAATGCTTACCAAAATAACATGGGCAAACTATAGAGCTAATATGATGGATTTATTGTGATGCACAGCGGTTATATGGCACCAGAGTATGCAATGCATGGAAACTTCTCTGTCAAGTCCGATGTCTTCAGTTTCGGAGTGCTAGTTTTGGAGATTGTAAGTGGTCAAAGGAACAATCTTTTCCAAGTGGGCGATAACACAGAGGTCCTTATAAGCTATGTGAGTATAAGAACATATCTTCTTATTTTGTATATTGCTTCAGAGATCAATCTGCTCAATGTTTGTCATATGTTTGCAGGTTTGGAAGAATTGGAGGGAAGGAACAATATCAAATATCATTGATCCCTGTATAACTTCTAATTTGAGTACTGAAATTGTGAGGTGTGTCCACATTGGTCTACTATGCGTCCAAGAAAATGTGGCTAATCGACCGACAATGGCCTCAATCCTTCTCATGCTTAACAGCCACTCCGTCACACTCCAAGTGCCATCACAACCTGCGCTCTTTTTGCACAGCGGCAACGAGTCCGATATGTCATCAACGCAAGATTACAGTTCGAGAGTGCCTGAGGTCGACAAATCAAGAAACAAATCAAACCAGTCCTTGAAAAAGGAGGCCTCCATGACCGAGCCATATCCACGGTAGCCTTGACAAACGGTAGATAGTCATAGTGTGCCCTAAGCGTTAATTTGTGTGTTTGTCATGGTTTTCAAATTATCAAAATTACATTCTCATGATTTAATTATTCCCAGCAATTACTGTTTTTGTGTAGTGTTTAAGTGACATACTGAGCCAGATTTTACGCATCAAACTAGATGCATTTTCCAATTTAGTCATAGGCGTGCCTTCTACATGTATGTCCATGTTAGTTAGGAATTGCTATTTTAAGATATAGCCCAAAACAGTTAAATTGGCTAAGAGTCGAACCTAAAATCACGAGTTTCTCAAGACACAAATTTCCAACTATTTTACTAGTTTAAGGTTCTCCTAAGGTTAGAGCAATTGCTCAAACGATGATCGTTCAAGAGACTTGAGAAGGATCTATGACTACTTTGAACAAGACAACTACTTGAACTCACCAATTAAATCAAAGAATAATGAACATGAGTTGTGGACACCTAAAAATGATTGAGTCTATTTTTATCAGCAGCGCAGCAAAAACGGATCGTAAATTTACAATTATGTCGGGAGTTATAGAAATCGATTGAAATAAAACGAGGGACAATAAAAGAAAAGAACATCAGAAATTTACGTGGTTCGGTCCAAATGTCAGAATCTACGTCCATGGGGAGAGCCAGCAAATTAATCTACTATAAATTGGAGAATTACAAGATTACAATCCACATGTACTCAAGTGTTTCCTTGCCCTACTTTATACCCGATACCCAAGGTGTTTAACAAAACAACTCAATGGACTAAGACTCCACACAAATCTCTCTGAGCTCACGTCTCTCGCTCTCGGTCTCTCGAGCTCTTTTCCTTTCGCTCTCTCTGCCGAGCTCTATTCTTTCGCTCTCTCTCGAGCTTCAGACGTCTTCACCTTTTATCGGTTGAAGGGGAGGAAACAAAACAAAATAAACTTGTACTCCACAATTGTCAGAACGGTGCCGATCTTCAAAGCATGCGCCTCCATGCAATTAATGATAGCGTGTGAGCGAATGACCAGCATGCACTAACACACGTAGAATACCTCCTGCCTTCCCTCTTTCTCTATTAATAAAAACAAGAGAAGCCCACAAAAGATGACCAAGAAGAGAGGGTGAATTCGGCGCCTACGTGATAGGCTTCTGAAGCAGCAAGTGTTGACCAACTCTTTTCTACGCATGCATTTAATGACGTATTGTAGCCTTCATTTCCAACGTGAAGCGCAGATCGAGGGCGAAATTCGGCTCCTATCACACGCCATTCCTCGTCAAATGCTCCGCAGATGTTCTTTCTCGTTTTAGCATATTCATGTTTTGTGCGTATCGGGTATTATGTATGAATTCAAATTTGAGACATAATTTAACATTCTTTTAAATTGACATGACACTGATACAAAATTCGATATTGAGAAATTCTCCCATCGACAAATCGTTGGTAGCAAAAATGCTTGTTAATGGCCAACACAATCAATAAACATACTACAATTATCAACATATGATAATGACTGGTCAACGATTGACACTTAGATAAATCTAAATAAATGTTGAAGGCAGAATCTAAAGACGATAAAGATGTTGATTAACGGTTAGATCAAGTTACACTTGAGAAGTCTTAACGGCTTGTAGAGAAAGTTGATATGCGATCATGGAGAGCGATCATGGAGTCTAAACTTATGGAGATGCATTTGAGTCTAGTGACAACAGAAGAATTATAATCGCTTATAGATAAGTTTGACATGTAATCACAGATTGTGATCATAGAGCTTAAAATCATGGAGATGCAGTTGTAACCTTTAATTTGAATGTTAACCAGTATTGGATATTGTTACATTTTGTAATACGCTTTATGGGCTCTGTTGAATCGTTCTAGAGGAGGATACAGTCAACCACACCAACTGTGTATATTTTCCCCGTGTAAAACTTTCTAGGCAGCTTATTTGCCGTGTATGATAAAATGTTGGATTACATATAGCAGTGCCTTAACCGGAAACTTTTATCATCAGTGCTTGATAGCCAATTGGAAAATCGAAATTCGGGGTCAATGTTCTACTTAAGGTGTTCAAAATACAGTTGATCCATTCAACAACAATTATTCAATTGGCAAGACCATTCTTTTCATTTCTTTATTTCATACCGTGTTGACTTTGCAGCGTCCTTGGTTTACCTTATCATATTCTCTCACTCCAATTAGCACTCCCACTAGGTTCCTTTCTTCTTGATCAATCTATCCAAGTCAGAAATGATTAGCCGTTTCAAACTGTACCATTCAAATTTAGAATATTATTTAAATTTTAAATATTATCTGAAATTCCATATATGTGAATTTTCGTGTCGATAAGTACAAATTATTAGAGTTTTAGATGTTTGGGATGAAAAAAGACATCAATAAGATTTAGATTAAATAAAAGATAAAGCTATCGGTTATTAAAATTGAAAGTCACATGTTATAATAAAATTCTGAAAAGGAAACGCAGCACATAGTTCGAGCTCGTCACGGGGCCATAAGAATGCGTGTTGGAAAATATCAACTTCGAAGATTCTATCGTTCCCACTCTTGTCATTGTCCGTGTCTACTCCAAAGCTCCACCATTGCTTACATGATAATATAAAATATAGTCTGCGATCTTCCTGGCAATTGCTTAAAGTCAATATGATTTCATAGTTACCTGGCCTTGAGACCAGGATAAACGTGTTATCACATAAGTCGAGATCAACTATCAAAAGTGGGTACGAATGCAAAAAAATATAATTAAAATTTTCGAGAGGAGCGGAAAAGTCGGTATTTGATAGAATAGATCGTTCCGCGTGATTGGATGTTTCGCATAGTTTTATGGGCAAGTGTTCAAAATCTAGGCTGTATATCTTATGCGCTCAAAGCTATATATCATTTAAAGTGCCACCATGATGAATCAAATGTATAACAAACTTAAAGCAGTCTGGATAGTATAAGCCCTAAATATAAATTTGATGTTGATATTGAATGTTGACGTTGACCAAAACCTATGCTTCGCTTCAGGAACACTGTTTTGATTCGTTCAAAAGCAAAGTTTTTCAACTTAATATGGATAACATCTGTAAAAACAATTTTCAACTGTTGTTTGTTGATGAGTGGGAAGGTTCTGTAGACCCATTAATGTTTCGTTGAGAAAGAATAATACTAGATGTACTAAAATTTCCTGCAAAAATACTTTACTAAATGACGAGAAATGTTTGAGTAAGGGAAAGTGCTAATATTGTCCCACAGAAAGATCAAAACCAAGCAGGCAATAATGAAGTATAGCCCAGGTCTCTTTTGAAGCGGCGTTGGCCATGAAGGCGAAATTACTCAAATGGTACAAGAACGTTCCACCTGTTTGAGTCCTTTGTCCTCAAGGTTCAAGTTGAATCGAAACTCTGTTTGTTCTATATTACCAAAAATTGGGGCTATGTGAGGATGTCCAAGTGGAGGAGATATTAGCAATGGTGAGGAATTGGTTCTACAATAAGTATGATGCATATGCCAACCGAGTGGAGATGGTGCCGTTACCGAGTAATGCCTAAAAATCTGTATATCATTGCTTCATGAAAGGAAGAGGCTTTTGCTAGCTCTTTGTCTTCATCTATCAATAAGGTTGAGACATATTTGACAACTCAATATTCAAACTACATTCAAAGAGTTGGCCAAGACAATATTGACATCCTTAAATGATCATAACCTTTCTACGACGGTTGATAACTTACTAAACCCACAAGGTTCATTGCATCATCAATGCCCATGCTAAGTGCTAGCCGAAAGATTGGGAAAGATAATGGGAGATCATTAACTGCAAAAAAAAAAAAAATGTAGAAATGGCTGGTTGAGAGGAGGAATGATCCAAAAAGTTTCATTCATCTGTCCTCCATTTGGTTATTCACTGGTTTCTCGAAAAGAAAAAATAAAAGGTTCAATAATTTCAATAGTATCAAAATTCAAGCCGCCACAGACCCCACTCCAAATTAGAACGTGTGGACAAATAGAGATTTCGACGAAGCAACCTGCGTAGGAGCTACACAAGCTATATATTCATACATTATTAGCCTATCGACACCGATCAAAGAAAGACCCCAAAAACCCGAAAAAAATCTAAGAAGAATGGATCCTCCCAAACTCCCTCTCTTGCTTCTTCTCACATTTGCTTCCGCCATTAACGCCCAATTTTTCCCAAAGCCCTATTGTGGTTCGACTGGCAACTTCAGCGCCGACAGCACCTACCAAACCACCCTCGCCACCATCCTCTCCTCCATCTCCACCGCCAACTCCTTGTTCCTCACCTACGGCTTCTTCAACGCCTCCTTCGCCGTCTCCGGCGCCTCCCAAACCCTCTATGTCATCGGCTCCTGCCACGGCGACCTCACCTCCGAGAGCTGCCGCACCTGCCTCAATGGCTCAGCCTCCGACATCCGCCGCCTCTGCCCCCTCCAGAAGGAGGCGGTCCTCTACAGCGAGAACTGCTCCGTCCGTTACTCCAACACCTCGATCTTCCGCACAGTCAAAACCGACCCTTACTACGTGCTAAACAACGTCAACAACGTCACAAGCCCAGACACGTACAACGCTGCGCTGCGGACGCTGCTGGACCGTCTGCGGGGTGAGACAGCGGGCGGCGGCTCACTGAGGAAGTACGCGACGGGCAACACATCGGCGGTTTTCAACACGATCTACGCGATGACACAATGCACGCCGGACTTGACCAACCAGCAATGCATCGACTGCCTGGTGACAGTCATCGGGAGACTTGGGCAGTGCTGTGCTGGGAAGATGGGAGTGAGGATCATGGCCCCGAGTTGCCAGTTCCGGTACGAGACCGATGATCAGTTCTTCGATCCGGTGGGTGAGCAACTTCCGCCGTCCCCTGCACCGGTGGCAGATGCGCTGCCTCCGCCACCAGGTTGGTTGGCTCTTGCTTAAAAGTTAGGTACAAAGCGATTACGTCTTTTTTTCTATAGATCATTATGCGGGTTCCATACAGATTACACCATTAATCCTTTAAATGAGTTTGAAGTACCTGCTCTATAGATCATGCAATTTATTTACGTTGGATAACTTCTCTCTTGCCAAGAGAAGGTGTGCGTTGGTCCATTTTTTCGGCAAAAGTAGATGTGGGCTACCAGTAAAGTCAACTATCATGGCCAGTTCATTGAAGCACAACTTATGGCATTCAATGCTCACAAGCGGTCATATGAGATATTTAAATTGAGAACTAAAGTGAGTATAGGCTAGGGTAACGAATCATTAGCAGATCTTCCTTACTTCTCATCATTCTGTCACCACTATTTGTCAATTAATATAAACGCAAAAGGTGACACAAAAAGAAAAGAAAAGGGTATGAAAATTGCGTAGGCATAATTGAAACATTGATGACACGCACTTGCAGGAGATCTTAGATTATTACTAGACTATATAAAATCCGATGTCAAAGGAAAAGAGAGGCTGAAAGGTAGCTTATTTGTGTTTGATCATCCGAAAAATGAAGTTAAATAGGATAAGATTGATTAGCAATATTGAATATTTTAAGAAATTTTGCCGAAATCCTCTTAATAAATGACGTGGCGAGTTTTTTTATTTGGTGCTGAATTAAATGGGATCCATGTATAAAATGATCAACAACTGACAAAAAATGGGCAAATCCACTTTATAAGAGGGTTCCAATAAGGTCTCTTATTGCATATAGCATTTCTCTAGTTAATATAAGAAATTCCTCCGTATCTTCTATATCTTTTTATTTTTTGGCTTGGGCAAAGCACCGAAAATAGACATATATGGACCTCTATTAGGGTTTTTTTAACCTTAATTAATAAAAAAGTGTAATTATTTTATTTTATCCTTTTCATGGGTGGTCCTGATGTATATAGTGGTCCCATATGTGCACATGGGGAGCATCCCATAACTCAGCAGAAATCTTTGACCAGAGAACATTTTTGTTTTTCAAAGACCAGAGAACATTTGCAAACCAGCATTGGTTGTTTTCTGTGTGCACTGTCATCACTCTAATTTCCGTAAGAAATTCATGAAAGTAATAACCTAGGAGTTGAAGAGCCAACCGATTCTACCCAAAACTTTGAATTCTGGAGAATAATGTGATAATTTTGTCTCTATTAGACAAAACTTGGTAAGATGACAAAATCCAGAAATCCAAATAACTTCCCCTTGAGTTATCAAAGAATGGTGCGATGTAAATTTAACATGCGTTTCGTTTCCGCGTTCAGAGTGGCCCTTTAGTGATTTCTCCAGTGTATTTCTCAGTGAGCAATGATCGTAAACATAATATGCATTTGCCCTTGCAGGTGGAAAGAGCAATTCGAATAGGACTGTGATCATTGTGGTCGCCACAAGTGTTTCTGCGGTTTTTCTTGTTGGTGTTATTGTACTTCTGAGAGTGAAAAGGAAGAAGCAACCCAGGCAAAGAGTTGAAGGTGAGTCTTTTATCTTTTTCGCATTGGAACATCAGCTGTTCATGAGGATTTCGAAACATCGAATTAATTCTTCGATCTACATGTTCATGTGCCTGCTCGGACATGTCCATGTACACATTTCTCATTGTCTATAGTTAACATTACCTCGTCGAGCAGGCCAAAGGAACCAGTTGATTATCTATGCGTGCAGGTGCAATTATGTGTACTAAAAGTTTGTGAACTCTCATTATGAAAACTATGGAAAAACAATGATTCTCGCTCTGAACAACCATATTTTTCTCTTTCTAGGTGAGGCTGTGGATGAAATTAGCACAGTGGAGTCGCTGCAATTTGATTTCGGCACTATTAGAGAGGCAACGGATAATTTCTCCAATTCCAAGAAGCTTGGACAAGGAGGTTTTGGTGCTGTTTACATGGTAATAATTAACAAAGCATCCTCTAGTCTCCTACATTCAAACTTTAAGCAACAAAATAGTCATAGATGACATCAATCGGATGTTCTTCAAAATGCCTCAATGTTCCAATTGACACTTACAAAGACCTACTTTGATGAAATTTCAGGGCCGGCTCTACAATGGACAGGAAATTGCAGTGAAACGGCTGTCTCATAATTCCAGCCAAGGAGAAGTAGAATTCAAGAATGAGGTCATGTTACTAGCCAGGCTACAACATAGGAACTTGGTCAGGCTCCTAGGTTTCTGTTTGGAAGGGGTCGAACGTCTACTCATTTACGAGTTTGTGCCCAATTCAAGCCTTGATCAGTTCATATTCGGTATGTCTCTCGAGTAGCCATTCCTGAAATCGAATCATCATGAAATGATTAAGGGATGTCTTATAGAATGCGATTTTCAACAAAATGCACAGATCCCCTGAAGCGTGCCAATCTCAATTGGGATAGGCGTCAAAAGATAATAATGGGTGTCGCTCGAGGGTTGCTTTACCTACACGAAGATTCTCGACTTCGTATCATCCATCGGGACCTCAAAGCCAGCAACATTTTGTTGGACTCAGACATGAATCCTAAGATATCCGATTTCGGTATGGCAAGACTATTCGAGTTGGACCAAACTCAGGCAGAGACAAACCGGATCGTGGGGACCTAGTAAGTGCCACAACCTCTTAAAGCTAATACTTGCCAAAACAACATAGCCAAACTATCTAGCTAATATGATGGACCTATTGTGATGCACAGTGGATATATGGCGCCAGAGTATGCAATGCATGGAAACTTCTCGATCAAATCCGATGTCTTCAGTTTTGGTGTGCTAGTTTTGGAGATTGTGAGTGGGCAAAAGAATAATATTTTTCGGGCTGGTGATCATGCGAAGATCCTTATAAGCTCTGTGAGTATAAAACATACCTTCTCATTTCGCATGATATTTCAGAGATCAATTTGCTCAATGTTTGCTAATATTTGCAGGTTTGGAAGAATTGGAGGGAAGGAACAATATCCAAAATCATTGATCCCTCTATAACCTCTAGTTTGAGTACTGAAATTGTGAGGTGTGTCCACATTGGTCTACTGTGCGTCCAAGAAAATGTGGCTAACCGACCGACAATGGCCTCAGTCCTTCTCATGCTTAACAGCCACTCGGTCACACTGCAAGTGCCGTCACAACCTGCATTCTTCATGCACAGCAACATCGAATCTGATATGTCATCTACTCGGGATTACAATTCAAGGGTGTCTGACGTCGACAGATTAAGAAGCAAATCGAACCAATTCTCGAACAACGAGGTCTCTGTGACTGAGCCATATCCACGGTAGCCTTGACAAATTAGAGATCAGTATGCCCTACGTGTTAATTTTTGTGTTTGTCATGGTTTTCGTATCATCAAAATTACATTCTCGTGATTAAATTCTTCCTAGCAAATACCCTTTTTTTGTAGTGCTTAAGCGATATACGGAGCCAGATTTTATGTATCAAACTGAGTGTATTTTCCAATTTTGTCAAAGGCACACCATCTACATGTATGTCCATGCTAGAGATCCGTGAGGAATTGCCATATGAAGATATAGTTTAAAGCAGTTAAACTAGGTAAGACTGGAACCTAAAATCCCGAGTTTCTTGAGACACAAGTTTCCAATTATTTTACCAGTTTAGGTCCTCCTATGGCAAGAGCAACTGCTCAGACATTGATTGTTCATGAGACTTTCAGAAGGACTCTATCCCCACTTTGAAAAAGACAACTACATGAACTCTCCAATTAAATCAAATAAAAATGATCATTAGTTGTTGCGGACCAAAAAATGACTGAGTCTTCTAAGTGGACATGACATCAATACAAAAATCGATATTAAGTGATTATACCATCCATAAGTCATTGCAATGCTTGTTGATCGCAGATATAATCAATGAACATAGTACAATTATCGACATATGATAATGACTAATCAATGATTGATACTTAGATAAATTTAGATAAATGTTAAAGGCAAAAACCGAAGACAATAAAGATGTTGATTAAGGGTTAGATCAAGTGACAATTGAGAACTCGTAATGGCTTGTAGAGAAGGTCAACGTGCAATGAGGGAGAGCAATCATGGAGTCTAAACTTATGAAAATGCAATTGAGTCCAATCAAAACTAAAGAGTTGTAGCTACTTATAGATAAGTTTGACGTGCAATCATAAATTATGGTCATAGAGCCTAAAATCGTGGAGATATAGTTGTAATCTTTAATTTGAAAATTATCCACTTAGATAGGGTGACATTTTGCAATACACCATATAAGCCACGTTGAATCATTCGAAGGAGGACACAATCAACCACGCAAACTATGCATCTTTTAGCTTATCCATTTATTTTTTAGTTCCAGAATTTACTTTCTTCTAAAGTAATTAGTTGTAGATCTTGGTTACACTTTCTACTTCTTGTGCCAAAGAACCCAATTCAATGATGTTGACACTTATTTTTAAACAAAAACGAAAAATAAAACAACAAAACAACAACAACAAAAAAGGAAAGAAAAAAAAAGAGAGAACTCGAGGGAGGCCGGGTTGGGCCAAATCCAGCCTCAGCCCAACTTGCCTCTCCCTTTTCTTCTCTCATGCCCGCACGGCCCAACTTGCCTCTCCTTTTTCTTCTCTCATGCACGCACGGCCAGGCCCAACTTCCCTCTCCCTTCAGCCCTACCCATGCCCTAGCCTTCTCCCTCCTCTAGCCATCTTCGTGCCCAAAAACCTGCAAAAAAGAATGAGTAGGAGAAAAGAGAGCAGCAGGAGCAAGGGAGCAAATGAGGAGCAGAAGATAGGAGCGGAAAAGACAAGAGTAGAAGAAGAGTAGGAGGAGCATAGATCACGGCAAAGAAGAAGGACCGGGGAGAAAACGAGAGGGAGAACAGCAAGGGAGAAGGGGAGAAACAGGGAAATAAAAGGAAGGACACATAGCCTTTGGAGGTCGACCAAAGAGCCAAGAGCCCCCGGGATGCCTTGCCACTACCAGAGAGCTGCCCATCAATCACCAATCACCACCATTTCCTTCAGAGCTTCAGGTAGGCATTTTGTCAAACGCCTAGTGTGCGTGTGCTTAACCGAACCGGCCAGAGCTCATGTCAACTCTTTCGAGCAAGCTCCAACCCTCCTCCTGTCCCCCTTTGTGTTTCCTATTATTTTGGTACACCTCGCTACCCCTTTCGGCTCGCACTCGAGTCTCAACCAAACTGGAAACCTCTTAGTCTGATCGTGCCCACCACCTACTAGCTAAAATTCCCAATCGAAAGTTAGTTTTTGTTTCCCTCATTTAGAGATCCAACGCAATCAATAGGCTACTAGAAGGGGCGCCATCGTTTGGCCAGAGGACAAGCATCGTCCTTCCCCTCATCCGAGGCAACGCTGTCGTGCCTGAGTCAGAGAATCGTCCAGGCATGGCATCACCTCTTGCAGACCAAAGGATGGCAAGCTTAGTTAGGCCAGATCAAGGATCTGGCCCGCTCGGCCCCTCTCACCCCACAAGCCAACAGCCCAGACACGGTCTAGGTTGTGGGCTTGTGAACAACCCTTTTGCAAAAGGGGTTGGGCCCATCGATCAAGCCCAACCTACAATTAAACATGGTTAGGCCCAACCCATTTGGGCGGGCTAACCAGCCCAAGCGAAAATAATAAAAAATATTACTTTTTAATTTAAAAAAATAAAAAATTTCGAAAATTAAAAAAATGTAGGGTTTTAGTAGGAATTGCCATATCTTGCCTTCTTTGTGTAATTAAACCTTTATTTGCTCGTATGCTCGTATATTGATTATATCGCATGTTTATTTGTATATTTTATTATGTTTAATTGCACGTATTAAAGTGTACTGCAATTAGAATTTTGGTTGCAAATTGCTACTTTAATTATTGCGTACCTGCATGATCACCTCACATGTTAGTGAATAGATATAAAATCAATCCAAATGCCTGACAAAAATATTTTCTTTTAAAATGAACAAGATTAGGTACCTAAATGGCACTAATTGGTTAATTAGTGTAATCAAGTCCCCAATCCTAAATTTTCTAGTTGTGTAGGAAGTGATGATGTACACTCTCATACCTCACTTGGTTTCTAGTCGACCCTAATGGGCTAATGGCGACTCCTTATTGCAAATTTCTTGAGACCACCCCAATGTCACGCGAGGTATGAGCTTGGGAGAGCCCAAGCCTAATCTTGGACCATAGGCTCGCCTTTTAGGCAATACCCCTACACCTATTCCTTCCCCCCGAGGGGTAGGTCACAACAGCTTGGCGACTCCGCTGAGGACTTGGTTTAAACCTTAGAGGACTCAGGCCTAAATCTATCTTGTTCAAAAAATGTTTTTGTTTAACAGCGAGGATATTGGGTATGTCCTTAACACGAGTGTTAAATGTTTTTACAGTTGAGAGTTATAAATGGAGGAGTGATTGTTAACCCCTTGTCTCGCAGGTTGGGAGTTGGGAATGAATGTTTATATTTTGAAATTATGAAGTGATACTTGCTTATAAATTGTCATGTCCGCGTTCCCTGCATTGCACTACACCATGACACACTACTTGCCGACGGACCTAGGCCACATAGGATCACTTAGAATGGTGTTGAAGTGGATACCACTCCAACTACACCCTTATAGTACGAGTCGCCCATCTCAATCCTGAAACTTCTTTCTTGATGTCAAAGGTCCCTACCCTGGTCTGCAACCACGTGACACAGGTTGGTTCTTTGACGAAGCCAGAGTCATAGGAAACACAACCTAGCCGCAATCTTGTTGGTTCGGTCCAGTAATCCTATGGCTCCATTTTAAGTCGTATAGAGTAGAAATCAAACCACATTCCATGTGTATGTCTATATAATAAAAAAAATAATAAAATAAAAATAGAGAGAGAGAGAGAAGCCGTCCCCCACTATAAGTATCATTCTTCTTTTTATTCGTTTTTTTTATTATTAAATTTTCATTTAGAAATTCACAAAGACCAATCGAATGTCCTCGTTATGTAGGCTTATAATTAAAAAAAAAAATTGGCAATCACTCTTGATAAGTGAACATTGAATGCAAGTTCTAAACATTTGATTTGGCCCCGTTGAACACATAGTTTTGTTTAAATTTTTAGTTATGGGCTCAAAATCACATCTTAAAAGAAAAAAAAAAACTTTCAAGTTGCGATTATAATGGGGCACAAAAATTGAAATTGCATTTTTATTCAAATTTTCTCATTCTCACATTTTGGGACTAAAATGCAAAATCACATTTTGTGTACAAATTTCTCAAAATAGAAGTCACTTCATTTTTCTAGGAGTAAAATCACAAATCAATCTTTCAAAAATCAATGCCACTTTTGCATATGAAACTTTTGGAAAAGAGTGGACATTTGATTGATAGCCGTCGATCGATCTTTTAATGATGCCCCTTCTCTTATGACTGGTGAAATACCAAAATCCCATAATAGGGACTATGGGGCATGAGTTGTTGTCTCGATTTTGCTATAAGAGGCAACCTCATTGAAATATCAATTTTTCATTCACATACTAACATTGTCATCTTTTTGCAAGTTATGCACGATGCGCCTTGACATTCTCGTGTTTGACCACATAGAGAAGTGAATTCTAGAACTAGGATGAGTTGATTTTTACTCTAATCTATGCAAGAGTTTTTTGTATTTTATCATTATTTTTATTCTTATTAAGAATCATGTTTTCCATTTTGAGTTTTGATTGCGAATCCAATTGATGCTTTTGTAAATCATGCAACTCACATTTTTTAATGATGAAATTCAATTTCGTGAAAATCATTTATGAAAAAAACTTAGAAATGTTTCAAATGAACCTTTATGTCTACCTTCAAAATGTTCTAAAAATGAATTTCAAGAAAGCTTTGCTTAAGGCCCTCTCTTCACGTGGTCACTTTCTCAGGTAGAATAAGGAGTTTATTTGAAATCGGCATATGCCCCTTCTAAAAGATAAGAGTGTAGGCTCATGGAACTCAAGGAGCAAGCATGCGTCGAGGCTTTGTCGATGCCAATCTTCCATTGAGGCGGAACAAAGTTGAATTCCGTTCTAGGAAATTTCTTTATTTGGAGGTTGGGCATCACCATCACCGGATTTTTTTTAACAAGCTTTGTCAAGAGCCGCATCATATGTTACTATAAGGCTAGCACTAGGGTCTTGTGCATTTTAGCAATTAAAGCATTTGAACATTTGGCTGCAAGAACTTTCTGCAATCAACCTTAAAAATTCATGTCACAAAATGCTACTTTGTTATATGCTTTATCACAAGGAAATGACACAAATGCCTTGGGTACCAAAATAGCCCTTTGATCTCGTTCACTTTGCATGATGAGACAAATAAAGGAAGTTTCCAAGCATCCAAAAAGGCGAATTCGAAGGAAGAGTAAACTGTATCAATTCCAATTATTCATTTCTGATACTGTTTTTGACATGGCTTTCTTTTTATTGTTAAGGAGACATCAGAGTACCAAGTTTTGTAACGTTCCAACATATGCAATGGAGCATTATTAAGTCCTCTCATCTTAAACCAAGAAAGATTCAAATGAAACAAAGGGGCAATATTATCCCTTCCTCCATAAGAGATACCTTGGGATGTTGATCGCTCGACTTTGGAAAAATGACGTATTTCGTTCCTAAACTTGATTCTCTTTAGCATAAAAAATGACATATCATTTTCTTTGGGTACAGGACAGACTCAAATAGAATGAAGGTTTGTCAAATAAAGAGTGGGGAAGCAACATTTAATTTAGAAAAAAAAAAAAAAAATCTCTCCTCCCCCCCCCCTCCCCCCAATTGAAGTGTGCTAGAACAACATTGTCAAATTCATCAAGAAATAATGTATTGTTCCTCAATTGAACCTAATCAAGTATGGAAATAATCCATTTCATTTCCTCTTCTCATAGGGTGAAAAATGGGTGAAAAAGTTGCACCTTGGCCATAGAAGCAATGCCTTCCATTAAGAAATCATGCTAAGACCCGATTGTCCATTTTGGCGTAAAGGGATGTGTATAGTTCCTAAATGATTCCTGATCGAGCGAGAAAATAACATGTCCAATATTTTCTTTGCAGGCAATAAATAGGCAAAGCATCTAAAGAACAATATACTCAAATGTGGAAACAATGAGCAATCATTCTCCTTTCAAAGCAAGATCTTGAAAAACACATCTAATGATCCATATTTAAATTTTTCAAGCTCCTTGTCAATTAAACGTCTCTTGAAAAAGAGCATTTGAAAAAGTAGGAATTGAACTTTGAAAATTGTTGTATACAATAAAATAAAATAAAAGTGCTTTTCATGGATAAAATTAGGGCCACATAACCATTTTTCAATCAATCCTAGCCACTCTAGGCAAAGTTCATACCTGAAGAACGAAAACACGTGAAGGGTAAATTGTGTCGATTCCAATTGCTCATTTTGATAGCATCTCTAACATGATTCTTTTTTCCTTTGATAGGAAAACATCAAACACTTAAAGGCAAATGCAAATGAAAGGTAATGTCAAGTTACCAAATATCCGTGAGGGTGAATTCAAGAATATTAGCACTCAAAGGATAAAAGCGAGTGAAGGGTGATAAAAGCGAGTGAAGGGTAATAATGTATCGTTTCCAACATTTCAATCCCTAAAGATTTTTCACTACATATTCTTTCACATTATTTAGTCACCATGCTACAGGTAAGTACCCTTCTTCTCAAAATTAAATGAAAAAAAAATGGAAAATTCCATTACAAAAAGGAACATTTGTCACTTTCCTAGAAACAAACACAAAAAATGAATAATTGAGAAAAGAAAAAAAAAACTTTCTACAAACTTTTTGAACATCCTTTTTATCTCAAAATTGTTTTCTTGTTTCATGGGTTATTCATTTTGAATCAAGTTTCCCTATGGAGATTGATCTACTCAAATGATCAAAGCAGAGTGAAATAGAGACGTTAACCATGCCAAACAAGAAGTGTTTAGGATGAAGAAATGCAAGCCCTTTCCAAACACATCCTTCAAACACTTTTGAAAGTTGAATGAAATGCGACCTTCTCTTAGGACGAATGATTCATTCACATTGAGCACAAAGATCGAAATGATAAAGATGTTTCCTTCGTCAATACCAAGCACTGCACTTATCTCTTGCTAGCCCTTTCGGCTGAATAACGATGATCCTTCAAAATACTCTTATCAAGAACAATCCTACACTAAGGCAGTATGGGAGGTTACGGTTGAGATGTAGAGCGAAAGATTGAGAAAGATTCTATTACTTTCTCTTGCATTAATCTTTTGGTGGTAACTTCCAAGGAATTCTCATCAAAGCTTAACTTATCCCAAGGTGAAGAAGATCATTTCCTTCTCTACCCAAACACGGATACTGTTGCTTAAACCAATTTGGGCCTGATTGTTTATTTCTGAAGCCCGAGCAGTGGTCATCTCCCTCCACTAGGGCAAGGAATAAGAATTGGCCAAATACAATTGACATTTACAAGAAAACGTAAAAAGCATCTCGAAAGTCATAAAAGCTCCAAAAGTTCAAAGAGCAAAGAGATCAACAAAATTATGGAGCATGAAAAAGTAGTGTGCCTGGTAAAAGCAAAGCCAATGCCCATCATATAAAAAAAATTAAAAAAAAAAAAAAGAGCCAAAAGGCTACATCTTATGTGAGAGAAAAGTTATCAAAGTCAAAATTCTTGCAAAAAAATCATCGCAAGTGCAAAAGAAATTAGAGAAAGGAGCAAAGCTCCCATACGGAGATGATTGGCCAAGGGACTTTCAAGACATGCTATGTTTCAAAAACCAAATGGTTTCAAAAGAGTGAGTGACTTGGTCACGATGCCATGATGATCACCGACTCTTAAAAACCCTCTCGAAAATTTTAAGCCTTTCGAGCCTCTCATAATCCAACATTACAACATTCTTCCAAAGTCTCTTCTAATTGGGATGGTTCAAGTAGAAACGAAAATGCCACAAAGAAGTTACCACTTGAAAGGGTAGAAGCAATTCTATCTTGTCTTATCTTCCAAGTTCTTGACTTGTAAACCCGATAAAGATAGCGACAAATGTTCCTTTTTTGGCCTCAAAGCAATAATCCCTTTGTGTAAGCCCATGACCGAGCCTATATTGCGGTCCTTTTAAAAGGCATTTTTGATCGATCAAATTGTGCTCATCGCAAATGTTTCTGGAAGCCTTCAACATAGTTTATGTGAGATACCCTCAGGAACCAGTTATCTCCCATATGAATGGATAGGATCAAGCAGCTCTTTTATCAAGAGTATGTGAGCAATCATTTCTGACTAAGAAGCTCTAGTTTGGCATGCTTAATGAGCCTTTTCACGAATAGAAATTGTTTTGATAAGAACTTGTCTCCTAGAGAATTTGATGAGTAATGATACATCCCCAAGCAAGATGACGACTTTGTGCCACATGATGCTAATTGACATCGAATGTTTCTCAAAACAATCAAACTTAGATTGATTAGTTTGCTCAATTAATATTGCAATATTAAAAATACATCTCTCGATGCCGTCCCTAATGACATTTGCTCAAGTTGAGTTTGACGGGATTCCCCAGTAAAGCCATGCAGTTTTCAAAGGATTAGTGGATGCTTCCCTAAAGACTGCAAGGTTCATGGTCAACCATAAACCATGTTATCTCCAAATATCCATTGTCAACCTTAAACCACGACATCTCTAAAGGTTTATGGTCAACCTTAAACCATATTATATACAAAAATTCATTGATTTTCCTCAAATCATGCATTTTCAACCCAATCGAAACCCGTTGTTACATGGTGAGACTTCATTTCTTTCTTCTTCTTATGAAATGGTGTGCTTCTGTAGCATGAAGTTTCTCTTTTCCATGACACGACGTGCTTCTATAGCCCGGGGTCTCTCTTTCTTCTTATGACACAGCATGCTTCCGTAGCCCAAGGTCTCTTCTCTCTTTCTTTTTTATGACATGATGTACTTTTGTAGCTTGGAGTCTCTCTTTCCTATAACACGGCGTACTTCTATAGCTCGGTGTCTCTCTTTCTTCTTATGACACGACATGCCTCTATAACCCGAGGTCTCTTCTCTCTTTCTTTTTATGACACGTCATGTTTCTATAACCTGGGGTCATTTCTCTCTTTCCTTTTTGTGATACAGTTTGCTTCTGTAGTCCAAAGTCTCTCTTTCATATGATACAACATGCTTCTATAGCCTGGAGTCTCTTCTCTCTTTCTTCTTATGACACAACGTGCTTTTGTAGCTTAGAGTCTCTTCTCTCTTTCTTTTTATGACACGGTGTGCTTCCGAAGTCCAGGGCCTCTTCTCTCTTTCTTCCTATGACATGGTGTGCTTCTGTAACATGGGGTCTCCTCTCTCTTTCTTTTTTATAACGCGATGTGCTTTTATAACCCAGAGTCTTTCTTTTCTATGACACGGCGTGCTTCTGTAACTCGAGGTCTCTCTTTCTTCTTATAACATAGCGTGCTTCTATAGAGCAAGGACTCTTCTCTCTTTCTTTTTATGACACGGCGTGTTTTTGTAGCCTGGAGTCTCTTCTCTCTTTCTTCCTACAACACGGCATGCTTCTGTAACCTAGAATCTCTTCTCTCTTTCTTCCTATTACACGGTGTGCTTTTGTACCATGGAGTCTCTCTTTCCTATGACACAGTGTACTTATGTAGCCCAAGGTCTCTTTTTCTTATGACATGGTGTGCTTCTGTAACCTAGAGATTCTCTTTCTTATATCACAGTGTGCTTCTGTAACCCGGGGTCTCTCTCTCCTCTTATGACACAGTGTATTTTTATAGCTCGGGGTCTTTCTTCCTCTTATTAACACAACGCGCTTCCATAGCTTGACTTGGTGTCAGCCTATGCACCTAAGATCTCTCTACCACCGAAATAATTTAGGTATCTTCTATCTTTGAATACAACATCTTTGAGGTCAAATTTAAAAAAGGACAGCTGTTGACACATATTTTACACAAAAAACAACAAAATAAACAAAAAAAAAATAGAGAGAGAGAGAGAGAGAGAGAGAGAGAGAGAGAGAGAGAACTCAAGGGGGGCTAGGTTGGGCCAAATCTGGCCTTGACCCAACCTGCCTCTCTTTTTTTTCTTCTCTCACGCACGCATGGCCTAGCGCAGCTTCCCTCTCCCTTTAGCCTAGCCCGCGCCCCAACCTTCTCCTTCCTCCAACCATCTTCGCGCCCAAAACCTGTAGAAAAGGAGCTAGAGAAAAGACCATAGAAGGAGCAAAGGAGGAGCAAAAGATAAGGGTGGAAAAGACAAGAGCAGAAGAAGAGCAAGAGGAGCACAGATCACGGCAAAGAAGAAGGACCAGGAAAAAGGAGTGACCGGGGAAGAACAGAGAGGGTGAGAGAGAGGAAACGAGAGGGAGAACAACAATGGAGAAGGGGAGAAACAGGAAAAAAATGAGGAAGACAGAGCCTTTGGAGGTCGACCAAGGAGCCAAGAGCCCCCGGGTCGCCTTGCCACCCCCGGAGAGCTACCCGTCAATCGCCGATCGCCGCCATTTCCTCTGGAGCTTTAGGTAGGCATTATGTCGAACACCTGATGTGCGTGTGCTTAACCAAACCAGCTGGAGCTCGTGTCGACTCTTTCCAGCGAGCTTCGACCCTCCTCCCGTCCCCCTTTGCATTTCTTGCTATTCTGGTATGCCTCGCTACCCCTTTCGGCTCACACTCAAGTCTCGACCAAGTCAAAAACCTCTTAGTCAGATCGTGCCCACCACCTGCTCACCAAAATGCCCAGTCGAAAGTTAGTTTTTGTTTCCTTCATTTAGAGATCCAGGGCGATCAATAGGCCGTCGAAAGGGACACCATCGTTTGGCTGGAGGACGAGCATCATCCTTCCCCCATCCAAGGTGGCACTATTGTGCTTGAGCCAGAGAACCGCCCGAACATGGTGTCACCTCCTCTGGTCGCAACTGGGAAGTCACAAACCAGAGGAGAGCAGGCTGAGCCGAGCCAAATCAGGGATCTGGCCCACTCGGCCCCTCTCGCCTCGCAGGCCGATGGCCTAGAGACGGTTTGGGTTGTGGGCCTGCAGGCAGCCCTTTTTCAAAAGGGGTTGGGCCTAATCATCGGGCTGGTCGGGCCTAGCCCATTCGAGCAGGCTAACCGGCCCGCCCCTAATGCCGAACCCGAGTGGGTTTGACCGACTCGCCTCAGCCGGGTTAAGCCCGAGTCGGGTCAGACTAGACCCAACCTGGCCCAAGAGAAAATAATAAAAAATATATTATTTTTTTATTTTTTAAAAATAATTTTAAAAAAATCGAAAATTAAAAAATGTAAGGTTTTGTTAGGAATTGTCATGTTTTGCCTTCTTAGCATAATTAGGCATTTATTTGCTTGTATATTGATTATATCGCATGTTTAATTTGCATATTTTATTATATTTAATTGCACATGCTAAAGTTTACTTGCAGTTAGGATTTTGGTTGTAAATTATTACTTTAATGATTGCATACCCACATGATCACTTCACATGTTAGTAGAAAGGTATAAAATCAATCCAAACTGCCTGACAAAAATATTTTATTTTAAAATGAACGAGATTATGACCTAAGTCTTGACTAGGATGCTAATTCATCTTAAAGGTAGCCTAAACACACACCTCATACAAACTTACCTCGCTTTGGCACAATGCATATTAGCATATCTCACATGGCAATATTAATGCAACAAGCATAAATAATAATCAAAACACATTCTATAAATTTTATACGCATTGCCAACACACGTGTTCCAATTATTATGACCTCTCGAGCCACGACCAACACAAGAGTCGATGGTCTTCCAGCATAACCGGGCTTTGTCCTGCCCCATCAGGCATGACATCGTCTAGAACTTCGGCCTAGATGACATTCCATAAAGGAGCATTGGTCCTGCCTCAGCCAAGACTCAGCATTCGAACCCCAACAAGCATCCAATAAAAACGGAGCATAGCCCCCAAACTCCCATTGGGTGACGAATTCAATTAAATAAGTAGAATCAAGCATTGCCCCCAAACTCCCGTTGGGTGACGGGTTCGATTAAATGACTACTCAAGCACACCAACAATCAAGCCAATTTTAGCCCAGAATAAAAGAGTTCATTTTCAAATAATCAACTTCGGCAAATTTTTGTACTTAAAATTCCAATAAAATATCCGTACATGATCACGTATTTGAAATCGGCCCGTCAAACTTTGTCCACTTTTATTTTAAAACTGCATTGCTCCATTTCACATGTAATTTCACATGTAAAACTTGGCATCTCAACTCGATACCTCAAAAGCCTCTATTTTTTTGCCCATAAAATCTTTTTTGAAAATAGTAATCAAAGCATATACATTAAATTGCCAATAATACGGCATGACAAGCTCAAATAATCAGAATTATGCATAGGTCCATCCAATAAACAAGCATAGAATTTTACTTTACGGTGTCGCGACCAAATTTTCAAGGGTGAACCACCTAGGGTTTGGCTAATGGATTGTTAAGCGTAGACTTAACTCGGGCTCTCCCAAACCCATACTAATGCACGACTTAGGTTCAAGTTCTTAACATGCTATTGATCTTCAATTAAGAGTCGCCACTAATCTATTTTTGATGGGTCGATTAGAAACCCAAGTAAAATAAAAGGAGATTTACTTTACTCGTACGAATCATAGATTTATGAGTTCGAGGACTTGATTACGCTAGATTTCTCTAACGCCATTTCAGTATCTTTCTTTTTATTTTGAAAAATGTTTGGCAAGCAGTTTGAATTGATTTTAAATCTATTTCCTTAACATGTGATGTGATTATACGGGTGCACAATCCACCAATTTAACACACAAATAAACAATAAATAAATTGCAAAAACTTATCTCAAAGTAACGAAAGCATCTCGCAATGTTAAATTAAAATCCACATCAATAATCCTAGATACGGTTTCTAATTAACACGCAATTTATTCTTTTTGTTTCACGTAATTAATAAAAATTATGCAATATGCAATGTAATGTTAACTAAATGACCTAATTCCAATTACATGTAATTTCTAACTAAATGGGCCTAGCAAAAATACTAAATGACATGCATCTCAATGAATCTAACCCTAATGACGTGCATATGACATTTTTTTCTTTTTCCCAAAAGAATGCATTTCATCATAAATAATATAACTAATTTAACCTATGACATTTTTTTTTTTGTATTTTTCATGAAATTCGAAATTTGGTGAAATTTGAAAATTGCCTAATTAGATTAAGATCCTATATAATTTATATTAGGAATTAGGTTGAGCCAGATCCTAATTTAAACTAAAACATTATCTTAACCTAAATATTCCTAAAATGCAATATATCTAAAAAATACCTAAACTTATAATAAATTAAGAAAAAATATTATCCAAAATTAAACTAATTGTAATTTAACCATAATATGCAATGACGTACTAAATATGCCATAATTCTACATGACATATGCATGATGATTTTTTTTGTTAATTTTCGAAATTAATAATTGCCAAATAATTAAACATGCAATCCAAATTAAAAACTAGCAATCTAAATTGATTGATTTGAATTTTGATTTTTTTCTTTTATTTTCGAAAATTCATGATAAATAGAATGCTTAAACCTAAATATACAAATAACCCTAAAACATGCAGCGATCAAGTCCATTCAAAATTACTCAAAAAATATCACACACCGTTTAGATTAAGGAATAATATTTCGCTAGTAAAATCAATAAATTGATCTTAAGCCTTAAAGATCAAAATATTAATCTTATTCTCACTTGATTAATTATTTCATCTAAAGCCTTATAGATGAAATAAAAAACGCTGACGCGGTTGCGAATCAAGTGATATACTAAGATTTCCAACTATGCATAGAGAAATATTTCAAACAAAGAAACCAAAATATAAAAAATAAAATAAGATAAAATAAACCTGCCTATAAAATAAAGCAAAGATTCCTAATTTGATTTTTTCTCTTTCTTTTAAACAAAAAAAAAAAGTTTGGCTGCTGGTTTGGGGCTCCAGCGAGGGGGATTGCCGGCGAGGGACTCCGGCGAGGCCGCGGCTGCTGGCGGAGCAAGTGGGTCACGGTGTTGGGTCTTCGCGAGCAGAGGGGGTTGTACGGCGAGGAGCTCCGGCGTCTGGATCTGGGCTCGGCAACGACGGCGACTTCGCGAGCGGAGCAGGAGCAGCGAATCTGGCCTATTGGACGTCGGAGTAGAGGAGGATCGCGGGCCTGGCTACTGGATGCAGGCGCGAGAACTGCGGGTCGCGGATCTCGGGCGAGGCGGGACCAGGTCGCGACGACGGAGGGAGATCTGCTACTGGAGTCGCTCGAGTTGCAGCTGCGGCAAAGGGCGGAGCAACGGTGACAGAGGCATTGCGGCGGCAGGGGGGCAAGCAGGGGGCGATGTGATCTCCGGTGGGCAATCTGCTGAGGCGTTCGTGGACGAACGGGAGAGGTGGCGTCGGCCAGCGCAGGCGGAGTCAGGCGCTGGGTCACGGGCTGCTGGACGGCGACGACAGCAGATCGTCGAGGAACGGCGAGGGGCTTCACGAGCTGCAAGATCGACGGCGGAGGCGGCGTCGGATCTGGGCCGGCCGCTGTTCAGATCTGCGGGCGGCGAGCGACGTTGCGACTCTGGGTGGCCGATGGCTCGGCAGCCGGCGACGGTGCTAGTAGAGACTCCCCCCCCCCCCCCACCACGATGAAGATGAACAGTCGCGTGGGGTGTTTTTATTTTTTTTCTTTTTTTATTTTTCATCTCACTCCCTTTTTAACCTTTTTCCTCTTTGTGTACTTTTCTTACCCAACGGAAAGAGGAACCCCCAAAACAAATTGCACGCGAGGTATTATATAGGTCTGAAAAATTGTATCTTTATGGTATATTTTTTTTCCTTTTTGTTCGCGCATGATACTCCTAAGTATATCATTGAAATATACCCACCTTGTGCAATATTCCCCTTTTTTTTTATTTTTCACATAATTAATCCAAAAAATTCCCTTTATGCGCAAGATAATATATGTGAAAAATCTTAATGGAATATGTAAAAAAATCTTCCCTTCATCGACAGTCTAAAATAAAATAAAATAAAATAAAAATAAAAATAAAATGTTTCTAAACTATATGCCATGTTTTTTTTTTTAATTTAGCAAAAACCAACCCCAAAAATTTAGGTGTCAACAAACTGCTAATCTGTCATTAAATTACGCTAATCGTGATTAATCAAGCTAATCATGATTACTTAGGCTAAACGTGATTAATTAATATAATTGCAATTAATTAGGCTAAACTCAATTCATTAACATAAGTATGATTAATTAAAAACTAATCACGGTTAATTAAAATAATTATGATTAATTAAACAAATTACGATTGTTGCGACCTTTTCCGAAGGTGAATTACCCAAAGAAATCTAATGGATTACTTAAGTTCGAAGACTTAGCACAGATCTCCCCAGTCCTACCAATCGCAACTTGACACTAAAAAATTAATCCATTTAAATGTGCAATTATACTCAATTTAGAGCTGGCACTAACCAATTAAGGTTGATTAAAAACCCAAGTAAAATATAGGAGAATACTCTACTTTTGCGAACCAGATTTAATAGATTCAGGGACATGGTTACACTAGATTAATCCAACACCTTTTTAGTATCTTTTCATTTTAATTTCAAAAATATTTTTGCAAGCAATCTTGATTAATTTTAACCAAGCTACTAACATGCAAAGGGTGGTCATGCGGATGCACAATTAATAAAATAACATTCAATAAACTAAAGTGATAGATTGTAAGAAATTATAACTAACATTAAGCAAAATAAACTACGACTTTATTAAGGTTTACTCTCTAAAAACTTACAAAAAAAAAAAAAAAAAAAAAAAAAAAAGCTAAATAAAAATGCATGCCATAAACATGATTTCTAAATGACATGACATCTATTTTTTTTTAAATGTTTATTATATGCAATCTTAATCTAAATTTAATATGCATGATTTTAACTTTAATGACATGTGAGATGCAATTTATAGTACATAACTTGAACCATCACGATATGTGTGCGATCTAATTTACATGATCCTAAATATGCATGTGCTACATGATATGGAATGGATGATGTGGTAATTCTATATGCATGTTCTTTTTATGATTTTTCTTTTTTTTTAAATAATGCAACTCCATAAACTCTCTTTTCTCTTTTTAATAATAATGACATGAAATGTGATTAATTATGAATTAACCTATTGACTAACCAAGTAAATTACCTTTGTGTTTTTCTTTTTTATGAATAACTTAATATAAAAAAATGACTTAATAATTCTTAGGGATAAGTGCACCAAAAGTTCTAAAACTTGTCACAAAAATGCATTTGAGTCCTAAAACTTGAAAAAAGTGCAAACAAAAAAATGTAAATAAATCCTAAAACTTGTCAAAATGTTTCATTTGAGTCCTCAAATCGACACCGTTAAGACTTTACATTAAAAATGCTAACGTGGCATCTAAAATTAATTTTTATTTCCCACGTGGCTTTTTTAATGATTTTTTATTCATTTTTAAAAATTAGATTTAAAAACTAAAAAAATTAGATTTATTGATTTTATCTTATTTTCAACAAAAAAAAAAAAAAAAAAAAAATTTATTTTAAAAATAAAAAAATTTTAAAAATAAAAATAAAAATAATGGCAGCATCGCCGAGGGGCCGGCAATCGTTGTCGGCCCTGGGCGCAGGTGGCCAGCTCTTACCCAACTAGGGCAAGGCCTCGCCAGCCCAGGCGAGGGCCAACAACCCTCACCAAGCTCGGGCAAGGGTGCCCAGATCTGGGCACGCCAACCCTCGCGGGGGGCCAGTGGTCATCACCCGGCCTAGGCGAGGCGTCACTAGCCCTCGCAGGGGGCCAATGATCGTCACTCAGCTTGGGCGATGCCTCGTCGGCCTTCTCTTGAGGCTGGCAAGGCTTGCTAGATCTGGGCAAGCCTCGCCAGCCCCGAGCGAGGGCCGACGGCAATCTCTCGGCCTGGGCGAGGTGTCGCCAACCCTTGTGAGGGCCGGCGACCTCACTCAGCCTGGGCAACGCCTCGTTGGCCCTCGCTCGGGGCCAGCGACGAGCACCCTCACTCGAGCTTGGCAAGGGTCACTGGCCCTCACCTGGGGTCGGCGAGGCCTTGCCTTGGCTAGGTGAGAGCCAGCCACCCGTGCGTAGGGCCGGCGATTATCCTCTGGCAAGGCCGCCATTTTTTTCTTTTATTTTGAATTTTTTTCTTTTTTAAATAAAATTTTCTTTTTCTTTTTTTGTTGAAAATAAGATAAAATCAATAAATCTAATTTTTTTATTTTTTAAATCTATTTTTTAAATAATAATAATAATAAATATTTAAAAAAATTCATGTGAAAAATAAAATTTAATTTTAAATGCCACCTCAGCATTTTTAACAGAAAATGCTAACGGTGTCAATTTTAGGACTCAAGTGAAACATTTTGATAAGTTTTAGGACTTATTTGCACTTTTTACAAGTTTTAGGACTCAAATGTATTTTCGTAACAAATTTTAGGACTTCTAGTGCACTATCCCTAATTTTTATTGAAAAGAAAGTGACATAATGATGCAACGCTAATCTTTTGGCATTTTCTTTTTTTTATTTAAAAAAAACTACATGATGGGAATGCTAAGACATTTAATATGACAAATTTCCTAATTATATACCAATTAAATATGACAAAACAAATCAAGTCAGAATCACAAAATATGAAACTGAATATTTGAATTGAATTTAGGCTAAAGAGGTTACCTAGTCCAGGGCACGGCTTACACGAAGGTGATAGATCACGCGGTAGGGGCCCCTCGGGTCGTTAATTGACTTGCTGCAACGGTGTCTCCCCAATGACCAGCGTGGCTGGGCTAGAGTAGTGGTGAGAAAGCGCCTACGGATGGTGAGGCTGCTAAATCGTTGCTGGGAGAACGCTGAGATAAACTGCTGGTTCACCGTGAATTCGCAAGCACGACAAAGCTCTTCGTTAAAGAACCTTGACCTTTGACCGTGTTATCTTGTCAGGGCTGCTCCCAGAGAAATTATTGCTGTTCGTCCACCTGTTTGTCTATCGAAGTGGGCTATTGCTTTGCTGAGTGATGGTCAGCAAACTTCTCGTGAGCAAGAACGTCGGTCTCCGTGTCAACGAGGAAGTGATAGCAGGAACTAGTCGTAGCGCTGGGTCTCCATTAGTGCAGGTCGGCTTTGAGGCAAGACGAAACGGCCGGGGTGCTCGACGAAGGACAGCAACCGCAAGGAAGGGACTAAGCCTTGAACCTTCTCTAGATGTTCTCCTTTCTTCTCAATGCGGCCGCCTTCCTCTATAGTCACTTTTAGCCATGTCTATTGTGTGCAGTCCTCGAAACCACACAAACCCTTTCGCCAATTTCTTCCACCCAAAATGAAAACCTTTCACTCTCTATTTATAGACAATAATTGTATATATTCACTCAACTGTCAACAATCATATTTCAAAAAGATGGGATACGCTCTACAAGAAAATGGTTCCAAAATCTAAAATCTCCTATGAAGATTTTCCAAGATAATTCACTCAACCGTTGAAGATCATCTTTTGAAAATGCTCCATTATTCAAAATCTAAGGATCCGTTTGTTTTGCAGAAAATATCATGTTTCCGGAAAACATTTTTCCGGAAGTCATTTTTCAGAAAAATGACTCTATTTTATGGTGTTTGGCCGAAACCTAAACTTTAAATGAAAAATATTTTCCACCGATCATTAGCTAATTTAATTGTTTGAGAAAAATTATCAAAAATTAAATTTTAATATTTTTAATTGATCAAAAGATTAGTTTTATTATATATATATTCTTAAAAATGATTTTTTAATTATTTGTATTTAAAAAAATCTATATTTTTATTATTTTTATTATTTTTATTATTTTTTCTTTCTTTTTATTTTTCTTTTTTTCTTTTGCTTTTCCTTCCTCCTTCCTCCTCCTTCCTCCTGCCTCTTCCTCCTCCTTCCTCCACCGCCGCATGCCTAACGCAACCCGGCAGCCGACCAAGACTTGGTCACCAGATCCGGCGAGCTTGCTAGAGTTTTGCCGAGCTCTAGCGAGCCACGAGCTCGCCGGATCAGGCGGCGAAGCTCAAGCTCGGCTGGATCAGGAGCCCGAGCTCTACCACCAGATCCGGCGAGCTCGCGACTCACCAAAGCTCGGCAAACCTTTGGCAAGCTCGGGCGAGTCTCAAGCCGCGCCCAGCTCATCGGATTTGGCAAGGCCAGAGCCCTACCCCAAGCTAGTGAGGCTTTGCTTCCCCAAATCGGGCTGGGCGAAGCCTCGCCAGCCTAGGGTGGAGCCTCGCCTGGCTCACGGCCGCTCGTCGGCCTGGGGTGGAGCCTCGCCTGGCTTGCGGCCGGTCGCCAGCTACCATCGTGGCCGATGACTGGCCAAGGCTAAGGCAGAAAGATTAAAAGAAAAAATGAAAAGGAAAAAAAATAAAAAGAAAGCATAAAAATAAAACAAAAATATGTTGGTGGAAAGAAATAAGGTGGAAGAAATTATGGAAAATTTTTTCCACTTTTGAAAAGTGAAAAACATTTTCCTCATCTTTGAATGTTGTTTTTTCCAATGATGAAAAACATTTTCCTTGAGTAGTTTGTTTTCCGTGAAACGAACACAAGAAAATTCAGAAAACGTTTTCCTAAAAGTCATTTGCCGTGAAACAAACGGAGCCTAAGTGTCAACAACGATTAATTAAAAATAAACACAATTAATTAATCTAACTACAAGTAATTAATTTAGTCATGACTACTTAAACTAATCACACTTAAATTTAATATAATGTCCTTAATCGCAATTAAGGCTAAACTAAAGTTAACTAATATCAATCGCCATTATCCTTAACTAATCTACTCATAAACGTAATTAACACCCCAATTTATGATTAGGAAGTCAACTTATGGGTTTCCGGCAACGCCGATGAAAACACGAGGCTTGTGGCCCAACGGCGGCGCTAGGGCACGGCAGCAGTGACTCCTCAAAAATCCACCCCCAAGCTTGGGTTAGTTTGAGTAGTGGTGAACCGGCGGTGGTGGTTTGGTGGTGTGACCAGTAAGGCAACACAGCGGTGGCGGCTCCTCCAAGTCCATGGCTTCCTTGGGCTCGGTTTGGGTGAAGACGGAGGTGGTGGTGGCTTGCGGTGGAGGGACGGCAGTGACAAGATGGCGTGGTGGTGGTGATGGAGTGGTGTGGTGGTGGTGGGTGGCAAGTGATGGTGGAGGTGGCGGTGAAAATGGTGGATGAGGATGGTGGTGAGTACGGGTGAGGGTGGTGTAGGCAGCGGTAAGAAAAGGAAGATTGGGGAAAACGAAAATGGGGAAGGAGATGGGGAGGAGGAGAAGGAGAGAGGAGAGGAGAGGAGGGTGCGGAAAAATGG
The DNA here is from genome assembly GCA_016097545.1 of Eucalyptus victrix. NCBI lineage: Eukaryota > Viridiplantae > Streptophyta > Magnoliopsida > Myrtales > Myrtaceae > Eucalyptus > Eucalyptus victrix. The sequence continues at coordinate 56,521,341 of CM027839.1, read as the reverse complement.
GGGAGGGATGATCTGCAAAAGGCAGATGGCGTGAGGGGAAGGGAGAGAGAGAGATTTTTCTCTAAAAATCTGAACATTTTCCCAAATTTTCATCATTCTCTTCACCAATTCTTCCTAAAAATCCTCTATACCAAGTATTTTGTCCCCTCTTTTTCTTTTTATTTCCTTTTATCTTTAAAGCCAAAATTTGGTCAACAAATTGCAATTTTGCCACTGGGTCTGGTTTTTCCTTTTCCGGTCTCAAATTTCCATCCGATAATTTAACCGACGATGAGGCGATGTCTAATATATTAGTTTTGAAACCCTCGAAAATTTGATACTTGAAATCGAATAAAATTTCATGATTAAAAATTGATCGAACACGACTATAGTACGACCAAAATTATCGGGTGGCTTTTAGGGGTTTTCGCGCGGTTTACCTACAATTGTGATGCAATCGCAAGGGTTCAATTACGTTCCTTGAATATAAGATCAATAGAAAAATCGGTTTACCATCATTCAACGTGAATATCATAATCATGCAGAACAACCCACGAACAAACCGACTACGTATTTTCGTCAAATCGATTTTTAACCATTTGCTAATTGACTTATAATAGTGTAGTATTGACCATTGTCGATCCTTATAATCGAGTGGTCTATCTCTAATCAAATTCTCGTCTTTCGCATTTTAACCATTTACAGCCTCACCCAGTAGATTAATTAACTCATGAATGATTAGTTCAAAGTAAAATAACTATAAGTACATCGATGAAATAATCATTTCATATATTTCAAAATATGGGCCAAATTTCTTTCCTTCTCGAGTTTTAATTCAAAATTCATTTTCCTTTCTTAGAGAACCTTAACATTAACCGTAGGTCGCTAATGCTCTCCCTGGTTTGCGCCGCCAGCTGCAGGCTGTATAGTAGTTCCAGGGTCATTAAAAAAAAAAAAAACATTAACCACAGGTGTTTTGTGGATCCTTAGTTGTGGTTAAGATTTACCTCACCACTAAACAGGAGCCCGAGAGCCCCGTTGAGGGCCACCCTACCTACTGGATAATTCCAATGGGCCTATAGGATTGCATTTCTTCTTTTAATAAATCAGTGCACAAGTACCTTAACTCACAATTGGGGAAAATATATTTTCTTCCCCTTCCCCAAGGAACTCTCAGATTTCGCAAAGCAATTTAAGATCATACTCAGGACCTAACACCCCATATAAAAGCTTATTATAAACCATGTTCAATTAAGAGACTTTTTTTCTTTTTTCCTTTTTTTTGTTTTTTTTGCCAACATATTTATCTTTTATCACTTTCTTGGACCTTGTTTTCATTACTGCTAATCTTGACCCGAGTAAAACTAGCGTAGTAAAAGTATTTTCTTACAAAAATAATAAATTAATTTATATAAAAAAAAAAAAAAAAAAAAAAAAACCTCCTGAAGAACAAATTAAAGGCCCAATCATAAGAAGCTACTTCTCTACTAAGGTGTCATGCACAGTACACTGCTTTTTTAGATATAAAAACAAACAGAAGTGACCTTCAAAAGACGAACAAACCACAAAACAAGCACATTCAAAGAAAAGAAACTTAAAAGATGAAGCGGCACGTTGATCTTCTCTCGCAAGATGATCTCCTCTTGTCATCCCTGGTTGGCGAACGTGAAGATGATCGGAAAAAGAAGAAGACCGCTCCTGAAGTTACAGATCCTGAATTTGCTCAGGAGTTGCAGTTTCAGGAGGTTTTAGAAGTCTCCCGTGAGATGAATATAAAACCTTCAGAAACAACTACTGGGTCTTCTTCTTCTTCAGTGGATGTAACTGAGGCAAATCCAAACCCAAATCAACTGCAAATCATAGACCCGGTTGAGATGGGTGTTCAAAAAGATGATGGTGACTCGTCAGAGAGCTTCTGTGAGATCTGTGCAGAGAGAAAAGAGGCCAAAGAGATGTTCAGCATCAGGACCATGTGTTCTCACACCTTTTGCTCTCTCTGCATAAGCAGGCATGTGGAGACCAAAGTCCTGGACAATGTCACCACCATCAAATGCCCAGGTTTGGAGTGTGAGGGTGTCCTACAGATTGATTCCTGCAGGCAAATCCTCCCCGAGAATGTTCTCTCCATGTGGGAGAAATCGCTGAGCGAGGTGATGCTTCTCGAGTCGCAAAGCTTCTATTGCCCTTTCAATAACTGCTCGGCCCTTTTGATCAAGGACAATGATGATGGGCAGGTGATTAGGGAGTGTGAGTGCCCATATTGCCATAGGTTATTCTGCGCCGAGTGCTCCGTGCCATGGCACTCTGGCGTGTCGTGCGAGGAGTTTCGTTCACTGAATGAGGATGAGAGAGGGAGCGAGGATCTCATGGTGAGGGAGCTTGCGAAGGAGAAGAAATGGAAGAGATGCCCCAACTGCAAATTTTATGTGGAGAGGACGCAGGGTTGTGCTCACATCACCTGCAGGTTTGTGATGCGTTCACTGAAAAAATTCACTTGGTAACGAATTATTTATCAAGAAAAAATCAAGAAGCTTGAAAAGAATAGCTTCTTTGTTGAGATTTTTCTGAAAACCTATAGAAGCCGTGGAGTCGTTGCTCATGCGTAATAATGAAATAGAAATTACAGGGGATCCTTCCTTTTTTAGAGGAACTGTTATTGATTGTGGCTCTTAATCACATGGCAAATGAAATTCAAGTACAAGGTCTTAGTGTTTTTCATCATATTGTAGTGGTTAAATACGGAGTGTCAAAGATTCATGATTAGGCAATTCTGTATGTAGTCTTATAATTAACCGTAAAATGTATGATATAGCCTTATCTGTGATATATAAAGGTACACCGTCTCTCTCTTAGAAGCACTGTGACCACTTTGCTTAATCCTGTTGATCACTAGTACTGAAACTCGCTCTGATTAGTGCTTTATTTTGAATCCCACGCAAAGTTAGTGGTACCTACTTTTTTTAATGTTCCATTCTTCCTACTTTTCTACTGTTTTTGTGTTAAATCGTTTTAAGAATGGGAGTCAATATATGATGGCAATCATCAGAATATAGGTTGTCAAATTATTGTGGTAAATGAACGGTTGTTCCTTGGGCTTGCAATTGCAGGTGCCAGTTTCAGTTTTGCTATGGATGTGGATCAGAATGGACTCAAAATCATGGCAGTTGTGAAAGAAACTAAGGAGCAAAAGTTACAGGAAAGAAGGCCTAAACATGTATATGATCAATTGCATCTGAATTTACCGTTGATAAAAGCTTGTTATACAGTGTAGTAACAATGTGATCGAGGTTTTCTGGTGAAGCAATATATAGTCTACGGATTAAACGTGCTCTATGTTATTTTCTGGTGTGCTTTGTTCATGTTTGATCTTCCAGTCGCCTGTCCATCTCTTTTTCAAGAATTTCACTGAAGATCATTCAATACAAGTCACTGTGGCAAATATTGATAAATTTCGCAGCAGATGCGTCACTTCCATTTGGTTCTACAATGCTTTCCCATTTCAATCTCGTGGCTTGTTTGAATTTCTCTGTAATAACAAAAAAATTGACTGTGCCTTATGCTTTTTAAGAGTTTATTTTGTTGCTTAAAATGCTTCTATAAGCACAAAGTAGAATTATTTGTTCTTCCGTGAAGCAGCAGAAGTGACTGGGAGTGTGGACACCTCGCCAGCATTCCTAAGATCTGCCATTGCGTTGTGCTCTCTCTCCGAAACTCGTCGATCCTAATTTCCTGGTCAGGGTTTGAACCAGAGTCTTTTCGACCCCGCCTCAACATCTTGTCTCCAGTGCACATTGTTTTTACTGGTTTTAAGTGAGCAAATACCTCTCAGCTGAAGTTGCTGAGCTTATGCCATCTGTTGACTACTAGGCAAAAAAAGTGAACTCTAATATTAACATTTCACACTGGCAATTGCTTATGCCTCCTCTTTTCGCCTAGTCAAATTTGCTTCATGTTCCTATATCTCAAGACCAAGGTAGACCAGAAAGAGCGTCAGTTAGATGGGTTTTCATTCTTCCCCTATCTCAGAAGAACAACTTTGCCGATACTGCATTACAAGGTACTCACACAAAATTGCTTATAAACTCGGATATATGTTTATCATCAGTCAAGAACATGAAGAATCCAAACTAAACATACTTTAATATTCGAAGGAGGTAGGCAAGATGTTGAAATTTTGCTCTAGTTTCGCAGGTTCAATGCTAAACGCTTGTGATATTTGACAGATGAAGATACATGTATTTTAGAAACAAATGGTATACCCTGTCCTTTGAGAGAATGATGTGTAGTGGTCTTCATGTCTTGATGACATGAGCTAAAAACAAGTGCTCTTCATAAAGTTGAGGAACGTGATAAAAAGCAAAAGGTGTGGTCACGGACATTGCTTGTGCTTTGTCGTGTTCCAGCATTGTAAGTAAGAGCGTCTATCTTTCCATGTCATGATTCATGAATTTCCAAGGACTAGGAATCTTTTCCATGTAACTTTCTTGTTGAGATCGCCTTTTTCCTTTTCCGACGCTAGAACGCTTAAGGGTGAAGCTGAGACTTTTCTTTTTCTCCTCCAATCTCTTTCATTTTAGCACTATCATGACCGATACAAGTTAGGAATCACAGTGCTCACTGAATAACAGGATCTGAGTTGTGGTTCTTGTACCAAGTGGGCTTAAATGAATTAACGGAAAATAAGCCCAATTGGAAATCTCAATTAAGCCCAAGGCCCCCAGCCCACTCCATATTCATCCCATATATAAAGCTTTCTTTTTCAATGTGCAAATCAGAGAGAGAAACCAAAGAAAGAAGGCAAGGGGGTTTTACACATACACGCTTTGGAGACCTCAGCGAGTCAGATTAATGCAATTTCGTAGTGCTCAGTAAGGATTCATACTCTTTGTTCATCTCATCGAATGAATTTTCAGAGTTGAGCCCTGCATTCAGATCCATGTGAATTCTAAGTTTCTGACTCCAATCTAGGAGTTATTTTGTTGTGAAGTTATGTGGAAATGATAGATTGGGGTACTGTGGAGTCATATGATTTTACAGAAGTGGATTTGAGTTATAATTTGGTCAAAATGAATTTATAAAGTTTTGCGCCCACTGCTGTCCAGTTCCGAATTTGTATTTTTGGCTATCTTTTGCTCGTCTTTGGCCATCTCTTGAGTCAATGAAGTTTAGGATATTATAGTACTTGGAAAGGCAATCTTTTGATACTTTGCATACTTGAATTGGAGTTTGATAGAGAGATATGGCGTGAGAAAGATTATTACACAAAATTTTAAAATTTCATTCTGGCCAAATGGGAACTCATAATCAAATTCTATAAAATCCCTCAGCTCCACTGTACCCAAATCTATCATTCGACATAAGTTCCTAACCAACCAACTCCTCGATTGGACCCAGAAACTTGGAATCATCCGAATTTATGGCTTAACTTCGAAAGTTTCTCCAATTAGATTAACAAAGAGCAGAAATCCTTATTGGGCGCTACGAAACAGCCTTAATTTAACTCATTGAGGTCTCCAAAGCGTATGCGTGAAACCCATTTCTCTTCTTTCTTTGGTTTTTTTCTCTCTTCTTTTTCACCACCGGGTTCTGCACAACAAGAAAGAAGAAAGTTTATATATGGGCTGAGGATGGAGTGGACCGAAGGCTTTGAGCTTGAGCGAAACTGGCAACTAGTCATATATTTCTTTTATTTGTTTAAACCCACTTGTCGCAGTTGTAGTTACTGCCTTTAACTCTTGAAATTTTCCTTACATACGAATTATGTTGATCGCATCGGCGAGGAAGATGTGACCAATAAGTGGTGAAAAATCAATAATTACCACTATTTTTTTCTTTTTTTTTCCCTGCAACAATGATGTAATAATTCCAACATATTCTCTTTTGGAGACAAACAGAATTATAAGCAGACACGAAAAACATTGGCCATCCTGCAAGAGTTATATAGAAGTATTAGAACAGCAAAAGATCATCCTCTGGATGGAGTTTATCATTAAAAACTACTTTTTTCACTGTCCCTTTGAATTGTAAAATATTATGCAAATTTCAAAATATTATTAGCATGTTGTAAATATTGAAACTATTGTCAACCATTATATAACATGAATATCCCACATGTTTAGTGCTAAAGAAAAAAAAAATCAAAGCGCGTTTCCGACGGGACTTAGAAGTAAACAATAAAATCCTATCCCGACGTGGCATCAGTTATTAAAAATGAAAAAGTCACATGTTCAGAAGTGCTACTTCATGCGTAAGAAATCGATTTGGTCTTGTACGAAAATGCATGGTGGAGTACACGTAACTAGAGCATTGGCTAGTGGACGCATTTTATCTGACCAAGCTTATCTTAAGAGACTGAAAAGAGATTGATTTATGTGTTATGCTTCATTCGACAATCAGAGCGAATCGCCTCTTCTTGAAATTGAGGAAGTGACCAAGGGAGAGAATCGATGAGGAGAAGAAAGATCGATTTAGCCATGGTTGGGAAAACATGAATATATGATGAACCTAGACTGTGATTTTGGAAGGAATCGTTGGGAGCACAAACATTTGAAGTGTCAAAATTTAACATGGGAAAATACTTAAATACCAAAAGTTCAAAAAAGAACACCTAAATGTCAAAATTAGAGTAAAATGAATCAATTAAGTTCCAATGGCAAGAAAATCTATACAAAATGCTGATGTAGCATTTTTCTAGCGAGACAAGTACAAAACGATATTGTTTGCACACTAACGTGGCTAGATAAGCCAAAAATGATGTCGTTTTGCCTCATATTTGAATTTTAATATAAATATTTATTAAATTTAGTTTAAAAATAAATCATATTTACTTTAAAAAAAAAAAAAAAAAAAAAAGCAAGAAGAAGATTGCAATTCGGCAAAGGCTATGCAAGCCCTCGTCGCGACCTCCCCACCCTCATCGAGAAGGGCCGGTGATAGTGGGGGAAGGGTCGACCGAGGTCATCAGGCTATAGCCAGTGGTCAAAGGCCCTTAGCTCAGCTAGGTGAGAGCCGACGACCCTTGTCAAATTTGGGGGAGGGCCTCATCGAACTGACCGAAGTTTAAAAAAAAAAAAATCAAAAAGAGGCAAAATGACATCATTTTGGCTCTTCTTTGATGACTCAGCTTTCCGGAGAGCCACATTAGATCTTCGGAGTTGGTGCTTAAAGAGAGTGGCACTTAAGAGTACATTTTGAAATTGTGGCACTTAAATGTCCTCCCGTGTCAAATTTTGGCATTTGTACTATATTTCGGCCAAAATCATTACTATAAGCCGTTCACCCCAATCTAACCTTTGTGTAAATGTATATCATATTTTAAATATATAACCGGATCGTTTGTGTTAACATGTGTTCATTGTGTGTGGTAGTGATCATCAATACGAAATATGTGATTGAATGATATCACTTGCATTAAATATTGACCGATATCTGTGCACAACGAGAACCTGAGTGACACACGGAACAAAATGCAACTCCGTGGCAGCCACCTCTAAAGTCATTCGTTTTCGACCATCTATATATATCAACGGGATTGGCTACACGGTATACATCATTCCATAGTAAAATACTGATCTATCAGTATTAGCTTTTTTTTATCTCTTGCAGAAGTGGTGGATTACATGCACAGTCGATGATGCGTTTACTTAGCGTTGTTGAGGTTGATTTACTGAAGGTACGTGCGGCTTCGTAAAGATTTGGGAGGAAAATCCTGAAATAGGAGTTTGCAACAGAAGCTAAGTGGAATTCGGGATGTCAAACGGGCACTCTTGATGCACTTACACCTAGACATCATATACTTTCAAATCTATAGGGTTTTTTACTTTGTATGAGCGTAAGTTTCAATATATATTGTAGAGAAGAGGAAGCTTCTCACATCAGTAACTAACTTAGGCGCAAATGATAACCATCACGTTGTAGAAATCAATTTGTATTCTATAAATAGGTTTTTTATTTCTATTCCCCAGACAAGTTTCTGAGAAAAATACGAATTTGGTAATGACACGAAATTTTTGTTCTCGAAATAAAAACTCATTTGATAACGATACAAAATTTTCCTCTCTTAAGCAGTGGTGGCAAACGAAGGTCGGCAACAAGCAGTCGACGGATGGGGGTCGGCAGATGGGCGGCCAACCACCGGCGGCAGAGGGTGATCAATGGTGGCAAATGTTGAGCAACAATAGAGAGGCGGCTAGCTAGTAGCGAAGATGAGCGATAAGAAGAGTTTCCGTTTCTCATTTATATTCCAGAAAAAAAAAAGTAGAAAATTTTTAGTACTCATTTCTGTTCTAAACCTATTTTTGTACTAAAAATTTATTTCAAAAATAGAAAAATGAAATTGTGTTACCAAAGAAATTTATGTTCCAAACCCATCCCCGGAAAAAAAAAAAAAAGTTCTTACTAAAAATAAAATGGTTATCATGTGCAACTATCTGTCCCCAGGTAAAACATTCTGAGTGAGCTTCTTTGCCTTTGCCATGTATGATCAAATGTTAGATCTGTAGCCTCTCTTAGACGAATGTACCGTCTTAAAAGGAAAAAAAAACTTGCGTCTTAAAGACTTCTTACCTTAACCCTAAACTTTTATCTTTAGTGGTCAATAGCCAGTCGGATTGAACCCTTCATTTATGTCAAATTCTGGCCAAGGGGAAGGAGAATTCAAGAACAAAGTCATGTTAATAGCTAGGTTGCTACATAGGAGCTTGGTCAAGCTCCAAGGTTTTTGTTTGTAAGGAGTCAAATGACTTTTCATTTGCGAATCTGTGCTCAATTCAAGCCTCGATGAGTTCATCTTTGGTATGTTTCTTGAGTTGTCATTCCTGAAATCAAATCCCCACAAAATGATTAAGGGACGTCTTATAGAAGGCGATTTTACCAAAATGTGTATATCTCCTGAAGTTTGTAGATCTCTACTGGAATCGGTGTCACAAGATAATAATTGGTGTCGCTCTTAGATTGTCAATCCTAAATTAAATCCCCATAAAATGTGATTTTATCTAACTATGTGGGATGCGTTTGGTTCATCATTTACAGTGGACTTTGAGTCCAATGCAAATGCTGAAAGCCCAATGTTACTTGGGGAAATGTAATTGTGTTTGGTAAAAATTTTTGCAAATGGACTTTGAGTTGAATGTGCGTTTGGTAAAGAAAACTTTCGCAATGGGTTTGATGGGTATAGTATAGTATAGTATATATATATTTCTTTTTTCTTTTTTCTTTTTTCTTTTTTCTTTTTTTGAAAATTGAACTAAACCCTTCCCCAAACTGGCGAAGGGCTACAACTGCCAGCAAGCCAAATCTGGTGTCGATGGTTGTCAGCTGAGGGCCCTCGAGGTTGAGCGACCTCTAGCGAGAGTCATGCGACCCAACCAAGGGCTACCGGAGGTCGCCCAACCTCAGGCAACCCTCGGCGAGGGTCACTCGATCCAAGGGCCGCGCGACCCAAGCGATCGCCGCCTGGGTCTCGCGGCCACAAGCGGCCCTCGCCTAGGTCTCGCAAGGGTTGCACAACTCCAGCCGCCGTCGCGTGACCCTCGCGAGACCCAAGCGGCGGTTGCCTGGGTCACATGCCCCTAGGTCAAGCAACCCTCACTGAGGGTCGCCGGAGGTTGCGGTCGCCCGAGGTCAAGCAACCTCCGGCGGCCCTCGACTGGGTCGCACGACCCTCACCCGAGGTCGCCCGACCTCGGGCGACCTCAACTAATGACCGCCTATGCCAAATTTAGCTCCTCGGTGGCCATAGCCCTTCGCTGGACCGACGAAGGGCTGCCTCCTTTTTCAATTAAAATAAATAAATAAACAAGGGCAAAATCGAAAATATGAAAAATTAGTGAGGGTAGTTTTAGAAGATAAAAAATAATTTCAATATTCAGCAGAATGCTGAAAGCCCAAAGCTAGTCCTTACTCACTTTGGGCTTTTAGCATTTTGAAGGCAAGCTGAAAGTTGAAAGCTAGCAAAAAAATTAAACCAAACAGTTCAGCATTTCCCCAATGGGCTTTCAGGGCTGAAAGTCCCTTGGATATGCTAAACCAAACGCAGCCATAGATCCCCATAAGCTATGTGAGTATAAGAACATACCTTCTCATTTAGCATAATGCTGCGGAGATCAATCTGCTCAATGTATGTCAAATGTTTGCAGCTTTGGAAGAATTAGAGGGAATGAGCAATATCAGACATCATCAATGCCTTTGTAACTTCTGGTTTGAGTAATAAAATCGCGAGGTGCATCTACATTGGTCTGCTACGCAACTATGCATCCAAGAAAATGTGGCTAAGCGGCCGATAATGGCCTCTTCTCATGCTTAACAGCCATTGCATCACTCTCCCAAGTGCTGTGGCAACCTCCATTCTTCATGCATAGTGTCATTGAATATGATATGTCATCTAAGCAAGATTACCGTTTGAGGGTGTTTGAGGTCGACAAATCAAGAAGCAAATTGAATCAGTTCTCAAAAAACAAGGCCTTTGTGACCAAGTCATATTCACGGTAGCCTTGAAAAACGGGAGATTGGTGAGCCCTCGACATTAATTTTTGTGTTTGCCGTAGTTTTCATATCACCAAAATTACATATTCATGATTTAATTCTTCCTCTAGATTATAAGGGTGAAGAACACCCTAAGTGCCAAAACTTGACATGAGTGAATACATAAGTGTCAAAACTTCCAAAAAATACATTTAAGTGTCAAAATTGAAGAAAAAATGAACACTTAAGTGTTAATGGCAAAAATTTCCGGCCAAAGAGCTAATGTAATATTTTCCGACAAGAATTTTTAATAATGTGGCATTTCTTTAAAATTTATCCACGTGACTAGATAAGCTCAAAACTATATTGTTTTGGTCCAAATTTTATTTTTAATATAAATATTAATTTAATTAAATTACAAAAACTAAATTTAAAAACGAAAAGGAAAAAAAGAAAGATAGCAAATCAGCAAGGGCGGCAACAGTGGGGTGAGGGTAGGCCCACACCTTGGCTAGTCGCCGGCAACCCTAGTTGATAGTAGGCGAGGACCTAGTATGTGAGGGCCTATAGGCCCTCGCCTAGATTTGGTGCAAGGGGGCACAGCCTTCCCCTAGATTGAGCGAGGTTCACTAGCCCTTAGCCTAACTTGGGTGAGGGCCACCCTCGCCCCATCTACGGGAGGGTTGTGATCCCATGTCTTAAATCTGGGCGAGGGCATGTAGGACCTCACTTGCCGTTAGCCAAGGTCATCGGCCATTGGCCGAGGCCCAGCAACCCTTACCAACCCTCACCCCCACTATTGCCAACCCTTTTCGGTGAGGATGGGGCAGTGGCAGCAAGGGCCATGGAGGCACTAGCTAATTTGCTACTTTTTTGATTTAATTTAATTAACGTTTATATTAAAAATCAAATTTGAGGGCAAATCAATGTCGCTTTGGGACAAAAATTGCTAAGTGGATATTCTAATAAATCACGTAGACCATTTTAATTATTAAAATAACGTCATATCGAATTTCTAGCAAATCTCATTGGAGTTGGCATTTTAAGTGTCCAATTAAAAAAAAAAAAGGTACTTAAATATACCTTTTAAACTGATCAAAAAAATATATACCTTTTAAAATTTTTGGCATTTATATATAGTTTTGACACTTGAGATATTTTTTTCCTGAATTGTTGAGTGTATGGCTTCATTGGCTTGGGATCAAATCCACTCAGTGTAAGCGAAGGATTCTCGTAAAAAGGTCATGCCTCACGCTACTTGGGTAAAAGACAAGAACAGTTCGCTCTTACAAAATTCGTGTTGGGCCATAATCGAGCTAGAGTGGTTTTTTTGGGCCGAGTACTTTTCGAGTTTTGTCAATAGGTCTGACTATAGACATGAGGATTCATGTCACATGTCCAGGCCCTGCTGCAGTGCGGCTGCCCGGCTGCGACTAAACCCTTGTCAAATTTTGATGTCTAGGCAGTTTCGTGTCATCGGTAGTCCACAAGTTCATTGATTTTGTGTGCCGACACACATTACAAACTGACATGTTGACATTTTGGCGCCGCATTTTTGTTGGTTCAGTCGTGGTTAATTAGGGGATCAGAAAAAAAAAATTCTCCTATTGTATTAGGCCATAATCGCATCTCTTCTCGTAAGTTCTAGATGAATATGAATAGATGCAATACGTGAAAGAATAAAATATATATATGATCAACAACCTCGATCCATTAACCACCACATCTTCAAAGAATTGATGTAGATCCTCGAGAATTTATTAATTCCTCAATCAATTAATTCGGGTCTAGTCAAGCATTTGCCCTTTTTCTTATACCTGTAAATTTCATGAACTGAATTCGTCAACTTCCCGTCCCATTTAATGGGACTACTTCTTTCCTTAAAATTGTCGTATTGATCAATCAAATTTACTTCATTTCTATTTTTTTTCTTTAATTAGCTTGTCATAGGAGCATTTATTTTCTGAGAAAAGATAAACTACTATTTTCTCTATCTGGAGCCTCCTCTCTCGATGAATCAAAAAGTACATCATCCTCTACTTAATGCTTGGATTTAAATAATTGTTATGGATGAAGGTGCGTCTTCTTTGTTCTTTTAAATATATACTTGGAGTGGTCCTAAGCAAGACCTTAAAAGGTTTCCCGTTTCAATGGATTCCCTTTTGGATGAAAAGGGGTTGATCCCACATGGCTCTCCACGACAACCCCCTTCGGGGGGTTAGGATCCCATCTTAGATTTCCGCGACGCCTTCCCCAGTAAAATACCTGGGTGTGGTACAAGAAAATGAAAGGGGCTTTCTCCGATTATATAGACATTGAGTGTCTTGCGTAATTGTTCCTTTTTCAACATAAACTTTAAATCAGTTTGTTTTCTTGCATAATTGTTGGGTAGGCTTAAAGCGACTATTTATTCAATCCAACCAATAACAAAACAAACTAATAAAAAAATCACGTTTTTCCAATTGAAAATCGAAATTGTTATAGTTTGAGTTGAAAATGAGTCACAAATCAAATCGAATCATCCTATAGATACTCGTAGATTTCGATTTAGTCAAAAGGCATATCTTTTATATGTATGTTGATACAAGAAGATTTTGTAAGGTATTACTTTTTGAAGACAAATCAAAATAGTTACATTAAGTGAATCCAACCTCAAATCACGAGTTACCCGATACACAAATTCTCAATTATTTTTTTTTACCAGTTTAAGTTTCTCTTAGGCCTGGGAATTACTCGAACATGGCTTGTTCATGAGACTTGAGAATGACTACATAATCATCACCACTTCGAGCGAGACAACTATATGAAGTCACGAATTAAATCAAATAAAAAAGAACATGAGTGTAATCTTTTACTGAGCAAAAATTGATAGGTACATGATGCCATACCCATAGGAAAAAATCAGGGTGGGGTGTCAACTCCAAAATCATGAAATCTCAACCTTTTTTTTTTAATATTTACTATGTTTAGTACAGTTGTAGCTGTGTTATGGTTCTATTGTGCTACGTCAAAACATATGCGTCTCTAATTGTATGTGAGTGATTATCATTTTAATTTTTTTTCTTTTTTCTCTTCACTGTGCAAAGTAATTAAGGATGCATTTGTTTGTATTTCTGTTCAAAAATTGTTTTGGAAACAGAAATAGAAAAAACTATTTCTGTTTCTGTTTTGGGGAATAAAAAAAAACAGAAACACGTTTGATAAACTTGTTCTGGGAATAAAAAAAGAACAGAAAAACATTTGATAAATCTGTGTTCTTTTTTGTTTCTTTTTTCTTTTTTATTTTTTTCTTCTTTTGGCCGGTCGTCGGCCTCGGCCATGGCCAGCAACCGGCCGATGAGGGCCGGCGATGCTCCCACGAGGTCGCTAGCCCTCAACGGCGTCGCCGGCCCTCGACAACCGATCGCTGGTCATAGTTGAGGTCGGCGACTGGCCAAAGAAAAAAGAAGAAGTAAAGAAAAAGAAAAGAAAGAAGTGTTTCTTCAAATTGTTCCAGAAACAAGTTTTTTTTCCTTATCTATATTCCAAATTTGTTCCTAGGAACAAAAAAAAAAACAAATTTAGAACGAAAACGCAAACAAACGCGAATCTGTTCCTTTTTTGTTCTCGGAAATAAACAAATAGAAAATATGTTCATGAACAAAAAATAAAACACAACTATGCACGCCCTAAAAGGACGAAAAGGCTTAAATGAGATAGATAAAGGTTTAAAAACACAAATTCATTCAAACAAATCTCACTTTTGACCCAATAGCTACTTACATACCTCTATCTGAATGAATATTATTCACATACCTCTAAGTAAAACCCCACAATGAAAAAAACCAAATTTCTCTTATTGCATACTCATTTTAGCATTTTATACAGGGTTTCGGTAATTTGGTTTTTTAAATTGATTTTGAGTACAATGGGTGAGCGTGAGAATTTCGGATTTGGGATGGACATAGGGACTAGGGTTTAATTAATGCAAAAGTGCAAAGTGGCCTTCAAAAGTAAAATTCAGATATGTACGTGATATTTGTAATAGTAGAGGTGTGAAAGTGGTTATTGGGTAAAAAATGAGGTGTGGTGTAGCTATTTTCTTATAAGAATTTAGGTAATTATTAAAAAAAAAAAAAAAAAAAAAAAAAAAAAGAGGAAGGTATCTAGATCAAATCATCAAATCATTTCAATATTCAATAAAATCCGACCTTAGATTGTCAAGATCATGGAGAAGTTTAACCGTGAGATTTTCCTTCTCGAGATCTTTTTCAAAATTGATTTTCCTTTTTCTTTCTAAATTGACACCATATAAAACTATTTCCCTAAAGCGAATTTTTTTTTTTTTTTTCGCTTTTCTTTTGCCGGCATATTTATCTTTTGATCACTTTCTTTATTTTAGTTCTCAACACCGCCAATGAATAGTTTCTTGACGTGACCCAAGTAAAGCTAGCGTAGTAGGAAAACCCCTTTTTCAAAAAAAAAATGATAGCACTATCCAAGAAAATTATATTTTGAAGAAGAAAGAACTTCAAGGAGTTAAAGTCCCAGTCAAAGGAAAGAGAGCAAGCTTCTCCCATAAGATTTGATGCACGGTACACTGCATCTTTAGATGCAGAAGCAAATAAACCGACCTTCAAAAGACAAAAAAGAAGCCGCAAAACCAGGACATTTTAAGGTAGGAAACTTGAAACGAGTGTTGTTGCCATAAATACAGTCCATTAGGAGTAGTATAGCATGGGATATGGAGCAGCGTTTGATCTTCTCTCGCAAGACGATCTCTTATTGTCATCGCTGTTCGGCGAAAGCGAAGACCATCGGCATCAGAAGACGGTGACTCCTCAAGTGTCGGACGCTGAATATGCCCAGGAGCTGCAGTTTCACGAGGTTTTAGAACTCTCCTGTGTGATGAGCATGAATCCTGCAAAAAGAGATACTGGGTCTTCTAGTTCTTTAGTGGTCGTGACTGAGGCGACCCTTAACCCAGGTCAAGTGAAAATCATAGACCCGGTTGAGATGAGTGGTAGAGAAGATGGTGGTGAGTCGTCAGAGAGCTTCTGTGAGATTTGTGCAGAGAGAAAAGAGGCCGATGAGATGTTCAGGATCAGGACCGCGTGTTCTCACGCCTTTTGCTCTCTCTGCATAAGCAGGCATGTGGAGACCAAAGTCCTGGACAACGTGACCACCATCAAATGCCCGGGATTGGATTGTGAGGGCGTCCTAGAAATTGATTCCTGCAGGCAAATCCTCCCTGAGAATGTTCTCTCCGTGTGGGAGAAATCGCTGTGCGAGGCGACGTTTCACGAGTTGGAGAAGTTCTATTGCCCCTTCAAGAACTGCTCGGCCCTTCTGATCAAGGACTGTGATGATGGGAAGGTGATTAGGGAGTGCGAGTGCCCATATTGCCATAGGCTGTTCTGTGCCGAGTGTTCCGTGCCGTGGCACGCCGGCGTGTCGTGCGATGAGTTTCAGTCGCTGAATGAGGATGAGAGAGGGAGGGAGGATCTCATTGTGAGGGAACTTGCGAAGGAGAAGAAATGGGGGAGATGCCCCAAATGCAAATTTTACGTGGAGAGGACTCAGGGTTGTCCTCACATCATTTGCAGGTTTGTGATACGTTCCCTGGAAAAATAATCACTGGGGTAGCGAATTATTTATCTAGAAATATCACGAAGCTTGCCACAGTATATAGCTTCTTGGTTGAGATTTTTCTGAAAACCTATAGATGTCACAGAGCTGTTGCTTGTGCGCGATTGATGAAATGGAGATAACAGGGGATCCTCCATTTTTCGGAGGAATTGTATTTGATTGTGGCTTTCAAAATTGAAATGACTTAAAAAGGCAAATGAACACTGATAATGTAATTCCAGTGCAAGGTCTCAGCGTATTTCATCAAATTGTATTGGTTAAAATGCTTTTCAATACACAGTGTGAAAGCTTCATGACTAGGCAATGTTCAGTCTGTAGTTTGATAATCAGGCATGAGATGTTGGATATATCATCAATCACCGTCTTTCTGTTAGAAGCACTGTGGCCACTTTGCTTAATTTGGTACTGATCATTGTGCGGGTTAGTGTTTCATTATAAATCCTGCGGCAGAGTTAGTGGTATCTAATTTTGTGAATGTTCAATTGTTCTGTTGTGGGCTATATAGTTTTGAGAATAGAAATCATTATACCATGGACAGTTACCATATTGTGGGTCCTCAATTACTTATGGTAAATGAACAGTTGTTCCATGTTGGCTTGCAATTACAGGTGCCAGTTTCAGTTTTGCTATGGATGTGGATCAGAATGGACTCAATCTCATGGTGGTTGCGCAAGAAACTAAGGAGCAAAAGGCATGGAATAGAAGGCCTAACCATGTAGTGTGATCAATTGCATTTGAATTTATAGTTGATTAGAACTTATGGTACAGAGGAGAAACAACATGATCAAGGTTTTTGGTGAAGCTCCATATAGTATATGGGTTGCACCTACTATGCGCTTTTTCTTTCAGTATGCTTTCTTCAAGTTTGAGCTTCCGGTCATCTGATGATATCTTTTTCAGGAATATCACTGAACGATCATTCAATACAACTCACAGTGACAAATGTTGATCAATTTATCAGCAGATTTGTCTAATCCAAACGGTTCTAGTTTGCTCTCCCACTTCAACCTTGTGGCTTGTTTGAATTTTTCCTTATTTTCAACAGAAGTGACTGTGCCTTGTGCTTTTTATGAGTTTATTTTGCTGCTTGATGTTTCCATGCACACAAAGTAGAATCATTTGCTCTTCCATAAAGCACTAGAAGTAACTGAAGGTGTGGTCACTTGGACAGGCTTTCCTGAGATCTGTCTGTCTGTGTTTTTATAAGAATTGTGCCATCTCTCCAAAATTTGTTGGCGTTTTTGCCTATTGTCAGGGTTTGGACCACGGTCTTTGCAGCCCTGCCTCAATATCTCGTCTCCAATATACATTGTTCGTACTAAAGTTTGTTACTTATTGATAGAAAAAAACTGTTTTTCATTCACTAGAGCCTACCCAAATATATATATATATAAAATGGCAACTCCTTTCAGCAGAAGATGCTGAGCTAATATCTTATGTTGACAGCTTGACAAAGAATCACTTTCTTGACTAAAACGTTACCTTTTCACACTGCTAATTGCTTATGCCTCCTCTTTTTGCCTATTCAAGTTGTATCATATATCAATTTCTCAAGACCAAAGTAGATCAGAAAGAGAATAATGTCTGCATCCTTCCCCAATCTCAGAAGAACAACTTTATCAATAGTGTTAAAGGCTCTTGCACATTGTTACTTATAAACTAAGATGTGTGTATATCATCAGTCCAAAACATCAAGAATCCAAACTCATGATAGTTTAATACTTGCTTGTGGCTTGAAAGAAGTTGAAGTTTGGCATGTCACGGGTTTCAATGCTAAATGCGCATGATATTCAATAGATTATGGTGCGAATATGTTGGAAACTAATGGTGTAAGCTGGCCTCTATGAGACTGATGTGTGTAGTGGTCCTCATATTCTGATAGCAAAAGCTGAAAACAGTTGCTCTTCATACAGTTGAGGGAGATGACAAAAGGAAAATGTCAGCTGGCAATATTGCTCATGCTTTGTCTTCTTTTGACTTTGCAAGTGCGTCTTTCCTTATCATGATTCGTAAACCTCAAAGGACTAGGAATCTTTGTATGTCCGCTACTGCATTTAATAATATTTTTTAGATCGATTTTTCCTTTTTCCGACACTAGAATGCTTCTGGGTGAATCTAAGACTTTTTTATTTTCTTCCTTATAGCTTCAATCCTTCTCATTTTAGCGTTCTTATGACCTATCCAATTTAAAAATCACAGTGCTCACCGGAATAACGGGAAATGAGTTGTCAGTACCGGTTTTTGCTCGTAATTTTTTTCCTTGAATATGAATTTGTCATCCCATCCGCCAAGAATTGGTAGACATGATTACCAGTTTCACTAAGCAACGTTCTTTACCATGTTACAACCGATAAGTGGTGACAAACGAACCAACAAGAAAAGTACCAAAAAAATGACTACATTAATATCAGAGGGGTTGATACTACAACAGTCATGCTTGTTGCGGCCTTGCTAGTTGGGCATGGATTTCATGGTCAGTTTCATTGAACAACCCCATCAAAAGTCCATTGACTTTTCCAAAGAAATTCTCATGTGAATAGCTCGGGAAACACCAACTGCATTTCAGAAAAGCATTTTCTGATTTAGTCGCAATTGAATGAGTTGACTGATATATCGGTTCTCAAGAAAAGACAAAAGAAGCGTGGACTACTAAGGATTATGTCGGTGTCCCAATCGAAAATCTTGGAGACTAAAACCTAAAACTCAAAAGCGATTACACCATGTGAAATCGTAGAACCGAAATGTTTCTGAAGAAGATATACAACTCAAATTGCCAGGGGCTCGAGACTTAAGAGGGAGAAGTACCTTCAAGCAAGAGAGTGAATATATGGATACAGAATGAAATGAGTAAGAATTCAGAGTTGATCTCACAAAACTTCTACTAGTCCCTGCTAAGTTTACCTTTTCTTTCATTGAGTTTGCAAAAGTATGTCAACAAATTTGAAAATCAACCTCACCTATGCCAGATGTGGTGACCTGTTTGCTATTTGGGCACTCATGCTGTGCCTCTCCAGTGGCACTGTTGCTGCAATTGGCACAATCAATTACTAAGAGATCGCCTCTACATTGAAAAACGCCATAAACTTTACTTGATCCTTGTCCGGCAGCGCTCTTGTAAAAGCTGCCTTGAAGAGGTACATTTGCCGCAGGAGAAGTTGACAGATCGTTAAGACCAGTCTGGAATGGCTTTTCACTGGTGGTTTTGTCAGATTGCAAGCAAGACCCACACGCAGTGTGATCCAAATTGGCAAAGGAAAGACTATATGATCCTGATAATATCAGAGCTGATAGTAAAATCGTGAGTATTGGTTGCACACTAAAAGTTCTCAGATTAACTGGTGATTTTCTAATCGTGAATATGACCCTGATGGCGAATTGATCTTGAAATGGTTTCAGGTCAAGGAAGATCGTTCCCGGAATGTTTTGTTAGACAATGTCCAAAGTCAACTCTATTCTGGGCATTATTAGTCTAATAGATTTTAGGCTTTCAACAGTTGAAGCTATGAAGGTTCCTGCTTTGACGAGTTAGGTGCGTGTAGTTGCTCAAAAGTCAACCCAACCGACTTGCAACGTCCTATTTTGCGCTAGCTGCCTATACAATCTGCATATTAAGTTCGGGCAAACTGTAAGTATACAAAAGATCTTATTCGATAAACCCGTGAAAGTTTGGCACATCATTTAGGACATCAGTTCCAAAAAATTGATCTTGCTATACACAACAATATTTCTCTCAGTATTTTTTATACGAAGAGAGAGGCAAAAGCTCTTGACTGTCTTTTCCCTTCACATTAATCCAAATGCAAACTCTGTGGATGCGACAGTAACATTAGCAATTCATAATGACGTGATGCATAATACCATGAAAATGGATCACTGATTTTTTGTCCCAAACCAACCCAACGATCTCTGATGTAACTCATACCAACTCCAAGTCGAATAAGTCGCCTAATCAATCAAGAATATTTAATCTTAAAATGATATTCATACATCACAATTGTCCTGTTGCGAGAGGCAACCAAAGTATCCTAATCAGGATTTATCAGGAATAAATCAGTTTCTCTCAAAACATCATCCAATGCCCCAATGTCATTTCTTTCGTACACATTACAACATAGCCATGCTCCCCTATCATGGGGAGAAATGAAGATGAAATTCCTCCAAATACAAATTCTTCTACTACAAGTTCTTCAATGTGGCACATCTAAAAGTTTAATGGCATTCAGCCATAACTCAATCGAGAATCCGCAGAACGTATGGCTGTATGGCGGCGAGGAACACCAATTTCACATGCATTTACTCTGGCCGCGAACCGAAGAGAACAAAGTGACTCACCAACGGAAGAAGACTCAGGAGAGATGTTAACAAACATCAACGTTTTGGAGTCTCCACCCAAGCATGGCTGATTCAGACATATAATTAGAATTTACAGTCTTAAGATATATCAAATCACAAGAAATTTATAGGTATTGTGACAATGCAATATCAACACAGCCAAGTTATCATGATAGGCAGTTGCATCATTTGCTTACAAGCTATTCCTTTAGGCAACTATTTTTAATTTTAAAAAAAAAATTAAGGTACAAGTGACGTCCAAATGATGACAAGAACAGGAAAAGAAAATATACCTGAAGAAGAGTTGTCAGCTTTGAGTTTCTAAAGGGAACATGGTCCTCTCTCTTTGCTAAGGCGAATATAACATCGCTCAGGCATGATAAACTTTTATTGATTGCCTAATTGACATTGGGCAACAAAGAATTAGGCGCAAGAATCAGGCAAAATAGAAAGTACCATAGTAAAAGCTGCTACTATACAACCATACCTGAGTTTCTTTCAACCTGTCACCTGTTGCCCCACTTCTTGAGAGCCGCTCACTTCCAGCGAGATCAATAAGGTTCAGCACACCTTGCACTTGTTGTTCAGTGTTCTAGAGACAAGTGCATAAATCAAAAATTTGGTGGTACAGCCGAAAGAACATATCGATAATAGTGTAGTATAATAGGTGAACAAAAACAACACAGTACCAAACTTGTTTCTACCTCATTCACTCCAGATATCCGCAATGTAAAAACTGAGTGACTTCTTGATGACTGTTCATTCATTAATGTCTTTCCCACAGACCTGAAGAAACAAAAGACTGATTTTACTTGGCATTGGAAGATAAAAAGCAACGACAATTTGGGCAAGTTAAATGAGCTATCAAACTCGTTGAACCACATTAAACTAAAAAAATGACAAATTCTAATACCATAGGATGTAGAAAATCTCTTGCTACCGCCTAATACCATCATTGACATCTAAATCAACAAAAACTCACCTGCTTTGTGCAGCCTGCTCCAAAAGCAAGGTAATTTCTTGGATACTGCATACATCAACAATGGTGAGATCAGGTACATAGGCATTTCCATTTGCGTCATGTTTGATTGTGTACTGTTTTCCACTAACACCGCTTTCACCACGCGTCATATCCGAGGGATTACTTCGATTTGGCAACAGCAAATCACGAATGGTTTCGTTGTATATCTCCAACATTGAAGCCTAAATTGCACCTCCATATTAGTCAATTTGCAAAAAAGATGTAAAGGAAAAAGAATATATAATAATCAGATATTTACTTGTAATTTATACTTCCATCCTTGGGCTGAAAGAACTTGGCTAGTCTGAAATATTTGCTCCAAAGAACGTGGGATCAACCCTTTCTGTTTTGGAGCATCAGGTTTACCCAACATGGTATAGGTTTTACCTGAGCCTGTTTGACCATATGCAAATATACAAACCTGCGACGTTAAGTGGAATTCTTTAAATGCAATACTACTCTTAAGATAGAGAGATTTCATTTATTTTTCAGCTATTGACTTTTAATTACCTAATTGAACTAAAGCACAATACTTACGATAGCCAAACATAGCTCCATTTGCAACAAATCAAGTAAAAGAAAGAAACTAGGAGAATGTGCAGTTAGGATAAATTCTGCATCTTTTTCAAAAGCTTCGAGAAAATTCTTCTCTGCATAATCAAAGAAACTACACACAAATATCACCTTATAACCATCGAGGGCGCTCTGGACCAATTGTGATATCTCAACAAAAACATCTTGCTGAGAAGCCTCATGAGAGAAGACTTTGTCAAATGTAAATGGATACTTTTGTCCACCTTGTCAGAAGATGAATGAATATTAGATATTTATTCAAGTCAAACTAAAGAAGCTTAAAGAGAAAGTTATTGCCAGGAAAAATATTCAACATGCAGCTAGATTTGGCTCGTCAAGCAAACAGGATGTTGAATAAATCTTCTCTAGCTTATAGAAAATATTCTTTACCACTTTGAAGTAATTCAATCCCTCGACCAAGAGTTTCCGTCGATGTTGGATATGAAATGACTGTTTCTGTTCCAGAACCATCATCCGACAACATTGGACGGACTCGGCAAAACACCCTAATATTCCCTTTTAGTTCCTGAAGTAACCAAAATCTTAGTACATAACTCTCATATATGTTATTATGTGCTATTAAAGAAGATGCTTACCAAGATGGTGTTATGTAATTTTTTTCTTAGCTGTTCTCCTTCACTAAGTTGAAGCTCTGCATTTTCTAAGCGTTCTTGCAATTCAACTATAGTCCTCTTCTGCTCATCAAACTGCGCCTTTGTTTCTATACTGGATAAATCAGCCATCTGAAGGAAAGAGAACAAGTACCAATTTCTAAGATCTACTGATAGAGAAACACCACTCAGGAATATATTAGAAAATATTACCTTCAATTTTTCATTTGCAGCAGCAAGCTGGTGCTGCAAAATTCGTATTTGCTCCAGCTGAGAGGAACATGTTTCCTATAATAGATAAAGCAAAACTTACATCAATATCTTTTTAAAGAAAAGTACGAATCCAAATAGGAAACATGGTTTTCCAAAAACCTGCAACGCATTGGACTTTATCGTCAAGTTATCCAGCTCCATGAAAGATTTGCCCGTTTTTTCTCTAAATTTCAATAAGTCAGCTGTTAAGGCCTGAACTTCTGAAACCTGGCGATCACGATCTTCTCTCACCCTATGCAATTCTTCTCGAAGGCATTTGACTTCATTGACAAGTGATTCCTTTAGTCGAACAGCCTCATCCACTGAAGCCTGTAAGATATAAGAAAATTAGAGGCACTAACAATTATATGCTCAAAACGTGTTCCCATTCATAAGAATTATTTGGTCCGCTCAGGAAAAGAAAATGGTAAAAAATACTTTAATGATCTCTAGCAGCTGGCATTGACACAGTGAAAATGTCTTCACAAAAAGCAGCAAAGGTGCAGATTTTTCACTAGATTCTGCCGTATAAAAATATACATGCCTGGAAAAAATAATGAAGCTAGTCTAGTCCCAACAAAATGCACATGCATATTAGTATTCTTTTCCAAGTTGGACAAGCATGCATCCAAATAGAATATTAGCTCCAATACATTAACTATTGGTTTGTTGTGCAACAAGAAGAGGACCGAAAAAAAAATGAAGTAAAGTCATATCCACATGGATTGCATTGACTTCATATTGCTACTATCTACCACATAGTGACATTCAAGTTCCCAAAAGAATGACAAAAAAGCTAGGCATTCTATGCATCAAAGAGCAAATGAATAGCAAATTATAATTTGAAAAGTAGAAAGACAGTACTCTGGATGAAGTGAGTTGCTCTTGGAGTGTATTGTAATGACCCCTTAACGTACTAAGGTTTTCTACAATTGCCAATTTCTCCTTTTCCACTTTTTTTAGTGACTCATTGGCTGTTGACAAATCTGTTTGAAGTTTACTGTTGTACTGCTGTAAACTTGTGTTGTACTCTTGCAATCTCTTGTACATATCTTTCTGAGAAGCAATCTACAGCATTTGCAACAAATAAAACGAAATTAGTGGCTGATAGAACATAATTGACTGGACAGTGTAAGACAAATAGAATTCACTAAAAGAGTTTGATCTTACCTGGTGATCAGCAGCCAATTTCTCTTGTTCAGCTTTCTTAAGATCTTCTGACAGCAAGCCCTGTACCTTTTCAGAAGCAATCCTTGCTTCCTTTTCTTTGATATGGCAATTAATTGCATCCTAATAGCCATAACCACAAAGAATTAGGGTAAGAAGTCATGGACAGCTAGTGAAACATGTTTTAAGTCAGACAACTACATAAAAAGTAGCCTTACCATTTTCTCTGCTGATTCTTTTGCAAGTTTCTCTTGTAAAGAAGAGTTATCATTTCTTAATTGAGCAAGAACTTCAT
This sequence comes from Eucalyptus victrix, assembly GCA_016097545.1. Classification (NCBI taxonomy): domain Eukaryota; kingdom Viridiplantae; phylum Streptophyta; class Magnoliopsida; order Myrtales; family Myrtaceae; genus Eucalyptus; species Eucalyptus victrix. The sequence continues at coordinate 56,497,022 of CM027839.1, read as the reverse complement.
TAAGCTCGCCCAGCTTCTTTTCCATCTCAAGCTCTACACGCATACAAATTTGTCTATGTCAATAAGCATACTATAGTCACAAATGATCCACACAATAAGTGATCCACCATCGAATGTGACAGAACTTGCATCAACACTTTTATTTCATAATCAACGTGACACTTGTGCATCATTCGATGAAGTTTATTGGCATGTGATGATGGAGCTTCCCATCACACAAGATAAAGACTTTTTTTCAAACAGTAGCTACTCTAAATTACCATTATACAAAAGCAATGAAGGGAATTGACTAGAATAAGATACAGCAACAGATAGATATGTATTCTTTTGAATTGTTTCCATCCTCTATTGTTATATCGAGTGGCCATTTTCTAACTATAATCTCATAAACACTTCAAAATCATCTAAGCACGTCAGTATACTTATATACATGTGGTTTAGCTATAATTTGAAACAATTTCTACATCAAAAATTATTTTAAAAGCAAGACATCAAGGTGCTCTGTAGTTTGCAAATTCATATGCAAATTTAAGGTAGTGGGTCCATAAGTTAGTCAATTTAGCGTGAATTAGAGGTTGTTGAACCTCAAACCAATCAAACACATTCCAGTTGACAAACTGCTAATATCTTCTTCTATTCGATGTTAAAATTGTAAAGAGTGCTGGTACCTTTGACAAGCACTGAACACATCTTGTCATGAATTTGCATACTTAAGAGGGAGTTTTCCTCTTGCATACACGGTTAACCAGAAAAAATTATGCAAGTTCCTTTTGTCAATAATACCATATATACTCTGTGATGTGTAACTATCATCGAGTACATATGGCTCTGTGATTGTGGAAAATACATAAATCCATGTCAAAGTGTTACTTCAGCTCCAAGAAAATCAGTTTCATCAAAGGACAGAAAGAAATTAGAATCAAAGAAAAGAATTTCACCGGTATCCGTGCATTTCTTCTCTGCAGATTCCAATGAATTTCGCAATCTCTCCTGCTCGAGGAGGTGGCCTTCATCAACTCGTTGGAACCACTTAACACAAAGCCTTAGTCTCTTGTTATGATCAGTCAGATATTCCAATTTACCCTGTCAAAGGAGAGAAAATAAGAAATTGAATACTTGGTAAGAAAAATTTTCAGAAGTGAACACAACCTTGAGGTCAAACTTCTTAGTCTTTGGCTTCTCATTCAACAATGTCTCTACTTCTTCTTTCGTGAACTCCACAGGGATATTCTCTGAACCCTCTGCACTCGCCGTTTCTCCGGTGGAGGTTACATCTTGCCTATTGTTCACCTCGGAGAAAGCCTGCCGTGCACGGCTAGAGCTTGTCGGACCAGTTGCTCTCGCCGCACCTATTCGCCTGCGTTTGTCCAAAGGGATTTCTACCAATGCACCCTTCTTCTGGAAACCCAAAACACAGTTAAATTAACATACATCAAAAGCCGGAACAATCAAAACCGAGCATGTATCTTGTCAAATATAATTCTGTCAAGAGGGTTTTGGAGAGGCTTCATTGCATTTCGAGGGCATGTAACTCTCTGTTAGCATCCCACACAGCTGGATAATAACACATTTATGAAAATGTTCCGCGCACCTCAAAGCAATCCCTTATTCATGTTCCAATTGTTTATTTTCCGCAAGAGATTAGCATATCAAGCCGAACAATAGTCATGGCCAGGCAAACCATGCTTCCATACATATAGAACACCGAAAATCAGACATGTAAACATACTCCCAATTACGTTGCATAAGGCCGTGTTTTTCATTTTTAGACCAGATTCCAGAACAACCCATCATTCCGAGAGCAACATGTTCGCATCGAGAAGAAACCCAACAGTGGCTATATAACGAAGATGCCGGTTAACCCAACAAAGCGCGAAACACATCAGAAACGCATCCAATTTCGATGCGCCGTCGAGTGCGTAGATGAAACCTCGATGGAAAAACAGAGAAAAGGGGCCGAATCAAAAACAGCCCGGAAATTCGGGGGGACCGATGCTTACGGCGTTGGGGCTGCGAGGCTGCCTGTTCTGGTTGCGGGACGACATCGAGCGATCGGAGAGCTCGAGGGCAGTCGGGTTCGATGCGGCTGGGGGAGCCAACCGGGGAGCCGGATTCCGCCGACCCAGATGCGGAACTGGAGCTCACACGGCGAGAGGTGGATTCCCGAGACGAATTCGAAGGTGGGTGCGGAGAACAGAGCGCTGCGCGCAGAGACAGAGAGAGGGAGAGAGAGAGAGAGAGAGAGAGGGTAGGGACGAGGGGAGCGCGAGATTGAATTCGAAATTTTTTGAAATGAGATCGAGAGAGGTTAACGTTGGAATGAGTGTTTAAGCCTCTCTTTTGGGCCTGGTTGGGCCTCCAATTTTTTTCCGGGTGGGCCCTCGGCCCATACATGAGGCCGTAAAGTTCGGGTCCACGTCTTCGGTTTCCAGGTGATCTTGAAATCGGATTGAATTTAGGGGTGGCCAAAACCAAGCCGGTAAGTGATCGATTTTGATATGTTATACTCTAGTGTACCCGACTTGAGAAAAATTTTCGTCTATTTACTGATGAAATTATTGACCCGAAGGGCTTAGAATTTATCTTGTAAATCAGACGGACTCATCAATAAATTGCAATTTCAAACGCCCTTTTTATTTCGATGGATAAAATGAAAGAAGTGGAATATGAGGTGGCGAGTCACTTTCAACACGTTTGATACATGGAAATGAAATTGGGACAGGAAAGGAATCCATACGGTACGTAATCTAATGTGTACTCCACTTTATTTGGTTGCATCATTAAGCATTCCTTGGTTTGATTCGGCATATAAAGAATGGAATGGATGGATCGGAAAATATATATATCGTACATCCCTAATTTGGTGGCTGAAATGAAATTGGACGCGGTTTCAGACCTAAATGATCCAATTATATATATGACAACGAGTAATGACAAACCTGACAAATTTTATTGCCAGCTGATATTGTTTTGGAGCAACAAACCGACTGCGATGACCTGCAGCCGGAGGCAATGGAGTTACGTCCTTGATAATTTTGTGGCTGTGAAATTGGTGAAGTGGAATCTCGATAATAACTATAGTTAGGTAGTCCGATTCTGATTTTCTTAAGAATCCTTTATTATATGGAATTCAAATCCACATCACTTGGAGATATCATTGTTTTCTAATTATTAACTTCTCTATACTTGTATTAAATTTGTAAATTGTTTAACGTGTCAAGAAGTTGCTTGTTAAAAGCATAGCATACTAAGATAGGTGAATCAAGTAAATAGTAACATCGACTTCTAGATAGCTAGACACTTATACTAGCGATATCGAGTTATTAAAAGGTCAATGACATGCTCATAGATTCTTTTTTATTTAATTATGGACAAATTCATGGTAAAAAAAAAAAATTGTCAAGTGGCCTACCAAGATCAAGATTTTGCATATGAATTGAGATAAACCTTTCTTTTAATAATTCGAAACATTTCAAAATTTCATCTCCGCCCCCTTATGAAATTTATAAATCGGTTTCCACATGTTACCTTTTTATCCTTGTATGTCATTTTTCAATAAATTTCAAATTTGGTACATCCTCTAAACTGATGAAAAAGCATACTCGTGTAAAACGCAATATTTTTAATTAAGGTAAAAATTTATTGAATTCTAACTCGAGCACAGTCCAAAATTTCATCAACCAAAAACAAAAGGGCTTGCATATTTTTTCTAATTTGGCCCCGTTTGGTTCGGCATTTAGAAGGGGCTTTTGGCCTCTAAAGGGGTTTGGGGAAATGCAAGTGGTGTTTGGTTCAATATTTTGGGGACTTTGTGGAGATGCAATTGCATCTCCAAGGGGCTTGAAGGGGCTTTAGGGGAATGGAGGGGGAGAGGTCCATTGGGAAGTTGCATTTTCGGAATGCAACTTCTACTGTTCATCTTCACCGGAGAGAAGCCGATCGGAGGTCGACGACCGCCGGCCAAGGGGTCGCGCACGCCGGCAATGCGCCGGCGACCGCCGGCCAAGGGTCCCCCGACCCCGGCGACCGTCGTCGGACCTCAGGCGACGCCTGGGTCGCGCGAACCAGGCGGCTGTCGCTGGGGGTCGCGCGACCCAGCGGCCGCCGAGGTCGCGCGACCCGGCGACGGTCGCCGCCGGTCGGGCGACCCGGCGACGGCGGCGGGTCGCGCGACCCAGCGACGGCCGCTGGTCGCGCGACCCCAGCGACGGCCGCGGGGTAGCGCGACCCAGGCGACGGCCACTTGGGTCGCGCGACCCCAGGCGGCCGTCGCCTGGGTTCGCGCGATCCAGGAGGCGACCGCCTGGGTCGCTCGACCCCGGCGACGGCCGACTGGGTCGTGCGACCCCGGCGGCCGTCGCCTGGGTCGCGCGACCCCAGGCGACGGCCGTCGGGGTCGCGCGACCCCAGGCGACGGTCGCCTGAGGTCGCGCGACCCAGGCGGCCAGATCCGGCCATCCGGCTGCCGCCTGGGGTCGTGCGACCCCAGGCGACGGTCGCCTGAGGTCGCGCGACCCAGGCGGCCAGATCCGGCCATCCGACAGCCGGATCCGGCGGTCCGGCCGCCGGATCCGGCGGTCCGGTGGCCGGACTTCAAAAAAAAATAAGACAACTATTTTTTTTGTTTTTTTAATTTCATAAAAGTCTTTTACAAATGCAAATTTTACCAAACGATATTTGCATTTCGGAAAACCCCATTCACCCAAAGGTATTTGCATTTTGGCAAATGCATTCCCCAAAAGCCGAACCAAACGGGCCCTTTAAGTTTTGCAAAGTATGACCCTGGTTTTTCTTTCTAAAAGACAAAGGGTGCGTTTGGGAACCACTTCCCAAAGCCCCTTTGAACCCTAAAGGTACTTGGCCAAATGCTAGGCCGTTTGGGAAAAATTTTTGAGCCCGCATTCAGGGAATGCCAGCATGTGTGAAGCCGAAAGCCCAAGGCGGGGGACGCCTTGGGCTTTGGGCTTTTTCGGCATGCCCACGCGGCACCGTTCATAACTTTTTTTTCCGAAATTGTCCTCACGAATGTTTTGTTTTTCCGGTTCTTGCCCTTGCGTCGCAACTGTTCATCTTCTCCCGGGGGTTCGGTTCCGGCTGACTGTGAGAGGCCGGCGACTGCTAGAGGGACGCCGGCGATCGTCGGGGGGTGGCGCGACCGACGCCGGAGGTGGCGCAACCGACGCCGGAGGTGGCGCGACCGAGGGCTGGGTCACCGCAAACCCAGATCTGGGGCGGCAGACAGTCTTCTCCTTCCGCATGCTTCTTTCGCAAGCGGTCGCCGGAGACCATCGCCCAGACGAGCGACGCCAGGCGGTGGCGCGACCGCCGCGACCCACGGCAAGGTCTGGGTCACCGCGACCCAGATCTGGGGTGGCAGGGTCGCGGGAGGACCTTGCCGCCCCCGATCTGGGTCACGCGACCTCGCGGCCCTCGGATCTGGGCCGCGGCGGCGTCGCGCGACCTCCCGCGACTCGCCGCCCCAGTTCCGAGGGCGGCGCGGTCGCGCGACCCCGCCGCGACCCAGATCCGGGGCGGCGAGGTCCTCCCGCGACCTCGCTGCCTCAAATCCGGCGTCGCCGGAGGTCGCCGGAGGTCGCGACGGCGTCGCGCGACCTCGCTGCCCCGGATCCGGCGTCGCCGGAGGTCGCCGGAGGTCGCCGGCGGCCACTCTGCCCTTTTGGTCAATTTTTTTTAATTTTTCTTTTGATAATTTTTTTTTACCACAAAGATCTTTTGCAAGTGTAATTTCCCAAACGCTATTTTGCTCAAAATACTTTACAAAGAGCTTTCAAAGTGTAATTTACCAAACACGGTTGCATTTTGGAAAACACCTTTAAGTCAAAGGTATTTGCATTTTACTAAAGACATTCCCCAAAAGTAGTTCCCAAACGCACCCAAAGTACAACGGAATATATCTATAAAGAGTTGACCAGGTAATTAAACTGCATAAACGCGATACAACGGATCTCGTATTCAAATTGTGTCTTGCATGAAGAATTGGAAAAAATGTCTTTATTGTTTTATCATATATGTATCTAAAGTACGAGGTAGCTAATGGTTTATAGAAGGACATTAGCTAGAATAAATGCAACAAAATGACGTTATTAAGCTACAGCCTCTATCATGGAAAGATAAAAGCATCTATATATATAAAAGATAAAATAAGTATCAACTTCTAGAAATCTTGCTACACTAGAGTACAAGAATTGCTTGACTGGTTCTAATGTAATTGAGAGCGATTTTTAAAATTGCTTTGATGTTGAGAAATATTTTCTCCAATATGCCACCACGAGAGAGGCACTGCATCGCAAATACCAATCGTGGACTGTAATGAATAAACCATTGTTGTGCAAGAGCCTTTGGTGGTGCATCTGCGAGGTGATCATGAGTGAACATGTGAGACACTTGTAATAGGCCTTTGTTAACCATGTTGCAAACAAGGAATAATCAATGGCAATGTGTTTCTTCTTGAAGTGAAAAATAGGATTAACGCATACATAAGTAGCACCAATGTTTTCACAATGAACACTAGGTATGGTCAAAGAAGATACTCCAATCTCATACATGAGAAATTGAATCCATGTGAGCTTAAAAACTATTGCAAGAACAACACTATACTCAGTCTCGATGAATGAACGAGCAACATATTGTTGTTTTCAAGAGCACCATGATATAGGATTTTGGGCAATATAAAATGCAAGTGGTTGCAGACTTACAATCATCCAGATTGCCTACCCAGTGAGCATTAGAGAATGCATGAAATGATGGAGGAGCTATTTTGCAAGTGCAAGCCGAGATTGATAATTCCTTTGAGATAACGTAAGACACATCTAATAGCACTCCAATGTAATTCGGTTGGTTGATGCATGCACTGAAAGAGTTAGTTGACCAAATAACCGATATCGAACCTTGTGAATGCAAGATAATGAGGAGCACCAAGAATCTCCATACATTTAGTTGCATCCATATGAGATGATCAGTTAACACCTCAACTCCCAATAAATAAAGTAGATCCCTAGACCCTTTAGTGAAAATTTAGCTACAAGAGCTCTCACAAACTTTTGCAAAGAATTTGCATCACTTCATCTACCTAAACTAAAAAATAAGCAATGATGTAATCATTCCAGTATATAAAGAGTGAGGAAACTGATTTGAATTGGATGAATCCAAAATGAGATGACAAAATAATTAAGTGCTCGATACCACAAGAGAGATGTGAGATTAATATTGTAAATAGCCTTTTTCAATCGACATATGTAATTAGGATGTGACTGATCGACAAAACCCAATGGTTGATGCATATAGACTTCATCAATAAGAGTGTTGTGAGAAGGCATCATCAACATCTAATTGTAGAAGGGGCCAATTGTTTGATAAAGTCGGACAAATGATGACTTGTATTATGGTAGTTTTAACAACTGGACTAAACGAATGATCATAAAGTGTAATCATAGTCGAATTCTAACCATTGATGGAATCCTTTGGTGATAAGTTGTGCCTTATATCTAGTTATGGTACCATATGAGTTTCACTTGACTCGAAATATCTACTTGCAAACAATGACATATCATGAGGCTCAAGTGGTACAAGTTGCCATGTATCATTTCAGAGAATTACATTAAACGCTCCTTGAGATCGAGATTCATGATGCATGAACGTGTCTTGTTGGTAAATATATGCGAAAGTTTCTTCCAAGCCCTATGTGTTGTTTGGCATAAGCAATGAGAGGCACAATTGAGTCCAAAGTCGAAGTTATGATTGCATTAAGCAATAGTTGATCTTGGTGTAGCCAATGAGATGAATTAATGATTGTTTTGTCATCATTAGGAATGGTGCTAAACAGACACTATATGGTTCCATCTACATACCCTATTATATCGTAGCCTTGGAATAGAGAATTAAACTACGCCAACCATGAAGGATAATGCATCGATATTAATTTGAGAGGTAGTTGCATAGCTACATTGATCAACACAAGCATGGTGGTCTTATTCGAAAATGGGCCATTGACTATCATGGAAGGTGTTTGAGGATTCTTCTACCATTTATAAAATAAAATATACTTGTGAGTAGTAGACTCTACATACCATGAAAAATTGGACAAGAGGCCGTGTATTGTTATATCTTACTAGATAACTAATTATTTATAGAAAGACATTAGCTAGAATAGATGTAATAAAATAACTTTCCAAAGTCACAACTTCTATATATGTTTAGATAAAATCTTCTATACAAAGACACATAAAATTAGTTTGTCATTTTGGAAGTTCTTGCTACACTTGCCAATAGTACAAGAATTGCTTGACTCGTGTTCATATGATTGAAAACAATTTTTGGAATTGCTTTGCTATCGAGAGATATTTTTCTCCACTATTGCAAAGTAGTAACATTTGCATATACATGAGGAATGGTCAAGTAGAAAGTTTAAGGGGCTGCACGAAAACACTTCTATTCTTTTTTTGTTCTAGGGAACAGAAAAAAAAAAGTGTTTCTGTTCCGGGGAACAGTTTTTGAACAAAAGAACGCGTTTGGTAAATGTTTAAAAAAAACTGTTCTTGGAATAAAAAAATAACAGAAACACATTTGGTAACCGCAGTCAATTTCTGTTCATAGAATAGAAAAAAAAAAAAACATAAACACGTTTGGTAAATGACAAAAAATTTCTGTTTTAAATTTTTCAAAAAAAAAAGCTTTTCTTTAATAAAGTTTAAACTTGATATTGAATTCTCATTCTTATGAAATGCTCATTAATTTTATTTTGTTCATGGTGAGTGAAGACAAACATTTTGAACATGATCATATGGCATATTTTGTAGAAAATTTTGTAAGTAAAGTTTGTATCAAATTTTTTTCAAGTACTTTTTTTTATAACATATAAACTTGATATTGATTTCTCATTCTCATTAAATTCTTATCAATTTAATTTTGAAAATGGTGAGTGAAGAAAAATATTTTAAATATGGTCATATGTGCATACTTAAACGAAAATTTTATACATCTCAACATGAACCCTTCCATACATAACATCACAATAATGAAGTAATATAGTTCATTGTTCAACTTCATCACAGTGAATACTTAAAAACAATATTACAAAAGTCAACAAATCTCATACATATTATGATCCATTGCCCCGACTTCGGCTGGTTCTCCCCCTTGGTGGTGAAATCGTCGTTGAACGCCCTCGCCACGAGCTTCACCAGCCTGTCCATTCCACATCACCATAAGCAACAACACAACAATCGAAGGAAACCCCAATCCAATCGATCAACTGAAATTCCCCCCTTCCAAAACTGAATCAAGCAACAACACAACATCACTTGAAGCCCCTGCGAAATCGAAGGATCCACCTATTGAATGGATTGATCAAGCGTCGGTCCGTGCTCCTCGAGCGATTTGACAGAGCTGCTCTGCCGCTCGAGCAACTCAAGCTCGGCAGAGCAGCTCGAGCGAGCAATCGTCGCCCAGATCTGCCACAGATCTGGGCGGCCGACGCTCCCTTGGGCCTCATTCTGCTCGCTCGAGCTGGCAGAGAGGCTGCTTTACCGCTCAAGCAACCAGAGCTGCTCTGCCAAGCAACCACAGCAGCTCGAGCGAGCCACCGTCGCCCAGATCTACTGCAGATCTGGGCAAGCAACGCTCACTTGAGGCTCGAGCGAGCTGTTGCTCAAGTGAGCGTCCTTGCCGTCGGCGAAGGTGGGTCAGATTTGGGAGGGGTGGCTCTCGCCGAAGCCCTCGTCGACCGAAGAAAGAGGAGCACCAAAAACGTACCTGGATTCAGAAGCTTCAGCCGGTGAGTCAGCGGAGTGAGGAGTCGCCGGAGAGTTAGCCGAGTGGGAGGCGCCGAAGAGAAGGGAGAGACACCGGAAAAGGGAGAGCACAAACGAAGGAGAAGGGCACGAACAAACCCAGAACGAAGGAGAGCACAAATGAACGAAGGAGAAGGGAGAGCACGAACGAACGAAGAAGAAGTGTTCCGGTTTTGTTTTTTGTTCTTTTCATTTTTGTTCTTTTTAGGCCTTGAAGAAGTGTTTCCGGAAAACGCAACCAAACGCGTTTCTATTGTTTTTTTCCCAGGAAAAAAAATAAAAAAAGTGTTCAGAAACAGAAATAAGAAGTAAGAACATGCGGACCTTAAGTTTACTACACTATAAAAATATTGAGGAAATAAAGCTGTACACACACGACGCAATAAACATAAAATAAAAAATAAAAAATCGTAGGTATAATTTCCTCCCCATCCATTATCGTGAAAATAAGAGTGCCAAGGGACAAACAATCGATCGAAACTCGAACGCTCCCCTGCTCAACGCTGCCGGATCGCCCCATCTCTCCCTCCAATGGAGTCTCCGCCGGCGTCACCATGGCCGGAAGACGAAGCATCTGAGGTGACACAAACCCATGAAGAAGACAGAGATGGAGACCCAGAAGAAGAAGAAGAAGGTTACGATGAAGAAGAGACGGCCAAATCCCGAGACGGGACGAGGGCCAAGAAGGGTCCCGATCTGATGAGGAAATATTGGAGCAAGGCCGACGAATTGCGGCTCCTGAGGCGACTGCTCGAGTTCTCCGCGCGGAAGAAGGAGAACCCAGTCTACGATTGGGGCGACATCTACAAATTCATCAGCCGCGACCTCGAGACCTTCTACACGAAGCATCAGGTGAGGAATAAAGTATACACGTTGAAGAGCAAGTACAGGGACTGGGTCAGGCTGGGCAAGAAGAAGCAGGGCATGTCCCCGGACGAACTGGCCGCGTACAGATTGTCGAGGAAACTGTGGCGCGATGAGGTGAAGGGCGAGTCGAGTGGGAGAAGTAATGGCGATGGTAAGGCTGAGAGGGGTGATAGGACGGCTTTGGCTGCGCTGAAGGCGGAACTGCTCGTGTTCGACAGAATGCGTGAAGGAATGGGCTCTGGGTTCTTGAGCGAGGTGAAGAGGTTTGGTGCTGTTGGAGTCGATGAGGAATTTCTGAGGGCTGGGTTGGGCTTGATCGAGAGGGAGAAAAGGGCTGAGCTGGAGGAGAGATGGAGGAAGTTGCAAATGGCTGAACTGGCAGCTCTTGCGGAGCGGGCTGAATTGATCGGTCTTGCGGCGGAGGCGATTCTGGAGGCTTATGAATCAAGGAAGCGCTGAGTGTAATGCTCAGGTGGATTTTTTTTTTTTTTGTTTTTTTGGTGCTGCCTATGATGACCTAGAATGGAGAAGGTTAGGGTAGAGAGAGAGATGTCATTTTTTGGGGTGAAGCTTGCGGTTGCTGTTGCTTCATTAGGTGTATATGAGTTGCCAACTTTGCCAGTAAATGCTTGTCTAATGGGACTTCTTTGGTGTCTTTAGATCAGAGTCCTGGATATTGAGTTTATGTGGCGTGAAAGAGGCCTGCATAGTGCATGTTTTTGAAACTTATGCTGGTTCTATGCCTGCTTTTGTATATACCCAATGCAGCAAGAACTTCGGTTGTCACCATCTTATTGATGATCAATCGGTTTCCCTGTTTTTCAGATACTGTTTTGCTTGACGTGGCATGCCACAGAGTGTGGCACAATAGCTATAGTATCTTTTAATCTGCTAATGTTCATATAAAGTACTCGTTTGTTGGTTGCCAAATGTTATTTGCAGTCTTCCTCATTGCTTGTAGTTGACACTGACAGCTTGGCAAGCTAGTGTTATTTGAAGCTGCATGAGTTCATAACCTCAAATTCTTAGTTGTTCCATGGTTCCATTTTCATGTTCGTTCTTAGCCCAAATTTGTTTGTTGCCCACGGAAGTGGAACGCATGCTAATCTTGAAGTTTCACTCCGGTGCATCTGGTTTTGCAGACTTACTGTTTCACTTCCTGAAATGCAACTTCCTTCAATTTTTATAGGTTGACACACAGTTAAGTATATAGCTGCTCCGTGTCCTATGCGAAGAAACTAGGCAGTGAGGTTGCTAAGTTCATTTTGGTTTGTTATTCTTGAATCAAAAATGATTTGTTTTTCTGTTCAAGAGAGAGTGGAATTGAAATTGTCAAACCTGCTTGGTTTTTATCCATTCTGCTGTCATAAACCAGATTTGCATTGTCTCAATATTACTCCCAATTTTGATGAGATATATTAGCTGATGGGTCGATCTTCTCAGTCACATGAGAGTGTCAACATGATAAACTTTGTGAAATTCAAAGTACAAACAGCAAGTATCACAATTTGGATTCATAGATAGGATGACAGGCTGCTCCGTGTTGTGGACTTTTGAGTGGGGCAACTTTAACTGAAAGTTTTAATGGTTTGGTCCTGCCTTCCCAGCATATCGTCTAGTTAATCAACAAAACATATCCGGGTTTTCATAGTGAAGGGTTTGGTACTCCATTGGAGCAGGCTCAAGTAAGAACTCAAATTGATTCGGGCTAGTAGTCACTGCAAATAATTTACGACGTCTCAAGTAGACTATGCTGGATCTTCTGCCAACAGAAAACTGGGCTAGAATTGCTGGATCAATGTTTTAGTAGAAGCGGTCAAATGAATTGTTTGACCTCTGGGTGGTCAGGGATTGTATTGATTTTCTCTCATAGAATTGGGAGATGGATTTTGAAAACAGTGCTAATAACTGATGGTTTTACCATCTGCTGTTTTCACTTCCTGAAATTTCTTATTTGGCTTCAGCTCTACCATATTTTCTTCCTCATTTCTCTTATATGTGTATTGCCCAATCAATGGATAACAGCAGGAGACCTACTCGCCTCCGGTGACCGGCTCGGAGTAATCAAGCTCCAAACAAGCACGTCTCTTTCACCAATGCCTAGGCGTGAGCAACCTTGTGAACTGAGCGTGGCTTGGGATGAGACTGTGTTTGTGTCCGTGTTTTTGAGTTTGACGACCAAAAAGAATAATTTGCACTTTGCGCATTCAACCTATTATAGGAACGCCGAAGGGCAAAAATGTGATGGAAAATCAGATATGCAGTGTCAACTGTGTTGCAACTTGAGCGCAGGAGGGCTATGAGAGTAGGATGAGGCAATGAGTAGAGATGGAAATTCTGCCTTGATCTGTTTTAGAGCCATTAGAAGAAAATTTTCTTCAAAGTATACGTGGCGATTATGTTCCTTTTAGAAAGAGACTAAGGAAGCATTTCCACTTGAGGCTTGATGTCCCTTCAAAGATCCAACGAAATTGCACTAACATAAACGATGTTTCAGCTCACCGCTTTTACTTGGGGAGAGGCTGTTGCTGTGAGATTTTCTTCTGGGATTTAGTGAGCCATTCCTAATGTTGTCAAGACAGTCTTGCCGAAACTCTTCGCCGGGTCTATTTAGGCCTTCAAGAGGCTATTGCTTTGGAATCTTGTTGATACCCATTATTCGGGAAAGTCCGCGCAAAATTGCCCCGATAGAGAGCTGTGCTATGTTGCCGATTTGTGGTTACAGGACTGAAATGCTATCTAGGAGTTCAGTTCCCTGGTACAAATGTTCATCTTGTTTCAAAGTTCATTCGAGGGAGGTGCTTGACAAAGCCTCTTGGCGCAGCAAATTGGGGGCTTTGTCCTGTTAGTAATTTCTCATGACATTGCCTTTTTCCTTATCTTAAGCAAGAATATTACTGGACAAAAACGAGAAGACAAGAGAAGGAGGAAACTGGCAAGATAGTAAGAATATGTTTGGTAACCATTCTGTTTCCCATAACGATTTCTATTCAAAAATGATTTTTTTTTATTCTATTCCCAATAATAATTTATAAGCATTTGAAAGCGTTTGGTAACTGTCTCATTGATCGAGTCTTGGCTGGCAAGAAGCCTTGCCTAGATCTAATGAGGTTGAGCTTGCCTAGATCTAGCGAGGTCAAGTTTGGTAACTGTCTCATATTGCTACCATCTACCACGTAGTGACATTCAAGTTCCCAAAAGAATGACAAAAAAGCTAGGCATTCTATGCATCAAAGAGCAAATGAATAGCAAAATATAATTTGAAAAGTAGAAAGACAGTACTCTGGATGAAGTGAGTTGCTCTTGGAGTGTATTGTAATGACCCCTTAACGTACTAAGGTTTTCTACAATTGCCAATTTCTCCTTTTCCACTTTTTTTAGTGACTCATTGGCTGTTGACAAATCTGTCTGAAGTTTACTGTTGTACTGCTGTAAACTTGTGTTGTACTCTTGCAATCTCTTGTACATATCTTTCTGAGAAGCAATCTACATCATTTGCAACAAATAAAACGAAATTAGTAGCTGATAGAACATAATTGACTGGACAGTGTAAGACAAATAGAATTCACTAAAAGAGTTTGATCTTACCTGGTGATCAGCAGCCAATTTCTCTTGTTCAGCTTTCTTAAGATCTTCTGACAGCAAGCCCTGTACCTTTTCAGAAGCAATCCTTGCTTCCTTTTCTTTGATATGGCAATTAATTGCATCCTAATAGCCATAACCACGAAGAATTAGGGTAAGAAGTCATGGACAGCTAGTGAAACATGTTTTAAGTCAGACAACTACATAAAAAGTAGCCTTACCATTTTCTCTGCTGATTCTTTTGCGAGTTTCTCTTGTAAAGAAGAGTTATCATTTCTTAATTGAGCAAGAACTTCATTAAGCTCGCCCAGCTTCTTTTCCATCTCAAGCTCTACACGCATACAAATTTATCTATGTCAATAAGCATACTATAGTCACAAATGATCCACACAATAAGTGATCCACTATCGAATGTGACAGAACTTGCAACAACACTTTTATTTCATAATCAACGTGACACTTGTGCATCATTCGATGAAGTTTATTGGCATGTGATGATGGAGCTTCCCATCACACAAGATAAAGACTTTTTTTCAAACGCTAGCTACTCTAAATTACCATTATACAAAAGCAATGAAGGGAATTGACTAGAATAAGATACAGCAACAGATAGATATGTATTCTTTTGAATTGTTTCCATCCTCTTTTGTTATATCGAGTGGCCATTTTCTAATTATAATCTCATAAACACTTCAAAATCATCTAAGCACGTCAGTATACTTATATATGTGTGGTTTAGCTATATTTTGAAACAATTTCTACATCAAAAATTATTTTAAAAGCAAGACATCAAGGTGCTCTGTAGTTTGCAAATTCATATGCAAATTTAAGGTAGTGGGTCCATAAGTTAGTCAATTTAGCGTGAATTAGAGGTTGTTGAACCTCAAACCAATCAAACACATTCCAGTTGACAAACTGCTACTATCTTCTTCTATTCAATGTTAAAATTGTAAAGAGTGCTGGTACCTTTGACAAGCACTGAACACATCTTGTCATGAATGCGCATACTTAAGGGGGAGTTTTCCTCTTGCATACACGGTTAACCAGAAAAAATTATGCAAGTTCCTTTTGTCAATAATACCATATTTACTCTGTGATGTGTAACTATCATGGAGTACATATGGTTCTGTGATTGTGGAAAATACATAAATCCATGTCAAAGTGTTACTTCAGCTCCAAGAAAATCAGTTTCATCAAAGGACAGAAAGAAATTAGAATCAAAGAAAAGAATTTCACCGGTATCCGTGCATTTCTTCTCTGCAGATTCCAATGAATTTCGCAATCTCTCCTGCTCGAGGAGGTGGCCTTCATCAACTCGTTGGAACCACTTAACACAAAGCCTTAGTCTCTTGTTATGATCAGTCAGATATTCCAATTTACCCTGTCAAAGGAGAGAAAATAAGAAATTGAATACTTGGTAAGAAAAATTTTCAGAAGTGAACACAACCTTGAGGTCAAACTTCTTAGTCTTTGGCTTCTCATTCAACAATGTCTCTACTTCTTCTTTCGTGAACTCCACAGGGATATTCTCTGAACCCTCTGCACTCGCCGTTTCTCCGGTGGAGGTTACATCTTGCCTATTGTTCACCTCGGAGAAAGCCTGCCGTGCACGGCTAGAGCTTGTCGGACCAGTTGCTCTCGCCGCACCTATTCGCCTGCGTTTGTCCAAAGGGATTTCTACCAAAGCACCTTTCTTCTGGAAACCCAAAACACAGTTAAATTAACATACATCAAAAGCCGGAACAATCAAAACCGAGCATGTATCTTGTCAAATATAATTCTGTCAAGAGGGTTTTGAAGAGGCTTCATTGCATTTCGAGGGCATGTAACTCTCTGTTAGCATCCCACACAGCTGGATAATAACACATTTATGAAAATGTTCCGCGCACCTCAAAGCAATCCCTTATTCATGTTCCAATTGTTTATTTTCCGCAAGAGATTAGCATATCAAGCCGAACAATAGTCATGGCCAGGCAAACCATGCTTCCATACATATAGAACACCGAAAATCAGACATGTAAACATACTCCCAATTCGGGGGAAAAGGGGCCGAATCAAAAACAGCCCGGAAATTCGGGGGGACCGATGCTTACGGCGGTGGGGCTGCGAGGCTGCCTGTTCTGGTTGCGCGACGACATCGAGCGATCGGAGAGCTCGAGGGCAGTCGGGTTCGATGCGGCTGGGGGAGCCAACCGGGGAGCCGGATTCCGCGGACCCAGATGCGGAACTGGAGCTCACACGGCGAGAGGTGGATTCCCGAGACGAATTCGAAGGTGGGTGCGGAGAACAGAGCGCTGCGCGCAGAGACAGAGAGAGGGAGAGAGAGAGAGAAAGAGAGGGTAGGGACGAGGGGAGCGCGAGATTGAATTCGAAATTTTTTGAAATGAGATCGAGAGAGGTTAACGTCGGCATGAGTGTTAGCCTCTCATTTGGGCCTGGTTGGGCCTGATTGGGCCTCCAATTTTTCCGGATGGTCCCTCGGCCCATACATGAGGCCTGTAAGGTTCGGGTCCACGTCTTCGGTTTCCAGGGGATCTTGAAATCGGATTGAATTTAGGGGTGCCAAAACCAAACCGGTAAGTGATCTATTCGGATCTGATATACTCTAGTGTACCGAACTCGAGAAAATTTGCGCCTATTTACTGATGAAATTATTGATCTGAAGGCCTTAGAATTTATCTTGTAAACCAGACCGACTCATCGATAAATTGCAATTTCAAATGCCCTTTTATTTCGATGGATAAAATGAAAGAAGTGGAATATGAGGTGGCCAGTCACTTTCGACACGTTTGATGTATGGAAACGAAATTGGGCATATAAAGAATGGAATGAATGGATCCGAAACTATATATATCCTACATCCCTTATTTGGTGGCTAAAGTGTGTTCAAATTGCATCTCGCATGAAGAATTGGAAAAAATGTCTTTACTTTTATATCATATATGTATCTAAAGTACAAGGTAGCTGATGGTTTATAGAAGGACATTAGCTAAAATAAATGCAACAAAATGACGTTCTTAAGCTACAGCCAATATCATGGAAAGATAAAATCATCTATATAGAAAAAGATAAAATGAATCTTCCCACACTATAGTACAAGAACAGCTCGACTTGTTTTGATATAATTGAGAGCGATTTTTAAAGTTGCTTTTATGTTGAGAAATATTTTCTCCAATATGCCACCACAAGAGAGGCACTCCATCGCAAATTCTAATCTTGGGTTGTAATGAATAAACCATTGTTGTGCAAGAGCCTTTGTTGGTGCATCTACGACTTGATCATGAGTGGACATGTGAGACACTTGTAATAAGCCTTTGTTTGTTGCAACTAAGGAATAATCAATAGCAATGTGTTTCGTCTTGAGGTGAAAAACGGGATTAGCGCACACATAAGTAGCACCAATATTTTCACAATGAACACTAGGCATGGTCAAAGAATATACTCCAATCTCATGCATGAGAAATTGAACCCATGTGAGCTTAGAAACTATTGCAATAACAACGCTATACTCGGTTTCGATGAATGAACAGCAACATATTGTTGTTTTCAAGAGCACCATAATATAGGATTTTGGTCAATATAAAATGCAAGTGGCTGCAGACTTACAATCATCCGAATTGCCTACCCAGTAAGCATTAGAGAATACATGAAGTGATGGAGGAGCTATTTTGCAAGCACAAGCTGAGATTGATAGTCCCTTTAAGATAACGTAAGACACATCTAATAGCTCTCCAATGCAATTCAATTGGTTGATGCATGCATTGAAAGAGTTAGTTGACCACATAACCGATATAGGGCCTTGTAAATGCAAGATTATGAGGAGCACTAAGAATCTTCATATATTTAGTTGCATCTATATGATATGATGAATTAACACCTCAACTCCCAATAAGTAATGTAGATCCCTAGACCCTTTAGTGAAAATTTAGCTAAAATTTGCATCACTTCATCTACCTAAACTGAAAAATAAGCAATGATGTCATCATTCTTGTATATAAAGCGTGAGGAAACTGATTTGAATTGAATGAATCCAAAATGAGATGACAAAAAAAAATTGAGAGCTCGATACCATAGGAGAGATACTTGGTTAATACCGTAAATTTTTTCAATCAACATATGTAATTAGGATGTGACTAATCGACAAAACTTGATGGTCGATGCATATAGACTTCATCAATAAGAGTGTCATGAGAAGGCATCATCGACATCCAATTGTAAAAGAGGCTAACTGTTTGATAAAGCCAGACAAATGATGACTCGTATTGTGTAAGTTTTAATAGCTAGACTAAACGAACGATCATAAAGACACAATCATAGTCAAATTCCGACCATTGATGGAATCCCTTGATGATAAGTTGTGCCTTGTATCTAGTTATGGTACCATCTGAGTTTCACTTGACTTGAAATATCTACTTACAATCAATGATATATCATAAGGCTCAAGTGGTACAAGTTGCCATGTATCATTTTGGAAAACTGCATTAAACGCTCCTTGAGATTCATGATGCATGAATGTGTCTTGTTGGTAAATATATGCGAAAGTTTCATCCAAGCCTTGTGTGTTGTTTTGGCAAAAGCAATGAGAGGCAAAATTGAGTCCGAAGTTGAAGGTATGATTGCATTAAACTATAGTTGATCTTGGTGTAGCCATTGAGATGAACTAATGATTGTTTGCCATCATTAGTAATGGTGTTAAACAGAAACTATATGGTTCCATCTACCTACCGCATCTTAGCCTAGGAGTGGAGAATTAAACTAAGCCAAACATGAAGGATAATGCATCGATATTAATTTTATACGTAGTTGCATAGCTACATTGATCAACACAAGCATGGTGGCGTTATTTGAAAATGGGCTGTTGACTATCATGGAAGGTGTTTGAGGATTCTTCTACCATTGAAAAAAAATAAAATATGCTTGTGAGTAGTAGACTCTAAAGCCATGAAGAATTGGACAAGATGCAATGTATCGTTATATCTTACTAGGTAACTAATGATCTATAAAACGACATTAGCCAGAATAGATGCAATAAAATAACTTTCTAGAGTTACAACTTCTATATATGTTTAGATGAAATCTTCTATACAAAGATATATAAAATAAATTTCTCATTTTGGAAACTCTTGCTACACTTGACAAGAGTACAAAAATTGCTTGACTCGCGTTGATATGATTGAAAACAATTTTTGGAATTGCTTTGCTATCGAGAGATATTTTTCTCCACTATTGCAAAGTAGTAACATTTGCATATACATGAGGATTGGTCAAGTAGAAAGTTCAAGTATACTACACTATAAAAATATTGAGGAAATAAAGTTGTACACACACGACTCAATAAACATAAAAAAAAAAAAAAAATTGTAGAGATAATTTTTCCCCCTCTTAAAAATCCATTATCACGAAAAAAAAGAGTGTCAAGTGATTTGCTAACGCATTTCCTGATATATAAATGCCCAAAGGGACAAACAATTTGTTCAATTTTGATATTTTATTATAGGGAAAAGACCACTAAAAACTCCAACCTTTGCTTAAAGTGACAAATTCACCTCAATTTTTTTTTTTAACATGAAAAACCCCTAACTTTGCAAACTACGATACATTGCATTTCCGTCTTATTCTTTCTATTTTTCCTTTTTTTTCTTTTCTCTTCCGTTTACCGGCTCCGCCATAGTTGATAGAGGAAAGAAAGAAGAAGAAAAAAAAAAAAAAAAAATTAAAAAGTAAAAAGACCAAATGCACTATAATTTAAGGTAGATATGTCACACAAATGAAAGTTTTGAATTTTTTATGTCACAATTTTTTTGAGTAAATATATCACAGTTAATAAATTTCGGGATTTTTCATATCACAAAAAAAAGCTTAAGTAAATTTATCACTTTACATAAAATTTGAGATTTTTGATAATTTTTTCCCATTATTATATATGGACAAAATTTAGTGTTTATGCCAAGTTGAAAGTGAGAAAGATCAAAACTCGAACACTCCCCTGCTCAGCGCCGCCGGATCGCCCCATCTCTCCCTCCAATGGAGTCTCCGCCGGCGTCACCATGGCCGGAAGACGAAGCATCTGAGGTGATACAAACCCATGAAGAAGACAGAGATGGAGACCCAGAAGAAGAAGAAGAAGAAGAAGAAGAAGGTTACGATGAAGAAGAGACGGCCGAATCCCGAGAAGGGACGAGGGCCAAGAAGGGTCCCGATCTGATGAGGAAATACTGGAGCAAGGCCGACGAATTGCGGCTCCTGAGGCGACTGCTCGAGTTCTCCGCGCGGAAGAAGGAGAACCCAGTCTACGATTGGGGCGACATCTACAAATTCATCAGCCGCGACCTCGAGACCTTCTACACGAAGCATCGGGTGAGGAATAAAGTGTACACCTTGAAGAGCAAGTACAGGGACTGGGTCAGGCTGGGCAAGAAGAAGCAGGGCATGTCCCCGGACGAACTGGCCGCGTACAGATTGTCGAGGAAACTGTGGCGCGACGAGGTGAAGGGCGAGTCGAGTGGGAGGAGTAATGGCGATGGTAAGGCTGAGAGGGGTGATAGGATGGCTTTGGCTGCGCTGAAGGTGGAACTGCTCGTGTTCGACAGAATGCCTGAAGGAATGGGCTCTGGGTTCTTGAGCGAGGTGAAGAGGTTTGGTGCTGTTGGAGTCGATGAGGAATTTCTGAGGGCTGGGTTGGGCTTGATCGAGAGGGAGAAAAGGGCAGAGCTGGAGGAGAGATGGAGGAAGTTGCAAATGGCTGAACTGGCAGCTCTGGCGGAGCGGGCTGAATTGATCGGTCTTGTGGCAGAGGCGATTCTGGAGGCTTATGAATCAAGAAAGCGCTGAGTGTCTCAGGTGGATTTCTTTTTGTTTTTTGGGTGCTGCCTATGATGACCTAGAATGGAGAAGGTTAGGGTAGAGAGAGAGATGTCATTTTTTGGGGTGAAGCTTGCGGTTGCTGTTGCTTCATTAGGTGTATATGAGTTGCCAACTTTGCCAGCAAATGCTTGTCTAATGGGACTTCTTTGGTGTCTTTAGATCGGAGTCCTGGATATTGAGTTTATGTGGCGTGAAAGAGGCCTGCATAGTGCATGTTTTTGAAACTTATGCTGGTTCTTTGCCTGCTTTTGTATATACCCAATGCAGCAAGAACTTTGGTTGTCGCCATCTTATTGATGATCAATTGGTTTCCCTGTTTTTCAGATACTGTTTTACTTGACGTGGCACGACACAGAGTGCGGCACGATAGCTATAGTATCATTTAATCTGTTAATGTTCATATAAAATACACGTTTGCTGGTTGCCAAATGTTATTTGCAGTCTTCCTCATTGCTTGTAGTTGACACTGACAGCTTGGCAAGCTAGTGTTATTTGAAGCTGCATGAGTTCATAACCTCAAATTCTTAGTAGTTCCATGGTTCCATCTTCGTGTTCATTCTTAGCCCAAATTTGTTTGTTGCCCATGGAAGTGGAATGCATGCTAATCTTGAAGTTTCACTCCGGTGCATCTGGTTTTGCAGACTTACTGTTTCACTTCCTGAAATGCAACTTCCTTCAATTTTTATAGGTTTACACACAGTTATGTATATAGCTGCTCCGTCTCCTATGCGAAGAAACTAGGCAGTGAGGTTGCTAAGTTCATTTTGGTTTGTCGTTCTTGAATAAAAAATGGTTTGTTTTTCTGTTCAAGAGAGAGTGGAATTGAAATTGTCAAACCTGCTTGGTTTTTATCCATTTTGCTGTCATAGACCAGATTTGCATTGTCTCGATATTACTCCCAATTTTGATGAGATATATTAGCTGATGGGTTGATCTTCTCAGTCACATGAGAGAGTGTCAACATGATAAACTTTGTGAAATTCAAAGTACAAACAGCAAGTATCAGAATTTGGATTCATCGATAGGATGACAGGCTGCTCCGTGTTGTGGACTTTTGAGTGGGGCAACTTTAACTGAAAGTTTTAATGGTTTTCTCCTGCCTTCCCAGCATCGATAATTTATCATTTAGTTAATCAACAAAACATATCCGGGTTTTCATAGTGAAGGGTTTGGTACTCCATTGGAGCAGGCTCAAGTAAGAACTCAAATTGATTCG
This sequence comes from Eucalyptus victrix, assembly GCA_016097545.1. Lineage (NCBI taxonomy): Eukaryota > Viridiplantae > Streptophyta > Magnoliopsida > Myrtales > Myrtaceae > Eucalyptus > Eucalyptus victrix. The sequence goes on along the minus strand of CM027839.1, from coordinate 56,474,684 downwards.
GGCTAGTAGTCACTGTAAATAATTTATGATGTCTCAAGTAGACTATGCTGGATCTTCTGCCAACAGAAAACTGGGCTAGAGTTGCTGGATCAATGTTTTAGTAGAAGCGGTCAAATGAATTGTTTGAGCTCTGGGTGGTCAGGGATTGTATTGATTTTCTCTCATAGAATTGGGAGATGGATTTTGAAAACAGTGCTAATAACTGATGGTTTTACCATCTGCTGTTTTCACTTCCTGAAATTTCTTATTTGGCTTCAGCTCTACTATATTTTCTTCCTCATTTCTCTTATATGTGTAATGCCCAATCAATGGATATCGGCAGGAGACCAACTCGCCTCCGGTGACCGGCTCGGAGTAATCAAGCTCCAAACAAGCACGTCTCTTTCACCAATGCCTAGGCGTGAGCAACCTTGTGAACTGAGTGTGGTTTGGGATGAGACTGTGTTTGTGTCCGTGTTTTTGAGTTTGACGACCAAAAAGAATAATTTGCACTTTGCGCATTCAACCTATTATAGGAACGCCGAAGGGCAAAAATGTGATGGAAAATCAGATATGCAGTGTCAACTGTGTTGCAACTTGACCGCAGGAGGGCTATGAGAGTAGAGGATGAGGCAATGGGTAGAGATGGAAATTGAGGCAATGGGTAGAGATGGAAATTCTAGCTTGATCTATTTTGGAGCCATTAGAAGAATATTTTCTTCAAGCATACGTGGCGATTATGTTCCTTTTAGAAAGAGACTAAGGAAGAATTTCCACTCGAGGCTTGATGTCCCTTCAAAGATCCAACGAAATTGCACTAACATAAACGATGTTCCAGCTCACCGCTTATACTTGGGGAGAGGCTGTTGCTGTGAGATTTTCTTCTGGGATTTAGTGAGCCATTCCTAATGTTGTCAAGACAGTCTTGCCGAAACTCTTGGCCAGGTCTATGTAGGCCTTCAAGAGGCTATTGCTTCGGAATCTTGTTGATACCCGTTATTCGGGAAAGTCCGCGCAAAATTGCCCCGAAAGAGAGCTGTGCTATGTTGCCGATTTGTGGTTACAGGACTGTAATGCTATCTACGAGTTCAGTTCCCTGGTACAAATGTTCATCTTGTTTCAAAGTTCATTCGAGGGAGGTGCTTGACAAAGCCTCTTGGCGCAGCAAATTGGGGGCTTTGTCCTGTTAGTAATTTCTCATGACATTGCCCTTTTCCTTATTTAAGCAAGAATTTTACTGGAAAAAAACGAGAAGACAAAAGGAGGAGGAAGCTAGCAAGATAGTAAAAGAGTATGTTTGGTAACTATTCTATTTCCCATAACAATTTCTATTAAAAAATGATTCTTTTTTATTCTATTCCCAACAGTAATTTATAACTATTTGAAAACACTTGGTAACTGCCTCATTGGCCGAGCCTTGACTGGCGAGGAGCCTTGCCCAAATCTAACGAGGTTGAGCTTGCCTAGATCTAGCGAGGTCAAGCTTGCCAAGCGAGGCGATGCTCGCTAGTGGCTAGGGGAGGTCGGGGTAAGGCTATAACGAGCTCACCGAACCTCACTAGATAGCCGGCATGTTAAGCAGTTGCTTGACATGTACTAATATCAAATTACTATGAGATTTTTGAAAGTTTGCTTTAGAGGTGCTTGTTAAGTAACAAATTCATGAACCTTTTTACATTTCCCAATGTTTTGACTTTTCTTATCTTTAATGTTATTTCCTATGACGTGTGCTTAATAACTATATCTCATGGATACTAACTGACATGAACCACTACCATTCTTAAGGGTAATCAATCTTAGGATGGATGGATATATTCATATCTTAAAATCAAAAACTGGATCAAATAGAGTCAATTCTTAGTCCACTCGGAATCAATGGTGTTTTTTCGTTTTGGTTTTTCCATAATATAATACTTGCAAAGTGCATTATAATGGTGTATACTAGATACAAAATTGCTTAAGTACGCTAGAGGTTGTTATGATGTATGACAACAATTTGAACATTGCCTTTTTAATTGAATCCCATCTCCACAAGCACAAAATCCACATAGACTATCTAATACTTAACAAAGACAAACGCTTTTCACAATTGTGGATGGAAAAAATAGGACAGAGAGTGGCTTATAGGTGAAGCGCTTTGGGAAACTCACCGTGTTTGGTTGACAGATGGTTTAGTTCTGCACAAGAAATTGGAACTGGAATAGTTATTACCAATTTCCATAGCAACTACTCAAAAATAGTCGGTCCAATCCAATTCTTGAGTTCGATTAAAATCAATGCTCACTGCTAACCATTTTACCACCACAACTTATCATGTGCTAGTATTGTTTATTATGCTTATCCCTACTTGATATCAAAAAGTCACGTTACTCACATTTTTCTAATCAGATTCACTTAAAAATTAACACATGACAAATATATTACAATCATACAAAACAATTTGAAAATTTGACATCAAATTCAAATGCCCGCTCAAACTCTCTATTCACCCATAGATAAATTTTATCATTTTTTATGGACTCCATATTAAAAAATTAAAAAAATAAAGCAAGCTTTCCTTCCATTTTCCCTAAAAAGCAACATTAGTCCAAAAATGAAAACATACCGAGCTTATCTCCAGGCGAATTTAATACAGCGAATATTGAGTTGAGTAAATTTTTTATGATTATATATTATCATCGTTTCCTCGAAGAAGATTGGTTGGATATTATCCTTTGTTTCCTCTTTATATGAAAGTTTGTTTACCTCTTAAAATCCTTTATTTCCCATGTTTACAAATAATTTATAGCCCTCGTGGCTTTTAAGTTTTACAATTACATTTTGCGCGGAAGTAAAAAAAAGAAGAAGAAAAAGAAAGAAAAGAAAAGAAAAATAGAATATCAAATTCAATTCAATTAAGGCTTAAGGGCAGGGACCGGAAACCTCTACAGTGTCTCGACCGCCGCCGCCGACGACCGCCGCCGTCACTCCTATTGCCGCCTCTCCGTAGAAGCTTCGGTCGCAGATCCCGCGATTCGAGAGAGTTTCGATGGGTTCGAAGGAAATCTGCCGCAACGAGCTCCGGATTGCAGTCCGCCAGCTCAGCGATCGCTGCCTCTACTCTGCTTCCAAATGGTATCGCGTCCCGAAAATCCTAGCCCCGATTTCAAGCAAATTCCGTGTTGGGTAGAACGTAGGAGACGGTAGTGTTGAAAAGAAAAGGAAAAAAGATAGCTTTATGGGGTCATACGTTGCTGCCTTCACTTCCGACATCGGTGGGTGCTGTCCACTTTCTTGATTCTTAGACTTGTTTTGGGTAATGGGGTTTCTGAATTAAGTCGAATGAACTGCCGAAAGTGTGAGCTTTTTACTCTCCAATTGCGAAAATTTGAGCTGCACGCTCCAATTTCTAGTGTTAGAAGCTTAGGGTGGGTAAAACCCTGTAAATGATCAAAGACGCACAGCAGGAATGTTCTTTGTCATTATCTGCTCCTAGTTAGTTGATCTTATGGAGGAGAAATTGGATTCGTTCTCTGTTCAATATGTTTCGCCTTAGTTTCATGAAGAGTATAATTATGCGCAGGGCGGCGGAACAGCTAGTGGGAATCGAGCTAGACCCGGTAAAGTTCACACCTTCAAACACCAGATTCCAGCGTGGGAGCTCCAGTATCCGCAGGAGATTTCGCACCAACGAGATCACGTCGACGCCAATTGCTGGGGTGTCATATGTGAGTACTCCGGTCATGGAGGAAGATGACATAGTTGATGGTGACTTTTATCTTCTGGCCAAGTCTTACTTTGACTGCCACGAGTATAGGAGGGCTGCTCATGTGCTCCGGGATCAGTCTGGGAAGAAAGCCATCTTCCTACGATGTTATGCTCTTTATCTGGTTTGTCACTTGAGGCTTCTGTCGAGAGCTATTCCACAACATGTTATATCCTTTCATCTCTCTTTTCCTTGTGCTGACGGTTATCCACAACAACCTGATAGATATGTTCTAGGTCTTAGGTATTCTTGGGTTGAGTCTATTTGTCAAAGCAAGAATCAACTTACACACCCAACAAAAGATTGATTAGTTTAGACTTATGCACTTATAATAAGTATGTTGACTGTGGCTACGTCACAATGAGCAGTTCATGTCGTTACAATCTTCGTTGCCTAAGACGTGCTTGGATGCTGAAGTATATAGGTGAAAATTGATATTATGGAGATTTTAAAGTTTCTTGTGATAAAAAAATTCAACATATGTAGCTTAAGGTTTGTATGGTATGAATTTACCACTGTTGGACAGATCACTGGATGACTTTCACTTTTCTCTGGATGACTTGCTTATACTTTGGTACCTAGAGAATGACGGCATTACCTGCTTGCTCTATGGAGCTGCCTCTCCAAGTTTCTGCACAGATTTTCATTAGCCATTTTGATCTTGTGCAAACATACATCGCATTGGAGGCTGCATAATTTGAAGAAACTCCCAACTGTCCATAGTCCCACTTAAGCATTCTTATAAGTTGTACCTATCATTTGTTTTACGTAGGCTGGAGAAAAGCGGAAAGACGAAGAGAATATAGAACTTGAAGGGCCCCTAGGTAAGAGTGATGCTGTTAACAAGGAATTGGTTTCTCTGGAGAGGGAGTTGTCAATGCTACGTAAGAATGGGTCCATTGATCCCTTTGGGTTGTACTTGTATGGTCTTGTTCTTAAAGAGAAAGGCAGTGAACACCTTGCTCGTAACCTTCTTGTGGAATCTGTGAATAGCTATCCTTGGAACTGGAGTGCATGGTCAGAGTTACAATCCTTGTGCACTACAATCGACATATTACACAGTCTACCTCTCAATAACCATTGGATGAAGGATTTCTTTCTTGCTGGTGCATATCAAGAACTCAGAATGCACAACGAGTCCTTAGCAAAATACGAGTATCTGCAAGGCACCTTCTGTTTCAGTAATTACATACAGGCACAAATTGCAAAAGTGCAGTACAGTCTAAGGGAATTTGAACAAGTAGAAGTGATATTTGAAGAACTCCTGAGAAATGATCCTTACCGAGTGGAGGACATGGATATGTATTCCAATGTACTCTATGCTAAGGAATGCTTTTCTGCCTTGAGTTTTCTTGCTCACAGGGTATTTGTGACTGATAAGTACAGGCCAGAATCTTGTTGTATAATTGGAAATTATTATAGCTTGAAAGGCCAACATGAGAAGTCAGTTATGTATTTTAGGAGGGCCCTTAAATTGAATAAGAATTGTTTATCTGCTTGGACTCTTATGGGTCATGAATACGTTGAGATGAAAAACACTCCAGCAGCTGTTGATGCCTATCGGCGAGCTGTAGATATAAATCCATGTGATTACCGAGCCTGGTATGGTTTAGGACAGGCCTATGAGATAATGGGGATGCCTCTCTAAGCTCTCCATTATTTCAGAAAATCTGTATTCTTGCAGCCAAGTGATTCTCGCTTATGGACTGCTATGGCTCAGTGTTATGAAACTGAGCAACTTCACTTGCTAGAAGAGGCAATCAAGTGTTACAGGAGGGCAGCGAATTCTAATGACAGGGAAGCAATTGCTCTTCATCAGCTAGAAAAGTTACATTGTGAACTTGGGCGTTTAGAAGAAGCTGCTTTTTACTACAAAAAGGATCTGGAGCAGATGGAAGCTGAAGAGAGGGACGGACCAAATATGGTTGAAGCTTTGCTTTTTCTTGCCACATATTGGAAAGACCAGAAGAGATTTGAGGAGGCGGAGGTGTATTGCACACGTCTTCTTGATTATACTGGCCCAGTAAGTTATTTACTTTGCTCTGGCTGTATATTGGAAGACCATATTGCTTGCTAGCATTATTAATTGATCTTTTCCATTTATTTTTTTTTTTACAAATACAGGAGAAAGAGACTGCAAAGAGTCTACTACGAGGAATGAGAATGGCACAATCTGGTTTTCCTTCGATGAGCGCTGAGCATTTTCCTCCATAACATTACTGATTGGGAGGCCAATTCACGTAGAAATATATAATATATATGTTGGATGAAGGATGGATGTTGTAAGTTTGCTTCTTTAATCTGCAATGTTCTGTGTCCAGATCATATTTCTTATTTCTCTTGAGATCTGAATCTTTTTGGTTAGTGAGTCTATTTTTACTATTGTTGGTTTCATCACTTCCTGCTTAGGTAGGAATCATTTGCTTATGTTGATTATGGTGCCTTTTTTCTCATGCAGATGCCTCCCGCCAGAAATCGCTTGCCTGAACAAGTTGGAGAATTTGGACCTTTCATTTAATAAGATGAAGAGTTTGCCAAAGGAAATAAGTTATTGAAATTCTTTGACATCCTTGAAGGTCGCTAACAATAAATTGGTGGAACTTCCCTCTGGTTTGTCCTCTCTTCGGCAATTGGAAGTTTTAGACCTTTCAAATAACAGGTTGACATCAATGGGCCCTCTTGAACTTGACTCCATGCATAGCCTGCAAAGTTTAAATCTTCAGGTGCTTAGAAAACCAGTCTTCTAATGATTTATTTTGTGCATGTTCATGGAATGATTGTAACAAGATGCTCTGTTTCTATATCAGAATTGCACCCAGACTTTTTTTTCATGCTAGGCTGTGGTATAATTGACATCTGTAATTTTTGCTCGTCTCTTTGATACTTCTGTAGATGAATTTTCAACTAGTGAAATTAACATGTATCTTCTCTGTTGATTTTTGTTATTATTCAAGCACAATAAGCTCCTCAGTTTTCAAATACCTTCGTGGATATCCTGAGATATAGATGGGAAGGAGTTGCCCAATGATGATTGTACCAATTCTTTGGCTGAAATGGAAGTATATGAGTCCACCCCAGATGATGAACGAACGATCTCTTGTAGCAGTAAGGCCTGCAGAACTAGTTTCTTCAGCTTTTTCATGTAAATTTTGCACTTATCCCCTATGGATTTCGTCAGCCTTACTGCATGCTTCTAAGAACTGGATTGTACTTTATGTAGGCTCCTGCCATACCTCGGCAAGTTCATTGGCTGGGTCAGCGTCAAATGCTAGAGGTTTTTTGGCTTGGAAATCATCAAAGAGGTGGAAAAGGAGGAACTACTTGCAACAAAAAGCACGTCTAGAACATTAAACAGCAGCAGGAAGGGGAAAGGTGAAAAATATTCGGAGGAGTTGACCAAAAAAGGTGACGAAATGTGCAAGTTGTCTAATGATGACGCTTCAAGAGATGCAGCATCAGAAATTACCTGTGAGGATGGTGGAGATAATGCATCAATTTCAGGGGAAATTGGATCTGAAAATGTGCTTAGCAGTGTGGGTGAGGATGGCATTAGTTCAAACAGTGAATTAAAGTTAGAAAACGACTCAAATGTTGCATTTGACTCTGCAAGTAGACAGCGAGATATTACGGTCATGTCAAATGCCTCTACTGATGAGCAAGATGCTGAGTCATTAGTAGGGAAACACGAGGTCAGTATCAAGTGTAAGAGGAACTGTGATCAGCATCTTGATAACCCTAAACCATGAAAGTGTCGCCAGCCGGCTGATGAGAGTTTAGATCTATCCCGCCAGTATTGTGATTTCTCTTTCTGTGGTGTGGAGGATTATCTGCCAGATGGCTTTTATGATGCTGGATGTGACCAACCTTTCATGCCTCTTAGTAGTTACAAGAGAAACTTACCTATCGACTCACGTGAAGTAATTCTTGTGGACAGGTTTGGATTCTCTGCTCTGTGTTCTATGTCTAGTGATAGCTTCGCTTCAAGTTCTTAGTAGTGATTCTTTTTTCTTTGGGTCTAATTTCGTGACTTTTTTCAGGGACAGAGATGAAGTGTTGGATGCAGTTACACTCTCTGCGCAGGGTTTGGTAACTGGTTTCAAGCGATTAAATAGTTTAACTAGAGATCAGGAACTGGAGGATTGTACACTTCAAATATCTTCGTTGCTTGCTCTTTTTGTGTCGGATCACTATGGAGTGTGCGACAGAATAGAAAGGACACGAAAGGCTGTATCTGGATCGAATTATCGAAAGCCTTTTGTTTGCACCTGCTTAACTGGAAATCGTGATTATGTTGATTCATCTGTCAACCAAATGCTCAATAATCAGGATATTATATCAAGCGATCTATGTGAGAAATCTCTTCAGTCTATCAAAGCGAGACAAAGTTCTGTTATTATTCCTATAGGATCTCTGAAAGTTTGGTATTTGCAGACATAGAGCAATTCTCATGAAGGTGGCCTTTTGCTGTAATTATCTTTTTCTTGTTTATGTTGAAATACTTTAAGCTGACTACTCGCCAATTTTTTCCCAGTATCTATGTGATCGAACGGTGCCTCCTGTGTCATGTGAGCTTGTCAGAGGTTACCTGGATTTTTCTCTGCATGCTTGGAATATCATTCTTGTAAAAAAGGTTGATTTATGGGTCCGCATGGTGGTTGATGCATGCCGTCCACTTGATATACGTGAAGAGACGGACCCAGAATATGCTTGCAGGTCAGTGCTCCTCTCATGTGATGGTCAGGCTGTTTTCCCCTTAAAATTTTCATACCTGAGCTTGATGCTTGAATCTTGGATGTATTAAAGCTATTTGATCTTGAGTTAAAAATGAAAGCATGGTTTTTTACTTTCTGCACTTTTCATTGCAGTTTGCTTATTCTTGGCAAGATACTTGTTGGTCACTGCTGTTTTGCGCCGTGGGTAAAATTAAAACTTTCTGGTGCTTACTAATCTTTTCCATTTGCTATGCTCAAATAAGTTGTAATTGTAGTCAACCAGTTATTAATGTCATATAAATGAAAAATGTAAATGTTGAGAGCGCCTTTTGAGGGGTCTCTGAAGGTGGTTTAGAGTTAGACTATATTGAACTGTGTACCCTATATATACTCTTGTTTCTTTGTGGTCACCCATCCTATTGAAACTGGGCAATGCGACCTTTATGTCGAGGCACTTGTCATTTGCTGGGTTGGAACGGTGCAAAGAAAAGGATGTTGAGAAGTAAAAAGCATCAACGCTAAGTGTTAAAGAATTCTTCTGAAGCTTAAACAATGGGTGGAGAGAAATATTAATTTAATACTGAATTCTTTGTGGACAATAAAAATTGTTTCAGTGTGTTATCTTTGAAGTAAATCTATATTAGCTGCAGAAGAGGACAAAATTCACAGTAGAGAAGCTACAGATTTTACATGTCTAGAAAGATCAAAAAGCTAAAGCAGTATTAATTGCGTGTAATTTTGATGGGATGCATTTTCTAAGTGCTTTTTGGAGTCTATAACAATAGAATGTCAGTTTTTTTTGAAAGATTTCTCTCATTTTTTTCACATACTTGGTGTTGTCATGGTTTTCAAATTTGTTGTTTAATAATTTGCTTGGGTTTATGAAGCATGAGCTTGTTATGTAGGTATATTCCTCTTAGGAGGTTTAGAGATTCTCTTTCAATGGAAGCCATTTCCAAGTCTGGATGTGTTCTTCCTTCTCTATCCACATCTGATGAAATTTACAGAGGAGCTTCTACCTCTATTGTCCATTGCACTAACACCTCAGCCAATGTTGTAGCCAAGGTAATCCTTGAATTAGCAGGAGCAGTATTTGTGGCATTGTCTTTTATCATATACATTAAGATCAAGAACCTTTTTATTTAGTTTCAGTCAGTGCCTGTTAGTTTTTATCATTAGATTGAGTTGTGGGTGATCATGAATGCTTGTTTTTGAATCATTTTTAACTTCCAGCAAATAGGGAACTTTTGGGCTTGTTTGGTTGGTTCTTGAGAATTGAAGGAAATTTTTCTCATCTGATGTGTTTGGCAATGCTAAGTAATTTTTCTAGACAAGTTTTTGTTTTCAAAAATTAAAAGTGAAAACAAGTAAAGCATACTTTAAAAATCAAACATAATAATGTAAAAACCACGAAATTGAAATGCTTTCGGTAGAAACGTGATTCTTTTTCACAAACCTGACAAATTTAAAAAGCATTCTGAGAACATTTTCTCAAACACAGCCTTATATCTCATGTTTTCTGCATAAATATTTTGAGTTGGTTCTGCAGGTGCGTTCCTTGGAAGTATGTGGTGACTGGGTTGAGGAAATAGGACATTTGAGCATAGTTGTCTAGGCGAAGTGAGAATATTGAGTGCTCTGCAACATGCATGCATAGTGGAAATGTACGGGCATCAGATTTCCTCTCCAGTGGGTCACTTCTGCGGATGCAAATCCTGAGCGACGTATGTGGCGTTCTGCAATTTACATGGAATATGTGAAATTAATCACAGGTGTAAATTATAAGCAGAGGACAGAAATTCTGTTGTTAGATTTTCTTCTGGGATTTGGCGAGCCATTCCTAGTGTTGTTAAGATGATCTTGCTGAAACTCTTTGCCAGTTCCATCAAGTCTTCAAGAGGCTATTGCTTCAGAATCTTGTCGATACCCATTATTCAGGGAAGTCTATGCGAAATTGCCCTGATAGAGAGCTGTGCTATGTCATGGTTTGTGGTTACAGGATTGAAATGCCATCTAGGAATTCAGTTCCCTGGTACAAATGCTAATTTTGTTTCAAGTTCATTCTAGGGAGGTGCTTGACAAGAGCTTCTTGGCGCAGCAAATTGGGGGCCTCTTACTGTTAGTAATTTCTCATGACATCGTCCTTTTCCCTATCCTGGGCATGTAGTGGACAAAAACAAGAATGACAAAAGGAGGAGGAAACTGGAACTTGGCCAACTTAACGTGACAAGACAGTAACGCCATCAACAGTAGATTCCCTGGGGCAAATTACAATCAGTTCGGATCAATTACTCTTAATGAAAGTAATATCGAAACCCAAAAAACATTCTCACATCCATGGAGGTCAGAGCATCGCTCGTGATGGTCGGAATGGTGGATGTGGTAGTGGAGACCGGAGAGAGAGGATTATTATACAATTTAATCATAAACCTTTTTAAATATTTCCCTTCTTCCCTCGACTGGCAATTGTCCGACCTTAGGTGAGGGTAGTCACTGGCCATCAACAAGGCCTGACAATGGTTGACAGAGGGAAAAAAGAAAAAAGAAAAATGAGTTCATAAAATTAAAAAGAATTCTAAAACTTCTTCACGTCTAAGTCAACTATGCCACATAGTATGGTTGGTGCTAACTGGAATGCCATGTTAAAGAATTCCATCCAAAATTAATCAAAATGACTAAATTGATAAATTATTAAGATGTTGGTAACTAAGTTGATAAATCATTAAAATGTTTACAGTTGAATTGACATAATTATTCCAACAAAAAAATGACACAATTGAAAGATTTAGAACTTAATTGTCTGCCATACAATAAGTTTAGAATTATTCGGGGAAATTTTTTTTCTCGAATAGTGTGGAGATGATAGACCAAAGAGTTGAGATGGAGACCGGACATGTGAACTTGAAGAACGAAGATAAAAGTAAGGAAAGGACCATCAAAAACTTCAAACTTTGTTCAAAGTGACAAATTTACCTTAATTTTTTTTTTTAATGATATGAAAAACCTCAAATTCTACCAACCGTGACACATTTACCGTAAACTTTTTTTCGTGATATAAAAAACCCCGAACTTGTATTCGTATGACACATTTACCCTAAATTATAAGGTATTTTGGTTTTTTATTTTTTAAAATTTTTTTCTTCTTCTTCTCTCTTCCCTCCACTGGCCATGGCAAAGCCAACAGAGGGAAGTCAGAGTTAGGTGAGGGTTGCCCTCGCCTTGGCTAAGGAAAGCCACCCAATACTTGCCCTCGCCCTAACCCATCCTAGCTAAGGATTGCCCTCGCTTGACATTGGTGAGGGCAGTCTTGGCTTGACTCTAGCTTCCCTCCGTTGGACATGGCGGAGGGAAGAGAGAAAAAGAAAAAAAAAAGGAAAAACATAAAAAATCAAAAGAAAATGCCATTGGTGAGGTAAATATGTCACAGTTTGTAAAGTTTATGATTTTTCATGTCACAAAAAAAGTAAACCCTTTCAAGATCCTTTTTCCCCTTGCCTTGAACGCAAATGCAAGGCATAGGCTTTTTTTAATTTAAAATTATGTTCTATTTTATTTATGAAATGAAAAAAAAAATTGAACACATAGATATGATTTCTTTTCCACGTCATTTTCTTATATGATTGGTTCAGTAAATGAATTTAAGAATAAGTTTAATCAAAGGATTCAAGATTAGATTTTTTTTTTTAAGCATGCAAGATTGAATGAAAGAGAACCTCGACAATATCCGACGCAGCAACCATCTCTAATTTTTATATTTATGGTATCTTTAGATAATGGTAAATTTGAGTAACCACTTATAAAATTTAAATGAAAGTTGGTAATCTATCGATCAAATGGATAATTGAGTAATTGTCTGAAAAAAGGTGGTATGAGTAAATTCAAATACGAGTTGAGAAGTTGCTTGACATGACTGATATCTAATTACTATGAGATTTTTGAAAGCCTGCTTTAGAGGTGCTTGTTAAATAACAAATTAATGAATCTTTTTACTATTTCCAATGTTTTGACTTTTCTTGCCTTTCATGTTATTTCCCATGAAGTATGCTTAATAGCTATCTTATGCGCACTACCTAACATGACTCACTACCATTTTTAAGGAGTGATCGATTTTAGAATGGATAAGTTCCTACCTTAAAATTGGAAATAGGATCAAATAGGGTCAATTCTTAGTCCACTCTAAATCAGTGGTGTTTTTTTTTTTTTTTTTTTGGTTTCTTCCACATTATAATACTTACACAGTGCATTATAATGGTGTATACTAGATACATAATTGCTTAATTGCTTAATTGAATCCCATCTCCACAAGCACAAAATCTACATAGACTACTTGATACTTAACAAGACAAGCGTTTTTACAATCGTGGATGGAAAATGAGGATGGAGAATAGCTTACAGGTGTGAAAGTTTGAGAACTAAAAGGTGAGAGCGAGAGAGTCCAAGAGTAAAAGAGGCTATTAGGATTTTGCCTTTGCCCCAAATGCAGCTTTAATTTTACAGAAGAAGGTAGAAAAAATAAAGACAAGGCATACTAGCCCAGTCTAGTTCTGCACAAGAACTTGGAATCGGACTAGTTATTTCCCGTTTCCATGGTAACTACTCAAAACTAGTTAGTCCAATCCAATTTCCAAAGCTCAATTAAGATCAATGCTCACTCCTAACCATTTTACCACCATAACTTATCATGCACTAGTATTGTTTATTGTAATTTTTATACAAAGTGTCATAACACGTAAAAACTGAAATATATTTTCAATGAATGGCTAAAATTCAATATGTGAAAGTCAGCAGTCACAAGTTCCACGAGAAATTTTTTCTTGACGAATCGTGGAAAAACCCATCTATGGCAGACACTCATGACAAGTGTGTTTTTCCTCTTTTTGCCTGGAGACTTGTGACTTTTTGATGCCATAGAATTGAGAAGAATAAAGAATGTTTAGCAAATAATGGGAAGAGAATGGAATAGGGATAGAGTACTTATTTGTGAGAAAAACATTTGGTGAGTGGAATAATTTGATAAATTACATACAATCAACTATTATAATGATGATCACTACATTGAAATATGATCATTTTAAAATTTGGCCATTGTTATAAATCAATTAAAATATATTAAAAACTGATTTTTTAAAAAAAAATTATAATTACTCGTTCTCTCAAAGAAAGAATGTGCAAGGTCCATTTTGTAATTTTATTTTCACATTAGCGGAATATATTAATATATATTTTTTGGGTTGGAGAATATATTAATAATTGAGAGAAAATTCGGAGACTTTGAAAAGGAGGCGCCATTCCCGTTCCGGCCTTTTCGGATGGTTTTGGATTCGCCATTTGGAATTTCCCGCTAATTCCTCCCCATGTGGCGATCCGACACCAGCATCGCATCTTGCCCGTCCATTTCCCCTCCACATAACCAACGGCCGCAGATCTCGATCCGCGTCCTCGCTCCCCATTGGCCAACCGCCTCCCCCCATCTCCCCCCCGAAAAACTACATAAGCTCCGCAACCAGTCGTAAGCTTCGTCGTCAAGCTCTCTCATCTTTCGCGCTCAAACTCAATCTCGACCGCCGGCGAAAAAACCCAGAGAAGATCTCCGCCGTTCGACCATGGCCGGAAGAGGGAAGGCGCTGAGTGGCTCCGCCGCGGCGAAGAAGCCGAGCTCCTCCCGCAGCTCAAAGGCCGGCCTCCAGTTCCCCGTCGGCCGCGTCGCCCGCTTCCTCAAGACCGGCAAGTACGCCGACCGCCTCGGCGCCGGCGCTCCCGTCTACCTCGCCGCCGTGCTCGAGTACCTCGCTGCCGAGGTAAGCCTCCGCTGTCCGCCGGTTCGGTCGCGGGCCCGAGTCCGATTTCGAGTTTTCTGATTTCTCGCCGGTTTGGGGTTGTTCAGGTTCTGGAGCTGGCCGGGAACGCGGCGAGGGACAACAAGAAGACGCGCGTCGTGCCGCGGCACATCCAGCTGGCGGTGCGTAACGACGAGGAGCTCGGGCGGCTGCTCGGCGCCGTCACCATCGCCAACGGCGGCGTCATGCCCAACATCCATAACACCCTACTGCCCAAGAAGGCCGCCGCCGGCGGCGGTGCCCGGGGCTCCGCCGTCGCCGCCGACGACGCCTGAGCGGCCCGACCGAACCCCTTTTCTTCTTCTTCTTCTTCTTCTTCTTTTCATGTTCAGCGTAGGAAGAATAGAGATTGTGGGTAGGAACGATAAGGAAAATGGGGAAGTGGGTTTTGATTTATCAAGCGATTCGGCATGTAAATTGAAATGGGATTGAACTTTGTCGTCGTTCTTGTTCCGACGAAAGCAGAAATCAAGAACAGCAGATGTTTCTTCAAGCGAATTCCGTTAATTCTTGTTCATAAAATAGCAGAATACAAGAGCGGCGAATGCTTCTTCAAGCGAATTCCGCGATGAAAGAATCAATTCAAGTTCAAAATGAAAATCAAATCGTGTTCTTTCGATCCGAATCCAAAACAATCAGCGAAAAACAGAGACGAAAAGCAGCCAACTTTAAGAACACGAAAGAATGAATGGAGCTGTCTGGGAATTCGACGCTATAGCTAAGCGGTTTCTTGTCTCGGCGGCGGAGCATGAGCCGACCGGTCTTCTTTCCTCGCCGCCTTGGCCGACACGAAGTAGGCGACGGTGAAGAGGCCGTGGAAGAAGCACAGCACTCCCCCGATCGAGAGGAGCCGGTGGTGGGCGAGCCCGCAGGACCGCCGCGACTTGGAGTTGTACAGCGTCCCCATGATCAGCATCAAGAAGGCGACCGCCAGGATGATCCTGAAATTCGCGGCAGCGCGACGTTAGTTTCAACTCGATTTTCGTCACATAACTTGGTATAGTACAATTTTCAGGGCTCGATCGGCCTAGCTAAGGCGCACCTAGGTCTTCAATCCTTTCTATCAAGATTAGATCAATGTGTTTTCTAAGTTGTGGCAAGTTCGGGAAATAGCTTGTTAGGCGCAATATTCGGCTTGGCTTGTCCGTTTGATTAATAACCACTCATATATCTCTTAACTTTTTAGATGTGCAATTTATTTAATTTTATTGAGAGATACGTTTTAGACTTACGAAAAAATTTACCTTTTCATGCTTGAGAATACTGATCTACTCATTTCCCCAAAATGTGATGATCATCAAGAACATCAAGATCCACCCAATTGGTATCTATGAATAGGGTAACATGAGAATCGCCCCTTTGTAACATGATACATGAATTTATGACGTGATGGTTGTATGCTTAATTGATGTCAAGAGTTGAGCATTTCAATAAGACCAACAAATGGAACTCTTGAAATTTGGACAGACGCTTACCTTTGTACACTCTCGATGTGTTAAGCCAAATTAAATTAGGTACATCTACTCAACAATGTTATGTATAAAAAGATAAGGGGGTTAATATAGCTACAAGACACAGGATTCCATGTGCTCGTGCTACTCGGTAAGGGTTTCAATGGTTCACTTCGGTTCTGATTTTTAGGAAATCTGAATTGAACAAAATTGAATTATTTAAGTGTGCATTTTCTTTGAATCGAATCACAACCCAAACGAAGTTCATTTTGGTTTTCCCTTTTTGTGATACTAAGAAGATGGTTTTAGCGAAAAAGTAGAGAGAAGTAAATTGTAATAAGTCCGATTGAAAATATCTTAATTGAAATAAAAGTTGATTATTTTTTCATTATCCAAACTGAAATTGACATCAACTAAAAATGCATGAAATTTCAAGTCAATTTTGGCAACTCTTACTACTCGGGTCAGAGTGTAAACTCACAAAGGAAAAAAAAAAAACATGCCCGGAATTCGAATATCCACGATAATTATTTTCTTGAGGAAAAAGAGAAAAAGAAAGAAAGAAAGAAATAAAGTACCAGGAGAAAATGAGAGAGGCCACGGCCAATTGCTTGTTGGCGGTCACTCTATTCAAATCCTCCCTGGACCGGATCCAGACGCACCCGCCCATCCAGTTCCCTACGGCGTGAGCCAGCGCCAGCACCACGCACGCGGCCAGCCCCAGCTTGAACGCCTCGTGGCTCGGCTCGCGGCACTCGAACACCCACGCCTTCACATGCTTCACCTGTCGATAGAGGAGGTGGTCAGTACGGTTAAACGCCGGCTAGGCTCGGGCGGGTCGCGACGGTGGCATCGCCCGGCGATTGCTCTCACCTTGTTCTGAGCTCTCTCGGCCTCGATGCCAAGGATCCCGGCAACTACGTCCATGGCCATGATCAGCAAGCAGATCAAGAATCCCGTGTTCTTCGCCATCTCCGGTCGGCGGATCGGAATGTATCGGGGCAGGAAACGGATTGAGGGCGGCCGCGGCAGGCCGAGTGTTATATCCGGAACTCGGGAGCTGTGGAATCCGAATAAAGCAGGGACAGTTCAGCTGTGATCGCTCTGGTATGGGGGAAAAGCTTCCCTTTATTTTCTTCCCTTTTCACTTCTTCTTCTTCGTCTTTATTCCTGCCTTGCTGCAGCCTTTCGACGTAAAAAATGAAAAATTCGGATTCCTTGCATGGAGGAGAAGACAAGCAAGCACAACTTCAGCATTGGCGATCTTGCTCGAACAGCAAAAAAATAATGAGTGACGAATAACCCATTTTTAAAAAATTTCTCTAGTGAATTTTACCATTTAGAGAAATGGGTAATGTTCGAGTAATGCATTATTCGAATGGGTTTTTCTAGCATGTTGGATTTCTTATATCGTGTAAGTGGTGAAATGAGAATGCACGTATAACTTTATTCATATGGTAGAGTAGATTCATAATAATGAAAAAGAAAGTTGAGAAAGAAAGTATTTGTGTTTCTTGTAAGAGTTTTAGTAAAATTGGTTTGAGAGTGATGTTGACATTTTCGGATTAAATTGTTTTAGTTGGTCGATAATTAAGTAATTTCTAGAGAACCCCCTCGCTATAACGAGAATAGCCTTGACTTTGACTAGATCGAGGAGGACTTAGGGTTTGAAACTTTCGTGCAATTGAGGACCATACTTAGAGATCGGATGAAAGAGAAGGAAATGAAGGAATATGTCATTGTCATGAGTAAGATTTGTCCTCAAACTTGATGTTCTATTATTTAGTGGATGATGAATGATTTGATTTGGATTTTTTTTTTTACAATGATTACTTGTATCACTTCTTATAATGAATGAACAAAAAATATCTGCATTATCTACAAAAATGCTTATACATGAATTGTAGTCGATCATGAAAATATTTTCATCAACTAATTATTTCAAGTGATATATGCGATTATTTTTAAGAAAATATTTTTCAAAACATTTATATTCTATAAATAAAATGTCGTACGAGTTATAGTAAATTACTACTGCGAAAATGCAATTACAATAATGTCCACTGTCTCATTTCTTGAGAATAATTCCACATGAACCCAAGAGCATAAAGAATCCGGACAGACTTACCCAAATGAAGAAGTAATAAAGAAGTAATTGATGTGTAGAATTAGCCAATTCCAATATTAGATGAGTCACGCCTCGATGGCATTGGATTCGACGAGTTGGTGTATAGACTCATTTTTTTTAAAATATAATTATCTTTTTTGCCAAGCTTTGTAATATTCTTTATAGTTAGGTGGGCTTGAACACGACATTCTTTTAGCCCTGACGTGACCGTTAACCAGTAAAATAAAAAAAATGTCATGGGGCCCGATCATATATAGTCTCGTGAATTTTCCGTGCACTAAAATTGAAGAAAGGCCTAAAGCATCTGACAAAAATAGTAGATTCATGATAACCATATTTTAAGAGATTTGAGTTTTGTTGTAAAGTTTGATTAGACTTGTGATTGATCTTCAATTTCGTATTTAACATAATAATATGCTATTACATCTCTCACAATTATTTGTTTTCTGTTAGCATTTAAGTACACGAACCAATTTAAGTGTCCATTGTTAAATCTTGTAAGAAAACATTTTGTTCGCGCTCTTTTCGTGAAAAGAAATAATCAACATTTGGATTTCTTGGCTGAATTTAAAAAATGGTTAATACCACGAGTAACTAATAAATCCTTTTTTTTTTTTTTTAATTTCTCTCTATGCAGAAATAGGCATAACATTTGCATTATACGAGATTCACATGGGTTTTTTCTAACATGTTTTATCTCTTCCATCACGTAAGTGATGAACTGAGATTATGCAAATAATTCTGTTTATTATTAATTATTGTAAGGAAAACAATTTGTTTGCGTTTTATCATGAAAAGAAATAATCAACATTCGAATTTCTTGCCCAATTTATTTTTTTATAGAAAAGTTAATACCACGAAAGTGACCGAGTAACTAATAAACCAATTTTTTTTTTTTTCAAAATTTCTCTAGTGAATTTCACTATACAAAAATACTTGTAACATTCGTATTATATGATATTCACATGGGTTTTCTCTAGCATGTTTTATCTCTTCTATCATGTAAGTGATGAATTGAGATTACACAAAAAATTTTGTTCCGATAGAAGTCGATTTTTATTAATAATAATAACAATAACAAGAAATTCAGAAAGAACGTAATTGTATTTTGGGTTAATACCCTAAAAACCCCCAAACTATTTTTTTGACCACCACAAACCCCAAATTGGTATATTTTTGATAAATTTACCCCAAACCGGTACACTCGTGACAAATTTACTATATGTTAGTTTTCATTAAATTTTATTGTCAAATTATTAAGTTAAATGATACATAACAATTGACTGGTATACCAATTTGTGATTTTATGATCCGTTTGTTATAGTTTACAATTTTTGTGATTTTTTTGTGATATTAATCCAATTTAGCGAATGGTATATTTGTCACACATTTATCAGTTTAGGGTTTTTTATGGTCGAATAAATTAGTTTGAGGTAAATTTGTCATAAATATATTAGTTTATGGTTTTTTATGGTCGGTTGGGGTAAATTTGTTACAAGTGTACCAGTTTGGGGTTCATGGTCAAAAAAATAGTTTGGGATAAATTTGTTATAATTGTACTAGTTTGGAGTTTTTTAGGGTATTAACCCTTGTATTTTTCTTGACAGTACTGCTAAAATTAGATCGAGGGTGACAATGACATTTTCAACACAAATTGTTTTAGTTGATTGATAATAAAGTAATTTTTCGAGAACCCCTTAACTTTAACAGGAACCGGATTGAGGAGGACTTAGGGTTTGATACTTTAGTGCAATTGAGGACCAAACTTGTCACGCCCCGATCCTCGGGCACGCACACATCCTTCTACTTGGTCGATTTTATAATGCGATATTCTAGGACTAAGTATCGCCGGCCCTTTCTTTTTATTAAGCACATGCGGAAGCAGTTATAAAACCCCAGATAGTAATACAATGGGATAAAAAAATAAGGCCATATTTTTTTTTTTTTTTTTTTTTTTTTTTTTTTTTTTTTTTTTTTTTTTGGTGACCCAGGAACCCCCCACACGGCCGGCAGCCGGAGGAGTAAACCTGGGGGGCTGCATAAGCGGGAGGACCCACCACCCCCGACAACCCACTTAAGACATGGCTAGCACTTAAGCAACGACAACGCCGTGGATCGAACTTGGGACCTCTCGTGAAAAGTACCCTTGCCCAACCACCTACGCCACCACCACGGGTGGTAAAATAAGGCCATATTTTTCATATTGAAATCCACAACCAAACTTTTATACATGGCATAACTCGAAGTCTAATCACAAGACTATTCATAACATTCTAGTCTCACACTATTCACATTTAGACAGGATTCCTAAAAGATGACGGGATTTCAGTTCTCATCCGATTCGTACTCAGATCATCATCGGGGTTCTCCTCCAGGTACTCCTCTTCGGTTTCTTTCTCCTCAGGCTCCTCATTAGGGTCCTGAAATGATGTCCCACAACCGGGATGAGAATACGTCTTAGCAAGTTCTACCCCACTAAGACTCGATTAGGAAACCAATACGCTAACCAGGCTGCCTATACACGTACGGGTCAGAGGACTTACCTTGGCCTTAGATTCCACCTGCATATTAGTACAGTTCAATAGGCACCTAAGCAATTACATCATAGATCAATATTTCGATCCATCAACCTAGTTGATTTCATGTCAATTCGACTATTCCCCAGTCGCTTCCCTTATTTAGTCTCCCATCGTACTCACGACTTCACGAGCATAGACTACCAAATTTCTTGGCAACAAATTACAGTCCAAAGGACACGACCTATCTTTAGGTAGCAAATTACGGCCTAATGGGCACAACCTTTAATAAGTGGCAGGTTACGGCCTTATCAGGCGCGACCCCTATTAGGTGGCAAATTACGGCCTTAACAAGCGCGGCCTTTAATAGGTGGCAATTTACGGCCCAACGGGCACGACCGATTCCAAAATCGGTGGCAAAACTTGGCCCCACTGGCATAGCTATACTCATAACCTTTCACAGTCAAATTCTAATTGAATACTGACACTGATCAATCTTGGGATAAATCCCTACATACTCATCAACTCACTCAATTTTCACACGATATTAATGTACCCGATGGATCTTAGCCAAGAGTATATTCAATTCACTCTCACAAACTTCTCCACTTAATAGCCCATCAAAGCATTATTGACGCTAAACAATCATACTCGACCATCCGCAATTCAATTACTCAATCTTAATTAATTTAGGAATAATTCATCAAATTGCACAATTAATTCAGTTTAGCACAACGTAGAGCTCAAATAAATAAATGGACTGCACCACGACAATCAGCACGAAATTTCGATCGTCGGCTATCCTTGCCTAATTTCCGAAAAATAAATAATTAAATAATTAATTTCGAAAATTAATAAATAAATACTAAAAATCCAATTTAGGCCCGTAATGCCTAATTGAAGCCCACTAAGGGTCGGGAAAAATCCCGAGATGCATTCAATAAATAATAGTACGTCTCTACTTGCTAATGACTAAGTCTAACCACCTAACATGCATCATTAAATCACTAATTTAATTGTTCTAAACTAATCTAATCACATAATTGCACTTAATTAAATCTAATCAACCCTTAAGCATCATTAGTCTACTAAGCGAGGATTAGTGAGATTACTCACTTGATTAAAAGCGGGGACCGGATCACCGCGACGGTAGCCGAAACCCGAACTTTCGGCGGCGTCGACGGACACTCGGGCCGGGCCTACAAGCCTCGCAAGCCTGCAGAAATTTCTGGGCTTAGACTGACTTGGGCCTCAACTTGAGCTGACTTGCTTCGCGGGCTTGGGCTGCAAATGGGCTTGAAACAAAACTGAATTGGGCGGAGCTTTAAGTGGTTGAGCTGCTGGATTCTTTTGGGCTGAGATTGCTGGCTTCGCTGGGCTTGAAATGGCCCTCAACTGGACCGAATTTTGGCTGGGCCCGAATGACTAGAAGTGATGGTCTGAAGACACTAGATTGGGCCGCTTCGCACGAGCAGGCCACGAAGACACAGCTTCGGTGGAGACAATTCGTTGGTGATGTGAGCTGACTGAGGAAACACGAACGTGGAGAAGCAGCTACTGGCGGAGCTTCGACGGTGCTGGAGTGGCAGAAACGGTGGATTGAAGCCGCGTGGGCTTCGGTGGTCAACAATCGGGAGAAGGGGCAGCTCCGTTTGACCAGCAGGGGACGCGTGGAGATTTGGATGAAGACGATGGACTTCGGTCTTGCTGGCGTTTAGTTGGTGGAGAGATTCACGTGTGTTGATCGGTCAACAAAGAGGCTTCAGTGCTTCCGGTTGTTGACTGAAGAGGACGCCTGGCAGAAGACACTTGATGGAGGAGCAGCTTCGCTTGGGCCAAGAGAGACGCGTCGAGAGGAAACGGATGAAGAGAGCTGCAGCGTGGCGTCACGGGCGTGGCAGAGTCGAAGCTGGAATAGCTTTGGTTGAGAGCAAACCGATGAAATCGGAGCAGCTGGCGGGCGGAAGTGAAGCGGTGGATGAGTCGATGAAATGATGGATTCAAGAGCAGGGGTCTCGCTTGCTGAAGATTGATCGAAGATGGCTGGGCAGCGGACGTGTGGCCAAGAGTTGTGGGGGATGTTCGGTGGGGGTGATCGCCAGAAGAGAAATGAAGAAGTTGCTTCTTCCTTTGAATCAATGAAAAGAATAAAAAAAAAAGAAAAAAGAAAGACAGCTAAGTGATGTCGGCCGAATGAGGGATAAACATTGACTCTAGTCAATGTAATAAAGCCCAAGAAGATAATCCTGCAGAGGCTGTCGGTCAGGGGGATTCCGCGAATGCGAGTGGATGGGGAAGAGAGAGAGACCGGCGAGACTTGCTGAAGAAGCTCAAATAAAAGAAAGAAAAGTCATCACACTTATCCACTAAATTGAAGGCTTTGTCCCCCAACTAGCCCTCAACTTATCTCAATGTTTCTTATTACCTTCTTGCATAAAATTCATCAATAGTCCAATCTTGAAGTCCAATAATTACTGCCTCATTCTAGGTCCGAATTTCATTAAACTTTGGCTTTGATTTCATCCCCAACTTCACCAATTCGAAGTCCAATTTCTTCGAAGAAAAATCTCAAACATTTCCACAAATTCCCATCACCTAGTAGCTCGTTTTAGAAGTCCAAATTTTCTTCAATTGAACCCATCCGAATTTTCGTTATTCTCTGCGACGTCCGAATTGATTTTCCGTAAAAATCCCGGAATCTCGGAAAATTCTTTTGAGACTAAGTTGACATTCCTAAAATAGCTAGTGACACCACATAACTTTCGATTTCTGAAATCGGATTTGAATTCACGGTTAATTTCCCTTCGACGCGTTTTTAGGGTGACCTAGACTACCGAGTAACTTTCAGAACTTTTAAGTGCAAATGACCCTTGGTCGATTTTCTTCGAGCCACTATGAACCCACTTGACTCATTGACAACTCTCGATTGTCGTAGAAATCTCGACAATTCAAATACGGACACAGGGTACCAAAGCGATAGAGAATTCAGTCTAGTGTCGGCCGACGAGAATTTTCCAATTTAGTGGCGTCACCCACGATTAGCCACACATCTCTGTCGAACCGACCTATATCTGATCTCTAATCAATTTACGTCTGTGCCGTAATGATCTCAGCAGATGAACACGGTTGAGTAGCCGATTCCTGGTCGAATTCTCAAGTCCATTTGCCTTAAAATTCTTAATAGTTTCCCCAGATAGTATAGTTATCTCTAGAATGATCAGTTTTGAGAATAGCCCTATAGACGTGTCAATGAAATGCCCGATTTATTCAATTAAAAACAAGACTGAAAATCTGGAATGTCACAAAACTTGCATAGAGATCAAATGAAAGAGAAAAAAAAGGACGGAAAGGTCAAGCTGTATTTTACATCTCTATTATAAGTAGGTTCACCTTTAAATTTTGAGGTTTCGTTTATTTAGCAGAAGATGAATGATATGAAAAATATTTTTCTTAAAGATGATTGCTTGTATTGTTCACTCTTTAATTATCCACAAAAATATTTAGATATAAACAAGACTCGATAATAGTAACATTTTTTTATTAAATAATTATTTCGAACCATACACGTAATTATCTTTAAGAAAATACTTTCCAAATTATTTGTATTTCGCAAAAGAAACACGCCCTCGACAGCTATTGTAAATCACTACAGCAAAAATGCGATTACAATAATGTCCACTTTCTCATTTCTCGAGAATAATTCCACGTGACCCCAAGAGCACAAAGATTCTGAAAGACTTACCCAAATAAAGGAGGAATTGATGTGTAGAATTAGGCAGTTCCAATATTAGATGAGTCGCGCCTTGATGGGATTGGATTCGATGAGTTGGTATATGGACCTATTTTTTTTTTTATCTAATTACTTTTTTTGCCGAGCTTTGAAATATTCTTTACTCATATAGGTGCGCTTGCATAAGACATTCTATTAGACTTGACATGACCGTTAACCAATCAAAAGAGATTAAAAAGTCACGTGGTCCAACCCTATTGCCATGTGAATTTTTCGTGCACTAAAATTCAATGGAGCTAATAGAAAGGCTCAAATCATCATGAAAATACTAGATTCACGATAATTCAGTCACGGCTTACCATAGTATAAGAGATTTGAGATTAGATTTGTGATTAATCTTCGATTTCGTATTGAACATTGTAATACATTATTACATCTTTGGCAATTATTTGTTTTTGGATAGCAGTTAAAATACATGAACCAATTTAAGTGTCCATTATTGATTCCTCTAAGTAAAAATTTTGTCTGCGCTTTTTTCTTGAAAAGCAAAAATCAGCAATTGAATTTTCTTGCCCGAATTTAAAAAATATTCAAATATAAAAAATAAAGGGAAAAAACAACAAAAAAACTCTATACTATATCCATTATGACACATTTACTCCATTTTTTTTTTACACAAAAATTTCCAAATGTATATCTATGCGAAATATTTATGCTAAATTTTTTTGTGACAAAACAAACCCCAAACTTATATCCATGTGACTTATTTACTTCTAATTTATTTTTTAATGACTCCAAAAGCTTCAAACTTGTACTCATATGGAGGTAAATATATTGTATGAATACAAGTTTAGGATATTTTGGTAAATGTATTATACTGGTATAAGTTTAGGGGATTTTTTTTTGGTCTTAAAAAAGAGCTTCTTGGGGTAAATGTGTCATAATAGGTAAAATTTAAAGTTTTTGGTGACCTTTTCTCTTGAAAAATTCATATGTGAATCTATACACCAACATTTGGATGTTGAAAAAATTTGAAGTATTTCACGATAAGAGAAACTCGAACCATGTTGGTTGCTAGACTTAGATGATGCGGAAAACGAAAAGAAAAAATTCCATCGAAACATGCCAAAAACTAAACTACATGTTTTGAAATCAATAAAGCACACACGTTAGTCTCTGGCTGATTGGACCTGAGATGCTCAGGATTGATTTAGCCTGGACCACCCGAAACAACTATTTGAAAAAAAAAATTCTTAATTAAAAAATCATTATTTTTTGGTTATATTCCAACATAACGTCAAATGAATAATCTGAGTATTAAATGGGGCCAGAAATAATATTGTGTTATGGATTGAATTGGAGAAAATAGCTCAACAAAACGAGATTTTAATCTATAATTTTCTGATTTTGTCTCCATGTTATTAATCTTTATTGATGTTGAAATGAGCGGATTTCAAACTATAACCTTAGCTATTTCATCGCTACAAATTATTTAGCAACCCTAGTGTGTGTATATACATAAATGAAATTGGACCGTTGATTGGGGAAATCCCTTTAGGACTTCAACGGTCCATATTCGATTTTGGTTACTTTCTTTCACAGAAAATAAATACATTTTCTGTTGATTAAGAATTTCAAGTGATACAAGTTGATATTTTTAGAAAAATATTTTCCCAAATCATTTATTTTTCGCGAAATAAACGAGATATTTGTTTCATTAAGGGCGAAAGGAAATCAACGACGACAAGATTGGGCCGAGGCCCAGCCCAAAGAGAGCCCGTTCAATTGGGCTTCGGCCCCCGAACGTTTCGGCCCACCCTTATCGCCTCCGCCGAACGAGGAAAAGATGGGGAGAGGCGATCCCGCGGCGATTCTCACTTTCTTCTCCGGGGGAAAATATATCTGGGGTGGAGGCTCGCCGTTTCGCAGCGCCAGATTCGAGCTTCTCTCGCCGGACTGGAGAGCAGAGAATCCGACGCCGGAAGTCGCGCTCGGTGGTGTGTAGAGGGCGAGAGAGAGAGAGAGAGAGAGAGAGAGAGAGAGAGAGAGAGAGAGAGAGAAGGGGAGGGCGGCGATGTCGAAGAAGAAGGCGTTCAGCGGCAGCACCATGACGCTCAAGGACTTCCACGGCGGCTCCATCCCCTCCGATCTCCCCCTCCCGTCCGCTCCCGGCGTGTAAGCTTCTCCGAACCCCCCTCGAGGGCCCTTGATGTTGTTTTTATCCGGGTGTTCTTTCGCGAGCGTTTTCCCGTGTCCGAGGCGTTCCGAGATTAACCCTCTTTCGTGTTTTGTCGGATCTGAGCTTTGGGTTTGCTCTTAGCGTCCTCTGGGTGTAATGGGTTCTGCTTGATTTGATTTGGGTCGGTTGGTTTTGTGGCGTTGCTCATTGATGGATGAACTGGATCTGCGCCTAGATGGGTGATGATTAATGCGTTTGTTTTTTTCTGGGATGCCGCAGCACCACGAGGCCGTCGGACCGTCCCGGATTTGAGAGGCAGGCGCCGTGGGGGAACCCTGTGGGCCGTCCTGATGTCCGTGCTCGGCCGAACTCGTCCCCGGCGACCAGGCATTTTGATGACAAGTCGCCGTTCCTCAGTCAGACTATGCCGATCGGCCGGAATTTCGACGAAGACGAGCGCAAGCCCCTCGATGGAATATCAGCCCCACGCCGGACGATTAGTGATGACAGCATCCGGGTTTCTTCCCGTGTGGAGCTGAAGCCACAATCTGCCACGGTGGGAAGGGTTCCGAGTCAGCAGGGCCAATCTCAGGTTCTGCAATTGCCGAGCCATCCTCATAGCCCGTACCTTGGAGTAGCTGCAGAGGGTGCGCAATTGGGTATTAGTTCGACAGGTGCAGGTGGAAATAACAGGCCTGGAATTCCTGGGTCTTCGCCGAATGTCTGGGCGGCAAGGAAGGAGGCTGCAGGTGTCGGAGAGTCATTGCAGTCTGCCTGGTCTGCTTCAAATGCTGCTTCCAAACTGGTTCACGTCAGTGCTCTTGAAAAGGTGTCATCTGGTAGGTGGCAGTCGAAACCAACAGTTCCGTATCAGGTCGATGTGGAAGTCAGTAAGTTTGCGGAGGAAGAAAGTGAGTTAATCACCAGGGGGGTTGATGATGGGAAGTATACAAGGAGCAATGTGGTGGCTGGGAGGGAACATCATGATGCAGAGCTGGCAAGGTATGCAGAGAGGAATTTGAATATTGCTGAAGGGGTTCATGGTGGTAGGAAAGGATTGCCAGATCATATGAAGGTTGAAGATCTAGTGTCTTCTGATGGAAAAGAAAAGAACCCACTTATTTATTCTGAGTCTGTTAAACTGGCGCATACAGAGGGTAAACTTGGTCAATCTAGAGTGCAGCAACCAGTGCCTTCAGAAGCATCAGAGAGGCCTAAGTTGAAGTTATTTCCAAGGACAAGGCCATTGGAGAGTTCTGAACCACCTTCTGCCGAACCTAAACTGGTATGCATTCTTAGTGCTTCTACAGTTATCATTGTGGTTGTCTATGCTTTAATTTTGTTCCTGTTGCTTTTTTGATTGATATAGGTGCATCAGAGACCAATTGATTCGGTACACTCAGGAACAACTGATGAATTGCAGGGCATAGTGAATCCTGCGAAGCATGCTTTACATGGAACTGAAAGTGGGAATCAGGCAGTAGAGCGTCCAAAATTGAACTTGAAGCCAAGATCACAGCCCATTGAAGGAAACGGTGAACGTGATAGGTGAGTGAAGAATGTAGTCCTTTCATGGATGATTGTGCAGCCGGTCTTTGGGAATTGAGATTATTGCTCAAAAATTGTTTTGAGGGTTAGTGACATGGAATTTGATCTTTGTTATCCCCTAATGAAAAACTGATAACATCTGGGTAAATTGATGTATAACCACTTTAGTACATTCAGAATACAGTCTAATTTCTGAAAACACTCTCAAAACAGTGTCTTCAGAACAGTCATGCCACACAATCTTGTGCTGCTTTTGTTTCTGAAAAACAGAGGCATTCTTCCAGAGAGACTGGTAGTGACAGAGTTTTCAGTTGCGAGTAAAATCTTCACACATAGGTTATCTTTATTCAAGTAGAGTCCCCATGAATATCGTCTACGACGAACCGATGGGACAGTCTCATGAGGTTCTATTCTTTCCTTTTTTTAAAATGAAAATGGAGAAGTAATTCGTTTTTTTTTTCATGAGTTGTTTCTATTTAAGGTAATGCTTGACGGGTAATTCTTGCTTTTTTTTTTCTCATGTTGGCATTGTTGCTCTTCATGTCAGCTTTGGACATTGTATCGATGTTGTTTGTCTAACCAGTATTTGCATGCGGCGGGTGCTTGCAATGTTTTAAGTTAGTCGAAAATCTTCTACCAGACTACAACTTGTCTCAATTTGAGGCCAGAGAGACATGATTTTGTTAGACATAATCTTGGACATCAAGTACTTGAAGACGTGACCTGTCCTGTTATGTGTTGATATACTTTTGGGCTTATTGACTTCATGGCAATGTAAAAGGTTCACTTTATTCTATTGAAGCAGGACAGTTGAATTTTCACTTGTAGTATAGTTACCCATCTAGGACCCTCACTAAATATTCTGTCATATGCCTCCAAGGCCTTTTGCGTTGCTGTGATAATGATTTTTGCTTTGGCATGGGGGTGGCTGAATATGCCAATGGCTTTGATGATTAGACTGAAGTTGTCATGCATGAAGATAGATTGGGCATTTGTTTTTGAAACAATTCCCATTTTGTCTTGGCCAATAAGATCTTTTCAAAGCAGTTGGTACGAGATTTGTAGAGTTGTCTCAGTGATACACGACTCATGGGTAATTATGCTGTTATTTAGATGGCTCCCTGGAGCTCTAGCTCTCTCTCTCTCTCTCTCTCTCTCTCTCTCTGTGGACGTCTGTACATATTGGTGCCTTAAAAGGGGTGGATCTCATTAATTTTTTCCTAGATCATTGCATTGAAACAGTTTCTCTAAGGAATTCTTACACACTATCTCATATGATTGATGCAGGCGTTCAGTGTTTGGTGGTGCTCGTCCACGAGAATTGGTGAGTGCTTGTATATGTTTCTCTCAGGAATATAAAATAGGTTTATCATCCTAGTGATTACTGCAATTTTCTGTATCTGGATAGATTATAACTTCGTTAGCCACGTGGCGCAAGGTCAAGTTTTGATGTCTCCTTCTAACTTACCAATTTATTTAGGTGTAGTTATTCCGATTGGATAATGCAGGCCCCCATCACAAATTTGTAGTTTAGATTGATGCAATGTCAATCACCAATTCACTGCCATGGTTCATAAACTGTATGTTAAACTTTTCATTCACTCTCCCGTCAGTAGCCATTGGAAAACTAAAGAAGAGTGGGAGGATGCTACATTAGGCATATTGTTAGCTGGGCGACAAGATCAGCATAATTGATAAATCCAAAAAGAAGTGCAACTTTAATGGCCAAATTTGCAGTATACCCTTCTTAATGTCCTTTTTACTCTTTTCATTGCCCTTTCTCATTTGACCAGGGAGAGTTTCTCCCTGTGTTCTTATTGGTAAAAAAGAGGGGCAGGGAGGTGCTTTCCCGCAGTTGTCTTGTTTTCCCTTGGGGATGGTGAAACTAGAAGCTTATTGTCCCGGTTTATGTCCCGACTCTATCACATATCTATTTATTTTTTCAGGTTCTTAGAGAGAGAGGGGTTGATGATGTTCCTGTCAACAATCGCGATTTGGGACCAAGTTCTGACAGGTGTTCACTTTAACTACTTTGTGCCTTCTTCGTTGTGCACATTTCCTGATGTTGATTATATTGGTGAACTTTTCTTTGAAGGTTAAAAAATGATGTTCCAAGGACGGAGAGAGCTTCTGGGAATGTTATACCTACCAATTACAGCGAACAATCTGAAAACCTTGTTATTGATCAGAGAAATGGGAAGAAATTTGAGAGGAAGGATCAAAGGATAGTTGAAAAAGATGATGCACAAAGGAGGAATTGGCGCAATGAGAATCGTCGCAATGGTAGAGAAGCAGAGAGGCAGCAGCCCCCTCAACATCAACAACAGCAGCCAGAGAGGCGGCCTTCTCCTGAAACATGGCGCAAGCCAGTGGAGGAGTCACCAAAACCAGCTTCTCCGGAAGCAGGTGTGCGATTCGGCAAAGCAGCTTCAGCTGTTGAGCTTGCTCAAGCATTTTCTGGTTCATTCTCAGGTCAGCCGTCAACTCCAAAGTTGCCTGGTCAAAAGGGTGTCCCTGCACAGCCGCAGATGCCCTTCTCACGGCTTACAGGTCCCACTCCTCGCCCACAGATCAATGGTTACTGAAATCTCTCCAAATTTGGTGTGCACACATGCCTGATTGC
The DNA here is from genome assembly GCA_016097545.1 of Eucalyptus victrix. Classification (NCBI taxonomy): domain Eukaryota; kingdom Viridiplantae; phylum Streptophyta; class Magnoliopsida; order Myrtales; family Myrtaceae; genus Eucalyptus; species Eucalyptus victrix. Next base: position 56,444,236 of record CM027839.1, on the reverse strand, counting down.
AGTGATTGGGTGCCTGGAAGCAATTCAACTGAGCATGTGCAGTGAAGCACATGATCCAGTGCTCTACTTATTTTTCTCCATTTTCTATTTGTCCTCTCTTTCGGTTTGTGACGGAGAACTTGCTGTAAGACAACCGGATTCTTGCACTGAAGTCCTTGAAGGTTCTGTTTTGCAACATCAATCGTCTCCTTATCAGTCCACCTGAGAAATTAAATCCCTTGCAGTTCATTGAAATGCACAGACGGGATTACCGGTTAACCCAAGTCACATGGGAGTGGAATCAATGCTTGAGTTCACAGTTTGGATGCATGTGAGCTGGATCTTAGAAGCTGCTTTGGTTCGTTTGATAGATGCAGGCAGGGTGAAAACTTGGTGAAAGATCAGTTTATAGAATGATGGGGAGCCTTTCCCTTTATACTGGAGTGTGAGCTTTTTGGTTGTTCTAGAACTAGCTGACCCCTCATGGAGGGAAATCTATTGCCTTGACAGAATTTATCACTAACGTGACAGAATAAACAAGTCAGTGTGGATTCATGTGAATCTTCTTGTTTTGTTTTGTTTGGTTATTTTTTGAGTGATGCGGATCCTACATTATCTGTGAATTATAATCAGTCTAATTAAAGATTAAATTTTGTGCCAACGTTACTAATTGCTCAATTCGCACAAGAAAATCGAGTTTATGGATTTTGAGGAAATGATAGCACATTAATAATACCAGTGAATTTGGCGCTCGGCAAAGCTGATTCGCAAATAATATAACCGGGCCAGGAAGAAGCAGCGGGAAGGCATTCTTGTAGTGTATCGCCTTGATAATTCATATCATGGACTCGTAATATAACGTTGAAGGATAAGAAGTAAGAAACATTTGTAAAATATAGTCAAGTGACTCCGTTGTCCTTTTTCCTCTTCGACCCACTAAATTAACTCTTAAAAGCCTCGCCAAATTGGGAAAGTTTCTTGCGTGGACCCTGGTCTACTAGACTAGGTCCATAGTCTACCATTGATCATGTAAACACCATGTGTGAGATCCAAGTGTTCAGCCGGTGGAGATTGACCTGGTCTTAGTGGATCCGAGTCCGGGAAAAACTGGTCCTAGATTCAGATGTAGAGTGTCCAAGATACTTCAGTGCTTCATATTTCTTCAGGAGGTTATATTGCTTCTGGAATTTTGCTGGCCTGTTTATGCCTCTTGTTCTTTGATTCTCAGCATGCAGCGATTCTCCTCATGTTTCCCCTCACCACAACTGTAGCAGAAAGTACAGGCTTAAGGACAGATCCACGGACACATCTTTTCTACCCCCCTTTTCATCTTTTTTACCCCAGGAACCAGGGAGAAAGGGTTACCTATTGAATCGATCTTCTCGTTATATAAGCACATTTAAATAAATGACTGCTGTTGCAAGCACAATTTAACTGTGACATCTAGTTTCTCATGAAACAAGCCACGTAGCTCTTTCAGGAAGAATAAACACGTCCAAGATCTAGAACACACAAAGAACTAGCGAACGAAAAAGGTTCGAATGACTGCAATTTTATTTTATTAGAAAGAAGTAGATAACATACTCAAAGCTTACACTGCAGCAATTCTTCTCTACACGCTTCAACAACATCTGAGAGTTCATTGTCGATTCGTTGCAAGACTTGGCCACAGTTATCATTGATTTTCTCTTCTTGCTTATTAAAAAGTAAACAGGCCAAGCATAGGGTGAACTTTCTTCATTTTATTGGTAAATATAGGGTATAATGAGGAAGGAAAAACTTGGAATTGCTCTAGCTTATCCTGTTTGTGAACTCGTCATATTAATATACTAACTGAAGCATCATAGATATGGTAAAAAAATGTGAAACAAAGAAGTGTACCTGCCCTCTTGTCTGAATTCTACAATTTGGATACCAATGATAGCTGGATGCTGAAGCTTGAGGATCTAGTCTTTTTTCAGCCTTAACAAGCCCAGATACCAATATTTTCCGTACGTTTTATTTGTGAAGCTACTTTTCATGGGTACATCTAGATTGCTTGTCTCCCACTTACTGAAAGTTCCAAACCTCACTGAAACAATCTACATGACATGTTTTTTCTGAAGTTGCTTTCACCAAAATTCACCACAGAACCATTGGTCACTCTTAAAATGATGGAACTGATGTATATCTCTGATGACTGTTTCCCTATCTAAGAGTGAAGAAGCAAACTTGGCAAAGTTTTGACAGTCAACACAAACCAAACATCAAAGGATGGTTCTTTTCTCCTCACTGTGTAAACAAGAGTATTCTCTCTCTTCTTATTCTACATCCTGCATTGGCAACTTCATATTCGGGGAATCTTCAATTTCCTTCAGTCATCCAATTAGTTTGCCCAAGTACAAATGTACTTCGACAGCTTGGGGGTGCGAATAGTCTCCCATCATAAATGCATGCACCTGACCATTCACTTGGATCCATGATTGCCCAGGGTGCTTTTTAAGCCCTCCCTTTTGCATTTGATTTCTAACTAGAGCAGCCTGCTCCCATTTTTGATCAGTGGCATACATGTTTGACAGCAAAACATAAGGTTCCTGATCAAGTGAATTGAGTTGGATTAGTTTCTCAGAAACCCACTTCCACATATCATTCCTTTTGTGGAGTTGACAGGAAGATAGAAATGACTTCCAAATTGCAATTTGGTCAGATAAGCCATTGCTATAAATAAACTCCTTAGCCTCATCCAATAAACCACTTCGCCCATAAAGATCCACCATGCAAGCATAGTGTTCTATTCCAGGTTTGATTCTGTGTACATCTTTCATGAGCCTGAAATATTCACGACCCTCTTCAAGCAGTCCTGCATGGCTGCAAGCAGTTAAAATACCAACAAAAGTTATCTCATTTGGTATAATTCCCTCATTTATCATACACTTGACAAGCCGAACAGCCTCCTTACCTCTCCCATGCAAAGCAAAGCTGAATATCATTGAAGTCCATAGCACAACGTTCGAGTCTTGACTCTGCTTGAATACTGACAATGCATCATCAAGGCTCCCACATTTGGAATACATATCAATTAACGAGGAAGAAAGGTGAACATCCAGGTAATAGCCAACTTTCAGGATATAGGCATGGATCTTTCGACCAAGTTCTAATATACCAACATTTGCAGATGCTGAAATAATGCTTGTAATGGTAAATTTGTCCACCTTCATACATTTTTGGACCATCGTGTTAAATACTTCAAAGGCATTTTCATAGTTGCCATTCTTCACATACCCAGAAACCAATGAACTGCATGCATATGCATCCTTATAAACTATCTCGGAATTCTGTGTGCTCATAAACATTAAAGGCCAACAATTAAATACTATTGAAGCCTTTTCAGTTTCTCCACATTTGCAATACATATCTATGAGAGAAGTCCTGATAAATTCATTACTGTTGATTCCCAATCTAATAACTATCCCATGAACTTGCCTTCCAACATCCAAAAGAGACAAAATACTAGCCAAACCCAGAGATATGGAAAAGGTCACTTTGTTAAACACTGGTCCTTTTTCCTTCATCTCATAAAGCAACTCCAGTGCACTTCTTTCTAGTCCATTTTGCATAAGTCCATCTATAATCGTATTCCAACTAGCGACATCTTTGGAAGGCATCCTTTGAAATAGATCAAATGATTTCTCTGTATCTCCATCACGTAGGTAGGAACTGATCATTACATTCCAAGAAATGGTATTCTTGTCTCTCATCAAATCAAACAACCTCTCCGCAACAACAACATCCCCGCATTTCGCATAAACATCAAGAACAGAGTTCGCCAACACCGCATCAACATGAATTTCGTTTCTGATGATCCACCCATGAACAACTTTCCCCAGCTTGAGCTCATTTAAGCCCGAACAACACTTCAAGACACTCGACAAAGTGAAGTGATTCGGACAAACACCCTCGATCACCATAGCCCTGAAAAGATCCAAAACCATCCCGCAAGACCCGTCGCGCGCGATGCTGGACAGAAGAATCGTCCAACCCCGGACGTCTTGCACAGGCAATACGCCGAACAGCTTCCGGGCATCGCCCGACTTTCGAGCTTTCGCATAAAGAGCCAGGACGTAGTCGCCAACGCTCGCATTCTGCACGGAGCCGTTCTTGATTGCCGTGGCGTGGAATGTCCCCGCCACCGTCTCCGTCCTTGACCGGCTGACGGGGGCAGAGTGCCGATGCCGACGCCGGACTCCATCGAGCTCCAAGCTAGGATGGTTCGCTGTTGCCGGGGCTCGAGAATCTCCGAAGAGTAATGGTCGGGGATTGAGCAGGGGAAGGGAGCCAAGGCGTCTGCAATCAGCCCTCAAGTTCAGTCTCGCTTTCATAACCAAATTTGCTTTTGAGCTTTTCCGCTTGCTTAACTGTATATGGTCTTGTCAGGAGTTTTGTAACGGTCGTGGGGCATTTATAATGGAATCTACCAGCCATCATTGACAATTTAAAAAAAAGAAAAAAAAGTCATTTATTGAAGATATAATCACTATTTGATAATGAATTATAAAAATGAATCACATGATGAAGGAAATAGCCAATAATATTCATATTTCTAATGATAAGTTATTTTACAATGTGTAGTTTATTTAATTTTCCCTATGAAGAAGTGATAAACATATGGAACGGAATGACCGTTTCATAACCAAAGTTATGAAACTAAGGGATGCAAATCATATTTGGTATGAGCACTTAATTTAGGGCTGATTCCCTACTATTAGGAGAAATTTTATGAAACTCCCTCGAATTTCTGAATAATACACATTCGACTCTAAACTGTCAACTGTTACCCATTATTCCCTTGATTTTTTACTTTTGTTATAACTATATTTTCTGTTAGCATGTGCAGGACAAATTTAAGGGGTAAAAGTATACTTTCATCCCATTTTTGAAGGAAATCTCTCTTAGTGTTGCCCCGTTGAAGGCCACAGGCCTCTCTCACCTTCTGAATGGAACGACAATTTTCTTGCCACAAGCTAGAGCAAAAGAATAAATAAAAAAAATAAACTGAATTGTCGGATCCAACCAATCAACTGATCGTGTAATGTGCATTCTAATTATTTTGTCTGAATCGTCATCACAGCCACCGAAAAAGGGAGAGGTGTTCCTCCACTATTTCGTATATTCAATTGACCTTCTCAAATTGTTGTAATGAAGTTATGTTTAAAGATGGAAACTCTCAAGTATCAAACTTTACATAATCTTCATTTCTTCTCTTGAATTTGACAATTGTTCAACAACCCCCTCTCTTTCTCTCTTTGAACATTTCGTCTCCCCTTGAAGAAGAAAGTGAACCATTTCATCGGCATTGCATAATCCGTTAGTAAACATATCATTTGGAAATCTTATAGATAAAGAACTTTTTGATTTTTCATGTCCTTAAAGTTTGTTAACAATGAATTCTTTGAATTGATGCCAATGAAAAATATTGGGCATCAATCATTCTTGAAGAAATAGATTGAAAAAAAAAGGAGAATATGCAGAATTAAAAGTGGAAGGTTAATAAATGCCGAGATGTGTTGATCACTCCGCTTTTAAGGAAATACTAGCCCTTAAATATGAAATTAAAAAATTCAAAATCCATCTTATTGATTATCATTTTCTTGTCAAGATGGATTTTGTTTCCTTTAACTTGATGATGAAGTTCAAACAGAAGTAGCAGCCTCGTCTGCAACTTATTAGATAAATTGAATGGTTTTAAAATATTCTTTTCAGTTCAACAATATGAAATGAGCAAATAATACTCTTGCATATCTTTTGACTACACCCAAGGAAGACTTGTCACTTTTCACGTTTATTTCCATAAGTCTTAATGGTGAATTCCAAACGCAAGACATGAGACCTAAATTTCCCAACAGAATATATCCTCTTGAAGTCTGGACTTTGATCTAGTCTAATGCTCTTTTTGATATTCTCACAAACCTCATGTGGGAATATCAATATAAAATCTTCAAAAAGTATGGCGGATTGGATTTTCAACCAAGTGGCGTGTATCCGGAATATCCATTTATTCATCCTGTGTGGCTCTCTCTCCTGAAGATGAAATTCCCGAAGAACTCAAGCGGTTTATTAGTATGTCTTCAATTGTCATACAATAGCCATTGAGTTTCCAATAACCAAAATACCAGGGATCATTTGCCAAGCATTTTGAGAATTTGGTGGTGGAAAATACATTCATTTCGCAAAAATGCTTTGCTAGTTCAAGACTCCAGCAGAGTGAAAGGCCTTTCTCACAGAACAGTTATGGATGTGTAGACTAGATCCAGAGTTGCAAACAATTATCCTTTTCTACAAGCCGTGGATGTCTATTAAAACTAGATAGCACCTGTTCCGGATACTCGACAAATGTAGGAGTTACAACATACAGAGCACAAGTAATTCCTGCCAAGCTCTACAAGACATTCCCATGCTGTGTTGGAGCTTCACCACGAGAATATCGGGAGCACAAGTAATTCCTCTCTTGACTTCTACACGAGGGGTGCGCTCTACGCACTCTTGAGGACGAAGATCGATCACGAAGGATCGGCCGACGATCACCAATAGGCGCCACCGCTGCCGCGATCCCATCGCAGCTCCGATCGGGCTGGTCCTCTCCTTGGATTCGGATCCGGATCCGTCCTAGGGTTTACATGCGATCAGGATGTACAGCAACTTCAAGGCGCAGGCGATCGAGTACGTGAAGCAGGCGGTCCACGAGGACAATGCCGGGAACTACGCCAAGGCCTTCCCGCTCTACATGAACGCCCTCGAGTACTTCAAGACCCACCTCAAGTACGAGAAGAACCCCCAAGATCAGGGAGGCCATCACCCAGAAGTTCACCGAGTACCTCCGCCGCGCCGTCCTCGACGAGGGCCGCCCCAGCCCCACCTCCAATGGGGATGCCGCCGTCGCCACCCACCCCCAGACCAAGCCCAAGGACGGCAGCGGCGGGGATGGGGACGATGCGGAGAAGGAGAAGCTGAGGGCCGGGCTGAACTCGGCGACCATACGGGAGAAGCCCAACGTGAAGTGGAACGACGTGGCGGGGCTCGAGAGCGCCAAGCAGGCGTTGCAGGAGGCGGTTATATTGCCGGTTAAATTCCCTCAATTCTTCACTGGTTGGTTGATGTTCTATTTCCCTAAGTAATTTGGTGATTCATTCGATGTTTTTTTACTTCCTTGTGAATGGGCGCATGTCGAATTTGGCGGCGATGAGCCGGTTTCTGGTATAAAAGACTAGCTGCTCTGTGTGGTGACGATGATGAATGGATTTTATGGTTGTCATGTGTAATTATTGGGACCGAGATAGCTAACCATAGCTGCTATTCTCTATGTCAAAGGAAACTTGGGTTGCACCCTAAAGTAAAGAGCTTTATGGTCCTTTAGGCACTGTCAATAGCAAAGGGTACCTTTTTCCCGAGAATTGTATGTTAGTGATATGCTTTATTGGTTGATGGTAACAAATGTTTGGTACCTGAGAGCTAGATACGGCCGATGTTAAAGTTTATGAGTGATGTATAAAGGACATAATATCCATGTCAGATGATGTGGAAGAAAATTATTTGTTCAGAATCATGGTTGTAGGGGGAGACATGCTCAAGAATTGACTAATTGCTTTCTGGCTGGTTTAGTATGATGAGGGATGATCAACTGGTGAGCATGTCTGCCTGTCCCATCTGCCAGCCCACGCCGGTCACTGCGCCTCCGCGTCCCTGCAGCAGCTCTCAATCGCTAGCCCATCTCGCCTGCTGGTCCCTCTCGCCGGAGCTTCGACGCCGGTGACCCACCACAAGCTGCCAACGTTGTTTGGAAAGCAAAAGCCACAAAGGAAAAAAAAAAAAAAAAAAACACATTAGGTAGTTTGTTCTATTTTATTTTATTTTTATTATTTCATTTTATTTTGCTTTATTTGTTTAGTATAATTGTTCCTTAATGTAAGATTGAAGCTTCCGACACGAAATTGCTTTTGAAATTTGGGATTGACAGTCTGATTTTCGCGCTTGATTCCAACTCGCAATCACAGTCGCTTGAGAAATTACTAATCCGATCTCATGCTTGAGATTCGATTCGCGATTTATTTAAAATTAGCCATCTTGATTTCATGCGCGAGATATGACTTGTCAATTTTTGGATATTAATCTTATCTGGCTATGATTTGCCGTCGTGTCGTTTAAGTTAATTTTGCTTTCGTAAAAAAAAAATGTGAGTTATATTAGATTTCTTGTTTTAGGGTTTTTGCATATTTAGAATAGGAATTTTATTTCGAATTTTTAAAATAAAAAATAAAAAATAAAAAATCAATCAATTCAGGTTGCTAGTTTTTTTTTTAAACGAAAAAACTTAGGTTGCACGTTTATTATTTGACAATTTTTAATTTCTAAGTTAATAACAAAACAAAAACCTAGAATTAGGGCATTCTTTGCACGTCATTACATGTTAGAATTAGGGCAACCGTCCTTAGAGACCCCCTGGAGCCGCACGCCATCGTGGCTTCCTCTGGTTGCGATTGAGTAGTCGCAGACCAGAGGGTAGGCCAAGTTGGGCCAGATCTATGATGTGGCCCACTAGGCCCTTCTTCTTGTTTTTTTTTCCTTTTCGCGTGGGCCTACTTAGTAGCCCACTTACAAGAGGATTGGGCCCCTCTGTTTTGGCCCAATCCTAGTCCCTTTTCCGAGCAAGCCAACTGGCCCATCCCCATCTGGGCCGGACCCGGGCGAGCTGGACCGACCCTATCTGGCCCAAAAAAAAATTATTTTATTTAGTTTTTAAAAAATAAAAAATAAAAAAAATCAAAAATCCAAAAAATGAAGGGTTTGGTTAGGAATTGCTATGTCATATCTTCCTAGTGTAATTAAGCCTTTATTTGCTTATATATTGATTATATCGCATGTTTAATTTGCGTATTTAATTATGTTTGCGAATGTTTAATTGCACGTGCTTAGTTTTGTTGTAATTAGGATCTTGGTAGCTATAACTATTATTTTGATGATTGTGCATCCACATGATTCTCTCACATGTTAGTGGATATGTATAAATCAATCCAGACCACTTGAATTTTTTTTTTCTTAAAATGAACAAGTTTAGGTATCGAAAGGGCATTAATTAGTTAATTAGTGTAATCAAGTCCTCGACCCTAAATTCTTTGGTTGCGTAGGAAATGAGATACGCTCCCATACCTCACTTATTTTCTAGCCGACCTCAATAGGCTAGTGGAGACTCCTTATTGTAAAATTCTTAAGAAGACCCTAATGTCACGCGGGGTATGGGCTTGGGAGAGCCCAAAGCCTAATTATGGACCATAGGCCCATCTTTTAGGAAATACCCCTAAACCTATTCCCTCCCCCCGAGAGGTAGATCGCGACAATGGGTCAATATGAAATTCCTGGTTTAGTTTTTAGTTTTGGTTTTTTTTTTTTTTTGAGTTGCTTGTGGGGTGTCTTTTGGGAATGACCGTGAGCTTCCCCAAGTGCCTCTTGTCCTCAACCTTTTACACCTAAAAAGAGTGTCTTTCAGAGAGTTTAGCCACTGAACTAAGCAAGCCTTTGGTTAGTCCTTGCTCATCTACCATGCTTGCCAACTAAGCTATTTCATCAACTCCCTGACTTGGCTTATTACTTTTGCAGATGTTGATTCTACAGCTTTGTTGCGATATTCATCTACCTCCTCGGATATTGAATAAAGTTGTCAGCTACTTAGTATGTTGTATTATTGATGAGTAAAGTTGTAGTCCACATAGGTTGATGATAAAAGTTGTTGCCTACCTAGGGTGTTGAGTTATTGGCTATAAGGTGGTGTAAATATGTATGTGTGATAATTTGTTGTTTGTTTTTCATAACGCCTATATAAGGTAGTAGCTTGGGGAAGAAAAATATTCACTTTCAACAAGGGGGATGAGACTTGTGAGCACGACAACTAAAAATAAAGAACGTCATCTTGCTGGGCCCCCACTAGGGGATTACTAGGGATGGCCCTCATTGGTAGAAACAACCCTTGGCTACCACCTATGGCTTGCATAAAGTTTAACTTCTCTTTAGTATAAAATCATTGGTATTCCTTAGTAGTTAGAAAAGAAAAATATTCACTACCAATAGAACCAATCGGAATAGACAATGTTCCATAGAACCTCATCCTCAATATGGCTCGATGTCCACATCACAAAAGAAGTTTGACTGTCAACCTCTTCGCCCCCCCCCCTCCAATTTTCTCAGTGAAACAAATTTTTAAAAAACTACAAGTGTATAAATGTTATTTTTATTTCCTTATTTTATGATTGTGCCAAGCTTGAAAAATATGTGGTCTACACAATACCATTGCTCTCTTACGAGTAATAGTATTGTCCCACTATCATCTTAACATCAATATATTTTAGGCACTTTTTGCTTTTCACTAAAAATAGGCCATTTGTACATTCATATGACTCTCTAGGGAGAACATGGTGTCGGAATGATATTGGAGTGAGAAGTTACCAACATTTAGCTTCTCTTTAATATAAAATCGTCGGTATTCCCTGGTGTTAGAATAATGAAATATTAAACCATGCATTCATCTAGAAGTTTAAATTTTTAGGACAGTTGACAGTGGTCCTACCAAATCTTCACACCTGGCAGTTGGGGAAGAAAAATATTCACTACCTACAAGAGGGATGAGACTTGTGGGCACGACAACTAAAAATAAAGAACATCATCTTGCTGGGCCCTCACTAGGGGATTACTGGGGATGGCCCTCATTGGTAGAAACAACCCTTGGCTACCACCTATGGCTTGCATAAAGTTTAACTTCTCTTAGAAAATTGTTGGTATTCCTCGGTAGTTAGAAAAGAAAAATATTCACTACCAATAAGGGGGATGAGGCTTATAGGCACGTGAAGTAAAAATAATGAATGCAGTCCTACTAGGTGCCTATTAGGGGATTATCGGGGATGGCTCTTGTTGGTGGAAACAATCCTTGGCTACCATCTACGGCTGTATAAGCTGTAATAAAAAAAAAAAAATCTGCAATACTTGTCAAAAGATAGTGGGAGCCATCTTGGAAAAAAAAGAAAAAGAAAAAAAGGGAAAGGTTGAAAAGTTAACAAATGAAGGTAAGTGGACTTCAACTATTTAAAGGAAAAAGGAGCCCTCGGGATAGAGAGCTTGCTAAGAAAGAAAGAAAAGAAAAAGAGAGGAAGAGGGAAAGAAGAAAGAAAGAACAAGGAAGAAAGAGGAAGGTTTTTGCTATGGAGACCTCACCAAAGCCAATTGAACTTCGATTTGCAATTCCTAGTAAGTGCTTGTGCCCCTTGTTCTTCCAATTAGATTAGTTGTTACAGTTAGGGTACAAATTCAAGATCACATAATTTCGTGGGAGCCCACTTTAAAGTCTTGTAAACAAGGACTAAAAGCTACACGGCAACTCGAGTCATGTGGAAGTCACCTCTTGGACTTTGTACTATTGATACACGTTGATTAGTGTGCTACATGATAACGTAATTTCATGGGAGCCACCTCTCAGGTCTTATACCATTCACTTGTGTTGGTCAAGAGCTAAGTGTTATACGATAACGTAATTTCGTGAGAGCTAACTTTAGAGTCTTGTACTATTGATATGTGTTGATTAAGGGCTAAGTGTTACACGAGGATGCGAAGTGCTACACAATGATGCAATCTCGTGGGAGCAAACTCTAGGGCATTGAGATGTGATATGGTATGAGTTTGGAAAATGAAATAAACCATTGACATAGGATATGACGAGTTTTATTATTGAATTGAAGTAGCGATACTTGTTTTGATATTATGGATGAATGAGAAATTTTACTATTGATATAGCAAGGTCGATAAATTATATACTCATTTTATTCTTGTAAGTTATTATATTTTGGATTGGCATAAATGAATCAAGTCTTTGAGTTTTAGTTGTGTAATGTGGAGGTTGTTCTGCTTAGAAAATTTATACTACTCAGTGAATTACGGTTGCTCATCCCTTTTTTCCTAATTTTTTTAGGTTCTTCGGTTAGTGGCAATAATACAAGAGTGCTAACGATGGGGACTTTTGGGGACGATGGGGACTTTTGGGTGCAGGTTTTTGGGTATAGTTTGAGATTGCGTCCTTCAAACAGAATGATGACCATGTCATACCCATTTTTGCTAGGATTTGGGGTGTGACAAAATCAACCTCCCATCAAGGCACTTTCTTTTTCCTCTTGTGCTTCGGCTAAACCACCATGTCCCATTCTCAAAAAATCTTCGCACTTCTCTCCCTGTGATTAGTACTGTGAAATGTTCGACCACCGATTCCAGCTTCATAATGTCTCGACCTAACCAAATGCAATCATCGAGCAGTGACAGAGAGCAAACTCATCCGGTAAATCAACTGATCTTAGCCTTTCATTTTCACCTTTTCTTTTTCCTTCCTCAGCTCGTGAGAAAAAAAAGAAAAGAAAATCACAGACGTAGTGTTTGCCTCGCAAGCATTATTTTGTAGGGCATGTATAACACCTCTGTGAAAGGTGGGATGTCTCCTGGATCATCGGACACAAAACTTTAGATAATAGAGGATAAATATAAATTTTTACTAAATCTTTACACATGGAATTACAAATATTATGGCAAAAAAATTACCCAAGCTTGTTCTGATCACCTAGCTCCTGCTGTTGGCGCGATGGCCTTGTCTAGGGCTGGAAATTTGTGTCTTGTCATATTAATTGTGTTGTGTTGACATTGGGTATAATATCAATATGACTAATCCAAACATCACACGTTTATTATATGTGTGAAATTGTCTTGACATGAATACGATGCGCTTAATAAAACGGGTTACACGACATGACTTACACTGCTAAATGATTATCAAACGGTCACTGTATTCTTGTATTGACGAGAACATGATATTATAACTCATTTACAATGAAACCGACATAAAACACTATTAGGACATTTCAAGAAGTTCCCGATTTCACTTTTCATTATAGCTGAATTGTACTATTTAATATATCTGCTAATATTATGTTTCTATAGTATCTTAAATATGTTTTTTTTTTCACCTTTTATTATGTTTGACATGTGTATTATTTTAAATATATTTTTTAAGGAAACGAAATTCTTTATGTATGATTATGAATCATATCTAAATGTGTAGTATCAAAAAATGACGAATTAACACGTAAATTTAAATATATCGATTCGTACTTGAATGGTTTAAGTGGTGCGCCCTCGTAAGACACAATTTTTATTTTGCCTTAGACTATTGATCCATTTATGACATTAACCATTTATATCAAACCCGAATTTGTTTATAATTACGTGTCATGTCATAGAAATGGGCCGCGTCGAGGATTGCCTTATATCCCAACACCTCTTTGGATTCTTCATTGGCCTATGTGTGATAGAAGGAGAAGTAAACAAAAAAAAAAAAAAAAACCAAAATAGGATAACAAGGAAGCTTATTTACCGATACATGCAGGGAAGTAAGAATGACTTCTCTCCAGGTTCAGTTGGAATGAATCTGCAATAGAAAACCAACTTTTTAACTCCCTGTTAGATTTGACCATTTGGGACAATTTCAACCTGGACTGGCTTATAAGGTCAGATAATATGTCCTAGTACATGTAAGCATACTAAGCTTTACTATTATAATATTAATAGCAACAGAAAGAAATCATCTCATACTAAATTACCATGTATGACAATGAAAAATTATCAGTTAATTATTTCATCAATTGCGCTTGGCTTTGCTCTTTTGAACTTTTGCTGATTTATTTAGTTTTGCTTCATTACAATAATTTTTTACAATTACATTATAAGATGTATAGCAAATTTTGTTCAATCCGGCTTTTTTTTTTTTTTTTTTTTTTTTTGGCATTATAACATTGACCTCACTTGTAACTCTGGATTTCCACTATGCAGGATGATTCTGGGATCAAACATGAAGAAAAAGTAAAGAGCATTACAGGTTTTTTGAATAATGTGGTGAGTGAGCCTGTAGAAAGTTTGATCATTGTTGACATGATTATGCGGCTGGGAATCAAATCCCTATTCCAAGAACAGATCAAAGCCATTCTACAGTGGCAATACACACATTTTACCTCTCTGAATCATCGCAAAGATGATGTCTATGAGATCGCTCTCCGGTTTCGACTTCTTCGGCAAGAAGGTTATTATGTGCCTGTAGGTTTGTTACCCATGAGTTTCAAGTCGATTGCAATAGCAAAATAAAATGTTGCTGTTGATCCATAACAACAGAAGACATATATTTGTTTTTGTTATGTCTAGTCAAGTGGAAGCCCCAAATTTTCCTTTTTTTTTTTTAAGGATGAAAATGGAAAAAAAAATATAAGCTGATCTTTTGAATTTTTTGTTGACTTAAGAATTGGAAATGTTTAATTGAGATGACCTTTCCAATGTGTATCTATCAATGCATGTTACATGCGAGGACTTATGCCAGATATTAAGCAATTCATTAATTTTCTGGAGTTATATTTAAAATGGAACGTAAGAACTTGGAGGGAATCTTGTCTAATCTAATCATTCATATTACTGAAACCAAAATGATAAAACCTAGATTTTTCAGTTGATTTGCCCATTTCCTCCATTTTTTCTCCTTTTAAGTTTCTTTACATTAAAAAATTTAAAATTTACATATGATGAAATAGTTTTAGCCAATTTAGGACTTTTTTTTTTTCATATCATAATTTTGAATGATGCAACTTATAAATTAGATAGCAGCTATACTTTTCGATGTACTACTGTCCTTATGCTTTTTATGCAGATGTGTTCGAATACTTCAAGGATAAGGGAAAAGGTTTTATTATGAAAATGGAAGGAAACGCCAAGGGAATGATGGAATTATACGAAGCATCACAAATGAGCATAGAAGGAGAGGATATACTCGACGAAGCTGAATGCTTTAGCAGCAAGTGTCTCAACGAACTGTTGACATGTGATCTTGATCCCGAACAAGTGAGAATGATAGAAAGTACATTGCGATATCCATATCGCAAGAGCTTCGCAAGATCGCTAGCTCCTCTAAGTTTTGTAAACGATATGCCTGTCGCGAACTCATGGTTGGAAGATTTGTTAGAAGTGGCAAATAGAGAGCGAAGAATCATTCAATCTTTGCACCGGAAGGAGATTCACCAAATTAATACGTGAGTAACTAATGACTTATTTATGCAAATTTATGCTCCATTGAAGGACGATAGATGACCAACATATAATAAAAGACGGGCATTCAATAGTTGGCCCTAATTCAAGAATATCGATGTGGAAATGAGATGCTATATTTATATATCTCAAAAGTTGGCATTCAACTTCTACGTCTGTGAGATCGATGGAATCTTTAAATGAATAATTTGTTCATATATATGAGTATACTATTATGTCCTCTAGATATAGTATTTACTCATGCGTTTCCTATGTTTCAGGTGGTGGAAAGAGTTGGGATTGGGAGAGGGGATGGAGTTTGTTAGAGACCAGCCACTAAAATGGTACATGTGGTCCATGGCAATTCTCACAGATCCAAGCTTGTCTGAGCTAAGGGTAGAGCTCATTAAGCCCATCTCCCTTGTGTACATTATCGATGACATATTTGATGTATATGGCAAGGCCGATGAACTAATTCTCTTTACAGAAGTCATTGAAAGGTATATAGTTGTAGATATCCCATTTTACCTATAATGTTGTGAATATTCGTCGACAAAAAAAACCTAGATTAGACATTTATATTATGCTGTGAATTTTAATATTTCTTGCAATTCTTTTTCTTCAGATGGGACAATGCGTGTGCTGAGCAGCTTCCGCAGTACATGAAAAGGTGCTTCAAGGTTCTCAGTGATATTACAAATGATTTAGGCAACATCATCTTTGAGAAGCATGGAAGAAACCCCACGAGATTCTTGAAACAAATGGTATCAGTATAAAATTATTATTCATAAGAACCTCTATCTGCAACCATGTTGCTAAGTCCTCTCTCAACTCTAAATGAGCATCATTTAATTTGAGATTCACAGCACTGAACCGAAACTCAACCTTGATCATATCCTCATCCTTTTGTCCACTCTTTGTCCCACCACCCTCCAATATTGTGGTCATCGTTTTAAAGTTTGTGTTCACTTCTTCGTATTAAAGCCACAAAAACCGATTGCCATCTTCATCATAGTCGAGTTTCATTCAATCTTATCTAGAATTCCTTATAATGCCACGCACGGAGATCTTACAACTGATAGGGTTAAGCTGCAACCCTCTCTCTCTCTCTCTCTCTCTCATACACACTCACACAAATATTGGCGAGATCGAGGTGTTTCTGTCAAGATCTTGTAGTACAGCATGGAGCTTCCTTACTGGCAGAGGGGGACAGAGAGAGTTCCTAGTGATTCGTCATTTATGACTACTAGGAAAGCTCCATAAGCACACGATTTTGATTTATGATTCCTTTTTAGATATATCCTTTATCAGTCGGATAACATTTGTTGTTGCAGTGGGCGAATTTGTGCAGTGCATTCCTGGTGGAGTTTCATTGGAACGCTTCTGGGAAATTGCCAAAGGCAGATGATTACTTGAAGAATGGGATTATCACTTCGGGTGTGCCCTTGGTTCTAGCTCTCCTGTTCTTTCTAATGGGCCAAAACATTGCCAACCAAAGTATGGATTCAAAGAAAGAAGAGGTGTCGCTGCCAAATACAATATTCTTAATCACTGAAATTCTTCGCCTTTGGGATGACCTCGGATGTGCCCAGGTACAATACTTTACGGTTTCGTGCCGGCACCATTCGGGTTTTATTCAATTTTTTGATTCATGTTCTGTCATTATTTTATTGATTTAATTGTTTTACTTGAGGGGATTCGATTCCTTGAAGGATGAGAATCAGAATGGCTACGACGGGTCATATGTGGAGTGCTATTTGAGAGAAAATCAAGGCTCTTCGTACCAAAGTGCGAGAAAGCATGTGATGGAGTTGATATCGAAATTGTGGAAGCTGCTCAACAAAGAGTGCCTCTGTCCATGTCCGTTCTCTGCGCCTTTCCTTGAAGCTTGCGTGAATGCTGCTAAAATGGTTTCATTGATGTACAACTATGAAGACAAGCATGGTCTTGGACTCCTACAAGACCATATGAAGTCGTTGACCTGTGATCACGAGACACTTTAGCATCATTTTTCATGTTTTCTTCTTTCATGCTTATTGAAACACTTCCATCTACTGTACTACAGTTCACCTTCGCTTGCATCAAAGTTGCCTTCCTTTATCTAAGTTGTCTTGTGTTCTAGATAGACATTATTTTTAGTGTTTTCCCCCCGATAAGTGGCAACAATATTTGTTTGCATAACCAAATGAAAAAAAGAATGTGAATTTAACGTGTAGGAAAATTTAATACTATTTCAGACATATTAAATCGACAAATGATTTTGTTTTATGCGTGCAAAACATCATAAAATGTAAGAAGATCCTAAAATTTGAAAAATAGTATGGCATATGTTCATTAAACTATTTAAAATGATAACATCAAAATATTTGGGGGTAAGTGCAATGAAATTCCCAAAACTTGTTATGAATGGGTATTTGAGTTATAAAGTTTTTAATAAGTACAATAAAATCCTAAAACTTATTAATAATTTATTAATAAAGTGTAATTGAGTTTTAAAACTTTCAAAAAGTGCATGAGTTTTAATAAAGTTTTAGGATTTGATTACACTTTTTGTTAGTTTTAGGACTCGATTGTACTTTTGTAACAAGTTTTATAACTTAATCAAAGTTTTTGAAAGTTATAGGACTTGATTGCATTTTCATGATAAATTATATGACTTAGTTGCATTTTTTGAAATTTTTGAACTTAATTACATTTTCATGACTAATTTTAAGATTTATGATGTACTTATTACAAATATCTATGATGCCTCGTGAATAGAACACTAAAACTTTCTTTTTTTGCTAACGCTATTTCCATTCCCTTATTGGTATGAGCATTTAATTTCGGGCTGATTCCCTACAATTAGGAGAAATTATATGAAACTCCCTCGAATTTCGGAATAATACGCATTCGACTCTAAACTATCAACTGTTACCCATTAAATGCTTTGCTGGTTCATTCAATAAACCGCATTGCCCATAAAGATCCACCATGCAAGCGTAGTGTTCTATTCCAGGTTTGATTCCATATACATCTTTCGTGAGCCTGAAATATTCACGACCTCTTCAAGCAGTCCTGCATGGCTGTAAGCAGTTAAAATACCAGCAATAGTTATCTCATTTGGTATAATTCCCTCATTTATCATACACTCGACAAGCCGAACAGCCTCCTTACCTCTCCCATGCAAAGCAAAGCTGAATATCATTGAAGTCCATAGCACAACATTCGAGTCTTGACTCTGCTTGAATACTGACATTGCATCATCGAGGCTCCCACATTTGGAATACATATCATTAACGGGGAAGAAAGGTGAACATCCAGGTAATAGCCAACTTTCAGGATATAGGCATGAATCTTTCGACCAAGTTCTAATATACCAACATTTGCAGATGCTGAAATAATGCTTGTAATGGTAAATTTGTCCACCTTCATACATTTTTGGACCATCGTGTTAAATACTTCAAAGGCATTTTCATAGTTGCCATTCTTCACATACCCAGAAACCAATGAACTGCATGCACATGCATCCTTATAAGCTATCTCGGAATTCTCTGTGCTCATAAACATTAAAGGCCAACAATTAAATACTATTGAAGCCTTTTCAGTTTCTCCACATTTGCAATACATGTCAATGAGAAGTCCTGATAAATTCATTACTGTTGATTCCCAATCTGGTAACTATCCCATGAACTTGCCTTCCAACATCCAAAAGAGAGAAAATACTAGCCCAACCCAGAGCTATGGAAAAGGTCACCTCGTTAACCACTGGTCCTTTTTCCTTCATCTCATAAAGCAATGCCAGTGCACTTCTTTCTAGTCCATTTTGCATAAGCCCATCTATAATCGTTTTCCAACTAGCAACATCTTTGGAAGGCATCCTTTGAAATAGATCAAATGTTTTCTCTATATCTCCATCACGTAGGTCGGCACCGATCATTACATTCCAAGAAATGGTATTCTTGTCTCTCGTCAAATCAAACAACCTCTCCGCAACAATAACATTGTCACGCCCCGATCCTCGGGCACGCGCCCATCCCTCACCTTGGTCAATTTAAAATTTGCGATATCCCAGGACGTATCGCCGACCCTTTCATTTTTATATGCACATGCGGAAACAATTAAAAATCCATAGACAATAAAATATTGGGATAGAACAATAGGACTAAATTTCAAACCTTCACTCTTATATACATTGCAAACCGGTGCACATATATATATATACAAAGTGAACTATTAAGTCCAATTCATATTAAGCCAGTTTAAAAACAAGGTCTACAAGCAGAAGTGGGGTTCTACAAGCTACAGGTCCCTGTCCTCCTCTTCACCATTCTCCACACTCCAACCGGAGCCTTCAGCAAATTGCATCGGACTTTTGAGATCTTCAAAATCCAAGTCTACTGCATCTAGGGACCTGAAATGGTTATTCAATAACCAATGAGACAACGTTTTAGCAAGTTTTACCCCATAAGACCCGATTAGTAAACCAATATACCTTAGGGCTGCCTATGCACAACACAAGTCAGAGGACTTACTTTGGCCTTAGATTCTACATGCATATTAGCACAGTTCAAATATGCGCCAAATCATATCACATCATAGATCAAAGCATCGATCAAATGGATCTAGTCGATTATGTCTTAATCAAACCATTCACCAATCATTTCCACTCAATCAATCAATTCACAACATCAGATCAAAGCAATGATCAATCGACCTAGTCGATTATATATTAATCAGACCATACTTTCCCCACAATGTATATCTAGTTGTCGAGCACATGTGCATTCTCTTAGGCACTAGTTTACCAAAGTGATGCATCAAATCACCAAGCCCACATGTCTCTTCTAAGATGCCACACTTAAATTCTTGGTCTCACGTGCATTCTCTTAGGCACTAGTTCGCCAAAGTGATGCATCAATTCACCGAGCCCACGTGCACTTTTTACAATGCCTGAGCCCACGTGCATTCTTTTAGGCGCCAAGTCTGTCAAAGTGATGCATCAAATCACTGAGCCCACATGCTCTTTTTACAATGCCTTACTCTGTCACCAAGCCACGTGCATTCTCCAGGAGGACATACCGAGTCTCCGAGCCACGTGCATTCTCCAGGAGGACATACCGAGTCTCCAAGCCACGTGCATTCTCTAAGGCGACCTTTTCGCCAAGATGACATATTCAATCACCAAACTCACATGCATTCTCGAGGTGATATTCCAATTCACTGAGTCTACGTGTCTTCTCTCAGGTGATTTCCAACTTACTTTCGATACCGACAACCAATACCCGACGGTTTCTCAATCAAAGAATTAAAATCACATCACTTAGGAATATACCCAAAAATTCACAATTAATTTAATTTGGCACGATTCAAAGCTCAAATAAATAAAAGGACTACACCATGACAATCAACATGAAATTCTGGTCACTGGCCATTTTGGTTGAATTTTCAGAAAAATAAATAATTAAATAATTAATTTCGAAAATAAATAAATAAATATCAAAAATCCAATTTAGGTCCGTAATGCTTGATTGGACAACATAATGAATCAGGAAAAATCTCGAGATGCATTTAATAATTAGAATACGTCTCTACTTGCTAATTACACTAATCATTAAGTCATTAATCTAATCGTTCTAAACTAATCTAACCACATAATTGTACTTAATTAAATATAATTAACCTTTAAGCATAATTAGAAAACTAAGAAAGCATTAGTGAGTAAAACTCACTTGGCAAAGCAAAGACCGGAACACCGCGATGACGATGCAACTCTGGCCGAAATCAGGCTTTCGACGAACTTGGACTGGGCCAAGAAACCTTGCAAGCCCATAGAAAATTTTGGGCTTAGACCTACTGAAATTCTTGGGCTGAGCTGGATTTGACTTCAAGACTGGGCTGAGCTTGTGAATTCGGTGGCCCAAGGAGTTGATGTCTTCAAATGGGCTTGCAGCTGCACTTTGGTGGATTACGTGGGCCTGTTCTTTGTTGGGCTGCTGGACTTTTGCGTTTTGAGGGACTGGGCTACGAAAAACACTTGCTGGGCTGCTGCTTGAAGAAAATTCGACTGGACCGGCTTGCACGGGCTGAAGGTGCTGGGCTTCATGGGCTGCAACTTTTCTGGGCCTGACTTGTGGCCCAAATGGGCTGAACGTGTGTGGCTGACTGAGCTGGGCCTGGCGAGAGAAGCAACAAGGCCCGAGGGACTGAAGACTGCTGGGCCGACGAACTGACCCAATTCGCTGGGTTGTTGGGGTTGGCCAATCCAGTGGGATACACGAAGAAGCAGCTCCATCGCTGTTGCTGGGTGAACTCAAAATCAACGCTGGAAGGGACGAAGGAGTTGAGTCAACAAACCGGCAGAGGGAGCGGCTTCGGTTGACCAGTGGGGACGCGTGGACGGCGAAGCAGCTGCAGCAGTTTTGCTGGTCTTCGGTGACCCGCTGGAAGCCACGTACGTGGATGGCTGAAGCTCGAGTGGGCTCTGCTGGGTCAACAAACCGTTTGAGAAGAACCGAGGTTGATTGGTGTGCTGGCGATGGAAGGAAGCAGGGCTTGCGGATGTGGCCGAAGCTGCTAGAAATCACGGGCTTCACTGGCGTCTTTGGTGGATGGCAGAGTCAACAAATGGGCAAAGAAGACACTAGGTTGACTGGTGGGCGCTCAATGTTGGACGAGTGGCAAAGGAGAGGAACTTCAGTTTGCTGCTAGGTGTTTCGGTGGAGTGGCGTGCAGATGTGGAGATGCTGGCAGTGGCAAAGTGAAGTAGAGTTGCAGTGTTCTGTCGCTGCTGGTTGGGAGAGATCGACACTAAAGTAGCCGCTCGTGTCTTCAAGCGATGCTGGAGGAGAATCGTGGCTGAGGAGTCAACAAAACCGGTTCTGCTTGAGAGAAGTTGTTGAAGGTTGACTCAACGTGGCCGCTTCAGTTGAAGGCGAATAGCAGCGTGAGGGAGAGCTACTTTGGTCACCACCTGCGGATTCTACTGAAAAATTTGACTGAGCGTGCGAAGGGAGAGAGAGATGGAGATGTGCTGGCAAAGACGCAGGAAAAAGAGAGCAAATTCTGGCCGAGAGAGAGAACTGCAATGATCAACGCCAAAGAAGGAGAAACCGGAATTGACAGGGGCGGCGAAGGAGGGGGAGACAGCGATGGGAGGGGCCCAAGGTCAGAAATCTCATCTCCTCCATTAACTCAATGTCCCCCATTACTTTTCACAAATAAATCTCATTATAAGCCAATCTAAATGCAAATGTTGCATTCCCTTTGTCCTAGCTCCGAATTTGACAAATTGGAGTTTCAATTTCTCCAACAACTTCCCCCATTGAGATCCAAATTGGATGAAGAAAAATCCTTTACAATTCTTTGTAAGTCCTTGGCACTTAAAGGCTCAGTTTAGAAGTCTCAATTTCCATCGATTTAGTCCATTTGAATTTCCGCTAACTTCCCGCGACGTCCGAAACGTTTTTCCGTAAAAATCTCGGAATCTCCGAAAAATCTTCTGAGATTGAGTCGACGTTCCTGGAATTTATTGTGACCCGACAGAATCTTCAATTTCTGAAATCGAACTTAAATTCACAATTAATTTCACTTGGCGTGTTTTTTAACGTGACCTAGGCTACTATCTAACTTTCAGGTATTTTTAGGGCAAATGATCCGTGGTCGATTTTCTTTGAGTCACAATGAACCCACTCGACTTATTGGCGACTCTCTGTTGTCGTGAAAATCTTGAGAATTCAAATATGGACACAGGGTGCCAAAAAAATAATAAAATCAGTTTAGTGCCAGTCGACGAGAATTTTCCAATTTAGTGGTGTCACCCACGATTGGCCACACATCTCTGTTGAACCAGCCTATCTTCGATTTCAGATCAATTTTATACTGTGCTGCAATGGTCTCTAAAGATAGACACGGTTGAGAAGCCGATTCCTAGTCGAATTCTCAAGTCTATTTGTCTAAAAATCCTTATTGGTTTCCCTCTAACCTAGTTATCTCAAGAGTGATCAGTTCTGAGAACAGCCCTATAGGTGCGTCAATGAATTGTTCGATTTATTCAATAGAAAACAGAGTTGAAAATCTGGGATATCACAAACATCCCCGCATTTCGCATAAACATCAAGAACAGAGTTCGCCAACACTGCATCAACATGAATTTGGTTTCTGATGATCCACCCATGAACACCTTTCCCCAGCTTGAGCTCATTTATGCCCGAACAACACTTCAAGACACTCGACAAAGTGAAGTGATTCGGACAAACACCCTCGATCACCATAGCCCTGAAAATATCCAAAACCATCCCGCAAGACCCGTCGCGCATGAAGCTAGATAGAAGAATTGTCCAACCTCGGACGTCTTGCACAGACAATACACCGAACAGCTTCCGGGCATCACCCGACTTTCGAGCTTTCGCATTAAGAGCCAGGACGTAGTTGCCAACACTCGCATTCTGCACAGAGCCTTTCTTGATTGCCGTGGCGTGGAATGTCCCTGCCACCGTCTCCGTCCTCGAGCGGCTGACAGGGGTAGAGTGCCGACACCGACACCGGACTCCATCGAGCTCCAAGATTGGAGGGTTCACTGTTGCCGGGGCATGAGAATCTTCGAAGAGGAATGGTCGGGGATTGAACAGGGGAAGGGAGCCAAGGCGTCTGCAATCAGCCCTCAAGTTCACTCTTGCTTTCATAACCAATTTGCTTTTGAGCTTTTCCGCTGTGTCTGCTTAACTGTATATGGTCTAGTCAGGAGTTTTGTAACGGTCGTGGGGCATTTATAATGGAATTTGCACCATTAACAATTTAAAAAAAAAGGAAAAATATCATTTATTGAAGATATAATCACTATTGGATAATGAACTATAAAAATGAATCACATGACGAAGGAAATAGCCAATAATATTCATATTTCTAAAGATAAGTTATTTTACAACGCATAATTTATTTAATTTTTGATACACATAGTAAGTACTCAAAATTCATTTATCCTTGTTTTATTTTTTTCCCTATGAAGAAGTGATAAACGTATGGAACGGAATGACCATTTCATAATCAAAGTTATGAAACTAGGGAATGCGAATCATATTTGGTATGAGCATTTAATTTCTGGTTGATTCCGTACTATTAGGAGAAATTATACGAAACTCCCTCGAATTTTGGAATAATACACATTCGACTCTAAACTGTCAACCGTTACCCATGATTCCCTTGATTTTTTTATTTTGTTATAACTATATTTTCTGTTAGCACGTGCAGGAAAAATTTAAGGGGTAAAAGTATATTTTCATCCCATTTTTGAAGGAAATCTCTCTTAGAGTTGCCCCGTTGAAGGCCACAGGCCTCTCTCACCTTCCGAATGGAACAAAAATTTTTTTTTTGATGCCCCGAGAACCCCCGTACAACCGGCAGCCGGCGAGGTAAACCTAGGATGACGCTAGTGGAGGACCCTCCACCTCGACGTCACACTTAAAATCCCGTGCGGCCAGCGGGATTCGAACTCCTTTCCTCCTCGCAAAGGATCATGAGAGCCTTATCCAACTGGGCCATCATAGGCGGTAATTAATTTTCTTGCCACAAGCTAGAGAAAAAAATAAGCACTGAGTTGTCGGATCCAACTAATCAACTGATCGTGTAATGTGCATTCTAATTATTTTGTCTTAATCGTCATCGTAGCCACTAAAAAAAGGGAAAGGTGTTCCTCCACTATTTCGTATATTCAATTGACCTTCTCAATTTGTTGTAATGAAGTCATGTTCAAAGATGGAAACTCTCAAGTATCAAACTTTACATAATCTTCATTTCTTCTCTTGAATTAGACAATTGTTCAACAACCCTCTCTCTTCCTCTCTTTGAACATTTCGTCTCCCTTTGAAGAAAAAAGTGAATCATTTCATCGGCATTGCATAATCCGTTAGTAAACATATCATTAGGAAATCTTATAGATAAAGAACTTTTTGATTTTTCATGTCCTTAAAGTTTGTTAACAGCAAATTCTTCGAACTGATGCCAATGAAAAATATTGGGCATCAATCATTCTCGAAGAAATAGATTGAAAAAAAAGGAGAATATGCAGAATTAAAAGTGGAAGGTTAATAAATGCCGAGATGTGTTATCACTCCGCTTTCAAGGAAATACTAGCCCTTAAATATGAAATTAAAAAATTCAAAATCCATCTTATTAGTTATCATTTTCTTGTCAAGATGGACTTTGTTTCCTTTAACTTGATGAGGAAGTTCAAACAGAAGTAGCAGCCTCGTCTGCAACTTATTAGATAAATTGAATGGTTTTAAGATATTCTTTTCAGTTCAACAATATGAAATGAGAAAATAATACTCTTGCATATCTTTTGATTAGACCCAAGGAAGACTTGTCACTTTTCGTGTTTATTTCCATAAGTCCTAATGGTGAATTCCAAACGCAAGACATGAGACCTAAATTTCCCAACATAATTTATCCTCTTGAAGTTCTGGACTTGATCTAGTCTAATGCTCTTTTTGATATTCTCACAAACCTCATGTGGGAATATCAATATAAAATCTTCAAAAAGTATGGCGGATTGGATTTTCAACCAAGTGGCATGTATCCGAAATATCCATTTATTCATCCTATGTCTCTCTCTCCTGAAGATGAAATTCCAGAAGAACTCTAGTGGTTTATTAGTATGTCTTCAATTGTCATACAATAGCCATTGAGTTTCCAATAACCAAAAGACCAGGGATCATTTGCCAAGCATTTTGAGAATTTGGTGGTGGAAAATACATTCATTTCGCAAAAATGCTTTGCTGGTTCAAGACTCCAGCAGAGTGAAAGGCCTTTCTCACAGAACGGTTATGGACGTGTAGACTAGATCCAGAGTTGCAAACAATTATCCTTTTCTACAAGCCGTGGATGTCTATTAACACTAGATAGCACCTGTTCCGGATACTCGACAAATGTAGGAGTTCCAACATACAGAGCACAAGTAATTCCTGCCAAGCTTTTACAAGACATTCCCACGCTGTATTGGAGCTTCACCACGAGAATATCGGGAGGTTCAGAGGGTCCCTTTTGAAGCCAACTGAATGTTTCCCACCTGGAGTATGGCTCTGGGACGATATGATGTTCATTGGGATTATTCGGGGGATTATCTTAAGACAAAGCCCCTGATTGATGCTGCTTTTGCATAATTCAGAAAAACCAATCCAAATTCACCATCATCATCTTAGGATCCGTGGGGTGGATTGCTTTTATCAAGATCCTTCTGACTATGGAATATCACTCAACATACACCAATAAATGTGGACTGCCACCCAACCAGTCATGGCAGGAGCGCATTTGTTGCCAAGTAATATTCTATTAGGTGGAGCCAAAAAAGTCTTTTTTCTCTCCTCTCTCTTTTCCCATCTTCTTCTTCAACCTTGGAGAGGGTTTGAGCTAGTCTCACCTCCCCTCTCTCTCTCATTGATTTTGTTTATGTTTTATCGTTCCTTTCTTATTTTTTCTTCTCTCCTGATTTAGAGTTGGGAGTTTTCTATTCCCAGTCTAGTTCTTGATTTGGGAGTTTGAGCTCTTTCGATCTAGTCTAGATTTGGGTAATATTTTCTCCCAATCTAAATCTGGGAGGTTAACAAAGATGCTTTTGGGGATTCGATGCCCCTCTGCCTTGTTAGTGTATAGGTTTTCTGCCTCCAATTTTAATAATAATTGCAGGAGTTTTGGCATCTCGTTGAATTACGGAGATTTGCTTCTCCACATGTTAGATCTGTGTTTGTTTAACATATTAGGGTTATTTCCGTATGACGATGGTATAGAGGAAGGCCAACCTAGGCATGCATTGCCAACAAGCAATGTTGTAATTATTGAAGAAGGAATTTCCGGCATGTACTCATTACTGACAAGACACGAGATTTAGTGATCGGCCACCAATTTTGTTTGATAGATCTATTCATGTGGAATGAGATTGTACTTAACTTTGCAAATGCTCCATTGATCCTCTTTATGTTCTGGATTTGGCTTTATTTTTTAGCATTCATACTTTGTTTTGATTTGCTTTGCATGAATACTATGTATTTCTACATTCCTTTAAGTAATGACTATAATTCTTTTCGACCAAAAAAGATAAAATATTCCATTATAATCTAGCAATATCCCATTAGGATATAGAGATGTCCCATCAATTTCGTATTAGTCTCTTAAAAAATTAGGATTTGAATCTTTTGTGATTCTCTCATCTAGATTACAGAAGCCTTTAGAAAAACATAGAAAAGAGATGGATTAGGAAAGTGTTTATTAAAAAAAATTGAAAAGATGATTGAGACATCGTCGCAACCTCCTCTTTCTGTTCAATGGGGAAAATAAGGGGTCTAGGGGTAATGCCCAAAAAGGCAGGTTGATGGCCCTTCATTGGGTATGGGCTCTCCCAAGCGCATACATAGCATGGCATTGGATTCTAATTTAAGTTTGATTTAGCTTATAAATATTCTGTGGAGTGGGAGTCGCCGCTAGTCATTTCGGGTCGATTAAAAACCAATTGAGATGCGAGATTGTTGTCTCTATTCCTACGCAACTAGAGTTTCTACGTTTGAGGGCTTGTTTATGCTAATATTTCTATTGGCGCCTTTTTGGTACCGCTAAACCAAATGTTGTTTATCTAGGTGGCCATTCACTCTTGATTACCAATTATAATCTTAATGTATCAAAGCTGATAAGTGTCCATGCAAATGTTTTAATAGGGTTGTTTTCTCTAATATTGAGACTAGTTCTAACTTAATATAGGAAAGAAATTAACACTCAATTTATGAAAAGCAGTGTGGTAAGTAAACACCTAAGAAATTGAAATGACTTGAAGGTAAATATGGAAAATGAAAGCCCAATACAAGTCAAGCAAATAATATTACATGTACTTTTTATTGCACCACAAGACCCATAAGCGAAATGAGAATTTAAATATGCATGAAATTACTTTAAATGCATGAAACTATACTAGATAATTCTTATCCATGCAAAGTGAATTATTTACAAAAGTGGTTGTAAAATACCGAAATAGCACTAAATTAGAAAAATTTCATAAATGTCATTTCTAACCTAATTTGATACTATCCTATATTTTTTTATTTTGAAAATTTTCAGATTTTTCATTTTCTAATTATTATTATTTTAAAAAATTAATTCACTACATCAATCTATACTTGATTTACATGAACATGAACCAGCTCAGAACATGAATATCACAATAACCAAGCTCGAATTAATCGTATCAAGATCGAAACTTGGTTTGGGCATTTCATTGAACCTTGGGTACACATTAAACTACCCCAAACAACTTTTTTGAGCCATATTCATGGCCTTCAATTTCAACCCATGAGTAATCTTAAGTGGGGTTAAAGCAATACTATTATACTAACACATGAAGAGAACTATATTATCTAGGATTCAAAGCCTAAAATGCACAGTAACAATTTAAATTAGCCTAAAATGTGTGTGTCTAACCTATTGTTTTTATTTTTTGGTAACCGAGGATTCCACCACGAGCCCCCTGTGCCCGGAAGGCACCGATGGGCCGGGCCCCTATACCTCGGTGGAGACTAGCATAGGACTCCACCACCATTGCCCCCCCACTTAAGACGCTAGCACCTGAAGATTTGAACCTGCGACCTTGGCGATGAGGAGAAAGCCTTGAACCATCACAGTTGCCCACCGGTGGGTGTGTCCACCCTATTGTTTTTTTTTTTTTTTGGTAAAGGTAATTATATAAATAGGGAAAGCCAAAAAACACAGAATACAGCACCAAGAACTTTCACTCATAATACGAACATGCCGGATGAGTGGAAGGGAGCCGAAGTAAACGAAAGGGAACATAGGAACAAAAAACACAGCTGAACAAACAACAACACAAGCCTAGGCAAAATGCCACAAGGTAGAGAAACAACATAGAAAACCACCTAACTAGGTAAGATGAGTGTTTGTTTTGTCAAAAACAGAAGGGTCAAAACCCCGCCCACGCTGAAGCCGCCTGTTCCTATGGTTGTCCAGCACCTTGCTGAAGGTAAGAACTTTATCCTTAACAACTTTGATAAGGTGTTCCTTCAAAGCAGAGACCTCCAGCGCTTCGCCATGAAAGATGATGCTGTTCCTTTTCTTCCAGATTAAGTGGCACAAGGCGCCAAAAGAAAATCGGGAAATGGAGTGGAAAAAATCATTACTAGAGAAGAATCTCAGGGCCCAACGGATGGTCTCCGTCCAAGGCCTATTACGCCAAGGAAGATTACACCATACAACCCAGAAAAAAGCAAGAGTCATAGGGACATGGCACTCGAAAAAGAGATGATTGATCGAGTTCGGAGTGGCATTACAAAAGGCACATAATTCATAGTTGATTCTGCCATAAGATAAGAGAAGAACTTGAGTAGGTAGGCGATTCCTGATAATTAACCAAAGGTTAAATTGAAATCTAGGTGTCATGGACATGTTCCAGATAAAGTGGGTCTAGGGAATATGGTCCTTTTTGGTTCTTAGAACCTCCTAAGCTGAAGCCATCAAGAAGATCCTAGAAGACAATCCTCGCCAAGAGAACCTGTTAGGGGCTTGAGCAAGGGTTGGAAGGGAAAGGTCCCAATACTCCAGAAGAGACCTGAAATGTTGACTCGTCGGTAAAAGAAATTCAGCAACCGTTGCTTGTTGAGAAATGCCCGAATTACAATAATAGACTTCGGAAGGAAGAGGTTCAGCGGGCCTTCCTAGTGCCAATTGTCATGCCAAAGTGAGACCGACCGACCATCTCTCACTTTCCAATAGAAGGATAGCCTAAAATCCCTTCTCAATTTTAGAATAATCTTCCACGCCCAGGAGCATATGGTAGGAGTGGTAGAGACCTAGAAATTAACCCTCTTTAAGAAGTAAGAGTGGATCCAATGGCACCAAATGGACTCTTTATATGTAAACAAAATCCAAATATATTTAAGAATATCCACTTTGTTGCATTCTTGCAACCTTCGTAACCCGAGACCACCCTCATCCTTAGGAACACAGACATCCTCCCAAGCAACCTTGGTGCCTCCATGGCCAAGGGACGAGCCCTTCTAGAGAAATTGCCTCAAAATACGCTCAATATAGTCTAACACAGAATAGGGGAGGGTAAAAACATTGGCCCAAAAGGCTTGAATAGAATGAAGCACTAACATAATCAACTGAAGTCTTCCCACAAAGGAGAGAAACCGGCGGGTCCAAGACTGAACCCAAACTGTGATCTGGTCAACGAGAGCAATGCAATCCATTTTCCCAAGCCTAGAGGAAATGATAGGCACTCCTAGGTACGGCACTGGAAGTTTCCCTTCCTGGAAACCAAAAGCCATAATAATATTTCTCCACACGGAAGGAGGTGCCCCTACAAGAAAAACCTCACTTTTGTTCTTATTAGAAAGTAATCCGCTCCAAGAGGAGAAGCTATCAAGACCTCTCTTGAGGAGAGTCACCGATTTCAAATCAGCATGACAAAATAAAAAAAACATCATCGGCAAAGAAAATATGAGAAAGATTGACGGCTTTACACCTCCAATAATACTTATAACCTTTTTGAGCTGTGCAAGAACTCAAAATCCCAGAGAAAACCTTCATGACAAGGGTAAAGAGATAAAAGGACATAAGATCTCCTTGTCGAAGCCCTTGTCCACCTGGGAAAAAGCCATGTAGCTTGCCATTGACGAAGATGGAATATTTCGGTGTGCGAACGCAAACCATAATAAGTTTGATCATCCAATCAGGAAAACCAAAAGCTAACAGGGTGAGCTCAATAAAATCCCAGTTGACTGTATCATAAGCCTTGTGGAAGTCCACCTTAATAGAACACTTTGGCAAGTAAGGATCACAGTGGAAACCTGCAAACAACCCCTGGGCTAAGAGAATATTGTCCATAATTCTCTTACCATTGACAAAGGCATTATGGGAGAAGCTTATCAGATCATCCAGCATAGCCGCTATTCGATTGGCCAAAATGTTGGTAATAATTTTATAATTAGTGTTACAACAAGCTTGGGTCTAAAATCAGAAACGGCACAAGTGTTAGGAACTTTAGGCACCAAAGTTAAAATCGTGTTGATGACCTCCCTTAACAACTGACCCGTGGAGAAGAAATCCTTTACAGTATCTAAGACCAACGGCCCTACTAGCTCTTAATTGCTCTTATAGAATTCCACTATAAACCCATCCGGTCCAGGAGCTTTGCCACGGGCCAAAGAAAACAGAGTATCATGGATCTTAGAATCCAAAATCGACATAGAGAGAGCACAAACTTGGTCAATCGTAAACGGCCTCCTGATGAACTCCTTTAACTCTTGCAACGAAAGCTTCACAATAGAAGCTTGCGGCGATAGGAGGTTAGAGAAGAAGGAGACGAATACCGAAGGAACTAAGTCTGGATCCACGACTAAGGAGCTTGAAGGATCTTTAACCGAGAGGATTCGGTTCTTGAGCTGTCTTCTATTAACTGACTAATGAAAAAAATTTGTATTAAGGTCACCTTTCTTGAGCCATCTCATTCTGGATTTCTGTTTGAAAATTGATTCCTCATGGGTACGCAAGTCAACAAGGACCCGATGCTGGGTCTTCTCTAGATCAACAAGCATAACATTTCTTGGATCCTCCTGAAGACCAAGCTGGGTAATACGTAAAGCATTCCTTGCCTCTTTAGTCCTCACTGAAATGTTAGAAAATGCCTCTTTATTGAGCTGCTTGAGACGGCCTTTGAGAGCCTTTAACATACAAAATAATTTGAACATAGGAACCCCATCTACTAGACTCTCCCAGATTTGTTGTACAATAGAAAAAAACTCATGATACTTCATCCAGAATTCAAAAAACTTGAACGGCTTCCTTCTTGAAACCGGGTTGAGAACTTTGACAACCATGGGGGAGTGGTCAGCGATTCGTGGGTTCAAAAAGGAAGCTTCGGAGAAGGAGAATTGATCATTCCACTTGGGATTAACCAGAACTCGGTCAATCTTCCTCATCTTTCTACCATCGCTAGAAGAAGTGGACCAAGTATATCGAATACCGATATACCTTAAATCCTCCAACTCAGCTCAGGCTAGGCATTGGCTGAATTCATTAAAGTAAGGTATCCAAGCCATGGAACTCCCACTACTTGCACGATCCGATGGATCTTTGATGGCATTAAAGTCGCCAGCAACCATCTAAGCCAAATCCTACATAAGACGGCTCATTCGAGCAAGGTCTTCCCATAGGAACGATGACGAACAAACGAATGTTCACCATAAATAACTGAAAGACAACAAGTTAGACCTGTCAAAATAAACTTCAAGTGCCCATGGATAGCCTGAGCATTAATCGTTGAGACTTCAAAACAAACAAAATCCGAATTCCATCCAACCCAAATTCTCCCGCGAGGGGCAAACTCATAATTTGCAATCCAGTTCCACCCCATCAAAAAACATGAGGAAATAGGATCAAAAAGAGATTTGGGAACTTTAGTCTCGAGGAGACCAACAAAACATAGGTTATTCGAAGAAACAAAACTTCTAACTTCAGCACGCTGTTGACACCTAAATTTTTGGGGTTAATTTTTGCTAAATAATATAAAAAAAAACACACACACACACACACATGGCATATAGTTTAGAAACATTTTATTTTCATTTTTTGTTTTATTTTATTTTAGGCTGCCGGGGAAGGAAAGATTTTTCACATATTCCGTTCAAACTTTTCATATTTTTAAGTAATATACACTAGGGGTGTATTTCGTGCAAAAAGGGAATTTTTTTGGATAGAATATGTGAAAAATACAAAAGAGAATATCACATGTGGTGCAATGATATATTCAGAGAATTATGCGCGAGTGAAATTGGAAATAAAATATGCTTCAAAGATCTAAAATTTTCCCCTATAAAAGGCGTTGCACACGTACGGACAAAGGGGGGAAGGAATTTGAAAAAATTTTGGAGCAAAAAGAGGGCTTCGCTTTGGTGAAAAAGAACACAAAAAGAAAAGCAAAAAGGAGAGAAAAAAGATGAAAAGGTGAAAAGTGACGTGAGAGAGAGACCAAAAAAAAAGAAAAGAGAAAAAGGAAACCCTCACGTTACTGTTCATCGTCTTCTTAGTGGGGGTGTCCTCGCTTTTGCCACCGTCGCACCGCCGCCTCTGCTCACCCGACGCCGCTACCGCCCCCCCGACGTTCCGCAGCCGCATCTTCGTCCGCGACGCCCCGACGCCGCCCTTGCCTCTGCCCGCGGTTGAAGTCTCCCTTCTCGTCCTCGCCAACCCGTCCGCGACGCCCCCCGACGGTAGCTGGTCCAGATCCGCAGCGGCCTCGTTCCGGTCCGACGCCGCCGTGCTTCCCCAGTCGCCGATCATCACGCCGCCCGAGCACCACGAAGCCTGCAGCTCGACGCCGTTTCGATCTCGCCGCCCCGACGCCGCCGCACCTGCTGCTGAGTCCTCCGTCCGCGACACCCACGCCAGATCCGGCGTTCGCAGGAGCCCTCGCCGGAACCTAGGAGCCCAAGCTCAACCCGTCCGCCTCGCCTCCGCCCGCTGCTCGTCGTGCCCTAACCGGTGTCCTCGCCGGAACCCTAGCCGGAGGCTTCCCCTCGCCGGACCTACCAGCTTTATTTTTTTTTCTTTTTCTTTTTCAGGAAAAAGGAAAAGGAAAAAAAGAGAAGTAAAAGAAAATTTAGGTATTTTCTTTATTTTATTTTATTATTTTTGCTATTTTTATTTTGTCTTTTTAGTGTAATTATTCCTTTAATGTGAAATTGAAATTCCACGATATGAAATTGCCTGGAAATTAGTGATTGTCAGTCCGATTTTCAAGCTCGAAATCCGACTCGCAATTACTTAAAAAATTGCCAATCCGATCTCCCGCTCGAGATCCGATTCGTGATTTATGTGAAATTGGCCAACCCGATCTCATGCTCGAGATATGGTTCGTCGATTTGGGTATCAATATGGCTTGATTTGCTGTGGTGTTACTTAAATTAGCTTTCTTTAAAAAAAAAATAAAAAAAATGTAGCTTTAGGGTTTGCATGTTCACAATAGGTATTTTATTTCGAATTTTCAAAAATAAAAAAAATCAAATCAATTCATTTAGGTTGCTAGTTCTTTTAATTTGGATTGCATGTTTAACTATTTGGCAATTATTAATTTTGAAATTAAAAAAAAAGGGAAAAAAGGAAAAACATAAAAAATCATCATGCATAATTCATGTAAAATTAGGGTATATTTTGCACGTTATTGCATATTAGGATAGAAATTGCACTTAAGTTAATTTAGATAATTTCTTAATCTACTATAAGTTTAGGTATTTTATTAAATAGATTGCATTTTAGGATTATCTAGGTTAAGATAATATTTTAATTTAAATTAGGATGTGGCTCAACTTAATTCCTAATATAAATTAAATAGAATCTTAATCTAATTAGGTAATTTTCACATTTCATCTAATTTCGAATTTCAAGAGAAAATACCAAAAATGCCTTAGAATAAATTGATTTCATTTTTTAGATGGATTGCATCTAGGGTTAGAATTTATTAAGTTAAGATAACATTTTAGTTTAATTAGGATTTGGTTTAGCCTAATTCCTAATATAAATTGAATAGAATCTTAACTTAGTTAGATAATCTCCACATTTTTTCTGATTTTGAATTTCTTGAAAAATACAAAAAATGTCCTAGGTTAAATTAGTTTCATTATTTAGGATAAAACGCATTCTTTTAGGAAAATGAAAAATCATTGTGCTCGTCGTCAATTTAGGTCATTTAATAGTTGTCGCACGTCATTTTAGTTAGTATTGCATTGCATGTTGCATGATTTTCATTAAATAAATGAAAGCAAAGAAAAAGAAATTGCGTGTTAAGTAGAAACCATATCTAGGGTTGTTGATGTGGATTTTAAATTAACACTGCAGATGCTTTCGTTGCTTTGAGGTAAGTTTTGCATTATTTAATTGATTTCTTGGATGTTAAATTGGTGGTTTGCGCACTCGCATGATCGCCTCACATGTTAGGAAAATAGATTTAAAATAAACCCAAGCTGCTTGCAAAAAAACATTTTTTCAAAATAAAAGAAATGGTACCAAAAGGGCGTTAGAGAAATCTAGCGTAACCAAGTCCCCGTACCCAAATCTCTGGTTCGTAGGAGTAAAGTAAATCTCCCATTACTTTACTTGGGTTTCTAATCGACCCACCAAAAATAGATTAGTGGCGACTCCTAATTAAAAATCAATTGCATGTTAAAAAACTTGAACCTAAAGTCGCGAATTGGTATGGGCTTGGGAGAGCCCGCGTTAAGTCTAGGCTTAACAATCCATTAGCCAAACCCTAGGTGGCTCATCACCCAAAAAATTGGTCGCGACACACGTCTTATGGGGTTTACTAGACCTCTTATATTCCAAATACCTGTATATATAACACAAAGAAAGCAAGATTACCTCTTTTTAGAGGCCATACGCCTTCTGATACCAGGAATCCTCGAAGCACCTGTCTCTCTTGCTCCTTCTCCTTCATCTTCAACCCCTCCAGAGTTTCATGTCTCCAATGCTTCTAAGATAGATTATCTTTATGAAGTCTCTCTTAGTGATGAAATCAATATTTCTGAAACCCAACTTCCTCTCATGAACCCTTACTCCGCTTTTGCTAAATCCAGCTTGTCTTTCTCACCTATTTGCTCCATTCGCCAGCTTATTCATCAAACCCCAAAGCAAGTAAAGGAGTATGTCCAGTCCTCCAAGTTTGACCAGCATCCTATTCCTACTACTAAAAAGGAGTACTTTGTTACTCTTTAGATCCCTCCAAAATTTCCCAGACAATGGGCTTAATAGGGATACACTCATGTCTATTACGATGCTGTTCGTCTTGCTCTTACCTTTCATGGTCGAAAAGGTTTGCCAGTTGTGGCAAGAATTGCTTTATTGGATACTAGGTTTTTACAATACCGGCATACTTGCATTGGTATTGTCCAAACTACCCTGAACGCTGGAATAATCTTTGTGACTTTGTATCCAAATTTCAATATTGCTTTTTCAGATTCCTAGCTACTCTCTTTTCTGAAAGTCCAAGTTCAGCTCACCGGAGCACCTCAAACTGCCAACTCTGTAGCTGCAACACTATATTACCAGATGGTTTATCGAGTGCAGAATCATGCTCTTGATCTTAACTTCAACAATGGCAATGAAGATGCCTTGTTTATCTGCATGTAGAATGATGAGGCGTCCTGCATCCATGTTCCCAAACAAATCCTGAAGGATATGTTGGCAAAGCTCATTCTAGAGACTTAGATTACCAACTATAAAAAACTACATCAGCATAACAAGCCTTTTCAGTCTATGGACTCTGAGTTCATCCGAAAAAAAGATGGACTGTTTTCATCAAATTTGGTAAGGAAAAGGAAGAAAGTTCTTCTATCTTCCAGATCCTCTTCATGATTGAACCATGTGTTCCTCAATCAATTTCCGAGCCAGACCCAAAAAAGCTTATTCGACACTTCAGCAGTGATGGACATCTTGTCCATTACTACAAAGACAACTATGGTCATCGTTTGTGGAATCCTTTTTGTCAATGTTCCTATTGCACAAATTCCCCTGACAAGGTAGATCCTTTAGCAAGATCTCCACCATGATGAAAAAAGCCAAAAGATAAGGTGTACCAAAGGTACTTGAACGGAGATCCCTCCGTTGATACTCTTGGTGAGTGTGATAAATACTAGTTTATGGTTTCCTATGCTCCACCTCCACCATCAGAGTTCAAAACCACACCCCAAGTTTTACCAGATCCATTGAAATCACCTCCACCATCTCCTCCTCAGAAAAAACAAGCTCCCTCCCCATTCTACAAGCCAATCCTAAAATGGGCTAAGAAGCACTCTTACCCCCTTGAAGTCCCAGCAAAAGCACCATCCACTTCTTCTATCGCCATATTCCATGATATTGACTTTTCTCTTCTTGTCAAGGAAAGTTCTAAACTCACGTTTTCTGCTTCAGAAGAGTTTATTGATCCATATGGTAGATACCGCCATATTCCTAAGATTCCTACCCCCACTGATGTAGATGAACATGGGAGACAGAGAAAGATTCCTGCTACTGAAGTTGTTCTAAATTGGCAATCAGAGACTTTGTTAGCACAAAACAATGCTTTCAAAGCAATTGATTCCAAGATTGGAAATGTGCAACAAGATCTCCGAAGGTATGATGAAACCACCAAAAAGATACTTTCTGAGTTCCAGAAAAGGCTTCATGCCTTGGAATCAGGACAATATCTTGGGTATCATTATCTTGAAAATCTAAAGCCAGAGATAGAAAAGCTTAAGAGGCAAATCCAACTTCTCGAAGAAGGGAGGTTTAGAGCTTTCGATCCACTGGCACCTTCGGTTAGAGCTGGGTATTCACCTCCACCACCACAGACGTCTATTTTTGCTGCAATTCTAGAAGATCCCTTAAAAAAAAAAAAACCAGATATGGCAGAAATACGAAACTGCCTCAAAACCCTGCAGAAGGACAAAGGAAAAGGAAAAATGCCACCTATAGAATCAAGTTCGATTGTTATAAGAGAAAGGCCAGATGAGATGATGTTATCCAATCCATTAGAATCTTTTCTAAAGGATTTAGGTACTCAGAAACCTGATCCTGATTCTATCATTCCAGAAAAACAGATTCTGTTCCCAGCTGAGCAAACTTCTCCTGATACTGAATCAGATTCAGTATCCCTTTCATTCTCTTCATCCTTCTCAATTCCTACAGTTGATTCTCTCCCTATTGCACCAATAACTTCATTAATATTCATGGCTGATCTCCCAGATGATGAGATGGAATTAAACTATTCTGAGCCAGAAAATGCTCAGACAAGCAATCCTGCACAACATGTATTCATAGCATCAAAACAGTTCTTCACCATTGATGATATTCCTTATCATAAATGGCCAGAAAGACTTGAAGACTTTCATACTTGGTTGAATACTCAGTCCATCACCAACCATGATATAAATGATGTCCTTTACAACTTTGTTACAAGGTTCACAGGCAACCTCAA
Organism: Eucalyptus victrix; assembly: GCA_016097545.1. NCBI lineage: Eukaryota > Viridiplantae > Streptophyta > Magnoliopsida > Myrtales > Myrtaceae > Eucalyptus > Eucalyptus victrix. The sequence continues at coordinate 56,406,153 of CM027839.1, read as the reverse complement.
ACTCTGGTGGAAATCAATTTCAGAACAAGACCATATCCATTTTCCGATGTCACCAAATGTCGGCTATGCCATTACTCTCTTATGCCATGTCTTTGTGGGAAAACCCAATAATCTTATAGAGATGAAAAGAAGAGAATTTTTCGAAAGAAAATGCTGCTCCCTCCAAAAAAAGTATCTTGATAAGCATTATCAAGTAATGCTTCAGCTTTTTTATCAGGTTGGCGCAAATCCAAATCTGAAGCATGTTTTCCTTACTTTCATCCCTGAAGAATTATCCCAGATGGTTGAAAGATCTTTCTTTGGAAAACAAAGAAGAATACCAGATATTCCCTTGGGAGAAATACATCAAGAAGTTCATTTATATCTCGAAGAATTATGCTTAAAGCGCCAGATGGTCCGTACCTACATCACAGATGACAAGTGCCTTGAATCAGCTTGTTGTTGCCAGAAGTTAAAAATTAAATGTTCCAAGCAAGACTATGATGGTACTTGTGGCAAGTTTTCCCGGAAAAAGAAACATTACAAGAAGTTCTGGATAAAGAAATCCAAACATGGCTCCAAGCATTTCCGGCAAAAGAAGAAATGGCGATACCTACGCAAAAGGAAGGATTGCACATGCCATAAGAAATCAAACCGTTGTAACATTTGCAATCAGAAAGGACATTTTGCCAAAAATTGTCCTCAAGCGAGAAAAGGCCAGAATCGTTTAATTCATCACATTGAGAATGAAACAGGTATCTCTCTTGAAAATGATGATATTGAATCTTTATTCTCTGCTGATGAAGAACCATCTGAACAAACTCTTTGTGTTATCCCCTTTTACCAAACTCCTAGTGAGACTAAGTCAGACTCGGAGTCTGAAGACATTTTTCACATATCCCCCACATCTTCAGAACCAAACCTTACATATTTTCAAGCCAAACCCACTGTCCTCATTTCCCTATAAAGATCCTCACCTCAAAGTTTGCCAAACCGATCACTGTTATTGCTCTCATTGACACTGGAGCAAGTTGTTCCATTCTAGACACTAAAGTCCTGCCTGAAGAATATTGGACTCCCTATGTCCGGTATTTCAACTCTGCTTCTGGAGATACTTTCTTCACAAATGTCAGATCACTTTAGTAACTGTCCAGTTTTTTCCTCAGTGTTCCATAACCACAAAAATCTTTGGATCAAGTCTCCTCAATAAAGACCTAATAATTAGGTGGGATATCATGACTCAAATCTCTTAGCTTTGCATTATCCCTAGAAAAGGTCTTATATATAAAGATCAATTCTCTGAGTTCGTCAATATTCAGAGACTCTTTTCCATTCATATGAGTTTACTAGATTCAATCATGCAAAAATTGTTAGAATCTTGTTCAGAATCTCATTCGGAATTCACTCAAAAATGTTCCCATCATTTATGGGAAAATCTAGAATTCTTTGTGCACCTTCCTTTAAAAAAAAAATGAAGACATCAACCCAACAAAGGCGAGTCATATGGGAATGAAGCCAGAACACTTGGCTTTAGCTCAAAGGGAATGCTCAGAACTATTGCAACAAGGCCTTATTGAAATCTCCAATTCTCAATGGGCTTGCGAACCCTTTTATGTTAATAAGTGCGCCGAGCAAAACAAGGGAAAAATGAGATTGGTAATCAACTATCAACCTCTCAATCTTTTTCTCCAAGATGATAAATTCCCTCTACCATCCAAAGATTCTCTCTTTACTAGTCTAACCAATGCCCACATCTATTCCAAATTCGACCTCAAAGCTAGATTTTGGCAATTGGGCATCCATCCTGAAGACAAATCCAAAACAGGATTCTGTATCCCAAACCAGCACTTCCAGTGGAAAGTTCTCCCTTTTGGCCTAAAGGTAGCATCATCCCTTTTCCAAAAGGCCATGTGTCGTATCTTCCAACCAATATTGGCAAGTGTAGCCATATACATTGACGATATTCTGCTCTACAGTCTTGACGAGCAGTCACATTGTCAACTCCTTGAGCAGTTTGCAGAGATCGTGAAGAAGCATGGTATTATGCTTTCTCAAAGGAAAATGAATATTGCCCAGACAGAAATTGATTTTCTTGGTATGCACCTTAACAAAGGAACATACTATCCAGGGCCACATATCGCTCAGGAATTATTGAAGTTTCCTGAAGACAACTTCACAACAAAACAAGCTCAGCAATTTCTTGGGATAATCAATTATCTTAGGGATTTTGTCCCAAACATTGCAAAGCTCCTGATTCCTTTGCAATCCATGCTGAAGAAGAATCCCCTACCTTGGGGAAAAACTCAAACTAAAGTAGTTGCTGAGCTTAAGGAGATTATGAAGAATCTCCCACCATTGCGAATACCATCAACAGGAAAACGAATTCTTCAAACTAACGCCAGTGATGAATACTGGGCATCCATCCTGTTTGAAGAAATTGATGGTAAGAGACACCTTTGTGCTAACAAAAGTAGAAAGTTTTTTCAAGCTGAAATGCATTACCATTCCACTTTCAAAGAAATCTTAGCAGTAAAAAATGGAATAAAAAAGTTTGAGTTTCATCTCATCGGCCATCACTTCCTGGTGGAACTAGACATGGCGTCCTTTCCCCAGATGACCAAGTTTAAACAGAAGCAGATTCCAAATTCTCAACTGCTTCGATGGGCTGAATGGTTCTCAAAATGCTCTTTTGAAACCAAACATATTCTTGGAAAGAAAAATGTGCTTGCTGACTTCTTGTCAAGACCCAAAGCACCAGCCGAAATCAACATGTACATCAAGAGGCATGCTTTTCATATGCTCAATTATGGTGTTAAATACAAGATTGAGAAAATCAAAGATTTGTCAAGCTAGAAATATCCCCAGGAGATTGTTCAACACTTTCAGAATGACAACCTTGCCAAGAACCTGGAAAATCTCATGTGGCAATGCCACATAGATCTATTCAAATTCAATGCAGGTTCGATTTTTTTATCCTTTTGGATTAAATTCGAATTATCCATTCATTCATCTTCTCACCTGGAAGGAAGATGATTTCCCTAATCAACTTAAGACGTTATTGTGGTACTTAACCAATAAGTACTTAATAGCTATTGAAATTCCAACCAGAAGATATTTTTACTCAGAAGAAATGTTGAAAAAGAAAGTGATAAGAATCTCTTAGACTTTCTTAATTGGTTCTATCATCCTACTCACTAGAAACATCTCTTGGAAAAAGAACTAAGAACCATGACCCCAAATCCTTAAGTCCATACTATCCTGTTTTTCCAACGTCCATGGCATTTTTTCACAAATAATGGCACCATCATCAATGTCCCATAATAAATAGGAACCACATCCTACAAACCCCACCTGAATAGCATACAAGCTCAAATTCACAAATCTTATCCAAGATTTGTTAGATATTGTGAACACCAATACCGAGAACTCCAGAGGATTTTGTGCCAAGAAAACAAAACCATTCCTGAAAATGTTTGGAATAATGTACCCACTATGTGGGATCATTATGACCTAGCATTAGAAGCTAATGAAGCACTTAGGCAATACAGACAAGCCGTATCGTCTCAAGTCATGAAATGACAGGAACATATGATTTTATCCAATTCACTCAAGACCCCTACGCACGCTTTGGAGGTCCTCTGTCCTAGGATCCCCACGAACAAGGACCTTCTTCCTTATTCCAAAACATGGACACATCTTTCTATGCACATCCATCCAACTGGCCTCAGCCAAGCATACCTGTCGACACTCAAGAAGATGACACTACAAACTGGGCTGAAGAAGAAGCATCCCATTGGGCTCATGAAGAAGCATCCTCATCACGAAGGCTGAACCAAATTCTCTCACCTGAAGACCTTGAAGCCCTTGAACAAAAATACGAGGCACATCTCCTAGAAGACAGCTTAGATGACTCAGTCTGTAGCTACAATGCTCGAGATGGACGAGACCGTTGAGTCCGTACAATTTCACTGTAGCAAGTCATTGTTAACTTTTTACTGTAGCAAGTCATTGTTAACTTTTTATAGTACAGTTACTGTTCATAGTGTACGAATAATTCCCTCTTGGAAGTTTCCAGCGTCTCTATTTGTATCTAGACCTGTGATCTTGGTCCTTGTGCTTGTCTTTGTGACCTCTTATCGTCTATAAAAGGCGAGGAGGATGTATTGTGTTGGCCAGAGTCCCTTGAAGTAAAGTGCGTGCTTTGTGAAAAATCTCTCCATGGCCTTCTAAATTCCTCTTCTTCTCCAGCTTGGTAGGATCCTCCAAGAAATGCAGCTTGATTGAGACATCGTCGCAACCTCTTGTTTTTGTTCGATGGGGAAAATAGGAGGTCTAGGGGTAATGCCCAAAAAGGCAGGTTGATGGCCCTTCCATGGGCTCTCCCAACCCCATACATAACGTGAAGTTGGATTCTAATTTAAGTTTGATTTGACTTATAAATATTCTTTGTGGAGTGGGAGTCACCGCTAGTCATTTGGAGTCGGTTAAAAACCAATCGAGATGCGAGATTGTCGTCTCTATTCCTATGCAACTAGAGTTTCTACGTTTGAGGGCTTGTTTATGCTAATTTTTCTATTGGCATCTTTTTGGTACCGCTAAACCAAATGTTATTTATCTACGTGGCAATATACTCTTGATTACCAATTATAATCTTAAGGTATCAAAGCAGATAAGTGTCCATGCAAATGTTTTTATAGGGTTGTTTTCTCTAATATTTAGACTAGTTATAACTTAATATAGGAAAGAAATTAACACTCAATTTATGAAAAGTAGTGTGGTAAATAAATACCTAAGAAATTGAAATGACTTGAAGGTAAACATGGAAAATGAAAGCTTGATACAAGTCAAGCAAAGAATATTACATGTCCTTGTTATTGCGCCACAAGACCCATGAGTAAAATGAGAATTTAAATATGCATGAAATTACTCTAAATGCATGAACTATACTAGATAATTCTTATCCATGCAAAGTGAATTATTTACAAAAATGGTTGTAAAATACCAAAATAACACTAAAATAGAAAAATTTCATAAATGTCATTTCTACCCTAATTTGATACTATCCTGTATTTTTTATTTTGAAAATTTTCAGATTTTTCATTTTCTAATTATTATTATTTAAAAAAATAATTCACTACATCGATCTATGCTTGATTTACATGAACACGAACCAGCTTAGAACATGAATATCACAATAACCAAGCTCGAATTGATCGTATCAAGATCAAAACTTGGTTTGGGCATTTCATTGAACCTTTGGTACACATTAAACTACCCCAAACAACATTTTCGAGCCATATTCATGGCCTTCAATTTCGACCCACGAGCAATCTTAAGTGGAATTAAAGCAATACTATTATACTAATACATGAAGAGAACAATATTATCTAGGATTCAAAGCCTAAAATGCACAATAACGATTGAAATTAGCCTAAAATGTGTGTGTCTAACCTATTGTTGATACGTAAATTTTGGCTAAAAATTTATGATAAAAATTGTATGAAAAATTAGAGACCAATTTGACCCTAATAAAAATGATTTTCGCATCACCTAGATCTTAGTTTTATTTGCATCCATTAAGTTTTTTTATTATTATTATTATTATTATTATTATTATTATTATTATTATTATTATTATTATTATTATTATTATTATTATTATTATTTTTAAAAAGCACGGGAGCCTAGCCTTTTCTTCTCTTTTCTTTGCGCGGGCCACACCGGACTACCCCCTCGATGCTACGCCCCTTGTTGCGGTGAGCTAGGGTTGTCCGCCTTTTTTTGGTTGTTTGTTTGTGCGTGTTGGGGTCGTTGGGCTGGGACTCGCAGCTGTCGGCTTCACCCGAGTTCCAGCCCTCGACTGTTCGTAGTCTGCCTCACCGCTGGTCCCCGCTGTTTGCCCTCTCGGAGCCTGAAGGGCTCCACCTTGACCTCCTCAACCGGTGTTCGCTAGGTGTTCGATGGAAATCGCAATTGAGCGCCGGGTCTGCAGTGACCAGCGGCAACGGGTGGCAACAGGCGATGGGATTGGCTACAATGGCCGGTTGGATGGAGGTCAAGGCGGTGTCGGCCGAGGCCCAAGCTCAGACTGCGATGAGCTCAGTCGCCTTCACTGTGGATCGTCAGATCTCGAAGGCTCCACAAAACCGGGTTGACGAGGGAGAAGACGAGTCGAAGTCGGGCAGATTTGGATCGTTGATCAGGTGGGTTTTTTTTTTTTTTGGCATGAATCGGGTTGCAGCTATGGAGTCTTGTCGGATCCGGGTCATCGTTTGGATAGGTTTTCTGCTTGGTTTGGGTTTGTACGCGTTGGCCAGGTAGGCTTTTGGGCTGGAGTTTTTTTTTTTTTAATGAAAACGGGCCATATTGGTTTGGGCTTTTATGTTCTTTTTTTAAAAAAGAAAGAATCCCGAGCCAGGCCCGCGTTGCAGGCCCATCCGAGTCTTGGGTGGACGACCGGGGATCCGACCCGAGTCATTTTTTTTTTTTTAAAAAAATATAATATATTATTATAATAATAAAAATAATATCTTAATTAAAAAATCTCAAAATAATCTTTTCGAAAGGATTAAAAATCCAAAAATGCTTCTTATGTTCAAAACAAATAGAAAAAAGACCCAGAAATATTTTTTTTTCTCCGCAAATGTATGGAAAACTCCTCAAAAATCCGGAAATAGAAATGTTGAATTAGAAATTTTGAGAGTGGCATCAAATGTAATTCTATTCCGGAAATAGAAATGTTGGACAGTTATCAAACGTCTTAAAATGCTTATAAATTCGTCCGGGGAATAGATAACATCCTTGATGACAGCGGGAGAGGATAGGCCCAAGAACTTTCCAGCATAACTTGAACGATGACCACATATCATAAGAACCTAAGGACAAATGAAACGTGATCCACATTTGGAAAAAGTACACATTTTCAGTTGAGGGTAGAAATTTAGGGACGCCAAAAGGTGGGTCTAGCTTGGAATTACGTGAATATAGAATAGCCCCCTCTCGTTTACATTTGTCAAAAATAATTAAGATCCGTCAAATCTTTCATATCATGTCTATTCTTGATTAATTGTAATTGATACTCTTTTTTATAATTAAAAAAGGTGGGACAGAGTGACCGGTGTCGGTGACCCTTTGGTTAGAGGGTTATCATAAGAGTCGGACCATGACCATCTCATGAATGTCTAGTGTTAAGTTCCAAAAGCCTATGATTTCATGAAAGATGTGATATATAGTAAATTGTCATATCATGTATAATTAACGTAACGAAATATTAATTTGATTCTTTTTCATTATTCACTTTTGAATCAAGTAAATACGGTACTTATAATAATCACTATAAGTCGAATAAGAATCTCCAAACTACGTGTTCCCCATAGGACAAAGTTTTGAGAATTCAAGTTCAAGCATGTATTCCTCGTGTATTACGTAAGATGTGAGCTAAATCTGAAACAGTGGAATAAAATCCGAGTATGTGGTCTTCCTTGTTTGCCGAAAAAGCACCTCATGTCCTTTTCTTTTAGACAATGCGATCATTGCGCTTCGGATTTCTTGAGGACCACTGACACTCGAAAGCTCTTCGAAATGTATACGCATTGATGTATGCTTTCAACGACGATGTTTCCTCTAATCGGGTTTTGAAAACGACAATTGTACGTACCCAAGTTTCTCGCCCATAACAAAGATTTCAACTGCAGAAACTTACGAAAGATATGTGCAGCACATTCCCTATCAATATATTTTAGGCACTTTCTGTTTTTCACTATAAATAGGCCATCTAAAGCAAATCAACCTCCCATCATTCTTAACAATCTTCGCACTTCTCGTCTCCCCGTGATTAGAACTGGGAAAGGGTCGACCACCGATTCCAGCTTCATAATGTATCGACCTAACCAAGTGCAATCATCGAGCATTGCCAAGGAACGAACTTATCCGGTAAATCCACTGATCTTAGCCTTTTTATTTTCAACTTTCCATTTCCTTCCTTAGCTCGTGTGAAAAAAAAAAATCGCAGACATAGTGTTTGCCTCCGAGCATTATTTCGTAGGGCATATATGACATCTTTAATGATTATTGGGATGTCTCCTTGTTCAGCGAGCACAAAACTGTAGATATATTATATCTAAAGTTTTATGGCAAATAATTACCATTTATACAAAAGAGGAGAATCCACTGATGCATAAATTTTCACATAATCTTTTCGCATAGAATTTCATACATTATGGCAAATAATTACCCAAGTTTGTCCTGATCACCCAGCTCTGTGGACTCCGTGGCCTCTTCTAGATCTGGAAATTCGTGTCTCGCCGTGTGCTAATTGTGTTGTGTGGATACTGGGTAGGGTGTAATACTAATCCAAACATGACATGTTTATTAAATGTGTCGAAATGCCTTGATACGAATACAATATGCTTAATAAAATAGGTCACACGACACAACTTACATGGCTAAAAATGATTATTAAGTGGCCACTGTGTTCTTGTCGATACAAGAACACATTACTATAACTCATTACAACCAGAAGTACATAGAATTCATTTATACACAAGAATGCGTGTCAACACTTTTAGGACATTTCAACGAGTTCCTTGATAATGTGAGTATAATTTCACTTTTCATTATAGCTAAAGTGTACTTTTTAATTTATTTGCTAAGGGTCTGCATGGTAAGATTTTTCTTTCTTGTTTTGGTTTTTTTGTTCTTCATAATAGAAAAAAGAATAGAAATTTGTTTGGTAATATCAATTAATTTTTTTATTCTCTAGAATAAAAAAAAGTAGCTGGGGAATAGATTTGGAACAGAAACAAAAAGTAGAAAAAAATAGTTTCTTACTCTTGGGAACAATTTCTAAAAATAAGTCTTTTTTTTTCTTTTTTTTTCTCTTTTCTTCTTCTTCCTCTTCTAATTGGTTGGTGGAGACTCGCCACCCATTGCTGATGCCGTTCGCTAACCACCGGTTGCCATTGCCATCACCAATTAGAGGAGGAGAAAGAAGAGAGGAAAAAAAGAAAAATCTTAAAAAAAAAATATTAAAAGAAATTTATGGTACCAAAAAATTGTGGATCATACCAAACACATTCATGTTTCTTTTCTATTTTAAGAATAGAAATTTCGTATAATGTGATATTTTACTCATAAATTGTTCTGGGAAATGATATTTTTCAAAAGAAATTGTTCCCCATGATAGAAATTTTACCAAGCATACCCTAATATTATGTTTCTATTGTATCTTTAAATATTTTTTTTTGTTTTGACTTTCATTATTATTGACATGTGGATTATTTTAAATATTTTTTTAAGGAAACAAAATTCTTTATGTATGAATATGAATCATATCTAAGTGTATAGTATTAAAAAAAATGAGACATTAACACGTAAATTTAAATATGTCAATTCGTATCTATATGGTTTAAAGGGGAACCATTGTAAGACACAATTTTTGGTTTGCTTTAAACGTATCGACCCATTTATGACAAGAACCATTTATGCCAAACCCAAATCTGATTATAGTAATGTGTCATGTGAAATAAATGGGTTGTGACGAGAATCGCCAGTTATATGCCAACACCTCTTTGGATTCTTCATTGGCCTATAGGTGATAGAAAGAGGAGAAAAATAAAACCAAAATAGGATAACAAGGAAGCTTATTTAACGAATATACGCAGGGAAACAAGAATGTTTTCTTTCAAGGCTCAGTAGAAAGGAACCTGCAATAAAAAACCAACTCATTAACTCCCAGTTAGATTTGATCATTTGAACCAATTTCAACTGGACTGGCTTGTAAGGTCATATATCACCTTGTGCATATGAGCATACCAAGCTTTAATAGCATAAAATTAATATCAACAGAAAACCTTAACAATCTCATACTAAATTACTATATATTACTATGAAAAATTATCAGTTGATTATTTCATTGGCTGTGCTTTTGTCTTTGCTCTTTTGAACTTTTGCTCATTTAATATTTTTTGCTTCATCACAATAATTTTTTTGTTAAATTACATGAGAAAAAATATCGCCAATTTAGTTCATTCTTGCTTTATTATTATTATTATTATTATTTTTTCATTATAACATCAACCTCACTTGTAACTCTGGATTTCTATGATGTAGGATGATTCCGGGATCAAACATGACGAAAGAACAAAGAGCCTTATAGATTTTCTGAATAAAGTGGTGAATGAGCCCGTAGAAAGTTTGATCATTGTCGACATGATTCAGCGACTAGGAGTCAAATCCCTATTCTGAGAACAGATTAAAGCCATTCTAACATGGCAATACACACATTTTAGCTCTTTGAATCATGGCAAAGATGATGTCTATGAGATTGCTCTCCGGTTTCGACTTTTAAGGCAAGAAGGTTATTGTGTGCCTGCAGGTTTGTCCCTATGAATTTCAAGTCGATTGCAATAGCGAAATACAGTGTTGCTATTTATACATAACAAAAGAAGACAACTTTTTTGTTGTTGTTTTGTCCAGTTACGTGGAAGCCCTAAAATTTCCAATATTTTGTTAAGGATGAAAATGGACAAGAATATAAGCTGATTTTTAAAAATATTTTGCTGATTTAAGAATTGGAAATGTTTAATTGCGATGAACTCTCCAATGGATATCCATCAATGCATATTACATCGTGGACTTATGCCAGATATTAAGCAATGCATTAGTATTCTGGAGTTTTGTTCAAAATGGAAAGTCAGAACTAATTATTCATATTACAAAAACCGAATTGAAAAAACCTAGATATATGCCCATTTCCTTCATTTGTTCTCTTATTTACTTTCTTTACATTAAAAAATTAAAAATTTACATTAGATGAAATAGTTTTAACCAATTTAGGATTTTTTTTTCGAAAGCAAAGTATGCACATCATAATTTTGAATGAGTGAAGCGACTTATAAATTAGATATCAGACTATGCTTTTTGATGTATTAGAGTCCTTGTGCTTTTTATGCAGATGTGTTTGAATACTTCAATGATAAGGGAAAAGGTTTTGTTATGAAACTGGAGGGAAACATCAAGGGTATGATGGAATTATACGAAGCGTCACAAATGAGCACGGAAGGAGAGGATCTACTCGACGAAGCTGAATGCTTTAGCAGCAAGTGTCTCAATGCATTGTTGACGTGTGATCTTGATCATGAACAAGCGAGAATGATAGAAAGTACATTGCAATATCCATATCGCAAGAGCTTCGCAAGATTGCTAGCTCCTCAAAGTTTTGTAAATGATATGCCAGGTGCGAACTCATGGATGGAAGACTTGCTAGAGGTGGCAAACAGAAAGCGAAGAATTGATCAATCTGTGCACCAGAAGGAGATTCACCAAATCAATAAGTGAGTAACTAATTAACTACTTATGCAAAGTTATGCTCAATTGAAGGACTATAGATGACCAACATATGATAATAGGCGAAATCTTAATAGTTGGCCCTAATACAAGTAAATCAATGCATAAAGAAGATGCTATATTTAAGCTTATATACTTAAGGAGTTGGCATTTAGGTTCAGACTAATATCGAACTCACAAATCATAGTTTTGAGGCATGACTTAAACCAGTTCACCAAAAACTATAAGGAAAATGATGGACTCTATATCTTCATTTTCTCTAATTTCTCTATGTCATGAGATGGATAGAATTTTCAAATGAATAATTTGTTTCATTTAAATGAATATACTATTATGTATTGTTGCTTTAGTTTTTCCTCAAGCGTTTCCTATATTTCAGGTGGTGGAAAGAGTTGGGATTGGGAGAGAAGATGAAGTTTGCTAGAGCCAGCCACTAAAATGGTACATGTGGTCCATGGCAATTCTCACAGATCCAAGCTTGTCTGAGCTTAGGGTTGAGCTCATTAAGCCCATCTCTCTCGTGTACATTATTGACGACATATTTGATGTCCATGGCACAGTTGACAAGCTAATTCTCTTTACAGAAGTCATTAAAAGGTATACAGTCGAAGATATCCCTTTTTACTTATTATGTTGCAATTATTACATCAAAAAAAAAACTACATTCCACATTTATATTATGTTTACAATTTAAATATTTCTTGCATTTTCTTTTCCTTCAGATGGGACAATGCGTGTCCTGAGCAGCTCCCAGAGTACATGAAAAAATGCTTCAAGGTTCTCAATGATATTGCAAATGATTTTGGCAAAATCATCTTCGAGAAGCATGGATGGAACCCCACGAGATTCTTGAAACAGATGGTATAAATATAAAATTATTATTAATAAGAACCTCTGTTCGCAACAATGTTGCTAACTCCTATCTCATCTCTAAATGAACGTGACTTAATTGGAGATTCACAGCACTGAACCAAAACTCAACCTTGATCATATCCTCGTCCCTTTTTTCACTCTTTGTCTCACTACCCTCCAATATTTTGGTCATCATTTTGAAGTTTGTGTTCACTTCTTCAAATTAAAGCCACAAAAACCAATCGCCGGCTTCATCATCGTCGAGTTTCATTCAATCTTTTATCGAATTCCTTATAATGCCACACACGGAGATATCACTGATTGGGTTAAGCTGCAACCGTCCCTCCGTCCCTCCGTCCCTCCCGCCCTCTCCCATACACACTCACACAAATCTTGGCGAGATCTAGGTGTTTCTGTCAAGATCTTGTAGCCGTGGCCTGGCTTCCTAGCAATAAAATTGAGCTCAGTGCAGCATTGAGCTCCTGTTGACACCTCAATTTTAATTTAGATAATTTTATTTTATTAAGTTTTTATTTTATTTCGGATAAATTAAAAAAAAAAAAAAAGAGAGCAAAAGCCCAGCCCTCTTTTCTTTTCCCTTCCTCTTCCCCCTCCGCGTGGCCCATGTGGCCCATTTTCCTTCACCCTTGGCCCGGTCCCTTTTCTCTCTTCTTCTTCCTCCTATCTTCTTCTTCCTCAGTCGCTTGCATCTCACGCGCGGTGGCCGGCGACGCGCGCAAAGGACGGCCTATGGCCGAGGAGTGTAGGGCGACGTCGGCCGGAGGGGATAAGATCAGGCGCCATTAATGCCGAGCGAGCTTCGCTGGAAAGCTTAATGGGACACCGGTTCGGCCGAGCGGAACCGGTGGGTAAGCCGGAGGCCGGCAACCGAACCCCTCCGTCGACCGGAGTTCCTTCGCCTATAAATAGGTGGCCGCAAGCATCGTCGGAAGGCGTGGCAAGCTCGGAGATCCTTCACTGAGAGACATCGGGAAGGGTTGAAGGGCGAGCGCAAGAGGGAGCTCGAGTCGCGAGCTCAGCCACCTTCCACCGAGAGACTTCGGGGAAGGCCGGCGGCGAGTGGCTTCGAGAAGGTCAGATCCGGCCGGTGGAGGCTCGGATTTGTCCTGAGTGAGGAGAAACAAGGCCGTGGAAGGTCCGGCCGAGATCTGCAGCGCCTCAGATCTGGAGTTTTTGCGCTGCCGTTGCCGTCGAACGTTGTACCGCCGCCGACGCCGTTGCTTCAGAAGGTTGCTGTCGCGCCCCCCCGTGAAGCCGTCGTTAATCGAAAGGTAAAAGGGCCGTCGCCGAATTCCGCCGTCGCCTTCGCCGTTCATCGCATGCGTCATATTCTGCCATAGTCGTTGTCTTTGCGGTCGCCGTCACCGCCGCGCCGTCGCCGCCTCCGCCGCCGCAATACCCCGGTTTCCCCCTCGGCGCCGCGGATTTGCGAATCCTAGGGTTTGCGATTTTTCCGGGTCGCCGAGTCGGAGCCGGGTTGGCGAGTCGGGTAGGGTTTCCGCGGTTTTTGGGCGGCGGAAGACCGGGTTGCGGTCGGATCCGGGTCGGGTAGGGTTCGCGAGGGAGCCGGGTCGCGGAACGGGTCGTGGACCGGGTCGTCGGGCCGGGCCGGGCGTCTCCGAACGCCCGGCCACGGCGTCGTTTTTGATTTTTTTAAAAAAAAAAAAGGAGAAAAAGCCGAAAAATCCGAGTCGGGCCCGCGTTGCGGGCCCGTCCGCGATTGGGTCGCCGGCCGGGTCGGACCCAACCCGCGGATTTAATTTCCAGAAAATCGAAAAATATTAAAAAATCGTTAAAAATGTTTTATTTTCTAAAAAATCGAGAAAAATCAAAAAAATAATTTATTTTCCACAAATGTCAAGAAATATTAAAAAATATTTTATTTTTCGAAAAATCAAAAATCAAAAAAATTTCATATTTTCCAAAAAAAGCCAAAAATTCAGAAAAAGCCAAAAAGACTTGTATTTTTCCAAAAAATACCCAAAAATCCCTTTTGTGTCCAAAAAATTAGAAAATGACTCAAAAAAAATGTTTTTTCTCCCAAAAATGCATGGAAAATCTCTCAAATATCCAAAAAGCCTTAGGGTTTAAACAAGATTAGGTACCGAAAGGGCATTAGTGATTAACTAGTGTAATCAAGTCCCCGATCCTAATTTCTCGGTTGCGCAGAGTGAGTATTTCTCCCGATATTTCACTTGGGTTTCTAATCAACCCGCCCCAAATCGATTAGTGGCGACTCCATTTTAAAAATTGATTTACGGGTTAAAAACTTGAACTATTAAGTCGTGAATTGGTGGACTTGGGAGAGTCGGGCTTAATAAATTTTAGCCGAGCCATTAGCCTCCTTAGGCGTCCGTACCCGATTGCGGGCGCCGAAAAAAAAAAAAAGAGGTCGCGACGGCTTGGCGACTCCGGCGGGGACTTTGAGGACTTAGGCCATTTAATCTTTGTTTAAACGCTTTGCGACTTGGGTTTTTTCTTTTGTGCGGGGTAATAGCTTAAAGTTTTTTTTATTCTGTCAAAATAAAATGTTTTGTGATTATAAACTGCTATGCATGCTTTATTGTTTTAACACTACACATGGCACACATAACTCGGCCGTCGGACCTGGGCCGCCATAGGATTTCTAGGATGGTATTAAGAAAGATACGACCTAGAATGCGAGACTGCGGTGTAGAGGTTACCTTTCTTTTCCTCGAATTTCTTAGCCGAGGTTAGGAGGGTATCGCTAACGCGAGACCGCGGCGGCGGATATCCTTTTAATCTCACCAAGCCTTCGAGTTAGAAATCGAGCCACACGTCCCATCTCGTATGTCGTTGTGCTTGCCATTTTCTTTAAAAGCAAAGTAATTTATTTACTTTTACTCAGTCTTTCGGTTCATGGCAAAATAGGGTCGGGTTGTGTATTTCCCGTTCTTATATGCGATGGGAAGATTTGATATCCAGTTCATTCCTACACCAAAGGGAGAGCTCCTCAGATGGTGGAAGCGGCTAGATCAACTTGGCCAAGAATGCGTCAAAACAAGAATCGGTCATCTCCTCCCATTGCTCCAAATCAATATCCACTCGGGGTCATGCAAGCGTTGCCACATTTCGGTGCCCCGAAACATCCACTTTCATGTTTGCGATTTGAACCGACTCCGACTTTAGAAGAGTACAGTCTCGCCATAGGAATGCCTCTAGGAAGCGAGCTTGCCACGCCACCAATCGGCATCAACCCTGTGGTTAGTCTATCACGGTTTCTAAAAAATCATTCGGTAAGAGAAATTGTTCAAGCCAACAACAATGCTTTTCCACTTGTCATCTTTAACCGAGTGCTTTGAAAAACAATCAATGACCCAAA
This sequence comes from Eucalyptus victrix, assembly GCA_016097545.1. Taxonomy (NCBI): domain Eukaryota; kingdom Viridiplantae; phylum Streptophyta; class Magnoliopsida; order Myrtales; family Myrtaceae; genus Eucalyptus; species Eucalyptus victrix. The sequence continues at coordinate 56,390,612 of CM027839.1, read as the reverse complement.
AAGCCAAGATCTTCCTCTTAGCATTCTTTGGTTTTATTATTTTTCCCCATCGAAAGAATGCTATAAATCCTTCAATCACACTTGGTGGTAAATCAAGTCATTTTTGGAGCGGGGTATGTAAACATGGTTTTAGCCGAAACATTTTTATCCCTTAATCGTTTCAAGGAAAAAAGAGAAAAAATCATGAGGGCCGCCCCAGAAATTTTACAAATGTGGTTCTTTTCCCATATCAAAGGATTCGGGCACTTCATGCAAATATTTGAAATCAAGGAATTCAAACACCCATTGCAAAAATTTCAAAGCTTGGAAAAATACTCTCCCAACGAGGAATATTCTCGGTGGATTAACTTGCTAAAAAACCCGGTCCCTGAGACATTCCTATGGCGGGCTAAATGGTTCTTTGCAGGAGAGGCGCGCTTTGCGCTTAATTATTACGACCCCATCCCGTTCTTTGGGCATCTCTCGGAGCTACCTCATATTATCCATATAGGGTGGCTCGTCGACGAGGTCCTCCAAGAAATCCCGCCACCGCTCAAATCGGGATTGTTCCGAATCTTTTCACCCGTACAGACTACAACTACTTGGAGGAGATCCGCATAATTCAAAACGCATGGAGTAGATGTCACGCTGAAAAGATTGTCATACCCAGAAGGTTAAAAGGACAAGAAAAAGTTCATCATGCATCAACATTCTACATCCTCAACCATATAATTCCCAAGGAGCTACAACCAGTAATCCCCGACGTAGTTGATAAACTTACCCTGCAAGGGCGAATCGAATCTCTTGAAAGGAGCTTGGAGACAAGCAGGAGACACGTATCGAAGCTAGTACGAAGGAGCAAAGCGGCTTCACAAGACTGGAACTTCCCATCACATATAAAAATGGGCAGTGGGACTTTTAATGTGAATATTTCTAATGTGAATATCTAGGGTCTTTCTAACTGGTGTAAAGAGCTCTTGTTAGCATTGTATAAATCTCCTGTTAATAAATAAGAATGACTCGACCCTTGCCATGAGCCAGTTTTTTCATGCGTTTCCCTCATTTACGTTTTCTCCATTTTTTATGCTGACAGGTAATCACATCATAGTCGCATTTGCCAAATCCAAAAGCTAAAATGGCTGAAGAAAACGTACCAAGCCGTGTCGAGATTATGGAAAATGAAATGAAACAAGTTTTCAATGTGCTTCAGCAACTCTCAAAGCAGATAGATTCCATCCAAGGCAAATTAGCTCCCGCCCCAGCCTCAATCGAAGTATTGTTACCACAATCGTCTACCCGAGGTGATCAAGGAAGAGATACCGACGATAACATGCCCGAATTGGAGGATGATACGCACCAAATCGTAGTCGAGAAAGCAAAGCCCAACAGTTTGTCTAAGACTGAACATGATAAACGCCTTGAGAAGCTTGAAGAGAGGCTAAAGCAATTGCAAGGCCTTCAAGATCCTACTCCAACAGACCTCTCCATCTACTCCAAGGTCAAAATGCCGGAAAAATTCAAAATGCCTGAGTTCGAGAAGTACGATGGCACGACCTGCCCAAGAGCTCACTTGCAGATGTACTTGGTTCGAATGACCCAGTACGTTAATAATGAACCTTTAATGATCCAGTTGTTCCAGTCAAGCCTGATAGGTCCCGCCCTGAGATGGTACATAAAAAAGAACATAAACCTCATCGAGACATGGAGTGAAGCGAGTGAAGCATTCCTCAAACAGTACAAATTCATAATGGACATTACCCCTTCTCGCGAGGATCTTGATCGCACGGAAAAGAAAAAGCAAGAATCCTTCAAAGAATATGCCATTAGATGGAGGATTCTCGCCGCCCAGATCAGTCCTGAGCCAACTGACTTTGAATTGAGAAAAATGTTCATCAAAACCCTCCCTTTCGAATACCGCAATCGGATGGTGACTACGATCGCTGAATCATTCAATCAACTCATTCCAGTAGGAGAGCAGATTGAGACAGGTTTAAGGGATGGTTGGTTCACTGAGCCCGCCCTTTTGTCGCGAGAAGACTCAACATGAAAAAAGATAAAGAATCCCTGATCGATGTCAATGCCACGTACACTGCAAACACCGGTCATCTCCCGATTGTTCGGACAAACGCAGGCCAGCAACGGACTAATAGCCGTCCACCCCGAGCGCTACAACAACCGAAGACAATTCACTCCGCTTCCCGGATCTCCCTCCCAGGTTTTGGCAATCCTCCGAAACAAGAGCCTCCTTTCAACTGAGCCAAGACGACCCAATGCTGAAAACTTCTCCAGCTATGACCCGTCCAAAAAATGTGACTATCACATGGGAGAAGTAGGCCATTCAACTGATGAGTGTTTCGTCCTTAAGCATCGAATCCAGAACCTGCTGGATACTAAGGCCTTCTCATTCCAAACGCGAAACCAAATGTCCAAAGCAATCCACTCCCTGATCATGCTGACAAAGTAAACATGATATTCGGTTACGGCCGGTCAAATCAGAAATGTCAATGCACATATGGTCGACATCTATCGAGGGCTAGTAGAAACCGGGTATTATCCGGGCAATGAAATACCGCCTTTCGCAATAATGGAGGAAAGGGTATTAAAAATGATAGAGGCCGGAATCATTGTGCACGCCGGCCACGCCAACATAGTTTCTACCATATCCCAAGTCCTCATCAATTGGGAGGAAGAGTTTGCGGCACTAAATGCGGAAAAGGAGAAGAATGATTCCACCTTACCTGAGAGCGTCCTTGAAAGGAAAGGAGCCATTGTTCAAGCATCAACAGCAGAAACAGCTATAGTCATTGAGATTCCCCAACCTTACAAATACAAACACAACAATGCGGTACCATGGTCTTATGACCTTGATGTTGGTTTGGTCACAAGATCTGGGGGGCGAACCTATGCTCAAGCAAATACTCGTCACCGCTAAGCCCGTCATCGACGAAGAAGCCAAGGAGTTTTTGGCCGTAGTTAAGGCCAGCGAATATAATGTGGTGGAACAGTTACGAAAATCACCGGCGCAGATATCTCTACTGGAATTGCTTCAGACATCTGTCAAACACCAAAAATCTCTCATGAAAGTATTAAATGAAGTACATGTCCCTGAAACTATTGAGCATGACAAACTCGAGGAATTTGTCAGTACCATCCTTCTAAAAGATCAAATGGCGTTTTCTGATGAAGAGATTCCCGAGGAGGGTAGAGGACACACCAAGGGCCTTTACATATCAGTCAAGTGCAACGCATCTCACGTCGCTCGAGTGTTGATTGACAATGGATCTGCTCTTAACATATGTCCATTAGCGACACTCGTCGCCTTAAAATAGAGAGATCACGGATCCAGGTACCCAAGACTTCTGTTCGAGCATTTGATGGAACAAAGAAGGAAACAGTGGGAGAGATCGAGCTCGACATTCAAATTGGCCCAACCGTATTCAAAATTTTGTTCCAGGTGATGGATATTCCCACTGCATTCAATTTCCTCTTAGGGCGCCCATGGATACATGTCGCAGGAGCAGTACCGTCAAGCCTCCACCAAAGTGTGAAGTTTGTGGTTGGAGGAAAACTGATCACGGTCCGAGGAGAAGAAGATCACCGCATCTACCACGAGACGGCCATTCCTTATGTTGAACCTAGTGACAAGAGCGAAGCCAGCTATCAATCGTTCGAGCTCGTGTCTACTATACACGAAACTCGAGGGACTTTGCCCCTCGTCCCCGAGATATCAAGTGCTGCAATCATGGTAGGAAAAATCATGGTAGGACACGGTTTCCTTCGGGACAAGGGCTTGGTAGGAGAGGCCGGGGCATTTGTCAGCCTATTGAAGCTTGGAGAAGACCCTATCGTCGGTTTGGGATATTCCCCGAGATAGAAAAGCAAAGAAAAAAGTCGGCCTTGTATATCCCCGTCTCGAGGAAACTTTCCCGTGCCCGGCCAAGATGATGCATGAGGAAGAGGAAGTGGATACTCCAAAATGGTTCAACCCCGAAAGTGTGAAATTGCCCATAACCCAGGAAGACACAACTTGGCCCTCACTTATAAAAAAGGAGGGGCCAGATGACATGACCACCATACTCGAGGATATTTTCATAGGTGCCATTGAGGAAGAGAAATTAGAAGAGACATGCGATAACTTCTCGTTCATCCAGCTTCGACACCAAGTCGAAGAACTACGCGAGACTGTACACCATTTGACAGAAAACTTTGCTCAAGCTACCCGTGCATTCCGTTCTCGTCACAATGAGGAGCTGGTGATAAATGAAGAGGACCCTACGACACGACCGGCAAGGGGCACGGCTACCCTTATCCCTAAGAAGCACACGACCATATTCGCCTCTTCCTAAATCAATGGCCATTATTTTCCCCATCCTCCTAGAGCAAGGGATAATCGGCGAGAGAATTGAACCATCCTACCCCGAGTACTTCGTTGATTATGATCCATCCAAGCAATGCGATTACCATTCGGGGAATTAGGACACTCGCTAGATGATTGCACCATCCCGAGAGACAAGGTCCAAGATCTTTTGGATCTTTGGGGTATTCACGTTCCGCTCTCCATGGCTGTGTTTTGGCAATGATCACCTCCTAGTGGTACCCAGCACCCGTACCTTGTTCCCAGAGCATGCTAAGGAGGCGCATAAAGGAGAGGCAATCATGGACACTTTGGGCCAACCAAGTGGTAAATTTGACTACTATGTCAATTATTCAATTCCCCAAAGTTTCTATGATCATCGGCACAACATCGTCCCCGATGGATGGGGAGGCATGGACGATCTGAAATTCACAAAGTTGGGAGCACAAGGAGGCGTGATCGGATCGGTATGAAGACTTCTTCGTGGGCGCTATCAACGAAGGACCGTCGGGGAAATGGGTGCAGCCCGCTCGAGTAGAACTCTTTTTTAACTCCTTTGCATACTCCCCTACGTGGGAGCCCGTACATATTTCTTAAAGTCGGCTTGTTTTGTTTTCAACATCGGTTCCACTCAAGGAACCATTTTTTGAAATCACCTTGTAAATCCGTCTACTAATAAATAAAGTTGAAAACATTTTGAGGGCATGAGGAGACACACCAAACCGGCCCGTTGATGATAGCCACCGTCAAATGAAAGAAGAAATCGAGGCCCGGGTCTCCTCATGTTTCCTTGTCCTAAATCTTCAAGAACAATTTATCACCTTTTCAAAAGAAAGAAGCATTCATGCTGTTAGCCTTATTTGTTCCCTTAACCTCTCTACTATATGGCACAGGAATAATCTAGCGGCAGGCGAGGGTATGGGAACGGTCCAAACCAGCACTGTAAGTAGCCATGATAGCAATTCTGATGACTCAGATGATGATTTTGATGATTCCGACGAAATTCAATGGAATTGGAAGCGCCACGAAGAAGCAAGGCCCCCTACTACTGAAGACACCATCATTGTCAATTTAGGCAGCACAGAAGATCCAAGGGAGATAAAGATTGGCGCGAACCTTCCTGAAGAAGAAGCTGCAAGCTTAATTGCCCTCCTAAAGAGATATCAAGATATATTCGCATGGTCTTATGCCGATATGCCAGGCCTTGATCCAATGATCGTGGAGCATAGCTTGCCAACCAACCCTGATGTGGCCCCTAAGAAGCAGCGGCTAAGAAGAGCTAAGCCTGAATTGTCAAAAAAGATTGAAGAAGAAGTAATGAAGCTCCTAGCGTAGGCTTCCTCGAAGTCTCGCAATATCCTAGTTGGGTGGCAAACATTGTACCAGTAAAGAAGAAAGATGGTCGAATCCGGATTTGTGTCGACTACCGTGATTTGAACAAAGCAAGCCCAAAGGATGATTTCCCGCTACCTCACATAGACGTTCTTGTGGATAGTACCGCTGGATTCAAACTTTTCTCTTTCATGGATGGGTTCTCAGGATACAACCAAATAAAAATGAAGGAGGAAGACAAGGAAAAGACGGCATTCATTACTCCATGGGGAACTTTTCACTATAAGGTCATGCCTTTTGGCCTGAAAAACGCTGGAGCAACTTACCAACGTGCCATGGTCACCCTTTTCCATGACATGATGCATAAAGAAATTGAAGTATATGTCGATGACATGATCGCCAAAACCAGACATGGAGAAGACCATGTGAAGACCCTGGAAAAATTATTCGATCGACTTCGCCAATTCAAGTTGCGCCTGAACCCAGCAAAATGTGTGTTCGGGGCGACTTCTGGCAAATTACTTGGATTCATTGTGAGCTGTAAAGGGATAGAAGTGGACCCGTCAAAAACTAAAGCAATATTTGAGATGCCTCCTCCCTCGACGGTGAAAGAAGTCCGGAGCCTCCTAGGAAGATTAAATTACATTGCGCGATTCATTTCCCAAGCTTTTCGAAACCGCAAAACCTTTCTTTAAACTTCTCAAGAAAGATGCACAAATCGAATGGGATGATGATCGCCGACCGGCATTTGAAAATTTAAAGCGGTACCGATGAAACCCCGGTTTTAGTACCCCCGACTCCAGGACACCCTTTGACCCTCTACCTTACCATCAACAGTGAATCCCTAGGTGCGATGTTGGCACAGAAAGGACCCCATGATGGGAAGGAACGAGCAATTTACTATTTGAGTAAAAAATTCACCACATCAGAACAAAACTACTCCAAATCAGAAAAGACCTGTGCTGCATTGGTATGGGTGTTACACAGACTCCGGCAGTATACCTTACATTACCAGACATTTCTTGTAACTGAGAGTGACCCAATCAAGTATTTGCTTGGTTGCCCGGCCTTGGTGGGAAAATTGGCCAAATGGCAAATCCTAATCTCAGAATTCGACATCCAGGTGATGTCGCAAAAATCAGTTAAGGGTCGGGTGATTGCTGATATGTTAGCAGATTGCCCTAAAGAAGTAGGCGATGATCATTTCCCAGATGACCGAATCTCAGCAATAGAAAAGGACACGTGGACTATGTTTTTTGATGGAGCTGTAAATTTGTCAGGTTCGCACCGGGCGGTCTTAATATCCCCAAATGGGCAACATTATCCCGTGGCTGCAAACCGATGTTTCCATGCACCAACAATATAGCCGAATATGAAGCATGCATCCTCGGTCTACAAGCGGCTATTGGAATGGAAGTGTCAAAACTAAAAGTGTTTGGTGACTCCGCCTTAATCATCCTTCGACCGTGGGCGAGTGGAAGACAAGAGATGCCAAACTAGTGCCTTATCACGACTACTTGGAGGAATTGGTAGGAGAATTCCGGGACATCTCGTTTGAATATCTACCTAGAATTCATAACCGGTTGCTGATGCATTAGCAACACTATCATCTATGTTACAAGTAACGAAGGGGTTAGAAGTAGAGCCTTTGAAGATTGAAGTCCTAACAAGACAAGCCCACCGCATGACTATAACGAAGAACCCAATGGAAAACCTTGGTATTACGACATCATGAAATACATCCAAAAGCAGGAATTCCCTAAAGAAAGCACTCCCTCTGATCGAAAATACCTTATGAAAATGGCTTCGAGGTTCTTCGTCAGCGGTGAAAATTTGTACAAAAGATCATATAACTCGTCCGCTAAGGTGTGTGGATGCAAACGAAGCCACACAAATAATGCAAGAAATACATGGGGGAGTATGTGGTCCTCACATGAATGGACGTATGTTGGCCAAGAAAATAATGAGATTGGGTTATTCTTGGTTCCCCTTAGAGAGCGATTGTGCTCACCATGTGCGAAGCTGTCATCGTTGTCAGATCCACGGGGACAAGATAAATGTCCCTCCAACTGAATTGCATCAGTTATCTGAGCCGTGGCCATTTTCAATGTGGGGCATTGATGTGATTGGCCCAATCAATCCAAAGGCATCAAATGGGCACCGGTTCATTTTGGTCGCAATCGACTACTTCTCAAAATGGATCGAGGCTGCATCCTATGCAAGCGTAACTGCACGAAACGTTATGAAATTCATCAGACGTGACATAATCGCCCGTTATGGCGTACCGGAAGCTATCGTCACTGACAATGGGTCAAACCTAAACAACAAGTTGATTGATCAATTGTTTTCTGAGTTCAAAATCCAACATCTGAACTCGTCCCCTTATCGTCCACAAATGAATGGAGCTGTGGAAGCCGCCAACAAGAACATCAAGAGAATCCTATCCAAGACAGCTGAAAACTACCGCGACTGGCATGAGAGGTTACCCTTCGCACTAATAGCATATCGAACTTCTATTCGAACCTCCACTGGGGCAACGCCTTTTTCCTTGGTTTACGGCATGGAGGCGGTTTTGCCTGTGGAAGTAGAAATCCCGTCCCTGCGAATTTTATCCCAGGCAGGATTGTCCAAGGAAGAATGGACGCAACAAAGGCTTGAGCAACTGAATATGATCGACGAAAAACGACTGAAAGCCCTCTGTCATGGCCAGTGTTACCAACAAAGGGTAGCTCGATCTTTCAACCAAAAGGTGCGACCCAAGCACTTCGAGGTAAATGAGCTAGTCTTGAGGAAGACGCTGCCAATCTTTCCTGAGCCCGGAGGCAAGTTCGCCCCTAATTACAAGGGTCCTTATGTAATAAAGAAGATACTCCCTGGAGGAGCCTTGATTCTGACTGAAATGGACGGGCGGGAATTTTCCAAACCAGTTAATTCCGATGCTGTAAAAAAGTATTACCCTTGAAAGATGTTTTTTGGCATTGCCAAGCACTTCTCTATCAGAATGAAAATACTTATGCACCTTTATATTTACACCATCATAAAAAATGTGTGTTTGACTCAATGGAGAAAAATGAATGGTGATGACCAGCCTTTAAGGAAGAGTCATAAATCAAGAAGCGAACTCGATGGCATAACTTGAGCAAATCGACATTACCCAGGCAGACGCGTAAGGATAATCCTGGTCAATTTTGCCTAGCTCGGTGTAAAGGATGCGTCATTCAGGAACCGGTTCGGTTAAAAGAAACCTTTTGTCCCAGTCAACAATCTTAGAATTTGGAAGCCTCACTTCTTGTTCCAGACACATGCTCTTGCAAGAAGTAATTATTATTAGAAAATTGGAAGTTTTGATTGCTTGAGGTACATGACTTTGCCTGATCAAAGGCAGAAGGAAAAGTTCCACAGAAGAAAAGCATTGAAATGTAAAAGAGGCCGTCAGCAACTTCCCTAAGAACCAGCACAAATAAATTCGAGGAAAAGGTAATTTGGCATCATTTCTAACACTCACTCTACGAACTCATATTGACGGGAGGCATTGGAATTCAAGAGCCAAATCAAATGGTTAAACGGGGCAAACCAAGTGATCCAAGCAAGGAAAAAGAAACAAAGATGCCTGATCAGATTCCCAACCTTGGCTGATCATTCATGTGTCATATCCCTAATCAATAGGGACAACCATCGACACCCCTTTGTGAATAACCCTTTTGATGTTCAAAGCTTAACAATACTATTCTGTTGACCTTTAAAACTACCAAGAAGGTCTTTTTGAGCCAAAACCATTCACTTGTTTTTAAAATACTACATGCATTTTACAAATGGTTTTTTTTGCATGATGATTTTATCTGTCTAAATCACAGATTCCATTGAGAATTATTAGAATAGACAGCTAAATGAAGAATACAAGATTAATCGAGCATGCTAGATGAGGCGCGTCAGAATGATGAAAGGCAAGCCATATCCTACACACAGTCCCCCATCTATACACTTGTGAGATGAGTGCGAGAAGATTCCATGGCTGTAGGGTAAAGAGTTCTCGCGAATGGTACGATAACCAAAATAGTGAGAGGCATTTCATTGCTCACCCCTTTGAGCTCCTTACACTGGTGAAGTTTCTCCCATACCCCCATCAAGAACCACCCCACACTGGGGCAGATCGGAGGCGAAGCAACATCACAAGGTGAGAAGAGAGATAGAAATTTTCTTGCTCGCACTTGCATCAATCTTTGGGTGTCCTTATTGCATATGAACACTCACATTAATTTAAGTGCCATAGAATGACGAAGAGCAATTCTTTCTCTATGCACTTGTATTCATTGTACAACCCAATTGAGTCTGTAATTTCACCCTCACATGGAGGCAAAATAGAAGTTACTGCCATAGCCCAGAGCACCTATTGAAGATGAAGACTCAAGAGTCTAATAATGGTGCTTCGATTGAACTTGCCTAGGCCGGTTCCTCCTCCGACAACAAAAAACAGGGGCATAAAAAAGCAGTGTACCTGGTAAAAGCAAGGTCAATGCCCATAAATGAAGAACTGGAATAAAAAAAAAAAAAACAGGAGCATGAAAAAGCAGTGTGCCTGGTAAAAGCAAGGCCAATGCCCTCCAGTCAAAAATACAGTCAAGAAAAAGTTGTTGTTGTGGTTCAATTGATAGAGCCTCCATCTGACAGTGAGAAGAAAGACCGGTGACAAATGCCAAGGCAATCACCAGCTCTCGCCCTTTTACACATGAGTCAAGCCAACATTGCATCCCATTGTAAAAGTCTCTTCAGACTAGGGGCACTTCAATTAATGTAAGATTTCATATGTGCATAAGCATCGCTCGAAGAAGTACGAGCAAGATTACTTTATCTCTTTTCATAGGGTTCTTGACTTGTAAACCCGGAGATGATCGTGCAACATTTTCGTCCATCGGCTTCGACCTTGATGATCCCCTCTGATGAGTCGCTGACCGAGACTTCATCATAGTTTCAACAAAGACCTCTCACATTGGTAAAGTCGTACCGTTTGCGAGAATACTCAGACCCCCGCGGGACATGATGACAAAGTGAGATAGTGTGGTCCTTATGAATCCTGCGTCAATGGTCAGGATAGCCTTTTCCATGAGAGTGAGCGGAAAGTCCTTTCGGACTGAAAATCCCTCATCTGGCATGCTCAAGACATCTACATTCTAAATGAAAGTTGTCTTTCAAAATCTTCCCCAGTGGAAATCAAAAGATGCAGAACTGACAAAATTATCATGCATGAATCTCATTTGAACTCATGAATTTACAGCATATACAATCATGTGTGCATACTGTGCAAATAGTAAACATACTCTTAGAGATCAGAGATATTGCCAGGTAAGCATATCTCTATCCCCATTTGTCTTAAGGTACCTATTGCTGTCCAGGTACTCTCTTCTTGTCACTCAACCTATTCGAGTCATCCCTTAAGTTTGGGTGCTTGCAATTGTCTAGGTATCCATGTTGTCTCTTGAGTACTGGTCACCGTTCGGATACTCCCTTTTTCTGACACTCGACTGTCCGAATTGTCCCCAGAGTATTGATACTTGTGACTGACCAAGTATCTCTTGGAATACCTACTGCTGTCCAGGTATCCCCATATCGTCAAGTACCCACTATTGTCTAGGTACTTCCTTTTCGTGACACTCAACTTGCCCGAGTTGTCCCCAAATAATAGCAGCTGTTCAAGCATTCCACTGCTTTGTGTGCCTGCGCCTACCTAGGTACGCTTTCTTACACTTGAACCTACCTAAGTGGTCCCAGGTTGTATCATTAAATACTTGTGTTCATCCAAGTATCCCAGTACTTTGTACGCCTGTGGCTATCCAGATGTTCCACCCCTTTTAAGTACCTACGGCCATCCAGGTAAGCCTCGTGCTACATTCAAATTCCCATTTACCAGGAGATGAGAGACCTTCATGAATATCCAAGGTACGTCCTCGATATTCCCAATTACCAGGAGGTGAGAGACCTTCACGAATATCTCAGGTACACCCTCGATATTCCCATTTGCCAGGAGATGAGAGACCTTCATGAATATCCAAGGTACGTCCTCGATATTCCCAATTACCAGGAGGTGAGAGACCTTCACGAATATCTCAGGTACACCCTCGATATTCCCATTTGCCAGGAGATGAGAGACCTTCACGAATATCTCAGGTACGTCCTCGACATTCCCATTACCAAGAGTTGGGACACCTTCACAAATATCCAGGTATCCCCAAAGAGTTTGTACCTGTGATCATCCAGGTACCCCTTCGATACTTGTGATCATCCAGGTATCCCCAAAGAGTTTGTACCTGTGATTGTCCAGGTACCCCTCCGATGCTTGTGATCATCCAGGTATCTCCCACAAATCGATGCCCTGAGAAAGGTAGGCGCATCTCCCGAGAAAGGTCGGGTACCAACTGGTGTCCTCGATACAAATCAGGCACCCACAAATCGATGCCCTGAGAAAGGTCGGCGCATCTCCCGAGAAAGGTCGGGTACCAACTGGTGTCCTCAACAGAAATCAGACGCCTCACAAATCGATGCCCTGAGAAAGGTCGGCGCATCTCCCGAGAAAGGTCGGGTACCAACTGGTGTCCTCGATACAAATCAGGCACCCACAAATCGATGCCCGAGAAAGGTCGGCGCATCTCCGAGAAAGGTCGGGTACCAACTGGTGTCTTCGACAGAAGTCAAACACCCCCAACAAATAGATGCCCTGAGAAAGGTCGACGCATCTCCCGTCAAGGCGACCGAAGAAAGGTTCGGGTCCTAGACAAATCATGGATTGTTTTAACAGGCGACCGAAGAATGGTTCAGGTCCTGGAGAAGCAACTTCCCGTCACGGCGACCGAAGAATGGTTCGGGTCCGAGACAAACCACTGATTACTCCAACAGGCGACCGAAGAATGGTTCGGGTCCTGAAGGAGCAATCTCCCGTCAAGGCGACCGAAGAAAGGTTCGGGTCCTAGATAAATCATTGATTGTTTTAACAGGTGACCGAAGAATGGTTCGAACCCTGGAAAAGCAACCTCTTCATATCACCAGGTAAGATGACGCCTTGATACTTGCCAAAACTTGGGATTCACACCCTATCTCACTCACTCCCGGTAAGTAACTACAGGTATCTTCTTATCTGTCTTAGTATATGTAAAGTTATATTGCTCTTTTCCTACATAGAATAATAGATCCCAAATAAAATATGATCTGCTACGCATGTATAGATAAAATTGAGGCATCAGCCTGTCTTTGAATGCAACCTCTGCGAGCTCACCTTCAAAGAGGGGCAGCTGTTGACACCTCAATTTTAATTAGGATAATTTTATTTTATTAAGTTTTTATTTTATTTCGGATAAAAAAAAAAAAAAAAAAAAGAGAGCAAAAGCCCAGCCCTCTTTTCTTTTCCCTTCCTCTTCCCCCTCCGCGTGGCCCATGTGGCCCATTTTCCTTCACCCTTGGCCCGGTCCCTTTTCTCTCTTCTTCTTCCTCCTATCTTCTTCTTCCTCGCCGCTTGCATCTCACGCGCGGTGGCCGGCGACGCGCGCAAAGGACGGCCTATGGCCGAGGAGTGTAGGGCGACGTCGGCCGGAGGGGATAAGATCAGGCGCCATTAATGCCGAGCGAGCTTCGCTGGAAAGCTTGATGGGACACCGGTTCGGCCGAGCGGAACCGGTGGGTAAGCCGGAGGCCGGCAACCGAACCCCTCCGTCGACCGGAGTTCCTTCGCCTATAAATAGGTGGCCGCAAGCATCGTCGGAAGGCGTGGCAAGCTCGGAGATCCTTCACTGAGAGACATCGGGAAGGGTTGAAGGGCGAGCGCAAGAGGGAGCTCGAGTCGCGAGCTCGGCCCACCTTCCACCGAGAGACTTCGGGGAAGGCCGGCGGCGAGTGGCCGAGAAGGTCGATCCGGCCGGTGGAGGCTCGGATCTGTCCCGAGTGAGGAGAAACAAGGCCGTGGAAGGTCCGGCCGAGATCTGCGGCGCCTCGGATCCGGAGTTTTTTGCGCTGCCGTTGCCGTCGAACGTTGTACCGCCGCCGACGCCGTTGCTTCAGAAGGTTGCTGTCGCGCCCCCCCGTGAAGCCGTCGTTAATCGAAAGGTAAAAGGGCCGTCGCCGAATTCCGCCGTCGCCTTCGCCGTTCATCGCATGCGTCATATTACGCCATAGTCGTTGTCTTTGCGGTCGCCGTCACCGCCGCGCCGTCGCCGCCTCCGCCGCCGCAATACCCGGTTTCCCCCTCGGCGCCGCGGATTTGCGAATCCTAGGGTTTGCGATTTTTCCGGGTCGCCGAGTCGGAGCCGGGTTGGCGAGTCGGGTAGGGTTTCCGCGGTTTTTTGGGCGGCGGAAGACCGGGTTGCGGTCGGATCCGGGTCGGGTAGGGTTCGCAGGGAGCCGGGTCGCGGAACGGGTCGTGGACCCGGGTCGTCGGGCCGGGCCGGGCGTCTCCGAACGCCCGGCCACGGCGTCGTTTTTGATTTTTTTAAAAAAAAAAAAGGAGAAAAAGCCGAAAAATCCGAGTCGGGCCCGCGTTGCGGGCCCGTCCGCGATTGGGTCGCCGGCCCGGGTCGGACCCAACCCGCGGATCCGACCCGGGTCGGTTTTATTTTATATAAAATAATAAATATTTTTTTTCAAAAAAAATATATAAAAAAAATGTTTTAATTTCCAGAAAATCGAAAAATATTAAAAAATCGTTAAAAATGTTTTATTTTCTAAAAAATCGAGAAAAATCAAAAAAATAATTTATTTTCCACAAATGTCAAGAAATATTAAAAAATATTTTATTTTTCGAAAAATCAAAAATCAAAAAAAAATTTCATATTTTCCAAAAAAAGCCAAAAATTCAGAAAAAGCCAAAAAGACTTGTATTTTTCCAAAAAATACCAAAAAATCCCTTTTGTGTCCAAAAAATTAGAAAATGACTCAAAAAAAATGTTTTTTCTCCCAAAAATGCATGGAAAATCTCTCAAATATCCAAAAAGCCTTAGGTTTTAAACAAGATTAGGTACCGAAAGGGCATTAGTGATTAACTAGTGTAATCAAGTCCCCGATCCTAATTTCTTTGGTTGCGCAGGAGTGAGTATTTCTCCCGATATTTCACTTGGGTTTCTAATCAACCCGCCCCAAATCGATTAGTGGCGACTCCATTTTAAAAATTGATTTACAGGTTAAAAACTTGAACTATTAAGTCGTGAATTGGTGGACTTGGGAGAGTCTGGGCTTAATAAATTTTAGCCGAGCCATTAGCCTCCTTAGGCGTCCGTACCCGATTGCGGGCGCCGAAAAAAAAAAGAGGTCGCGACAGCTCCCTTACTCTCTGAGAGAGAGAGAGAGAGAGAGAGAGAGAGAGAGAGAGAGAGAGAGAGAGAGAGATTTCCTAGTGATTTGTCATTTATGACTACTACGAAAGCTCAATAAGCTCACGATTTTGATTTATGATTACATTTTAGATGATCCTTGATCAGTCAGATCACATTTGATGTTGCAGTGGGCGAATTTGTGCAATGCATTCCTGGTGGAGTTTCAGTGGAACGCTTCTGGGAAATTGCCAAAGGCAGA
The DNA here is from genome assembly GCA_016097545.1 of Eucalyptus victrix. Taxonomy (NCBI): domain Eukaryota; kingdom Viridiplantae; phylum Streptophyta; class Magnoliopsida; order Myrtales; family Myrtaceae; genus Eucalyptus; species Eucalyptus victrix. The sequence goes on along the minus strand of CM027839.1, from coordinate 56,375,398 downwards.
TGATTACTTGAAGAATGGGATTATCACTTCGGGTGTGCCCTTGGTGCTAACTCACCTGTTCTTTCTAATGGGCCAAAACATTGCCAACCAAAGTATGGATTCAAAGAAAGAAGAGGTGCAGCTGCCAAATATAATATTCTTAATCGCTGAAATTCTTCGCCTTTGGGATGACCTCGGATGTGCCCAGGTGCACTAGTTCATGGTTTCGTGCTGGGCAATATTCGGGTTTTCATTTTTAATTTGCGTTTTGTCATTATTTTATTGATATAATTTTTTTACTCGGGGGGATTCGATTCCCTGAAGGACGAGAATCAAAATGGCTACGACGGGTCATACCTGGATTGCTATTTGGGGGAAAATCAAGGCTCTTCGTACCAAAGCGCAAGGGAGCATGTGATGAAGTTGATATCGAAATTGTGGAAGCTGCTCAACAAAGAATGCGTCTCTCCATGCCCGTTCTCTGCGCCTTTCCTTGAAGCTTGCGTGAATGCTGCTAAAATGGTTTCATTGATGTACAACTATGAAGACAAGCATGGTCTTGGACTCCTACAAGACCATATGAAGTCGTTGACCTGTGATCACGAGACACTTTAGCATCATTTTTCATGTTTTCTTCTTTCATGCTTGTCGAAACACTTCCATCAAACTTGCCTTCCTTTTTGCAAGTTGTCTTGTGTTCTAGATAGACATTATTTTTAGTGTTTTCCCCCGATAAGTGGCAACAGTATTTGTTTGCATAACCAAATGAAAAAAAAACGTGAATTTAACGTGTAGAAAAATTTAATACTATTTCGGACATATTAGATAGACAAATGATTTTGTTTTATAAGTGCAAAACATCATAAAATGTAGAAGATCCTAAAATTTGAAAAGTAGTGTAGCATGTGTTCATGTAAACTATTTAAAGTAATAACATCAAAATATATAGGGATAAGTACAATTAAATTCCCAAAACTTGTTATGAAAGTGTAACTGAGTAATAAAACTTTCAATAAGTACAATTAAATCCCAAAACTTATTAAGAAAGTGTAATTGGATCTTAAAACTTTCAAAAGTGTAGAAGTTTTAAAAAAGTTCTAGGACTATATTACACTTTTTATTAATTTTTAGGATTCGATTGTATTTTCGTGACAAGTGTTAGAATTTGATTGAATTTTTTAAAAAGTTTTAGAATTTAATTGCATTTTCATGATAAATTTTAGAACTTGATTATACTTTTTGAAAAATTTTGGACTCAATTGTATATTCATGACAAGTGTAAAATTTCCAATACACTAATCACAAGAATCTATGACACCTTGTGAATTGAATACTAAAAAATAATCTTTCTTTTTTTGCTAATGCTATTTTCATTCTCTTACTAGCTCTTGACATCCTCACCATATTGAATTGACTATGCTATCCATTACAGATTTCACTCTCGCTTTAAGGTTATTTCTTACAATTTTTTCCTTCTTTGGCCTTTGTTTCAATTTTATTACGAGACAAAACTACTCATATCCCTTTCGAAAAACTTTTTTCGCTCTAGCCACATCTTCCAGACCGATTACATTGCAATGTTTCCTTCATATTCGTCATCTTCTAAACTTATTCTGCCAATTATAACTTTATTTCCTTAGATAATTCTTAAAACTACACATTTTTTTGATTTCAATTTTTGGTAAAAATTTACCAGAATTTACTCAAAGATTGAATATTATGCTTAATGAATGCATTATACACAATTTACTAATTTCTCATTTTCTGTAGTGTAGTCACTACGGAAGATAATATTGATGTGAAATCCCTAAATTTGGCCCCTGATTCGGATATATGAAATGGTTGTTTCATCGACGCGCCTATGGTTAATTTATTCAAAGCTGGCCACTCACAAGTTAATTGATCTATTAGGTAAAGCCATTAAGGGATATAAACGCGACAAACTAGAGAATTCGATTAGAAATCGATCACTTGACCATAATAATCGACAAGGATCAATACGACACCATTATAAATCAATTAGTAAACAGATGTAAGTCGATTCGATGGAATTGCGTAGTCGAATTGTGGTTTGTTCTGCACGATCACGATATTCGCATCGAACGGCAATAACCTGATTTTCTATCGATATTATACTCGGGAAACGTAATTGAAACCTCATGATTATGTGACAACCAAGAGTTGTGTACAATTCGGAGATGCACAAATGTGGATCGAAAATAATCGACCACAAGTCAAACGTGCTAAAATCCCTAAAAGCTACCCGATATGTTAGGTCATACTAAAGTCGTGTTCGGTCGATTTTAACTATGAAATTGAATTTGGTTTCAGGAATTGGACATTCGAGCGTGTCATGATTCATTTGTAGGACTTCGTCTCATCTTTTGGCGAATTTTCGTCGAGTCCGGAATTTTGCGAGAAAACGATTTTCGGACAAACAAGAAAATTAAAGGAAATTCGGATGGGCTGAATAATTGGATTTTTCTACCTCTAAAAAGGTTTTGTTTGTGACAAATAAGAGGAAAAATGGTCATTGGTTGGGCATGAGACTTTGGAGGCATGAAGACTTTGGGGCATATGTAATGAATGGTTTAGATATTTGGCTTAGGCTTGTGATTGGTGGGTCACTCTACTTCATGGTTCTTTCTTTTCTCCTCTCTTTCTCTCCCCCCCCCCCTCCCCTTTCACGCGCACAAACCCCCTCAGCCGACTCTCCTTTCTTTTGCCCAATTCTTCATCTCAGCTTCTTCATTTCTTCCTTCTGCCATCACTGCCTCACCCCTACCGCACCAACTCCAGCCCACCATCTCCTCACTTCCACCAACGTCCAGCAACCGCAGCTCCTTTACCGTCCATCACTCACCATCCAACCTCATCGCCACCACACCGCCACCGCTCCACACATCTTCACCGTCCCACGTCCAGCCAGCTCCCCTCATACCAGCACCCCAACTTCACCGTCCAGCACCACACGTGCCACCGCCTGCAACCAGCCACCACTCCGCCGAGCTGCCACCAGCTCCCCCTCGATCCTTCATCCTCATGCCAGTGTCCATCCCCCACCGTTCAACGCTAGCCAGCAACCACTAGCAGCTGAAATCCCCCTCCTTGGCCGAGAGCCTTGTAGGGCCATCACAGTCTCCATCAAGCCTTCGTTCAGACACGGTTGTCTCGAGTTCTCGTCGCCATGAGCCCACCGCCGTTGTAATCCCGTGAGTTAACTCTCTAATCCTAGATTAGACTGTTAATTACGCTTAGGGGTTAGATTAAGGCTAATGAGGATTAGTTTAGTTAATCCTAGATTAATGCTAACTAGCATAATTAGGTTAGTTAGCTTGGTCAAGTTAGTTGAATTGGTTAGGTTAGTTAACCATGCTAGGTTAATTAATTATGGTTATGATAATTAAATTGGATTAGCTTAATTAATCGCAATTTACTTAATTAATCGTGATTTATTTAATTAATCATAATTAGTGTAATTAGTGACGGATTAGCCATTTCGTAGAATTTTATGCTTGTTTTCTTGGATGCAATTATGAGTGAAATTGAGTGCTGCACGTGCACTATTATGTGATTGGTTATTTTATGATAATTATCCAACGTTATTGCAAAAGATGGTTTTATGGGCATTTAAATAGAAGGAAAATTTAGTTATCGGGTTTGAATGTCAAAACTTATTTGCTCAATAAAACAATGGGGTTTTAAACTAGGTGCGTGCAAAATTTGATGGATTTATTTTGAGTATGTGAGCACCTAAGACTTTATTTCAAAATTTTTTGAACAAACAAAAAGGTTTGCAAGGTTTATTATTTGAAGAGGAATTTTGGTGTTTTGGGCTAATTGGAAGATAAGAAATAGGTTTGATTGATAATGTGTTTGTAGGGTCACTAAATGGAACCTGTCCTAATGCATTTACACGGGACGATGCTCATTTATGGAATGCCATCTAGGCAGAGGATACTAGATGTTGCCATTCGTGGATGGATTTCGAAACAAAACTCTTTTGTAAAATGCCATCTAAGTGGAGGATACTAGACATTGCAGTGCCCAACGGGGCAGGACGATGCCTAGTTACGTCGGATGACTGCCGACTGTTGAGTTGGCCGTGGCCGATGGGTTGTAATAATCGGAACATGCTTGAATGTTTGTGCCGTTGCGCCTGATTATGGGGCAAAATTGTGTGGCATGGTATGGGACGTGTTATAACAGTTTTACCTTATAATCGGTACCCATGTGAATGTTTGGAGAGTGAGAATGATGTGTTCCAGTTGTTGATTACGCGTGTGATATTTATAATGGCATATGTGATGCGCTAATATATAGGAACGTGCCAAGGCGAGGTGAGTTTTGTATGATGCGTGCTTAGGACTGCCTTCGAGGCGAATTTGCGTCCTAATCGGGGTTTAGGGTTTTGACTCACTGAGATTTATCTCACCATGTTGTGCTTAACCCTTTTCAAGTCCTTAGTATGGAGATACATCCAGTCCAGTTCGGGGTTCCGTGGGAAATGGACTACGAGTCTACTTTTTTCCCTTTCCCAGGACCACCCAAACTCGCGAGTTAGTGGTGACTGTGATTTGGGTAGATGAGGGCCTCCTTCATGTTTTACCTCATCGCTTCAAAGCATGGTTTATTAACGAGTGCAACGGTGCTTGGGAGGGTCTTGTACAGGGTTTTGATGGACCGTCCATCGGAACCAAGGAGAAGGAGGTAGGTCACCCTATGGACATTGATATCCCAGATGGTGTCGTGGAGGATCCCAAGCCCAAGTCGGAGGGATCCGGGGTGTAGGTCGCTTAGTAGTTCTTTTTGAGGCAGACTTGTATTTATGAACTTGTAGGGTTAACTTGGTATGTATATGAAGTGTAGTTTGTGAAAAATGGTTGTATGTTTTCACTATCCCTATGTTTGTTTGTTGGCCGGGTGTTTATTCAATTCGCTTCCGCATGTGCTTAATTGAAAGATAAAAAGAATGAGTAGGCGATGCATCCTAGGACGTCATATTTTTAATCGACCGCTGAGGGATGTCCGCGTGCTTGGGGTTCGGGGTGTGACCATTGAAGTTGACCAACTTGCTTATATGTATCTATTGATGTCAAAATGTTCATTTGGAGCTTCTTGCACTAAATATTGAAACTTATTTCTTGATATGTATGTGTTTTAAGTGAATAATTACTCTCTTATTGATGTCATTAAAAATTTTATTTTTGATTCAAGTAAAATAATTTTGTCAAGAGAGTAACCTTTTTTAGGAGAGCCAAGTAGTTGAATGGACAATATCTTTTGTAAGTTGCATATGCAACTTGTTATTATTTGCAGTGGATAATTTTCTTTTCATTGATAAGTTTATAAAAACTATGATGCATATAGTATTGACAAAAAATATGCGTTTGCAAATAGTTTGAATGCATTGTCTATAATGCCATTACGGTTGGCATAATTTCTTACCAATAGTTAATTATTCATGTAATCAAGGCAAAGATAGCATTCTATATAATAATGTTTTAGGAAGCATTTTCTTTTGTATATGCATGATAATAATGCATGTTTAGAATTTTTTATGTTTTGAACTTTGTCATATTTTTTTTTTTTTGAAAGTGTCCATTAAATTATCATGTAACGATTATCATGTAATGACATATCTTCAAGTTAAATGATGTCATGAAAAATAGATAAACAATTGGACTGTTAGATTCACTAAATAAAATTAAACTTAAGCAATTAAAATACATAGACTATCATGTAATGACATATGTTCAAGTAAAAATTAAACGAAATGTGTATTAAAACTAATAGATGGGGTATTTTCACTATTACTTGTGTAGGTGTTAGTTTTCAAATGATAGCTTTCTACTAAAATAAAGAGAAATATACAATTCATTAACACAATTGTTCAGTTAGCTATCTACCAAATAAACTAATTTTCGTAAAAGAGGGAAGCAAATTTTGTTCCAAATGGAAAAAAAAAAAACCACAAAAAAAAGTGGCAAGAAACAATCTTAAATCAAGAACGGGCCTCACATTTAACCTTTACCAATGTTATTTAAGAGGAATATGGGAAATTTCATCTCTAGAAAACTTGAAACCAAAGATAATAAATCATTTTGAATAGGACCAATAAGGGATAATGTATTCAATTTAAAGTGATAGGGGGTGCCGGGTGTCAATAACGATGTGGAAAAAGAGGAGTTTTTTTTTTTTGACTAAGCATTAAAAATCAACTTAAACTTTTATGTGCATCTATAATTTGAAGAGGCTAGAATACTGAACCATTTATGAAGTTTCCAACTACGTTCTGTCAAAATGTTGGAGGGTTTTAATATGGAAAAATAGAGCATGTACTTCTGGTGTGAAGAAAATTTTCCACAAGCGCATCCACCCTAGAACTGCATTAGAATTAACAACAACTCCACTCCAAAAGTATCAGGCCAAGTCTTGGTCAGAAGGCCCAAGTCAGCATGCTCAAAAGGGTTGCTTGGTTTCGATTTTATAGACAATCTCTCTTACACTTTCTGAGTGGTTGCTTGACATGGGACTATTGGAGGCTTAGAGTGGCTTCTCTTGTAGGTGAGGGGAAGCGAGAGAGGGATCGAACACTGAGTGTATGGGACTCCTGGAGCTGGTTAGTCCCACATCCTAAGCTAGTACAGATTAACGAAGCAGTTTGCCTATCAAGGAGCAGGGAGGAACTAGAGTGGTTATAGGACTCTTGGCAATGGGCCGGTGTAACGTTGTTAGCACTGAGAAAAGCCTCATGTCGACGTACCTTTGAGATGGTCTTTGATATATATTTTTATGAAGTACAATTAAAATTAAAAAAAATAAATAATCTGTCTGGTTCTGAATTCTGTAGAGCCGGACCAAAAATTATTGGCTCTACTTTTAACAAATCAGGAATGGGATTGGTGTCTCGAGAATCGGATCCAATTGGTTTGGTTTGATTCATACGGTTTTGGGTTTAAATGGGTTTTTTTCGCTTACCCGATTAGTGTTTAATTCAGACGGTTTTGGGTTTAAATGGATTTTTTTAGCTCAACCCTAATTACAACTATGGGTTCAAATGGGTTTTTTTGCTCACCCCTAATTACAACTATGCTTTTTTTAAAAACGAATTTGGACGGTTCTGGCTTTTTTTTTTTTTTTTGGTTGGTCGGTAACGGTTCTGGGTTCAAATGTTTTTTTGCTCATCCACTAATTAAAAGTATGCCTTTTTAAAAACGAATGGCATATAAGATTGCTACTGCTTGCGTAAAACTTTTTTTTACACTAACTTGCATGCTATATTTATTCTTTAACAATTTGACATTATTGATTCATGACGAAATGTCATAAGCATTTTAGGAATTTCTCCGATATTACAGTTTATATATTTACGGTGTTTTGAACTTCATAAGCCTTCAAAGAACATAATTTATTTAGAAATAAGAATAATTCAATATCTATTACGTTTTTTGTTGAGTTATGATGAAAAAACATTGTAAACCATAGAGATTTAAGATACTTAAATATTTTTGACCTCTATCAAATACATTATGATGAAAACTGGTGAGGCTATGTGAACCATGGTCAAATATTGAAATTAAAAAATCAAAGTGTTGGCGACAATTTGCAACGCATCGGTAACCTTTTGGAAAATTTTGCTTCTAGTGATATTAAATGTGTCGTGCATGCGGACTTAAGCCGCATTAGTTTTGTTTTGAGTGGATGGCAAGCCATTTCGCCAAAGACTACCGTCAGCTAAGCGAGTGTCATCGCAACAAATGTTGTTAGCAGAAGCTGAGCGGAGCTTTGGCGAGTTATGCCTAGTTTGTGCCACTCCGAGAGTCGCCTTGTCTGGGGTTGCGTGACCCTAGCGCAGCGATGCTGCGGTCGTACGACCTCGGCAAGGGGATGCCGTGAAGCTAAAAGTGCGGAGGTGTTCAAACTGGGGTTTCCAGATATGCAATTTGGGGGCGATTTAGATCTACAACGTTAGACCTTTGCCAGTGGAGCTTCATTAGCGACCGTCTCATAGACCATCCGGTGGAGATTCATCGGCGATCTATATCTACGATTTGGAGAAGATGAATGAGGGCAAAATTGAAAATGAAAATATTGATGAGAACGGTTTTAGAGAAGAATTTTTTTATTAACCTGAGAAGAGTGGCCTCTCAAAAGCCCTATTTCGCCTTGGGCTTTCAATTTTACCAAGGCAAGTGTTTTCGCAAAGCTGAACCTCTATGCATGCTTCATTGTGGTCCACGTCCAAAACATCATGCCAAAAGGCTCTTAATTTCAGATGTACAATTATTGGCACCCATAAGATGCTGGCCATGATAGCTAGGTAGTAAACTTATATTTCTCTTTTCATGTGCACAACATTTAGGTACAGAATAATTCAACATGACTAGTAAATGCAAAACTTGTAAAACGCACTTAGGTCTAATCAATTGTCACGTTCCGAAAACGAGAACTCTTTATCATGGACTTGATATCATTTGTTAAACAGTAAATGGAGTTTCTAAGCTTTAATTCTACTTTGTAAAATACCTGCAAAGCGCACATTTACATTTCAAAATACCTTTATGTCATCATGACGTATTCTTCCTAAAAGTCGGGTTACGTTAAATGTTGAAGCCCTAATCTTAAACCCGGCAATTGAAAAGGCCAAAGCTTTACAACATAGAAGAAAAGGCACTTTCCAAGTATAGGAATGCAGAAACATTCGAAATACACAACCTGCCCATTCTTTTTCTAAACAACCTATATCCGAATCAATGGAAATGAAAGGGGGTTGGGAAAGGCAGAGTAAACACTTATGTCCCATATAAGATTAAAATAAAAATATCGATAATTTGTGGCAAGTAACATTAACATTCATGAGATAGTACGAATTTTTTGTTTTTTTAGATATCTCCTTTGAAATTGGCAATGTTTTTGGCTTGTAATTAAAGCGGGATCAATGCGAACTAATTTTCTGAATTGATGTTCAATGTTCCCCGCATGAACTTAATGGATGCTTTCCTATGGGGTGACGTCCACAGCATTCTCGTACTGTAATAATTTATGGTGCCCTTCAAGAAAATAAACGTTCAGGGTAGTTGAAATAATTGCCGGCCATCAGATGTTGTAAATCAAAGTAAGGTGTCAAATTATTTTCCCTTCTAACAATATGCACAATTATTAACATAGCAGGCCACATTTTCGTCCATATGTGATGCGAGGACAGTTTTTTCAAGTAATTTTTTGATTATGGATAAAAAACCATGGATGGAAATTGTCAGTTTCACATCCGAAATTCACATCCAGAAAATACACATCCAAAATTTAGGAAGTGATCGGTCCTCTATTTTAACATAAAGAATAAAACCTTTAGCCAAAGCTAGTCATTTAACGAAAACATATTGACTGAATAAAACCTTTATTGAATAAAAGTTATAATAAAATATTGTCTATCATGAATTAACCAAAACCATAAACCCGGATCTAATAAACTTATTCAATTAGTCTAATATAAGGTCCTACACTAACTCTTAATCACTTTTCACGTGCATGCAATTAAACTCCTCATGTTCAAAATCTCAAATGGTAGATAATTAAGTGGGCAAAGTCACGGCTCAATAAGCGACAATCACCATTCCCATGGAATTAAGCCATGGACAAAGAAATCAATAAAAAAAAAATGTATGTGATAGCATGCATCATGAAAGTGACTCCAACCCATATTTTCAAATTCACGAGTCAGGTAATATGCATCATCACATAAATCATGTATTATAGCCAGCCATATGTCAAATTTAATTGCTTATGCCGAATGCTCTACAACCACACTTTGCCAGGTGACACGACTTGAAAACTATAGGGCTATGATTGGACCGTAAAAATCACATCCGCTGTGGTTAAGCTCCGTAACAGAACTAATCCATGCACATGTATCTTGTGTCTTCTCTAAATCACGGCCGAATTATGCACATAAGTGATAGGGAAGGCAAAAACTTTGGTACTTCGGCCCTTGCGACAATTCCAAGAATCACTCAGCAGTTTTTGTTGAATAACCTCAACCTCGTAAGTAAAATGGGACCAGGAAACCTTTCAATTTTAGGTCTGAAGTACATTGGTACAGCAGATATGCCTTCTGAGCCTTTCATGGAAGAAAGAATTTGGCACAGCAGATTCCATACGCAAAGCTCGATAACCATCCAGCAGGGCCGCAGTTTTACTTTATGCAACAAAACTGAATTTTACGTGTTTAATAAACATGTGAAACGTCAAGCAGGGTCGCTTTCTGTTTTTAAAACCATTTCATATCCGTTGGGTCTGCTTTTCATGTCACTTAATCCACACTCACAACGCGTGATGACAACGGGAGAGGATGGGCCCATGAACTTTGCGACAAAACTTTGGTACTTCGGCCTTTGCGACAATTCCAAGAATCACTCAGCAACTTTTGTTGAATAACCTTAACCTCGTACGTGCAATGGGACCCGGGAACCTTTCAGTTTCAGGTCTGACGTATACTGGTACTCTATAATTGTAAAAGATATGCCTTCTGAGTCTTTCATGGAAGAAAGAATTTGGCACAGCAGATTCCATACACAAAGCTTGATAAGGCCATGATTGATAACCATCCAAATAGTATTTGATTACGATTTTTTGTTCCTGAGAACAGTTTGGGAACAGAATCGCTTTTGGTAAAAAATTTGTTCCCGAAATTAAATTTCTATTTTTTTGTTCCCGGAATTAGATTTAAAACAAAATCAAGAATAAAAAAAAAATTGATTCTTGTTTCAGGAATAAATTTAAGAATCAAAATCATATTTCTCTTAATTCTACCATTTTTTTTTATTCTTCTTCATCTACTGCCGTCCACCATCCACCACAGTCTGCCGCCAATCGCTGCCGTTCACCATTGTCCACCATCGGTCGCCGGCAATCGATCCGGTGAGCTCACCGCAGGCTCGCCTGGCCACTGACGAGGCTCGCCCAGCCCCGCCCAGCCCCGACGAGGGCTGGCCTTGCTAAGGGCCGGCGACACTCTGGTGAGGTTGTTGGCCTCAGCCACCGGCCACTGGAAGAAGAAGAAGAACAAGAGAGACAAATGAAAAAAATTAATAATAATAATAAAAAGAAAAATAAAGGAAAAATAAAAAAATATTTAAAAATTAAAATAAATTGATTTGAAACTAAATCAATGAGCACGGTCTCAAACGCAATTTTATTTCAAAATAAAAAAATTTGTACGTTACCAAACAACTTAAAATGCTTAGAAATTGTTATCGAAAACAGAATAAAAAATAATAATTTATGATTGGAATCTGTTTTTGGGAATAGAATCATTACCAAACGCATGACACTACTATGATTAAATGTTTGGCATTTTCCTGAAAGTTAAATGAGCAATTACATTAAGAAAAAAGTCACAAAAAGCTCAAAATTATTCATGTGGTGACACATTTACCCATTCCAAAACTCTTACTTGTGTGACTAGGGATGAGTATAGAGGACCACTTGAGCTGGAAAACGTCCAAACTAGATCAGACCGGCTGATTTTAGGTGGTTTTAGGGGATGCTGATCTAGCTCTCGGTTCCATGGTCCGATTCCTAGTACAAAAAAGTGTCCCATATAAAACTCAAATAAATCTTGATAAATTAGTTGCAAGTGTTAACGTTCATGAGATAGTACGGATTTTCAGTCTTTTTTTAGACATCTCCTTTAAATGTGGCAACGTTTCTCGCTTGTAATTAAGGTGAGATCAATGCGAACTAATTGCTTGAATTGATGTTCAATGTTCCCCACATTAACTTAATGGATGCTTCGCTATGGGGTGACGTCCGTAGCATTGCGTTCAAAAAGCTCTTATTGTAATAATTTAGGGTCCCACTTCAAGAAAATAGAAGTTCAGCATGGTTCAAATAATTGCCGCCCATCAGATGTTGGAAATCAAAGTAAGGTATCAAATTATTTTCTCTTCTAATAATATGCACAATTATTTATATAGCGGGCCAGATTTTCTGTCCACATGTCGTGCAAGGACAGTTTTTCCAAGTGATTTTTGATTAGCGGATCACAACCATAGATGGAAATCGTCTGTGTCACATCCTAAATCCACATCCAGAATTTAGGGAATGATCGGTAATCTATTATAACGTGAAGGGTAAAACCCTTAGCCAAAGCTAGTCATTTAACGGAAAACTATTGATTGAATAAAACCTTTCGATCTCATGAATGCTTTTATTTTGTTTTTCCACACGTTATATTCATTTCCATCAAAGTATGGAGGTCTGGTATTGCTTTTTCCTTCAACCAATCCTAGAGCCAAAATACTAGCCATAGATCTATAGCTTAAGAAGTAATAAACACTTCAAATGAAATAAACACACAAGCTCTTATACCAATTGAAAGGCCTAGTATGAACACTTAGAGGGGGGTGAATAGATGTTAAGAGAATTTTTTGCAGAAATGTTTATAAACGCTTTTTCTTTTGAAATGGAATCTACAAAGTAGTGGACTAAAGTGAGTTTAACAATTAAATAAATTTACGAATGAATAAGAGAGTCTAGGGAAAAGAATGAGAACACAGAGTTTATAGTGGTTCGGCTTAAATCAAGCCTAAGTCCACTGTCGCGCACTGACAGCCTACTGGCTGAAATCCATTATGAATCAAAAGGGATTTTACAGTCTCACGATCTTGGCTTCACAGTGTAGAGACTCTACTACACTCTTGCGAAGTCTCACAAGTAGGGTGTCAGTTCCCGAACCGAAAACCGAATCGAACCGAACCGAAAAATTTGGTTTTTTCGGTCCGGTTTTCATTAAAAACCGAAAATTTTCGGTTCGGTTCGGTTTTTATCGATTAACTGAACCAAACCAAACCGAACCAACAAATAAAAATGGAGAAATAAAAGTGAAGAAATCTAAGTTTAACCAAAAAAAAAAACAAAAACCGAAAACCAAAGGCTAAAAACCGAAAACCGAAAAACCGAAAAACCGAACGGAACCGAACCGAACCGAATACCAACCGAACCGAAATTTCGGTTCGGTTGGTATTCGGTTCGGTTCGGTTCGGAAGATTTTTCTAACGGTTTAGTTCGGTTCGATTTTTCAAAAAAACAAAATCGAACCGAACAGTTTACATCCCTACTCACAAGTATTTACTTTCTCTTTTGAGTACAAATTAAGCTCGACAATTGAAATTGCAAAGAACTAGGAAATTTCAGACTTTGAAATTTTTCTTTCACACTCTTCCTCAAACAACTAGCAAGTTCACCTTAAATACTCCTTCTTACCAAAATGATTGCTGGCACTTTTCAAAGGAATTCTTTCAATTTACTCGTTGGACAAAATCAACTAAGGAGTTCTCGAGTCATTTGAAGATTGAGATGAAAGCCCGTCAATCTTGTTCGCCTATACAATCAGTATCTTGGTTTTCATAAGTAGAACTTTCCAAGTATACTCGCCATTAAAAAGATTTGATTATCTGAATTGATTCCAATAAGGATAATTGATCATATATGTGCTATATCCAGCCATAAGGTCTTCCAAAAACCATACGGATTGAATCCTTGAAGATAATCCCACATTTGGATAAGCATCCATTCTTCGGTCTAAAAACTGTCAGTGAGGGCAGACTTTGAAATTACAGTCTAGTGGTCTTCACACTTTGACAGTAGAGTCTAGAGTTCCTCATACTATTGCACATGAGTTTGCAAGTCTTCAGACTAGTCTTTTGAAAAGGTTTTGTCAACTTCAAAACAATAAATGAGTTTTCTCTAACACCTTCAAATTTACTTTTTTATGTTTGCAATTTTGAATTTCTCATTCAATCTCTATCAAATTAAAATAATAATAATAAGAGCATAGAATTAATTTATAATATATATTTAATTATAATATGTCGAAACGTGTTGAAATTTTCTATTATTTAAGAAATAACGTGTCGGCGTATCGTGTTTTGTCATGTTGCATGTCGATTGTCTGTGTTGGTGCTACATAGGGCCCAAGCCCCTAGATTTTTGTTTTTGTTTGTTATTAAAATAAAAATATAATTTTAAAAAAATATTTATCTAAATAAGATTAAATAAGGAAAAATTAGTAAAGAGAAAACTTAGTTGATACAAATATATATATATATATATATATATATATATATTTGATATTCAGGATCCGGCCTAGCACACCTTATTGGGAAATTACGGCCGCCATTGGCCCAATAGGCCCAATGGAGACCACCAATTATACTTTGAGGGAGGCTAGATCCTAATACCATGACTCACACTTAAGTCATGTTAGCAACGCAAGGATTTGAACTTTCGATCTCAGCATTGAAGGATAGAATTAATATCAACGCAGTTGCCCAAGGTTGGGTTTGATGCAAATAATATTAATGCTCATGCGATGTGAATTTTTTTTTAGTTAGGGCCGAGTTAGTATCTGATTTTTTATGCAATTTAACCCTAATTACTTAATCAAAATTTAGGTGTTAACACACAAGTAATCTATGCACATGTATCTTGCGTCTCCTCAACTTCTTGGCTGGATTATGCACTGGACTGACAGAGAAGGCAAACAAATTTAGTGCTTCGGCCCTTGCGACAATTCCAAGAATCATTCAGCAGCTTTTGTTGAGTAACCTCAACGTCGTACGTGCAAATGGGACCATGCCAGCTTGCAGTTTGACGCGCAATCTATGTTGCCCTAAGGGAATCTTTCATTTTGAGTTCTGACGTACACTGGTACTCTGTTACTGTAAAAGATGTACCTTACTGAGTCTTTCATTGAAGAAAGACTTTGGCACAGCAGATTCCATACGCAAAGCTCGATAAGCATCTGGCAGGAATGCGGTTCTCCTTTATGCTAGGTATCCAACAAACATGTGAAACGTCTACCAGCGTCGCTTTCTGTTTTTAGTACTTTCTCACATTCGTTGGGTCTGCTCTTCATGTCATTTAGTCAACATTCACATCGCATCACGTGATGACAGCGGGAGAGGATCGGCCCAGGAACATTGCGGCAGAACTTGAATGATGTCCAGATGTCGTAATAAGCTAAGGACAAACAAAAAGTAATCCACATTTGAAAAGGTACACATTTTAAGTTGATACTAGAAATTTAGGGACGCCAAAAGGTTGGTCTATCTTAGAATCACATGAACATAGAAGAGACTCCACTTGTTTACACTTGTTAAAAGTAATTGTAGCTTTTCAGCACAGCGATTAAATTATTTTTAATTTCAAATCACAGTTTCTTAAATTATATTTATTTAGAGACACTGGCAAATCTATGAACTTTTTCATTGATTATGTCTATGCTTGATTGATTGGAATTGATACTCTTTTTTTATAATTTAAAAAAGTTGGTAAGGAGCAATCAGTGTCAATAACTCTTAAGAGTTTTATTTTTGTGATTAATATGTTTCATTTGAATTACAATCATCGTTTAATTCTAAGTGAACCCATCAACATTGCATGATTTGATACAAATTGGGAATAACTGGAATTATATTATATGTCTAGTGCACATGTCAAACCTATGCCACAGCGAACCTAAATTTCATTAGATCAATGAGTGATTTGGGGATAGGAACTTGTGACCAAGGCACCCTTAAATCACATGGGAGTAAGTCTTTTCCAATTTTGACAACTACCTCGATGGTAACTATAATTGGTATTATATATAAGGATTGGATAGAAGTAAGGTATTCTTACCTTGGATAACCACTTGTACAATCTACATATATCGCTTGTGTTCTTCATTATCATTAACCGCTTGTACAATCCACAAATATCTCTTGTATTCTTCGTTATTGGATATATAAAACTTACTCAATTTTATCTTTGATATTTCATCTCGGTATCAAAGCTAGTTCTATATGAAGAAGAGTCTTTTCCTCGACTATGTGCCTGTAGGTTTTTTTCCCATGTGTTTCCCGTTGATTGCCATAGCGAAATACAATGTTGGTGTTGGTACATAAGAATAGAAGACAATTTGTTTTTTGTTTTGACTAGCCAAGTGGAAGCCCCAAGTGTTCCAAATTTCTTTTTTCGCTTAGGATGAAAATGGAAAATAATATAAGCTGATTTTATTTTTTTTTGAATTTTTTGTTGAGTTAGGAATTGGAAATGTTCAATCGAGATGACCACAATATCAACCAAGTCATTGTCAAGTTACCCTATCAAATCCACCACCTCTAGGTGATGTATCATCACTTTCTATTGCTCATTTTGAACATTTGTCATCAATTTTCCTACATCTTTGGCCAGTAGAATATTCTTCAGACATATTTGTGATTTGTGAGTCATAAGCTGTGGACATCATCCACGTACAAGCTTGACTAAATATCAACGTGGATCATGTTTGTACCTTTGACCTGTCAATTGGCGCAGGAATTGACTGAAAAGACCGCCGGTCAAACATGTGCATCGTTATCGTACTTAAAGTTTAGACTGAGAACAGTGCCTACACGCCACCAGTTTAAGAAGATGTTCGGATCCACACAATCCGGGATATTTTCTAGCGACGGGACGCTCTCACGTTGCCGTTCTTTGTGCAAGTCAGCACAAAATAGCACACGTAATTTTGCCCCTGATAAGATTTTAAGAAACTCTCACGAAGTGTGGTCCAACTTATTTGATCCTGATTACGACTTGGGGAGTTGAGTTTTGTTTCCTGTTTTTTATCCTATATTCAACCCGGTAATAATATGTATTGAGTGACGATAGGGTTATCGTAACAATCTATTTGAAATAATTAATTATCTAATACAATCGTCACATCATTCTCTTTTAGTGTTTCTATTCTTTGTATATTTATTCAATATAACCTACAATTTGTCTTACAGGAATTTGCTCAGTTATTTATTATCACAGCAATGTCATGTTCCAATGTATCTATGATTTTGAGAGAAATTTCAAATAAGGATATGAAATGTACTCATTTTTTTTAAAAAGAGGGGGGGTTTGGAGTGGATGTTATTTTAAATAAGAGCATGAAGTGTCATCATTTTCTTAAATAACGACTTGAAATGAGTTTTATTTCAAATAATGGTCTGAAGTGGCCATTTTAATTTCAAAGAATGGCCTGACCTTATCAAGGGCATTTTCATCCATTAGTTTTTTTTTTCTTTCCTTTTTCTCTTTCTTCTTTCATTTTTTTGTTTTTTTTTATTTTCATAAAAGACAAATTAAAAAAAGAAAAAAGTTAAACCTTAAAATAATAAAACACAAAAAAAGAAAAAAATCCAAGCCCGCCTATGGTCACCGCCCCTTCTCGAGACAAGGCGTTGGTTATGGCTAGTAGGGTCACCAGTGCCTCGACAAGGGTCGGCTTGCCCACTAGAGGTGAGGTCTTGCTAGTCCTCGCTAGAATTAGTAGAGGGTTGCGACCCTATGGCAGAGCAGGATCGGTGGCGGAGGAGGAGGGGGCCGGATGGGAGGAGGTTGCCACTCGAAGGTTTCATCAATGGAGGAGTTGTAGAGAATGATTCAAGGTGCGATCGCTCATTGCAAGAACTCCATGTTGCAGAACAACTACAAGGTCATGGTTAGCAATGAAATCTGAAACCCCTCAAGAACCTGAAGACGAAGAATATGAGTCCCACCACAAAACTACTCCAATGCTTGCTTCACCATTTTCATGTGGGTACCTAAGTTTGGGAGAGGGTCGCAGCTCTCTCTTGATTCTAGCGAGGGTCCGGAGGTATCTAAGTTTGATGTGATGATGGGGCGATGGCCGTAGGCAAGAGGGCCAGGGCTAGCCCTCCTGCTTGTATTTTTTTCTTTTTCTTTGTTAAAGTTTTACATTTTTTTTTTGAGTTTGTCTTTTTTTATGAAAAGAAAAAAATCAGGAAAAGAAAAAAAGGAAAAAGAAAAGGAAAGTAAATCAAAAAGGTAAATAAAAAAATACCCTTGACCAATCAATGAGGTCAGGCCCTTATTTGAAACCTCTCTCTTCAGCCATGAAAAGGCTAAGAATGTCCTTGTATTTCATCTACTATAATGTTCTTCTACTTTTGATTCTTCTTCTATGTCGGCATCAATTCGAAATTGAAGCAGTTGGTGAATTCCTCGATTGTAGTTCATGAGTGGGATTCGTTTTGCTCCATGAATAACCTATTTACTTCCTTTCTATCGTCTTACCTTTCGGTTTCTCACTTTGATTTCTTGTACCGTCCACAATGATGACGCGAGTATTTTTTAGAGTTTCTTCATTATATTCCATCTATTTTCCGGATTCGAGGTGGTCATTACTCGCTTCCTAGTTTTTTTCAAACCATTGGTCACTGAAAATATTGTGTATCACTGATTCCATTAGATCGCTTGGGAACTGGACCAATTAGTCTGATTCCCAATTCCAAAAAATGAGAACCAATCCTATTCTTGGGTGGGACTAGACCAAGAACTAATCAACCCTATGTGTGACACTTTCATCCTCCATCAAGGTTTCATTAGGGCACCGTTAAGTAATTTGCCTACATGGATGCTAGTAAGCAAACAATATAGATATGGTATTTACGTGACTTAAGTGAAATAAAAACAATGTTATTTTAGCTAAAAAAATCGTATAATTAAATCTTGACAGAAGGTAAATGTGTTACACAGGTATAAGTTTGGAGTTTTTTTATGTTATAAGATATACGTCACAGTAGATATAGTTTAGAATTTTTTATGTCACAAAAAAAGTTCTCGATAAATCTGTTATAGTGGGCATAATTTGAGATTTTGGTAGCTTTTTTCCAGTACATTGCTTAGCTAAATTGCAAGTCCATTGTTTGACATTGTCCTGAAAGTCTGAGCAGGACACAATCTATGCTTTGTGGGAGGATTTCCCATTCAATACATGGTCATATAGACTACACATCCGTTGGGGGATGAGATCTTCCACCATGCTTGATGTCCTCATTTTGTGCCTAATTTAGCTAAACCAATAATTTATCTGAACAATGTATCAGGAAATTTATCACCGAATGTGTTAGCAAATAAGATTTATTGACAAGTCAGAGATATTGAGCAGTATAGAGGATTTTCACGTGTAGTTAACACTAACTAAAGCAGGGGTTATATTTCTGTAGAGTCATGTCATTGATTGGTAGATCACAAATTATTGACATCGCCATATGCAAATTTAAGCTTGCATAACTTGTAACCTATCAATAAGAGACTCGATTGAAGAAACTTCGTTGATTTAGGAACAGGGGATAACATGGCCCTTAAAAATAGGTACCTGTCCCCATCTCACAAAGGAGGTAGACAAATGTCGTATTGGAGCAATAGAGGATCTTCATCCTTGATGTATGATTTTCGAAGAGCTTAGCTCATTCATGTTTTCCTTTTGATACGATTAATTGATGTTGCAAAATTAAGTCAAAATAAATATAAGGCTAAGTGTGAGATTTTGTGGGATCGCTGTAAACTGTTTTAAAAGTTTAAGCTGTTTAATGAATGTATGATTTATTATTTATATATTTTAACACTCCTCCCCATGCATGGTCTAGTCTTTTTGCCTAGTATTAAGCGTGGAAATTTAATTCAAGAGGCAAATGGGACTTGGAAATATTCAAACTCAATACATTCAGCTTTGATATCATGTAAGATTTTGTAGGACGACTATTAATTATTCTAAAAACTTAAGTTATTAGATAAATGTGTAGTGTATTATTTAAATATTCGAACACTAAGTTTCCCTACAATTATGTTTCTGATTGGTGGTTATATGTTATTGTGGGACATCATTTACACCGAACTTATCTAAAATTGAAATGCAAGTGATGTTTACACTCGTAAGCTATCAACCAGAAGACTAATTATAAGAAATCCTCCGATTAGAGACAGAGGACAATATAGCCCAACTTTTTAACTAAAGCCTAATGCCTAAAATAATACCAGAAATACAATTTTGATTGAATGAGGAAAGAAAAAAGCAACGTAATTCCTCTCTCATGGAAAATAGGAAGTCTAACTATTCCTCCGGTGTCATCTTCCAGTCTCTTGGATCAACTAAAGGGGCACTTTACTCTCAAATAGTATTCCCAATTATTGACTTGGAGGAATACGTGGTTGTAGAGGTTTCTTGGATCTAGATTCTTTGGTGCAGAGTCATTTTCATAAGAAGACTTTGTAGGTTAGCGAAAAAAACCATCTTCTTCTGTTTTCTTGGTCTTGAACGAAACTTGAAGAAACTAAATGATGAAAACGCCCCATATGTCCTTGTGAGTTGACTAGGAGAAGCATGAGGATGGCTGCCGCCGACCACGGTGGGTAGCGGAGGCGTGACCGGCCATCATTGGTGACACAGCCCACGACGGAGGGGTACCATCTAGGGTGGCTCCCTCTCTTGTTCGACATCATGGTTTTCTCTTTCTTTATTATTCATTATTTATTATTTTAATATTTCTTTAGCTAATAACCTTTTTAAGCTTAACTGGGTTAGAAGTGAGTTTGTCTTTAGACCCACTAAGCTTCATATCTAGTTGGGTTTTGCCTCTGATATTGGAAACCCACTTTAATCCGTTTTGAAATTTTCAGACAACCCATATTTGACGTAGCTCATTGAATTCGAGTTAAGAAATTGATCTTGAACCCAATTTGTCAGCTCTATTTATATTTAAAAACAATACCTGACGCTACCCCACATTAGCACTATAAGACAACATTTATGGCCCTCAACTCTTAAGGACAATCTGACATTACATTTTTTCTTCTCCTCTTTCTCACCTCGCTCTCACATACATCTGAGAAATTATTGAGTAAACTTTAAACGTGTACTAAATCAAATTCGAACTGATGATTCACCATTTTTAATGGTCCAAATTTAGTTTAGTAAAATATATCAAGCTCATGGATAATTGCTCCACACATTAACATCCCAAAGATGACTAAACATAACTTCTCACCCTCGCTGGCCTGTACGCTCTTCTGCTTGTTGCACGCACATACGCTCATTTCACAGAGAGCCGAACTTATTATGGAGGACAGGACCACAAATTTTAGGAGCAAAACGTGTTCCCATAGGACAAAGTTTTGAGAATTCAAGTTCAAATATGTGTTCTTACCTTGTGTATCACGTAAGATGAGAGCTAAATCCGAAACAGTGGAATAAAATCCGAGTATGTGGTCTCGTGTGAGCTAAATCTGAAACAGTGGAATAAAATCCGAGTATGTGGTCCTCCTTGTTTGCCGAAAATGTCCTTCATGTCCTTTTCTTTTAGACAATGCGATCATTGCGCTTCTAATTTCTTGAAGACCATTGACACTCGAAACCTCTCCGAAATGTATATGCATTGATGTATGCTTTCAACGACGATGTTTCCTCGAATCGGCTTTTGAAAACGACAATTGTACGTACCCAAGTTTCTCGCCCTCAACAAAGAGTCCAACTGCAGAAACTTATGAAAGATGTGTGCAGCACATTCCCTATCAATATATTTGAGGCCATCTAAAGCAAATCAACCTCCTATCATTCTTAACAATCTTCGCACTTCTACTCTCCCCGTGATTAGGACTGGGAAAGGGTCGGCCACCGATTCCAGCGTCATAATGGATCGACCTAACCAAATGCAATCATCGAGCATTGCCAAGGAGCAAACTTATCCGGTAAATCCCCTGATCCTAGCCTTTTCTTTTCAACTTTCCATTTCCTTCCTTAGCTCGTGTGAAAAAAAAAAAATCGCCGACGTAGTGTTTGCCTCCGAGCATTATTTCGTAGGGCATACTTATATGCCAACACCTCTTTGGATTCTTCATTGGCCTATTGGTGATAGAAAGAGGAGAAAAATAAAACCAAAATAGGATAACAAGGAAGCTTATTTACCGAATATACGCAGGGAAACAAGAATGTTTTCCTTCAAGGCTCAGTAGAAAGGAATCTGTAATAAAAAAAAAAAAAAAACCAACTTATTAACTCCCAGTTAGATTTGATCTTTTGAAACAATTTCAACTGAACTGGCTTGTAAGGTCATATATCACCTTGTGCATACGAGCATACCAAGCTTTAATAGCATAAAAATTAATGTCAACAGAAAACCTTAACAATCTCATACTAAATTACTATATATTACTATGAAAAATTATTGTCTTTGCTCTTTTGAATTTTTCCTCATTTAATATTTTTTGCTTCATTGCAATAATTCTTTGTTAAATTACATGGGAAAAAATATCGCCAATTTAGTTCATTCTTGCTTAATTTTTTTTTTTCATTATAACATCGACCTCACTTGTAACTCTGGATTTCCATGATGTAGGATGATTCCGGGATCAAACATGACGAAAAAACAAAGAGCCTTATAGATTTTCTGAATAAAGTGGTGAACGAGCCCACAGAAAGTTTGATCATTGTCGACATGATTCAGCGACTAGGAGTCGAATCCCTATTCCGAGAACAGATTAAAGCCATTCTAACGTGGCAATACACACATTTTAGCTCTTTGAATCATGGTAAAGATGATGTCTATGAGATCGCTCTCCGATTTCGACTTTTAAGGCAAGAAGGTTATCGTGTGCCTGCAGGTTTGTTCCTATGAGTTTCAAGTCGATTGCAATAGCGAAATACAATGTTGCTATTTATACATGACAAAAGAAGACAACTTTTTTTGTTGTTGTTTTGTCTAGTTACGTGGAAGCCCTAAAATTTCCAATATCTTGTTAAGGATGAAAATGGACAAGAATATAAGCTTTTTTTTTTTTTTATAAATATTTTGCTGATTTAAGAATTGGAAATTTTTAATTGTGATGAACTCTCCAATGGATATCCATCAATGCATTAATGTTCTGGAGTTTTGTTCAAAATGGAAAGTAAGAACTAATTATTCATATTACAAAAACCGAATTGAAAAAACCTAGATATATGCCCATTTCCTTCACTTGTTCTCTTTTTTAGTTTCTCTAAATTAAAAAATTAAAAATTTACATGAGATGAAGTAGTTTTAACCAATTTAGGATTTTTTTCGAAACCAAAGTATGCACATCATAATTTTGAATGAGTGAAGCGACTTATAAATTAGATATCAGACTATGCTTTTTGATGTATTAGAGTCCTTGTGCTTTTTATGCAGATGTGTTTGAATACTTCAATGATAAGGGGAAAGGTTTTGTCATGAAACTGGAGGGAAACATCAAGGGCACGATGGAATTATACGAAGCGTCACAAATGAGCACGGAAGGAGAGGATATACTCGACGAAGCCGGATGCTTTAGCAGCAAGTGTCTCAATGCATTGTTGACGTGTGATCTTGATCATGAACAAGCAAGAATGATAGAAAGTACATTGCAATATCCATATCGCAAGAGCTTCGCAAGATTGCTAGCTCCTCAAATTTTTGTAAACGATATGCCAGGCGCGAACTCATGGATGGAAGACTTGCTAGAAGTGGCAAACAAAAAGCGAAGAATTGATCAATCTGTGCACCAGAAGGAGATTCACCAAATTCATAAGTGAGTAACTAATTAAATACTTACGCAAAGTTATGCTCAATTGAAGGACTATAGATGACCAACATATAATAATAGGCGAAATGTTAATAGTTGGCCCTAATACAAGTAAATCAATGCAAAAATAAGATGCTATATTTAAACTTATATATTTAAGGAGTTGGCATTTAGGTTCAGACTAATATCAAACTCACAAATCACAGTTTGAGGCATGACTTAAACCAGTTTCACCAAAAACTATAAGGAAAATGAAGGACTCTATATCTCCATTTTCTCTAATCTCTATGTCATGAGATCAATAGAATTTTCAAACGAATAATTTGTTTCATTTAAATGAGTATACTATTATGTACTGTTGCTTTAGTTTTTCCTCATGCGTATCCTATATTTCAGGTGGTGGAAAGAGTTGGGATTGGGAGAGAAGCTGAAGTTTGCTAGAGACCAGCCACTAAAATGGTACATGTGGTCCATGGCAATTCTCACAGATCCAAGCTTGTCTGAGCTTAGGTTTGAGCTCATTAAGCCCATCTCTCTCGTGTACATTATTGACGACATATTTGATGTCCATGGCACGGTTGACGAACTAATTCTCTTTACAGAAGCCATTAAAAGGTATATAGTCGAAGATATTCCTTTTTACCTATTATGTTGCAACTGTTACATCCAAAAAAAAAAAACTACATTCTACATTTATATTATGTTGACAATTTAAATATTTCTTGCAATTTTTTTTCCTTCAGATGGGATATTGCATGTGCTGAGCAGCTTCCAGAGTACATGAAAAAATGTTTCAAGGTTCTCAATGATATTGCAAATGATTTTGGCAAAATCATCTTCGAGAAGCATGGATGGAACCCCACGAGATTCTTGAAACAGATGGTATAAATATAAAATTATTATTAATAAGAACCTCTGTTGGCAACAATGTTGCTAACTCCTATCTCATCTCTAAATGAACGTGACTTAATTGGAGATTCACAGCACTGAACCAAAACTCAACCTTGATCATATCCTCGTCCCTTTTTCCACTCTTTGTCTCACCACCCTCCAATATTTTGGTCATCATTTTGAAGTTTGTGTTCACTTCTTCAAATTAAAGCCACAAAAACCAATCGCCGGCTTCATCATCGTCGAGTTTCATTCAATCTTTTATAGAATTCCTTATAATGCCATACACGGAGATATCACTGATTGGGTTAAGCTGCAACCGTCCCTCCCTCCCTCCCGCCCTCTCCCATACACACTCACACACAAATCTTGGCGAGATCTAGGTGTTTCTGTCAAGATCTTGTAGCCGTGGCCTGGCTTCCTAGCAATAAAATTGAGCTCAGTGCAGCATTGAGCTCCCTTACTCCGAGAGAGAGAGAGAGAGAGAGAGAGAGAGAGAGAGAGAGAGAGAGAGAGAGAGAGAGAGAGAGAGAGATTTCCTAGTGATTTGTCATTTATGACTACTACGAAAGCTCAATAAGCTCACGATTTTGATTTATGATTACATTTTAGATGATCCTTGATCAGTCAGATAACATTTGATTTTGCAGTGGGCGAA
The DNA here is from genome assembly GCA_016097545.1 of Eucalyptus victrix. NCBI lineage: Eukaryota > Viridiplantae > Streptophyta > Magnoliopsida > Myrtales > Myrtaceae > Eucalyptus > Eucalyptus victrix. The sequence goes on along the minus strand of CM027839.1, from coordinate 56,350,473 downwards.
TTTGTGCAATGCATTCCTGGTGGAGTTTCAGTGGAACGCTTCTGGGAAATTGCCAAAGGCAGATGATTACTTGAAGAATGGGATTATCACTTCGGGTGTGCCCTTGGTGCTAACTCACCTGTTCTTTCTAATGGGCCAAAACATTGCCAACCAAAGTATGGATTCAAAGAAAGAAGAGGTGCAGCTGCCAAATATAATATTCTTAATCGCTGAAATTCTTCGCCTTTGGGATGACCTCGGATGTGCCCAGGTACACTAGTTCATGGTTTCGTGCTGGGCAATATTCGGGTTTTCATTTTTAATTTGCGTTTTGTCATTATTTTATTGATATAATCTTTTTACTCGGGGGGATTCGATTCCCTGAAGGACGAGAATCAAAATGGCTACGACGGGTCATACGTGGATTGCTATTTGGGAGAAAATCAAGGCTCTTCGTACCAAAGCGCAAGGGAGCATGTGATGAAGTTGATATCGAAATTGTGGAAGCTGCTCAACGAAGAGTGCCTCTCGCCATGTCCGTTCTCTGCGCCTTTCCTTGAAGCTTGCGTGAATGCTGCTAAGATGGTTTCACTGATGTACAACTATGAAGACAAACATGGTCTTGGACTCCTACAAGACCATATGAAGTCGTTGACCTGTGATCACGAGACAATTTAGCATCATTTTTCATGCTTTTATCTCTCATGCTTGATTACTTCGGAATAATGTACTACGGTCACCTTAAATTGCAATAAAGTTGCCTTCTTTTTCTAAGCAGTATTGTTTTCCAGCTATATATTGTTTTAAGTGCTTTTCCATCATAAGTGGCAATAATATTTGTTGGCATACCCAAATGAAAAAAAAAAATGTGAATTTAACATGAGCAGAAAACTTAATTACTATTTCAAACATACTACATCCGCACATGGTTTGTTTTATTCGTGCAAAACATCATAAAATGTAGGGAGATACTAAAATTTAAAAATAAAGTACGGCATGTGTTTATGGAAACTATTTAAAGTAAGAACATCCGCAATATTTATGATGCGTTGTCAACAGAACACTAAAAAATCTAACTTAAAACTATCTTATGTGCATCTATACATTTTCTGAAGTTTGAACATTACTGCACTTTGACAAAATGTCGTAAGGCTTTAATATGAAAAAAAAAAAAAAGAGAGCATATTCTGCCGATGTAAAGAAAATTTTTCACAAGCGTTCCCATGCATCATTGACTTGAGAATTATAATTATGCATTCTCTCTAATGAATGTTGTATGAGGCTGCTTGTGTAAAACTTTTTTTTTTTTTCACACTAACGCTGCGTATGAAGTTATCCTTTAAGTATTTATGACATTTTCCATTGCTTTATGACAACATAGCGTGAGCATTTGTAGTAATTTGTTAAATATTATAATATATATTTATCGTATTTTGAACCATGTTATGACAAAATATCGCAAGCCTTAGAAAAAACATAAATTTTCTTTAGAAATTAGGATACTTAAATATCTGTGACATTGTTCATTGAGTTATGAGAGAAAAACTTTGTAAACTAAAGAAATTTAAGATACCTAAATATTTCCGACCATTATGAAATACATTACGACGAAAAGTAGTAAATATTTGTGAATATTTATACACTACTGTAAAGCACAAATTGACAATGTAAAATACCGTAAAATCATCATAGATGTATTGGGTCGAATTAAATACCGTTAAATCATCATGAAAAACCCGATGGACCTGGATTAGTTTGATTCGAACAGGACCAACCCGTTCCGTGTCTTGGATTAGGCTCAGTGGTAAAAGGTGGCCTTCCTCCTGGCCCATTATCTTCTAGAGAGCCCATAGTAGTTTGGATAGGTTGGACTTGGACGGGAATCCACTGGACATACAATACTGTGAATAATTGCCTTGAATTGGGCTGGAGAGGGCCTGAATTGGGTTGAATGGGGTCCAATCCTCCTTCATTAGGCTGTATGTGGCCCAGTTCATCAGTCTAGTTTTCTTTCTCCAGAACTTGTCGAGGATCCGAAGGTAAGTTTTCGAAACCTTGATTGTTGAGGAAAAAAAAAATCCTTCTGATTCATTGGACATCCCCAACTTTGAGGTTTTATTTTTCGGCATAATTTCTCCCTTTGTTGATAGGTTCTAACCAAAAAAAAAAAAACTGTCATGAGTTTTGTGTGTGAAAAGAAAAGAAGAAGGAAAGGGAGTTTGATTTTCAGAGTAATGCGGAAGCTAGGTTGAGAAAGAACGCTGTGATGCCATGTGAAAATATTAAGGGATGGAAAGGAGCTGAGAATTGGGAATAATATATATATTACTTTCTTACTTATAACATTATACAATCACAGCCCTATATATAATACATATGGTCAACCTAATTAAGGAGAAAAATATTCTAAAGACAGAGAATAAAAAGAATCAGATTCTCAACTATAAAATATTCTAGTTTCCCATTGATGAATCAATTAGAAAAAGTCAAGTGCAACAGTCTTCAACAATTTGTGCTCGTGAAGGCCGAGCAAGAAGTTTGATCCTCAATTACTAGTGCTGCATTGCTCCGTCTTGTGGTTCTCTCCCCGAGTTGCCTGCAAAAACTCTGGCTGACGAAGTTCGCTCTTGAGTTGCTTTTTCGTTAAGCGTATCATGGAGTGTCTTGCTCATTTCCTGAGTCCTGTGAAGTTTATTCAAGTGGAAGAGTCTGGTCAAGTTTAGAGGTCTTTGATTATTGGCGTGTAACGACAATCCAAGGTGATATTTTGATGGTTTTCTATTTGTGCTCTTAGTTGTTTTGTCTTCTGATGTTAGCTGAATTGATTGTCGATACTGAAGCATGGTGGTGGGGTAAAGGGGCGAGCGGTATGTGCAATAGTGACAAAGCACCAGAATTAGTAATAGAATGCCATGCAAATTTTGGATTCCCAATCTTTGCAGAGAGTCAATAGCTAAATACCCTACTTTTAGGAAGAAAAATAAGACTTACTTCTCCCACTTCTGAGCCAAATGCTATGCTCCGGGGCTTGCCCTTTCGAATTTATGAGTCCTCATTTATGTGTAATAATACGACGGATGAGCCTTGTTGTTGCTTCGACCCATTATATTCTGCCCAGAACAGTACGCATGGTCCATGTCCAAAATTCACCATTTTAAACCAAGATTCTCTCTGCTCATTCTTTGCTTCTAAACAGCAAGAGTAAACGATTTCTCTGTCCCTCTTATTAATTCAAATTTGGGGTCCCTGGCCTTCGCTCTCACATTTTGCTGCGCCAACATTAGTTACTGCTCCTACACTTTGGATGTCTAGTTTTCGCTGTTAGATTTTGGGTCTCACTCTTAGATTTTGGCCTTCTCCGACGCTCACCTTCTCTGGTCTTCGCTCTCCCTCTAGTTAATCAAAATTCGGGGTCGCTACGCTTTAGATCTTGCTGATGAAACGACGTGAGGAGCTTTGATTTTTAACGCCCTTGGTTTTGTGAATTTCAGCTCCTCTTTTACGTTTATTGAGTGTGTCTCGAGGAAGTTCATGGGAAGAATTTGATGAAAAATTTAAAGCAGTAGGAAAAGAATAAAAAAAAAAGATTTCATTAAGATAAAAATAAAATGGGTTTACATGAGATTAGTGTGGAATTAATAATGGAAATTGGACTTGGTGGAGGCCAATTAGAATTGAGTTAATGTCACCAAAAATCACAAATTGATACACATGTGACAAATTTATCTTAAAACTAATACTTTATTTATAAAAACCCTAAACCGATAGATTTGTGATAAATATATCCTGCGGTATTTTCCGTTAAATTTTATTATTAAATCGCTGAGTTTGGTGATATATGACAACTGTCGAGTGTACCAGTTTGGAATTTTGCCTTTTATGTAGCTTATGATTTTTCGTGGTATTAATCTAATTTCATAAAAACTAACGGAAAATAAATTTGCCACAAATGCAGTAATTTTAGGTTTTTTGTGATAAAAAAAACTAGTTTTTGGTAAATTTATTACGAATATATCAATTTAAGACTTTTGGTGATAAAACATTATTTTAAGGTAAATTTGTCGCCATCGTACTAATTTGAAGTTGTTCTTAGTATTGAATTAGGGTAAACAATGAGTTTAATGAGTTATAATGTAACGGGGCTTAAATTTGTTTAACGAGCTTGGGCTTTGCTTAATTTGATAAATGTGGGTTTACTTCAACTTAGGAAATTTGGGTTTGCTTAGTTTGAGTGAATCCAGGTGGAGCTTGATCGATTTGAGTTTTGGGCTTAATTCGATTATTTCTTTTGGACGATTAAACCTTTGAACATGACCCACATGAGTTTCCACAATCATAACATAACAAAGACCAGAGGAGATGGGGAGGTTTAAAAATCCATTTTGGACTTAATTGGTCCTAAGCAAGACCTTAAAAGGCTTAAGGGGAGACCCCCCACTCGAGGGAGAACCTCCCGGGGGTGAGAGTCCCCAAGTGGGGTCCCCGTATCCCGCCTCTCAGGGGAGAAACAATACTGAGAGGAGCGAGGGGATCACAGCCGCTGGGTAACAGTGGGTCCCGCAATGGATGGTGGTTTGGATCCTAACCGATTAAATTCGAGGGTGCCCAAGGATCACGTGGTAGCTTGCCGCAAGACAAGCCCAGGGCTCAGCTGGCTTCAATGCCAAGTTCCGCCAACTGAATGCTGAGTCACGCCCCCGAGTTGGCGGAACTTGAATGCCAAGTTCCGCCCATTTTGGACTTAAGGAATTGGTACGATGGGTCTTAGCCACCCCATTTGCGACGTGGTTGGCATTTCTGGGGCAATGGGCTAAGGATACCCCCTTTTGTTGCCCCATGGCTTTTCAGCAGTCTTCCACCACCGTGCACACGATCCAGAGGCTTTCTTCTTCGCCCAAAACCCACCTCACACGCGCTTGGTTGTTAGATTCCACTTCCACACGCAAATCAGAAGAGCCACTGTGCAGATCACTTTCCTTCTCCTTTTGACTTGGAAGCTACAATAGAGAAGAGAGCCCTTAGCGTAAAGCGAGGGATTTCCGCCGTGCTGGCTAATGGGGCTTAAAAATCCTCGTGAACCCAAAGATCAAGAGTCCGTCGTGGTTCCAGAGGACTCCCGCATCCGCAGCCTTGCGTGTTTCACTGCACCAAGCCGCATTGACATTCAATTCGAGGTTCCCCTTCGCTGGCAAGGATAGGGTGTCGCTCGACGACAAGTAATCCGCAAGCCACTCGTCCGTTCATGAGATTTTGGTAGGTGAGGTGTTCAGATTTAACCGAGAGTCTAACCGAACATTGCTTGTCTACTCACAAAGAAGGAGGAGGAGGTGTTCGGAAGTCTCCAGGACTTGGCAGCAAAGCGAGCAGAGAGGATCGGGGGCCAACTTTCTTCTTAATAGATTTTCTTTTGTCGGTGGCATTTCTGCATATGCTCCATAAGAAGTAGGGAACTTTGGGGTAGACTGGGATTTGCCATATTTTAGTCCATAATTTCCTGCGAGACTGATATGATGATGATGATGATGATGCCTGATTAGTTTGTTGATATGATAGCTGGGAGCATAATCTATTGTAGCTACTTTTGACCATATAGGCTCTTTTTTTGTTCCCTGTCCATACCAAGGTGACCTCCGAGGGGCACATGTTTAGCGGGATTGCCAGCATTTCCTGCACCACATCCTCATTGTAAATTTTCACAGTCGACTGTGATTTCCACTCATGACTCTCCTGGTCAATCAATTCTGCTCCGAATTTTGGTTCATCCTAGTTCAACAAGCCTTCAAATTTGCCGGAAGGGATTTTTGGAGAACAGGTTTCATTCGGTTTATTTTTTGAAAAGGCTTGAGGTAAGAGGCTGCGCGTGTCTAGGGCCAAAGCCCATGAGACTTGAGTTGGCCCATGATTGGATCCCGCCTAACGACCTGGCCCGACTCCCCATTTTTCATAAATAAAAATAAATAACATGTATTAATTAATGGAAAATTAGTTAGAAAAATAGGCTTTGATTAGGTTGTTAAGTTGTTTAAATTAGACTTAGGGTCCATTCGTTTCGCGAAAAATATCATGTTTCCGGAAAACATTTTCCAAGAAGTCATTTTCCAGGAAAATGACTTTATTTTTCAAGTGTTCGGCTTAAACCTAAACTTTGAGTGGAAAATATTTTCCACTTTGTTCGTTAGCTACTTTAATTGTTCGGGAAAAATTATCAAAAATTGAATTTTAATATTTTTATTTGACCAAAAAATTAGTTTTCTTTTTTTTTTTATATTTTTTAAAAAATGAATTTTTAATTATTTGTATTTTTAAAAAATCGAAATTTTTTATTATTTATTATTTTTTCTTTCTTTTTCCTTTTTCCTTTTTCTTTTCCTTCCTTCTTCCTCCTCCTTCTTGCTCCTCCTTCCTCCGCTGCCGTATGCTTAACGATGGTTGGCTGCCAGCGAGCAACCAAGACCCGGTTGCCAGATCTGGCGAGCTCGAGGCTTGGCCGATCTCTCCTGAGCTCGCCGAATCTGGCGGCAGAGCTCGAGCTTGCCTAAATCGGTAGCCCTAGCTTCGTCGCCAGATTCGACGACCTTGTGGCTTGCCAGAGCCTGGTGAACCTCTGGCGAGCTCGGTCAAGGCCCGAGCCCCACCTAGCTCGCCAGCGAGAGCTCCACTTCGCCCGATTTGGTGAGACATGAGCTCCGCTTCGCCAGATTGGGCTAGGCGGAGCCTCGTCGGCCTGGGGCGAGGCTCAAACTGGCTTGCAGCTGGTCGTTGGACGTCGCAGCGGCCATTCGCCGGCCGCCACCAAAGAAGAAGATGAAAAGGAAAGAAAGAAAAGAAAAAAAGAAAAGGAAAAAAAATTAAAAACTCGATTTAAAAAATAGAAAAAATAGAAAAGGAAAGCATAAAAATAAAACCAAAATGTATTGATAAAAGAAGCAAGATGGAAGAAGTTATGGAAAATGTAAAAACATTTTCCTCACTTTTAAAGGTTTTTTTTTTTCCAATGGTGGAAAACATTTTCTTTGACTAGTTCATTTTCCTTGAAACGAACATTGGAAAATTCAGAAAACGTTTTTCCATAAGTGATTTTCCATGAAACGAACAGACCCTTAGCTTAGTTTTATTTAGAATTCACATACTTAGAAAAGTTCCATTTCTTGACTTTTAGTGTAATTCATGCATTTATTTGATGGTTTGATGATTGGCGTGGCGTGTTCATGATTTGTTAGATTTTAGATTCTTAGTTTTGTTGAAGATCACTTAGGATTAGTTTAGTTGATTAGTTTAATGAATGAAATAGATTTAACTTAAATATATATAATGGATTAGAAACATTATTTTAAAGAATAAAAAATCATAGAACATAGCTTAGTTGAATTTAAGATTCACTTCAAATAATTGAATGGGTGATCTAGAAGTCTCACAACCTAGAAGAACTTGAGGGGGACCAAATAAATACGTGATATCCTGAAGCTGGATTGGGACCCCGACTTAGGATGACAAAGTACCGACCTGGGGCTTCACTTTGCTCTAAAAGTTTTGATAACCCACATTAACCATGTTAAGATAGGATGGTCTCTAAAGTCAAGCTCATAGAGGTTGCTGTGCAAGGCCTTAATAACAAGTAAATGTTATATTCTTTGTCCAATTCATGTTAGGTTACTTTGCTACACTTTACTTTTTACTTATTCTTGCAATGCTTTCTTAGATCAATTGATTGCATTTCTTTTATATTGCTTTTCTAAGTTATGTTTTGTTTCTTTTAGTTGAATGGTTAGATTACATTTCAGGACTATAATAAATACAAAAACATTGCATGGACGCTTAGGAAAGAGAAAAATTACGACTTCTAATTGGATAAAAGGGCTGCATCTGACTAAAATGACACTAGTTGGATAACTATTATAATAAAGTCCCCAATTCCAAATCTCCAGTTGCGTTAGAAGTGAGATATATCTCACTTGGTTTCTAACCGACCCAAAGAAGTTAGGGATAACTCTTCTTCACGCAGAATTCTCATGAGATTAATCGAATGAAAATGAAATTTCTAACGTCATGTGAGGTAAAGATTTGGGAGACCATGTACCGATTAGAATATTAAAATACTTTTAACATTTTGAACTGCATGCATTACGAGGAAAGTGGTAACCTTTTGGAAAACATGATAAATGATTAGATTTGTTATGATGTGTCCTATTCAGTTTGGCAACCGTTTGGTTTGTGGTTAAATAATTCAACATAAATAGTAAATGCCAAGCATGTAAAAACGTGCTTGGGTCTAATCAGTTTTCACATTATGTATATTATAAATCCCTGTTGTGTTTTTGATATCATATGTTAAACATTGTTTTGGACCGGGAGGGGACAAAATGAAGTTCAAATTGTTTTATTCTACAGTGCAAAATACCTTCAAAGCGCACGTTCACATTACAAAATTCCTTTAAATCATTATAGACGTGATCTTTCTAAAAGTCGGGTCAAATCAAGTGCGGATCCCTATTCTTAAACCCGGCTGTCGCAAAGGCTAAAGCTTCAAAACATAAAAGAAAATGCACTTTCCAAGTATAGGTTTTTTTAATAAAAATTTGAAGTGCACAGACTTCCCATTCTTTTTCTACACAACCAACATCCGAATCAATGAAGATGAAAGGTGGTTGTGAACGACAGAGTAAAAAACTTGTGTCCCATATAAAATTCAAACAAATATCTTGATAAATTTGTGGCAAGTAAATGTTAACGTTCATAAGATAGTACGGACCTTTGGTCTTTCTCGGATATATCCTTTAAATTTAGCAATGGTTTTGGCTTGCAGTTAAAGCAGAATCAACGCAAATAATTGTTTGAATTGATTTTCAATGTTTTCCGCATGAACTTGATGGATGCTTCCCTAAGGGGTGACGTCCATAGTATTACGTTCAAAAAGCTCTTATCGGAGTGTAGTTAGCGGCCCATAAGATGTTGTAAATCAAAGTGAGGTGTCAAATTATTTTTCTCTTCTAATAATATGCACAATTATTTACATAGCGGGCCAGATTTTCGTGCATAAGTGATGTGAGGATAATCTTTCCAAGAAAACTTTCTGATTACTGGATCACAGTCATGCATGGAAATTGTCTGCGTCAAATCCTAAATCCACATCCAACATAAAGGATGAAACCTTCAGCCAAAGCTAGTCATTTGAGGAAAACATATTGTCTGAATAAAACTTTTCATTGAATAAAAGTTATAATAAAATCTTGTCCATCATGAATTAACTAAAACTATACAATCATAAACCCTGATCTAATTAAATTATTCAATTAGTCTAAAATAAACCTCTAATCACTTTTCACGTGCATTCAATTAAACTACTCATGTTTGGAATTTGGAATAGTAGATAAATAAGTGAGCAAATCTATAGCTCGTGAGGTAAGCCATGACGAAAAAAAATAACAAAAGAAGTATGTGACAGCATGCGCCACACATATTTTCGAATCCACGAGTCATGCAATATGCATCACGATGTAAATCACATATTATAGCCAGCCATATGTCAAATTCAACTTCTCATTTGGAATTAAGCCATGAAGAAAAGAAATAATAAAAGAAGCATGTGGCAGCATGCACCATGAAAGCGACTCCAACACATATTTTCAAATCCATGAGTCATGTGATACGCATCACGACATGAATCACGTATTATAGCAATCATATGTCAATTTCAATTTCTCATGTGAAATATTCTACAATCACATTTCATCAAGTGACATTACCCAAAAATAATACTGGCTACTATCAAATCCTAAAAATCACATTAGCCATCATTAAGCTCCAAAACAGAGATAATCCATGCACGTGTATCTTGTGTCTCCTCAAAATCACGGTCAAATAATGCAGCAAGAGTAATAGAGAAGGCAAACACGTCGGCACTTCGGCCCTTTCGACAATTCCAAGAATCACTCAGCAGTCTTTGTTGAGTAATTTCGACGTCGTAAGTGTAAAGGGACCATGCCAGCTTTGGAGTTTAACAGGCAAACTATGTTGTCCGGAGGGAATATTTTATTTTCACGTCTGAATTAGACTGAACAGAAAAAATTAGGGAAAATTCCAAATAAGGATCCGAAATTGACCAATTTTCTCAAATAATGACACGAAATGAACGTTGTATCAAATTAAGACCTAAAGTGGACCCATTGTTCCAAATAAAGATCCGAAGTGGTTAAATCAATTCCAAATAAGAACTTGAGCTTGCTGGTTAGCTAAATATTCGCCGGCTATCAAGCATGTGACATTTTCGACCACTAGAATTTGGGCAATTTTGTCCAAAAAAATATAAGGAAAATTAACAGATCCTAAAACAGAAACAAAAAAACCCTAGGTTTTCTACGGTCTCTCCGTTCCTTGTACCCATCCTCTGCAAAGTCAAAGACCGAAGTTCTCCCCATTCCTTGTACCCATCCTCCACAAAGTTGAAAACCCAAATTCTCCGCCGGTTGAGGCACGAATTCAAAAACAAGAAGAAAAGTAGATGCTTCTTTCTTTGTTTGCGGAGACCCAAATTCTCCGCCAATCGAGCAAGGCAAGGAGCAACGAGAATTGAGTTGTGACGATCATTGGGCAGTGATTTGGTTGAGGAGCAGCAGGGGAGAAGAAAGAAGAAAACGTAAACATCTAAATTAATAACATAAACTTAATTAATTTAGAATTTTCACTTTTTTTTCCAATCACAAATTTCTAACAAAATTGCCCCTATTTTAATCACCGAAAAATGTTTGTTGGACAATTAAGGTCCTCAATAGAGATTAACTTGATCACTTTTTTTTTTTTTTGGTGAAAATAACTTGATCACTTCTAGTCCTTATTTGACACAAAATTCACTTTGGATTTTTATATGAAACAATGAGTCCACTTCGGGTCGTTATATGACACAAAGTTCACTTTGGGTCCTTATTTGAGAAAATAGATTTATTTCGGATCCTTATTTAAAATTTTTCCAAAAAATTACTAAGTCTTCTATCGAAGTACTTTGGCAAAGCAGATTCCATTCACACAGCTCGATAAGCATTCGCCGGGGACGCAGTTTTACTTTATGCAGCAAGACTGAGTATCATGTATCCAACAAACGTGTGACGCGTCTAGCTTCCTGTTGTTACAACTTTTCATCTTCGTTGGCTCTTCTCCTCGTGTCATTTAGTCAGCATTAACATCACGTGATGACAGTGGGAGAGGGTCAGCCGAAGAAATTTGCAGCAGAACTGGAACGATGTCCACATACTGGAAGAACTTACGGACAAACAAAACATAATTCACATGTGGAAAAAGTACAAAATTTCAATTCACGTGTGGAAAAAGTGCAAAAGGCGGGTCCAATTTAGAATCATGTGAAACATAAAAAGGCCCCCTCTTGTTTATTTATTTAGGGACACTTAGAGATTCATCAAATCTTTCATTGATTACGTTTATCCTTGATTTATTGTAATCAACACTACTTTTTTATAATTAAAAAAAAAAAAAAAAAAAAAGATGAGAAGGAGCAACCGGCAGTGGCCGACATTCTATTAAAGCATTATCATAAGAATTCCACTTTTGTGATTGAAATATTATACTAAAAATTTAAGGACAGTAAAAGGCGGGTCTGGCTTGGAATCATGTGAAACATAAAAGAGCCCCCTCTTTATTCATTTAGGGACCCTTAGAGATTCATCAAATCTTTCATTGACTACGTTTATACTTTATTTATAGTAATCGACACTACATTTTTATAATTAAAAAATAGGTTAGAGGTAGCAATTAGCGTGGCCGACATTCTATTAAAACATTATCATAAGAATTCCACTTTTGTGATTGAAATCTTATGTTTGAATCATAACAATCATTTGATTCTGAGTGAAACCATCAATATTGCATGATTTGATGTAAATTGGAATACAACTCAAATTATATCACATACCCAGTGCACTTGTCAAACTTGTGCCAGTGATGATAAGGAATTTTCTTAAATTGATGAATGATTAGGAGATACAAATTTGTGACCTAGGCACCTTTAATATACATGGGAGTAAGTCTTATCAATATAGACAATTACCTCAATGGTAATTGTAAATGATATTGCAAATAAGGATAGGATAGAAGTAAGGTAATCTTATCTTATTTTGCCACTTGAACAATCTATAAATAACACTCGTATTCTTCATCATCATTAACCATCTGTACAATCTACAAATATTTCTTTTATTCATTACCCAATATATAGAACTTACTCAATTCTATATCAGCATATTTAATCTCATTATCAAAGCTAGTTCGGTTTGAAGAAAGTCTTTTTCTCCTCATTAGTGGCAGCAATGTTAACCAAGTCGATGTCAAGCCACTCTACCGATCCACCGTCTTTTGACTGTGTATCACCACTTTTCTATTGCTCTTTTCTAAAAGTTGCCGTTGTTTTCCATACGTCTTTGGCCGGTGGAAAATCCTTCCAATCATGGCTGTGATTGGGCAGTCACAAATATCAATATAGCTCATGTCTATATCTTTAATCGGTGAAATGACACATTGATTGATGGAAAACACAGCCGGTCAGACTTTCCCCGGTTATCATGTTTTATGTTTAGCTCGACAACAATGTATCGCTGACGCCACAAGTTTAGGAAGATGTTCCGATCCTCACAATCCGGATATTTTCTAGGTAGAGTGGGTTTCATGGGACGCTCCTACGTCGCTGTTCAAACGAATGAATTTGGAAGCCTGTAAGAGACACCGGCATGACGTGTGGTCCAGCTTATCTGCCCGTCATTACGGCTTGGGGGACCGCCTGGCTGGCCGATTTTTTTTTTTTTTTAGCCTATATTCGACCTCGTAATAATATGGAAAAAAAAATAAAAAAAAACCTTGTAATGATATGTACGCAGAGAAATTATATGAGAAGAGGTATTCTTGCCTCATATCACTATGGATTGAACAATGCTAGGTGCATCTTAAGCATCATTTATGCTGCACAATCATGAGATTATTCATTGCTCTGAATATCTAATACTATCATCACTCCATTCCCTTTGGGGAAAATTATTTGATCAATCATAAACTTATTGTATGAATGTCAATTAGTTATAAGCTTTTCAATTTTTTTCAAATTAGTCTTAAACCTTTGCCTAGAATTTGCAATTTTTTTTATTACTCTAAATACTTTATTGTTAATTTTCTCTTTCCTTTTTAAGTCTTTTCTTTTTTTCTTCTCATATTTTCCTCTTTTCTCTTTTCTTTTCTTTTTTATTCCAACATGGGGCCAACGACAACCACTTGGTTTGGGCGAGGGTGTTGCAGCCCTTGGGGTCTGATGGTGAGGGCCGCCTAACCCAGGCCCTCGCCGAACACAAGCGAGGCGACCCTCGCCCAAAGCAAGCGAGGGTTGGCCAGCAACCTTGCTAACCCAAGGTGGAAAGAAAGAAAATAAAAAAGAAAAGGAAAAAAATAATAATAAATTTTTAAGTAAAAAAATCTTATAAAAACACATAACTGATGATTTTTCTTCTTATCTATTTGTTTTTTCAAATATAAGCTCTAAAAGAGATAGAAGTCCCAAGATAACATATTATAACCTAAAACCTATTAGTCGAATGTGACTTATCTGGCAACATTGTGCCATCGGTTTGGCCACGTGACAATTACAAATGGAAAAAGAGAAAAAGAAAGTCTATAAAAGAGTGAACATTCTCTAAATTTCAACTTAACTATAGATAACAAATAGATAATAGAGTGATGGTGATGCTGGGTTTCCATTATATTACATGTCCTAAGTTACTAGATTGATGTATCGATAGATTAGTGGTGATCAAGTTATGATGACCAGGAAATAGTGCGAGGCTTAGTCTTTTATGATTTGTCCTAAGGTGATCACCAAGGGTCAGCAAGCAGTGGAGGAAGAAGGAAAACAAAGAAAAGAAAAAAAATATATATTAAATATAAAAATTCAGAAATTTATTTAAAATTAAAAAAATTGTCTACTTCAATACTAAATGTACCACATAGGACAACTGGCATTCACATCAATGATTTTTTTTTATTTAAATTGGCTAGAATGACTAAATTGAGAAATCATCAAAAGATTTATGACTAAATTTGAGAAATTGAAATGTTTTGGACTGAATTGGCACAAGTGTAATAAATTTAGGACGCGTTTTTGGTAAATTTCCTAATAAAAGTTTACTTATTTAATAAGCACCAATGCATTGTCGCTGTAGTTTTTTTCTCCACATAATTAGTTTTTTTTTTTTTAAATTATGACTATTAGTTATGTTAGGTAACTACTCCTTTGTAATCTAAAGGCTACTTTGTAAAACGGAAAAGCAATTATTAATTTTGTAAAAACAAGAAAAATAAATTATATTGCCCGTGTAAGGATAGAATTTGTTTTCGGGTATTAGTTGTCGGGCAAATAATTATTTTAGTACTAATATATATGTGAGTTGTATGACTATTTATTCCAGGGGAAAAGTGCCAAAAAAGTCCTAAACCTTTTGCCTTTGTGCCGATTTAGTCCTAAACCATTTTTTGGTGCCGATTCGATCCTGAACCTTTTTAAGTTGTGCCAATTCAGTCCTTTCCGATTAATTTTGACTGGATTTTGCTAACTAGACACCGGCCGGCTACGCCGACGTGGACAATTTTAAATAATATTTTAATATTTTAATATTTTTTATATTTTTTTCTTTTTATTTTTTATTTTTGTCTTTTTCCTCTAGCCGGTCACCAAGGTCCGGCGACCGGCTAGAGGCCACCACCGGCGAGGGCCAGCGAGGCTCACCCATGGCCGGATCCGGCGAGGCGAGCCTCGCCGGCCCTCGCCGGCCATGGGCAAGGCTCGCCTCACCAGATCAGGCCATAGGTGAGCCTCGCCAGATCCGGTGAGGGCGAGGCTCGCCCATGGCCTGATCTAGCGAGGCGGCCATGGGCGAGGCTCGCCCTCGCTGGATTTGGCGAGGTCTAGCCTCGCCAGCCATGGGCGAGGCTCACCTTGCCAGATCCGACGAGGGCGAACCTTGCCCGACCTCGCCATGGCCGGCGAGGCTTGACCTCGCCAGATCTGATGAGGTCGGCCTCGCCCTCACCGGTGGTAGCCTCTGGCCGGTCGCTGGACCTCAGCGACCGGCCGGAGGAAAAAGACAAATTAAAAAAATAAAAAATATTAAAATATTATTAAAAATTGTCCACATCGGTGCCGATTAGGCTACGTCGGTTAGCTGGCATCCAGTCAGCAAAATCCGGACAAAATTGGCCGGATTGAATCGACACCAAAAAAAAGGTTTATGACTAAATCGGTACAAAGGCAAAAGGTTTATGACTTTTTTTGGCACTTTTCCCTTTATTCCATATATACAAAGAAAGTAAATTATATAAGTTTCTTGCTTCTACATATTTGAGTGGGCTGTGTTCAAGATTCCTATTTGAAAGCCAACTCAGATTTATGGCGGACTTGATTTTTATTTATCACCGGTTAGTTTCAAGTTTGAAATAGGGTTAGAAATCCCAAATTCACCTCTTTAGCTAAGATAAATGAGTTTGACACCACAAATGCCATAATTTTTATACACCACTCACTTGAGCACTACAATATTTTTTTATCACTTAAATGCAATAATTTATATATAAGCTCATTTTAGTGCTATAACTTTTTTTTTCCTAATTGCCCAAGTGCTATAAAAATTTTCAATTGATTACTTGAGTGCTATAATTTTTTAAAAATATTCATCGTAAGTGTTATACCACTTCCGATTTTTAGCACTTAGATGAACGTTTTTAAAAGTTTTGGCACTTAAGTGATCAAGTGAAAGTTATAGCACTCAAATGATTATTTTTTTTCAAAGTTATGGAATTCAAGTGATCAAAAAATACTTATAGCACTTAAGGGCCTATTTGGTAACGTGTCAAATAATACCTAATTATACTCTTTTATTACCCGAAATATAAAATAAAATAAAATAAGAACAAAAATCGGTTTGGTATCTTTTTTAAACTTAGGAGCAATTTGTTCCTGAGAATAGATTTTGATCACAATCAAGAAATAAAAAAATAATAAAAAAAAAGTTGTTTCTTTGTTCTTGAGAACAACTCCGAAATCAAGGCAAATCATTTTCTTTTTCTTTTTTCTCTTTTCATTTATTTTCCTTTTCTCTTCTTATCCTTCATTGTTGGTTGACAACCACGGTGATGGCCAGCAACTGGTAGAGTAAGGTCTGGCAAGCTCGCCTGGCTACTAGCGAGGCTCGACCTTGCCTTGGCTAGCAAGGCTTTGGTGAATTTGTCAAACCTCGCCTTGGCCTAATGAGGATCCAGCGAGGTTGCCAAAACTCGCCCAGCTGATCGTTAGCCATTGAGCAGCTAGAGAAGAAGAAAAGGGAAGGAAAAAGAAAAAAAAAAGAAAAATATATAAGAAAAGTATTAAAAGAATTAAAAGAAATTATAAGTCACAAAAAAAATTAAGAGTCATATTAAATTCATTTCTATTTCAAGAATAGAAATTTAGGGCAGTTACTAAATACCTTCAAATGCTCAAAACTGGTCTAGAGAATAAAATTAAAAAGAATCCTTTCTAAGGATAAATTATTCGGCGATCGGAATGGTTACCAAATGCATTTCTATTTCTGGAATAAAAATTTATGGAAGTTACTAAATACATTCAAATGCTTAGAATTGATCTAAAGAACATTATTAAGAAGAATCTTTTCTAAGAAGAAATTATTCTTGGGATCAAAATGGTTGCCAAACGTATCACAAGTGAGAGTTATACGAAAATTATGACATTTTTAGTGTCTTCATTCCAAGATAAATTAGTAGAAGATTGCAGAAATTGTATTCTAGGAGGAAATCAATCATCTAGTTTAATTCGATAACTTAATATTTGATATAGATATATTTGTATGAGATGACTTCGAGTCGATAGCAATAACATATGAAGAATTATTCCAAAGGGTGAGATAAACTTTTTTTTCATCTAATTATTAGTTTCAAATGAAATAAAACAGGATGAATCGATTCCATGAATTGCAATTCATGCAATTCAATGATGATGTGGAATATTATGCTTTGAAGTACTCTATTAATGATGTTATTGAGAATGCACGTAATCCTAATTACACGACACAAACTGTTAATTTGCATATTAATATGAAGGTATGTTGGACATGACCTTAAGATACTTTTGCTTAATTAATTGTAACCTAAGACTAAATAACCTTCTGGTTGGCGATTTAGTGTTTTAAAAGGCCACAACTTCTCTCCGACTGGAAGAGTCCAATGGTTATGTGCTACAAATTGTCACTTTCCAAAATGTGATGGGACGACTGTCTTAAGTTGGATAGTTAGCCAATATTTCGAATATATGAGATGAAAGCTAAGTTATGGAAAAAAAAAAGAGTACCTTATAAAATTCAAATGAATATGTTAATACATATTTGTAGAAATATCCTTCGGGCAACATTTAGAGTCCCTTTCGAAAAAAGAAAGAAAATTTAATGAAGATGAAAGATCTGCTGGAGAGATAGAGAAAGTTTCTTGGGCAAAAAAATCTGCAGCAGAACTTAGGAGGGTTTCATGGTACGTGGCTACGTTGTGGTCCTTAGTGCATGTCAACATTAAATCGCACGAAGTGTGGTCCAGCTAATTTGGCCGTGATTATGAGTCAAGGACCGTCCGATTTAATTATATTCCCCTTTCTTTTGATAATTGTCGCGACTTATTTTTTGGGTGCATCACCTAAAACTAGGTTAATGGACTAGTAAGTCTTTAAACTTAGCTCGGACTCTCCCAAACCCATACCAATTCGCGACTTAAGGTTCAAATATTTAACGTGCAAAAGGTTATTAGTTAGGAGTCGCCACTAATCGGTTTATGGTAGGTCGATTAGACACTAAGTAAAATAAAGGGAGATTTATTTTATTTCTACGAACTAGAGACTAAGGGTACGGGGACTTGGTTACACTAGAATTTTCTAATGCCCTTTCGGTACCATTTTTTTTTAATTTTTCAAAATGTTTTTGCAGGCAGCTAATCTATTTTAACCTAAATTACTAACATGCAAAGAGGTGATCACACAAGTGCTCAACCATTATTGGAAATTCAACAAATGAAATAAATTGTATCACATGAGGCTAACAATTTTTGGGTTTTCTTAAATTTTTTATGAAATGCATTTCTAACTATATGACCTAATTTTACTAACAAGCAAATTCTAATTAAATGATCCTATTATGCGAACTAGTTGACATGCACCTAGTATTTTCGTATTTTTTTATTGAAATTCAGAATTAATAAAAACCCTAATTAAACTATCTAAAAAGGATAATTTTCTAATTTATTTTATGGATTAATTTGACTTAAACCCTATCCTATCTTAGCAAACTATTTTTATAATTAAAATGTGCGATCATTATCTAAAAAGATTAGTTTAGGTCCAACCCTAACTTAGTTCTAAAAGTGCAACCCTAAAAATGTAATCCTAAGAAAATTCTAATTTACTATACCTACATGTTTGATTTACTAACCCTATATGCTCATGCAGAATTTTGATTTTTTTTTCTGATTTTTTTTATTTTTTTAAAGATAAGTAATTATTAAATAAATATTAAATCTAAGCTATCAACAAAATAAAAAATTAAAATAATCGAAACAATAACCTGTTGTCTCACAGGTCAAATTAACGATTATTCTAACCATAATTATCACAACAAAGAGATCAAAATAATTACAAATCTGATCCAAGTCTTACGGACCAAATTAAATAATTATTGTGATTTAACAATTGAAATTCCACTAAAAAGCCCAACAATTAAAATAATTAAAAAAATGATCAAATGTCTCTCGGATCAAATTAATAATCATAATAATTTCGGACAAAATTTTTGCGGATAACGCCTACAAAAATTACAATATTAACACCCAATATTACAAATCAAATAACTAAACTAAAAAAGCTATCAAATTAAATACACAAAAAGATAACATAACAAATAAAAAGAGTAAAATAAACTAAACTAAATAAAGTGAAAAGTAAAGTAAAAAGTTAAAAAAATAAAAAGAAAACTACCTAAGGGAATCGACAGGGGAATGGCGCCGGGCGGTCGTTTGACCGGTCGTCGGAGTTCCAATGGGGGGCTCGGCCGTGGGGTCTCGAGCGACGGACGTCGAGGAGCGGAGCGGCGAGGACGGCCGGTCGAGTCGTGGGCCGGCGCGGGGTCGACGATCGAGCGGATCTCGAAGTCGTGGGTCACCGGCGCGATGAGCACGTCGGGGGCGGATCCGGTGTGGGCGGAGGCGGATCGGCGAGCGTCGGAGATCAACGGGCGGCGTCGCGGGTCGGGGCTGCGGTGTTGTAGCGGCGCGGCGTCGGCGAAGGCGGGAGCGCGGTCGTCGGGTGCAAAGGCGCAGCGGCGGGCGTCGGAGGCGCGCGGCAACGGCGTCGAGGGGTTGCTGCGTCGGCGGCAAGGTGGTGACGGTGCTCGCGGTGGCGCAACGGCGAGTAGGCTTCGGGGGGGCGTCAATGAGCGAGATCGGCGCGTCGAGCTTCGCAGGGAGGACGCAGGCGATGGGTGCGAGAGGAAGAAGATGCACAGTAATTCTATTTTTTCTTCTCTCCTCACTTCTCTCACGTCACTTCTCTGTCTCTTCTCTCAGCACTTCTACTGACTTTTCTTTCTCTTTTCTTGGTCAGAGAAGACGAAAGCTCTTTTTTTTTTTTTTTGCACGAATTTCCTTCTCAAATTTTTCTCTCCATTTGTCGAGAATCCCCCTCTGAAAATTTTTCTGAATTTGCTCCCCTAGTCATGAAAAATGTAGCTCTCTTTTATAGTGATTCCAGATGGCCACTTTGTATGGTATTTTTCGAGTTTCCATCTTCCGTCGCATTAAATCAATGCTGCAAATCAAGGCGAGATTTCGCAATCAACTCAATTTTTGCTCCGATTTATTCCGTTTTATAAAATTTTTTGCCCTTTGTTCACCTGATTTTTAATTGTTTCTACATTTATCGAAATCTGAATGCTCATCAGAATTTCAAATTTCCTCACATACTTCAATCAAATCAATTTCCCCCATTTTCATCTTTTTCTTTTTATTTGTCCAAAAATGCAATTTTTATTTTCCTTATTTTCCTAGATTTGTTAAAAAAAGGTGTCAACAATAATATGAGCGTAGAGACATATCACTATGGTATACGTTGAGAATCTATTTATACTACACAATCATGAGATGATGCATTCCTCTAATATTCCATTCAATAATCATCTCAATCTCTTTTGAGAAAATTACCCAATCAGTCCTAAACCTATTGTATGAATCTAATTCAATGATAAATTTCATAACTTGTTATATAGGTGCATACACATGTGGTACGTTATATAGGTGCATCGCATTGAAGGACTTTGAACATTTCCACTTGCCTATAAATAGGACATAGTGAATAAATGTGATCATTATGAACTAATAAGTAATCCCCCTCGCATTCTCATTCATCCCTCTCTTCGAAGGACTCTCTATACTCAGCCATAATGGCAACGTCAGGAGCCACCTTCGCTTTCTTGCATGGTCCATTCGCTTCTAAAGGAACTTCTCCAACAGACAAGAACAAGCACCTGCAAAATGCAAATTCGCTCTCCTCTACGAACAACAAATGGAGTATTTCCTCACATCAGACCTTGGTTTCAACTCCTTCTAAGGACCATACTCGCCCAGCTGGAAAGAGAAACCCTGCCACCGAGGTTTGTTTGTCCGTTCTTCTCATGTAACTCTTTTTGTTCTGCACACCGACGATTTAAAAAGTTTCACTCGTTTCCTATCACTTAATCATTAGAATCGACAATTAGAATCGACAAGAAACACTTGAAAAGGGTCACCATTTATTTGAATCTTGAAAGGAAAACGTAAAGACATGATATCCTTATCTCTGTGTTTCAGGAAGATATTCGAGGGCGGCATGAGAGGAGATTAGAAGAAGTGAAGCAACTGCTGAAGCAAGTAAGAGGAGACTCGCTCGAAAGTTTGGTGACGGTGGATGCTCTACAACGTCTCGCCATTGACTACCATTTTGAGGATGAGATCGAGGCGATCTTGCAGAGGCATATTTTGATCTCCTCGTCTCGATCTCATTCTCGTCCCATTGATGCCGATAATCTGCATGAAGCAGCACTTCGTTTCCGGCTCTTGAGGCAAGGAGGCTATCCTGTTCCTTCAGGTGAATGAAATCTCCATCCCTTGATGATATCAAATACTGTTTCCTGACTGATGTGATAGCTGCTGGGGGAATTCGAAAGATATCAACAGAAGTAGTATCAGAATAGATCTTTCACTTCTTCTTTTTTTGGCAAAGATAGATCTCTCACTTCTTTGCCTTTATTTTTTCTTAGAATTTGACCCGGATGTCAAGAGGGTGGGGACACAATGTCTACTTCCCGGCTATTACCAGAATTCTAACATAATTTAGCTTTTCCACATTTAATGTGCAGATGTGTTTCAACGGTTTCTACACAAAATGAATGATGGGACTCAGAATAAAAAGCCACAGGGCAACGACATTTTGGGGTTGACAAGTTTATTTGAAGCTTCTCAACTTGGCGTTGAAGGAGAAGATGCTCTCGATCAAGTAGGAGAGACAACCCGTCAACGCCTCCATTCATCTTTGGCCGATCTTGACCATGTTCAAGCTAGATTCGTGAGAAATTCACTTGGCAATCCGTTCCACAAGAGCTTGGCCAGGTTCACGGCTAATGATTTTTTGAGGAATTTTGTGGGACATTCATATAGCTGGACCAAGAATTTAGGGGAACTTGCCCATTTGGACATGAACATTGTAAGATCCGTGCATCAACGGGAAATCCTCCAAGTCTCGAAGTACGTACATATGATCCAAACTTTCTATCAAGAGTTGTGGCTATAACTAGTTAAAAATACCATGTGGCCACCCATCACATCTCCATTAGATTTCCTCAACAATTTTACTTATGAAGTGACTAGCTTGACTAATATTCTCATATGTTTAATCAGATGGTGGATAGAACTGGGCATGGCAAAGGAACTGAAATACGCGAGGGACCAGCCAATGAAGTGGTACATGTGGCCAATGGCCATCCTCACCGAAACAGGCTTGTCCCAGGAGAGAGTGCTCGTCACCAAACCCATCTCATTCATCTACATCATCGACGACATTTTTGACGTCTATGGCACGATCGAAGATCTCACCGCGTTCACGGATGTTGTCATCAGGTATATAATTTGGAGTTTTACATTGAGCACCATCCGCGAAAGTCTCTTTTTGCACACACAATATCGATCCTAGCATGCCTATGTATTTTCACTGTAGATAACTACTCGAAAGTACACGTGCCTGATCTCAAACCTGTACGTGAAAAGAATACTTTTCACTTATCCTAGCATACTTGGAAGTTTTTCTTACACAAGCGGTCCCAAGTCCTGTGGACACGTGCATGAAAATTTTAAAGCCACAAATTGTGCAAGGACAAAAATTCTTGAAGTCACGTGTATACAAGATAAGTCCATGATGTAATGTCTAATTCTATTGGTTTGTTGCTGATTTGGTTTTCTCGATCTGTCAGATGGGAATGCACTGAGAAAGATAACATACCAGACTACATGAGGATGTGCTTTCATGCTTTGGATGATATTACCAATGAATTCAGCTTAGCGGTGTACAAAAATCATGGGTGGAACCCATTGTGCTCCTTACGGAAGACGGTACAACTTTTCACTCCACCCCCCCCCCCCCCAAAAAAAAAAAAAAAAACCACACATTTCTTCCTTTATTTTTCTTCTCTTGACTACTTCTTAGAAGCATGGACAAATTCTAGGATGATTGAATTGACTTTTACTTTTTACTTTTTACTTAAATCTAAATTTTACAGCGCACAAATTTTCCTTTGCATTGATCAAGGAACCTGAAAATTTTACGACATGTAAATATTAGCACGTAAATTCACGTGGACTCGCGTATAATAAAATGGCGCATCCTCATTTTTATATTTTGTCTCCAATTCGTGGACAGTGGGCAAGCCTGCTAAATGCCTTCTTGGTGGAGGCAAGATGGCTTGCCAGTGGTCACTCCCCGACAACACAAGACTACTTGGACAACGCAATTGTCAGCTCCGGAGTGCACGTCTTGTTGGTCCACTTATTCTTCATCTTGGGTGAGAGAATCACCCCCGAAAGTGTTGATCATTTAGAAAATACACCTGAAATTGTATCTTCCACAGCTTCAATTCTTCGTCTTTGGGACGACTTGGGAAGTGCCGAGGTGAGTCATGAAAATATCGTGCGCTTGTCCTTTTTAACAAAGCTTCTCTTTTTTTGGGTGAATTCATTTATGGGTTTTACTAACATAATAATCTTTGAGTTACTATGTAAATAACAACTTATTGCAGGTCACAAATTCTCGAACAAGTGGACCTCATGACAATTTATAATAATTTGTTATTTGATTTTTTGTGATCAGAATAGACGGTTATTCTCAAAGTAGATTAAAAACTGTTACCAAATCATTTCTCTTCATTTACCATGAGCCACAAATTCTTGTACGAATGGACCACATAATATTTTATAATTATTTATTATTTACTTTTTTGTGGCCTAAAATAGATTATTATTCTCATAGTAGATTAAAGATAATTACATAAATATTTCTGTTTTGTATTTGATGGGCTTTGATCGAGCATAGAGTTAAAGGTACTATAGTTGTAAATGCTTTCTCTTCCTTCTTCTTTGCCCCCCCTTTTGAGGATTATTCCGCTAATACCTGAGCAATTAACAATGGTGACAGGACGAGTTCCAAGATGGCCGAGATGGGTCATATGTGGAATGCTACAAGCGAGAATTCCAAGGCTCTTCAGAAGAAACGGCACGAGACCATGTGAAGAAGATGATCTCGGAGGCATGGAAGAGGCTCAACAAGGCGTGTCTCTATCCTCAACCATTCACCAAGTCCTTCAGCAAGGCCTCCCTGAACACAGCCAGGATGATCCCGCTGATGTACAATTACGACGACAGCCATTCACTCCCTCTCCTCGAACACCACATGAAGTCATTGCTCTTTGGAGGCCCTACCTCCTAAGGGCTTTGCATCTTTATCATCAACCATATGGCTATGTTTAGTCATATGGATTTCTAGCCAAAATAGGATTAGACAAGATATGATATGATATGAAATCCAAGGATTTCGTTATATCATATCTAATGTGTAATTAATTACAATAACAAAACTTATGAGGGCTTTGTGTCTTTGTTCACTGACTTAGACACCATGTAGGGCGGTTGCTTCTCATTTCCCTAGACACCATGTACGGTCATTGCTTCTCATTTCCTTAGTGTCGGACCGATTCGAGCCGCAGCTAAAGCGGCATGATGTGCACTAAGAGTTTGATTTTCAGAGTGATGCGGAAGCTAGGTTGAGAAAGAACGCTGTGATACTATGTGAAAATATAAAGGAATGGAAAGGAGCCAAAAATTGGGAATAAGATATATATATATATATATATATATATATATATATATATATATATATATATATATATATATAAAACATTATACAATCACAGCCCTATATATAATACGTATGGTCAACCTAATTAAGGAGAAAAATATTATAACGACATAGAGAATGAAAAGAATCAGATTCTCAAATATACAACATTCTAGTTTCCCATTGATGAATCAATTAAAAAAAATCAAGTGCAACAGTCTTCAACAATTTGTGCTCGTGAAGGCCGAGCAAGAAGGTTGGTCCTCAATTACTAGTGCTGCATTGCTCCATCTTGTGGTTCTCTCCCCGATTTGCCTGCAAAAACTCTGGCTGACGAAGTTCGCTCTCGAGTTGCTTTTTCTTTAAGCGTATCATGGCGTGTCTTGCTCATTTCCTGAGTCCTGTGAAGTTCATTTAAATGGAAGAGTCTGGTCAAGTTTAGGGGTCTTTGATTATTGGTGTGTAACGTCAATCCAAGGTGATATTTTGATGGTTTTCTATTTGTGCTCTTAGTTGTTTTGTAGTTGTTTTGTCTTCTGATGTTAGCTGAATTGATTGTCGATACTGAAGCATGGTGGTGGGGTAAAGGGCCGAGCGGTACGTGCAATAGTGGCAAAGCACCAGAATTAGTAATAGAATGCCATGCAAATTTTGTATTCCCAATCTTTGCAAAGAGTCAATAGCTAAATACCCTACTTTTAGGAAGAAAAATAGGACTTACTTCTCCCACTTCTGAGCGAAATGCTATGCTCCGGGGCTCACCCTTTCGAATTTATGAGTCCTCATTTATGTGCAATAATACGACGGATGAGCCTTGTTGTTGCTTCGACCCATTACGTTCTGCCCAGACCAGTACGCATGGTCCATGTCCAAAATTCACCATTTTAAACCGAGATTCTCTCTGCTCATTCTTTCCTTCTGAACAGGAGGAGTAAACGCTTTCTCTCTCCCTCTTATTAATTCAAATTTGGGGTCCCTGGCCCTCGCTTTCAGATTTTGCTACGCCAACATTAGTTGCTGCTCGGACACTTTGGATGTCTAGTTTTCGCTCTTAGATTTTGGGTCTCGCTCTCAGATTTTGGCCTTCTCCTACGCTCACCTTCTCTGATCTTCGCTCTCCCTCTAGTTAATAAAAATTCGGGGTCTCTACGCTTTAGATTTTGCTGATGAAACGACGTGAGGAGCTTTGATTTTTAACGCCCTTGGTTTTGTGAATTTCGGCTCCTCTTTTACGTTTTTTGAGCGTGTCTCGAGGAAGTTCATGGGAAGAATTTGATGAAAAATTTAAAGCAGTAGGAAAAGAATAAAAAAAATTCATTAAGATAAAAATAAAATGGGTTTAACATGAGATTAGTGTGGAATTGATAATGGAAATTGGACTTGGTGTAGGCCAATTAGAATTGGGTTAATGTCACGAAAAACCCCAAATTAATACACACATGACAAATTTATCTTAAAACTAATATTTTATTCATAAAAACCCTAAACTAATAGATTTGTGATAGATTTGTGACAAATTTATCTTGCGGTATTTTTCGTTAAATTTTACTGTTAAATTGCTGAGTTTGATGACATATAACAACTGTCGGGTGTATCAATTTAGGATTTTGCCCTTTTATGTAGTTTATAGTTTTTGGTGATATTAATCTAATTTCACGGAAATTAACAGAAGATAAATTTGTCGCAAATACATTAATTTTAGGTTTTTTGTAATAAAAAAAATTAGTTTAGGATGTCATAAATATATCAGTTTAAGACTTTTGGTGATAAAAAATTACTTTAAGGTAAATTTGTCACCATTGTACTAATTTGAAGTTTTCCTTAGTATTAATCCATTAGAATTAGGGTAAACAATGAGTTTAATGAGTTATACTATAACTGGGCTTAAATTTGCTTAACGAGCTTGGGCTTAGCTTATTTTGATAAATGTGGGTTTACTTCAACTTAGAAAATTTGGGTTTGCTTAGTTAATTCGATTATCTTTTTTGGATGATTAAACCTTTGAACATGACCCACATGAGTTTCCACAATCATAACATAACTAAGACTAGAGGAGATGGGGAGGTTTAGAAATCCATTTTGTTGTAATTGGGGTTACAGCGGAAGCGGATCGTATATTTTTGTAATTATGTCGGGAGTTATAGAAATCGACCGAAATAAAATAAGGAACAATAAAAGAAAGGACACCAGAAATTTACGTGATTCGATTTGAATATCGAAACCTATGTTTATGGGGAGAGTCAGCAAATTAATTTACTATAAATTAGAGAATTATAGAATTATAATCACACATGTATTTAAATGTTTTTCAGCCCTATTTTATACTTGATACCCACAGTGTTAACAATACAACTTAATGGACTCGACTTCCGTACAGACCTCTCTAAGCTCGAGCCTCTCACTTTCTCTCGGGCTCTTTTGCTCTCGCTCTCTGCCAAGCTCTTTTATTTCGCTGCTTCTCGAGCTCCATACGTCTTCTCCTTTTATCGGAGGAACGAAAGGAAACAAAATAATATTGTACTCCAGAATTGTCAGAATGGCGCCGATCTTCAAAGCATGCGCCTCCATGCAATTAATGAGAGTGTGTGAGCGAATGACCAGCATGCACTGACACGCGTAGAATAGCTTCTGCCTTCCCTCTTTCTTTATTAATAAAAACAAGAGAAGCCCACAAAAGATGACCAAGAAGAGAGGGTGACTTCGGCGCCTACGTGATAGGCTTCTGAAGCAGCAAGTTTTGACCAACTATTTTCTATGAGCATGCATGCACATGACCATGTGCATGCATTTAATGAAGTAGAAGAAATTGGACGATCAACCCTTCAGCCTTATTTCACGCTGACAAATGAGAAGAATCCCATGGATTGCAGCCTTCATTTCCAACGTGAAGCGCAGATCGAGGGCGGGATCCTTTCGGCTCCTATCCTGCGCCATTTTTCATCAA
Source organism: Eucalyptus victrix (assembly GCA_016097545.1). Lineage (NCBI taxonomy): Eukaryota > Viridiplantae > Streptophyta > Magnoliopsida > Myrtales > Myrtaceae > Eucalyptus > Eucalyptus victrix. Next base: position 56,323,066 of record CM027839.1, on the reverse strand, counting down.
ACACTCCGCGCACGTTTTTTCTCATTTCGGCATGAAAATGTTTTGTGTGTAGCGGGTATCATATATAGATTCAAACTTAAGACATAATTTAACACATTTTGGACTTAAGAAATCGGTACGATGGGTCTTAGCCACCCCATTTGCGACCTGGTTGGCATTTCTGGGCGATGGGCTAAGGATACCCCCTTTTGTTGCCCCATGACTTTTCAGCAGTCTTCCACCACCGTGCACACGATCCAGAGGCTTTCTTCTTCGCCCAAAACCCACCTCACGCGCGCTTGGTTGTTAGATTCCACTTCCACACGCAGATCAGAGAAGCCACTGTGCAGATCACTTTGCTTTTCCTTTTTGACTTAGAAGCTACAATAGAGGAGAGATCCCTTCGCGTAAAGCGAGGGATTTCCGCCGCGCTAGCTAATGGGGCTTAAAAATCCTCGCGAACCCAAAGATCAAGAGTCTGTCGTGGTTCCAGAGGACTCCCGCAGCTGCAGCCTTGCGGGTTTCACCGCACCAAGCCCCGTTGACATTCAATTTGAGGTTCCCCTTCGCTGGCGAGGATAGGGTGTCGCTCGACGACAAGTAATCCGCAAGCCACTCGTCCGTTCTAGAGACTTTGGTCGGTGAGGTGACCAGATTTAACCGAGAGTCTAACCGAACATTGCTTGTCTACTCACAGAGGAGGAGGAGGTGCTCAGAAGTCTCCAGGAATTGGCAGCAAAACGAGCTGAGAGGATGGGGTGCTTTCTTCTCAATAGATTTTCTTTTGTCGGTAGCATTTGTGCATATGCTCAATAAGAAGTAGCGAACTCTGGGGTAGATTGGGATTTGCCATATTTTGGTCCATAAGTTCTTGGGAGGCTGATACGACGACGACGATGATGATAATGATGCATGATTCATTTGTTGATCTGGAAGCATAATCTATTGTAGCCACTTTTGACCAAATAGGCTCCTCTTTTGTTCCCTGTACATACCAATGTGTCCTCCGAGGCGTACGTTTCTGGTGGGATTGCCAGTACTCCCTGCACCACATCCTCATTGTAAATTTTCACGGTCGACTGTGATTTCCACTCTCAGAATTTTGGTTCATCTTGGTTCAACAGGCCTTCAAATTTGTCGGAAGGGATTTTTAGAGAACATGTTTCATTCAGTTTATTTTTTAAAAAGGCTTGAGGTAAGAGGCTGTGCCTGTCTAGGGCCGAAGCCCATGAACTTGAGTTGGCCCATGATTGGATCCGGCCTAACGACCTGGCCCGACTCCCCATTTTTCATAAATAAAAATAAATAACATGTAATAAATAAATAAATAATTAATTAATTAATGGAAAATTAGTTAGAAAAATAGGCTTTGATTAGGTTATTAGATTGTTTAAATTAGACTTAGCTTAGTTTCATTTAGAATTAACATACTTAGAAAAGTTCCATTTCTTGACTTTTAGTGTAATTCATGCTTTTATTTGATGATTTGATGATCGGCGTGTTCATGATTTATTAGATTTTAGATTCTTAGTGTAGTTGAAGATCACGTAGGATTAGTTTAGTTGATTAGTTTAATGAATGAAATAGATTTAACTTAAATATATGTAATGGATTAGAAACATTATTTTAAAGAATATAAAATCATAGAACATAGCTTAGTTGAATTTAAGATTCACTTCAAATAATTGAATGGGTGATGTAGAAGTCTCACAACCTAGAAGAACTTGAGGGTGACCAAATAAATACGTGATATACTAAAGCTGGATTGGGACCCCGACTTAGGATGACAAAGTACCGACCTGGGGCTTCACTTTGCTCTAAAAGTTTTGATAACCCACATTAACCATGTTAAGATAGGATGGTCTCTAAAGTCAAGCTCATAGAGGTTGCTGTGCAAGGCCTTAATAACAAGACCATGTTATATTCTTTGTCTGACTCATATCAAGTTACTTTACTGCACTTTACATTTTACTTATTCTTTCAATGCTTTCTTAGATCAATTGATTGCGTTTCTTTTATATTACTTTTCTAAGTTATGTTTTGTTTCTTTTAGTTGACTAGTTAGATTACGTTTTAGGACTACAATAAATACAAAAACATTGCACGGACGCTTAGAGGAGAAAAAATATAGGACTTCTAATTGGATAAAAAGATTGCATGTGACTAAAATGACACTAGTTGGATAACTATTGTAATAAAGTCCCCAACTCCAAAATCTCCAGTTGCGTAAGAAGTAAGATATACATATATATTTCACTTGGTTTTTAACCAACCCCAAGAAGCTAGGGATGACTCTTCTTCACATAGAATTCTGGTGGGATTAATCGAACGAAGATGAAATTTCTGACATCATGTGAGGTAAAGTTTTGGGATAACGTGTGCCAATTAGAATATCAAAATACAAGTAACATTTTTAACTGCATGCATTACGAGGAAAGTGGTAACCTTTTGGAAAACATCATAAATTATTAGAATCCGTTCGTTATGATGTGTCCTTTTCAGTTGGCAACCGTTTGGTTTGTGGTTAAATAATTCAACATAAATAAAAAAAAATCGGGAGAAGTGTTAAAAAAGTCATAAACATTTTGTATTTGTATCAATTTAGTCCTAAACATTTTTATTCCATGTCGATTTAGTCCTTTTCAACCAATTTTGGCCAAATTTTGCGGACTAGGCATCAGCTGACTAACGTGGCGTAGTCGGTGTTGACGTTGACAAATTTTAAGAATATTTTAATATTTTTTAATTCTTTCTTTTTTCTTTTTTTTTTTTTTTTCCTCCCCTTCCTCTTGTCGATCACCGAACCTCCACGACCACCTCGCCAATGGTTGCGAGGGCGGCCTCGAGCTGGCTTGGCACTGGGCAGCAAGGCTCGCCCTTACGACCACTAGCGAGGTGGCCGTCAAGGTCAACCTCGACCTCGCTGGCCGTTACCTCTAGCCGATTGTCGACCAGTGACTAGCTAGAGAAAGGAGGAGGAGAAGGGAAAAAAATAAAATAAAATAAAATAATATTCAAAAATTCAAAAATATTAAAAATATATTAAAAATTGTCTACGTCAACTGGTCGGCACCTAGTCAACAAAATCCAACCAAAATTGATTGGAAAGGACTGAATTAATACAAAGTAAAAAATTTTAAGACTAAATTGGCTCCAAAAAAAATGGTTTAGAACTAAATTAGCACAAATATAAAAGGTTTATGACTTTTTTAACACTTCTCCCTAGCAAATGCCGAGCATGTAAAATGTGCTTAGGTCCAATCAGTTGTCACATTATGTATATGATAAATCCCTGTTGCGTTTTTGATATCATATGTTAAACATTGTTTTCGACCGGGAGGGGACAAAATGAAGTTCAAATTGTTTTATTTTACAGTGCAAAATACCTTCAAAGCGCACGTTCACATTACAAAATTCCTTTAAATCATTATAGACGTGATCTTTCTAAAAGTCGGGTCAAATGAAGTGTGGAGCCCTAATCTTAAACTCGGCTGTCGCAAAGGATAAGAGCTTTTTGAACGTAATGCTATGGACGTCACCCCTTAGGGAAGCATCCATCAAGTTCATGCGGAAAACATTGCAAATCAATTCAAACAACTGCAAGCCAAAACCATTGCTAAATTCAAAGGATATATCTAAGAAAGACCGAAGGTCCGTACTGTCTTACGAACGTTGACGTTTACTTGCCACAAATTTATCAAGTTATTTGTTTGAAGTGCACAGCCTTAATCTTAAACACGGCTAAGGGTCCCCTTCAAGAAAATAAAAGTTCAGTGTAGTTAAAATTATTGCCGCCCATCAGATGTTGTAAATCAAAGTGAGGTGTCAAATCATTTTCTCTTCTAATAATATGCACAATTATTTACATAGCGGGCCAGATTTTCGTGCATATGTGATGTGAGGATAATTTTTCCAATAAAATTTTCTGATTAGTGGATCACAATCATGGATGGAAATTGTTTGCGTCAAATCCTAAATCCACATCCAACATAAAGGATGAAACCTTCAGCCAAAGCTAGTCATTTTAGGAAAACATATTGTCTGAATAAAACTTTTCATTGAATAAAAGTTATAATAAAATCTTGTCCATCATGAATTAACCAAAACTATACAATCATAAACCCTGATCTAATTAAATTATTCAATTAGTCTAAAATAAACCTCTAATCACTTTTCACGTGCATTCAATTAAACTACTCATGTTCGGAATCTAGAACAGTAGATAAATAAGTGAGCAAATCTATAGCTCAATGAGGTAAGCCATGACGAAAAAAAATAATAAAAGAAGTATGTGACAACATGCGCCGCACATATTTTCAAATCCATGTGTCATGCAATACGCATCACGACATAAATCACGTATTATAGCCAGCCATATGTCAAATTCAACTTCTCATTTGGAATCAAGACATGAAGAAAAAAAAAACAATAAAAGAAGGATGTGGCAGCATGCACCGTGAAAACAACTCCAACACATATTTTCAAAACCATGAGCCATGTGATACGCATCACAACATAAATCACGTATTATAGCAATCACATATCAATTTCAACTTCTCATGTGGAATATTCTACAAACACATTTCATCAAGTGACATGACCCAAAAATTATATTGACTACTATCAAATCCTAAAAATCACATTGGCTGTCATTAAGCTCCAACCAGAGCTAATCCATGCACGGGTATCTTGTGTCACCTCAAAATCACGGCCGAATAATGCAGCAGGAGTAATAGAGAAGGCAAACACCTCGGTATTTCGGCCCTACCGACAATTCCAAGAATCCCTCAGCAGCCTTTTGTTGAGCAACCTCGAGGTCGTAAGTGTAATGGGACCATGCCAGCTTTGGAGTTTAACAGGCAAACTATGTTGTCCGGAGGGAATCTTTTATTTTCACGTCTGAATTAGATCGAATAGTAAAAAGTATGCTTTCTATGTCTTCTATCGAAGTACTTTGGCACGGCAGATTCCATTCACACAGCTCGATAAGCATTCGCCGGGGACGCAGTTTTACTTTATGCAGCAAGACGGAGTATCACGCATCCAACAAACGGGTGACGTGTCTAGCTTGCTGTTGTTACGACTTTTCATCTTCGTTGGCTCTCCTGCTCATGTCATTTAGTCAGCATTCACATCACGTGATGACAGTGGGAGAGGACCAGCCGAAGAAATTTGCGGCAGAACTGGAACGATGTCCACATACTGGAAGAACTTATGGACAAACAAAACATAATTTACATGTGGAAAAAGTACAAAATTTCAATTAGTACTAGAAATTTGAGGATAGCAAAAGGCGGGTCCAATTTAGAATCATGTGAAACATAAAAAAGCATCCTCTTACCCACCGGTGGGCAGCGCAGTTAGTTAGGCTCTACTACTTCATGGCCGAGGGAACGAGTTTGAATCTCTGCATTGTCAACACGTCTTAAGTGGGGGGCCATGGTGGTGGGGTCCTGTGCTAGCTTCCCCCAAGGTTTTATGTCTAAATAGTGGCTTGCAGCGATGCCCTACAGTGCTATCAAGCAGCGGAGGGTCATATATATCCCGATTAGCGTAAGCAAAAAGTGATCTCCAGCGGTTCCTCGGTATCAAAAAAAAAAAAAAACCCTCTTGTTTATTTATTTAGGGACACTTAGAGATTCATCAAATCTTTCATTGATTACATTTATACTTGATTTATTGTAATCAATACTACTTTTTTATAATTTATTAAAAAAAAAAGGGTGAGAACGAGCAACTAGCGTGGCCGACATTCTATTAAAGCATTATCATAAGAATTCCATTTTTGCAATTGAAATGTTATCATGAAAATTTAAGGACGGCAAAAGGCGGGTCTGGCTTGGAATCATGTGAAGCATAAAAGAGCCCCCTCTTGTTTATTTATGTAGGGACACTTAGAGATTCATCAAATCTTTCATTCATTACGTTTATACTTGATTTATTGCAATCGACACTACATTTTTATAATTAAAGAATAGGTGAGAGGGAGCAATTAGCGTGGTCGACATTCTGTTAAAACATTATAATAAGAATTCCACTCTCGTGATTGAAATCTTCTGTTTAAATCATAAATCATTTAATTCTGAGCGAAACCATCAACATTGCATGATCTAATGTAAATTGGAATACAACTCAAATTATATCACATACCCAGTGCACTTGTCGAACTTGTGCCATGGATGAATAGGAATTTCCTTAGATCGATGAATGATAAGGGGATACGAATTCGTGACCAAGGCACCTTTAAAATACATAGGAGTAAGTCTTATCCAATATAGACAACTACCTCAATGGTAATTGTAATTGATACTGTAAATAAGGATAGGATAGAAGTAAGGTAATCTTAACTTAGATTACCACTTGAACAATCTACAACTATCGATTGTACTCTTCATTATCTTTAATCACCTGTACAATCTACAAACATTTCTTTTATTCTTCATTACCCAAAATATAGAACTTACTCAATTCTATATCGGCATATTTAATCTCATTATCAAAGCTAGTTCTGTTTGAAGAAAGTATTTTTCTCCACATTAGTGGCAGCAATGTTAACCAAGTCGATGTCAAGCCACTATACCAAGTCCACCGTCTTTTGACTATGTATCACCACTTTCTATTGCTCATTTTTAAAAATTGCCATTGTTTTCCATACGTCTTTGGCCGGTGGAAATCCTTCCAATCATGGCTCTGATTGGCCAGTCAAATTACGGACACCACCGATACACACGCTTACCTAAATATCAATGTAGATCATGTCTATATCTTTAATCGGTGAAATGACACAATGATTGATGGAAAACACAGCTGGTCAAACTTCGCACGGTTAACGTGCTTTATGTTCAGCTCGACGACAATGTCTCGCTCACGCCACAAGTTTAGGAAGATGTTCCGATCCTCACAATCCGGGATATTTACTATGTGGAGTGGGTTTCATGAGACGCCCCTACGTCGCTGTTCAAACGAATGAATTCAGAAGCTTGTGAGAAAGACCGGCATGACGTGTGGTCCAGCTTATCCGGCCGTCATTACGGCTTGCGGGACCGCCTGGCTGGTTGATGTTTTATTTTCATTTTTTTGCCTATGTTCAACCTCGTAATAATATGGGGAAAAAAAAACCTTTTAATAATATGTGCGCGCAGAAATTATATGAGACGAGTTATTCTTACCTCGTATGTTAAGCATTATTTATACTACACAATCATGAGATTATTCATTCCTCTAAATGTCTAATATTATCATCACTTCATTCCCTTTTGAGGAAAATTATTTGATCAATCATAAACTTATTATATGAATGCCGATTAGTCCTAAGCTCTTTAATTTTTCCAAATTAGTGCTAAACCTTTGCCTATAATTTGCAATTTTTATTTATTTCTTTGAATACTTTATTGTTAATTTTCCTTTTTCCTTTTTAATTCTTTTCTTTTTTCTTCTAATATTTTCCTCTTTCCTCTTTTTTTTTTTTTTTTTTTTTTTTTTTTATTCCAACCTAGGACCAGCGACAATCACTTGATTTGGGCGAGGGTGTTGTGGCCCTTGGGTCTGCTGGTGAGGGCTACCTAAACCAAGCCCTCGCCGAACGCAAGCAAGGCGACCCTCACCCAGATTTGGTGAGGGTCACCATGTCCTCGGCCGAGCAAAGCGAGGCCGGCCAGCAACCTTGCTAGCCCGAAGTGGAAAGAAAGAAAATAAAAAAGAATAGGAATAATAATAATAATAATAATAATAATAATAATAATAATAATAATAATAATAATAATAATTTAAAAAAAAATCTTATAAAAACATATAACCGATGATTTTCTTCTCATCTATTTGTTTTTTTAAATATAAGCTCTAGAAGAGCTAGAAGTCCTGAGATAACAGATAAATAACCTAAAATTTGTTAGTTGAAAGTGACTTATCTCGCAACATTGTGCCATCAGTCTGGCCACGTGACAATTCCAAATGGAAAAAGAGAAAAAGAAAGTCTATAAAAAAGTGAGCATTCTCTAAATTTCAACTTAACTATAGATAACAAATAGATAATTGAGTGGTGGTGATGTTGGGTTTCCATTATATTACATGCCCGAAGACGCTAGATTGATGTATCAATAAATTAGTAGTGATCAAGTTATGATGACCAAGAAATAGTACGAGGCTTAGTCTTTTATGATTAGTATTGATGCAATCGCCAAGGCTCAACAATTGGCAGAGGAAGAAGGAAAACAAAGAAAAGAAAAGAAAATAATATAAAATATAAAAATTCAGAAATTTATTTAAAAATTATAAAAATTATTCACTTCCACACTAGATGAATTACATAGGGTAACTAGCATCCACATTAGTGATTTTTTTATTCAAATTGGCTAGAAGGACTAAATTGAGAAATCATTAAAAGATTTATGACTAAATTTGAGAAATCGAAATGTTTTGAATTGAATTGACACAAGTGCAATAAATTTAGGACGTGTTTTTGGTAAATTTCCTAATAAAAGTTTACTTATTTAATAAGCACCAATGCATTGTCGTTGCAGTTTTTTCTTTACATAATTATTTTTTAAAAAATTATAACTACTCCTTTGTAATCTAAAGGCTACTTTGTAAAACGGAAAAGCAATTATTACTTTTGTAAACATAACAAAAATAAATTCTATTGCCCGTGTAGGGTATAAGGATAGTTGTCGGGCAATAAATTATTTTAGTAGTAATATATTTTTGCGTTGTATACCTATTTATTCCACATATACAATGAAAGTAAATTATTTAAGTTTCTTGCTTCTGCATATTTGAGTGGGCTGTGTTCAAGATTCCTATTTGAAAACCAACTCGGGTTTATGACGGACTTGATTTTTATTTATCACTAGTCAGTTTCAAGTTTGAAATAGGGTTAGACATCCCAAATTCACCTCTTTGGCTAAGATAAATGAGTTTTTTTTTTTTTTTTTTTTTTTTTTTTTTGGTAAAGTAGCTAAGATAAATGAGTTTGACACCATAGATGCAATAATTTTTATATGATGCTCACTTGAGTGCCACAATATTTTTTTTATCACTTAAATGCAATAACTTATGCACAAGCTCATTTCAATGCTATAACTTTTTTTTTTCTGATTATTTGAGTGCTATAGAAATTTTCAATCAATCACTTGAGTGCCATAATTTTTTTAAAATGTTCATCATAAATGTTATACCACATCCGATTTTTAGCACTTAGGTGAACGTTTTTAAAAGTTTTGGCACTTAAGTGACCGAGTGAAAGTTATAGCACTCAAATGATTGTTTTTTTCGAAGTTATGGAATTCAAGTGATCAAAAAAATAGTTATAGCACTTAAGAGCCTATTGGCTAACGTGTCAAATAATACCTAATTCTATTCTTTTATTACTCGAAAAAAAAAATTGTTCCTCAAGATAAATTTGGATCACAATCAAGAAGTTAAAAAAAAAAAATTGTTTCTTTGTTTTCAGGAACAACTCCAAAATCAAGGCAAATCATTTTTTTTCTTTTTTTCTTTTTTCTCTTTTCATTTATTTTCCTCTTCTCTTCTTCTCCTTCATTGCCAGTTGATGACCATGTCGATCCAGCGACTGGTCGAGCAAGGTTTGGCAAGCTTGCCTAGCCACCAACGAGGCTCGATCTCACCTTGGCCCAGCGAGGCTCCGATGATCTTGTTGGACCTTGTCTTGGCCTGGTGAGGTTCTAGCAAGGTCGACAAACCTCGCCCAACTTATCACTGGCCATTGACTAGCTAGAGAAGAAGAAAAGGGAAGGAAAAAGAAAAAAAAAAAGAAAACTATATAATAAAAGTATTAAAAAAATTAAAAGAAATTCTAAGTCACAAAAAAAAATTTAAGAGTCATACTAACGCATTCATTTCTATTTTGAGAATAGAAATTTAGGATAGTTACTAAATATCTTCAAATGATCAGAACTAGTTTTGGGAATAGAATTAAAAAAAAAAAAAAAATCATTTTTGAGGTGAAATTATTCTTGGGATCAGCATGGTTACCAAACGCGTGACCAGTGAGCATTATACGAAAGTAATGGCTTTTCTAGTGTATTTATCCCAAGATAATTAGTAGAAGATTGTAGAAATTGTATTCTAGAGGAAAATGAATCATGTAGTCTAATTCAATAACTTAATATTTGATATAGATATATTTGTATGAGATGACTTTGAGTCGGTAGCAATAACATATGAAGAATTATTCCAAAGGGTGAGATAAACTTTTTTTTTTTTTTTCATATAATTATTAGTTTCAAATGAAATAAAACATGATGAATCGATTCCGTGAATTGCAATTCATGTAGTTAAATGATGGTGTGGAATATTATGCTTTGAAGTGCTTTATTGATGATGTTATTGAGAATGCACGTAATCCTAATTACAAGACACAAATTGTTAATTTGCATATTAAATGAAGGTATGTTGGTCATGACTTTAAGATACTTTTGCTTAATTAATCGTAACCTAAGACTAAATAACCTTCTGGTTGGCTATTTAGTGTTTTAAAAGGCCACAACTTCCCTCCAACTGGAAGAGCAAGTTATCCAGTCCCATGCAATGGTTATGTCCTCAATAGTAAATTGTCACTTTCCAAAACGTGACGGGACGACTGTCTTAAGTTGGATAGTTAGCCAAAATTTCAAATTATATGAGATGAAAGCCAAGTTGTGGAAAAAAAAAAAGAGTACCATATAAAATTCAAATGAATATGTTGATACATATATGTAGATATATCCTTCGGGCAACATTTAGAGTCCCTTCAAGAAAAGAAAGAAAATTGAATGAAGATGAAAGATCTGCTGGAGCGATAGAGAAAGTTTCTTGGGCGAAAAAATCTGCAGCAGAACTTAGGAGGGTTTCATGGTACGTGGCTACGTTGCCGTCCTTAGTGCATGTCAACACTAAATCGCACGAAGTGTGGTCCAGCTAATTTGGCCGTGATTATGAGTCAGGGACCGCCCGATTTAATGATTTCCCCCTTCTTGTGATAATATGAGCTCAGAGACATCACTATGGTACATGTTGAGAATCTATTTATACTACACAATAATGAGATCATGCATTCCTTTAATATCCCGTTCAATAATCATCTCAATCTCTTTCGAGAAAATTACCCAATCAGTTCTAAACTTATTGTACAAATCCAATTCAATGATAAATTTTATAATTATGCCAATTTAGTCTTGGATTGTGCTGAGCTGACAAACATTTTCGTAGCCCTATATTTACATTAGAAAATTTTGGTTTTTTTTTTTTTTAATCTTTTCAACCTTTTTCTTCCAGTCACACCGTTTGCTTCTCTGAAATTTGCAGACAAATGCTGACCCATACAAGGAAGCCAAAAGAAATATGTCGTGTTTACTCGCGGTAGAAAAATTCCGGGATAATTACCAAAAAAGAGTCCTCAACTTAGGAAATGGACTAGATACTGAAAAAAGAAAGAAAAGTGAAAGTATAAAAACTCTTATTATCCCTTTGCAGGAAATGGAATAAATACTGAAAAGACCTCATTCTGAAATACTTAAGTTCGAGGTTAAAATGACCTCTCCCCAATTTAGACAAACTACGAACAAGCTTTTTGAAATTGGTACTATGGTCCATGTTATTCTTCCTAGATAAAAAGTTGTGGCTTGTCTATTAAACGTCATAGGCACTCTTATCCTTGGCTCCTCTTTTGGGTTTCTGCTTTTGTGAGCACTGTGGAAAACTTTGAATAGCAGTGCCTTTATTAATTTTAGAGTGGAAATTATGTGAGATATCGTGAAATAAACTTCAACAAATATCTTATCAAACAAATCTTATTGATCATCGATGGCTTCTTTTTATGTGTTCAATGTGGCATATGTCATTCTCACAATAATCTTTCTCATTCACGATGTTAAATGTGACATCTTCTATTTCATGACATCTTCATCTTCATAACGCTCAATGCATATCTATCTAGCAAATCGCAATTAGCTTCCTTTATTAATCTGACTTTTTCTCAAACGGGATAAGTGCATTTTTCTTTGGTAAAGATAATTCTCAATTTGCATATTTCATAAACTAAAATCCTTCTCATCAAATTTATCGATTTTCAATTTTCCTCTTTTTTTCACCGTCAATTCACTTCAGTAAATAGAGCAAGGAAATGAATTAGACATTAAATTTATATGATTCGATCAATAATATCTACCACACAGAAAGGATAACAGAAAATACCATTATAAATCAAGTGATAAAATAGATATTGTAATTAATTTAAATCACTTAAACATTCTCATTATTTAACAGCCTCCAATTATATCCAATACCTTCCACATTGTTTTAGCCTTCACACAAGAAATTTCACAAATTTCAGCACAAGATGCACTCGTCTCTTGGATGCGGCTCACGAACGCCACCAAGTCGCAATCACGAATTTGGACGTTTGGATGTCACGTCACTTTGAACACGCACGGCACACATCAACTGGGCTTCGATTTGACCCACGTGAGTAATGAACATACAAGTCATAGAAAACAAACCTTGATGATAATTACGTAGACACCACCTCCAGAGGAAGAAGTCAGAAGCTTGAACTCGATACAAGAAGAGCAATCGAGTGGAGATAGGAAACAAAGTGAAAGTGGGACTTTTCTACCATTGTTTGCCTACTACAATTCGTAAAAATAGTTGCCCTATACGACTTTGCTTGATTTCGGATGTCCAAAAAAAGAATCCAACTTACGATTCATCTCTAATCAAATTTTGTGTATGAACTCAAATTTGAAACATATTTTTATACTCATACCATTACAAATTCTGCAAATCTCCCGAAAATCATGTGAAAACAAGTGATAATTTGTAATTTTTTTTTTTATATGCAAGGTGATATCATATGCTTTTAGATCATATGGTCACAGATAACCAATTCAATTGTAGTGCACATGCAAGTACTCGTTCAACTTTGCTTGATTTTTAATTTCTATTTAAGAATGCAACTTACAATTCATCAATGGACAAGTTTTGTTTATGAACTCAAACTTGAGATATATTTTAATACTCAATATCATTAGAAACCTTGCAAATTCACTTGAAATCACGTTAAAAAATGAATAATTTTTTCTATGTGCTAGGCGATATCATACATTTCTAGATCATATGGGTCGCACACATCAAAAGCATATGTCGGTTCAGTTGTGTTAGGCACACATGTACTTGTTTATGAAAAAGCAAACCCTAGGGTCCCATACACGTGTGGTACGTTATATAGGTGCATCGCATTGAAGGACTTTGAACATTTCCACTTGCCTATAAATAGGACATAGTGGATAAATGGGATCATTATGAACTAATAAGTAATCGCCCTCGCGTTCTCACTCATCCCTTTCTTCGAAGGACTCTCTATACTCAGCCAGAATGGCCTTGTCAAGAGCAACCTTCGCTTTCTTGCATGGTCCATTCGCTTCTGAAGGAACTTCTCAAACAGACAAGAACAAGCACCTGCAAAATGAAAATTCGCTCTCCTCAACGAACAACAAATGGAGTATTTCCTCACGTCAGACCTTGGTTTCTACTCCTTCTAAGGACCATACTCGCCCAACTGGAAAGAGAAACCTTGCCACCGAGGTTTGTTCGTCCCTTCTTCTCATGTAACTCTTTTTGTTCTGCACACCGACGATTTAAAAAGTTTCACTCGTTTGCTATCACTTAATCATTAGAATCGACAATTAGAATCGACAAGAAACACTTGAAAAGGTTCATCTTTTATTTGAATCTTGAAAGGAAAACGTAAAGACATGATATCCTTATCTCTGTGTTTCAGGAAGATATTCGAGGGCGGCATGAGAGGAGATTAGAAGAAGTGATGCAACTGCTGAAGCAAGTAAGAGGAGACTCGCTCGAAAGTTTGGTCATGGTGGATGCTCTCCAACGTCTCGCCATTGACTACCATTTTGAGGATGAGATCGAGGCGATCTTGCAGAGGCATCTTTTGATCTCCACGTCGCGATCTCATTCTCGTTCCATTGATGCCGATAATCTGCATGAGGCAGCACTTCGTTTCCGGCTCTTGAGGCAAGGAGGCTATCCTGTTCCTTCAGGTGAATGAAATCTCCTTCACTTGATAATTTCAAATACTGTTTCCTGACTGATGCGATGGCTGCTGGGAGAATTCGAAAGATATTCACAGAAGTAGTATCAAAATAGATCTCTCACTTCTTTGCCTTTACTTTTTCTTACAATTTGACCCGGATGTCAAGAGGGTGGGGACACAATGTCTACTTCCCGTCTACTACCAGAATTCTAACATAATTTAGCTTTTCCACATTTAATATACAGATGTGTTTCAACGGTTTATACACAAAATGAATGATGGAACTCAGAATAAAAAGCCACAGGGCAATGACATTTTGGGGTTGACAAGTTTATTTGAAGCTTCCCAACTTGGCATTGAAGGAGAAGATGCTCTCGATCAAGTAGGAGAGTCAATCCGTCAACGCCTCCATTCATCTTTGGCCGATCTTGACCATGTTCAAGCTAGATTCGTGAGAAATTCACTTGGCAATCCGTTCCACAAGAGCTTGGCCAGGTTCACGGCTGATGATTTTTTGAGGAATTTTGTGGGACATTCGTATAGCTGGACCAAGAATTTAGGGGAACTTGCCCATTTGGACACGAACATTGTAAGATCCGTGCATCAACGGGAAATCCTCCAAGTCTCGAAGTACGTACACATGATCCAAACTTTCTATTAAGAGTTGTGGCTATAACAGCTTAAAAATACCATGTGGCCACCCATCACATCTCCCTTAGATTTCCTCAACAATTTTACTTATGAAGTGACTAGCTTGAGTAATATTCTCATACGTTTAAGCAGTTGGTGGAAAGAACTGGGCATGGCAAAGGAACTGAAATACGCGAGGAACCAGCCAATGAAGTGGTACATGTGGCCAATGGCCATCCTCACCGAAACAGGCTTGTCCCAGGAGAGAGTGCTCGTCACCAAACCCATCTCATTCATCTACATCATCGATGACATTTTTGACGTCTATGGAACGATCGAAGATCTCACCGCGTTCACGGATGTTGTCAACAGGTACATAATTTGGAGTTTTACATTGAGCGCCATCCGTGAAAGTCTCTTTTTGCACACACAATATCGATCCTAGCATGCCTATGTATTTTCACTGTAGATAACTACTCGAAAGTACACATGCCTGATCTCAAACCTGTACGTGAAAAGAGTACTTTTCACTTATCCTAGGATACTTGGAAATTTTTCTTACACAAGCGGTCCCAAGTCCTGTGGGCACGTGCATGAAAATTTTAAAGCCGCAAATTGTACAGGGACAAAAATTCTTGAAGTCACGTGTATACAAGATAAGTCCATGATGTAATGTCTAATTCTATTGGTTTGTTGCTGATTTGGTTTTCTCGATCTGTCAGATGGGAATGCACTGAGAAAGACAACATACCAGACTACATGAGGATGTGCTTTCATGCTTTGGATGATATTACCAATGAATTCAGCTTGGCGGTGCACAAAAATCATGGGTGGAATCCATTGTGCTCCTTAAGGAAGACGGTACAACTTTTCACACCCCCCCCCCCCAAAAAAAAAAAAAAAACCACACATTTCTTCCTTTCTTTTTCTTCTCTTGACTACTTCGTAGAAGCATGGACGAATCCTAGGATGATTGAATTGACTTTTACTTATTACTTTTTACTTAATCTAAATTTTACGGCGCACATGTTTTCCTTTGCATTGATCAAGGAACCTGAAAATTTTACGACATGTAAATATTAGCACGTAAATTCACGTGGACTCGCGTATAATAAAATGGCGCATCCTCGTTTTTATATTTTGTCTCCAATTCATGGACAGTGGGCAAGCCTGCTGACTGCCTTCTTGGTGGAGGCAAGATGGCTTGCCAGTGGTCACTCCCCGACAACACAAGACTACTTGGACAACGCAATTGTCAGCTCCGGAGTGCACGTCTTGTTGGTCCACTTATTCTTCATCTTGGGTGAGAGAATCACCCCCGAAAGTGTTGATCATTTAGAAAATACACCTGAAATTGTATCTTCCACAGCTTCAATTCTTCGTCTTTGGGACGACTTGGGAAGTGCCGAGGTGAGTCATGAAAATCTCTTGCACTTGTCCTTTTTAACAAAGCTTCTCTTTTTTTGGGCGAATTTATTTATGGGTTTTACTAACATAACAATCTTTGAGTTACTATGTAAACAACTTATTGCAAGTCACAAATTTTTGAACAAGTGGACCTCATAACAATTTATAATAACTTATTATTTGATTTTTTGTTATCCAGAACGGACGGTTATTCTCAAAGTAGATTAAAAACTGTTACCAAATCATTTCCCTTCATTTACCATGAGCCACAAATTCTTGTACAAATGGACGACATAATATTTTCTAATTATTTGTTATTTACTTTTTTGTGGCCTAAAATAGATTATTATTCTCATAATAGATTAAAGATAATCACATAAATATTTCTGTTTTGTATTTAATGGGCTTTGATCGAGCATAGAGTTAAAGGTACAATAGTTGTAAATGCTTTCTCTTCCTTCTTCTTTGCCCTCCCCTTTGAGGATTATTCCACTAATACCTGAGCAATTGACAATGGTGACAGGACGAGTTCCAAGATGGCCGAGATGGGTCATATGTGGAATGCTACAAGCAAGAATTCCAAGGCGCTTCAGAAGAAGCGGCACGAGACCATGTGAAGAAGATGATCTCGGAGGCATGGAAGAGGCTCAACAAGGCGTGTCTCTATCCTCAACCATTCACCAAGTCCTTCAGCAAGGCCTCCCTGAACACAGCCAGGATGATCCCGCTGATGTACAATTACGACGACAACCATTCACTCCCTCTCCTCGAACACCACATGAAGTCATTGTTCTTTGGAGGCCCTACCTTCTAAGGGCTTTGCATCTTTATCATCGACCATATGGCTATGTTTAGTCATATGAATTTCTAGCCAAAATAGGATTAGATAAGATATGATATGAAATCCAAGGATTTCATTATATCATATCTAATGCGTAATTAGTTACAATAACAAAACTTATGAGGGCTTTGTGTCTTTGTTCACTAACTTAGACACAATGTAGGGTTGTTGCTTCTCATTTCCCTAGACACCATGTACGGTCGTTGCTTCTCATTTCCTTAGTGTCGGACCGATTCTAGCCGCAGCTAAAGTGGCATGATGTGCACTGAGAGTCTGATTTTCAGAGTGATGCAGAAGCCAGGTTGAGAAAGAACGCTATGATACCATGTGAAAATATAAAGGAATGGAAAGGAGCCAAGAATTAGGAATAAGATATCTATATATATATATATATATATACATATATATATATATATATATATATATATATTACTTTCTTACTTATAACATTATACAATTATATGTATATATATATATATATATATATATATATATATATATATATATATATATATATATATATATTACTTTCTTACTTATAACATTATACAATCACAGCCCTATATATAATACGTATGGTCAACCTAATTAAGGAGAAAAATATTATAAAGACATAGAGAATAAAAAGAATCAGATCCTCAAATATACAATATTCTAGTTTCCCATTGATGAATCAATTAAAAAAAATCAAGTGCAACAGTCTTCAACAATTTGTGCTCGTGAAGGCCGAGCAAGAAGGTTGGTCCTCAATTACTAGTGCTGCATTGCTCCGTCTTGTGGTTCTCTCCCCGATTTGCTTGCAAAAACTCCAGCTGACGAAGTTCGCTCTTGAGTTGCTTTTTCTTTAAGCGGATCATGGAGTGTCTTGCTCATTTCCTAAGTCCTGTGAAGTTTATTCAAGTGGAAGAGTCTGGTCAAGTTTAGGGGTCTTTGATTATTGGCGTGTAACGACAATCCAAGGTGATATTTTGATGGTTTTCTATTTGTGCTCTTAGTTGTTTTATCATCTGATGTTAGCTGAATTGATTGTCGATACTGAAGCATGATGGTGGGGTAAAGGGGCGAGCGGTATGTGCAATAGTGACAAAGCACCAGAATTAGTAATAGAATGCCCTGCAAATTTTGGATTCCCAATCTTGGCAGAGAGTCAATAGCTAAATACCCTACTTTTAGGTAGAAAAATAGGACTTACTTCTCCCACTTCTGAGCCAAATGCTATGCTCCGGGGCTCGTCCTTTCGAATTTATGGGTCCTCATTTATGTGTAATAATATGACGGATGAACCTTGTTGTTGCTTCGACCCATTACGTTCTGCCCAGTCTAGCACGCATGGTCCATGTCCAAAATTCACCATTTTAAACCAAGATTCTCTCTGCTCATTCTTTCCTTTTGAACAGGATGAGTAAACGCTTTCTCTCTCCCTCTTATTAATTCAAATTTGGGGTCCCTGGCCTTCGCTCTCAGATTTTGCTGCGCCAACATTAGTTGCTGCTACGACACTTTGGATGTCTAGTTTTCGCTATTAGATTTTGGCTCTCACTCTCAGATTTTGGCCTTCTCCGACGCTCACCTTCTCTGGTCTTCGCTCTCACTCTAGTTAATCAAAATTCGAGGTCGCTACGCTTTAGATTTTGCTGATGAAACGATGTGAGGAGCTTTGATTTTTAACGCCCTTGGTTTTGTGAATTTCAGCTCCTCTTTTACGTTTTTTGAGTGTGTCTCGAGGAAGTTCATGGGAGGAATTTGATGAAAAATTTAAAGCAGTAGGAAAAGAATAAAAAAAAAAGATTTCATTAAGTTAAAAATAAAATGGGTTTACATGAGATTAGTGTGGAATTAATAATGGAAATTGGACTTGGTGTAGGCCAATTAGAATTGGGTTAACGTCAAGAAAAACCCCAAATTGATACACACATGACAAATTTATCTTAAAACTAATATTTTATTCATAAAAACCCTAAACTAATAGATTTGTGATAGATTTGTGAAAAAAATTATCTTGCAGTATTTTCCGTTAAATTTTACTATTAAATTGTTGAGTTTGGTGACATATGACAACCGTCGGGTGTACCAATTTGGAATTTTGCCATTTATATAGTTTATAGTTTTTGGTGGTATTAATCTAATTTCATGGAAATTAATAGAAGATAAATTTGTCGCAAATGCATTAATTTTAGGTTTTTTTAATAAAAAAATTAGTTTGAAATTAATTTTCCATAAATATATCAGTTTAAGACTTTTGGTGATAAAAAATTACTTTAACATAAATTTGTCACCATTGTACTAATTTGAAGTTTTTCTTAGTATTAATCTATTAGAATTAGGGTAAACAACGAGTTTAATGAGTTATACTATAACTGGGCTTAAATTTGCTTAACGAGCTTGGGCTTAGCTTATTTTGATAAATGTGGGTTTACTTCAACTTAGAAAATTCGGGTTTGCTTAGTTAATTCGATTATTTCTTTTGGACGATTAAACCTTTGAACTTGACCCACATGAGTTTCCACAATCATAACATAACAAAGACCAGAGGAGATGGGGAGGTTTAGAAATCCATTTTGGACTTAAGGAATTGGGACGATGGGTCTTAGCCACCCCATTTGCGACCTGGTTGGCATTTTTGGGGCAATGGGCTAAGGATACCCCCTTTTGTTGCCCCATGACTTTTCAGCAGTCTTCCACTACCGTGCACACGATCCAGAGGCTTTCTTCTTCGCCCAAAACCCACCTCACGCGCGCTTGGTTGTTAGATTCCACTTCCACACGCAGATCTGAGAAGCCACTATGCAGATCACTTTCCTTTTCCTTTTGACTTGGAAGCTACAATGGAGAAGAGAGCCCTTCGCGTAAAGCGAGGGATTTCCGCCGCGCTAGCTAATGGGGCTTAAAAATCCTCACGAACCCAAAGATCAAGAGTCCGTCGTGGCTCCAGAGGACTCCCGCAGCTGCAGCCTTGCGTGTTTCACGGCACCAAGCCGCGTTGACATTCAATTCGAGGTTCCCCTTCGCTGGCGAGGATAGAGTGTCGCTCGACGACAAGTAATCCGCAAGCACTCGTCCGTTCTAGAGATTTTGGTAGGTGAGGTGTCCAGATTTAACCGAGAGTCTAACCAAACATTGCTTTTCTAATCGCAAAGGAGGAGGAGGTGTTCTGGAGTCTCCGGGACTTGGCAGCAAAGCGAGCTGAGAGGATGGGGTGCCAACTTTCTTCTCAATAGATTTTCTTTTGTCGGTAGCATTTGTGCATAAGCTCAATAAGAAGTAGCAAACTCTGGGGTAGACTGGGATTTGCCATATTTTGATCCATAAGATCTTGGGAGGCTGATATTATGATGATGATGATGATGATGATGATGATGATGCATGATTCATTTTTTGATCTGGAAGCATAATCTATTGTAGCCACTTTTGACCAAATAGGCTCCTCTTTTGTTCCCTATCTCTACCAATGTGTCCTCCAAGGGGTACGTTTCTAGTGGGATTGCCAGTACTCCCTGCACCACATCCTCATTGTAAATTTTCACAGTCGACTGTGATTTACACTCATGACTCTCCTGGTCAATCGGTTATGCTCCGAATTTTGGTTCATCTTGGCTCAACAGGCCTTCAAATTTGTCGGAAGGGATTTTTAGAAAACAGGTTTCATTTAGTTTATTTTTTGAAAAGGCTTGAGGTAAGAGGCCGTGCGTGTCTAGGGCCGAAGCCCATGAGACTTGAGTTGGCCCATGATTGGATCCGGCCTAACAACCTGGCCCGACTCCCCATTTTTCATAAATAAAAATAAATAACATTTAATAATTAATTAATTAATTAATGGAAAATTAGTTAGAAAAATAGGCTTTGATTAGGTTATTAGATTGTTTAAATTAGACTTAGCTTAGTTTCATTTAGAATTAACATACTTAGAAAAGTTCCATTTCTTGAATTTTAGTGTAATTCATGCTTTTATTTGATGATTTGATGATCGGCGTGTTCATGATTTGTTAGATTTTAGATTCTTAGTTTAGTTGAAGATCACGTAGGATTAGTTTAGTTGATTAGTTTAATGAATGAAATAAATTTAACTTAAATATATATAATGGATTAGAAACATTAATTTAAAGAATAAAAAATCATAGAACATAGCTTAGTTGAATTTAAAATTCACTTTCACATAATTGAATGGGTGATGTAGATGTCTCACAACCTAGAAGAACTTGAGGGGGACCATAGAAATACGTGATATCCTAAAGCTGGATTGGGACCCCAACTTAGGATGACAAAGTACCGATCTGGGGCTTCACTTTGCTCTAAAAGTTTTGATAACCCACATTAACCATGTTAAGGTAGGATGGTCTCTAAAGTCAAGCTCATAGAGGTTGCTGTGCAAGGCCTTAATAACAAAATCATGTTATATTCTTTGTCCGACTCATATAAGGTTACTTTACTGCACTTTACTTTTTACTTATTCTTTCAATGCTTTCTTACACCAATTGATTGCGTTTCTTTTATATTACTTTTCTAAGTTATGTTTTGTTTCTTTTAGTTGACTAGTTAGATTACATTTTAGGACTACAATAAATACAAAAACATTGCATGGACGCTTAGGGGAGAAAAAATATAGGACTTCTAATTGGATAAAAAGATTGTATGTGACTAAAATGACACTAGTTGGATAACTATTGTAATAAAGTCCCAAACTCCAAAATCTCTAGTTGCGTAAGAAGTGAGATATACATATATATCTCACTTGGTTTTTAACCAACCCCAAGAAGCTAGGGATGACTCTTCTTCACATAGAATTCTGGTGGGATTAATCGAACGAAGATGAAATTTCCAACATCATGTGAGGTAAAGTTTTGGGATAACGTGTGCCAATTAGAATATCAAAATACAAGTAACATTTTTAACTGCATGCATTACGAGGAAAGTGGTAACCTTTTGGAAAACATCATAAATTATTAGAATCCGTTCGTTATGATGTGTCCTTTTCAGTTGGCAACCGTTTGGTTTGTGGTTAAATAATTCAACATAAATAAAAAAGTCGGGAGAAGTGTTAAAAAAGTCATAAACATTTTGTATTTGTATCAATTTAGTCCTAAACATTTTTATTCCATGTCGATTTAGTCCTTTTCAACCAATTTTGGCCAAATTTTGCGGACTAGGCATTAGCCGACTAACGTGGCGTAGTCGGTGTTGACATTGACAAATTTTAAGAATATTTTAATATTTTTGAATTCTTTCTTTTTCTTTTTTTTTTTTTTTTTTTTTTTCTTTTTTTTTTTCCTCCGCTTCCTCTTGTCGATCACCGAACCTCCACAACCACCTCGACAATGGTTGCGAGGGCGGCCTCAAGCTAACTTGGCATTGGGCAGCAAGGCTCGCCCTTACGACCACTAGCGAGGTGGCCGTCAAGGTCAACCTCAACCTCGTTGGCCGTTACCTCTAGCCGATTGTTGACCAGTGACTAGCTAGAGAAAGGAGGAGGAGAAGGAAAAAAAATAAAATAAAATAAAATAATATTCAAAAATTCAAAAATATTAAAAATTGTCCACGTCAACTGGTCGACATCTAGTCAGCAAAATCCAACCAAAATTGATTGGAAAGGACTGAATTAATACAAAGTAAAAAATTTTAAGACTAAATTGGCTCCAAAAAAATGGTTTAAAACTAAATTAGCACAAATATAAAAGGTTTAGGACTTTTTTAACACTTCTCCCTAGCAAATGCCGAGCATGTAAAATGTGCTTAGGTCCAATCAGTTGTCACATTATGTATATGATAAATCCCTGTTGCGTTTTTGATATCATATGTCAAACATTGTTTTCGACCGGGAGGGGACAAAATGAAGTTCAAATTGTTTTATTTTACAGTGCAAAAT
Organism: Eucalyptus victrix; assembly: GCA_016097545.1. Classification (NCBI taxonomy): domain Eukaryota; kingdom Viridiplantae; phylum Streptophyta; class Magnoliopsida; order Myrtales; family Myrtaceae; genus Eucalyptus; species Eucalyptus victrix. The sequence goes on along the minus strand of CM027839.1, from coordinate 56,300,305 downwards.
ACCTTCAAAGCGCACGTTCACATTACAAAATTCCTTTAAATCATTATAGACGTGATCTTTCTAAAAGTCGGGTCAAATGAAGTGTGGAGCCCTAATCTTAAACTCGGCTGTCGCAAAGGATAAGAGCTTTTTGAACGTAATGCTATGGACGTCACCCCTTAGGGAAGCATCCATCAAGTTCATGCGGAAAACATTGCAAATCAATTCAAACAACTGCAAGCCAAAACCATTGCTAAATTCAAAGGATATATCTAAGAAAGACCGAAGGTCCGTACTGTCTTACGAACGTTGACGTTTACTTGCCACAAATTTATCAAGTTATTTGTTTGAAGTGCACAGCCTTAATCTTAAACACGGCTAAGGGTCCCCTTCAAGAAAATAAAAGTTCAGTGTAGTTAAAATTATTGCCGCCCATCAGATGTTGTAAATCAAAGTGAGGTGTCAAATCATTTTCTCTTCTAATAATATGCACAATTATTTACATAGCGGGCCAGATTTTCGTGCTTATGTGATGTGAGGATAATTTTTCCAAGAAAATTTTCTGATTAGTGGATCACAATCATGGATGGAAATTGTTTGCGTCAAATCCTAAATCCACATCCAACATAAAGGATGAAACCTTCAGCCAAAGCTAGTCATTTTAGGAAAACATATTGTCTGAATAAAACTTTTCATTGAATAAAAGTTATAATAAAATCTTGTCCATCATGAATTAACCAAAACTATACAATCATAAACCCTGATCTAATTAAATTATTCAATTAGTCTAAAATAAACCTCTAATCACTTTTCACGTGCATTCAATTAAACTACTCATGTTCGGAATCTAGAACAGTAGATAAATAAGTGAGCAAATTTATAGCTCAATGAGGTAAGCCATGACGAAAAAAAATAATAAAAGAAGTATGTGACAACATGCGCCGCACATATTTTCAAATCCATGTGTCATGCAATACGCATCACGACATAAATCACGTATTATAGCCAGCCATATGTCAAATTCAACTTCTCATTTGGAATAAAGACATGACGAAAAAAAAACAATAAAAGAAGGATGTGGCAGCATGCACCGTGAAAACAACTCCAACACATATTTTCAAAACCATGAGCCATGTGATACGCATCACAACATAAATCACGTATTATAGCAATCACATATCAATTTCAACTTCTCATGTGGAATATTCTACAATCACATTTCATCAAGTGACATGACCCAAAAATTATATTGACTACTATCAAATCCTAAAAATCACATTGGCTGTCATTAAGCTCCAAACAGAGCTAATCCATGCACGGGTATCTTGTGTCACCTCAAAATCACGGCCGAATAATGCAGCAGGAGTAATAGAGAAGGCAAACACGTCGGTACTTCGGCCCTACCGACAATTCCAAGAATCACTCAGCAGTCTTTGTTGAGTAACCTCGACGTCGTAAGTGTAACGGGACCATGCCAGCTTTGGAGTTTAACAGGCAAACTATGTTGTCCGGAGGGTATCTTTTATTTTCACGTCTGAATTAGACCGAATAGTAAAAAGTATGCTTTCTATGTCTTCTATCGAAGTACTTTGGCACGGCAGATTCCATTCACACAGCTCGATAAGCATTCGCCGGGGACGCAGTTTTACTTTTATGCAGCAAGACTGAGTATCACGTATCCGACAAACGCGTGATGCGTCTAGCTTTCTGTTGTTACGACTTTTCATCTTCGTTGGCTCTTCTCATGTCATTTAGTCAGCATTCACATCACGTGATGACAGTGGGAAAGGGTCAGCCGAAGAAATTTGCGGCAGAACTGGAACGATGGACAAACAAAAACATAATTCACATGTGGAAAAAGTACAAAATTTCAATTAGTACTAGAAATTTGAGGATAGCAAAAGGCGGGGTCCAATTTAGAATCATGTAAAACATAAAAAAGCCCCCTCTTACCCACCGGTGGATAGCGCAGTTGATTGAACTCTACTACTTCATCGCCAAGGGAACGTGTTTGAATCTCTGTATTGTCAACATGTCTTAAATGAGGGGCCATGGTGGTGGGGTCTTGTGCTAACTTCCTCCGAGGTTTTACATCTAAATAGGGAAACGTAAGTGAAAGGTGATCTCCAGCAGTTCATCGGTATCCAAAAAAGAAAAGCCCCCTCTTGTTTATTTATTTAGGGACAGTTAGAGATTCATCAAATCTTTCATTCATTATGTTTATACTTGATTTATTGTAATTGACACTACATTTTTATAATTAAAAAATGGGTGAGAAGGAGCAACTAGCGTGGCCGACATTTTGTTAAAACATTATCATAAGAATTCCACTTTCATGATTGAAATCTTCTGTTTAAATCATAACAATCATTTAATTGTGAGCGAAACCATCAACATTGCATGATCTAATGTAAATTGGAATACAACTCAAATGATAACACATGCCCAGTGCACTTGTCAAACTTGTGCCATGGATAAATAGGAATTTCCTTAGATTGATGAATGATAAGGGGATACGAATTTGTGACCTAGGCACCTTTAAAATACTTGGGAGTAAGTCTTATCCAATATAGACAACTACCTCAATGGTAATTGTAATTGATACTGTAAATAAGGGCATGATAGAAGTAAGATAATCTTAACTTAGATTACCACTTGAACAATTTACAAATATTTCTTTTATTCTTCATTACCCAATATATAGAACTTACTCAGTTCTATTCGGCATGTTTAATCTCTTTATCAAAGCTAGCTCTGTTTGAAGAAAGTCTTTTTCTCCACATTATTGGCAGCAATGTTAACCAAGTCGATGTCAAGCCACTCTAGCGGTCCACCGTCTTTTGACTGTGTATCACCACTTTCTATTGCTCATTTTTAAAAATTGCCATTGTTTTCCATAATTCTTTGGCCGGTGGAAATCCTTCCAATCATGGCTCTGATTGGCCAGTCAAATTACGGACACCACCGACACACACGCTTACCTAAATATCAATGTAGATCATGCCTATATCTTTAATCGGTGAAATGACACATCGATTGATGGAAAAGACAGCCGGTTAGACTTTCCACGGTTATCATGCTTTATGTTTAGCGAGACATTACTCCAAGTTTAGGAAGATGTTCTGATCCTCACAATCCGGGATATTTAACTATGTGGAGTGGGTTTCATGAGACGCTCCTACGTCGCTGTTCAAACGAATGAATTTGGAAGCTTGTGAGAAAGACCGGCATGACGAGGGGTCCAGCTTATCCGGCCGTCATTACGGCTTGCGGGACCGCCTGGCTGATTGATTTTTTATTTTCATTTTTTTTTTGCCTATATTCAACCTCGTAATAATATGGGAAAAAAAAAATCCTTGTAATAATATGTGCGCGGAGAAATTATATGAGACGAGGTATACTTACCTCATATCACTATGGATTGAACAATGCTAGGTGTATGTTAAGCATCATTTATACTACACAACCATGAGATTATTCATTCCTCTAAATGTCTAATATTATCATCACTTTATTCCCTTTGGGGAAAATTATTTGATCAATCATAAACTTCTTGTATGAATGCCGATTAGTCCTAAGCTTTTTAATTTTTCCAAATTAGTCCTAAACCTTTGCCTATAATTTCCAATTTTTATTTATTTCTCTGAATACTTTATTGTTAATTTTCTTTTTCTTTTTTAATTATTTTCTTTTTTCTTCTAATATTTTCCTCTTTCCTCTTTTCTTTTCTTTTTTATTCCAACCCAGGACCGGCGACAATCACTTAATTTGGGTGAGGGTGTTGCGGCCCTTAGGGTTTGCTGGTGAGGGCTACCTAACCAAGGCCCTCGCCAAACGTGACCGAGGCAACCCTCACCCAGCTTTGGTGAAGGTCGCCATGCCCTCGCCCAGAGCAAGCGAGGGTTGGCCAGCAACCTTGCTAGCCCAAAGTGGAAAGAAAGAAAATAAAAAATAATTGGAAAAAAAAATAATAATAATTTAAAAAATCTTATAAAAACATATAATCGATGATTTTCTTCTCATCTATTTGTTTTTTCAAATATAAGCTCTAGAAGAGATAGAAGTCCCGAGATAACAGATAAATAACCTAAAACTTGTTAGTCGAATGTGACTTATCTAGCAACATTGTGCCATCGGTCTGGCCACGTGACAATTACAAATGGAAAAAGAGAAAAAGAAAGTCTATAAAAAAGTGAACATTCTCTAAATTTCAACTTAACTAAAGATAACAAATAGATAATTGAGTGGTGGTGATGCTGGGTTTCCATTATATTACATGCCCGAAGACACTAGATTGATGTATCGATATATTAGTAGTGATCAAGTTATGATGACCAAGAAATAGTACGAGGCTTAGCCTTTTATGATTTGTCCTGAGGCAATCACCAAGGCTCAGCAATTGGCGAGAGGAAGAAGGAAAACGAAGAAAAGAAAAAAGATAATATAAAATATAAAATTCAGAAATTTATTTAAAAATTATAAAAATTGTTCACTTCAACACTAGATGTATTACATAGGCCAACCGGCATCCACATTAGTGATTTTTTTATTCAAATTGGCTAGAAGGACTAAATTGAGAAATTATTAAAAGATTTATGACTAAATCGAGAAATTGAAATATTTTGAATTGAATTGACACAAGTGCAATCAATTTAGGACGTGTTTTTGGTAAATTTCCTAATATAAGTTTACTTATTTAATAAGCACCAATGCATTGTCGTTGTAGTTTTTTCTTTACTTAATTATTTTTTTTAAATTATAACTATTAGTTATGTTAGGTAACTACTCCTTTGTCATCTAAAGGCTACTTTGTAAAACGGAAAAGCAATTATTACTTTTGTAAACATAAGAAAAATAAATTCTATTGCCCGTGTAGGGTATAAGGATAGTTGTCGGGCAATAAATTATTTTAGTAGTAATATATTTTTGAGTTGCATACCTATTTATTCCATATATACAAAGAAAGTAAATTATTTAAGTTTCTTGCTTCTGCATATTTGAGTGGGCTGTGTTCAAGATTCCTATTTGAAAACCAACTCGGACTTATGACAGACTTGATTTTTATTTATCACTAGTCAGTTTCAAGTTTGAAATAGGGTTAGACATCCCAAATTCACCTCTTTAGCTAAGATAAATGAGTTTGACACAGTAGATGCAATAATTTTTATATGATGCTCACTTGAGTGCCACAATATTTTTTCATCACTTAAATGCAATAACTTATGCACAAGCTCATTTCAGTGCTATAACTTTTTTTTTATTGTTTGAGTGCTATAGAAATTTTCAATTAATCACTTGAGTGCCATAATTTTTTTAAAATGTTCATCATAAATGTTATACCACATCCGATGTTTAGCACTTAGGTGAACGTTTTTAAAAGTTTTGGCACTTAAGTGGCTGAGTGAAAGTTATAGCACTCAAATGATTGTTTTTTTCGAAGTTTTGGAATTCAAGTGATCAAAAAATAGTTATAGCACTTAAGAGCCTATTTGCTAACGTGTCAAATAATACCTAATTCTATTCTTTTATTACTCGAAAAAGAAGAAAAAAATGGAAATCCGTTTTGTAACTTTTTTGTTCCTAAGAACAATTTGTTCCTCAAGATAGATTTGGATCACAATCAAAAAGTTATAAAAAAAATGTTTCTTTGTTTTCAGGAACAACTCCAAAATCAAGGCAAATCATTTTTTTTTCTTTTTTTCTTTTTTCTCTTTTCATTTATTTTCCTTTTCTCTTCTTATCCTTCATTGCCAGTTGATGACCACGGCGATCCAACGACTAGTCGAGAAGGTCTGGCAAGCTTGCCTTAGCCACCAACGAGGCTCGATCTCACCTTGGCCTAGCGAGGCTCCAATGATCTTGTTGGACCTCATCTGGGCCTGGTGAGGTTCTAGCAAGGTCGCCAAATCTCGCCCAATTGATCACTGGCCATTGACTAGCTAGAGAAGAAGAAAAGGGAAGGAAAAGTCCAAAGAAAAAAGAAAACTATATAATAAAAGTATTAAAAAAATTAAAAGAAATTCTAAGTCACAAAAAAATTTAAGAGTCATATTAAACGCATTTCTATTTCAAGAATAGAAATTTAGGATAGTTACTAAATATCTTCAAATGCTCAGAACTAGTTTCAGGAATAGAATTAAAAAAGAAATCATTTTTGAGGTGAAATTATTCTTGGGATCAGCATGGTTACCAAACGCATCACAAGTGAGCGTTGTGCAAAAGTAATGGCATTTCCAGTGTATTTATCCCAAGATAATTAGTAGAAGATTGTAAAAATCGTATTCTAGAGGGAAATGAATCATGTAGTTTAATTCAATACCTTAATATTTGATATAGATATATTTGTATGAGATGACTTCCAGTCGGTAGCAATAACATATGAAGAATTATTCCAAAGGGTGAGATAAACTGTGTTTTTTTTTTTCCATATAATTATTAGTTTCAAATGAAATAAAACATGATGAATCGATTCCGTGAATTGCAATTCATGTAGTTAAATGATGATGTGGAATATTATGCTTTGAAGTGCTTTGTTGATGATGTCATTGAGAATGCACGTAATCCTAATTGCACTACACAAATTGTTAATTTGCACATTAAATGAAGGTATGTGGGTCATGACTTTAAGATACTTTTGCTTAATTAATCGTAACCTAAGACTAAATAACCTTCTGGTTGGCTATTTAGTGTTTTAAAAGGCCACAACTTCCCTCCGACTGGAAGAGGAAGTTATCCAGTCCCATGCAATGGTTATGTGCTCAATAGTAAATTGTCACTTTCCAAAATGTGACGGGACAACTGTCTTAAGTTGGATAGTTAGCCAAAATTTCAAATTATATGAGACGAACGCCAAGTTGTGGAAAAAAAAAAAGAGTACCATATAAAATTCAAATGAATATGTTGATACATATATGTAGATATATCCTTCGGGCAACATTTAGAGTCCCTTTCAAAAAAAGAAAGAAAGTTGAATGAAGATGAAAGATCTGCTGGAGCGATAGAGAAAGTTTCTTGGGCGAAAAAGTCTGCAGCAGAACTTGGGAGGGTTTCATGGTACGTGGCTACGTTGCCGTCCTTAGTGCATGTCAACACTAAATCGCACGAAGTGTGGTCCAGCTAATTTGGCCGTGATTATGAGTCAGGGACCGTCCGATTTAATGATTTCCCCCTTCTCGTGATAATATGAGCGCAGAGACATATCACTATGGTATATGTTGAGAATCTATTTATACTACACAATAATGAGATCATGCATTCCTTTAATATTCCATTCAATAATCATCTCAATCTCTTTTGAGCAAATTACCTTATCAGTTCTAAACTTAACGAATCCAATTCAATGATATTCATAATTATGCCAATTTAGTCTTGGATTGTGCTGAGCTGACTAGAACATTTTTGTAGCCCTATATTTACATTAGAAAATTTTGGTTTTTTTTTTTTTTAAAATCTTTTCAACCTTTTTCTTCCAGTCTCACCGTTTGCTTCTCTGAAATTTGCAGACAAATGCTGACCCATACAAGGAAGCCAAAAGAAATATGTCGTGTTTACTCGGGGTTGAAAAATTCCGGGATAATTACCAAAAAAGAGTCCTCAACTTAGGAAATGGACGAAATACTGAAAAAGAAAGAAAAGTGAAAGTATAAAAACTCTTATTGTCCCTTTGCAGGAAATGGAATAAATACTGAAAAAGACGTCATTCTGAAATACTTAAGTTCGACCTAAAAATGACCTCTCCCCAATTTAGACAAACTACGAACAAGCTTTTTGAAATTGGTACTATGGTCCATGTTATTCTTCCTAGATAAAAAGTCGTGGCTTGTCTATTAAACGTCATTGGCACTCTTATCCTTGGCTCCTCTTCTGGGTTTCTGCTTTTGTGAGCACTGTGGAAAACTTTGTGATGGATTTATAAGATGGGCTCAAGGTCCATCCTCTTAAGTTGGGCCCAAAAGGGCCCGGCCCACGGGAATAGAGCCCGTGGAAGGGGAGAGGTATAAAAGGGAGGAGAGAGAGAGAAAAGACAATGTTTTGACAATTCAACGTACGTCTTCTCCCGCGCGTTCTCTCTTCCTCCAAAAAGAACAGTAAGTTCAAGTTGTTTTCTCCCCTTTAAGTCATCATCGGATCGAACGGAGCCAGAATTTCTTCCTCTTCTTCGGTGTTGGTGTTTAACTGTGGCTAACAAGGTACGCTCGACTCTGTGGTGTGCTTTTCGATCGGTGATGCGTGTTTTCCCGGGCTTCGTCTTCCGCATTGATTTAGGGGTTCGATTCGGTGTCGAATCCGGTTTTCGGGGATCCGTTATTCCCAACATTGGTATCAGAGCCCTAGTTCACGTTTATCCCGATTAATTCTGATGTTTTTGATTGATTTTTTCGCAAAATCACTTCGGCCGTACGGAACCGGGCGAAAATCCCGACACCCGAGCGTTGTTCAGCCATTTTTCTGAGTTTTCGTAAGTCGAAATAAAATTCTGAAGGCACTGGGAGAAAGGCGACGTCGAGTCGAGTCTGGCGAGTGGTCGCACGCCGCCGTACGACACCGCACGCGCCCACACGCGCGGCCAGAAGCCGCTGCGCGTGGGCGCGACGCGCCTGGAGGTGCTGGCTTGGCCAGCGCGTGCGGCGCACGCGCCGGTCGGCGAACCGGCGCGTGCACGCCGCCGGCGGGCGAACCGGCACGTGCCCGTCCGCGGACCGACGCGTGCTGGCGTCACGTGATGACGTCAGCGTGACGTCATCCAACGGTCGGTAACCGTTCGGATGACGTCACCGATGACGTCATGTGATGACGTCAGCCTGACGTCATCACCGACGACGTTGCGCCGGACGGTCACCGGCCGGCGACCCGACCCGACCCGACGGCGACCGACCCGACCTGATCAGCCTGGCGCGTGCCGCGCACGTGCGGCTGACGTCTGCGTGACGTCAGCGCGCTCACGCGCGAGGCACGTGCTGGCTGACGTCTGCGTGACGTCGCCCACCGCGCGGGCGCACGTGCGGTCGATTCGTCCGACCCGCGCGGCCGGTCCGACCGGTCCGTCCGGTCCAACCGGTCCGACCCGCGCGCCCGTTGACCGACCCGTTGACCCGTTGACCGTTGACCACGACCGTTGACCGTTGACCGGGCGTTGACCGTTGACTTTGACCGTTGACCCACCCAAAAAAAAAAAAAAAAAGAATTTGTTTTCTTTTTAAGTCATGCCTATGTGGGTTATAAGTAATCCATTTTTAATTTTGCATTTGTTGCATGAATTTGGGAAAATTATGTATTTTCTCTTATATTAATCATGGATTATAAGTGATCCATTTTTAATTCTGCATTTGTTGCAGGAATTATGATGCGTTATGCAAGGATACCTGCAATCCCGACAACGAACGAGGGAAATGCAAGACTTGAGAGGCTGATGACAGAGTTAGCTGATTATCGGTGGCATGACGGTGATTTAGTGTCACATGTGGTCAGGGTCAATCAGATGATATAGGAAATCATCTGGAATGGTTATCTTATGCCGGATTTTCAGAAGGTGCCGGCTTTGATGAACACTCTTCCACCTGAATGGCAAGCAGTGTTGGATTGGTTATGGGAGGTTAACGTGGTCCCGGATTATAGAAGGCTAGTGGAAGCTTTTATAAGAGAGCACTATAGGATTGAGTTGGCCAAAACTTCAACCCTTAGATTGAGCGCCACATGGCGTCGAGTGAATGCGCCTTGGAGGCGACATGAATGCTCTCCAAAAGTTTTTCCATGGTTGGCAAATGTGCCTTCAGTTTTCTCAGATGTTATGGCTGATAGATTAGAAGGGACATTCCCTATTTATTTCTTTGATTGATTATGTAATGATTACTACCTGATTGTTGTAGATGTAGCAACCGATATATTAGTTGTATCATGTGAAAGCATTGTTATTTTATTGAATGTTAAGATTTTTTATCTGCTTTCGCTATTGCTTTGGTTCTTTGTGGGTAATTAGCTATGGGTAGTAATAGAAGTTTTTGTAACTTCATAGGATTTATTTGCATAAGATAATTATATTAATAATAATTTTAAGTTAGGATTTTTGGAGGATGATTGGAAACATAGTGACCTTTTGATTCGAAGCCTTACTTGAAATTATTTATTAATATGATGGGTCTATGCAAATAGGGATGCATAAATGATAGGCATTAATTATCCGTGCATGTATGTATGATGTGTTCAGAACGATGGTTCAGCAACTAAAAATGTAATTGCTGATATGAACGGCAATAATTGTGAAATATTGAATATGAAGATTCAATATATGCTGGAAAAAGCAAGAAGCACTAGAAGCTCTTGACCACATTATGGAAGACATTGAGGGTGTCGTGCACCATCTTGAGCTAGTAGAGGACCGCCTAACGGTATTTGAGCCGAAAATAGACATTTGCTATCTTGGTTCTAGCTCGAAAGGGCTTTGTGCTCTAAGCACAAGCGTATTGATTCGTTCAATATGTGGGAATGCAAAGGATCAAGTCCTTATTGCAAGAAATCAAGAGTTAACCAACACAAGAGAGGAAAACGTCCTTAAGTGAAGAAAATGTCAAGGGTGTGATGTTACAATTGTGACAAGAGAGGTCACTATGCTCGCGACTATCGTGAGCCAAAGAAGCTATACACCTCTTGTACATTTGCGAACTTTGCTTATGTGTCAAGTTCTGCATTATAGGCTGAATCCAATCCTTTGTGGAATGTAGACTCGAAGCGATAGACCATAAAGGGAAGGATAGAGAATCCTTCGTGGAATTCCGACAGTACCAACCGGAACTAAGTGGATCTATGTTGGAAACAACTCTAGAGCTGATGTAAAGGAATTTGCATCGACCAATAGAACATGAGAGGTGGACGCATCTTTAATGTTCTATACGCTCTGGAGATTCGTCGAAATTTTGTGTCTGTCTTAGTGTTGGTTAAGCTTGTTTTTTGGTATGAACTTCCATAATAAATGTGTAGATTTGTGTTTAGATGCAAACTACTATGGTTGTGGTCACTTTCTAGATGGTTTTATTGTACTAAATGTTGACTGTGATGATGTCAATATGTTATCCCCTTGTTTCACATCTTCTATCTTATATGATAATGATGTGAATATGATGGCATGCTAGATTTGGTCATATGGGCCAACAACATATGAAAAGACTAGCCAAAAAGGGCTTGTTGGGCAATATTGAAAAAGTTAATTTGTCCATATGTGAACATTGCCTAGTAGGGAAAATGACAAGGAGACCATTTGGAAAAGGTAAAAGAGCTGAATTTCCTCGGCATTTAATCCATTTGGACATCTGTGGTTCAATGAATGTGAGAGGAAGGCAATGGGCTGTTTGTTTCATCACTTTAATAGACAATTCTACTTGATTCGGATATGTCTATTTGATTTCTCATAAATCTAAAGCATAAGTTGTTTTAGAAGGTTTATGAACCTGGTAGAAAATCAATTAGACGGGGAAAATAAAGGTATTGAGATCCGATCGAGGTTGAGAATATTTATCGATAAGTTCAGAAAATTATGTGATGAAAAAGGAATAGAAAGACAGTTGTCTATTCCGAATACTCCTCAACAAAATGGTGTTGCAGGGAGAAGAAACAGAACGCTACTGGAAATGGTTAGGTCTAAGATGGCGCATGCTAACTTACCTATCACTTTTTGGAGTGATGCGTTGTTAACTGCTGCCAACATACTTAACCGGATGCCTTCCAAATCAGTTATTTCCACTTCATATGAGTTATGGACAGTTAGAAAACTAGACTTAAGTTTTCTTAAGCCATGGGTTGTTCTGTCTATACTCATAAGTCCTCTCACAAGTTTGGGAAATTGGGTCCCAAAGAAAATAAAAGTATTTTCATGAGATACTGCGAACACTCAAAAAGGTATGTGTTCATAGGTGAGCAGGAAAGTGGGAGTATAACTGAATTTGAATCACGGGATGTCACATCCTCAGTGGATGAATTTTCTAAGAGGGGCGAAATAAGGGAAAATAACTCCCTATTTAAAATCTTGGATCAAGATAATGATGTCAGTGGAGTTCGTCCAAGTGGGAGTAATATGAGATGTAATGAATTGAATTCAACTTATTCTCAATTGCAACCACCTGATGTGACGACATCATCATTACCTAATCCAAGAGGGAGCATGATGGGGAATGATGTGCTAAGTGTACAATTTCCCATACGGTGAAAAAGTCGCCAAAGTATTCCCCGTCGATATTTTGACATTGAAAGGGAAACTTTTATGGTTGCTCCACAAGATGAGGATGAGCCAAGAAATATTAATGAAGGCTCTAAATTGCCCTAATAAGGAAAAATGGATTCATGCAATGAAAGAGGAGATGGAGTCAATGAAGTCAAACCAAGTCTGCGAACTGGTTGATCTTCCAAAAGGGACGCAGAGCTATTGGGAACAAGTGGGTTCTCAAAATAAAGCGAAAGGCTGATGGCTCAATAGAAAGGCATAAGGCTCACCTTGTGGCGAAGGGGTATAATCAACAGGAAGAAATTGATTACCTTGATTCGCATTATTCTGGCAATAGTGACTAGTATGGATCTTGAGTTACATCAAATGGATGTAAAGACTGCTTTCCTCAATGGAGAATTAGAGGAAGGAACATATATGGAACTACTTGCTGGTTTCATAGTGAAAGGCCAAGAAGAAAAGGTATGTTGACTTTGGGGGTCGATATATGGTCTTAAGCAGTCATCAAGACAATGGTATATACATTTTCATAATGCCATAGTGGCATATGATTTTACAATGATTGACGATGATCATTGTGTATATATCAAAAGATCCAATGATCAATTTGTGATCATATCATTATATGTTGATGATATACTAATTGTCGGAGTAATATGGAGTTTGTTAATACTGTGAAGAATTTGTTATCTTCCAACTTTGAGGTGAAAGACATGGGTGATGTTGCATACATTCTTGGAATTAAGATTTCAAAATTGTAAGCCCATAGACACTCCTATTACAAAAGGTGAAGGGTTGAGCCATAGTCTGTGTCCAAGGACTCCACAATAGAAGGAACAAATGAAGCATGTTCCTTATACTAGTGCTGTTGGGAGCTTGATGTACGCTATGATGTGTACAAGACCTGACATATGTTTTGCAGTTGGAATGGTGAGTAGTTACCAATCCGATCCAGGTCAAGCACATTGGAAAGCCGTTAAGAGAATACTGAGGTATCTAAAGGGAACTGCTGATTATACGTTGAGTTATTAAGGAAAAGGATCTGCAACTCAAAGGCTATTGTGATATTGATTGAAGAGGAGATTTAGATGAAAGAAAATCTATCTCTGGGTTTGTTTTCTTACCGAATAATGGCACCATATGTTGGAGCAGTAAGAAACAAAAGTGTATAGCCTTGTCCACGATGTAAGTTGAGTTCGTGGCATTATCAGCAACAGTGTAAGAGAGTGTTTGGCTTAAGAGATTTTTTGGATCATTTAGGTGTTAGTAGAAGTGCTGCAGATTTATTATTGGTTAACTGTGGTAGCCAAGCAGCAAAGGTGTACACCAAAGATCCAAAATGTCATGGCAAGACCAAACATATAGATACCAAGTATAATCCTGTCAAGGATATAGTTGCACGAAAAGATGTGAACTTAGAGTACATACTACGCATGGAATGGTAGCAGATCCTATGACAAAGCCAAAAACTAGAGATATGTTTTGTGGCCATGTGAAATCTCTAGGATTGCGTAGAGACTGATGTACTGAATATTTTATATTTTCCCTAAGTGTTCACATTTGATGAATTTATGTTTTCATCATTAATGTCTATGAATCTTTATTTGATCTTTATGCATCTTAATGCTTAGTGCATTACTTTAAGTTGAGAAGTATGTCGGACAGATATAGGATTAGCCCACTCACACGGGTAATCGCCTCTGTTTACTGTGTGATAAATAGAGATGAGACAGTATTTAAGCTTATTATCTAGGTGATAATCGAGAGCTCAAGCTTAAAACACGTATGTCGCCTTAACGAGTGTTGAGATGAGGATATAATACTTACTATGTCCGAAAGTAAAAATACCCCACATGTTTTTACTTTATCGTCTAAGATGCCAGATGTGAGTTCTGATGAATTTTGTGAATGAGTAGATACGTGAACTCAAGTTAGACATTGGGTATGTCTGAACTATCATCTGTACGGTATTGAAAGGTATAGACATACGCTCCATGGGAAAGGAGTTAATACCGTAATACGTATTTCATACTACGTATACATGAGACGACCAATAAGAGTGACAAAAGTTTGATCTCAACTTTTATGTCGTGTGAGACTCTTGAGGATGAGAGTTCCTCAATTTCTTAGTCCCCTTAGGACTCTTACTTATTCTCAAGATTTCTATTTAGTGTTTGCTATCTTAGTGTGTTGCCAATGGTCATGAGATGATTCGATCTAATGGGGCATTTCTAGAAAAGCAAGCTGGACTGAAATTGAGAGTTTGAAGGAAAGAGGAAGATCGATTTTGGAGAATCACATTATAGTTTTGTATTCACCGGTTAACCAATTATGATTGTCTTTGTGATAATCATAATTGTGAATACAATAAATATATCATTGTTTAAAAGAGATCAAGAGAGATATAAATGTGATCGATCGATCTAGGGTACTGCATACTAAATCTACTCGGAGTGTGATGCCCATTATGAGCTGCTATATATTCCTAACAGATGTATGGCAACGAGCTCTCAAAGTATGCTGGTCGCACGGATTATTCACCGGTATGAATGTTGAAGAGAGGAAAAGAGGATTATGTTCGGCCCACCATGTTAAGTGAGAGTCTATGCTGGATTTTTCTCTGATGGGGCTGAGTAAGGCCTGTCCGCCCATGTTGGTTTTGCACCACCATGTGCGAGTGGGAGATGATGGATTTATAAGATGGGCTCAAGGTCCATCCTCTTAAGTTGGGCCCAAAAGGGCCCGGCCCACGGGAATAGAGCCCGTGGAAGGGGAGAGGTATAAAAGGGAGGAGAGAGAGAGAAAAGACAATGTTTTGACAATTCAACGTACGTCTTCTCCCGCGCGTTCTCTCTTCCTCCAAAAAGAACAGTAAGTTCAAGGCACTGTTTTCTCCCCTTTAAGTCATCATCGGATCGAACGGAGCCAGAATTTCTTCCTCTTCTTCAGTGTTGGTGTTTAATCTGTGGCTAACAAGGTACGCTCGACTCTGTGGTGTGCTTTTCGATCGGTGATGCGTGTTTTCCCGGGCTTCGTCTTCCGCATTGATTTAGGGGTTCGATTCGGTGTCGAATCCGGTTTTCGGGGATCCGTTATTCCCAACACTTTGAATAGCAGTGCCTTTATTAATTTTAGAGTGGAAATTATGTGAGATATCGTGAAATAAACTTCAACAAATATCTTATCAAAAAGATCTTGTTGATCATAGATGGCTTCTTTTTATGTGTTCAATGTGCCATTTGTCATTCTCACAATGATCTTTCTCATTCACGATGTTAAATATGACATCTTCTATTTCACGACAACTTCATCTTCATAACGCTCGATGCATATCTATCTAGCAAATCACAATTAGCTTCCTTTATTAATCTGACTTTTTCTCAAACGGGATAAGGGCATATTTCTTTGGTAAAGATAATTCTCAATTTGCATATTTCATAAACTAAAATCATTCTCATCAAATTTATCGATTTTCAATTTTTCTCTTTTTTTCACCGTCAATTCGCTTCAACTTAGACAAGCCAAGCTCTCATGGTCGAAAACTAGCAGTCAAACAATACAGTAAATGGAGCAAGGAAATGAATTAGACATTAAATTTATGTGATTTGATCAATAATATCTACCGCACGGAAAGGATAACAGAAAATGCCATTATAAATCAAGTGATAAAATAGAGATTGTAATTAATTTAAATCACTTAAACATTCTCATTATTTAACAGCCTCCAATTATATCCAATACCTTCCACATTGTTTAGCCCTCACACAAGAAATTTCACAAATTTCAGCACAAGATGCACTCGTCTCTTGGATGCGGTTCACGAACGCCACCAAGTCGCAATCACGAAATTGGACGTTTGGATGTCACGTCACTTTGAACACGCACGGCACACATCAACTGGGCTTCGATTTGACCCACGTGAGTAATGAACATACAAGTCATAGAAAACAAACCTTGATGATAATTACATAGACACCACCTCCAGAGGAAGAAGTTAGAAGCTTGAACTCGATACAAGAAGAGCAATCGAGTGGAGATAGGAAACAAAGTGAAAGTGGGACTTTTCTACCATTGTTTGCCTACTACAATTCGTAAAAATAGTTTCCCTATACGACTTTGCTTGATTTCGGATGTCCAAAAAAAGAATCCAACTTACAATTCATCTCTAATCAAATTTTGTTCATGAACTCAAATTTGAAACATATTTTTATATTCATACCATTACAAATTCTGCAAATCTCCCGAAAATCATGTGAAAACAAGTGAAAATCTGTAACTTTTTTTTTATGTGCAAGGTGATATCATATGCTTTTAGATCATATAGGTCACACATAACCAATTCAATTGTAGTGCACATGCAAGTACTCGTTCAACTTTGCTTGATTTTTTAATTTCTCTTTAAGAATGCAACTTACAATTCATCAATGGACAAGTTTTGTTTATGAACTCAAATTTGAGATATATTTTAATACTCAATATCATTAGAAACCTTGCAAATTCACTTGAAATCACGTTAAAAAATGAATAACTTTTCTATATGCTAGGCGATATCATACATTTCTAGATCATATGGTTCGCACCATCAGAAGCATATGTCGGCCAGTTGTGTTGGGCACACATGTACTTGTTTATGAAAAGCAAACTCTAGGGTCCCATACACGTGTGGTACGTTATATAGGTGCATCGCATTGAAGGACTTTGAACATTTCCACTTGCCTATAAATAGGACATAGTGAACAAATGGGATCATTATGAACTAATAAGTAATCCCCCTCGCATTCTCACTCATCCCTCTCTTCGAAGGACTCTCTATACTCAGCCATAATGGCCTTGTCAAGAGCAACCTTCGCTTTCTTGCATGGTCCATTCGCTTCTAAAGGAACTTCTCAAACAGACAAGAACAAGCACCTGCAAAATGCAAATTCGCTCTCCTCAACGAAAAACAAATGGAGTATTTCCTCACGTCAGACCTTGGTTTCTACTCCTTCTAAGGACCATACTCGCCAAGCTGGAAAGAGAAACCTTGCCACCGAGGTTTGTTTGTCCCTTCTTCTCATGTAACTCTTTTTGTTCTGCACACCGACGATTTAAAAAGTTTCACTCGTTTGCTATCACTTAATCATTAGAATCGACAATTAGAATCGACAAGAAACACTTGAAAAGGTTCATCTTTTATTTGAATCTTGAAAGGAAAACGTAAAGACATGATATTCTTATCTCTGTGTTTCAGGAAGATATTCGAGGGCGGCATGAGAGGAGATTAGAAGAAGTGAAGCGACTGCTGAAGCAAGTAAGAGGAGACTCGCTCGAAAGTTTGGTGACGGTGGATGCTCTCCAACGTCTTGCCATTGACTACCATTTTGAGGATGAGATCGAGGCGATCTTGCAGAGGCATCTTTTGATCTCCTCGTCTCGATCTCATTCTCGTCCCATTGATGCCGATAATCTGTATGAGGCAGCACTTCGTTTCCGGCTCTTGAGGCAAGAAGGCTATCCTGTTCCTTCAGGTGAATGAAATCCCCTTCACTTGATGATTTCAAATACTGTTTCCTGACTGATGCGATGGCTGCTGGGAGAATTCGAAAGATATTCACAGAAGTAGTATCAAAATAGATCTCGCTTCTTTGCCTTAACTTTTTCTTACAATTTGACCCAGATGTCAAGAGGGTGGGGACACAATGTCTACTTCCCGTCTACTACCAGAATTCTAACATAATTTAGCTTTTCCACATTTAATATACAGATGTGTTTCAGCGGTTTCTACACAAAATGAATGATGGGACTCAGAATAAAAAGCCACAGGACAATGACATTTTGGGGTTGACAAGTTTATTTGAAGCTTCCCAACTTGGCATTGAAGGAGAAGATGCTCTCGATCAAGTAGGAGAGTCAACCCGTCTACGCCTCCATTCATCTTTGACCAATCTTGACCATGTTCAAGCTAGATTCGTGAGAAATTCACTTGGCAATCCGTTCCACAAGAGCTTGGCCAGGTTCACGGCTAATGATTTTTTGAGGAATTTTGTGGGACATTCGTATAGCTGGACCAAGAATTTAGGGGAACTCGCCCATTTGGACACGAACATTGTAAGATCCGTGCATCAACGGGAAAACCTCCAAGTCTCGAAGTACGTACATATGATCCAAACTTTCTATCAAGAGTTGTGGCTATAACTAGTTAAAAATACCATGTGGCCACCCATCACATCTCCATTAGATTTCCTCAACAATTTTACTTATGAAGAGACTAGCTTGACTAATATTCTCATATTTTTAATCAGTTGGTGGAAAGTACTGGGCATGGCAAAGGAACTGAAATACGCGAGGGACCAGCCAATGAAGTGGTACATGTGGCCAATGGCCATCCTCACCGAAACAGGCTTGTCCCAGGAGAGAGTGCTCGTCACCAAACCCATCTCATTCATCTACATCATCGATGACATTTTTGACGTCTATGGCACGATCGAAGATCTCACCGCGTTCACGGGTGTTGTCAACAGGTACATAATTTGGCGTTTTACATTGAGCACCATCCGTGAAAGTCTCTTTTTTGCACATACACAAAAGCGATCCTAGCATGCCCATGTATTTTCACTGTAGATAACTACTCGAAAGTACACATGCCTGATCTCAAACCTGTACGTGAAAAGAGTACTTTTCACTTATCCTAGGATACTTGGAAGTTTTTCTTACACAAGCGGTCCCAAGTCCTGTGGACACGTGCATGAAAATTTTAAAGCCGCAAATTGTACAGGGACAAAAATTCTTGAAGTCACGTGTATACAAGATAAGTCCATGATGTAATGTCTAATTCTATTGGTTTGTTGCTGATTTGGTTTTCTCGATCTGTCAGATGGGAATGCACTGAGAAAGACAACATACCAGACTACATGAGGATGTGCTTTCATGCTTTGGATGATATTACCAATGAATTCAGCTTGGCGGTGTACAAAAATCATGGGTGGAATCCATTGTGCTCCTTACAGAAGACGGTACAACTCTTCACTCTTCCTTTCTTTTTCTTCTCTTGACTACTTCTTAGAAGCATGGACGAATCCTAGGATGATTGAATTGACTTTTACTTATTACTTTTTACTTAATCTAAACTTTACAGCGCACAAATTTTCCTTTGCATTGATCAAGGAAGCTGAAAATTTTACGACATGTAAATATTAGCACGTAAATTCACGTGGACTCGCGTATAATAAAATGGCGCATCCTCATTTTTATATTTTGTCTCCAATTCATGGACAGTGGGCAAGCCTGCTAAATGCCTTCTTGGTGGAGGCAAGATGGCTTGCCAGTGGTCACTCCCCGACAACGCAAGACTACTTGGACAACGCAATTATCAGTTCCGGAGTGCACGTCTTGTTGGTCCACTTATTCTTCATCTTGGGTGAGAGAATCACCCCCGAAAGTGTTGATCATTTAGAAAATATACCTGAAATTGTATCTTCGACAGCTTCAATTCTTCGTCTTTGGGACGACTTGGGAAGTGCCGAGGTGAGTCATGAAAATATCGTGCACTTGTCCTTTTTAACAAAGCTTCTCTTTTTTCGGGCTGGGTTTTACCAACATAACAATCTTTGAGTTACTATGTAAATAACAACTTATTGCAAGTCACAAATTCTTGAACAAGTAGACCTCATAACAATTTATAATAATTTGTTATTTGATTTTTTGTAATCCAGAACAAACGGTTATTCTCAGAGTAGATTAAAAACTATTACCAAATCATTTCTCTTTATTTACCATGAGCCACAAATTCTTGTACGAATGGACCACATAATATTTTCTAATTATTTGTTATTTACTTTTTTGTGGCCTAAATAGATTATTATTCTCATAATAGATTAAAGATAATCACATAAATATTTCTGTTTTGTATTTGATGGGCTTTGATCGAGCATAGAGTTAAAGGTACAATAGTTGTAAATGTTTTCTCTTCCTTCTCCTTTGCCCTCCCTTTTGAGGATTATTCCACTAATACCTGAGCAATTAACAATGGTGACAGGACGAGTTCCAAGATGGCCGAGATGGGTCATATGTGGAATGCTACAAGCGAGAATTCCAAGGCGCTTCAGAAGAAGCGGCACGAGACCGTGTGAAGAAGATGATCTCGGAGGCATGGAAGAGGCTCAACAAGGCGTGTCTCTATCCTCAACTATTCACCAAGTCCTTCTGCAAGGCCTCCCTGAACACAGCCAGGATGGTCCCGCTGATGTACAATTACGACGACAACCATTCACTCCCTCTCCTTGAACACCACATGAAGTCATTGCTCTTTAAAGGCCCTACCCTCTAAGGGCTTTGCATCTTTATCATCGACCATATGGCTATATTTAGTCATATGGATTTCTAGCCAAAATAGGATTAGATAAGATATAATATGATATGCAAGGACTTCGTTATATCATATCTAATGTGTAATTAATTACAATAACAAAACTTATGAGGGCTTTGTGTCTTTGTTCACTAACTTAGACACCATGTAGGGTTGTTGCTCCTCATTTCCCTAGACACCATGTACGGTCGTTGCTTCTCATTTCCCTCGGACAGATTCTAGCCGCAGCTAAAGCGGCATGATGTGCGCTCGAAAGGATGATTTTCTCAATGCACAAATAAATAAAAACATGCGTTGTTGCCCACATATTATGGAAAATAATTACCCAATTTTTACTTAGCACCTATCTCATGCTGTGGGCTCAGTGGCCCTGTCTGGGGTTGGAAATTCATATCGTGTCTTGTTAATCATGTTGTATCGAGAGGGGAGTGTGATACCAAGGTGGCTAATCTGAATGTTACACATTCATTGAATATGTCAAAATGTCTCAACACAAACACTGTAAGCTTAATAAAACATGTCACATAACACAACTAACACAATCATCAAGTGGGTTACTGTAATT
Source organism: Eucalyptus victrix (assembly GCA_016097545.1). Taxonomy (NCBI): domain Eukaryota; kingdom Viridiplantae; phylum Streptophyta; class Magnoliopsida; order Myrtales; family Myrtaceae; genus Eucalyptus; species Eucalyptus victrix. The sequence continues at coordinate 56,279,206 of CM027839.1, read as the reverse complement.
TTGTTCTGACAAAATGCAATATCATAACCAGTATACAACAAGAGAGTACATAAACCACATTTATCCACAACAATGTGTAAAAACGTTACATTACAACGAGTTTCTCAACAGCATGAGTAATTTCCCTTTACAACATTGCTTAATTATACTGCTGAATTATTGTTTTTTTTCATATTCTATTGTTTTTGTATGTTTAAATATGTTTTCTAGTACCTTTCATTGTTTTTTGACACACGTACTATCTTAAAATAGTTTTAAGAACAAAATTCTTTAGATATGAGTATGACACATGCCTAGACGTATAGTATTCAAAAAATGACACATTAAGATGTTAACTTAAACACGTCAATCCCTGTCTAAATGAATTAAGTAGGTGCATGTATCCACTAATGCACCTACTTACATGCACCTACTTAATTCAAAAAAAAAAAAATTAAGTAGGTGCAACTCTTTAAGACATGATTTTGTCGTGCCTTAAATAGATTGACCTCTTTATGACATGGACTTGTTAATGTCAAATCCAAACCTATTTGTATTTTCGTGTCTTCTTACAAACGGGTGATGCATTCCCATACGACAGATCAAGAACATCAAATCAGCTGCAAACCGATAGAGTTAGAGCCGTTTAATTCATTATGACATGATCTAATCTAGTAAACACATGAGGTCAAGTATTTTTGTCTTTGCACGACTGTGGTTTCGAAATTTTCGTGCATGTATCCACTAAATTCTGGACCGATTGTATAAGAAAAAGCTTAGCCCAAGTATGCTGTATCGCAAAATCATACGGATTTATATGAGAGAAATATAATGAGTGAAAAGTATTCTTTTCACGAATAAATTTTAGATCATGGCACGTGTACTTTCGTGTACTTTCACAAATGGGGCACGTTGTAGAACTCCAAATTATGCACATTAAATCAGTGAAAAGTATCCTTTTAAGACATGATTTTTCATAGATTGACCCATTTATGACATGAACTCGTTTATGCCAAACTCAAACCCAAGTACGGTTACGTATCATGTCTAACAAAACGGGTGATGACAAGAATTGCCAGTTTTACCTAAATGCCACTTTGGATTCATCACTGTCCTATAGGTAATAAAAGGAGGAGGAAAAAAAATAAGAAGCCAAAATTGGACATAAAAAAATGATGCAGGGAAGCAGAGAATGGCTTCTTCCCACAATAAGTATTTTGCAATAAAACACCAACTTATTAACACCTTGTTAGAGGATAAAGTGTCAAAGAAATCCTAAACATTTTACATTTGTGTCAATTTAGTCCAAAATATTTTATTTGTGTGAATTTAGTTCTAAACATTTTCACTTTGTACCAATTTAGTCATTTCTATTTAATTTTAGCTAGATTTTGCTGACTAGGCGTCGGTCAATTGACGTGGACAATTTTTAATAATATTTTAATATTTTTTCCCTTTTTTTTTCTTTTTTCTTTTTCCTTGTCCTTACTCCAGCCGATCGCCAGAGAAAAAATAAAATAAAATAACTCAAAAAATATTAAAATATTATCATAAGTTATCCACATCAGCGCCAATCGTGTCACGTTAGCCAACTGGCGCCTAGTCGCCAAAATTAGTTGAAAGAACTAAAATAGTACAAAGTAAAATGTTTCAGACTAAATTGGCACCAATAAAAAGTTTAGAACTAAATTGACATAAATGCAAAAGATGGAGGACTTTTTGGACTCTTTTCCCCTCATGTTAGATTTGACCATTTAAAACAATTTCAATCTCGACTAATTTGTAAGGTCATATGACATAGACACGAGATGCGGCGGTACATCTATACATAATACTCTAAATTACGCCTTCAACCTGTCTCTCTTTCATTCAAGGTGCCGATTATGTGTGAATATGAACGTACATCTCCCTTCAGCTGATGAATGGGTCTATTTATAGGCCAATTCAGCCTCATTCAAATAGAATTAAGAAATCATGCAATAAGGGCCTGTTTGACAATGTGCCAAACAGTGCATGATTCTGATTTTTTGTTCTCAGAATTAGTTTAGGACGAGAATCGCATTTGGTAAAAATTTTGTTCTCGGGAACAGATTGAGAAGAGAATTGAGAATAGAAAAAAAAAAATATGATTCTTCGTCCAAGAATCAAAAAAAGAATCAAAACAATGAAACTCTCATTCTTCGCTTCCGTCATCCTGCGATTGCCGTCCACCACCACCCGCGGCCGTCCGCCACCAATCACCGAAGCCTTGCCAAGCCAAGGCGAGATTCGGCAAGCTCGCTGGAGGCAAGCCCAACCACAAGCAAGGCTCGACCTCACCAAATCTGGCCAGGCCGAGCCTCGCCAGTGGCCAGGCTAGCCTCACCTAGCCCTGGCGAGGCCGGCTTGACCACTGGTGGGGCTAGGCGAGCCTCGTCGGTGGCCAAGCGGGCCTCGCCCCAGCCCCACCAAGGCTTGCCTGGCCACCGGCGAGGCTTGGCCGACGAGGGCCGACCTCGCTGCGTCGGCGCGCCGCCGAGGGCCGGCGACGCTTCGATGAAAAGAAAAGGAAAAAATGAAAAGAAAAAGATGAAAGAAAAAAAGGAAAAAAAAATGAAGAAGAAGAAGAAGAATAGGAGAAAAAATGGAAAAAAGTAAAAAATTATTTAAAAATTATTTAAAAATCAAAATAAATTAATTTGGAAGAGAATCAATTAGCACGGTATCAAACGCAATTCTATTTTAGAATCAAAAATCTTGGACAGTTACCAAACGCGTTTTTTTACTCATAATTAGTTCCTGGGAACAAAATAAAAAATAATCATTTCTAATCAGAATCAGTTCTCAAGAACAGAATCGTTACCAAACACACCCTAAGAGTAACAAAAAAAAAATATAACTGATCTGCAAGATTCAGATAATTACCGACCCTATCTATTGCGCACTTAGAGATAAATTCCTCACGTGGCTGGCCATCATTGAGGATAAAAGTGAGATTTCAAATCGATACAATGGCTCACAAGAATGCAGATAAAATGGTGACTGTCGATAACTATCCGATTGAGATAACCACTAAGATTGCATTTCGTTTTTTGAAGTTGAGTGTGGATTTGGGAATCTTCTTCAAATGGCCGGCCATATCCCCTTCTAGATTTTTGGAACATGCATTGTTGAGTTCATCGAATTGTCTCAGGCTCCCACGATGTTGGAATTTTAGGTTTAGGGCCCGATTTTCTTCTCGGGTTCAAGTTTGAACTCCAAGATTCTTGGAATTTCAAATTTCAACCTTATCTTTAATTCAGGTTCGAAAAATGTTGGAATACTTCTCTTTTGATTTCAATTTCATTGCATGACCTTGAATTGCCTCTCCGGCTCACTTGTTTAGCTCATCTCTAGCTCCCTGAGACTCAAATAATCCTAAAATGCAAGTGAATGTACCATGCATGCAATGCAATACTAAGATGAATCATACAATTGATATTTTTGGTTTAGGATTCAAGATCGATCCCTATTTTTTCTTATATGATGAATTAATCAAAATAGTCAAAATTTAGATGTCAATAGAAGACTGAGACGATGGAGACAGTAGAGACATCAGGGAGCCAAGAGACAAGTGGAGCTTCAAGTGAACGCTCAGTAGATAACACACACATGTAGTGAGGATATAGGTCCCGAGCCAAGTGTTGAAGAGAACACATGTTCGCCAAGTGCAGAGGACAGTGCTAGCGGCGAGGTTGAGCTCGTAGAGATGTCATATTCCAATGTTATAGACAAAGAATGAGAGAGATTAGAGAACCAAAGAGATATGGTTTTGGAGATTGCATTACTTCTAATAGTGCTGCTTGTGGTTCTACTGCAGTGGAGAAGGAGAACCGCTCTCACATTGAGAGGCGGTATCTTGTGTAGAGGCTCAGTAGCATATGGTTCTATGGGAGAGGAGATGGAGGAGTCAATCGTGTCGGTAGCATTCCTAAAGGAGCAAAAGATAGTGGGATGCAAGTGGGTCTTCAAAAAGGATGAAAATTCCAGTGTCAGCCAATAGAGGAAATGCTAGAGATTAGAGGTGATCAGTTCCAAGCCTGGAACCTACCAAATCAGAGCTAATTCCCAATTTTTGGAATGGAATCCAAACAAGTCCATCTATGAACCAAGCCAGCCATATGGTTCCACATTCCACCTAGACCCAAAACTGGCTTGCTTTTCTTTTTGTTTTTAATCCCTGGTTTCAGGCAAATAACCAGATGAAACAAGGAGCCACAAAAGACTCAGTAGCTTCTTTCCATGGTTCCCGTTTTGCAGATCTAACATCAAAGCAAAACTCAACCTTCCGAAAACACCAAACATCCATTAAAACTGAAACAAAGTAAAACACTCAATCCTAAACATCAAAGAGAGGGGAACAAAGACACAGCATCTTCATTTCCTTTGAATTTTCAAAGAAGATTGGAAAGAGCGAGGAACCATACACCCATCAAAACTGTCCCAAATAAGACGAACTGGAATAAATGAGAAAAAAAACAAAAAACATAATCTGGAGAATCTAAGATAACCAAATAGAATTAGGAAGGGAGGCTATACGAGATAATCTGACACCTCAAACTACTCAAACTCATACAGCTTTCCTTTATTGGAGAAGATGACAAGAGCAGTCTTGGCTTCACAAAGCACTTGGGGGGGGGGTGTTGGAGGAGGAGAGAGATGCGGCATTTTATCAGGGTAAGTTCAAAACTGGTTCTACCTTGGAACCATCCCTGCTCACTGGGTGGAGCTAGCTGGTTCAGGTCATAGAATTTGGCATTGAACCAGTCGCTAGGTGAAGGAACATAAGAATAAAATGCCATTTTCCCTATATGGGACCGCTCTACTGTCTTCTAAGTAAAAGCCATGGATATATTAATACCTGCTCCACAATAAAATCTTCTAAACATTATGCTATGCCAACAAAGGATCACCTATTATCAGCTCAAGATGCACAATAAATTTGGTCTGCAAAGTATGGGCACTAAAACCAATCCTGCTCTGAACATTCTTTGAACCTATAGAGGATAAGTAGAGTCCACATCAGATTAGATTTTGCAATTTATGACATAGACAATACTTACATATATATGTAGACTCAACCTCATTTAGGAGATACACAATTCAAAATTGTAAAGTAACAGGAATTATACTTAATGACAGCATTGGAACTAAATAGCAACCACTAGGAACAACCGTTGCCAACTAAGAAGCAATGAAACACTATCTTGGCCAACTGCCTGTAATCTTAATATCACAGTAACAAATAACCTGCTCCTAGTACTATCGAAATTCAAAAAGAGATTACATTGGATAGATACAAAAACATCAAAGTATTGAATACTTCATGTTAAGTAAGAGTACAAGGATGGATCACCGAACTTCATTTCAAAGCTAAACCACCGAGATGTTAGCGCCGAGAAATTCCTTTTCAACCTTAAAATTTGCACTGAGATTATTGATTTCAAATCAAGTAAGCAAAAACCAAGAGACCTACAGCCACGTTTACTTGCTGGCTGGAAGTAGCAAGCTATAACGGCGGTACTTGTTTACCTTCCCAAGCTGCACAAGCTTCTCCACTTCCTCAATCCTTGACTCCTTCACCAACTCATCAACAACAAGCTGCAATACTGCCCCATCAACAAGGCATTGAATCTTGAAAATCTCTTCACACAGCTCATATGCAAAGTCAACATCTCCCTTCTGGCAAGCAAGTGGAATTAGAGTCCCAAATGTAGTCTTATCTGGGTCAAAATTACTCTTTCCTATTTCACTATACCACAGTTTAGCATCGTTCAGATTACCACACTCAGCATAGCCCTTAATCAAAGCATTGAAGCTAAAAATGTCTGGGTCGGTTCCCTTCATCCTCATTTGTTCAATCGTCTCAACAGCTTCCTTCATTTTCTTCTGTGAAACCAATCCATATAACTTTGCATTGTAGCTCCTGACATCAGGAACTATGTTCTTCTCCTCCATCCTAGCCCAAATTTTGTCCCCATCAGCACTTCTGTTACCCAGATAAAGCCCAGAGAGGAGCGTATTGAACGTGACCAAATCTGGCTCCAAGCCCTTCTTCTCCATCTCATCAAGCATTGAAATCGCAGAATCCAAAGAACCCTTCGCGCAGTACCCCTTTATAACAGTATTATACGATACAGAGTCCCAGTCGACCGACAACTTTCCCGGCAACTCACGGAACAGCTCCTCCATCTTATCAAACTTCTTGGAATTAACACAAGCACCCAAGAGGGCATTCAAAGACAGCACCGTGCGCTCACAGCTCAGCCCAGGCATTTCGTCGAACAGCTTCTGGGCATGCTCGAACATGCCCGCGCGACCGTACAAGCTGACGATCCGCACCGCGAACCCTTCCTTGGCGATGTCCCTGTACTTCTTCTGCTCCTCGAGGATCTCCTCGACCATGTCGAAGCGCCTGGCGGAGGCGAGGCGGCGGACGGCGTACTGGTATGTGCCGATCTTGGTGCGGAAGTGGTCGAAGGCCGACGACTTCTTGAACTGCGCGACCAGGCGCTTCAAGCTGCGCTCCTTGTAGAGGAAGTCGTGGGCCGACCTGAGGGTGGCGGCCGAGCCGCCGGCGGGCGGCGGGGTGGTGGAGAATGCGCGCTTGAGGAGGCGGAAAGAGGAGGAGGAGGGGGCAGTCATTTTCTGCGCCTGAGCTTTGGGGCTCTGCAGCAAGCGGTGGGAATGGAAGTGACCTTCGGAGCTGCAAAAATTTGCGAGGGTTTTGGGGTTTCGGGGGGTTTAAGTTTTGAGGGCTTGGGCTTGAAGAATCAACCGTAGGATTTAGTTCACCGGTTGCTTACTTGGGCTATGTACTATAATCATGTCAGACAGATTTGCTGATCATTAGGGCATGATCGATAGCCCGGTGGAAATTCGAGGCCGGGCCTGAAAGTCCTTGTCTAGGTCTGTTCATGATTTGGAAATATTAAATTTACAATTTGTGAAATGGTCGGTGCCCAATTTATGGTTCGAGCCTGGTGGGCTGTCACTTTTCAAATAGGATGAGGTTGGTAGCTCGTCGATTGCCGGAGGCATTGGTATAGTTCTCTAGCTTCCTTTTTGCCACAGTACATCAGCTTAAAGTGTCGAATCTGACGCACCATAGTGACTCATCGTAACTCGCACATGAATAGAGGTTGGCGATATAGCTTTTGTGACGCAGGAAATGATTTATGTGTGGCACGAAGTTGGCAAGTTTAAGTTGTCACGTCTCGAAATTAATAAAAATAGGGAATAACACAGTCATCCTTCGACTTGAGAGATGTGGCTTCAAACAAAAACAAACAGCATGTTGTCAATATATATAATTTCATCTATAAACATATATGATAAACCAGCATAGTACTTACAACATCATAGTTTTTGTAATCATCAAAAGAATATGTAAACTTAGAACTCAATCAACCCAACAGACTAATAACAAAGTAAACAGCTAGCCAAGCTCATAACCCAAAATTATACTACTAAAAGTTCCCCACCAATAAGGCTCTTGTCTTACTTGCCAGTCGTCGCTAGTCGAGGGACCTGAAAAAAAAAATGAAAGATGAATGGAATGAGCAATCATGGCCTAGTGAATTAAGCTTTCATGATACACATTTAAAACTCAAAAACATAACTCAGTTATACCAATTTAAAATACAACAAACTCACAAGAGTAAAATGTGTTTTATATATTAATTCAGCATAGTTATATCCATAGCAGAATTTCCCATCATTCATAATATCAAAATAAGTATCAACAAGTATCACTAGCTCAATTCAATAATAAAATTCGTCAAATCTCATGTCAATGGTATATTTCATGCTTAATATTTAACTCAAGACTCTAAAGGCGACTCTCACAAAATTACATTATTATATAGCACTTAGTTGTTGATCAACATATATCAATAATACAAAGCCATAAAAGTGACTCACAAATTTACCTTATTGTGTAGCACTTAATTCTTGATTAATCTATATCAATAGTACAAAGTTCTAGAGGTGGCTCTCATGTGACTCAAGTCACCATGTAACATTTAGCCCTTAACTACAAAACTCTAGAGGTGGCTCATATGAATTTTCTTTATTGTGTAGCACTTAATCATTTATTGGTTATTATCGCAATTGGTTTCACAACCCAAAACGTATAATATATTCAATAGTTATCCCATGAATTAAACGCATGAAGTAGTATGCATAACCTTTCAAAAAAAGTTTATCAAACCATCCACAATAACCCGAAAATAGTAAACATTCTATCCAGCTTTACGTAGCAAATGTGTATATATCAAGTTAACGTTATATCAATACATGAGTTTCACAAAATTAAAGAAGATATCGGTATCATTCACCTAGGAATGCTTAGAACCCAAAAAATAAACGTTACATAAACCATCAATCTTGCAATTCTATCAAATGAGTGAGAAACAATGTCAAAATCGAGTAAAATAATATATAGACTATGAAATGGCTATACTACGCTAGCAAAATGACTTCTACATATTGCCAAAACTATCAACCGAAATGGATATTCAAAGTTATCCGCAATGCGGAGCTTGAGTGAGACTTGAACACACCATAACCATCTCCATCAAATCTCGTTTCAAGCAATCTTATTGTCAAAAGAAAGGTACTTCAAAGTACTAGAAGAGCCATAACTTGGCTAACCCAAAATTGAGCTGAAAACTAATGAAATTCAACCCGAAAGCCGATGGTCACGTAATGCTCGTCACTCCTAGCCAATTTCAAATTTTTATTTTCAGGCAAATCGTAAGTTTAAATGGAGTTCTGTAAAATCCTACGGCTCCACAACCCCTAAATTATCATTTATATATATCATAGCTCATCAACTCCTCAATTGAATCTTGTAATTTAAATCCGTAAATTCTCAAATTTGTGCCCTAATCCCAAATAATTCTGATTGGATGAATGAAGGGCATGCGAGCATTGATTGCAAATTGAAGTTGAATCGACTTAGTGAGGAGTCCATGCCAAGTAACCCTCTTCTTTTCCTTTCTCCTTCTCTTTCTTCCTCTTCTTTATCTCTGGTCTCCTTTCTCTCTCTCTCTCTCTCTCTCTCTCTCTCTCTCTCTCTCTCTTCTTTTCTTTTTAACCTTTTGTGCATCTTGCCCCCTTTTAACTTAAAGCGTCCAATTTCTTTCTTCTTTCCCTTTCTCTCTTTTTATTTTTTTTTATTTTTTTGTGGTGGATCCCACCACGAAGATCTAAATAGCACATAAGTTTACTAATAAACTTTTTAATATAAATAAAAGACCGATCATGTTCAAGTGATCGGGGGTAATTGAGGTGCCCAAAATTGATCTGTATCGCATGCCAAGACGTAGTGTAGTGAACGAGAAGAAATGTGAAGAGTAACCACTCTAACAAATGATTTGATCAAAGTCAAAAGTCTTTTTTAATGTTAGAGATCATTTCATAGGATTGGGTGTCATCTCTCTTAATTGCGTATATCCCTAATTGATCATGATTGATTATAATAGATATTATAATATCTTGTTATCTCAAATAGCTTTATTGTAAAGCTTATAAATTAGTTTATGTACTCTTCCACATAAAAATATACAAAAATAGCACAATACTCATTTCCACATTATGGTGAATGGTGATGCATTTAAAACTAGTGTAAGCTGTGATATAAACCTCCTCCTTTCATGATTCAAAACAATGTGCTCGAGATGCTTCATTGCCAAAATATTACTGAATCCCTACTTTCTCCACCACCTAAATTTCATTCCATGTTAGTCTAGTACAGCAAAGCAATCGCAAGACGTAATTCATGGTGGGACAACTCAGATCAATATTTGCAATCACCAGAAAACGTGATAAATTGAGGCCATATTTGATTTTTGAGAGCATCTTCAAGAAAAGTGGAAAATGAAAAAGGGGCCAATATTAAGTTGGATGAAAGAGTACGTGACAGGAAGTTCCCCCAGCTGATTCATTGTGCCATCAATTCTCCTAAATATTACAATTGAGAAAGGGAAGAAAAAGTTTTGAGGATGTCAGATCTCTAGACCACAGGTCTGTGAATTTTCACCTCCCCCCTTCAATGAGAACATTCTCAATTCTGTTCTACTACTCCATTCGCTTCAAGCTTAAGCTGTAAGAAAAAATCGAAGAAAACATGACGGATCGAATCACAGAACCCACAAAATTAACACTTCAGATTCGTTCCGATCTGCAGAGACAATCCTGATATTTGACCTACCAAGAATTTGAATCTCCATAATTCTCATGCTCAACCTGTTCATAGGACAATTGACCTTCACTTTGCCTTTCATACGCATGCACAGAGTAGTGCCCAGAACTCACTTGGGGATCATACCTTCGCTCGGCATAAGGGTTGGTGCTTCCAAACAAACAATCGACAGTGCCCTGCCACTGATCTTCATCCCTTCTGCAACATTCTCTATCATCAATTCGTTCAACTCCATAGCCTCTCCTGTAGTCCTTAGACAAGCAAGGCCAATACCCAAATATACCATCGCATATATCCCAAGCATCCAACCCGCATCCTGGCGGAGCCGGGGGTGCCGTCCCCTGGAACCCACCTCCATAACCATCCCAAGGAGAGTAGCCCGAATTCTCATTGCGACTTTGCTCGCTCTCTTCACGATCTTCGCCTGAGTCTTCTTCTGTTTGATGGGAAGAGTTTTGCACCTCCTGACCAATCTTGGCTGGTACAATTTCGTTTCCTGCTTCAGGTTTTCTTGCTTGCTCATCCTCCGCTTCAGCAATAGGCAATTTGGGAATTCCGTCTCGAACACCGCCTGGCACTGGCACATCTTGAACCCCTGTGGAATGAGGATAACAGATTTCTGCAGATGGTGAGAGGGGTTTCCCATAAGTGAGAGAAGGGTCATAACCCCCGCCATAAGGTGTCGGATCATACTCTTCAAAATCAGGCTCGAACTCCACCGTCGAGTAACTAATCACAAAGCCGGTCGACTTCGGATCATAACTACTGCTGTAATAGGCATTTGGGTGGACCGTGATCAAGTCGGAGTGGCTGAAAGCGGAGGCAGAGTATGAAATCGTGGGCTGAGGAGGAACATAGTCGTAAGATGTGTAGTGCCAAGCCGGGACTTGATCGAGGAACCCGGGCTCGCCATTGAGCTTGTAGTCATAGTAAGAACCGAAATTGCTGGAGGAATCATAAGAATCTGGACGATACCCGCCATCGCCATGGCCTGAGTCATAGTAATCGGAGTAGTAGAAATTCATCAGAAATTGCTCAGCTTCTGCAGGTCTCTTCAGGAATCAGCTTGATCAGGAACTGCCTCTGGTGTTGAGACTATGTTCTTGAAGAAAAGATGATGAAACCTTTCTTCAAGAGACAAAAGTAACCGGTTGCTTTGCTAATGTCTCAGCTTGCTTTAAGAAATTGGGTCTACTGTCTTTTTTCACCCACCACCCAATACTTATCTATTGCCACTGGATATAGATAGCATCATCTGCATTTGTCTGAGTGCACATTTGGATATGTTAAGTGAAAAAAGTCTCATTTGTACAAAGAAGGGTAGGCTCATGACTCATTACTTTAAATTTCTAGTATAAGGCGGTCAAACTGGATGTATTAATGGGTTCAGATTTGAGTTTTCTCTTAACAATCTCTTCTAGCAAATGATTTGAACTTTGATTGCGTTGACCTAATAAATATGATAGCTGATGGTTTGAATGGGTCGAGCCCAACATGTATAATCATCATTTGGTGAGTATCTCAAAGAATGAAATGTGAATGTGACTTCGCAATTGAAGGACATATGTTGGAGATTTGAGTTGGGAAAGCGTTAGGGCACAATGGTACGTGAATTGAGGGAGAGCGCACAAGATATAGGACGCTCACAACTAAGGGAGAGATTTGTTGAGATGCACTTGTTGGCCCATCTTGACTTATGTTTATAAATGAACGTGGATCCAATTGAATACATTGATGGTTCAAATTTAGACTCTCTCTTATCGATCTACCTATGTGAAAGAACCGAGGTTCTCCTGTGCCAATCAAAAAGAATTGCATTAACTTGATCCTAGTATAAACAAGACCATATTGGGGCGGTCCAAGACATACGGTGAGACTATATCTTGCCATTTTTGACAAATTTTTGCCAGCGGAGGTTTGCCTCCACGTGGTTTAGTCTCTTAAGAAAGTAGGGAATCATAACGACAGTGAGGGAGGCACTTTAAATGTGATGTTATGACAAGACAAAAGGAGTTTCAACGTCATATGGAATGGTGAGGTTTACTTTTGAGGCACTCAACAATGAAAGGGAATGAGATAAGAGTGACTTTAAAAAACAGTGCCAACAAACTTCCCCGGCGGAAAACGACATTCAATCATTAATTATTTCAATTTCTTCGCGTATGAGGCGTGCCAAATTCGCCAAAAGATAAAGATCACCAACTAGACTCCAAAATCTTGTAAAGGTAGGCCTTCATCCGACTGAGTAGGAGCTTGGGTTATACCACTTGCATTTTCCTAGTGATCTGCTCGTCCAAAACTTCATGCTACACATGAAAAAGGAAATACAACTTTCAATCGAGTAAATATGCGCATTTGACTTTTGAAACTTCGGCCAAAAAATAAAAACCTGAATACTCATTTCGCTTCTTCAAGACGCAAGTCCATTTTAGAAATTTAAGTATATTGAAAAAGGAATTTCAAATATGACTCATTAATTAGAGGAGGCAAATGGTGTCCTCACTAGACGTAGCTGCCCTAAAGGTGATTGAGATAGAGATTCAAAGACACATGTTGGATATTCAAGTTGAGAAAGCATTAAAAGGCAATGGTACACAAATTGAAGGAGAGCACACATAACACAAGAATCTTATATGTAAAGGAGAGATTTGTTGAGGCGTACTTGTTGGCTCATCTCGGCTTAAATTTGTAATTGAACGTAGATCCAATTGGACAAGTTGATGGCTCTGATTATGACTCTCATTTACCGATCTCCCTAAGCAAAAAGAATCAGGTTTCTCCTATGCCAATCAAATAGAATTGCATTAACTTGATCCTAGCATAAACATCAAATTGAAGCAATCTTGTAAATTCATTTTCAGGGAGAGATACTCCCAGGACATACCGTCAGACAATCTCTTGCCAATTTCGACAAATTTTTGCAGGTGGAGGTTTCCTCCATGTGATGTGTCGCATGAGAAAGTAGGGAATCATAGCGACGGTGAGGGAAGGTTATTAAATGTGATGATATGAGAAGACAAAGACTTTCAACGTCATCTTGCTTGGCAGATTGGCAATAAGTCGCTTTTGAGGGGAACACTCAACAACGAAAGGGGATGAGATAAGACTGACATTGAAAAGAGTGCCAATGAACTTCCGAGGCGCAAAAAACCACGTTCGATCATCCATTATTTCGACAACCTTGTTGCTTTGCGTACGATGCGTGCCAAATTCGCCAAAAGACAAAGGCCACCAACTCGACTCTAGAATCTTGTATAAGTTCCACTTGCATTTTCCTAGTGATCTGCTCATCCAAAACTTCATGCTACACACGCAAAAAAGGAAATTCAACTTTCAATCGAGTAAACATGGGAAAACCAATTTCATTTCTTAAAAAAAGCAAGTCATTTCAGGAACTCAAGCAGCGTCTTGCTATCAAAATTTGCTCAGGCCACCACCGGTCACAGCAGATCCAAGAACCGCTCTCGACTACTCTCTAAGCTGTTTTTCAAGATTGCATTTAGAATTAAGAGTGCCAATGGTTCGGTTTTTTTGAAAAATCGAATTGAATCGAACCGTTGGAAAAAACTTTTAAACCCAATCGAATGAGATCCAAACCAAATACAAATCAAATCGAAATTTCGATTCAGTTCAATTTGGTTTTTTGGTTTTTAGTTTTCAGCCTTGGATTTTTCCTTTTTTTTTTTTTCTCGGTTCTTTTCTTTCATTTTTTGGCTGGATGAAACTCATGTACCTCCCTCCCGGTGCTTCCTTCTCATGGCCGTATGACGGCAAAGGATCGGACAACGGCCAATCATTTATGTCCTTCAAGCATTTGATGAAAGATTATCAAAGAAAACCTACGGACACAGTCCGTATCAATCTCTCTTATTCTTTTTTTTTCCTTGTTTCAACGTTAAGGCTTAAAAGAACTCAAGCCAAAATCAACATACAGCAAACAAAAAAATACTCAAGGTCAACTCATAAACGATTCCTTCACATTAAACACGAGCATAAACGAGGACCAAGGAGTAGAGGTGTTAAAATGGGTCACTTGTTTATAACAAAAGATAGTTAAATGGGTTTCATAATTAAAAGTTTAAGATAGATAGGTCTTAAGTGGGTTTTAAATGGGTTGGGTTGAAAACTCATCTTTAACAAAAACATTATAATCCCTCCCTCCTCTCTTTAACTTTATAAAAATCGAAATTATATTTTTTATTTTTATTTTCTCTTTTCTTTTTCTTCCTTTTTTTTTTTTTTTATCTTTCTCCTTTTTTTCTTTCTTTTTTTTTTCTTTCTCCTTCCTCCTTCGGTCGCCGGCACGGTGACAGCCGGCGACCGGCCGGCCAGTGAGCCTCGAGCTCACTGGCGTCGGGCGAGCTCGAGTTCGCCGGATCGGCGAGGCGGAGGCCTCATTGACGCTTGACAAGGCTTGAGCCTCACCGATTTGGCGAGACTCGAGCTCGTCGACGTCGGGCGAGGCGGAGGCCTCGCCGGCGTCGGGCGAGGCTTGAGCCTCGCCAATCTGGCGAGACTCGAGCCTGGCAGCGTCAGGCGAGGCTCGAGCCTCGCTGATCTAGTGAGCCTCGAGCTCGTTGGCGTCGGGTGAGGCTCGAGCCTCCCCAGTTCTGGCAAGCGGCGAGCTCGAACTCGCCCGACACCGGCGAGCCTCGAGCTCGCCGGATCTAGCGAGGCGGAGGCCTCGCTGGCGTCGGCGAGCTCGAGGCTCGCCTGTGGTCGATCGCCGGCCGACGTCGTGGCTAACGGCCAGCCAAAGAAGAAGAAGAAGGAGGAGAAAAAGAGAAAAAGAAAAAGAAAAAAAGAAAAGAGAAAAAGAAAAAGAAAAATATATTTTAAAAATAAAATAAAAATAATTAAAAATTTTATTTAAAAAATAATTAAATTTCGATTTTTTAAATAATTATTTTAAAATTTATAAAAATTGTACATTAAATTTATATTGTATAAAACTATTTTAGCAATATAATTTTGAAAAAAATAATATATATATATATATATATATATATATATATATATATAAAAGCTTGGAAGTATTTTAATAATATAATCTTTAAAAAAACATAGGAATAAGTTTTTCTAAATTTGTTAAATATGAAAGTATTTTATTAATATGAGTTGGGTCGGGTCAGGTATGGGTTGGGTATGGGTTGGGTCGGATTTGGGTCGAAAAATTTACATTAAACATAAATGGGTCATAAATGGGTTAATGAGTCAATTTGGGTCGGACCATTAGTGACCCGACCCAAACCCAACCCGACCCACCCGTTTAACGGCTCTACCAAGGAGTCCCCCACCAAGACAAGACACAAAAGGAGAGGACTCAGAGCCAAAGGAGATGAGAGTCGGGAGAGAATAAAATCGAATTTTTACTAATTTGATTTTATTGATTTGTGGTTCGATTCCATTCGGTTAGCCGATAAAAACCGAACCAATAAAAAAATATTGATTTTTAATGAGAACCGAACCAAACCAAAAAAACTCAAATTTTTCGGTTCGGTTTGGTTCGGTTCCTAACACCCCTATTTAGGATTTCTCAACCAGCCCCGAGATTTTACCAAATTTCTTCGCTTCTTCCCCCGAGTATAAAATTTTGGGTCTGCTTAACAATTTCGATCGCCACCGCCAGCAGCCATTGTTTGCCATCGTAGACCCCCGAACCCCTACTGCCTCCCCCATCAGTCAGCCTAGGACAGATACAAATTCCATCTACTGTCGGTCCTTATTGCCATCACTCCCACACTATACACTAATCCACACAGAAGCCACAACTACAATAAATAATCCACGCCCTTACCTTTCTCCACCAGTTACCACCTCCAACGCTGCCGCCCCATCCACCGACCGGGTTTCGTTACGGCACCGCTGAGAACCAATCTACTCAGTCGCCATCAAAGTATACAATAGAGGAGCCAAATGCCAGCCAGGGTATCTGACACTAAGGATACCCGTGCAAGCATAACAAATGCAACTAAGATAAGAGCAATTTGAAAATCTTACTGAGGTCAACTACAAGGAGACATGCAAGAAGTACTTTGGAAATAACAACAAACTAATCTCTGTCCACACTCAGCAGGAGGAACACAAGAACAAAATGCTATGCTCCTTAGATGGGACCATTCTACAGTCTTGTAAGTGCACAAAGCATGCATCTGTCAATACTTGCTCCACACAGAAAGATCTTCTAGTATGAGGCCACAGACCGAGCATCATCCTTTATCAGCTCAAGACCATGAAAGATGCACAACAAATTACAACCAGGCCGTTTCCTCTGGAAATCAAAAACTTCATGCACCTGAAGGAAAACATGAACAAAGAAAAATATGAATTAATATGATTTGCCAAAATAATCCTATGTGCAGCAAACTTCACAATCGACTGGTTGAAGGAGCAGGGAAAGTATTGGCATACGCCAAGTATCTAATGAATGCGGAGATAACATGGCTGATATGCTACATTACCTCACGAGGATGATGAGTCAGTGCTGGATGCCTCCTGTTTAGGTCTTGGCCTTTGACGTGGTGGCCCATCTCTCTTCCTTTCATACCTCTTACTCTCATATCTAGAGTTGTTTCGAGGCTTTGGCTGGTAAGTGGGATATTGGCAAGGAATGATCTCTCCATTGATATATTTATCCCCTGAAATCAGTACAGCAATTATAGAGGAAAATGTTAAGCTAGACATTGATCTCGAAAAGGAAAAAGGCACAGACAATCATAATGAAGAACGTCTCGAGATTAAAAAGATTGTGTAAAGTAGTGAACCTCCATAATCCTTGTTCTTCACATCTATGTATGAATCAGGGAGTACCCACAGAACCCCAGGCAAACCTACAAAGCATGGAAATCGCCAATCAGCAATAACTACATTGGAAAGCCCAAGAAAATGCTAAGGCTCTACTTCACACAGTTTCAAATCTAGTTCCACACCTTTGAATTTCTCAGACGTAGCTTCATCCATGGTACACTGAAACCCAGTATAGGTTGTGGTACTAAATGCATACATATTCTTCTTTGCCTCCTCCATGCTGAGACAAATGACACAATGTAATTGTGAAGAGTCAAAAAGGCAATTCATCAAAATTCAATCAATGAACTCAAAACTAATCGAAAGAGGAAGTGAAACAATATCCTGTAATCACACTCAAGAGCAATTACAGAACGATAAGCAGCAAATTAATCACAACCTCTTGTTTGGTGTTATATTGAAGCGGTAGCTACTCATAACAAAAGGAGGAGCCAAGCAGAACCATTCTCTAGGTACACATTTCTACACTCGAAAAGATAGTAATGCAATAAATCTCATTTCTTATGTTTCCCTCATTAATCACCCATCTGATGAAGCATCCATAACACAGCCTTTCCGGTCATCCGCGACTGAAATTCTCTATAAGCAAACGTGTTCTTCGTGAATTGGCAACTCCCCGGATTCCCACAACAAGTCACCTACGTTTCCTTCTATGTAGCAATTCTTCCTAATTCATCTGTGGTGTACATCGTCCAGACTCGACTCGAAGCACCAATCATATAAACATCAGCATTCAGCAAATTCCAATCCACAACAACCCAAAACCCTCCACCAAATGCCCATGACATTCCTACCATCAATCGCAGACGAAAGAAAACCACAGGAACACAACCCAAATCCACCACCTACAAGCACATCCATCCAGAGAGCGAGAGAGAGAGAGAGAGAGAGAGAGAGAGAGAGAGTCACCTTCCCAGAACAGTGGCGAGGGTGTTGAGGTAAGTGTCGATCATCTGCTCGCGGGTAGGGGCGGGGTCCTTGGGGAACTCCATGACGATGAGCCAGTGGTTGTAGTCGCACCCGGGGAGCATGATGGTCTCCCTCGGCTCGCTGCTGCTGCTCCGCCTCGACGAGTACTCCCCGTCGACGGCCGCCGCGACGACCAGCGGCCTCCGCAGCTCCAGCCGGCGGCGCCGCCCCCAGCAGAGCCCCGGCTCGCCGGAGCCGAGACGGAGGGCCGCCGCAGGAGCGAGCGCCGCCGCGAGGGGCGGGCGCGGGGCGGAGGAAGGGGTTAGGGTTTTGGGAGGGAGGGAGAGGCCGGTGAACGTCGCCATTGCCGCCGGGAGTTGGGAGGGATGGAGGATGGAGATAAGGCTTTGTGTGTTTTTTAGGGGAAGCGCCGTTGACGTTGGTGAGATATTTGTTTTTTGGTTGAGCTGCTTCCTCTCTTCCATTTTGTATGGGCCGGGCTTGGGCAGAAATGGAAGTTTGGAAAAAGGCCGGGTCGGGTCGGGTTCCTGGGTCATCGGGTCGAGTTCTCGGGTCCAAGCGAGGGGGGAATGCCTGTTGATCCGGGTCGAGGGAAGGAGTTCCTCCCCGAGCTAGGGGGGTCGTCGAGTTCGATTGAGGTTCCAGATGTCGAGGAGTCTTGGGTCGTGCACTGTGCCTAAGTCCATTTTTCGAAAATGGGTTTTGAACTTTTCAATGATAGATGTCGAAAGACAGTTGCTAAACTCTTTTCAAAATTATAATCGAACATGGGAAATTCAAGTCATTTTTTTTCTTTGGAAAAAAGTTCTTTGAGAAGCACCTTTTGTCAAATAAGCAAACCCTTATTGAATGACTTCAATCCATAAACTTTGTGACCCGACAAAAATGATGTCTCCGCCAAAGTTTAGGTTTTTCATTTGAGCAATGCTAGGTATACTTAGGTCTGTACATGAAATTGGCATATTAGATGACGTGGCAAAATTTAAATGAGTAGTTAACCAAGTAAGCCACCTTCAACTTTCAATAATAGTTTGTACGGAATTTTGTAACCACATACAGTAAAAATAATCTTTCTTTTCCAATTATGCAAAACGACGGGAAAGTGAGGAAAACATTTTCGGACGATTTCATGTGGGCTATAAATGTGTCCATTTTTGGGGTTAAATAATGGGCCTTGAAGTAGCAAGGATGACAAGCCAGCCCGGAAGCCCAATACTTGGGAGGACAAGGGCAAGTTTCCCAGGCCTTCCAAGTTTCTCGGCCGGGCCACGTAGTTGTAATTTGAGTATGAGTTGATCTCCTTTGTCTTGGGCCAACTTTATTTTACATATCATGAGCTTTCTAATGGCTATCCGCATTGGTTTTGTCCTGTGCATGCAACAATTAAATTTGCTAAATCAACTATCAAATTGTACATATACAAAATTAGGAGTAATCAGCTCTAGGGTGGGTACGTTCCCAAAAGAGTCGATTCTTGATTTCTAGAACAGAGGATCATATCCATCGACCTTGAAACCGGCCTGGAATCAAATCGGCCAGATCTTGGATCACCTAGGAATTTGCCTATTTCTTTTTTTCTGTTTCATTTTCTCATTTAATTGTTCTTTCTTGTGTATTATTTTCACAAAGTTCTTAGTTATGACAACGTAATGGCCTGTTTATTTTGGAATGCTCAACCTCATTACTTTTAACAAAATTTGTCAATGAAGAAAATTTTAGAGTTTGGAGTTGAATGGCCTTGTCCCCGGTAGATTCGACCAATTCAAGGCCAAGAATCAAGAACCAAACCCATCAAGGTCGATTCCCAATTTTTTTACCTTCAAACTAAATCGGTCCCCATGAGAATTGGCTTGGAACCCACTAGTTAAGGGAAGTTCGGTTTGCTTCCCATGTTGAACTGGCGGCATGATAATCCACATATTATGTACATGTGTACCCGCATATATATGATAAATATATGGTTTTGATGACATCTCAAAATACCATTTATGACGTGCTGTTAACATAAAAAATAAACATAAAAAACGTATATATAAACTTAAATAACCGTCCCAGCGATTGTGTTGGGTTAGCCTTAACTGCTGCAGACAAGAAATCAGTACCATTTCTACATATTATTACAGATTCTTGGGAATTTCCGCTTACGTATTGGCTGAGCAAACATGATCCGAGCTGTTCTCTGCGTAAGTCAACTACAGTCACCACCTAACGCCCCCTTTGTTTCTTTCTTTCCACGATCTCCTGCATTGATATCTGAAATCCTGGATCTTTTACTTGGAAAATTCACACGCGGGAACGAATAATGTCTGAGAGAGGACTTTAATATGCGTTCAGCCGAACCTCTTCTGCATGCACGGTTGAGCACGGACAAGATTAGGTGAACATTGCATCACATGAAGGGTACGAAATTATAGTTTAAGCAGATCGAGAAATTTATGCATAATCAAACTACAGGTACGTCAACGATATGTTCGGAGCTGTGAAAAGAAACCACGCAGCATGAAGGGAGAAAACTAATTGGAAGAGTGCTTTGTCGTCAATTATTTCATGAGTAGCTTCATTAATAATCTGACTTTAGTCATGCTATAGTCTTTTCGAGATGGTATTAAAGCCAAATGTCTCGTATATATGTGATTCATCACATCCTCTAATAACATTTTATAGGTTTCTACGCTTATAATATGGAAGATAAACCTTTTTACACTCAAGTAATCCAATTGCTATAAAGTGTTCCCATTTGGTAAACTTGCCCTAACCAAAACATTTGGTACCACTAACCCTAATTTCAACTATTTCATCAATGTTTTCGAATCATAAGAGCAGTTTTAACCATTTTTTTTGTGGGTGATATGTTCAGAGCCATGAAAAGAAGCCATGCAGGATTAAGGGAGAAAACTACTTGCAAGAGTGCTTTGTCGTCAATTATTTCAAGAAAAAATCTGACTTTAGTCATGTTGTCTTTTCAAAATGGTATCAAAACTAAAGGTCTCGTGTGTATACGTGATTCATCATTTCCTTAATCAATTATTTATAGATTTTCAGGCTTATAATTTCATAATAAACTTTTTTACACTCAATTAATCCAACTACTATAAAGTGTTCTCACTTGATAAATGTGTTCTAATCAAACCATTTGGTACCCCTAACCCTAATTTCAACTGTTTCATCAATGTTTTAGAATCACAAGAGCAGTTTTGACCTTTTTCTCTGTGGGTCTCTTGGAAAATTGCTCTTGGAGGGAAGCAATTTGACTCTAATAACTGGATCAGCAGTTATGTCAGGTAATGTTGACCTGAAGGGACAGAAATATCTCCTCTCTATCACTTCATGAGATATTGCTGAGTCGCAATAGTACAAAAAAGTTGCTAAACATATCCCTACTCTATGTTTGTTTCTGTATGTCTCCATTGTTGAATAGAGCAAGTTCACTTAATCATCCCAAATTCACCAAATTCTCCAAACCCAATCCTTTGAAAAGTCATTAATTGTGACTAACTAGCCATGTATCAGCTTGTCCAGTGACCTCATTCCTTGATTGTGAAATGATCATTAACTTCCATGAATGTGGAGTTAAATACTGAGTTAACAAAAGTGGACACTCTAATTAGTGGGAAATACCGTAGAAACAATGTCTATTGAATATAATATCCTTCCTATGGTAACGCCAGATGGCTATCAAAGGGGGTCACCACTTTCCATTTGTTTGCATAGTGAAAACATTTAGAAAAAAGTCTTTCCAAAGATATGGAATCGTCTTATAGCAAATTGACATAAGACCAATTAGAAGGTCGTGTATATATATAGAGATGACTAGCGCTAATAATTGTGGATATAGCCTAAGGCACTTATTATAGACGAAATGTCGCAGTTGGTCTATCTATTTTTACCTGAAAATTAAGACCGTCCCCCTCAACTTTGTCAAATTCAAAATCGTCCCTATTCTTTTTAATTGAAAACGCTCGAGTTCGTAGAGCCCAGGGCCATGGACGCTTGAGCTTCTTTGAAATCAGTCGTGGCTGCTCGAGCTTTGTCTAACTCTATCACGGCCATTCAAGCTTTGTTGAGCTCGCTGTCAGGGTATATGGAGCTTCTTTGAGCTCCATCGAGCTCTCAGCCATGGTGAGAGTTTCTTCTATCGTGGCCATGGCCACTCGAGTTTCATGGAGCTTGGCTACGGGGGCCTAGAGCTTTTCCATGCCCGGGGCCATGGGTGCTCGTGTTTATTCGGTTCTTTGCCATGGTGGCTTGAGTTTTCTGAGTTCTGTTAATAGCCACTCTTAGAGTCCGTTCGTTTCACGGAAAATATTATATTTCCGGAAAACATTTTCCTAGAAGTCATTTTCCAGGAAAATGACTCTATTTTCCGATGTTCGGCCGAAACCCGAACTTTGAGTGAAAAATATTTTCCACCGTTAGTTAGCTAATTTAATTGTTTGAGAAAAATTATCAAAAATTAAATTTTAATAATATTTTCAATTGACCAAAAAATTAATTTTATTTTTTTTATATTTTTTAATTATTTGTATTTTAAAAAAATCAAACATTTTTATTATTATTTTTTAAAATTTCTTTTCCTTCCTCCTTCCTCCTTCCTCCTCCTTCTTCCTCCTTCTTCCTTCACCGCCGCCTCCTTCCTCCTCCTTCTTCCTCCTCCTTTTGTCGCCGCCGCCTCCTTCCTGCCTAATGATGGCTGGCTTCCTAGCGACCGACCAAGACCCGATGGCCAAATCCGGTGAGCTCGAGGCTCAGCAGATCTCGCTCGAGCTTGCCGCGAGCTCACTAGAGCCCAGCGAACCTTTGGCGAGCCGCGAGCTCTGCCCTAGGCCGGTGAGAGCTCTGCCTCGCCCGATCTGGCGAGGCCTGATATCGGCTTCACCAGATCAATCTAGGCGGAGCCTCGCCGACTTGGGGCGAGGCTCGAGCTGGCTTGCGGTCGGTTGCCGGACGCCGCCGTGGTCGGTCGTCGGCCGCCGCCAAAGAAGAAGATGAAAAGGAAAGAAAGAAAAGGAAAAAAAAGGAAAAAAATTAAAAACTTGATTTAAAAAAAAGAAAAAGAAAGCACAAAAATAAAAATGAAAATGTATTGTTAAAAAGAAGCAATATGAAAGAAGTTATGTAAAACGTTTTCCACTTCTCAAAAGTGGAAAACATTTTCCTCACTTTTAAAGGTGTTTTTTCTAATGATAGAAAACATTTTCCTTGACTAGTTCATTTTCCGTGAAACGAACATTGAAAAATCCGAAAAACATTTTTCCGGAAGTCATTTTTCGCGAAACAAACGGACCCTTATTGTTTTTTTTTTTTTTTTTTTTTTTGGGTCGATACTGATAGCCACTTAAGCTTTTGCATTTTTTGATATGTCAAACTTCGTGTGTTTTGGTTTGGATTTGGTAGGTTATAAGTTGAAGAAGAAGAAGAAGACACTACTAGGAGGGAGAGATAAAAGAGAGATTCGACATTGAAAAATATATTAAACAAATCCGAGTAAATAGATTTGTAGGAGCATTAAGTCATGTCAATAATTTTCTAATGGTGTTAACACCACATTATTGAATTCCATCACATGACAGGAAAATTGTCCAAAAAGTCATAAACCTATTGCACTTTTGCCAATTCAGTCCTAAATTTTTTTAACTTTGCCAATTGAATCCTAATCTTTTGACTTCTTGCCGATTCAGTCCATCTAGCCAATTTTGGCCGAAAAATGCTAACGTGGATGTCGGTGGTGCCACGTAGGACCGTCGCGCGACGTAGACAATTTTTAATAATATTTTAATAATATTTTTAATTTTATTTATTTATTTATTTATTTTTTCCTTTTTGTTTCTTTTTGGCCTTTTCCGGTGGCCGGCCACCAGCCACCGGCCATAGCCGGCTAGCTGGCCTCACCCACCACAGGTGAGGCCCAGTCGGGCGAGGAGAAGCACCGACGAGGGGAGCCCTTGCCTAGGCGTAGCCCAACAAGGGTTGCTTAGGCGAGGCCGACCCTCCCTTAGGCCAAGGCGGCCTTGCCGGGTGTTGGTCGGGTGACAGCGATGCCGAGCGAGGCCGTCCTGGCCTCGGCGAAGGTTAGCCTCGCCAAATCTGGCGAGGGGAGCCCTTGCTGGGGCTCGCCCTTACCCAAACCAAATTTGGCGAGGTCGGCCCTCACCCTTGGCCGGGCGAGCATCGGCCTGTGGCTCATTGGCCGACCGTCGCCCATCCAACCAGGGGTGAGGCTGACGTTTGCTTGGGCGAGGGCGAGCCATGGTGAGGCCGGCCCTTACCGGGGCCAGGGCAGCCTCGCCCGGAATTGCTGTCGCCTGGTCAACGCCTGGCGAGGCCACCCTAGCCTGGGTGAGGGCTCCCCTCGCCTGGCTGGGCCTTGCCTGTGGCGGGTGAGGCCAGTTGGCTATCGCCTGTGGCTGGTGGCCGGCCATCGGAAAAGGCCAAGGAAAAAGCCAAAAAAAAAAAAAACAGTAAAAAAAAAGAAAAAAAGTTCAATTTTTTTAAAATATTAAAATATCATTAAAAATTGTCAACGTTAGTGCTGGCAGTCCTACGTTTCCACGTCAGCATTTTCCGGCCAATTTTGGCCGAATGATCTAAATCGGCAAGAAGTGAAAATGTTTAGGATTCAATTGGCAATGTTAAAAGGTTTAGGACTGAATTGGCAAAAGTGTAATAGATTTAAGACTTTTTGGACAATTTTCCCTCGCTTGACTAACTCATTAATGACCAGAAAGTCATGTCAATAAATTTGTAGTAGTATTAAGTTACGTTGATTCATTTTTAATAGTGTTGACGCCATGTCAATAAATTCCATTGCTTGATTGATCTAGGGATGACTAGTAACACTCTTTAAAAAAATTACTGGTGGTTTTTAACAAAATACATGTAGATAGACAATTTTTATTTTGGAAAAATTATAAAAATCAACGGTAACATTTCACCCTTTTCAATATGATGCTCAGATCATATATGGGGGGTGGTGTGGTTCCGTTATCATTGTTGTACCTCATTTACTTCATTCACTCACTTAACAATCACATTGGTTTGGTGTGTCCACAAAGCACAAATTCAAAAACAAGCGTGGCGATTGATTCATTGTCCTTTATCTTTATGGAGTCAACTATGTAAAGGCCTCTATTTTCATTCACAAGACTTTCTACGTGCTACTAAAGGTGCCCGCCCGTCATGGGGTTGGCAGAGCATACTTATAGGACATGATTCACTTTCACCTAAGCTACGATGGTCAGTTGGGGACGGATCACAAATCAGCATTTGAGAGGACTGTTGGTTGCCTAGGGGAATTATAGGAGGACCAATGGATAGAGAGGAACCCCGAATGGTGGCAGAACTAATATTACCATAACAGAACAAATGGAATGAGGTTCTTCTTCAGCGATTATTTGATGAAGCAACCACAAAGGACATACTTAGCATCTCGGTGAGACCGAATTATACCGATGACCAGCTAATAATCTGGACAGAAAATAGTAATGGCCAATACACTGTGAAGAGTGGCTATCAATTAATCAAAGAAGCAGCCATCCTCAACAATGAATACAGAGCATCGTCGTCTTTCCAAATACCTAACATCCTATGGAAGAGCATATGGAAACTCAAAGTCCCACCTAAAATCAGGTTCTTTCTCTAGTAAATTTGTCAGCATACTCTTCCCACTAAGGCGAATCTATTTCACAAACACATTAGCACAGATCTAGAATGCAGTGTATGTGCAACCCATACCCCAGAAATGATGGAGCACCTATTTTTTCTCTGTCCCTGGACTTCGACCATTTGGTCTCATCCTCGGGTTAACATATCTATCCTACTTACTCACATCACACACATTGAATCTTGGCTTGCAAACAAATTTGCAGAGAAACATCACTCACCCGGTATGGAAGTTGTTACTGCTATTTCTGGCAAGTCTGGAAAGAAAGAAATCGTTGTATCTTCAATCGCCAGACACCAAATCCACTATTTGTCGTTGAAGCGGCCTTTGCTACCTCTAGTTTGGTGAAGCATCAGTCTTCCACCTCAATAGGCGCGACCCTATCTCACACTGATCTAGGTTCTGTGTGGTGGCCCCCCGACCCTGGTGTGCTGCATATCAACATTGATGGAGCCTTTAAGATCGGCAGTCACTCCGGCTCAACAGTGTACATATGTTGCGACCATACCGGTCATTTGAAAGAAGGATTTACCTGCGAAGCTGAAGCATCCACTGCCTTATAGATTGAAATCCAAGCTCTGAATGTCACTTGGAGGCATCTTCTGCAGATTGGTAAGTCTATCGATCCCCTCATCATCGATACAGACTGCCTCCAGGTGGTTCAGGTGGTAGCTGATCGACGGAAGACACCTTGGGAAGGAAGATCACTACTTCTTGAAACGGCCGCTCTCCGTCCTTGCTTCTCTTGTCTTTAGATTAGGTTTTGCCGATGTGAGGCCAATGCACCAGCGGACTAGGCTGCAAGGGCTCATTATCGCGGGTCTTTAAAATCACTTTGGGCCTTTCCCCCTCCCCCCATTTTGTTTGAACTTCTTTTGACCGATGCTTTACGAGTGAGGTGTATATCTACTATTACTTGAATGAAATCTATCTTTATGACAAAAAAAAAAATTAAAAAAATTCATGGTCACACCCTCATGACCTTGGATCGGTTTCAATTCGAGATTATAAAGGCTTAGTGATTGAGTGGGAAGGTGATGAGAAGCACATAGAGAGAGATCGAGGAGAGAGAGTGGTTGGTTAGCCTGAGAAAGAAACACCTATGACGAGGGGAGGAGGTGGAGGGACAAGTGACAACAATGGTGGCCGTTGAGCTCTAAGGCTAGCTGTGGCTCTACTGAACCGAGCAATGGTACAATTGTTGGAGAAATCTTTCCAGAATATTTTGAAGCTGACAAAACGTTTCTTTCAGTCTAAGTCTGGATGTTCGGAGACCGTCAGTTTAAAGTCTGAAGACTTTGTTCTCCCTAGACTCAAGACCCAAGACTCAAGACTCAAGACTCAAGACTCAAGACTTAAGACTCAGGACTCAAGACTTAAGTCTATTCTCACTGATAGTCTTTCTAATCCAGTGACGAAGGAAATCCAAAGCCGAGGTTTATGGTTGAGGATTCGATCCTATCCTCTGGAATAGATTCTTTGGTTGGATAATCATTTCGGATTCTTTAATTCTTATCTAAGATCGATTGAAGATCCGATGGTCGACGAAATAATCTTGGAATATTCTATTCTTGGAAACCGAGATCCTGATTGTATGGGCGAACAGGATTGATGGGCTATCATCAGATTCCTTAAATAGCTCGGATGATCTTCTTGATTGATTCCGTCCAACGGGTAGATTGGAGGAATTCCTTTGGTAAGTGCCAACGGCTATGATGGCATGAAGGAGTATAAAAGGAAGACGTTCTAGTTGTTTTAAGTGTGTGATCGATAGAAAAATTCCAGAGTCTGAAGATCCTTGATTGTTAGTTGAGACTGTTCGAGCGAAATTGTATACAGAGAGTGTTTATACTTGGTGACGCCTTGAGTGAGTGTGGTAGATCATCTACACCTAGAAATCAAGGAAGATCAACACTGTAACATCTCTTTGATCATAGTGGAATCCAGCCAATTGGCTGTCAGTGCAGAAGAGTGGACGTAGGCTTGAATCAAGCCGAACCACTATAAACCGAGTGTTCAATTCTCTCTTTCCCTTACTCAGTCTTGCGATTGAATTTTTAACTGTTGCAAATCCTCTAACTGTTTAAATATCGTGCAAGATTCGAGAAATTTTTTTTTCTATACCTATTCACCCCCCCTTTAGGTACTCGTACTAGCTATTTCAATTGGTATCAGAGCTCGTGTTCTTACTTTGTTTGAAGTGTTTTACTTCAGAGTAAAAGATCCATGGCTAGTATGCTAGCACTGGGGCTGATGGAGGGGCAAAGCAATACCAGACCTCCCTACTTTGATGGAAAGGATTACAGCATCTGGAAGAACAAGATGAAAGCTTTCCTACGATCAAAGGATCCTCTGGAATGGGACGTTGTGGAAAGAGGAATCACTCCCGCCGCTGCATCAATCTCTCGAAAGAGGGAAAGACACTATTGAAACCAGCGGAATGGCTCGGGAAGAGATAAACAAGAGACAAGCACTCGATGCAAAAGCAATTTACTCTTTATACCGTGCTTTATCTCCAACCGAATATAACAGAATATCTTCTTGTGTTACAAAGCAAAAGAAGTATGGGATAGATTACACATCACCTATGAAGGGACAGATCGAGTGAAGGAGACCAGAATTAACATTCTCCTCGGTCAATATGAGGCCTTCAAAATGAAACCAGGAGAATCTATAACTGACATGTTTAGTCGTTTTACAGATATTGTCAATGGTTTTGAGAACCAAGGACAAAAAATTTCTGATCCCATGAAGGTGAACAAGCTTCTGCGTGGACTCTCCAAGGATTGGAATCATATAAAGACTTCAATAAGAGAGACGCAAAGAATCATGCCATTATCTGTAGACGAACTGATTGGAACTCTTCAGTCTTACGAAGTGGAACGAATTAATGAAGACGAAGATCCAAGAGGTAAGAAATCTATTGCACTAAAATCAAATGATGATTCTGATGATGCAGATTCTGAAGATGATATGGATGATGAGGAGCTCGCCCTCATGATAAGAAGATTCAGAAAACTGAATAGAAAAGGCAAAAGGTTCATCCCAAAGAAACAAAGTTTTCGAGACAGCGAGACCAAGTCGTTGATGATGAGGAACCAAACAAAGATGTAGTTTGCTTCGAATGTAAAAAGAAGGGACACATCGACCCAACCGTCCTCTTCGAAAAGAAAAGAGGAAAAGCCGAGAAGTCTCAAAAAGCTCTTAAAGCCGAAACCTGGAGCGATACGAGTGTGAAGAGAGTGATGAGGAATATGCCAACCCGTGTCCGATGGCGCAATCGACTCGACTACTGGATCGACTGGACGGTGAATTTGAGGTAAGTGATTATAAAATCCCTGTCAAAGTCTCTAAATACATTGATGAATTATGTTTTAGTCTTAAGACTTCTCTTAAAAAGATTTCCGAACTTAAAAAGGAAAACTCAGTTTTAAAAGAAAAGGAAAACATTTTAGAAGAAAAGGTAAAAAATTTAGACTTGAATGTTTCTACTATTAAAGAGAATGAAGACAAACTTTCAAAAGAAAATGCTTTCTTAAAAACTGATTTATCAAATATTTCAAAGAAATTTTCAATAGGGTCTGAAAAACTTGAAAAATTCCTTTCAATCCAAAGACCTTACTTTAATAAGTCTGGTCTAGGTATGACAGCAGAAACGATCCCCTTGATTGATTTTCCGAAAGTAAAAGAAAGAATTAAGAAAAGACCGTCGAAGGAGGCTTATAAAAATCATTTCAAAAGAGTTTTGGTAAAGTCTGTAGGTCGAAATGCTTTAAGGTGTTCTAAGTGTAACAGTCAGGATCATTTTGAAAAAGAGTGTCCTATGATTTGGAAGCCTGTTAAGAGAGTATGGCCTAATAATGCTCATCCTACTAACACCAAAGGACCCAAGAAAATTTGGGTACCAAAGAAAGCTTGAGACTCTCTTTTGAATGCGGGTCTCTGTCAAAAGAAGGTAAAGTGGTATCTTGACAGCGGATGCTCAAGACACATGACGGGAGACTCAAATTGTTTCATAAAGCTTATTCAAGTAAATGGTGGAAAAGTTTCATTAGGAGGAAATAGCAAAGGAAGTATTGTGGGATTCGGAACTGTAAAAATTGGAAATATCACAATAAGCAATGTCTCTCTAGTGGAAGGACTCAACTACAATCTACTCAAAGCATTAGCCAACCTGTGTGATATGCGGTTACAAGATCTCCTTTCAAGAAGGCATATGTTCTGGAATTAGCAAAGATTCGACTCAGTCTTTCATGGGTCGAAGGCATGGAAACATCTACCTCCTTGATGTAAAGCCAAATGAAGAACAATGCTTAATCTCAATTCAAGATGAAGCAGTTCTATGGCACAGAAAACTTGGCCATATCAACAAGAAGCAATTAGCCAAAATCTCTTCAAAGTAGCTTGTTCGAGGTCTACCTAAATTGCCATACCAAAAGTCTGACTTATGCACTCCATGCATTCTGGGAAAGCAGAACCCAGAGCATTGGAGAAAGATCAGATGAAGGCATCTTCCTTGGATATTCTACATCAAGCAAAGCCTACAGAGTCTATAACAAGAAAAGCCAGTCTGTGGAAGAATCAATGAATGTCAAATTCCAAGACTCAGTGCAAGATGAATCCAGCCAGACTCAGTACGAAGAGACTGAAACCGCTCTAGACCTTCCAATGTCTACATCTCGAGAAGCATCTCAGATTCTGGAAGTCCATCATCAAGACGCTCATGGAGAATCAAATAAAGAAAGAGATCATCAACCTGGCAAATCAACTAGTAACTGGAAGCACAAATCCAGTCATCCCAAAGATCTCATTATTGGCGAACTTAATGAAGGAATCCGCACCGAGATCAAAAAGGCATGAAGAATCTAGTCTTTGTGGCTCTCATTTTTGAAATTGAACCAAAAAGCATAGAAGAAGCTTTATCGATGAAAGCTGGATCGAAGCTATGCAAGAAGAGCTCGAGACAGTTCAACATCAATGATGTCCGGGAATTGACATCTAAACCAAAAGGTAAACTGTTATTGGAGCCAAATGGGTATTCAGGAACAAGATGAATGAGGAAGGAAAAGTCGTACGAAACAAAGCAAGACTCGTGGCCAAAGGATATACGCAAGAAGAAGGAATAGACTATGACGAGACTTACGCACCAGTTGCAAGGTTAGAAGCTATTCGACTATTACTTGTGTTTGCTTGTTACAAAAATTTCAGGTTATTCCAAATGGACGTCAAAAGTGCTTTCCTAAATGGATTTATCCATGAGGAAGTTTATGTGGAACAACCGCCTGAATTTGAAGACCCAAAGAAGCCAGACTCGGTCTTGGACCAAAAGGCTCTGTATGGTCTAAAGCAAGCACCTCGAGCTTGGTACGACAGACTAAGTAAGTTTTTATTACATAATGGTTTTGTCAAAGGTAAAGTAGATATTACTTGTTCAAATATATGTTGATGACATTATTTTTGGATCCTCTAATGAAAGTCTTTGCAAGAAATTTTCTAAGTCTATGTAGGATGAGTTTGAAATGAGTATGATGGGAGAGTTAACATTCTTTCTTGGACTCCAAGTGAAACAAATGAAGGAAGGAACTTTCATCCATCAAGAAAAATATGCGAATGATCTTGTCAAAAGGTTTGGATTGGAAAAGTGCAAAAAGACCGACATACCAATGTCATGTTCTCGAGAAGATAGACAAGGATGAAGAATGGAAGAAAGTAGATCAAAAGCTGTACGGGGAGCATGATCGGTTCACTTCTTTATCTTACCGCTTCTAGACTCGACATTTTGTTTAGTGTTTGTATACGTGCTAGGTTTCAATCGATCCTAGAGAATCACATCTCATTGCCGTGAAACGTATTATCAAATACGTTGCTTCATCTTCAAGCATCGGTCTTTGGTATCCAAAGAGGGGAGACTTTAATCTTCTAGGATACTCGAGATGCAGATTTGGCCCGGTTGCGAGTTGATAGAAAGAGCACTTCCGGAACTTGTCAACGCTTGGAAACGGGACGGTGTCTTGGTTTTCAAGAAAGCAAAGCACCGTAGCTCTCTCAACGACGTGCGAGTATGTAGCTCTTGGAAGCTGCTGTTCGCAAATTCTATGGATAAAACAACAGCTACAAGACTTTGGCATTGAAGACTCATGCACAAAAATCAGATGTGACAACACCAAATGCGATCAATCTCACCAAAAATCCAATCCTTCATTCAAGAGCAAAGCATATTGAGATTCGTCATCACTTCATTAGAGATCATATTCAAAATGGAGAAATCTCGATTCAATTTGTTGATTGAAAGAGTCAACTAGCAGATATATTTACAAAGCCTTTGGAGAAAAATCAATTCGACTTTATTCGCTCAAGACTCAACATTTTGAAGCTTGAAGAAGTTAAAGTCTAGAGACTCACCAACTCTAAGACTCGATCTCTTAGACTTTAAATCCCGAGACTCAATCATTCATGGCTAAAGAGGCGTAAGTTGCTGTTTTAACTAAAAGGTACGAATTCTCGTTTATCTTATCTCGAAAAGGTACGTTCTTTCATTCAGATATAATTCGTGTGAAATTTGAAAACTTGTCTTTTTTAAAGAAAGTTAATTTTGGCAGTTATTGATTTTGAAAAGAAGTGTTCGTACACTTTCCTTGTACCAATTAAACTTCTCTTTTCAAATCAGAGTTATATATATATATATATATACAGTTATTCTACGCCCAATTTTCAAAAACCTAAAAGGCACTCTCCTCCCGATACTGTTTCTACTCCTTGTTCGTCGTCGAGAAAGTGGTCATTTTTCTTGGGAAAAGCAAGTGAAGGAATCCTCCAATAGACAAAGAAAGATGTCTTCTTCGAGGAAATCATCAAGAATCGCAAACAGGGGACCACAGAGAATGGAGAAGGGACCGACTCACTTCGATCTTACTGAGGAAGAAGACTTATCAAGTCAGCGACAAAGTCCGATTCGCTCTCCTCCACATCATTCAGCATCTCCTGCCCCACAAGGTGCAAGTCAAAATCTTGAAGAAGAAATAATCGAGGATGCCGGCCCAGTAAGAGTCCAAAGACCCTCCTTTATCTATAAGCTTTATCGTGCGTTGAAAACCTCTGGTTCTTCATTAAAATATATAGATGACTTCCTTAAGGACAAAAATTATGGAAATGAGTATCTTTTCTGCGGAAAATGGAAGAGTTGGGAATTGCTCCGAAAGGAAGAGCAGAGGAGGCTCTTGCGAACATTCCAAGTGATCCTCGTATGCCGGGATAAAATCCGATTGACGGGAACGATGATGACAAAATGTTCCTTGAATTTAAACCTAGAATGGGTGTGGTAGCAAAGGTGAAAGGAAATCGGATGGATTTGTTTAAATCCAAGGATCGGGAAAAAGTGTATTTGTGCTGTTGAAAAGAGGGGTAATCAACCCTAGAAGTGTCGATTTTGACTTCCTGGATACCATAAACTTGAACTTAAGAGAGAAGTTGAATTTGATTCAACTTGAGACTTTTTTGCTCGACTCTGAGACGGGTATGCTCAACGACCGCTTATTTCTATTCAAATCTTAGCTTTTTGGATGCAAATAGAATTTCATTCGGTGTTCGAGACCAAGTCTATGTGGTAGATGTGAATATGTTGGCGGACATAGTTGGAGTTGAACGGGGACGCTATCTCCCAATCAAAGTCTCACCGCTCGTACTACTCGGATCTTGTCAAAGATAGGGACGTAGATAAGAAAATTACCTATTCCAGGATGAATGCCATCAACATTGTGCTTCATAAGATTGTGATCAACTGTCTCGGACCAAGTCTACGTCAAAGACTTCGTGTCTCTTTCTCGAAGCAAAGTTGATGTATGCGATCAACTCGGGACGGAAGTTTTCTCTCCCGCACACTATTCTTTTCCATATGTACGAGAGCGGTGTCAAAAGACAAAGGACAATTGCCTTATCTGGTCTCGGTGACCAAGATCTTCGACATCTGAATATTGAACCGCCACATACTTTTTGTGGTCGACCGTGTGATAAGATGGTGGTAGGGTTGAAAATGTTAATGAAGATGCGTCTGCAAGAACTCTCCAAGGCAATGGAGAAATTCAAAGTGAAATCTCCAGTCCAGTCTGCTTCAAAAAGGAAAGGAAAGGAGGCCATTGGTGCCCCATCGAAAAAGAGGAAAAGAACTCTCATCCTGGAGGATGAAGATGAAGATGAAGATGAAGATGAAGATGAAGATGATGAAGATCCCACTATCCCAGCACTGACAAGAACAAGACGTTCTGTGTCTTATCCGACAGAACTTCAGCAGAGCAGAGAAGAAGAAGAACAGAGAGAGAAGGAGAAAGAAGTTGAAGAAGAAGGAGAAGAAGAAAAAGAACGGTCTGTGGCTGATAAACTGGAGAGAAGGGAAATCAAGAGCATGATCATCACTCTTCCCCTTTCGATGTCCTAGAGACAGGGGGAGTTAGCGAGCAAGAGAAGTCTACACCTTATGCTGCTATCAGTGAAGATCTAAGACAATCTCCAGAATACCCAGAAGAAGTTCAGGTCTCTCAATTGCCTGAAGAAGGTGATACGTCGATTCCAAATCTGCCAGACCATACAGAAGCGCCATCGTCTGCATACACACCATCTAAGAAAGCCAATGCCAGTACACAGATGGATGATTCTGCAGATTTTTGTAGCATCATGAATATTCTTCTGGAAATGCGTAGCCAGATATATGTTCTGGACTGTGAAATCCAAGCTTTGAAGCATGCTGGACAAGCATCTTCGGTCTCTCTGGAGGATAAATTCAAAGACCTCGCTCTGCAACTTCAAGCCAATGCCAAGGGAGAAGAGGTAGCTCATCTGTGAGAAGACCTGAAGAAGCTCGAAGGAGTAGTCCAGTCCATTGGGGATTTCCAGATCGTGCGCATTCCCAAGCAGACATGACTCCTTTCTCACCCTTTTCAATGCTGACAAAAAGGGGGAGAACCAATTTGAACTATTTAAAAACTTTGACTTTTGTGGTTATGTTTATTTTTGAGTATGACTTGAGAACTTGAACTTGGGTGTGAATTTGACTGAATTGGCTGTGGATTATGATGCTTGACTGGTTGCATTTATTCAAGTGTTGTTATATGGTGTTTCTCATAAAAGACTAACCAATTTTCTGTGGATGCAGAGTCTGGTTGTTTTATTAATCTTTATGAGTTAGCCATATTGCTTGAGAAATGTTTTGCAGGTCAAAGTTGTTCAAATCTTCAAGAAAGTTTTGTCACCATCAAAAAGGGGAGATTGTTGGAGAAATCTTTCCGAATATTTTATTTTTTCGACAAAACGTTTCTTTCAGTCTAAGTCTGGATGTTCGGAGACCGTCAGTTTAAAGTCTGAAGACTTTGTTCTCCCTAGACTCAAGACCCAAGACTCAAGACTCAAGACTCAAGACTCAAGACTTAAGACTCGGGACTCAAGACTTAAGTCTATTCTCACCGACGATCTTTCTAATCAGTGACGAAGGAAATCCAAAGCCGAGGTTTATGGTTGAGGATTCGATCCTATCCTCTCGGAATAGATTCTTTAGTTGGATAATCATTTCGGATTCTTTAATTCTTATCTAAGATCGATTGAAGATCCGATGGTCGATGAAATAATCTTGGAATATTCTATTCTTGGAAACCGAGATCCTGATTGTATGGGCGAACAGGATTGATGGGCTATCATCGATTCCTTAAATAGCTCGGATGATCTTCTTGATTGATTCCGTCCAACGGGTAGATTGGAGGAATTCCTTTGGTAAGTGCCAACGGCTATGATGGCATGAAGGAGTATAAAAGGAAGACGTTCTAGTTGTTTTAAGTGTGTGATCGATAGAAAAATTCCGAGTCCGAAGATCCTTGATTGTTAGTTGAGACTGTTCGAGCGAAATTGTATACGAGAGTGTTTATACTTGGTGACGCCTTGAGTGAGTGTGGTAGATCATCTACACCTAGAAATCAAGGAAGATCAACACCGTAACATCTCTTTGATCATAGTGGAATCCAGCCAATTGGCTGTCGGTGCGAAGAGTGGACGTAGGCTTGAATCAAGCCGAACCACTATAAACCGAGTGTTCAATTCTCTCTTTCCCTTACTCAGTCTTGCGATTGAATTTTTAACTGTTGCAAATCCTCTAATTGTTTAAATATCGTGCCAGATTCGAGAAATTTTTTTTTCTATACCTATTCACCCCCCTTCTAGGTACTCGTACTAGCTATTTCAATAATGAGGGTCTATAGCACGTGGGCTTGAGAAAAATAGATAGTATAAGCTATTGGACTATGATATCAAGTCGTGACAAGATATCAATCTATTAATTCTTTATATGATGAGAAAATAACATTACTCACTTTTTTTATGATTCGGTAGTTACTATTTGAAAATTAAAAACATTTATATTACTTGATTATGTGAATGGTTTTTTTGGTTTGATCCACTTAATTCTGTTAGAATCAATCAATCCATGACTTTAACATGCCTATATGGGCATCTTATTGCAACAGAATGATCAAAGCCCCACCCCTATTGAAAAGCTATATTAATGAAGAAGAGCCGAAATCAAGTAACACTACCAAACTGGAGACAGATGGGTCTGTCCCTGATTATTCATCGAAGCAGCAACATAATTAAGGTTATGCATAGAGGGAATATGATGACCCACGCTCACACTCAAATGTCCAAAAAACCTTTCGAACCTAGTAGGAATGGAATTCTCTTGGTGGGACATCATGAGATGTGGGACCCCCCCAATTCAGGAGGAATTAAGAAATTGCACGATGTGATCAATGCTAGTACTCGATCACATCCTTTGTCAACCCTACCAAGGAGGGAAGAGACTTGCTCAGGTGGTGACGCATTCCACAAGTTCCACTAAGCTAATGATTTCAATGACTTGTCATTCTCTGGAAGATGGACCCTCTCTCTTGGGCGGAAAATGTTTTGCAAACTTTGAAGTTTAGGAAGTCAAATTGCACAGAGAGAGAGAGAGAGAGAGAGAGAGAGAGAGAGAGAGAGAGAGAGAGAGAGAGTAGGTGAGCTTGATAAGGATTTCAACAGGCGACCAATGATGAAGAGTTAGACACCAATAATAACTCCCAAAACAAATAGGGCAGGGAGATAAGGATGCGAGAAAGGCAAGTTTGCTAACCCTTAATCCCATCTTTAATTATTTCCTCACTTATCACGCTGGCTAGCTTAAGAACATAAAGCTAGTCATGTCACGGAACCGTCCGATGCGTATTCTCTATTAAAAAAAATATTCAACAAAACATTCTTTTGAAAATAACATTTCTACTCGGAGCAGCCTCAAGAACATTTAAAACAAACGCGTTAAGCTTATCGCTGTCTAATTGATCTGCCCAAAAGTCTTCGAATACAAATAATTTCACATTCAAGCTACTCAATCAAATTTCAGCTAGCATGTTACCTAATTTGGGAAGTTCGTAGAGTATTTCATTAGGCTGAAAATTACTAACTTATTGTCAATTTCCACTTCTTTGAGATACATTTGTGTACATACTTTCAGGGAATAAACTCAAACATAACTAACCAAACACAAAGGAATCTCATATAAGGATAATAAATGGTATTTGGACATGCGTTGTATCTAACTATTTGTTTAACGAAGCGAATGATGAACCCTAGACTCACTTAGCTAAAGTAGTCGTTTTCTATAAATAAATAAAATAAAACGTCTATATATAAATAAAACAAAACATTCCAATCAGATCACTCATTATACCGAAAAATATTTAAAGTTTCGCATGATACTTAGTAGAAACTAGCATGACAATTCCCTTGTATGTATGCATTTTGACGTGCCGAGTCGTTATTAATTTATTTTTTCAAGGGTGGTAGACTTGTAAGATGATTGCTAGCAATTTTAACACTAAAAAGAATAACATGATTTTTATAAGGTGTCGGGCAAAAACTTTATGATCAAAATATCTCCAAAGCAGCAATAGCTTACAGCAGTTTTTAAGAAACCATCACACCCGGCTTTAGCAGACGGTAATTGTAATA
Source organism: Eucalyptus victrix (assembly GCA_016097545.1). Classification (NCBI taxonomy): domain Eukaryota; kingdom Viridiplantae; phylum Streptophyta; class Magnoliopsida; order Myrtales; family Myrtaceae; genus Eucalyptus; species Eucalyptus victrix. The sequence goes on along the minus strand of CM027839.1, from coordinate 56,241,584 downwards.
CATGCATTAACAAACATACAAGTTACAATTACATCGCGGTCACGCTACAATGCAATAAAAAATTAGCTATAATTATACAACAGAAGCTCGAAATCACCTAATTGAGGGCCATTAAAACTTCATAAATGGAATCGAAAATGATCAAAAATACAATTCGATGGGAAGTAAATCCACGAACGACAACCGACCCGCTTATTTCAAAAGCGTCCTCGATTTTCCCTTTTGCGATTAAATAAAAAAAAGTGGACGGCAACTTTTCCTTGCTTTTCTTTTCTCTTATATTTTAATCTCGAGTGGGTATTTTCCATTTATTTGCAATCATTCCTCTCGTGAAAACTTTTTTCTGTTTTACAAACATGTGGATCATAATACATGTCCTAACCTTAAAAACAACTTGAGTTTTGCATTTCACATTTTCGCATGGTCAACCCGCGGCCACATGTAATAACACTCGTGTGCCCCCTTGCCCCTCCTCGCACGTGTCCTTTTTGTCTGCTTTTTATTGGCACGTGAGTATGTTTCCCTCCGCGAGTCCCGGCTGGCCTACACGTGTCTCCCTCTTTTTGTCACCTTCCCACACCTCATGATGACACCAGCATGACTTCATTATTGAAAAATTTTAAGGTTCACCTCTAATTACCTCATTATTTTTTTCACCGAAATTCTTTTTATTGAGGTCATAAAACTGCATTTTGCAAAAATTAATCACTCCTTAATGAAATTAATTTGTGCATTATGATATGAAGATTGTGTGGTTTAGTTTCGAAACTCTTATTTTGATTTTGACATAGTGATATAACTTATACATTAAACGCTTTCTTCTTGAACGGATGCTACATTTCAAAATTTCGAGATAGATCTTCCAACTTCACCCACTCATTTAGATTTTAGAAAAATCAATTTCATAAAGTAATTAGGCTATGATTCTATGATGTGAGATGAATCTATTGCAATTCAAATGGCAATGAATGATAACTATCAGTATTATTTACAACAATAGTTAAAATGACATAAAAATCCTCTCAGAAAGGATTCTCATTTCGACATTTAGATAGAGGTTTATGCATTGAACTCCATCTATCTCAATCACCATAAATCTAGATGTGTACTTATAAAGTTTACCATTATTATCTAATACAATCGTAAAGTTAGGTCTTGTATAGAAACAATCATATATATCCTTTGTGCCTATTATAAATCATAAAAGTACTTTTATTCATCTCCAACCCAAACAACTGGATCTAGAATCTCAAACCATTTTCCCTCTTAATGATGTTGAAATTGACACATTTGAAGAAAACCTTTTATGTGCTGATATGCAAATTCATTTGAATTATAGGATCAATGTGATTTTACGAAGGCGCCATTTATTTTAGGTTAATAAGTGATTCAAAAAAATATTTCCTATAAATGATTATATGTACCGCTTACAAAAATAAATGCAAAAATATCTTTATCATTTGCGAAAATGTTATAAATTATTATCATTGATTAATTATTTCAAGTGATACATACAATTATGTTTAAAAAAATATTTTATAAATTATTCATTTTGTGTAAAACAAATGAAGCATGAGACTAAGATAATATTCATTCGTTTTGTGATTTTTGAAGTGAAAGAAATGGTATATATGTACATATAAGGACAAAAATTGGTGGAGAATTGTCCTTAAAAGAAGGGCGATTTCTTTTTCTTTTTATAAGTCTTTGCTCCACATAATTGCTTTGCTGAACAACTCTCCCTGGGCAGACGGTATGAGGAGTCATGAAACATGACAAGAGCAACCAAGTAAGGGACAAAATGGTCAATTTCTGTGAGGAGGCAACATTCCATTGGGCACAACAAGACAAGTAGAAGATCCAAGTAGTGGATGGTGACACCTAATTATCATCCAGTTGCATTTTTATGGAAGCAAATAGAAATAAATATCGTCTAAATGTATTTTATACATCAAAACCGACTAAGCATTATTTTTCTTAAAAGCTAGGGTTCCCATCCCCATTCCATGTATTTGGATGAGAAGATTGTCTCTACGCATTTTTCTAATTACATCTTTATTTAGTTCATGCTTAAGTGTCATATAAAATATATCCTCTTTGTTGGTAAGAGCAGATAAAGCTAGGAAAATATAATATTGATATTGTCATTATTTCACATAAAAATCACGCATGAATTTAACGCGCTCGCCTTGGTACACGTACTTAGCTTGTGAAACTAAAACGTGCAAGCTCAGCATAATTAATTAAAAAATAACAAGTAGTGGGCACGACACAACTTAGTGGCATAAATTAAAGAAAATATAAAGAAGTACATTTCGTACTGGACACTTTCTTACTAGCGAAATGACAAATGGTACCACAAATTATGAACATTTCGCTTTAAAATATAATTTATTCAAACTCCGTGTGCTGGATGGATGTATGGGTGGTTTAATGAATGAGTGGTTATGATTTGATTAGTTGTTTTTTCATGCAGGGAACTATCACCTGGAATATTAACTAGATAATTTGATAATAGTAGCTATTAAACACATAAGTTATCTTGAGGAAGCAAATTTGTCCATTATACTATATAAATAATTGTTACCCTTTATTTCCTTGAGCTTTAGTCCCTATAGGAGACAATGCAAAAACCTTTTGTTATGAAGCAAAATGCGTCTGAATTATAAAATTCATTTTTATCTATAATTGGGTATTATTACATTAAAAAAAATATACGTGAAATTAAGAGTTCCCCTTCTCTTAAACATGTGAGATCTAGAGTAATGGATATTATCGAAATAGGAGTATTTCATGATCTAACCACAAGATTCAGATAGGAGTATTTCATGAGCTATTAATCTGAAATTTCATAGGTCAAGTGGCTGGGTTGTGTTATAGTCATGAATTTGATTGGCCACACATCTCTTTAACTAATTAACAAGTCGTTCCACCTGTCACGCATTTCATCCACATATTTTAAGCCTTTTTAGATGTGGAGGAGATACTGAAACCACATATGAGATAAAAAAACACGTCATTTTCATAGTTAATTTTCTAAGTAAACAAACGATCATCAACGTGAGAGCGCAATGACCATGGGAAAGAAGGCACTTGCATTTACCATGAGAATACAGTAGAGAGACGTGTTGTGAATGAACCTCTCACTTATTTGTTTTGTGAACACTTACTATATCTCGCACAAAGAGACCTTTAGCGGCACGTTAATGAACTTTTGATCGAATGCTTGTCAATCTCACATTTTTGAATTTAAAATGAGCCGAAAGAATTGAAGTCCCCTAATTGACTTCTGTCTATCGAAATTCTATATAGATGCTTGGATATGTCAACCTTCAAAATATTTTTAACTACTTTGCCTTTTCGTTTCATTTTCTCATCAGATTCTGCGACGCACAATCCTTAATTTTTCTTAATTCTGAACAATTATAAATTTCACCGAAGGCTTATACCGACGCTACATCAATTCACACATAATTTTTCCGCGGCTCTTAAAATTCAAAAGTTATTTTAAATTTTCACGAATGAAAAAAATGAAAAGAAGAAGGAGAAGAAGAGAATTGCCCCCATTTTTTTTTATGGGTGGGAATAAACAAATCCCGGCAAAATGAACTTGTGGTTGAGAATGCAAGGAGGGGGACACGTCAAAACTTGGCCGCAAAACCTTCCGGGCGGCTGCCTTCACACGCAGGTCGGTCGCCGTTTGAGAGGGGGAGTCCCCCTTTCACACCGGGACGGGACCCGCCCGGCCGCGGCACGCGTGCACGCCGCCCTCGGGCCCCTACGTTTGACTCGCGAGCCTTTCGCAATCGAAGGAGGGAGGGAGGGGTCAATACGCATGTTGTTCTTGCCTTCGATGGGTTTCTTCTCGTTTCTTTTTTTCACTCGATGGACATGACCAATATCTCAATAATTTCCAAGGTTGTCAAAGTTCGAGTCTGTGGGGAATTTCGTTTCTTTCGTGTTGGGCACTTGTTTGCTTGTTTTCTCCTTTGTCTAGGGTCTCTCATGAAACAAGGGTTTGCCTCAATAAACGGCGAGAATTTTTTTTATTTTTATTAGGATTATCAGATCATGAGTGATAACTAGAGGATGTGATCTCAAAAGAATAGTCGGTAAAATATGAACAGAGAATATGCGTGGCTCGATTATCAATACCTACACCTAAATGAATCTTGCAAGGTAACTCACACAGAAGTTTTTTTTTTTTTTGGACAAGAACTCATACAGAAGTTTATGCAGTTCATTAAATATCTTGCAACTTTAACCTCGTGTATACTTGATATATTTTGAATCTCACAAGAAAGCATGACTTGGCTAGATAGAGGCTTTCTTCATCCTCCGCTCCCATCTCCCGTTGGAACAAGAGTATGCATGGCTCGATTAGCAAGATCTATATCTAAATTGAGAAACCAAGAGAGCCAAATAAATCTTGCCAGCATTTCATATATAAATCTTGCCAGCAACTCATATGGAAGTTTATGTAGTTCATTATATATTTCGTAACCCTAATCTCATCTGTATATTTGTTTTTTCTTGGTCGAAATCTCATCTGTACTTGATACGCCCATATCTCACAAAGGAGCACAACTTGGATAGAGAAAAAGTTTATGTAGTTAGATAAGTCCAAAATTTCCAAAGACTAATAAATTGTTAAAAAGGGGCCAATAATGTATGTGTATCATATTTTTGACGCTCCCCCATGTGTGTAAGACCAACTTACGTTCGAAAACTGGATATGGTACATCGAAAGATAACCGGAGATAGGAAAACATGCAGAATAATAGAATTACAAGTCGGTGAAAGATGAGAGGAAGCGTCGGGGTTCAAGCTCTTGACCCGTACTTTAATACCATATTAGACAAAATGTCTTTAACTATTTGTTCCAACCTTCTAACCCTATCCGAAATAGTATCTATACAACCTATCTCGACAAACACCATATTATAAGAACATGAATTTATTTTAATAGTAAGTTGATGACATTTAGAACTGGTGTAGTTGTTTGTAGAATGACGAAACCTTTCTTGCTTTTGTTCTAGTTGGGCTTCTAGATAGTCAATTATAATTTAATAAAACTCCTACTACGACAAAAATTAAAACGCGTTGATTTAAGGGGGGAAATAAAAAAAAATGCACCTTAAAGAAAGGTTAATTCAAAATTGTTATGTGCTGACCTCTCAAAATCAGATAGATAGAATGTTAGGCTGACGAGATTGGACATTAACGAGTTGACCCCAAAGAAAAGTCGGTATTGACCCTTTTAGGTCTTACCCAATCCGTCTTCTCGATGGCTGATGTCTTCAACGGAAGAGGTAGAGAAAGTTGACCCGCGAGATATGAGATTTTATACTCTATTGCATCATTCAACCAATCTCTTCGCAGCTATATATATATATATATATATATATATATATATATATATATATATATATATATATATATATATATATATATATATATATATATATATATATATATATATATATATATATATATTAGGTGATGGTCCACGATGTGACGAGTTAAGTTAAGAAAATGAACAAATATTTAGATATTGTTTAGCAACAGGTGTGTGGCTGTTGAAGGATTTGTCCGCGAGTTTAAAAGCTAAAAAATCCCGTGGCATTAGTCGAGAGTCGATGAGGCGATCGGGATTTTGGAGCTTGAAGAACTTAAGATATCGTGTTTCTTACTAGTTAGCGTGGTTTCCTCACACGGATGATCTGAAATAAGTATGGTGTTCTAAGGTAGACTTGTCGTTGGGCACGCGTAGGTTCGCCTGAGTTAGCGAGGCCCAACCATTTTATGAATAAAGCAATATGATTTTTTAATAATGGATAGGTCTAAATAGGAGTGTGCAACCAGACTGGATATACCCGGTTCCTAGACCGGCCCACCCGGAAAATAGGGTCGGGAACTGGTTCCTGTTGAAACTGGTCCGGGAACCAGTTTTCAAAATTTGGAACTTGTTTGAACCGGTTTGGAAACAGATTCCGAATGATTACCCACCCGGAAACTAGTTCTTGGACCGATTTTGGAACCGTTTCTCGGATTGGTTTTGTAAGTAGATGTCCAAAACCCTTTTTCTTTTTCCCTCGATTTCTATTCTTACCCCGCAATCACACGATGTTTTTACTCTTGGCTCTTTCAAACATGCACGGCACTCCTCCTTTGTTATTTATCTTCCTCACTTGCTTCCCTCCCTCATCGGCTCCCTCTCGCACCGTCCGATGGACTGATGATGTTCGTCACTACGTATCACATGGATTAGCTCGCCTAATTTCTCTTTTGTAGGAGGAGTTATGCTTGCATAAGTGAGTAGCTTCATATAATAGTTGTGTGAGTAAGACTAATATTAGACTCATGTTTATTGTTAATTTTTTACCTTATGATTTTATTTATTATAATTAGCCTTGTGGATCCTTAATTTTTTGTTTAGTCAAAAAGTTTATGTATTTATTTATTACAAGTGTTCAATGTTTCAATACAAATTAGGAAGATTACGTTATTTTCTTGTGTATTAATATAAAATTCAAAGTCGTATAAGATATCGGGAGATTGCAAAATAGGTTCTAATAGAAATAGGGTTGACCCTGGAACCAGATCGGAAAAATATGGTGGGTTGGGTACAGGGTCCAATACAAATAGAGTTGGGTATAGGGTCTAGAAAAGAGAAACTGGTTATAATAGGGTTGGTTACAAGGTCTAGGTCTAAACCTTACCCACCCTGGACCGATCACCCCTAGGTCTAAATAATATTAGCTAGGTTTATTCTTATGTAAAGGAAGCTCAATGAGTTGCAAGCTCAAAAATGGCTTGAGCTCATATGATAAATTATATGGAGAAATAAGGTTTATCACTATATTTAAAGTGGTAGCTGCAAAAAGATGTAGTAAAAAGAGAAAAAGAGAAAACAGAAAATCTGGGGTTGGGACAAAGTCTGATTTACATCAAGCTGACATCGGAGGTCAATTCGTGGTCCAATTGAGTTGAAATTTTGTCAGCATGTTTGTGGCACAATTTTCTTAAATCTGAACGGTTTGATTTTCGTTTAAAGCTCCCTACATCAGGTTTTCGTGGATTGATCAAAACCTGCGGATTTTTTTTATCAGATTTATCCTTGATCTTTTGTGAAATTCATGTGTATTGCCAAGAATTATGTTCTTGAGATCTTTGCTGCTTTGTAGCTCTAGTATTTGCTAGAGAAGAACATTGTTCACCCAATTTTGTTGATAGTGAAGATTTTCTGGTGGACTTCGATCCCGTGGTTTTTGATCTTCTCACATCGATGGGGTTTTTCACATAAAAAAAAAATGATCTTGTGTTCGCGTGCTTGGTATTTATTTTACTCTACTATATCGATTCCTATTAAGTTTACACAAGATGGGAGATTATTTTATTCCGCTGCGTTAATTTAATATTGTTCGAATTATTATTGTTCTCTTATCAAATAAGGGCTTTGGGGATAAGCTTTTCCCGACCCGTCCAACCCGACCATCGATTAAATCTACTCTAAATTGACTTATGATGTTGCCTTAATAAGAATAGGCATGAGAAAATAAAAATAAAAATAAAAATAAAAATAGAGATGATAGCCAAAATGGACACAATCAAGTTGGTTGCTCCATGTTAACTTTTTCTTTGAGACGAATTGGGTGTAGATTGACCTTCTTCCCCCTTGATATCCTATGATATCTTATAGCTATTTCGTGAGAATTTCAAGCAATGACTTTAGTTTCGAATGTTTCAACACGGCAACCGTTGACAAATTTCCTTCGAGTTGAAAAAGAGTGTGCGTATGTCAAAGTTTGGAGTGTTAAACTTAGTCTATGGAGTGTCTTGTTCCTTGCATCTTCCAGGAAAAAGCAGCGCTTATTTGCACTTCACCTAACTTGCTTATTAGTTTTTAATGCCTCGAGGTCAACTATCTCAATCCTCAAAGTTTCCATCAATAAAAATAATGAGAAGCAAAAGCCAAAAATGCAAGAATGGGTATCCAAATTATGTCTCCTAATATTTTCTTTAGGCATGCTTGTAATTAGCCCAAGTCTCATTCTAAATTAAATTTTGTCTGTGGATGGCTATATTATATACGCCGATTTTCTAAAATAATATTCTTCACACAAGTACTGTTGATCTTACCAATATTACTTTGTTTGATCACCAAAATAAGTTATGTGTGAGGAAATTAATTGATACTTTCTTTATTGTCGATGGACCTAATATAATGTATAAATTCGTTAGTGAGAGTTTGATTAACTCATCTATGGGGTCTCCACAATTTGAATAAGTAGTCAACAATAGAGTGTGATTCGGTTTCTTTAAGTTGACACTAATCCTAATCAGACGCCAGTGTCAGTGGACTATTATGCCTAACAAGGTCATTGATTAATATTAATTATAGAAATACATTGGACTGGCCTAATACTTGCTGAGCCTAACATATTCCTTCCCAACTTGGCCCTAATGATGAGTGCTGACTATCTTATTGACAGAGATTGAAGTTGATGCGTTGACCTGAAGTAAATAGCTCCTCAATTCCCAACCTACTCTTTCCCTTTAGCACAAAATGGTAGACTTTTGTTCTTTATACCTGGTCCAAACAGTGGAACATACTTTGCCCTGTGATTAGGAATTTTTTGGGAGTTAATTTGGAATTAGAAAGTGAAATAAAAAAAAAAACAGAAAAGGAAATATGAACTGCAAAGAACAAGCAATAAGCAATCTATGAATTTAAAACCCTCAATATAGATGGCTCAAGCAAGTCCTTGTCACTAAAGTTATTTGAAGAATTCTACAAGTCGGCACTAAGTACAAGATTTTGAACTTATAAAATGACATAGAAAAGAGTACCAAAGTTATAAAACTCTTGGCTTGCGCAAGTGGAAAAGACATAAGGTTAATGCGTCATTATATTTTATTTTTTTGTGTGAAAAATTTGATATTTCCAGAAAACATTTTTCAAGAAGATACTTTTCAAAAACCAACAATATTCTCTGATATTTGGTTGAAATCTAATAATAATCTGACAATTATTTTCCGTCGATTGGAAAGGAAAAATTACTTTAATTTTTCTAAAGAGATGTACCATTCATGTGATATAAGGGCTACACATGCTATATCACCAAATTTGAAGAAATGATTTTCAAATTACATTTTCATAACCTAAGTACCTTTACATATTGTAAAAAAATTAATTTTCTCTTATGGAACTCAAACTTGGGTTCTCGGGTCCAAGCCTAGCCTTGGGATTCTCAAGCACGAGCATTAGGGTCCTAGACTTAGCCACGAGGGATTCGGTCTTGGCCATTTGGGTCCCAAGAGCTTGGGCATGACCACTGAAGACCTAAGCATAGATGTGAGGAATTGGGCCCAGCCTCAAGGGACTCGGGCCAAGGACCTTGACCCTAGTGTTAAAAACTAGGCCCTAGCCTTGAGTGACTTGGGACCAGCTGTCGAGATCCCCATGCTTAGGTCTTAGGCTTTCTCAAGCCCAACCACTAGGAACCCGAGCATGGGCACTGGGGACTTGGGCTTGGGTGTGGGAGTTGAGTACCTAGGCACATGTGTTGGGGATCCGACCATTGGCATTGAGTTTGGCCTAACCTTGAGGGACTTGGGCCCAACCCTATGTGCCTAGACTCGATCACCAAGGAATTGGGCTTAGGCTCGATGGACTTTGGTTGGGGCACTAGTGACTTGGGTGCAGGAGTCGGGTACCTGCGCATGGTTGCCGAGGACCCATGGGACTCAAGCATGGGCAATAGGGTCTCAAGTCCTACCTTGAGAGACCGAGCCAGCCTCCACGGAATTGGGCTTGATCTTGATAGTTCTTAGTGTAAGGACTCGCGACTTGGGCGAATGAGCTAAGTACTTTGGCATGGGTATTGAGGTCTTGGGCTTGACCTTGAGACACTCAGGCCTAGCCTCTAGGACCCACGCTCGATCATCGAGGACTCAAGCACAAGTGTTGAGGTTCCCTTACCCAAACGCCAATGCCTCTAATCCAAGTGGTAATATATAGTTGTAGTTTGGAAACTCTAATTTTTAATAGAGAATTATTTTTCTTAATTTAAGCATAAGTTTTTCGTTGGCTTTGATAAATTTTTTGTTTGCTTATTTTTCTAAACGATCCAAATGCCGGAGCCTAGAAAATAAGGGTAATGTTTTCCTCACCCCAAGTCAAGTGGTGCTTTGCAAGAGATAGTTGCCAAAGAAAGACAAACTAAAACAGTATTGAAGTTAGCAAATTACATATCTAAAATTTTTCTCAATATCCTATTTAGCTTCTCAATCATATATTTAAGTTTTTGACTTTCTTAGTGAAGTAGTCTTGTCACATTGGGAATAATGGACTTTTTCTTTTTTGTTTGAAGAGAAGAAGAGATTGTGAATCCGTAAGGTTTGATATCTATAGCATTTGTTGCGAGTTCTCTTATCTTATTTATGGGCAAAAGTACACTGAAAGTGTTCAAATTTGACAGGGTGGACACTTAAATGTTTTTTTTAATTGAATATTTAAGTGCCAATTCTAGTGAGATTTGTCGGAAATTTTATGTGGCATTATTTTAATAATAAAAGTGGTCTACTTAGCCCTTCGGAATGTCTACTCAGCAATCAATGTGAAAACGATATTGTCTTATTCCCAAATTTATTAATTAAATATTCATTAAAAAAATTTTTAAAAAAAAGAAGAAAGAGGGAGCATTCAATGAGGGCCTCTACAACCCTTGTCGCAGCCGTTGCCTCTGCCCCATCATCATCGGAAAGGGTTGGCAATGGTGGGGTGATGGTTGGGCGAGGTCGCCGGGCCTTGACTAGTGGCCGGTGACCTTGACCAATCGTAGGCAATGGGTTGCGGCCCTCCCTTAGATTTGGTGAGGGTTGTCGGCCCTTTGCCCAATTGGCCAAGGGCCACCGCTAGCTATGGTGGTGATCTTGCCCCAGCCAACAATGACCCTTGGCTGAACTGGGGGACAATAGACAACCCTTGCTAAACCTAGGGGAGGGTTGCAACCCCTTGACCTAGATCTGGGTGAGGAATTGCAAGCTCTCGCCTGTGATCGGCCGAGGTTGTTGGCCGGGGCTCGATGACACTTGCCAACCCTCACCCCACTGTGGCTAGCACTTTTCAACAAGGTGGGGTGATGGCGATGAGAGTTGTGGAGGTGCTCATTGAATGTTGCCTTTTTCTTTTTAATAATTTAGTTTTTTAGTTAAATTTAATTTAAAAATCAAATTTAAGGTCAAAACAACGTTGCTTTAGGCTTATTTAGCCACGTTAGAAAATGCTATATTAGTAATTTGGTCGGAAATTCTCTTGGTTAGCACTTAAGTGTTTCTTTATTCTCTAATTTTTGTACATAAGTATACCTTTTGGAAGTTTTGGCATTTAAATATCCACGTGTAAATTTTGGCACTTGAGATGTCCAACACTCCTATTTCTATTTCTATGTAATTGGAGGTACTTGTTTGGGTATGGTCAAATTGGGCCAAACTTTGCACAGTGAGTGTCTATAAAAGTTAAATGGGCACAGTATTGACCATGCACATCTAAACACATGGGATGAGCCGCTCTAACAATATAGTCAAGAAGTTATAATAAACAATTGAGCAGGAGAATGAGATAGGTACAAACCAAAAAAGTGAGAGAGAGAGAGAGAGAGAGAGAGAGAGAGAGAGAGAGAGAGAGAGAGAGAGAGAGAGAGTAAAATATGGAAAGCTAGCACAATTAAAGGGGGAGGGAGAGAAAAAAAAATTGTTCCGATTCAAAAATTCCATCTCTCACTTGTCCAATCGTCCCCCTGAAATGTCAACCAGGTCCGGTCTCTTCTCTTCCAATGTCCGCTCTCTCACCATATCTCCTCACCGTTCTCTTCTTATATAAATAGTCCCTCACCCTTCTCATAATTCATTCTCATACACAGTCAAGAAGAGAGAGAGAGAGAGAGAGAGAGAGATAGAGAGAGAGAGAGAGAGAGAGACGGAAAGGAATAACAATATAGACAGCCACAAGGGTTAGTCGATATCCTAGTCCTATATTCATCACGTAAATTCCGCGATGGCAGAGAATTTCCAGGCCGGGATATGCGGCGAGAGCTGGTGGAGCTCACTCAGGGGCATGCCTTTCGCAGGTGGTGCATCACTATGCTTGGCGGCGGCCAACGATGGGGGAGGGTTTGGTTGGACGGCAGCCGACATGGCAATGAGCAACATCAAAGCGAGGTCTTCCGATCACAATGATTACTCGCTCTCCGATAGCTCCATGGTCTTCGAGAACAACTACAAGGCTCAGCCACGGAGCGCCGTGCGTGGCTGCGGCAGAAGCGAACTGGTCGTCCCTGACTTGCTGGGCACGGGATTCGGGATTTCATCGCCAGCGACGCCAGATTGGAACCAAGCTTTACTGTAAGTTTATCTTCTTGTCATGATGCTTTTTTAGATTTCCACTAAGTAGAGTCGAATTTGTAATGAAAGTTATCTCATGAGATCGTTTGATTTCAACCATACCATTATTAGATTGACATATGAGTCAACACAAGCATGTTCTTTCCTATTGATTTAGCTCATGACTATTCAAGCGCTGGCCAACTTGGATTCAACTAATAGAAAGAAGAACTTATGTTATAATCTGTGACCATTTCGCAGTGGTGGTGGTGGAAAATTTGCTCAGAGCAGTTATGGTTCAATATTGAACGAAGAAATGAGTTCAAGAATCCAGAAGGATTGGAGCCCCAAAAGCTATTCAAGTTGTGTGGTTGAAGATTCCTCCATGAATGGGTTTAAGCAAATAAATCAAGAATTCTCTTCGGACCAATCTGAACTGACTTCCATCACAACTAGCTCGACCACCGCGGCCACCTGTGAGGGTTTCTCAGCCGAGTTTGCAGTTGGATCAGGACTGTCCGGTGGGGGGTTGTATGGATTTCCTTTGATACAAAGCTTACTTGACGAACCCTCGGATTTTCAACCCCAACATCAATCCCTCCTCACCACCGCAGCACGGTCGGTGAACAACTTCTCTCAAACCATGAACTCCAATGATCAATCGCCCCCTTCTTTTGCCAAACTGTCGTCCCTCTTGAAACCATCGTCGGTGAATCGCCAACCTAATAGGTTGCCGTTGTCTGACATCGCCATGGGTCCGACGCCAATGAACAGCTTGGATTGGACCACCGCGTCACCTCCTACGATATATGATAAAAAACCAAGCCGTGCTACACCAAACACCAAGGTACAGATCTTTACCCATTTGATCCGGAAGTTTTTTAAATTATATACTCTTCAGCAGGGTTTATATTTATGGCTAGAGCTATTTTCCGATCATGTAGCGAAATTGCGACGATGCAAGGGAAGTGGATTCCGCTGTAAAGAAATCCAGCTCTACTGAACCCGGGTTCAAAAGGCCTAGAATTGAAACCCCGTCACCGTTGCCGACTTTTAAGGTGAGATGATAATTTTCTTGATTTTTGAAGTTCTTATTCTTGGAGGAGCAGCCAAGCTTGCAAGTGATGTCTTTTTCATTTACGGGGAAAGATTTCTGCAACTTGTTGGCACGAGAAAGTGAAGAGGAGGTAACCAGTTACTATCGCATTTTGTTATCAGGTTCGGAAAGAGAAGCTAGGGGACCGAATCACTGCGTTGCAGCAGTTGGTTTCACCTTTTGGAAAGGTGAATTATTGGATTTTTCCTCCACTTTTTTTGTTTTTAATTGTTTGTGCTGGATTTGTATTCTTGGTTAAGTACATTAAGCTGGAAAAAAAGTTGATGTTTCAGTGAATGTGCAGACTGATACGGCATCTGTTCTTCATGAAGCCATCGAATACATCAAGTTCTTACATGATCAAGTCCATGTAAGTACAGTAACTCCTTTTCCTTTCATGTGTTTTAGAAGTTAATCTTAAACTGGACATGGAGCTTTGACAAAAATACATTCGAAGCCAAGTAATGTTGATGGTTGGTCCTGTGTGTCTGTACTTTCAGGTTTTGAGTACTCCATACATGAGAAATGGAGCTTCCATTCAACATCAACAGGTAAATTAGTAAGGATAATTAAATTTCACATTAATTTCTTTATGAGCTTTCTATTATCTAGTCTGGTGTACACTACCTATGCCCAAATAAGTTGCACAATATTTAATAGGGGTGCCACAGGTTTCGAAAAGCTTTTCTTCTGCCACGTTTTCTCCTCTCTATCGTTCCAAATAGTTGATTAATTTGTATGACCATGGAGGAATTTAAAATAATTCGATGGGGTCCTTTGGCAATCCCTTCCATTGTGGGGGTTAAAATGCTATCTTTATTCTCGTCCGATCATTCAATTCTTCAAAAGATTTATCAGACCATGGAGTAAATGAATAGTTCCAGTAACACATGCATATTATATGGTTTTTGCAGGGTTGTGATAAACTGAAAGATTATGCATCAGAAGGACCAAAGCAAGACCTGAAGAGCCGAGGGCTATGCTTAGTGCCAATCTCAAGCACATTCCCAGTGGCTCATGAGACCCCGGTTGATTTTTGGACTCCAACATTCGGAGGAAGTTTCAGATAGAGATAGAGAAAGAAGAGAAAGCAAGCACCGAGTTGACTCGTTACATGGGTAGCTGACTCAACAGACCAACAAGGAAGAATCTGACCCCAACCCCGACAAAAAAGAAGGGTTCGAAAAAGATGTGTATACATAAACTTCAGTTTTAGTAAAGACAGAGAAGCTGCATTGCTTTTGTTTGGCTCTACCGATACGGGAAACCCCACAACAACATAAACAAAGAAAAAGCTAAACAAGCAAAAACAAATGTGCAAAAAGATAAATAACCGAAGAGAGAGAGAGAGAGAGGGAGAAAGAGAGATAATAAAGAGACAGTGATGGTCCACAAAAAAAGAGGAGAATGATGGGAGGCATGAAATGATTAGCAACCATTGGAGAGCTAGAAGAAGCAAAAGGAGGAGGAGGAGGAGGGGAATATTGCTGAAAAAAGTTGTGGTTAGGAACAGGAACAGGTGTTAGATTTCAACCAGAAAAGCTGACCTTTATTGCAAAAGAAATTAGAATATTGCAGTTGTTAATATTATTGGCTTTAATCAAATGTTCATAGTGGGAAGCTGAATTTAAGCAGGAAATGGGGTCTATTGATGTGCCTCTATTTTGTTCCTACTCACATCTTTTGTGCAATTGTCTTTGATACCGCCTTTAATTAATCGGTTTCATTTGAAAAATTAAGAAAGAAGATGAGATGGAGCCACCATATGATTGCATATTCAAATGTTCAGTTCAAGATAATCAGGAGTGAACTGCGGACATTAAATTAACTCTATAATTGTCTAGAATGTGATGGTGGGAGTCATAGGACGGGCCACTTCTGCCTTACTTTTCAGGGTTTCTTGATAATATCAGAAATAACAATGAGAAGCATGCGCTTGTACATATCTTTTTGCTCATTTTAACGTGATAAGCATGCAAAGTGTGGTTTTGATGGAGGATTGGAAGCATCACAATGAGAAAACATCCCAATAAAACGTTACATCTATGTCTAGTCGAGTTATAGGCAACTGGGAAATTATTGTAGACACGTGAGATTTTAATGTCTTAGATTTCATTTGATCGCCCTTTTATATGTACCATTTTCTTTTGGGCACCGTGCATTTTTCAGAATCTTACGGCGTGACAATCTAAGAAATATAAGATTGATGGATTATAGGTCGCTAAGTGTCGTAATAAGGACACAACTGTGAACATCGAGACCCGCCACAAAAGGTAAAAGGGCGAAACTAAGTCTCATTGAATAAGCTTCGCTTTGATGTCACGAAATATTATTATATCATGAACATCCCCAGAGGGACACGCCAAATGGGGATCAATTCATCAAATGTGTGTTTGTTTTGGAGAAAACTTCGTCATTTTTTAAGAAAATGTTATTCCTTTTTAACTTTTAAGTTAGAGAATTCATTTTCCTAACTTTAAACATGCATTTTTTTATTTTATTAACATAAATAATTTTTTATTGATTGGATCATTTTAGTGAGACAAACGCATGTAAGTCCGGAGAACTAATCACGCCTTTTTTTTTTTTCAGTCAAACATACACATCCAAAGATGAAGATCTTCAAGCATGATCCTACTTGAATTCAGGAACAACTATATGCGAAATTAGGGAGATGTGCATTACAAGTTTTAAAATTTATCATGAAAGTATAATTGAGTTCTAAAGCTTACAAAAAGTGCAATCAAGTCTTAAAACTTGTTAAATTGTTACAATTGAGTCATTCCATTAACTCCATCCATTTAGAATAATAGAAATGCCGACATGGCTTTTTATTTTTTATTTTTACAAATATTTTCTCTTGCCTACGTGACGATAACATAGCTTGAGTCCTAATTTATTTAACCAAAATATTGATAAAATAAAATAAAAAAAGTGTTCCAAAAAATAAGGAGAAAAAAATGAAGCTATGGGCAAGGGTGGCAGGCCCTTGTTGATGCCATCCCCCTTGCTAGAAAGGGCCAACAGGGGTCACTGGGGCCTTGGCCAGGGCTGATGACCCATGCTAATGGTAGGTGAGGGCTCAGTGACCCTTGCTTAGATCTAGGCAAGGGTCATAGCCCTCCACCCAGATATGGTCTCAAAACGATCTAGTGACCCTTGCCAAGGGCCACCATAGCTAGGCGAGGGCTAGTGACCCTCGCCCAAATCTAGGTGGAGGGTTGTGACCCTCGTCTTGGGTAAGGGTTGCCGGGCCCTTGCTTGCCATCAGCAAGGGTTGTTGGCCCCAAGTCAAGGCCCCGGCGAAACCCGCTGGTGCTCGTCGAGCCCTTGTTGACCCTTTCTGATGATGGGGGTGGCCAACAACAAGGGCAGAAAAATTAGAATTAAATCTAAAACGACATTGTTTTAGCCTACTATTTCATGTTTTAGTCGCAACATCACCACATAGGACAGAGAAAATATTAAAAAAAAAGCCATGTTAGTATTTTTCGTTAGTCAAATTGACGGTATTAACTTAAGAACTTGATTGTACTGATTTAATAAATTTTAGGACTTGATTACATTTTTTTAAATTTTAGAACTCAATTATACTTTCGTGACAAGTTTTAGGACTTAGAGTGAATATATCTCTACAAAATTATAAATAATACAAAATAAAAAAGGCATTTTTGAAAAACCCAAAATCGACCTAGCTTTAGGACTACAACTACTTTATAAGGTGATGCAAACTTAGGGTATATTTGTTTTGTAGAAAACTCATAATAAAGGAAAATATTTTTGTGGAAATCAATTTTTAAGGAAATTGTTATTCTTACATTAGATAGGAAATTCATTAACCTTACTTTAAACATACTTATTTTCTTTGATTGGAAATGATTTTTTGTTGACTAATTATTTTTAGTAAACTAAATATATATAAAAGTGCGGAAAACTAATTTGCAGAAATTTTTTAATTCAAACAAAAGCACCCTTACTATGTATTAGAAAGGGTTTTTCCCTACACTAATTTTTTAGAGCAATGATGTGATAATATGCCTCCAACCATAAAAAGAACATACTTTTTGTGACATCCTTAAATTAACTCACTTGAAATATTTTCCACTTTGGCTTGTCCTATGTCAAGCCTCATGATTTTGTCCTCTGGCGTATAAGTAAATACCTTCTCAAGAGGTCTCCCATTTTGTGGGTGTTCCCACCTAAGCACACTTAACTTCAGAGTTAAGAATTGCCCTTACGTCAATAGCCGTCTCGGTGAATTAATTCTAGTTTTCACATATATATATCTCTAAACCCTTCTTCCCTATTTGGTGCGCAGTTTGGTTCATTTTTGCCCCTTTTACTATCCTAAAAGACTATTAGGAGTTGCTCCTTTCCAAATCCCATGACCCCATCGCCTAATCCTAGCCCTCGTTAAACCGGGTTGTTATAAGCCCACTAGCTTTTGCATGGTTTGTTGCTAAACCATACACCCATAAGAGGGGGGGTAAGTACACTATCGGTGCCAAAACTTGTGTGGCGCTCAATTTGGTGCCGAAACTTTATTTTAGGTCACTTAAGTGCCAAAACTTTTGAAAAACGATCATTTCAGTGCCAACACCAATTTGGTTGGCCAAACATCTGACGTGACACTTTTTTATTAATTTTTGAAGATGATGTGACTCTTTAGAAAGTATAGTCAGTATTTAAACAATAAAACAACACCATTTGGTGTCTCTCACCTAATTCAAAACCCTAAATCCCCAAATTGAGAGAGAGAGAGAGAGAGAGAGAGAGAGAGAGAGAGAGAGAGAGAGAGAGGATAAGCCGCCTGAATCTTCCCTCCTCCTCGCCCTTCAACCGCCCACATCCCTCGCCTCCGCCTTCGCTAGCAATGGGCTAGTTGCTGTCCTTGACAGTCCTCGTGCTTAGCGGTCATGGCTCTGACCCCAACCCTGACCCCAACGACGGCCACTTGGCAGCCAAGTTGAAGGCTGTGATCTAGTTGGTGCTTGGTGAGGCTGCTGATGAGTGCGTTGCCCTTGATCTCTCCCTCGATATCTCTGATCTCTTCGATGAGTACTTGGTTTGCGTCTTCCAGTACCTAGGCTCCGGCGATCGGGGTCGGTGCTCCTTCATGTGCTGCCGCTAGCTCATGATTGAAGGCCAAAGCCACCAGAGGCTTGCCCTCCATGCCCACTCGGAGCTGTTGGACGTGGTCTTGGCGCTGTTCCCGTGGTTCGACTCTGTCATAAAGCTCGCGCTCAAGTGCGACCGCAAGTCATTGAGGACGTTTAAGCTAGTGAAATATTACGAACTATGACGGAGGCCGAGTGACGGCGGCCAAGCGAGCTAGGTCGGCGTTGGGCAAGGATCGGACAAAAAAACTCTAATTTCAATCCAAAAAAAAAAAATCCCCAAATGAGTTGTGTGGCATCGTTTTTGTTAGGCCATCCACTTAGGACGGCAAAATGATGTCGTTTTCTTAAGGAGGATGGAAAACGACGTTGTTTAAAAGGCATGTCGATTTTTTTTAATATAAAAGCCACGTAATCATTTTGGTCGAACTTTCTTGCCGGTGGAATCAAAGTGATCGTTTTTATTCCAATTTAACACTTAAGTGATCCAAAATAAAGTTTTTGCACCAAAGTAAGCGCCGTACACAAGTTTTAACACTGATACTGTACTTACCCCCATAAGAGGGAGTCTCACTTTCAGACCATATCATGCCATCCCTGGTCAATGCATACTTTAGTTTATTCTTACCCCCTTTGCCATCCTAGAAACCTACCAAGAGTTGTTCCTTATCCTTTGGCTCTGGTGACCACTCCTTGTTTTTGTCGGATTGGGTCATTATAGGTCCACCAGCTTCTACGTGATTTGCCCTTGAACCATACACCTAAAAGAGGGGGTTCTGCTCTAATATCATATTATGACATCCCTAAATTAACTCAATTGAGGTATTATTTACTTTGGCTTATTCCATAGTAAGACTCATGATTTTGTCTTTTGGTGTTCAAGTAAACGCTTTTCCAGTGGGTCACTCATCCTAGGAGTGCTTCCACTTAAGCACGCTTAATTTTGAACTTACAAAGTTAAATATTGCCATTACGCTAAAAGACACCTCCGTAAGTTAATTTCACTTTTTCCATTTATATCTCATAATCTTTCTCCTTCTGTTTGGTGATAGATGGATTCATTTATGTTCCCTTCACTATTCTATAAGATTGTCATGAGTCACTCTTTGTCTAGGCCCTCTGCCCTAGCGATCATTCCTCCAGTGGCCATTCCCCACTCTCATTGGGCTGAGTCATTACACTTTCAAGGCAAGTTCCAATGTTCACTCGGTAATAAATTTTAGTTGAATTATTTAGAGACTATTTGGTACAGATTTCTCTTTGCAGCTTAAGTTGTGATAAAGGGTGTTGTACCTTTCAAATTGTTTGGTAAACGTACACCTCAACAATTACAAAATATCCAAAGTTATAGCAATTTTTATAAGGTTGCCTCGTTGATCTTTGAGGTGCTGTAATTGTAAAAACTGTATTACTAAACTTATTATTTAGAGCATTTCACAGTACCACTACAGATTAACACAGTTACAGTTTTTTTTTTTTTTTTTTGGTAAAGTTAACACAGTTACAGTTGAGCTACAACTACACCAAACTTATTATTCAGGTGAGCACTGACGTTTTTCTCTTTGCTCCTCCCAGATGAGTAGAGAAGAGCATAAAAGAATATGTTTTCTAAAACAATTACAAGACTCTTGATAAATCAAAGCTTCCAACAGACTTGTCCTCGCCCCTATCGCCATGTCGAGCCCACCACTGCATGGCACGACCATCCCCGACTTTCACACGCCGTCACCAGTGCAAAATTCACGCTTTAATCACTCGCCTCCATCGTCACAGCATGACCACTCTTCTCCTCGCCTCTACGATTACAACACGACGATTGCTATTCTCCCTTAGATCCGAAGCATGATGCGTGCAGAGACCGTGTGAGAGTCAAGATGGTGGCAGCTTGCGATGGTGGGCTCGGATGGGTTAGGGGCAAGGACGAGTCTACTTGAAGCTTTGAGGTATCAAGAGAGTTTGAAAATTATTTGAGGAGCCATGTTCTCTTATGCGCATCTTTGCTCATTTTGGTCGAGCCAAAGAAAAAAAAAAATACTTCAAGTTGCAACAAAAGATCTCAACTTAATGACGTTGGGAGAGTGAAATATTGCCACGAAGAAATAAAGAGAGACAGTTAAAAAGTTTAAATTTTAATTTAAGGTTATTTTGGCCCACTACCTACAAAGGGGTGATTTTAATACTAAATGGGGTTGAAATAACGCCCCTAATCTATAAGTGTATTTTTATTCTCCGATCATCGTTTGTCAACGTAAGTGTTGTCTCATTGAAACTGACTGCTTGCACATGTTGGTGCAAGTAACGATGCTTCTGGGGATTTTATTCTTTGTTTTACATGGACCTATCATAAATAAATCTAATTGATGCATATAATACAGATTGCCAAAGATTAGACATATGAGCAAACACTTTAAGTCCATGAAGAAGCTTAAAATAGAAGACTCAAATGAGACAACTGACAAGTCACTAATCATGAATAATGAACATCAAATAATTATTAAAATATCTTATTTATTAGAATCTTCCGGCGCCAGCTTTATCATCACCCCCACCCCCCTCTTTTTGGGGTGACTTTTGGCATTAAACGACCTATCATTTTTATAAAATTAATTATTGTCTAAAGCATCGGGATCAGTATTTCTTTTCTCTTCCGAGTAGTGCAATTCACGGAATTCAATTCTTTCTTTTTCTTTTTTCATAGTTCCCTTACATCAACTTTCGATCAGGTCATGAACATCAACTTTAGATCGTACAAATTTTGGCCCAATTTTTTTTCATGAAAAAAAGCACAAACTTCTGATTGGTATCCAAATTTTGGCCACCATCAAGTTACCATCTATTGATGCCACTAAAAATGCGACATTTCATTCTAAGTTTTTACACACATACACACACTCCCTCTACGTGTGTTTCCACTTAATGAGACCTGGATTTGGATACCAATTGAACTGAAATCAATTGCAAAGTTGTTATTTTTTATAAGACGAATAAAAGTTCGGTCAGAATAGGGACCCATCCTAAAATTGATACTTTTTCGTGAGAGAAAAAGAGTTTAGGTTAGAATTGGAATTCAACCTAAAATCGATGCATTTTAAGAGAATTGAGACTTTTTTTTTCCTAGTCTAATTAAATGAAAAGATGATTAATAGAAAGAATAATGAAAAGGGAGGAAAGAAGCAGCATCTTGGTATCATTGTCGTGTTAAATAAAGTAGGACTCAAAGTCGCTGTCCAAGCAGCTACAATTATATATGCTTTGTTGGGAGAGACTTTGCCTTTACTTTGTCTTGGCTAATCAGTGGCATAACAACGCTGAGTTTGTAGCTTCTACGGCAAGCTTGTTTCTTGAAAAAAGGGTTTTATCTTTCTCTTTGTACCTTTGAATCTGATCCATTAGGTCTCGTTCCAAACACATTTTTTTTTTAATTATGCTCGAGGAGGATCTGCATGACTCCAAATGGGATTTTACTTTAGGAATTCAATAGTATAAAATGGCAGTGTAAATATTTCTAAAAATTCTGATGCTGCATGTATAACACTGTCTCAACTAATTTGTGTAAATTAATTCTTTTTTCACGTGCAAAAGAAAAATATAACTCCCTCCTCCCCACCCCACTCTTTCATCATTAATTTTCATATATGGAGGGTGATTTTGGAGTCTTTGTCGTATGTTAATGCTGTAGCTCCCATTTGGCTCGTTATGTCATATTCGTCCTACGCATGTGGAGTACATATACGAGTCCCATGCGAATCCATAAAATCTAACGGGCTTTGTTAGCATAACAGTTTTTGAGGCACCATGAGAATAACGCTCTATTGTGAGTGACAAATTTTTAAAACATGCGTTCCACAACAATTTATAATTATTTGTGATTTGATTTTTTGTGATTTAGAATAAACTATTAGTTTTACAGTATATTAAAGATTATCACACAATCAATTCTAAAATCTAACGGTTCAAATTCAACTTAGTAAACATAATACATTCACTAAATAGCTATGTGACGCAAAGCATAAAGTACTCCGCGCCTTTGGTTTAGTACTCAGGTGTGTTTAGCTACATCCTTGGGTTAAAATTTTTTAAGATTACTGTGTTCACAAAAAAGAGCACAAGCCCATTAGCCCATGTCTTTGCCTTATATAAAAAAAATTCATTAAAAAACTCTTTTCTTTCATTTGCATTTGTTAATACACGAGAAATAGAATCCGTATCGTATTCTTGAACAACACATCAAGGCCATTCCTTCAATCATTAAAACAAGTTCCACGGGATTCACTAAAGCCTTGTTTCCTATTGGTAAGCTTGCAAGTACAATAACTATAAATTTATCTGAAACGATCTAATCGGTCTTGGGACCTATTTTCACACGATTTGACACGAATTTGCTAACAGTAAATCATTTGGAACGCACATCATCATCTCCCGTTAGAGTGCACTGCATTTTTACCCCTTTATATTTGTACAGTTGTCTCAATCAATCCCATACGATTTTTTTTGTCGCGGAATCTGAGTACCACTGTCTTCATGAGAAAATCTATAAGCACTTTGAGTCGCACGAGGCAAAGGACTAAAAGGTGAGTATCCTATTTCATCAATATCGCCAAATAGATGAGTAACTGTGCTAGCTATTCTCCTATTACTGAAGGTGAGCGTTCATGCATGTAATATTCACGTGCTTTAGAATCTGTCTAGCCTGAAGCTAGAATTGGGGTTATTTGCACAATGTAGATAAAAATAGGTTATCGATATTGAGGTTTACAAGGTACAAACGGTCCATTTTTTTGGGCACGGAATGATGGAATCGTTCTTTGGATCAAAGTGAGCTAGTACCAGTACGATGTAATTGTTCAAACAAGCACTAAATCCAAACAAATTATGAAACTCATTTGAATCTTTCGTCAGCCGCATCTCCTATCACTAATGTCTAATGTGTTGACACAAGTAGTTTACTCCTCTTGTTGCCTAGAATAGTTGAACTCCTTTTTAGCAGAAGTTACAATACTGACCTGGCAACTTCTTAGCATCTGAGGAGCATTCCTAGTATTTTTTTTTTCTTGGCTACATGGGAACCTCTGTCGATCCAGTATAGGGATCCTTTTCTTAAAGGTGGTTCGAGCTTTTTGTGGCCTTTATCTGACTGGAAAGGATGGATGATAAAACGATGGTCACATCAAGTACAATTATCGACCATCAAGCTCAGTTATGGTTACCTCGTTCGCAGAAGCTCCAGCAATGGGTGGAAGGTCAAGAATGTTGCCGCTTCCTTTCAAAATGAATGCAGGCTTATCAGGAGAGGCAAGAGCTGCCTCATTACCCAACATTAAGACAATGTCCATCATGGTTGGCCGGACTGCCGCATGTTCTTGTACGCACAGTAAGCCGATTTGGATGCTTCTTGAAACCTGACGAGAGTTATTGGGTTGGGCCATCAATGAATCAACTATGTCGGAGGATTTTCCTTCTTTCCATAAGTTCCAAACCTACAAAAGTTAAAGGTAACAACATCTTAGAGAGATGAAGCAATGAAATTTGATTTCAAGAAGCAGTAGAAGGTAAATTGGGGTGAAGGAATCTTTCGTCCTATGTCCTTACATGTGCAATGAGATTCAGACATGCACTGTCATTGTAGAAATCAGTGTTCCTCTTGCCACTGACTATTTCTAGTAATATGACACCAAAGCTGAAAACATCAGACTTGGTTGAGTATAATCCTTGCATTGCGTATTCTGGAGACATATAACCACTACAAAAAATTGGACGACGTGAATATATCAGGGCATCTTATTAGTTTGTATCTCTCCCTTATTGAGTGCTTGGATGACAAGGGTAGGTGGTATTAGATAACTTACTATGTTCCGACCACCCTGTTTGTATTTGCTTGGATCTGGTCTTCTCCAAACATCTTAGCCATCCCAAAATCAGAAATTTTTGGATTCATTGCGGCATCAAGTAGGACATTGCTTGCTTTGAGGTCTCGATGTATGATTCTATGTCTTGAATCTTGGTGAAGATATAAAACTCCTCGGGCAATTCCAAGAATAATTTTGAAACGTTGGTTCCAATCAAGGGTTGTCCTTTTTGCTTCATCTGTGACCCAAGGCCGGAAAAAGGAATTCACCGACAGTTTTGTCATGAAATCGATGCCAATGGTGAGGCATTTCAACACTTAGATTAACATGAAGAGGAAAAAGAAGGAAAGGCCATACTGAAAATGAAGCAATCCAAACTTTTGTTAGGCAAGTACTCGTAGATTAACATCCTCTCGTCTAGACTGATGCAACAGCCCAAAAGCCTCACGAGACTCCTGTGTTGGAGTTTGGCTATAAGCATCACTTCGTTCTTGAATTCTTGACACCCTTGTCCTGAACCCTTCGATAATCTCTTCACAGCTACGTCCTGTCCACTGGCCAACCGCCCCTGAAATATCGTCTCGCCTTAAGACATATCCATGAAAACTTCTTTGTTACCTTGTTTTAGTTCAGGCTTTCTTAAGGAAACCCAATTGTTGACCTCATACATCAACCATCTTGGACAACTGAGACTAAGGCAGAAAGGGAGATCAACGGAGTTTAGTGTTAGGACATGGTATAGTACCTTGTAGACTGGACCGAATCCTCCTTGTCCAAGCTTGTTCGTTGAGGCGAAATTGTCTGTGGCAGCTTTAATAGTGGTGATATCTAAGAGAGGTAATTCTTGATCTTTTGTTGTTCCATCTAGCTCCTTTCCAACCTCAGAACCTATCACATAAAAAAACTACAAATCAATATGAGTCAACACTAAGAGTGTGTTTGGTAACCATTCTGTTTCTGAGAATAATTTCTGATTAGAAATAATTTTTTTTATTATGTTCCCGAGAACAAATTCTAAGTATTTGAAAGCGTTTGGTAATTAACCAAAATTTTTATTTCTGAGATAAAATTGCGTTTGGTACTGTCTTCAAAATTTCTAATCCAAACTATTTTCTTCTAATTTTTAATGATCTTTTTTTTTTCCTTTCTTTATCTTCTTCCTTAGCCGGCCGCAGGCCTTGGGATGATCATCAACTGGCCAGACGAGGGCTGGCAACCTTGCCGGAGGGACTTCGACCCTCGGTGAGCCGCGCCTCATTGGTTGAGCCTCGTTTGGCTAGGCAAGGCTCGCTAGTGGCCGGGGGAGGCTCGAGATCTGGAGAGGCTGAGCCTCACCGGTGGCCAAGAGAACCTTCGGTGAGCTCGTTGAAGCTCACCCAACAAGTCATCGGCGACCGGCAGTGGTGGCCAATGGCGGCGGCGATGGAAGAAGAAGAGAAAGGAAGAAAAACAAGAAGGAAAGAAGAAGAGAAAAGAAAAAAAAAATTCTGTTGGCATGATTCTGAAATTGTTACTGGGAATAAAGAACCAACTTTTTTTTAATTCTCAGTTCTATTCCAAATCTATTCTCAAGAACAAATTTGTTTTCGAGAATAAGTAATTTACCAAACAGATTTCTGTTTCAAATCTACGTTCGGGAACAAAAGAACAGAATCAAACACTATTTGGCCGGTTGCCAAACGCGCCCTAATTGTCATTTGTCCTTACAAGCATATGTGGCTTCATGAGACACAAATCCTTAAGTCGCTAAAAGCACCAGAAGTTTAGTGCGATACATGTAGATATCTGGTTTTAAAAGCGGCAAAAGAAGGGTCTGTAGCGTGGACATATAAGAAACAAGCAGATTACTCTTACCTTTTCTTGTCTTTTTCACGAGCACAATAGATACCGCAAGAGAGATTATTGCTGCAGCAGAAACTAACCCTATCAAGGTTGCTAACACCTTTTTCCTCGAAAGAAATCCTTTCTTCTGAAATTCAGCTGAAAGGAGAAACTTTTAGTCGATCTATCATATAAGACTGACCGTGTGACTGCAATCACATAATAGCAGTGGCAAAAATTTAAGCAAATTAGAATGTCCTACTGATTTTCCTTTCTAGGATTACCTAATACAAGTGCATCCACGCGCACGAATAAGTCTCTTCCTCCACCTGAGATGTGTCTTGTATCCATCAAGTCTCCATACCACATCAAGCATCCTCTTCCTCCTCTCGTAAAATCTGTATCTGCATAGGCCGTGCATGAACAATTCCTCATGCATACACTTTCGCACTCCCTCAAAGTCATATTCTTGTCAAAAGATGCGACCGAAGTGTCTGGCACTTTTACGTCAGCTACTTTTACGAACCCTTCATCATTCTGGCAAACTGATTCTTGATTCTTCCTGATGCACCCACCTGAACTGTCTCTCATGCTCCAATCGTTCGGGGACTTAGGGGTAAACCCAGGCAGGCAGTTGCACTCAATTTGGTCCATGCTATCGGAATGACAGTTTCCATTGGCACCACAATGCCCATAGGAGTCACATTGGTCCTCTGGTTTGGTGAAAAAAGTGACCCACTCGCTCTTTCTTTCGACCCACGTGAACAGTTGCACGATTCCGGACTCTTGAACCACTCCCCTCACATAGATTGACGAGTTAAGAACATTTGACAATAAGATGGCCTCATCGGCATCAATTATGATGCTAAAGTTGAAATATGAGGACTCGCCTACAGCCGGGATCACATTCAATCTGACTCCGTTCCAGGGGCTTGGTTGCCACAACGGAACCTTATTTTTGTACAAGGTTAAGTGCGGGAAACCACTGGGGTTGATCATGTGACAAGCCGTTCCTGTTCCAGGGTCATCCTGAGACTTCCAAGACGTAAGGATTCTATTTAGGCCACTGGTGCGGTTGAGCCCGAGTTTCATGGAGGGGAGCAAAGTATCGGTTGGATGGTCGAAACTCTGCCAAAGGACTGAACTCTTTTTGCCATCCTGAAACAGAACAAGATTACCCGTATCCAAAAGTTGAGCTACGCAGTCACTCGCCACCAAAGATAATGAAAGATTGCTACCCCAAACAGAGATGCTTCTCTTTGTGCCGTAGAGTATGAGATTCCCCAGCTTGTCGATAACAAGATGTCCCGAATTATCTTTGACAGGGTTGTCCTGGTTGGCGACCCACACGATCGTTTTCATGGGAATTTTGTTATACCATAACCTTAAGTACCTATGGCTAGAATTGCCGGGGCTAAAGAAGCCAAGAGCAAAATCTCCACCACTGGAGATCAACACATCACCATCTCTCATAGAGCTTTCTCTAGTAATCAGGTCAGTGGAAATGCACACTCTGAAAAGAACTGATGATATAATTAAATGGAGAAGATTGCTATGCCAATTCATGAGAGTATGAAAAGTAGACAATAGCATATGCCAAATTGCAGTAATAATGGGGATTTCGCTATTTCTGGCAGCTTTTTCTTGCCGTTTCTTCTGATGGGTGTTCACTTTTATAAGAGAAGCAAATTAAGAAGAAGAAACTATGTGATGCATCAAAGTCTTGACCGCATGGAATATTTGTTCCCTCCAGTCAATCTTGATATCCCTTCTTTGGTTCCAACGCTTTGAATTCCAGACGACCTGTCACAAGAATGAAGTAGGTAATTATTGTAAGGTGGTAAAGGTAAGTTTAACTGATACAAAATAGGCTCTGATCAACCACGAGAGCAAAACTTTCCTGGAGATCAAAAGATCATCATCTATGATGTATTTTCCCTACTAATCAAGGCAGAGGAAAGGCATACTCATGAGCAAGGACAGTAAAAAGATAAATTGCAGAATAAGATGAGGATTTCACCTAATCAAAAGATCAAAAGATCATCATCTATGATAGAATTTTCCCTACTAATCAAAGCAAAACTTTCCTAGAGATCAAAAGATCATCATCTATGATAGAATTTTCCCTACTAATCAAGGTAGAGCAAAGGCATACTCAGGAGAGAGGACAGTTAAAAAAATTGCAGAATAAGATGAGGATTTCGCTCAATCATTACTCAGCAACTTCTATAGCATTAACTTTATTTGGTGTATTTCGTGTTTAACTCTAGGAACGCTTTTCATTATTTTCAAACTGTATGGCTTTTCTGTGGATCCACATGCCTCAACCTGAGACAGCCAGTCGCAATATGAATCCGACATCATCGTAACAGAGCACTTCTCATTGTAGCTAAAGTGACCCGGCTCATGGGTGAACTGTACACTAAAACAAGAAAATGTTGGATGACTTGATCAGCATCAACCTGTCGGCTTTATACATTTTTTCCATGCTTTGTCTTTGTTGTCTGTTGAATCTGATTACATCTTTGCACCCTGTTCATTTTTTATCCAATTTTTATCCATTCACTACGCTGAACAAGCAAAATTTTCAGACAAGTTGTTATGCAGGGAATGAGGTCCGTGGAATTTTTCACTTCTTAAAATATGTTGAAGTATCTCACATCGCTTGATAATAAGGCATATAAGTTCTTTATATATATGCGGTCTTCTTCACATATCAATTTAAGTTTGTATTTTGTAAAGCATCTTAAATGATATTTTATGGTGTAGCCTTAGTTGACATAAGATGACTCGATGACTTCAAACTTGTGATTAACTTTGCAACTGCAGGTTTTTCAAGTAAAATATAAACCTTAAGTCGACAAACATTGGCGAATTTCCCAACCACTGACAGAACACGATAATCATATACTTCATCCTGTAATTGCAACAACAGCAAACGACTTTGTTCATGTGTAATATTTTGACTTTTCAAAGGTGATGGGACCCACACCGAAAAAAAGAAGAAGAAAAGGAAATGTTGACTTAGTCAACAAAGGTAGCAAGAGTGGGCTCGTTATGAAGAGGCCGAGAGCTTGAGCGGCCGAGAAACAGAGAAAGAATGGGAAAGGAGGAAAAAAGTGAAAGAAGAAGAAGAAAGGGGAAAAGAAAAAAGGGATTGCGCGTTTGCACCGCGGGGACCTTGTCAAGACGAATCAACTATGTATTGCAATGTCCGGTAAGTACTCGCGCCCATCGTTCTTCCAATCAGAGTAGTTTCAGACACATGGCTTGAAATTCGGACTTATTGAAAATTCGTGCGGCGAACTCTGATTTTGAAATTATTGAGCTACGTAATAGTATAGAAATAATAGTTTAGGGTGTTGCGAAACTATAACATTTTACGAAAATTGATTTGAACTTATAGTTTGTCTGGAACAAAATTTTGAAGTTTCCCGCGCGTGGTGAATAGTGCACGTCTAGCAAATTTGGGGCCATATTTTCTCTGTTCTCGGCTTATTTTGGAACGGTTGAGTTGGGATCCTTATAGTATGTTGAAAGAGCTTTTTATTGACCGTAACAATTATTGACCGTAACAATGTTTGGAATGGGGTTCGGTAGAGAAAGTTACAACGTGACCAAGTTTCGTGCTTAAGCTCTACACATTGTGGATGGCTTGAATAATCTCTTTGCGTATGTGATTTTTTAGCACATGGGTGCCGTTTTATGTGTAGTTTAGTTGAGCCATTATTGAGATACCATTTTACTTGGTTTTGACGCTATTTCTCGCTTATATAATAGGAATGTGAGTTCATTGATTTAAGTGAGCTTTGTTGTTTGGTATGGAGTATATCCAGGTGAGTGATGCTATCTCTTCTTTGAGTTTGTAAAATTCATATTTCAAAATACTATGGATTATATATATATATATATATATATATATATATATATATATATATATATATTATCAATTAGAAATGACATTATTGTTGCATAAAAGTGAAATCGAACATTTACTACCCTATTGATTTTGAAATGTCATGATAAAGCATTTTTGAAGATGACTCATGAGTTGATTATTATGCAATGAATGGAGAAAATTCTTCATGAAAATAGTTCTTTTGTTGCATGTTATACATTTTGATGCAAGCCTAGAGTAGGCTTTCTCAAACAGTAGGATCGGGAGAGTGACTCGCATATGGGAAACAAGACAAATAGAAATTTCAGCACTGCGCAAGCTTAGGAGAACAGTCGTATCTTTGTCGATACAGAT
Organism: Eucalyptus victrix; assembly: GCA_016097545.1. Lineage (NCBI taxonomy): Eukaryota > Viridiplantae > Streptophyta > Magnoliopsida > Myrtales > Myrtaceae > Eucalyptus > Eucalyptus victrix. Next base: position 56,211,065 of record CM027839.1, on the reverse strand, counting down.
CGGATACCTGATTCCAAAGCCAAATGACAAAGACTTCTGGATCTACAATTTCTATGTTTTGGGTTTTCTGAAATAAGCACTGTAGGATGGTCGAAATTGGGTTGGAAATAACGAACATAATATGAAAAGATAGAAACTCCATTGGTTGCTCTTCTAGGCCTCCAAGGAAGTTGAGGGGGCACCGATTCTTCTAGATCGATGACTGCAACTCTTCAAGGATGCAGATTTCAAAAGCTCTGACTCTTTAAGGACGGAGTGAAAACTCTTCTAGGTTTTCAAAGGGATGAACTCTATATGGTTCACGATACTTGCTTCAAAGCAAAGTTTTTTTTCATTCATCAAAAGTCGTTCATCTTCTACAATAAATTGGGCTTATATCATTAAAGAAATAAAGACGGAGCATTGAAACTAGAAGAAATAAAGACAGAACATTAAAACTAAGAGAAATAAAGATAGAACATTAAAATAAGTGGAAATAGTAAAAGCATAACGTCTTCATGGCAAGGTGTCTTTCCAACTTCCGGGATGGACTCAAGATGTCGATACGGCTTCTCAGTTTCGTCAAGCTTGAATGCGGGCCGATCTTCTTGGTCAAGAGAGCTGGTCTTCAATGCGGGCTGCATCATCCTCCCCATTTTTAAAAGATTCGTCCTCGAATTCTCACCATCATCATCAGAAGAATCTCCCACCCTACTAGGTGCCAATGTAATCTTCTTGCCTCAAAATTCAAAAGAATATGTATTTCGATAACCATCATGCATAGTTCCCTTATCGAATTGCCATGGTCGACCAAGAATAATGTGACTAGCATCCATCAGCAAAACATCACACCATATCTTGTCAGTATAAATAGAACCAATGGATAGATTGACAAGACATCATTTTGAAACAGTTACCTCAGCACCTATCTTCAACCACAACATTTTATAAGGCATAGGGTGCGTTTTTAATTCAAACTTCGGCTTGTTTGCCGCTACTTCAGAAATTATATTCTCACAACAACCAGAGTCAATAATTAATTGACACACCTTTCCCATGATTGTGCAAGCAGAATGAAAAATATTGGTACGCAGCCACCCATCTCCAGTGTCGTCTCGAGGAGTAAGAAAAATTTTCCTGACCATAAGAATTTTGCCAGTGTCAACATGCACTATTTGTTCATCATCCGCATCTTCTTCATCATTGTTCAACTCCTCTTCAAGTGGATCCTCAGCATTCTCATCAGAATCATCATTCACCAAAAAGGCTTTACCGGCTGGTCGATTCTTATTGATTCAACAATTGCTAGCACAATGACCCAACTCCCCACAAGAATAGCAATGTATTTCGGGCGTAGCAGGTTGCTTTGAAACATGGGGCTGAGTAGAAGGCTTACTAGCAGATTACTGTCTCTGAGAACGAGAGCGCTCTATTTTGAGTGCCCATTGGTGTGCATCTCCTAAGTCCCAAATGTCGAGGACTTCCAAGGCGTCTTGAATGTAAAATTGAAGACCGTTCAAGTATTTTTTCACAAGCACATCCTTTGGGTCCTGGATACTGTTACGAATCACCAACTCATTGAATTCATTGGTGTATTGGACCACCGTTCGTGTACCTTGTTTTAGATTTAGGTACTGTTGGTAGAGCTCTCTCTTATATCCTTTGGGAAGAAAATATTTTTGAATCTTGCCCTCCATCTTTCTCCACAAAGTCACTGGTGCTTTGCCAACGGCTTGGCGAGTTTGTTTTTCACGTCTCCACCAAGCAATCGCCTTGCCTCGGAATCGCATAGCAATGATCCCAACTCAGCGATTCTCCGAAAAATTTCGATGCTCAAACACCTCATTCACAAGTATTAGCCAATCAACAATTTCATCAGGAGACTTAGTACCTGTAAATTCTGGAACATCTTTCTTGACTTCCTTTTCCCAATCTGGCTCACGAATATGTTGTAAACGATGTCGAACATGCCTCCGACTGTGAATAGATTGAACACTCTCCGAAGAGGAAGAGTCACCATGGGAATCTTTAGTCCTGGAACAGGGTGGAGAATTATTTGCTTCAGCCCTCAATCACTGAACTTCTTGTGTCAATTTGTCAATTTGTTGTTGCATATTCTCAGCGAGTGTGTGCAATTCATCGAGGGGAAGGGTTCTGCCGCCATGACGTCTAGCTTGTCTTGGAGGCATTGTCCTCTCCTCCAAAGCTCTGATACCAAATGATGCAAGCCTAGGCTTTCTTAAACAATAGGATCGGGAGAATGACTCGCGCACGGGAAACAAGATGAACAGAAATTTCAGCACTGCACAAGCTTAGGAGAACAGTCGTATCTTTGTCGATACATATTGGATTGACCTGATTCCAAAGCCAAATGAACAAAGACTTCTGGATCTACAATTTCTATGTTTTGGGTTTTCTGAAATAAGCACTATAGGATGGTCGAAATTGGGTTGGAAATAACGAACAGAATATGAAAAGATAGAAACTCTGTTGGTTGCTCTTCAAGGCCTCCAAGGAAGTTGAGGGGGCACCGATTCTTCTAGATCGATGACTGCAACTCTTCAATGATGTAGATTTCAAAAGCTTTGACTCTTCAAGGACGGAGTGAAAACTCTTCTAGGTTTTCAAAGGGATGAACTCTGCAAGGTTCACGATACTTGCTTCATAGCAAAGTTTTTTTTTTTTTTTTCATTCATCAAAAGTCGTTCGTCTTCTACAATAAATTGGGCTTATATCATTAAAGAAATAAAGACGGAGCATTGAAACTAGGAGAAATAAAGACAGAACATTAAAACTAAGAGAAATAAAGACAGAACATTAAAATTAGTGGAAATAGTAAAAGCATAACGTCTTCATGGCAAGGTGTCTTTCCAACTTCCGGGATGGACTCAAGATGTCGATACGGCTTCTCGGTTTCGTCAAGCTTGAATGCGGGCTGATCTTCTTGGTCGAGAGAGCTGGTCTTCAATGCAGGCTGCATCACATTTGGGTTCGTGAGGAATTGAAAAAGACATTGTTTAAAATAATTTGAAATGATTATTTGTAAATGCCTTGATCAAATGCTTTGTGAAGGAACTACCAAAAGTTATGGGTATAAATTTGAGAAATGCTTTAAGAAACAAATTTTGTTTGATGAATTGAGTTGCAAAAATTGATTTGATTTGGTTTGTGAAATTGGGGTATGAGATGGATTATGGTTTTGATTGTGAATTTGTTTTATGAAACGATACGAGAAATGCTTTGTAATATATATATATATATATATATATATATATATATATATATATATCGGAGGAACCGAATTATGAAATGTTATATGATTGGTTTGTAAATGTATTGTGTATTATGAGTCTGATTATGGATTAAATTTCTAAATAGTGGAGGATGTGAGTTTAGTGATCAATATTGCTATGAGCCCAATAAGGGAATTGTGGGTGTACGCATACTAGTCTAGGATATTCTTGTGGGTTGAGCCATCGGCTAATAATAGGTGAAGACCTAACCAGAGGGGAATCTTAGGGTCTACATAGTAATATTTATGTTTCTCCAAATTTCCGTTCTTTTGTTCCTCGGAGTAAAAAAGAACAAAAACCCGTTTGGTAAAATTTTTGTTCCCAGGAACAATTTCTCTATTTTTTTGTTCTTAGGAACAGATTTGGAACAGAAACAAGAAAAAAAAAATAGCTTCTTGTTCTTGGGAACAATTTCTAGACAATTATTTATTTATTTGTATTTTGTTCTTCTCTCTTGTTATGGCCACCTCCAACCACTGACCGTCGCTCGCCATCGCTGCCGCTGGTCACTGCCAATCATCGACACCATTGGCCGCCTCCAATCGTCGGCGGCGGCGAAGGGCAGCAGTCGATGGTCGGCAATCCGTGAACAAGAATAAAAAACGAAAAAATACAAAAAAGAATCTGTTTCGTACCAAACACATTTCTATTCTTTTTCTATTTCAAGAGTAGAAATTTTGTGTAGTTACCAAACATCTTAACTCAAAAATTGTTCCCCAGAGTAGAAATAGAAAAGAATTATTTCTGAAAAGAAACTGTTCCCTAGCCAAGAAGTGTTGCCATGCACACCCTTAGTCATCTTATCACCATGTGTTGTGTCGTGACTATGGTTTGATATTGAGCAAAGGATTGGTCGATGGGTGCATCATTGACATGTGGTTTCATATGATATGGATCAATGAAGTAGATTATTGATGTGTGGCATGAGATCAACCAATGGAATGGACCATTGGCGTGTGAACTGATGAGATTGATTATTGGATTGGACCATTGATATTTGTTATGATATTATTGATTTAACAAGTGTTTTATGATATGTAGATGATTATGTTAAAGTAATATAACCTGGTTTTATCTAGTATGTGTATTATATTTTGGATTTGGGTTAAATGAATTGTAGTTTGGTTTCATAAAGTGCATAGGGGATGCTTGATCTACTTAGAGGAGATATGCACTACTTACTAAGCTATGGTTGCTTCCCCTTTATTAATTTATTTTTTAAAATCTTTTTAGGTTCTTCAGTTAGCAATGAGTAATACGAGAGTGACAACGATGAAAGGATTTTCCGGAGAATAATTTTTGGTGGTTTGAGGCTACGTCTTTTGAGTAGAAGGACAATCTTATCATCTCCATTCTTAATGGTTTTGGGGGTGTGGCAATTCATGCCACTTTCTTTGGTTCCTAATGATTTAGACTATAGACAACTTGTCCCAACTAATAAGTGGGTAATGATCACAAGGTAGTGCTTCTTGCTATGTTGGCCTGCCAGTTAGGGGAATTCTTTAGTTCACTGATAAAGAGTACGATAAAATTCCAATCTAGGAGGTTTAGGACAAAAGAGGTGCTGGTTGCCCGTTTGTGTGAAGCTAGGCAATTAGATTAATGATAGAAAGTTAGGTAGAATAGAGGTTTGTGGTTGAGTCAAGTCAACAAAAAACTCTTTTTTCTCTCCCTATCTTCTCTCTCCATTTTCTTGTTCAACCTTTAATCATAGGGGAACCCTCCTCTCCATCTCTCCATTTAGATTTGGGAACTTTTTTCTCCTAATCTAGTTCTAATTAAAAAGTCTCGACTCTCCCAATCTAATTCTAGATTTGGGATCTATCCTCCCTCGATCTAGGTTTGGAAGTTTAATAAATATGATTGTGGGGATTTGATACATCTCTAGTTTGTCTATGTCTAGGTCCTTTGCCTCCAGCTTCAATGGTGATTGCAAGAGTTCTGGCGTCTCATTGACCCATGAAATTTTATTCTTCCAGATGTTAGCTATGTATTTGTTTAACCTATTTTGGTCATGTCCTTACGATAATGGTGTAGAGGAAGCCGAATGTAGGAGCGACTATCAACTGACAATGTCATAATTATTGGAGAAGGTTCTTCCAATATGTGCTCATCATTGATGAATATATGAAATCCAATGATTGGCTATCGATATTTTAATTGATGGATTCATTCTTGTGGAATTAATGTGGGCTTTTTTTTTTCCCCTGAATTTGGCTAGGTTTGTTTTGACTTGTTTTGCCATGAAATTTAAGTATTCACGATATATCTATTTGAGTTATGAATATAATTTTCTTTCGATAAAAGAAAGTCATAACAAAGCTCCATTTCTTTCCGCCTCCCTTTAAATTATTTAGAAACCATTACCTTTTACCTTAATTTGACAAAAAACTTAACTATTATTCCACTTATCTAACATTGATTTTACAAAAGAATATTTTGAAATTGCTTTGATGTAATATGTAAAGAAGTCATGTCTAGTTAACTATATATGTTGACTAATAATATAAATTGTGAAATCTTTTAATATATAAGCCATTTCTTATGTATAAGCTAAATGTAAATACAAATACAGATATTTATATTTATATTTATCACATCCCAATTCCTAGCAGAAAAGGGAGATGATATGGCTGTCTTTCCATCGGGAGGATAAAGCTTTAAACCACTTAAAATCCAATTCCCAAAAGTCCCCCTTAATTTCGCTCTCGTTCTATTGACCACTACCTAAGGAACTTGAAAAGATTAAGAAGGAAATGGGTGAGCAACCACAGCTCAATTAGTAATGCATCTCTTCCAAGTGGATTAAACATTCACTCTACACCTTTACAAAACAATATTAAAATTCATTTGTCTTGATAGTTCAGTCCACTTATCAATTTCATCAATTACACGTCTAGGGTCCTTCTATCAACCAATCTTTTGGTCAATATACTACTATTATCATGAGACAACGTTTGGTGATAAGGCAATTAAGATTCCTTCCTTGGCAAGGTCTCCACCTACACAATTGGTGCCTTGGTCCAAAAGAATATCCTAAATTAGTATTTATATCCATAAGCCCCTCAATAGGCTCATAGTGATATTGAGCACCAAACCAACATCCTCTAATTTTACGAATCAAATCCAGAATCAATATTAACAATTGATTCTTCAAAAAAAAACAAAACACATTAAATTTCTCAACTCCTTTCATCAATCAAGATACGTTTCACAAACAAACATATAAACTTTCTCAACTTGGCTCGACCACCAAAAATACTTTATATAAAATATTTCTCAAGTCATTTCGGAACTCATTTCTTAAACCAGAATTCATTTCACATACCATTTTACAGTCCATTTTGTAAACCAAGTTTGCAAATTATATATATAGAACAATTTGCAACACATTTCGTAAAACATTTTTCAGACCATTGATAAATACAAAAAGAAAGTAAATGCCCAATCCATTTTCTTATGCAATTAATATGTCATTCATAACTCATACTATTTATAATCCATTTCACTTCGGAATATATGAGTTTACAAACTCAATATATATATATAGCACCACTCATCTCGTAATGCGCAAACCAAAGAGCACGTAGTGTTATGAGCGGACAATTTCGTAATCCTAGCAATTAAATGAGAATGAACATCAAAATTAAGTAAAACATTACATCGACTATGAAATAATTAAACTATGCCTAAATACTAACAAAACGATTCCTATGCACTAGCAAATTGCTCACTTGAAGTGATTATTCAAACTTAAATACAATGCGAAACTCGTGCACAAAAACCTAAAATTTCACTCTGACTAAACCGTTGCTTTAAATCAACTCCCATCAAAACTCATAGCTTTGTGACGCCTTAATCCACAATTTCCATGAAATCTCAAAGTTCAATCACTCAAAAATCAGATTTAACGACTCAAATTTCACGAAACTTTGAATTTGAGCCTTAACCCCAAAAATTACTCTGATTAGACAAACGAGAGGTGCGAGTACTTATTAGTCGTTGCAAATTGAAGTTGAATCGGCTTTGTGACACATCCGTGGCATGTACGCACAACGACCCCTTTCTTTCTTTCCCTACTTTCTTTTTCTGTTCTTTCTCGGCTGCGCATGCTCTTGGCCTCTTCTTTTCCGTCTATAACGGGCTGAATGTCCATTCTTCTTCTTTCTTTTTCTCTCTTGTGGGCCCCACCCTTTGACAAGTCAAAGTATCACAATATTTGTGCATTACTGATCTTCACTAGAGATGAGGAAGAATAAGGGTGTTGTATAATTTGATTTCGACAATAAACGATGACAATGATTTTGGGGAATGGGTTGGTTCATGCACCAAATAGATTCCACTTATTCTTGTCATTGCTTTTCTCAACAAGTTGTGTGCTCTAGACTTCTCTCAGTTAAACTTCAGAGAAGCCACCCCACCAGTTGGGCAATCAACACCCAGATTGTACGTTTAGTTAGTGGACAAATGCCACATTCCTTCATCGTCTTATTTTCTACTTGTCTTCTTATTTTCCATCACTTTAGCATATTTAGAGTTAACTCTAACCATATTTTCTCTGGTAAAAGACAGAAAGGTCGAGGTACAGGAACACTGCTCCAGATAAGAAATATGTGAAAGGGAAAATTGTGCAATACCTGTATATTTTTGTGTGCGATAATGAAGAGTAAATGAGCAATAGGCTTTATTAGATGACAAGATTAATAAAATACCAATTATAATCAATTGGAGATATGCACGATCAAGAGAGTCATATGCAGAGACGTGTTGAAAATTGAAGGAGATATTTTAATTATCTCTGACAACACTGATCTTTTCCCATGTAAGGAGTTTGCTTGATAACTGTAAATGATCACCTCTTATTTGCCGCAATTTTTAGGATTCCAACTCAGGGGTGGTATTCGTTTTTGATTTGTTACAGCTATTAATCTATTATGGGAGAAATAATCTGATCATCCCCTTTTCTTTTTAGTTCACAATAATGTATCATTTTGCCACATTTTAGAAAAGCTAAGATTATTAGCCCATAGTTCCAATAAAGCTAAGATCATTTTGGCACTAGATGACTCATAACTTAGCCCTTAGTTCCAATAAATATTTTTAGTAATTATTGATGTAATGTTTGCTTTGCACTATTTTCCCCTGAATTTCTAATTATTTTTGCCTTTCTGTTCGATTATTCTAAATATGTGCTAAAGTACAATAGGCACTATGGGGTGTCAAAAACAACACCCGACCCTTACAAGTGTATGGATAATGCGTGGCCATCCTTCTTTCTAAAGAACGTGACCTCAAATGCAAACCATTGTATACATCAATCTATCTAATTGATAAGACTATGAGTTGATTACAAAATTATAATTTTTATAATCCATCAAAACAAATTTGTATATCTCCAACTCAACTAAGCCTAGCAAAAATCATGTCAGACATGCATTTAACTATTTTGACTCATGCCTAAAATTCAACTACCAAAATTTCCCATCGACATTGCTCGTTGTACTTGCTAGTAGCTGATGAACCTGAAAATGATTTGGAATGAACCGTTTGAGCAAACATAACTCAGTTAGTAGTACAAATCTCTTCTAAGTAGATCGAACATCCATATGTATATTCATAAAACTATATAGAAATTTAATAATCTAAAATCCAATATTAAAAAAATATAAAAAATGAGATATACCTTTTTAATAGAGACTTTGTACATATATTATGGTCAACATGAATAGTGAAATATGGAAATACTCTTTCAATTTACGATAATAATTTAAACATCAATAGTCAAATCTATTGATCAATTTCTATCAAACTATACATCAAATGTCTATTCCATTGACTAGTCTTGTATGCTCATTATTCAACTCAAGGATTTAAAGGTGGCTTCCATCAGACCCAGAAGGTCATGTAGTACTTAGTCCTTGAGAAGTATATATAACAATAGTACAAGGTTCTAAATGAGGCTTTCATAGGACTCACATCACCATATAACACTTAATCCTTGACCACAAGGTTCTAGAGGTAGCTCCCACAAGATCCATATTATCATGTGGCGTTTAGTCCTTATTAACATATATCAATAATACAGGATTTTAGAGGAGACTCCCATGAAACTCGTGTTAATGTGTAGCACTTAGTCCTTGCCTTGACAAGTACACATACCCATAAACCAAACGCCTCACTTAGTTTACAACGATAATGAGTATCAAACTATCATCTTCTGATAATTGGCTAATCTAATAAAAAAATCCATATCTTAAATCAAAATACATTTCACAAATCAAAACTATATCTTTTCACAACATAACATCTTTCATAAACCGGGTTCCCAAATCAATATATACATTTTTAATCCCTTTCCTAAAGTATTTTCCAAGCCAAGTCATAATAATTCAATTCACAACCATTTTTAGAGGTGCTTCACCATGCCATTTCAAAATAATTAAAAGGGTAATAAATAAGTGATCCAAATTTATGCAACAATTATGCTTTAAACATCACTTGTTCCCTTTTCATAAATATCATGCTATGACCTGTCTTCCATTCATGAGCAAACGCACTTGTAATCATATCAACTAAACAAGAAATAATATCAAAATCAAGTAAAGTATTACCTTCAATACGAATCAACTAAACTAAGTTTGATCATTGACAAAATGAGTCCTACATGCCAACAAAATGCAAAAGCTTGCCTAAAGCAGTTATTCAAAGTTGTAACGTAGAGTACAGTGCAAAACTTTAAAAATTTACTTCAACTTGTTAGGGAAATCATTTATGATGTTTTGAAGATGACAAAATAAATGAAAGGCTACTAACATGTTTAATGGTTAAGTAATAGACCACGCAGATAATAGAACATGTAAAGGATATTGTCAAAGTCTGAAGACGGCCAGAAGACATAACATATGCCCAAAGTATATTATGAAGATTTCCAGACTTTTGTGTCGAAGTCTGAAGACTGCCAAACTTTAGTGTCAAAGTCTGTTCTATATCAGAAGTCTGCTCACTCTAACAAATTCCAGACTGAATGTGAATGATGAACCAGAAGATAAACTCTATGTTGGAGCTGAACTTATTCAGACGGTGTTAAGACCTTAAAGCTAAATCTGTTCAGAAGCAGAATATGTTCAGACTCAGATTGCAAAGTCTATCGCACTCAAACTTAGATTGTAAAGTCTATTGCTCTCAGACATTACATCAAGAACTCGATAGAACGTAACTCAAGCCCAATCATATAATGGCTAGTGATCTGGTTTGGATTCAACATCAAGATTGATTTGATTGATTCAATCTAATTGATTGACGATTGGATATTGAAGACAAGAACTTTCTATACGAAGAAGCTTCACTTATGGAAACTAAGATTTCGTTTGTATGGGCAATTGGAATCAATTTGGGATTCTACCTTTGTCACTCAACGGCTACCAAATCTTTTAGATACAGAGCTGTCCAATGGGTATATTGGAAGATGATTCTCCGGGATACTGTCCAACGGGTAGTTTGGAAGTGGAGGAGTATTTAAGGAGATCATGGACCGATGAGCAAGTAAGAGACGGAGCGTAGAATTTATAATTCCAAAGTCTGAGTGACCTTCAATCATATACTTGTCTCTTGAGAGCTTAAATGTTTGTGATTGTGAGAGAAATACCAAAAGAGTGACTTAGTGAGATAGTGTGATCTACTAAGTATTTGCACTCGAAATTGTAATCTCTTGTTGATTGCATAGTGGAATCCAGCCAAGAAGGCTGTTAGTGTAGGAGAGTGGACGTAGGCTTGGATTAAGCCGAACCACTATAAATGTTGTATTCTTATTCTCTTCCTTAACTCCTTTGTTTGAAGTTTATTTTATTCCGCATATATTTGCCAAGATTTATCTTAAACACCTATTCACCCTCTCTAGGTGTTCATACTAGCACTCTCAATTGGTATCAAAGCCAAGTGCTCGGTTTATAAAAGTGTTTTTACTTTTGAGCTAAAGATTCTTTATGGCTAGTTTGTTGGCACCAGGACTTATGGAAGGACAAAGCAACACAAGGCCACCATATTTTGATGGAAAGGAATACGACATGTGAAAGAATAAAATGAAAGCATTCCTAAGATCCAAAGATCCCTTGCAATGGGATGTTATGGAAAGAGGAATCAACCCCATTACTGCGTCCACATCAAATAAGAATGGCAAAGATAAAGAAACCAAACCCCCCGCTCCTATGTCTTGGATGGAGATGTCCAAAAGAGAAACGCTTGATGCAAAAGCTATTTATTCTTTATATTGCGCTTTGTCTTTTACTGAACATAACAGAATCTCTTCATGTGAAACAGCAAAAGAAGTTTGGGATAGACTTCATGTTACATATGAAGGGACCGATCGTGTAAGAGAGACAAAAGTAAACTTTCTTCTCGGCAAATATGAATCCTTCAAGATGAAGCAAGGAGAGTCGATTGGAGATATGTTCAACTGTTTTACAGAAATTGTAAATGGTTTAGCATATCAAGGTTAGCCAATTTCTTCCCCAATGAAGGTCAACAAACTCTTGCGAGGTCTCTCAAAATATTGGAACCATGTCAAGACCTCAATCCGAGAGACTCAAATGATTATGCCACTCTCCGTTGATGAATTGATCGGCACTCTTCAATCCTATGAAGTGGAACAAATCAACGATGAAGATCCCGAAGCTAAGAAGTCCATTGCGTTAATATCTAATGTTGTTTTTGATGAAACAGACTCAGAAAATGACATGGACGATGAAGAACTTGCCTTTATGGTCAAGAAATTCAAAAAGTTGAGTAGAAAATGAAGGAAATTCGATGGAAGAAAATACAAGCAGAATGGCCAGAAAGGAACAATAAAAGCATATGATGAGCAAGGAAATTTATGCTTGATGGCACATTCAGAATTTGAGTCTGACTCAAACACAGACTCAGAATTAAAGTTTGACTTAGACACAGACTTAGAATCCGATGAGGAAATCGAGGTAAGTCATTCAAAAATTCCTCTCAAAGTTTCAAAGTATATAAAGAAGCTTTGCTCAAATCTCAAATCTTCTCTTAAAAGGATTTTCGAACTTAAAAATGAGAATTCTCGACTTAGGCAACAAGATCTTTCTCAAAAAGAAAATTTTTAAATTGTGCAAAAAGATTTTCTACAAACAAAAGAAAATCGAGATTTGCTTGTTAAAGAAAATGATTCTTTGAAGAAAGAATTTTCAAATATTTCGACAAGATTTTCAAATGGATCAAAAACATTAGAGCATATTCTTTCTAAACAAGTTCCTTACTATAATAAGTCAAGACTTGGTTTTAACAAGGAAAATAATTTTTTAATTGATTTTCCTAAAGTAAAAGAGAGACTTAGACAAAGACCTTCAAAGGCATTTTAGAAAAATCATTTTCAAAAAGTGTTTGTAAAACCCGTTGGTCAAAATGCCCCCGAGTGTTTAAATTATGGAGATTCGGAACACTTTGAAAAATATTGTCCTAAAGTCTAGAGACCTATTAAGAAAGATTGGATAAAAGTAGTATATTTTGCTAACTCTCATGGACCCAAGAAAAAATGAGTACCAAAGAAAAGATGAGTTATTTTTGCAGGATATAAAGAAGAAAGAAGAAAGAGGATTTGGTAAGGAATTTTTTATTCTCAATTTGATTTGGGCAATAATTCTCATTATGCTTGATATTTGATATATCATTGGTTGATTGAGATTTTATAATGATCATATTTTGCTTTATGGAAGAAAGAATCGTATGATTTGTTTTTGTGATTTGTGAGTTGAGATTTGATTTAACACATGTGATTATTTGAGATAATTCAGATTATTTTGTCTAATTTTATACTCTCAGATTTAATCATATTTTGCAAAGTGAAAATCTGTTTTTCGTGATGACGCAAGATATTCTTAGATATTCAAAGATTTCATTCTCCCTCATTTTATTGTGCTTTGACTAAGTGAGAATTTATTTTTAAAAATATCATTGTGCATAATATTCTTTCTTTGAATACTTTGTTACGATGAATTAAGAAAGAATATTTGATTATGGAGAATTTCATATTTACTCTAACGTCAAGAAAGGATCCAAATTGATGGATACCAAAAAGGGAAATGAGTTGATTGCAGGAAATTCTTTAAGGGAAGGATGATTGCGAATTTACGTAAATTTTGGTGCAATCAGAAAATATCTCCTGCGACAATTGGTAATGATTTTTTTAATCAATGGTATATTTGAAACATATACCTTGGGTAAGAGAAATTTTTTTCCTGCCTTGCAAATTTCTACATGCATTTATCATAATTTTGGATGATTGTTTATTATATTGCGAATATCTTTTGTTATAAATATAAGGTATTGTAATTTTGGCACGTGACAGAAATATCTATTTTCCTTTTGCAAAATGCATATCTGAAATTTACGCTCAAAGAAATCTTTTTGATCTTGAAAGATATTACTGCATATTCATGGATATTCTTGCTATATTCTTAGAAGATATATTATATCTAACAAGGTTGATCCGCAAATCAAATGAAGATATTACGTGACATTTTTGCAAAGATGATTATCTATTACACAAGAATTTGCAGAATTTTTGCTTATTGAGGAAACCCCTTATGCATCGTACAAAAGGATAAATAGTTCTGAATTTTAATATTTGATAATTTTATATATGCTATTCAATTTATCTATTTGAAGAAAAGGGTATTATATATCACGTGGATATTATTACAGCTTCTCTGTGCAAAAAGTTTGTTAAGTTTATGCAGGTTGAATTCGAGAAGAGCTTGATCGAAGAAAATAAAATTTTGCCTCGAATTTCAAAATGCAAGTGATCGTTGCAGATGTTGTTGCTACAAAGGAAATACTGAAAAAAAAAAATTGTTCAACAAACAACAATTATTTCTATTCGCAAATATTGTCATGATGACAGGGGGAGAAATCAAATCCAAAAGAAAAAGAAAAGAGTCGTGATCATCTCAAAAAGGCAACAAATTGAGGGGGAGCTTTGATCAATTTTGGAAAAATCTTTTTGAATTGATCGTGATCTTATTATGGATGGAATGAAAGGTAAATGTTCAGAATTTGTTCAAAAAAATCTGGTTAGTGCATCTTTTATTACCTTTTGTCATTAACAAATCTCTTACTGATATTATCAATTTATTATGACAAAAAGTGTACGTGAATTTCATGATGTATTTGTGATTTTTATTGGATATTTGCTGATATATATTATCGAAGTGAGCTATATTGCATATCTTTAATATTCGATTTATAAAAGCTGATTTTGGAAATTATGCAAGACACATTTGTTATCATTTTATATTCTCTACGTGAATATATTGTTATTGCTTTTTAATTATGACAAAAAGGGGGAGAATATGTGAATATGCATATGTGTTGATTGGTTGATATTATCTATGGCATAATATTGAACTGCGATTATTTTTCTATATATTGTTATGCTCAATCTATTTGCTATCTTCTGATATCCTTTGATTTAAATTAATATTTTTAAAAGCATGTTTACAAATCTACATATTCATAGATTGTTTTGTCATCACCAAAAAGGGGGAGATTGTTAGGGAATTCATTTATGATGTTTTGAAGATGACAAAATAAATCAAAGGCTATTAACATGTTTAATGGTTAAGTAATAGAACATGTAAAGGATATTGTCAAAGTCTGAAGACGGCCAGAAGACGCAACATATGCTTAAAGTATATTATGAAGATTTCCAGACTTTTGTGTCAAAGTTTGAAGACTGCCAGACTTTAGTGTCAAAGTCTGTTCTATATCAGAAGTCTGCTCACTCTGACAAATTCCAGACTGAACGTGAATGATTAACCAAAAGATAGACTCTATGTTGGAGCTGAACTTATTCAGACGGTGTTAAGACCTTAAAGCTAAATCTGTTCAAAAGCAGAATATGTTCAAACTCAGATTGCAAAATCTATCACTCTCAGACTCAGATTGTAAAGTCTATTGCTCTCAGACTTTACATCAAGAACTCGACAGAACGTAACTCAAGCCCAATCATATAACGGCTAGTGATTTGGTTTGGATTCAACATCAAGATTGATTTGATTAATTCAATCTAATTGATTGATGATTGGATATTGAAGACAAGAACTTTCTATATGAAGAAGCTTTACTTATGGAAACCAAGATTTCGTTTGTATGGGCGATCGAAATCAATTTGGGATTCTACCTTTGTCACTCAACGGCTACCAAATCTTCTAGATACAGAGCTGTCCAATGGGTATATTGGAAGACGATTCTCCGGGATACTGTCTAACGGGTAGTTTGGAAGTGGAGGAGTATTTAAGAAGATCATGGACCGATGAGTAAGTAAGAGACGGAGCGTAGAATTTATAATTCCAAAGTCTGAGCGACCTTCGATCATATACTTGTCTCTTGAGAGCTTAAACGTTTGTGATCGTGAGAGAAATACCAAAAGAGTGACTTAGTGAGATAGTGTGATCTACTAAGTATTTGCACTCGAAGTTGTAATCTCTCGTTGATTGCATAGTGGAATCCAGCCAAGAAGGCTGTTAGTGTGGGAGAGTGGACGTATGCTTGGATTAAGCCGAACCACTATAAATCTTGTGTTCTTATTCTCTTCCTTAACTCCTTTGTTTTAAGTTTATTTTATTCCGTATATATTTGTCAAGATTTATCTTAAATACCTATTCACCCCCTCTAGGTGTTCATACTAGCACTCTCACAACTAACTCATAACTTCAAATCGATTTGTGTTTGTAGCTTCACAACATCCCGAGCTATCTTTTTCATATAATTTCATAGTTTAATAACTCCAAAATTGGACCGTGTAATTTAAAATTTACATAACTTTGAATTTATGCCTCAATTCTAAAAATTACTTCGATTAAATGAACAAATGACTTGAATCCTATCGACTTTAATCCTATCAAGCATTGCGAAACAAAGTCAATTAGGCTTAGCAAGGTCTTTGAAGCGTCCATTCATTTCTCTTTTCTTTTTTATTTCTTCTTCCTTTCCTTTCTTTCTTTTCTTCTTTTCTTCTTTTCTTCCTCCTCGTTTTGCTGTGCAGGTCCCTTTCTTTTCCCCTTATAATGAGCCTACACTTTTCTAACTTTTTTTTTCCTCTGGTGGGGGCCCTCCCTTTTTTGGCCCGTCAAAGAAGCCAATATGTAATTAGTATGCCTAAATGCGTTTGTCCTCTTATTTATCCTCGAAAGATCGCATCTATTCTTTTTCTTTAGTTTCATCGATTATGGGAGCAGAACTGATACGTCTCGCATGATACCGAACCGTCTGTACTTTTATTGTGAAATAACAAGAAAGGTTTTCATGTATTACTAGCAAAATGACCGTAAGTTGCCCGGTTTGTATATGTTATATTATTCTAAATGTAGTATCAAAATGCATTTTTAAAAGAAAATTCCATGCAAAAGATTATTGCAAAATAAATATTCACATTGATTAAATTCTCCAATAAAGATTATGTGGATCTTTACTTAAAAGTGGGTCTAAACTCCATCAAGTACGCTTTTCTCCAATTAAAAAAAAAAAAAAGTGATCGGAATCTTCACATTTAAGCCATCGACTTGGTTTGGAAATTTTTTGTTTTTCGATTGGCGGATTGGAGAAAAGTTAGCCAGTTAATTTGTGTAAAATCTTCTCGAGAGTAAAATGATTTGTTTCTCTTCTCCATTTGCAATTGCAAGTGATTTGTTCAAGATCATGTTCCAATTCCAGATACGTCCGTTTACTAGTTTATGGAAATTCTTCCTTTCTTTATGGATACCATATGACGTCCTTTTTTCCCCTATGGCAAGAGTTCATGGATATCTCATTATCCATGACCATGTATCGCAAAAAGAGTTACTGGATATTCTGCGGAAATATGTAATTTTCAATTTAGATCTTATAGAAATTTGCAATACTTTTTTTTTCTCTCAAGAATGTATATCTAATCCCTCAATTTATTTTCGAATTAAGAATATGTTCACATATTCCTTCCTTTTCTCGTGATAATTTCATTGCCGAGAGTTGGATACTAGGGCTAGTTTATTTAACATAAAACATACTGTGTCTGAAAAATGTTTTCTGGGATATTCTAGGAAAATTGTTAATTTTCCTTTGTTTAGTTATATGTGATCGAAATTTTTTTCTGAGATCTAGATCTCACTAGGAAAATTATTTTAGGCCCAAAAAATTGAATTTGAAAATAATTTTATATTTATTTTTTCTTTCTTTTCATTTTTCCGTCTTCCTCCCACGGCTGATGAGGGTAGACTTGGCCTGCCTCAGGCAAGGGTGAGCCTCGTCGGCCAAGGGGCAGGTCAAGCTCGCCCCTCATAGGGATATGGCAAGGCTTGTGGCTTTGCCGGCTGCTGCTAAGGCCTAGCGACCGGCAGAGGGAGGAAAAGGGAAAAAGAAGAAGAAAGAAAAAAAAAAAGTAAAGAAAAAGAAAATACTAACAAATTCATATGAGCAATTTTGGGAAGTATTTTTACCTTCTTAGATTAGGGAATTCACTTTTCTAATTTCATACATGAATATTTTCCTTGAAAGGAAAGTGTTATTGGTTGACTAATTATATTTGGTGAATCAAATGTGTGAAAGTTCGGACAACGAATCCCTGGAAAAAAATTTCCATCAAACAAATGCACCTATATTTTGCATTTGTTGATGTTTCAGGTTAATTATTTTTTCCAACTTTATAAATTTTAATTTGGTTGTGTCATAATTATTGGTTAATATTTTTTCACTTACGTTACTATATCTGATAAGCCATATAGACATACCTGTCAATCATTAAGTATGTTTTGGGATAGTAATATTAGTTAAACCTCACCAATTGATGATGGATTATCTTTTTTCGACGAAACTGTATTAGATACACTGAATGGAGATATTGTTATCTCGATTGCTATAAAAAAAAAAGTCCGTCGAAATTGCTTTAATTATTATTTCAATGGGTCCAAGCACATTACCTTTTTTCTGATATTTCTTAGAGAAGCTATACGCGTGTTGAAAATTAATCGAGTTCGAATCAATGTCTATTTGATTGCGAAACCTCTCCATGTAAAATCCCGGCTGCTTGGGCTGCCGCAGTGAGGTGCTCTCACTGTCCAACATTAGAAGCACAGATGACATAGTTGGCCTCTGTTCCGGACTTTGCTGAACGCACAAGAGACCTATCTGGATGCATCTTATAACTTCCGACATAGGAAATGAATCCTCCATTTGTTTGTCTATGAGTTCAATGGCCCTCCCTTGATGCCATAATTTCCATTGCTGAAAGTTGCAGAGTTTTAGGCAATTATAACCGTAAAGAATCAGAATACAGAGTAGAAACTTGGAGCATAAACTTACATGTCCGAGAAGGTTGAGATTATGGTCGTGATGGAGCAATTCTCTGTTCTTCCTGCCACTTATTATTTCTAGGACTGGGACTCCAAAGCTAAAACCATCTGATTTGGTTGAGAAAATTCCGTCTATTGCATACTCTGGTGACATGTATCCACCGCATTACATTTTGGTGCAAAAATACATAGTCAATTACCAAAATATAGCCACTAAATACATGCATCAGAAAAGGGGAAATGTTTAGTATGCTGAGAACTTCAAAGGGTGCTTATTAAGTCCCGACTACACATCTTGTCTTTTCCAGGAATTGATCTCCTCCGAAAGCCCTAGCCATGCCAAAATCTGATATCTTTGGGTTCATCTCACTATCCAGCAACACATTACTAGCTTTTAGATCTCGATGAATTATTCTCAATCTTGAGTCGCGATGCAAATATAGAAGTCTCCTTGCAACACCCACAATGATATCGAATCGCCACCTCCACATGAGAGAATAACCGGCTCTGTTACCAGCAAGTTTTTATGGGGCCAAATTAACCATTGGAAGTCATTCACAATCAAAACTATTAAACGAAATTAAGAGCAGGACCAATCCTATCTGAAAAGAAAAGTTCGAAGTTGTCAACTACATTTTGAGACAGAGTTGAGGTGCTAGAACAGACCAAATATTAAAGAATCGAGGCTTCCGTTCGGCATATATTCATACACTAGCATCATTTCTTCGTCAATACAGCATCCCAATAACTTGACAAGATTTCGGTGTTGAAGTCTGGCAATCAACAAGACTTCATTCTTAAACTCGACCCAACCCTGTCTTGAGTTTTGCGATAGCCTCTTTCCAGCTATTTGAACTCCATCAGACATTAGACCCTGAAATATTTAGGCTAAAACAAACATTCAGAACGACAAAGCTGAAATCACATATCCTTATCTAATTCGGTAGATACGTATCCGTATCTTCTTTTCTTTATAGATATTGCAATTATTGAAAAGATCCTTACCTTATAGACCGGACCAAAACCGCTCTCTCCGATTTTATTCAGATACGAAAAGCTATTAGTTGCTTTAGTAATGTCCTCCAAGTCTAGTATAGGCAGCTCTAAGTTGTCTTCACTCCCAGCTTGCAGCTCTGATTTTTTCCCGGCCAAAAATAGTCGGAGACTTGTGTAAGGAAGAGACTTTTGGGGTATATTACCTCAAAATTGTTTTCCCGGTCCACTTTGTTTGTTTGTTTGTTTGTTTATTTTATTTTATTTTTTCAGGAAAAGATATTCTTGAAGAATGAATAGGCATGAACTTTAGTTGATCCATTGGCTAATTTAAGTCTTTATCTATATGAACCTGCCATTTATTGCTACAACAATACCAATGAAGCCCAATTCTAGTAGTCTTACAAAGCTGAGTAAGAAGATGCCTAATGACACATGAAAAATTTGAAAATGCCTCGAGTAAACTGAACAGTTGCACTAGAGATTACTAACCAAGGTCAATATTTGATGAGATAGAAAGACATTTTACCTATACGTTTTTTTGTTCTTCTCCTCCAGAACCAAAGAAGCAGAAGAATGGGAAGAGAGAGCGATGCAGCGACTACTGCCAACATTGACCTCAATTTCCTCTGATGATTGCCTACGACCCTCAATGTAAGAGATATATTAGGAGCAGCTTGGGTGACAAAAAGATGGAGACGTAACAACTTAACCGAATTTCGAATGTGCCTAGATCAGATACCATGACCCAGATGAAAACATTTTGATTGCTTCGTGATTCAATGAGCGTTCTGATGTTGAGAAGATCTCCAAACCAAAGCACAGACCCGCTTCCCTTCCTGCTAACGTCTGAATTGGCATATGCGGTGCAAGTACAATTTTTCAGGCACTTGGCTCTACATTTGTTGAGGCTCACGCTCGTGTTCACCCAGTAACTCAACATATCAGGAACCTTCACGCCCTTCAGCTTCTGGAATCCTTCTCCTTCAGGACAATTCAGGGGCTTCTTCTTAACACACCCGCTGGACCAAAGGGGCATTGCCCATTCCCAGGGCGATTTTGGGGTATACCCTGTCAGGCAGCTGCATATCCGGAAGTCGCCGATTGTGCACACAGCATTAGGCCCGCATTTTGCAACCTTGTCGCAAGAATCATTTGGCAGCTCAAATATGATGGTCCACTGTGTGTTTTGTTCCAGACAGCATTGGAGCGTGCCAGAGTGGCTGAGGAGGACCCTCATGATGGTGGACTCGTTGATGAGTTGAGAGGCATAGTACACTTCTTGAGCGGTCGTCCCGAACTGAAAATTGATGATCGCATTCAGGGTCATGAGCAATCCACTGAACTGGATACCATTCCATGGCCCACTCCGTTCAACTACCGAAGCCTTCCTGTGGAGGTACTTCTGGGGCAATCCCCAGAGTTCGACCGAGTATGTGTAGTCTCATGTTGAAGGATCATCCGAATCCCTCCACGAAGTGAGGTACCGATTCAACCCAATCCTCAGGTCCCATCCGATTTTCATACCTGCAAGTAAGGTATTGGAAGGATGATCAAAACTCTGCCACAGGAAATTCCCTGAACCGTTGTTGCTTTCATCTGTCAGGACCAGATTCCCGGAGTCCAGGAGCTGTGCGGTCACATTATCGTAAGTTACATTCACGGTATTCGTGGACCAAACAACCCTTCAGGTTCCATCAGTGATGACTAGATTCCCTCCTCTCCTAATTTGCAGGACTCCTGACAAGCCGTTGATCGGATCATCTCTGTTTGCGACCCAGACAATGGTCTTTACCGGGATGTTGTACAACCATATTCCGACATACCGGTTAGATGAGTTTCTAGGGCTGAAGAATCCGAGCTCGAACTTTGCTCCTACTGAAACAAGAGTGCTGTTATCGCTCACCCCGCTGAGACAGAGTTATTGTGTCGGCAGATTTGCTGAGCTCTGCTGCTGTTGAAAGCAAGGTGATGAAGATGAACAAGTGAAGAGGAGAGTGTACAATCACCATTTACGAAAGTTAGGGTTGCTTTCTAGAGAGCTCAAGAAACAGGATCAAGCACAAGGCCATAATAGTGCGGAGTAATATAGAAATTCTCGCTGAAACAAGAGGTTAGTATATGTGTGGTATGTCCGGTTCTATTATATAAAAGTACAAGTTTAAAGCCGAGCTACTTGTCACTTTGATAGAACTTTGATATACTTGCACTAAGTAAAGGTTTAACTCGAAAGAGACCTTTATGTATGTATATTAATCTTACTGAAACTTTGGCTGTATGGTTTTAAAATTTTATTTTGAAATCTTTGTTTTACAAACAAAGTGGGGGATTGTTGGAATTTTGTTTGTTAAAACAAAATGAGTGCTTTTTACTTTGTCCCACATAGAAAAGGTGGGAGCAAGTGGGTCAGTTTAAAAATGTGGGTTTTCCTTTTTGTAGTTAAAGGAATGATTGGGTGGGGCTAGACCCCACCATACCCGCGTGCGGGTGCGCGAATAATTGCGCGATTTTGGCGCGATTATTTGGCGCACTTAGCACTTTGCACGCTTGCGCGCCCGCGGTTTAATTAGCATTAATCCCTTGCTTTTTATTTTATTTTTATTTTTATTTTTTTTAAATGCTGCCTTTTAATTAGAGAATTTCGGAAATGCAATATAAAATGAAAATTCGAAATTCTATTTAAAAAAAAAAAAATTAATTATTCCGAATTTTACTTGTGTCTTTTCAAGACAACCTTTGAACAAATTACTTATTCGGTTTTGTATTTTCTGAAAGGTTACAATTGTTCGGTTTTAGACTTCTTCCGAAAAGTCGCCTTTGTTTATACGAACAATTTTCTAAAGGTCGTGTTTGTTCACTATTTGGCAGTTTTTCACGAATAGTTGCAAGACTGTTTCATATATATATACTTGTCAATTTTCGGAAGATGTGTGTGGTCATTTTTCGAGTCTTCTTTATGAAAAAACTGCAGCCAATTTTTCAATTGTTTTCCTAGAGAGACCCTGGAGAAATACTAGAATTGCTATCTAGTATTCTCATCCGAGACTTTGTTGTATCCTGGAGGATTTTTGCCGGTGACCATTAGCAACGTTGTGGGGCAAATAAATCCTTAAAGAAAGTGATATCACGCCTCAAAGTCCGAGTTGTTTTACTCGATCCGATTTCATTGTTCAACCCAGTTCGAAGCATATTTTCTCAACAGAAACATGGCCGACGGCTACTGAGGAGCATTTTCCCTAGAAAGATGGTTGCGAGAAACAGACTAAGTATAATCGTTATTCAGACAAGCTTGAAAATGGCAGAAAGAATTATTCACACCGAAATTGATTTGACTAAATTGGTATGTGGTTATATACCGCCGGTTTTAGCAGAAGACCAAGTGAAAAATTTGTTGGACAAATCCTGGAGAGAGAATATACATTAGATGTTCACTGTTGCCTTACGCCGCTAAAGAACGGACCGATAGTGTGGTTTGGGGACATCACGATCCCGTGTTTGAATTAGTCAAATCGGTTTTGATTCACATCTCTCGTTGTGAAGACAAAAAAGAAATAGTTGCTTTGAATGAAAATATTGTTGAGAAACTCCATTCAATTGGATGTTCGACATTTCTTGCATTCCCGTCGTCTCGGACTTCGACAAACCCAACTCCATACCGACGTGCGGCCCCTCTAATCCATGGGTACCCACAGTGAGGATAAATGAGTGGCCTTTCCAATTTAAAAATCCATCAATCATCATAGAAAATTCTTAGGTCCCGTGTAGCACAATACGAGTCGCTAGATTAAGAAAGAAAATTTTTCGATTGTTGGATGTTCTGTAAAGATAGATACTTACGGATATTTAACAAAAATTGTTGATTGTAAGATTGTCGATGTCGCTATTGGTTAAGAGAAATTACGACACATGAAATCAATTACTCACTGATTGGGCCTTAAGTTTACATACTACAAAAGAATGATATAATAATTGAGATAAGTTTCTAAGATCATAAAAACATATCTAAGATAGAGTTAGGCTAAGATTCGTATTAATTGGAACTTCCAGTTATCTCGGTAAGAATTTGCTTAAAATTTTGCACAGGAAGTTACAAATGTGGGGATATTTAATTTTAAAAGACTTTAAAGTAATCATTGCATGTGAAAGATGATTATTAACTTCAATTACATTAACTTACTGGAAAATTACAAATTATCAAGGAAATTACCAAGTATAGGTATCATAACTTACGGAAATATTAGGCATAGTACGACTGCTTTTGGTTAATTACTAAGTGTTAGCATTTTCATGTGACAAATTCTATAATCAAATTACTATCCATAAAGGTAAATTACTAGTACAAGTGCAAACGAGTTACAACGGTGAAAAGCCAATTACAATTTATAAAGTTAAATTGCTACCCATAAATATGACTCGATGATTTCAAACAAATTACCACAAATTCAAAAAGGACCGATATTACTAAAAACCTCAAACTAGCATACTAGTGCTGTATTTATTTCAATCTAATTTTTGTATCATAAAAAATTAAAACATATTCACCCTCAAATTGTGGTAAATCTAGGAATTTTTTTTGGGGGGGGGGGGGTAAATGTGATATGGGTGTGCTAGGTTGGAGTAGATGTAATAGCATAGATATATTAGTTTGAGATTTTTCGTGACATAAAAATTAGTTTTGGGTATATATGACACAAATGTACCAGTTTGGAATTTTTTGCGACATAAAAAAAATTGAAATAGATATAAAATAATATATTAACTTGAGATTTTTTGTGATAATAACCTATTCAAAAAATTGACGGCTAATGACTCGTCCGGTCCCCCTTTGCTTGTCCTCGTCCCACTGACACTAGAAGCCACACAATTGTAATCAACTAAGTCTTCCGCAAAAAGAATACTGATAAAAAAAAAAGTCTTCCGCAAAAAGAAAAATCAACGCAGACAATACGGACCAAGAAAAAGAAAAACTAACCCAGACAATATTGGAGTTATTGGCACGAGTCAAAAAGGAGTTTTGACTTAATGCTCTTCAGGAAATGATTCAATATCGGAAAACAAATGTCACGTCTAACAATCTCCATCCTACCTTTTGTTAGGCCTTAGAAAAACCACCCGTAATTACATAATTGCTAAAAATTGGCACTATAAAAGGTTGCCAAACATTAGGAAAATGGTTGCCTGAAAGAGACAGCAAGTTTTTAACCTAAACATAAATATATGTATGTTTTTGCTAGAAGGTATAAATTGTTGATGATAGACCAATTTATAAAATTGATTCAGAAAGTGATGTGCAATCAATAGTTTTTGTTTTTTTTATCAGAATGATAAATTTCATTCAAGGAAGAGTAGAGATACACTCCACTTTTAAAGCATCAGAAAGTAGTAAGTTAAACAAAATGGGGGGAGGGGGAAAAACCACATTCGAAGAGAGAGACCCACAGGAATGGGCCTTTGCAGCTCAATCTGCCGGTTCATTTGCCTCACGTCGGCAAAACCTAATTTGGAGATGAGAGAAGCAAGGGAGTAAGGCGGCTGTTTCAGCGAGCAGCACTCTTCCTTCTGAAGGTGTCTTCAATGGGTCCGATATTGCTTCAACGACTGCGAGGCAATCCGTAGCAATGATCAGGGGTTCAACTGACTTCTCGATCTGTAGAAGATGGCGCAGAGCTATATTCAGAGCTTGGATCTCAATTTGCAAGGTGGATGATGCTTCGGCTTCACAGGTGAAACCTTCTCTCATATTACCAGTATGATCTCGACATATATACACAGTTGAACCTGAGGTACTACCAGTCTTAAAGGCACCGTCAATATTGATATGTAGTTCACCAGGGTCGGGGGGTCACCACAAAGAACCTGGATCAGTTAGAGATTGGATTGAGCCTGTCTTGGTGGTGGAGGACAGATGCTTCGCCAAGCTAGAGGAGGTATAGGCCGCTTCAACAACACAGAGAGGATCTGGTTTCTAGTGATGAAAGATGAAGTGGTTTCGTGCTTTCCAAACTTGCCAGAGGATAGCAGCAACATCATCCATACTTTGTGAGTTTTGTTTATCTGCAAATTTGTTGACAATCCAAGATTCCATGCGATTGATTTGAGTAGGTAGGATAGGTATGCTAACCCGAGGATGAGACCATATGGTTGACGTCCACGGACAGAGAAGAAAAAGGTGCTCCATCGTTTCCAGTGTTTGATTGTCACAGATATTGCATGCTGAGTCTGTGCTAATGTTTTGATAAAAGAGATTCGCCTTAGTAGGAATAGCATTCTGACATATGGACCAAAGAAAGAACCTGATTTTGGGTGGGATGTTGAGTTTCCGGATATTCTTCCATAGGATTTGAGGTAGTTGGAAGGATGAGGATGGTCTACTTGCATTATGTGGTACGTCTGCTTGTTTAATGGAATGGTAACCACTCTTCACTATGTATTGGCCATTGTGGTTCGTTGTCCAGATTAGCTGATTTGTTGTATAATTAGGTCTCACTGGGATGCTAAGTATTTCCTTTATGATTGCTTCATCAAAAAGGTGATGCAGAAGAGCTTCATTCCATTTGTTTTGTGTTGGTAAAATTAACTCAGCCACTAGTCGTGGCTCCACTCTGTCCTCTGGTCCTCCTAATATTTCTTTGGGCAGCCAACAATCTTCACGGATTCTGATCTTGGACCCGTCCCCTACTAACCATTGTAGCTTAGCTGAAATAGTGTCCCTCCTTATTAGAATGCTCTGCCAACCCCATGAGGGGCGGGTACCTTTAGTAGCACTATTAAAGTCTTGTGAATGAAAGTAGAGTCCTTTAAATAACTAACTCCATAAAGATAAAGGATTTTGAAGTAGTTGCCATGCCTATTTGCCTAGCAATGCTTTATTAGATGCAATTAGGTCCCTAAATCCAAGACCCCCGTTTTCCTTTCTTTCCTTCAAGTGGGTCCCAATTCTTCCAATGTATGCCCTGCTTTAGACTATCATTTTGCCACCAAAATCTCGCTATCTTCTATTCGATTGACTGGCATAAAGACATAGGAATCTTAAATATGGACATTGCATAATGGGGAATAGCTTGAACAACACTTTTGATTAAAATCTCTTTCCCACCTTTTGACATGAGTCTTTCTTTCCGGCTATCTAAGTCTTTCTTTCTAGCCATCTAACTTCAAGTTCACTCTCCCTAGAATCCATGCAAACATATCTCGCTTGGAACGACCCCAGTCAGACGGGATTCCAAGATACTTACTAGTCTTTTGAAGCACAGGGATCCTAAATTGTTGTGCCAGGTTGTCTTTTAGATTACTAGGACAATCTTTACTAAGAAAAAGACCGGATTTATTTCTGTTGATAGCTTGACCAGTAGCAAGACAATATTGATTTAGAATATTAGATAGATTCTGGCATTCTAGGACAGTCCCATCTAAGAAAAAGATAGCATCATCTACAAAGAATAAGTGAGAAAGAGTAAGACACCACCTGTTTAGCTTGATGCCCTTGAGTTGTCTCATATCAAGTGCTTGATGAATGAGTGTCGATAGTAGATTTGTTAGCAGAATGAATAGATAGGGAGAAAGGGGATCACCTTGACGTAGGCCGCGGATGGAGTGGAAATAGTTGAGCTGGTCTCCATTAAATTTGACACTAATAGTAATAGTCGTGATACATTGCATAACCCACCTTACCCAAATAGAA
Source organism: Eucalyptus victrix (assembly GCA_016097545.1). Taxonomy (NCBI): domain Eukaryota; kingdom Viridiplantae; phylum Streptophyta; class Magnoliopsida; order Myrtales; family Myrtaceae; genus Eucalyptus; species Eucalyptus victrix. The sequence goes on along the minus strand of CM027839.1, from coordinate 56,183,781 downwards.
TGAAAACCCAGCTTAAGAAGGTAGTCCTTTAGGAAATCCCACTCAACTCTGTCGTAGGTCTTTTGCATGTCTATCTTTAAAATTGCTTGAAATTTTCTCTTTCTAATTCTGGTCTTGAGTTGATGTAACACCTTCTGTAACACCTCCTTAACGATTAGGATGTTGTCCTGTATCTGGCGGCCACACACAAAGGCACTATGTTTTGAGGATATTAGTGGGGGAAGGAAGGGTTTTAGTCTATTAGCAAGGATCTTGGATATGATTTTGTAAGTGTAGTTGCATAGGCTAATAGGTCGAAACTAATCAAGGCCTTCGGGGTTGGGGACCTTTGGGATAAGGGATAGGATTGTTCTATTGAGGTCACTGGGCATGGTTCCTGCCTAGAAAAAGGATTGAACATAAAGGAAAAGATCACCGTGAATAATATCCCAGTGAGATTGATAGAAAAGACCATTCAACCCATCGGGGCCTGGGGCTTCTGTTTTCCCCATTTGGAAAGCGGCTGTATGTACTTCCTCAAGGGTGAGTTCTGCAATTAATGAAGCATTCATCTTTGGTGTAACAAGGCTCGAACATTGATCCAAAATTGGGCCATAATTCTGGTATCCTACTGTCCTGTAAAGGTCAGAAAAGAAGGCTGTAGTCATGTCTTGAAGAGTGTGTTCATCGCTTACCCAATTCTGATGATTGTCTTGTAGGATACTAATTTTATTTTGTTGTTTGCGCTGAATAGTGGTAGCATGAAAAAAACGAGTGTTTTTGTCTCCCCATTTTAACCAATGTAATCAAGATCTCATTGCCCGGTATTGCTCCTCTTGCTACCATGCTATTTGTAATTCTGCCTTTAACTTTGTCATTAGTTGGAAGTCATAGGAAGCTTGGGTTTGGTTTGTTAGGGCCTATAATTGCTGTTTCAAAATTGAAATATGTGACTGTGCATTGGAAAACTATGCTAGACTCCACCTACGCAATACAGCGTTGACTATTCTTAGTTTATGTGGCAGATTAGTTCCAGCACACATAAGTGAGGCCCATGCTGTTGTGATAATGTTACGGCATTCTAGGTGTTGTAACCAATAGGCTTCAAAGACAAAAGGTTTGCTTCGTTGTGTTTGTTTAACTTCTATATATAGTAATAGAGGGCTATGATCAGAGCCGACAGCTAGAAAAGCAAATACCTTAGCTTTGGGAAAGGTGAGTCTCCAATCCAGATTACAAAGAGCCCTGTCCAATCGTTCTTTCATCAAGTCTCCACCATGACGATTATTCATCCAGGTAAAAGCACAACCTTTACTCTCTAGATCCATCAGTGAATAGTCATAAAATAATCTCTCTAAAATAGTGCATACGATGCGAATTGGCTGATCTGGTGCTCACTTTTTCCTAGTGGTATAGAATGTCATTAAAGTCGCCAGCACACAACCAAGGTAGGGTGTTGAAAGTGGAGAACTGACGTAGAGCTATCCAACGAAGTTGGTGAGAGTGGAAGTTGACAGGCGCATATACGCAGGTTAGCTTCATCAAGATGCCCTTACTGGTCTCGGTACATACTGTATCAATCATGTTATGAGTAGCATTTTCCACATTTATATTAATATGAGAATGCCAAAACAAGGCCATACCCCTAGCCATTCCGAAAGGATTAATGATATAGGAATGCGAGTATTTTAATCTTCATTGAATTTTTGTGACCACCTCCTCTCTGTTCTTCGTTTCCATCAAAATACCAGGTCGGGCTTCTCTTTGACCACTAGGGTCTTAAGAGCTTGAACTGTCAGGGGAGAGCCTAGTCCCTGACAGTTCCAACAAAGTAGCCTCATTTTTCATGCGGTGGCTTTTTGGGGTAAGCCACCTCGACCCACTTTCTGGCATTTTCAACCGACAGGACAGGAGTGTCTAAGAGTGATGTTTCATCAAAATCATCAATTGTAGAGGTATGGATATCATACAGGTTGTACCTTTTAAGTTTTTTTTTTTTTTTTTTTGCAGTCCCTGCTATAGTTGATGCTTTGGAATGTTTCTCTTATTTAGAGAAATTGACCCTCGAGTCTGATCAGAGAAGCTTGTCTGTCTTACCGTAGAGATAGTCAGAGCTGTAGTAGACAGATTCTGTAGCGGAGGGATTGCATTGCTGTATTGTAGAAGCGAGACTACTTCATGAGTGGGAAGGAGGATAGAGTCTTGTTGCAGCACGCCAGGAACCGATATGGAATCAGTAGGTACTACCACCTATTTACCTTTCCACTTGGCTACACCACTGTCTGCACTACTGATTAAATTACTGCCAGGCTTGGAGCTAACAGGGTAATGTAAGATAGGTGATAATTGAGGCGCACTAAAGTGTAAGGGCAGCAAGGCTGGTCTATGTGTAGGGTCCTCTGTTTGAACTTCTTTTGGAGGTACAGCAGGTACATTTGGCTTATGTTGCAAACTTGAGCTGGGTTGAAATCTCTCTAATGTCTTGTCTACTGGTGGTAATGTAGGGTACTCAGCCAGCATGAATGGAGGAGTTTCAAGGACAATTTCTGTAGTCGCAATAGGGTCAACTTTATCCCCTAAAAGGTTAGCCAATATGGACTGAACTCTTTGACTTCTGCCTTAAGCCATTGACCAAATGCCATCTTTTCATTCCCTTCCAGTTTAGCTTCAGTAAATGGAATTTCTGGATAGTACATGGCATAGTGACGCAAATGGCCACAAGAATAGCAAAATGTGAGTCATTCATATCGAAAATCAAGCCATAAGGTCTTGCCGTCAATCCAAATTAGCTGTCCCATCTTGAGTGGTTGTCGTAAGTCAATTTCAACCTTAACTCAGCCAGCTCGAAGTGTTGTACCCTCCCTAGTATCAATCTTGACCTCCAACACCCTTCCTATACGTTTAACCGCTTTACAGAGCATATTAGAAGTACACCATTCTAGTGGAAGTCCCAAGACATGGACCCAAAATGCACACATCGAGAAATCATAACAGTGTAAGGGGGTAGTGGGTATCCAAGGTTTGAATATGACTAGATGATGAGAAAACAACCACGGACCACCCTCTAATACATGCTGTTTATCACTTTCAGAAGTGAATGTAGCCATATATATACCATTTTCTCGTTGGGAAATTTCAATATGCTCTATGCGCCAAGCTCGCTTTAAAGTACTCTGAAAAGCTATAAAATTAATTGAGGGATTCGAAAGGATTGTACCAACTAACATTCTCTTGCATGCCTCTATTTGTTCCAGCGAAGGTTGTTCATCCCAGACATCAATATCTTGTGCAGACCAGAGGTTGCCCATTCGATTACATAGAGCAGCTAGGCGCCAATCCTCATCTCATTCATGGGTATCCATGAAATTAACCCCAAAGGAAATGAAGAAATATTAAGGGGTTGGCAATCACGAGAAAGTGAGGCCACAAAAGTGAGACATGCAAAGAAAATTGGCAAAGAATAAGAATAGAGGATGATCAATTTGGATGATGGATGAGTTGTACTAGTGTTCACGACAAATTGATGGAGGAAAATAAGGTAGGGCTTCCATCCAAAGGAGAATTCATCACTATAATCAAGGGCGGAATACCGAGAGCGAGCAAAGAAACAGAACCCGGCTGAGGAGAACTCTTCATGACTTGGGAGGGCAATGACAAAGGGAATGGTGAGGTAGGAGACTACCATTAGGGTTTTTAATGAAAACTACCATTGATGGTGGAGGAGAACTCTTCATGACAAGAGAGTGTCGGGATTTAAAAAAAAAAAGCTTATTATCATCAATTGTTCTCATATGTGCAATCAATAGCTGCTTATTAAAAAAGAGGATGAATTTTCAATACTCAAAACAAGGTATGCTGCATCATTTTAAGAATGATTTATGAAACCATGTTTCTTTATAACTATGAGGGGAATCCGCATCGTCCGTAATCCAAGAGAAATGGGGCATCGCCTTGGGGGGGCTTCAAGTTCACACTGGGTGCGCAATCGAAGCAGCACCCAACTGCTAAGGCAATGTATGTGTAGCATTATTCGAAGTCATATGGGATGGTTTTTAAGGAATCAAAAAGCAGATCTTTCTAGTGAACGTTCTTAGGTTATTTTGGTGTTTCTCTTTAACGTGTTTCATGCTCAAGAATATGCATATCAGCAACGAGAATCCGTCTGTGAGCCGCACTTTTCCCGAAATCAGACAAATTTTGCCTCTTTTGAGGCTAATTCCAGTAGATGAGATTCTAAAAACAGAGGTTGCTATGAAATTTTTAGAGGCAGTTAAAGAGAATGACTTTGTGCTTATTAAGATAGTGAGACAGTTGCTTGTTTCTCTGTCTTCCATGAAAGTAGAGATTCTCTCAGCTTAATGCAGAAACTAGTGATGGATTCTCCTCACCAATGTCTAATCTATGATACAAATAGTCGATTCCTATTGTTGCCAAGAATAGTTGAACTTCATTTTAGCAGTAGTTACAATACTGACCTGGCAACTTCTTAGCACCTGAGGAGCACTCCTAGTACTTTTGTTTTGGCTACATGGGAACCATGTCAGTTTCGATATAGATATCCTTTTTGTTGGAGAAAACTTTTTTATTGTTTTGAAGTTGACAAAACGTTTCCTTCGGTCTAGTCTGAAGACTTCTAGACTCAAGTGTTAAAGTCTGAAAAACTCCAAACTCTGTTGTCAAAGTCTGAAGATTGCCAGACTCAAGACTCAAAGTTTGCTCTCATTGACAGTTCCAGATGAAGAAAGAAGACTTATCCAGATGATGAATTATATTCAAGGATTCGATTCATATATTTTTGGAAGACCTTTTTGGCTGGATATATCATCATCAAGATTGATTATTCTTATTGGAATCTACTCCGATTTGAAGATCGTTTGAAAGGTGAAGCAAACTTGGAAGGTTCTACTTATAGAAACCAAAGATCTTGATGGACTTTTATCACAAGTCTCTCAATGACTTGAGATCACCTTAATTAATTTTGTCCAATAGGTAGATTGGAAGAATTTCTTTGGAAAGTGCCAACGATCGTGAAGGCATGAAGGAGCATTTAAGGCAGACTCTCTAGTTGTTCGAAATAGTGCGTGAAAGAGGAATTTCAAAGTCTATATCTCTTAGTTCCTCGTTCTTTCAATTCATCGAGTTCAAATTGCATGTGAAAGAGAGAAGCTTACAATGAGACTTTGTGAAAAGACTAGCTAAGACTCTCCATTAAGGAAGTCGAAGATCAGAAGCTATATAATCTCTTTTGATTCATAGTGGAATCCAGCCAGTGCGCTGTCAGTGCGAGAGAGTGGACATAGGCTTGGATTAAGCCGAACTATTATAAATCTTGTATTTAAATTCTCTTACCTTAACCTCCTTACCTTACTCATTGATTTACTTAACTACTTTATAGAATTGTTCAAAGTTGTTTACATCATGAGTTTATTATTATCATCCAAAGGCGATCTATTTTATTAAGTCTTACGAAAAAGAAAATTTTTATATACACCTATTTACCCCCCTCTAGTTGTGCGTACTAGCCCTTTCAATTGGTATCAAAGCTTAGTGCTCGATTTATAAAAGTGTTTTTACTTTTGAGCTAAAAGATCTTCTATGGCTAGTATTTTGGCTCTAGGTTTGGTTAAAGGCTAAAGCAACACTACACCTCCCTACTTTGATGGGAATGAGTACAACGTCTGGAAAAACAAGATGAAGGCATTCATAAAATCGAAAGATGCCATAGAATGGAATGTGGTAGAAAAATGAATCATTCCTAAAGCTACATCAATGTCTGGAAAGGAAATTACAGATGCTAGATAATTGACATAAGCAAAAATAACCAAGGGACAAACTGTTGATGCAAAAGCAATTTATTCATTATGTTGTGCTTTATCTCTTATTGAGTATAACAAAATTTCATCTTATGAAACAGCCAAAGAAGTTTGGGATAGGTTGCATGTCACTTATGAAGGAACTAATCGAGTTAAAAAAACGAAAATCAATATTCTACTCGGACAGTATGAAACCTTTAAGATAAAACTAGGAGAATTCATCACTAACATGTTTAGTCATTTTACAAACATTATGAATGGTCTAGCATACCAAGGACAGCCAATCTCAGGACTAATGAAGGTCAGTAAATTGCTGAGAGGACTCTCCAAAGACTGGAACTATGAGAAGACCTATATAAGAGAAACCCAGAGGATCATGCCTCTTTCTGTAGACGAATTTGTTGGGACACTTCAATCAAATGAAGTAGAGCAAATCAATGAGGAAGAAAATCCCAAAAGTAAGAAGTCAATTGCCTTAAACTCTAACAATGATTATGATGATATAGACTTTGAAGACGACTTGGATGATGAAGTGTGACGACCCAGACCCAGGGCCGTACGGAGGGATGGACTGAGATCGCCTTGGCATTACGCAGGTGAGGCCAAGGACATGTCTCCCATCCCACATCGCTTAGGGGGGAGTCATGAGCTAGTTTATAAAGGCTTGGGCCCTTTTAATCTGTGTAACATGTTTCACGTACGCTTCCATTGCGTTGAAAACAAAGCCGTGAGGGAGGGTGGGCCGGTGGGCCACGCCTCCAAAGTGGACAATATTATGGCTTGGGAGAGGGCGAGCCGGTGAACCACGCCTCTGCCCCTAAATAACGTGTTTTAAAGCCATGAGGACTCAGTGTCCAAAGCAGACAACATTACACAGTAGGGCTCGGGTCATTATAAATGGTATCAAAGCCGACTCCTAACCGTGTGTGGGGGCCACATCGAGGATGCTGTGCCTTTAAGGGGTGGAGAGTGTGACAGCCTAAGGAAGGGGAGATGTAACAACCCGGGCCCCATTATGTAATATTGTCTGCTTTGGACACTGAGTTCTCATGGCTTTAAAACGCGTTGTACAGAGGCAAAGGCACGGCCCACTGGCCCGCCCTCTCCTAAGCCATAATATTGTCCGCTTTGGAGGCGTGGCCCACCGGCCCACCCTCCCTCATGGCTTTGTTTTCAGCGCAGCGGAAGTGTACGTGAAACGTGTTACACAGATTAAAGGGACATAAGCCTTTATAAACTAGCACAGGACTTCCCCCTAAGCGATGTGGAACAGGAGGCATGTCCTTGGCCTCACCTGCATACTACCAAGGCAATCTCAATTCATCCCTCCGTACTGCCCCGGGTCTAAGTCGTCACATTCTCTCCCTTAAGGCACAACGTCCTCGCTGTGGCCCCCACACGCGGTCGAGAGTCGGCTCTGATACCATTTGTAGCGACCCGGGCCTCACTATGTAATATTATCCACTTTGGACACTGAGTCCTTACGGCTTTAAAATGCATTACGCAGGTTAAAGGGACCCAAAGCCTTATAAACTAGCCCCATGACTCCCCCCTAAGCGATGTGGGACTAGAGAGGACCTCTCCTCTTCCTTGGGCTGTCACATGAAGAGCTAGCACTCATGATAAGGAAGTTCAGAAAGTTAAACAGGAAAGGAAAAATGTTTAACTGGAAGAAGCAGGACACTCAAAAATTTCAGAAGAAATCAAATGAAGATAATGAGACCAACAAAGATGTGATATATTTTGAATGTAAGAAAAAGGGGCACATCAGACCCAACTATCCTTCACTGAAGAAAAAGAGAGGTAAAATAGATAAATTCAAGAAGGCTCTTAAAGCTGAAACATGGAGCGATACAGAATGCGAGAAAAGTGATGAAGAGTATGGCAATATCTATCAAATGGCAAAATCAGAGTTAGACTCAAATTCTAAGACAAATTCATACTCAAACTCAAAAAGCGAAGTTGAGGTTAGTAATTCTAAAATTCATGTTAAAGTCTCAAAATATATAGATGAACTTTGTCTTAGCCTCAAAACATCTCTTAAAAGGATTTCTGAGCTAAAGAAGGAGAATTCCAAACTGAAGCAACATGAAATCTCTTGGAAAGAAAAATTTTAAAATCTAGACAAAATTTTTGTTGATTTGAAAGAAAATGTAGATTCCCTTTCGAAAGAAAATACTTTTTTTTAAAGAGGACATGTCAAATATCATAAAAAGGTTTTCAATAGGATCTGAGAAGTTAGAAAAAAATTCTTTCAATTCAAATACCTTATTTCAATAAATCTGGTTTAGGAATGACATCAGAAACCATTTCTTTAATCGATTTTCCAAAGGTAAAGGAAAAAAATCAAATAAAGACCTACAAAAACCTTTTACAAGAACCATTTTCGAAAGGCTTTTATAAAACCTATTGGCAGAAGTGCTCTTAAATGTTCAAAGTGTAACGGCTCAGAACATTTTGAGAAAGAATGTCAAAAAGGCTGGAGGCCTATTAAGAAAGAGTGGGCAAAGACTGTGTTTCATACTAACTCTCCTAGACCAAAGAAAATGTGGGTATCAAAGAAAGCTTGAATTCTTTTTATGATTGCAGGTCACTATCAAGAAAAAAATTAAATGATATTTGGATAGTGGCTACTCAAGACATATGACAGGAGATTCAACCTGTTTTATAAAGCTTATACAAGTAAAAGGAGGAAAAGTTTCTTTTGGTGGAAATAGCAAAAGAATGATTGTTAGATGTGGAACTGTGAGAATTAGAAGTCTCACAATCAACAATGTCTCTTTGGTTGAAGGTTTGAATTATAATCTTCTAAGCATTAGTCAACTGTGCAACACTAGATTCAAGATTAATTCCAAGAAAACATATGTTCGGGAACTGGTAAAGATCTCTCTCAATCCTTCACTGGATAAAGACATGTGAATTTTTATCTTCTAGATATAAAATTTGAAAGCTCTCAATATCTAATATACATTCAAGATGAAGCAAACATTTAGCATAAAAAGCTTGGCCATATCAATATGAAGCAGATTGCTAAGATCTCCTCCAAGAAGCCTATTTGTGGACTACCCAACTTGAAGTATCAAAAATCTGAATTATGCACACCATGTGTGTTGGGAAAACTAGTTAGAAGTTCCTTCAAACCAATAAATCGGATTTCTACTAATCGTGTTTTGTAGCTTTTGCATATGAATATCTTTGGACCAACTAGAATTCAAAGCATTGATGGAAAGAGATACTACCTAATAATTGTGGATGACTATTCTCGTTTTACATGGGTATACTTCCTTAAAAGTAAGTCTGAAGCATTCTCTTACTTTTTAAAATTTGCCAAGAAAATTCAAAAAGAAAAGGGGGTATGCTATTGCCAGAATACGTATAGATCATGGAGGTGAGTTTAAAAACCAAGATTTTTCAAAATACTGTGATGACTCTAGTCTTCAGCATATCTTCTCTTCTCCAAATGCTCCAGAGCAAAACGAGGTTGTGGAAAGAAAGAATAGATCTTTGTAGGAGATAGCTAGAACACTCTTAATAGAGAGTAATATTTCCTCTCGATTTTGGACTAAAGCAGTGTCAACATCTTGTTATATTATAAACAAAATATTCTTAAGGCCCATTTTAGAGAAAACTGCTTATGAGTTATTCAAATGAAAGAAGCTAATTATTTCTTATTTTCATATGTTTGGTAGTAAGTGTTTTATTTTAAAGAATACAAATAATCGAATTGGTAAGTTTAATAAAATATTAGATGAAGGATTTTTCCTTGGATATTCAACTACAAGCAAAACCTACAGAGTATACAACAAGAAAACTCAGTCTGTGGAAGAATCCATGAATGTCAAGTTTCAAGACTCAATGCAGAATCAATTGAATCAGACTCAACTTGAAGAACCTGAACCTGCTCTAGACATTGCAAAATCTACTTCCCCTGAAGTGGTTCAGACTCCTGAAGTTCAATATCAAGATGAACCAGAAGATTCACCTAAAGCAAAAGATTAGCAGACTGACAAACCAACTAGCAACTAGAAGCATAAGTCAAGTCATTCCAAGGAACTCATCATTGGCAACATTGATGAAAGAGTTCGCACCAAATCCAAAAGGCGTGAAGAGTCTAGTGTTCTTGCACTTGTTTCTGAGATCGAACCCAAAACTGTAGATGAAGCCTTGGCTAATGAAAGCTAGATTGAAGTTACATAAGAATAGCTCAGACAGTTCATCATGAAATGTTTGGGAGTTAATTCCTAAACCTAAAGATAATTATGTTATTGGAACTAAATGGGTTTTTAGAAACAAGATGGGTGGGTAAGGAAAAGTGATCAGGAACAAAGTAAGACTTGTGGCCAAAGGATATACGCAAGAAGATGGGATAGACTATGACAAGACCTATGCACTAGTAGCGAGGTTAGAAGTAATTAGATTATTATTTACTTTTGCTTACTATAAAAATTTCAAGTTATTCCAGATGGACGTAAAAAGTACATTTCTAAATGGATTTATCCAAGAAGAAGTCTATGTGCAACAACCATCTGGTTTTGAAGATCCAAGAAAGCTATACTCAGTCTATAGACTGGAAAAGGCTATAATATGGATTAAAGCAGGCACCTTGAGCTTGATATGAAATGTTAAGTAAATTTCTAACTCAAAATAGTTTTGTTCAAGGAAATGTACATACTACCTTATTTATCAAAAGAGAATGTAAAGATTTTCTACTTGTTCAGATTCATGTCGACGATATTACATTTGGTTCACCTAATGAAAATTTGTGCAAGAAGTTCTCCAGATACATGCAGAATGAATTCGAAATGAGCATGATGGATAAGTTAACCTTCTTTCTGGTATTACCAGTTAAACAATCCAAGGAAGAAATTTTCATTCATCAAGAAAAGTATGCAAAGGATCTCATCAAGAAGTTAAAAATGGAGAATTGCAAAAAGACAGAGACGCCTATATCAAGTTCTTCAAAGCTGGATAAAGATGAAGAAGGAAATAATATAGATCAAAAGCTATACAGGAGTATTATTGGTTCTCTTCTTTATCTTACTGTATCTAGACCTAGCATTTTGTTTAGTGTTTGTATCTGTGCTAGATTCCAATCAAATCCCAAAGAATCTCACTTCATTGCTGTAAAGCGCATTATCAAATACATTGAAACAACTCCAAAGCTAGGTCTATGGTATTTCAAAGAAGAAGACTTTACACTCCTTGGATATTTAGACGCAGATCTAGTAGGATGTAAAGTGGAGAGAAAGAGTACTTCTGGTACATGTCAATCGCTTAGTAACAAGCTGGTATCATAGTTTTCAAGAAAATAGAGTACCGTAGCTCTTTCAACAGCCAAAGCAGAATATGTGGCTCTTGGAAGTTGCTGCTCTCAAATCTTATGGATACGATAACAGCTAAGAGACTTTGGAATTAAAGAGTCGTGCACCGAGATTAAATGTGACAACACCAGCGGCATTAATCTCATAACGAATCCAATTCTTCATTCAAGGGCAAAGCTTATAGAGATTCGACATCATTTTATTAGAGATCATGTTCAGAATGGAGAAGTTATGATTCAATTTATTGACTTAAAGAATCAACTGGCAAATATATTTACAAAGCTACTGGAGAAAAGCCTTTTTGAGTCTATTCACACCAAATTGAATATCATATCTTCTATCAGATAAAGTTTGAAGGTGTTCAGACTCAGAGGTAAAGTCTGAAGGTGTTTAGATTCAAAATGACTAAAAGTTACGACTGTAAGTTAGTTCTTTCAAAAATGCATAAGTTTTTATTTTTAGATTTTTTTTTTTTGAATTGGTATATTGATATGTCAAATCATCTCTTGCCTATTTTAGTTTTAGAATTTATCTTTTTAAGATTTGATTTAATGACAGTTTTTCTTTTTTTAAAAGACAATTTTTCATTTTTGAAAAAGGCAATTCTTACTTTTTCCTTTGTGACGCTTCGTACAACCCGATTTACCTGCTATAGATACTATCAATTGTCGTCTTCTCCGTTTCCACTCTAAAACCCTAGAATACAAAATGCCCACTTGCTTTCACTTCCACTCTTGTTTAATCCAAAAAATTTCATCTTTTTCGAACAAGTATAAGAATTTCTCCCTTAGAGCGACTATGTCTTCAAGAAAGTATTCGAGAATCGCAAGCAAAGGACCACATCGCATGCTTGAAAGTCCTACTCATTTCAATCTGATCGAGGAAGATGACTCTCCTTAACAACAGCAATAGAGTCAGCATCAACAACATTCTTAACAACATCACTCTCCTCCACCGCCTCAATCAGAAGAAGAAATAGTGGAAGATATTGAACTTGTAAGAACGCTGACACCTAAAGTTGCTTTCAAGCTTTATCCTAAGTTGAAAGAATGATGTACTGCTATGTCCTTGATCGATGAATATTTGAGAGAGAGAGAGAGAGAGAGAGAGAGAGAGAGAGAGAGAGGCTACAATAATGAAACTTTATTCTTGCTCGATATGGAGAAATTAGGCATTACAAAAAAAAGGGTTGGCTGAAAAGACTTTTGCCAACTTTCCTCGTGATCCGCATTTTAGCACGTTTAATCAACCAAAGGGAAGGACGACGACGAATGAATGTTTACACATTTTCAGCCTAGCATGGGAGTGGCTGTCAATGTTGGTGGTGATGAAGCGAGCATTTTCCACTTTAAGGAGCACAAGAAAGTTTATTCAAAATTACTGAAAAGAGGGGTGATGAACTTTAGGAGTGTAGACTTTGATTTTTTTGATTCAGTAAAAGTAAATCTATGAGAGAAGTTTGCACTTCTTCAATTTGAGCGTTTTTGTTTTGAATCTACAATTGCTTATCTAGAGCTCACGGCCTACTTCTATTCAAATCTATCATTTTTGGATGTGAATAGATTTTCTTTCACAGTTAGGGATAAGGAGTTTTTGATCGATGTGGACACTTTAGTTGACTTAATTAGGGGTGGAAAGAACGAGTTTCCAACCAATCAGTGTGTCCGTTGCTCACGTTACATTGAAGTTGGCAAAAGATAGTTTTGGTGAAGGCAAGATCTCCTACACTAGGATGAATGCCTTCAATATCTTGTTGTATAAAATCGTGATCAACTGCATTTGTCCAAAATCAACATCCAAGACTAATGTCTCTCATTCTGAAGCAAAGCTAATATATGCTATCAATGCTGGCTACAAATTCTATCCGCCTCACACCATTCTGTTTCACATGTACAGGACAGTGGTGAAAGATAAGGGCCAACTTTCTTACTCTGCTCTTATCACACACGTTTTTAGACATTTCAAAATTCACATTCCTGCACCTTTGTGTTTGACAAGCATTGCTCCGATGGTGATTGGATTTAAGATGGTCATGAAGATGCGTCTGAATGAGCTCAACAAGGTGTTAGAGTGAATGAAGGAGAAATCCCCTGCCAAGGCAAATTAAGACTCTGCAGCAGCCAAGAGGAAAGGAAAGGAGACCATGGATGCTCCAGTGAAAAATAAAAGAACTCTCATCTTGCATGATGAAGAAGATGAGGACGAGATGACTCTTTCAGCCTTAAGGAACTTGAAGGGGTTCATCAGTCTTTAAGAGACAAGAGAAGAAATAGAGGAAGAGAAGAAAGAAGAGAAGAAGGAGAAAAAGAAAGAGAAGAAGAGGAAGAAAAGGGTCAAGAAGACTCCTTTGAGCCAACTTTGGTTGTATCCTTGTCGAGCAACTATGGGAAGACAGGGAATAGAACTGCTAGAGCCCAAGACAAAGAAAAACATCACTCTGAAGCTGAAGTTGAACAGGAAGAAGAATTCACTACTCCACCTAACAACACACGGACAGGGGGAGCTATTGAAAAATGGGGTATTTCTTCACCTATCTTTACTAGTAATGTAAGTCGATTTGTAGTAGATATAGAGGACGTATATACCTCTCATTATCCATAAGCAAACTTTGAGGCATCCACTCCTAGTCGTGGTGGACAAACTGCTAAAAATCCATCCATTCTCAAAACTTCTAGAACAAAATCAGTTGGACCCATTGCTGCACTAGAACAAACACCAAACTTTTCAAGACTGCTAGACATCCTATTGGATTTAAGGAGATTGCAAAATGGTATGGAGTATGAGATGAAGGATCTCAAGAAAGCTTTTGTGGCTACTTCAGTGACATTGCAAAAATAGCTACTCGCCCTGAAGACTCAAGTGCAGACTAATGTGAAGGGTGAAGATTTATAGCCACTGAAGGAGACTCTTGCAAAGCTTGAGAAGACAGTGAATTCTATGAGAGAATTCCAGCTTGTTCGCCTCCCAAAACAGCCTTGACTCTGATCCCACTATTTTCAAACACCTATTTTTATTCGTTCTTGTGGCATCCTAGAATTTCATGAAAATCCCTAAATATGCCATGAGCAATGGATAGGCGATGGAATCACAGTTATTGTATTTTTGTAGCCTTTTGATCCATGATTCGCAATGAGATTTACGTCAAAGCTTTTAATGGATAAATTTTGGGAAAGAAAGTTCTATCTTTGGCCATATGCATTATAAATTGGAACTTATGGATTTATGATTTCAAGTGTATAGCCATTTAATTTGCAATTTAGTACTTTGATTTAATAGGGATTTAGTTAGTTTTTAAAAGGGTTAATCTTGGGTTATTTAAGTTTGGGTCTTAGGCCCAAGAGTGTTGGGCCTAAGATGGGCCAAAATGGCCGGCCCATAAGCCCATGAAGGGGCTGTCGATCGCACGAAGAAGGGGGGGGAGAGACTGGATTGCATGCCCCCCATTTGTCCTTTGAAGTTAGCCAAGTGTCACCCATGCACAACTAATGGTGGCTAATGATGGAGAGAAGGAAAATTAGGGGAAAATGATGGCCGGCTTAAGAGAGAAAGAGAGAGAGAGAGAGAGAGGAGAGAAAGATAAGGAAGAAAGGAAGAAAAAGGAGGCTGTGCGCGCGCGAGAGGAAGGAGAAGAGCAGTCCACCGTCGTCCATTCGCCGCCGTCGAGTCCGCCTCGCCCTCTGTTCGTGTTTGTTGTGTTCACTCGGTCTAAGGGCAAGTGGGATCTCTTGATCTACTCTTGCATGCTGTGCTTAGTGTGTGTGATTGAATGATAAAATTTCGGAGGTTTAGAGTGTGAAAAATTGAAGTTATGAGGGTGGTGCTCTAGCCTAGTGTACTGCTCTTGAGAAAACAGCTTGACCTTGGATATTCTAGTGACTTGCATGTGATGTTTGAGTTGGATTTTGGCTTTGACTTCCAAATGAAAGTTGTTAAGGACTTCTTGGAGTATAACATACTCAAATTTGGGACAAAAAAAAAACAATTATAAGTGGGTGAAATTGTTATTCTTTGGAAAGACTGGATCTGGAAATTTCGGTACTAGGATTAGGGGTTTCAACCGCCTATATTTCATTACCTAGGATGAATCTGACCTCGATGTCTTCATGAAGTATTTACCTTATGGTATTAGCTATCACATAGTCAAATATCATGAGTTTTTAATGTCATTTGGGTATTTAATCAAAAATGTTTCTAAAACTGGGTAATCTGACGTGTTCGGACTTGGTAATGTTGCAATGCGTAGTCTATACCGTTTTGTATGAGATTCTTTTGGAAACGTGTTCTGCATGAAATATCTTTTTTTATGCCTTGATTATAACATATTCAAATTTCGTAATTTTTTAAGTTCATTTGCCTATTTAATCAAAAATGTTTCAAAAACTGTTCAAGTGGAACGGACCGAATTAGTAGTGCTGTGATGCGTGTTTTGTATTGAACTATATGGGGATCTTTTGGCATAGTGTTCTTCATGAAATATCTGCCCTTATGTCTTGACTATCACATGTTCGAATTTCATAATTTTTTAATGTCATTTGGATATCTAATGAAAATGTTTTCTAAAACTGTGCAAGCTGGATTATGCAAATTTCAAAAGCTGAAATTGACCTTGTTGCCATTATATCATGTGTCATGTTGATATTGAGACAGAAATGTGAATATGAATTATGATAAATGAGGATACCGTTGGAGGTGTGAGCCGACGATGCCCCGAGAGTGTCGGGATGCCCGGAGGTGGGTGCCAGATGCCCGGAGTGTGTGTGCCGGATGTCCTTGGGAATTTCGGGATGCCCGGAGGTGTGTGCTGGAGGTTCCTTGTGACGCCAGGTTGGGTGCGAGCGATAAAATGTGGGATGCAATTACTGGTCTCGAGAAAGAAAAAATGTGGTGACCCAAATTGAAAGATAAAAAGTTGAAATTGAATCATGCATGGTATAGTGACATGTATGCATGACTGTATGATATAATATGAATTAGTGCATGGTTGTATATGCACCTATGGCATGAATATGCACGAATGCTTGGTGACGAGTGCATGGTTGTATATGTACTTATGGCATGATGGTATATGCATGAATGCTTGATGATGAGTGCATGGTGGTGTATGCACATATGGTATGATGACATATGCAAAGCTACAAGGTAAGTTATGTTTAGATACATGAATGATATGTACTCTACTATGATGTTATGATTGTTTGTTTGATGCATTGAGTAGTTTAATGGATCCTTTACCTGTTGAGTGGTTGTACTCACCCTTTTGGGGACCAACATTTCAGAGTAGAAAGATGCCTCTCTCTCTCCGGTCACGCGGGGTACCTTTTACGGCCTTCCATCTGACGTGGAGGTCGATTGTACGGAGCTTGATTGTGTCACCATCCATGGTTTGACGTTCATACGGGTTCGGGTGCTGGTGATGTATGATGTGGGCTTGGCTAGGGGCCCGGTCGTCCAAGAGTTCTTGTCTGTCCACGTTCGCCATGGCGGGGTGATACGGGGGATGTTGCCGCCGTTATCGCCCGATGCACTAGGATGGGTGTGATGGCCCGCGTGAGGAGGGGGAGCTGACTTTTTTGGGGATAGCTGATACTTGTAGATGGAGGGTTATACATGATTGATACAGGGGGTCGAGATCTCTCTTTTGAGCTGTAGCCGAGTTTAGCTAAAAGTCTTGGCTTTTTGGTTCTACCGACCCAAGATGTCCGTCTTAAAAAATGTAAATAAAAGTGTCCCGACTTATGTTTTCCTTCGATGTGTAGCTAGTGTGTATTGTACCATCATTATAAGAGTAGAGGGATGGTGAGACTCGTCTTTAATTTTGCTATGAGCTGCGCTAAACTCTTTTAAAAAAAAAAATGCCTATGGACTTTGATCCTTCTTTAAACCTCTTTATATCAAAGATATGTAACTGGTATTCATTAGGTAGAGTGATAGGTAGCTGTGGCAAACTTAGCTGTTTGGGGGTGCCACAGTTCTCCACTTTTTGCCATTGATAGAAAAGGAGGAAAAGTTAATGCAGATTTGACTTTGGATTATTTGACTTTGGATTGCTTTACGTTTGGTTTGATTTATTTTTGGACTAGACTTATCTTTTGTTTGGTTGTGGATTGGACTTTGACTTTGGACTGTTTGACTACTAAGTAACCTGATTTGATCTTTTGTTGCTTGCAGTAACGTAGGCCGTGATATTGATTATGGAAGGATAGTTATCTTGTAGGATTAACATGTTTTCTGCGGTTACAAAAATGATACTATCCATGTCCTAATCAACTCATCTTTTATAAGATATCATGTTTTGCTTAAGTGTTGTTTTGCAGGACAAAAGTTTTCAAATTTGTAGAAAAGTTTTGTCACCATATTGTTGGATAAAACTCCTTTATTGTTTTGAAGTTGACAAAACGTTTTCATCGGTCTAGTTTGAAAACTTCCAGATTCAAGTGTCAAAGTCTGAAGAACTCTAAACTCTACTGTCAAAGTCTGAAGACTGCCGGACTCAAAACACAAAGTTTGCCCTCACCGATAGTTCCAAACGAAAAAAGAAGACTTATCTCATACAAATCCCCTCAGGGTGCAGCTCTTTGCGGGTGAATGCCAAGAGGGAGATGCTAAAGCAACTTACACTACCTTGGGAGCAGTATGGGCTAATAAGGCATGGGTTTATATTGGAATTTGACCCAAAGAAAAGTCAAGTATCTATTTTTTGGAATTTATTTGCGATATATTTATGTACTCGAACAAATGAAAATTGAGAAATGTTAAATTGTAGCGACTTTACCACGAAGTACTTGGAGGGACAAGGCATACGATTGTAATTAACTGAGTCTTCCACCACGTGAATCAACGCAGGCGATATTAAAGTATTTGGCACAATTCAAAAAGGGGGTTTTGACAATATTGTGACACATATGTCACATCTAACAATCTCCATCCTACATTTTGAAACTAGGCCTCAGAATAACCCCCTAATTATACGATTGCTAAAAATTGACCCAATAAAAGGTTGTCAAACATTAGGAAAATAATTCCATGAAAAAGACAGCAAGTATATAACTTGAACATTAATATATTTGTGTTTATGCTAGAAGCTATAAATAGTTGATGATAGGTCGATTTATAAATTGATTCATAAAAGTGATGTGTGCGATAAATAGTTGCTTATTAAATAAGAGGATGATATTTCAATACTCAAAATAAGGTAGGCCTCATCATTTTTATGAATGATTCGTGAATCCCTATTTTTCTTTTATAACTGTGACAAGAATCTGTGCTATCCATAACACAAGTGAGATAAGGACATTGCCTAGGGGGCCTTCGTACTCACATCCGGTATGTGGTCGAAGCAGCACCCGACAACCAAGGCAATGTATGTGTAGCAATTTTCAAAGTCACGTGGAATGGTTTTTAAGGAATCAAAAATCAGATATTTCTAGTGAATATTCCGAGATTCTTTTGTTATTTCCCTTTTAACATGTTTCAAGCTCAAGAATATACATGAAGCTTAGTGTAAGGAGAATTATCAAATGGGTCATACACCTATTGTATAAAGATCAATTAAGTCATAAATTTTCTAATTTTGTAAATATAGTTCTAGATTTTTACGCAAAATTTGAACGTAATCCTTTAGGTTTTCCAAAATCATTAATGTGGCTGTGTATTACGTAGGATGACTAGTGATTAGTGAATTCTCACAGCAGTGATCTTTAGAGAAAATTGATGGGAAGAAGTATATTGAAATACCTTGCAAAGCTTTCGGATTAAATTGGTAAAATTCAAAATTTTAGAATTGAATGGGACAATTATCTTAGTTAGTCTATGAGCAGGACTATTTCCAAAATCAGACAAATTTTGCTCCTTAAATGTGATTCTGACTACTGAGGTCGTGGTCCCATCCCGGACGATCACTGTTGTCGTGCTTGACTCGCCATGATCTCTTGAGCTAACGAGAGAGAAGTGACTGGAGACTTTCGCCTTCCCGAAGTGACCGTTGAAATGACTATGGAGATTTTCGGAGACACTTAAAGAGAATGACCTTGCGGTTATTAAGAGTCAAAATAATAAACCGAAACTTGGAAAAGTTTGCCGTGGAGCTCAAGTATAGTCCTTGACACTAACAAATCAGTGACATTCAATGTCCGAATTTTGTTCACCGTCATTGCCAACTATTTATCATGTTGATTTATTTTCAAATTAATAATTTGATAGAATGGATGGAATTTGTATATTCTCAAAGTGTGAATGTGCATTTTTTAGATCAGAAGACGACTATACATGTGTCAATTTAGTTTTAAATTTTTTTGTAATTTTTTAAAAAAATTTCTGAATGTTATTTCTCTTTTTTCTTTACATTTTTTTTTTCCTTTTATTCTTGATCATTCTTCTTCGACCTTAAACCCAAATCCGGAGTCTAGCACCTCCTCACCTCAATCATCAGCTCCTCTCCTCTTGTGGCCAATAACCTTGCCTGTGGCCAGCTAGGGCGTGCCCTCGCTCAGATATGAGAAAAATACAGCGTTCCCTGGACTTCAACGCCTTCTTCCCCGTGAAGCTCTCCATCTCCTCACCTCCTCCGAGGCCCTCTTCTTGATCGTCTCTTTCGTAAATCCTCGCAGTCTCTCTGGCAAGCTTCGCTGTTGTATCCTTGTCTTTATTTATGTAGAACCTTTTTTTTTTCCCTTTCTTTTTACCCTTCGTGGAAGCGAAAATAGCCATGAAATAAAATATAACTTCTTAAAATAGCGGTAATGGGATGAACTATCCTCTAAATATTACTTCTTAAAAGTTTTGGGCACTCAAAATGAAGTAAAAATTGTTCAAAAAGTCGTAAACTTATGATACATTGGACAATATTGTCTTAAATCCTTTGATGATTTTTCAATATAGTCATTGTCACCAATTTTGATTGGAAATAGCTGACGTTACTATTTAGTCTTCGCCGACATTCTACAAGGTACGACTACTGTGGTGTGGATGACATTACTATTTAGTGGCGTTGATGCCACTTAAAATGCAACATTTCATTTTAAGTTCTTACACACATACACACACTCTCTCTACGTGTGTTTCCACTTAACGAGAGCTGGATTTGGGTATCAACTGAATTGAGATCCATTGTAATGTTGTTTTTTATAAGACGAATAAAAGTTTCGTTAGAATGGGGACCCATCCTAAAATTGATACTTTTTTGTGAAACAAAAAGAGTTTAGGTCAGAATTGGAATTCAATCTAAAATTGATGTATTTTAAGAGAATTGAGACTTTTTTTTCCTAGTCTAATTAAATGAAAAGATTATTTAAAGAAAGAATAATGAAAAGGGGGGAAAGAAGGCAGCATCTTGGTATCATTGTCGTGTTAAATAAAGTAGGACTCACAGTCGCTGTCCAGGCAGCTATAATTATATATGCTTTGTTGGGAGAGACTTTGCCTTTACTTTGCCTTGGCTAATCAGTGGCATAACAACGCTGAGTTTGTAGCTTCTATGGCAAGCTTGTTTCTTGAAAAAAAGGTTTTATCTTTTTCTTTGTACCTTTGAATCTGCTCCATTAGGTCTCGTTCCAAACGCAAGTTCTTTTCTTTTTTAACTATGCTCAAGGAGGATCTGCATGACTCCAAATGGGATTTTACATTAGGAATTCAATAGTATAAAATGGCATGTATAACACTGTCTCAACTTGTTAGTGTAAATTACTTTTTTTTCATGTGAAAAGAAAAATATAACTCCCTCCCTTCTTCCCTCCCTCCGCCCCACTCTTTCATCATTAATTTTCATATATGGAGTGTGATTTTGGCATCTTTGTCATTTGTTAAGGTTGTAGCTCCCATTTGGGTCGTTATGTCATGCTCGTCCTACGCGTGCAAGTATCTAATGAGTGGAGTACATATACTAAACACATGTTGGCTGTTTAATCAGATGGGTACAATGTGAGTCCCATGCGAATCCATAAAATCTAATGAGCTTTACTAGCATAACAGTTTTTGAGATACTGTGAAAATAACAATCTATTGTGAGTGACAAATTCTTAAAAAATGTTTGCCACAATAATTTATAATTATTTGTGATTTGATTTTTAATGGTTTTAATAAATTATTATTCTTACAGTACATTAAAGACTGTTATCTAATCATTTCTAAAATCTAACTATTCAAATTCAACTTAGTAAACATAATACATTCACTAAGTAGCTATGTGACGCAATGCATAAAATACTCCGCGCCTTTGGTTTAGTACTCACGTGTCTTCAGCTACATCCTTGGGTTCAAAACTTTTAAGATTACTGTGTTTACAAAAAGAGAACAAGCCCATTAACCCATGTCTTTGCCTATTTGAAAAGATTCATTAAAAAACTCTTTTCTTTCATTTGCATTTGTCAATACACGAGAAATCGAATCCGTATCGTATTCTTGAACAACACATCAAGGCCATTCCTTCAATCATTAAACCAAGTTCCACGAGATTCACTAAAGCCTCGTTTCCTATTGGTAAGCTTGCAAGTACAATAACTATAAATTTATCTGAAACGAACTAATCGGTCTTGGGACCTATTTTCACACGATTTGACACGAATTTGCTAACAGTAAAGCATTTGGAACGCACACCATCATCTCCCGTTAGAGTGCATTTTCACCCCTTTATATTTTTACAGCTGTCTCAATCAATCCCATACAGTTTTTATTTGTCGCGGAATCTGAGTACCACTGTCTTCATGAGAAAATCTATAAGCACCTTGAGTCGCACGAGGCAAAGGACTAAAAGGTGAGTATGCTATTTCTTCAATATCGCCAAATAGATGAGTAACTGTGCTAGCTATTCTCCTATTACTGAAGGTGAGCGTTCATGCATGTAATATTCACGCGCTTTAGAATCTGTCTCCTGAAGCTAGAATTGGGGTTATTTGCGCAATGTAGATAAAAATAGGTTATCGATATTGAGGTTTACAAGGTATAAACGGTCCATTTTTTTGGGCACGGAATGATGGAATCGTTCTTTGGATCAAAGTGAGCTAGTACTAGTACGATGTAATTGTTCAAACAAGCACTAAATCCGAACAAATTACGAAACTCATTTGAATCTTTCATCACCCGCATCTCCTATCACTAATGTCTAATCTGTTGACACAAGTATTTGACTCCTCTTGTTGCCTAGAATAGTTGGAACTCCTTTTTAGCAGAAGTTACAATACTGACCTGGCAACTTCTTAGCATCTGAGGAGCATTCCTAGTATTTTTTTTTTCTTGGCTACATGGGAACCTCTGTCGATCCAGTATAGGGACCCTTTTGTTAAAGGTGGTTCGAGCTTTTTGTGGCCTTTATCTGACTGGAAAGCATGGATGATAAAACGATGGTCACATCAAGTACAATTATCGACCATCAAGCTCAGTTATGGTTACCTCGTTCGCAGAAGCTTCAGCAATGGGTGGAAGGTCAAGAATGTTGCCGCTTCCTTTCAAAATGAATGCAGGCTTATCAGGAGAGGCAAGAGCTGCCTCATTACCTAACATTAAGACAATGTCCATCATGGTTGGCCGGACTGCCGCATGTTCTTGTACGCACAGTAAGCCGATTTGGATGCTTCTTGAAACCTGACGAGAGTTATTGGGTTGGGCCATCAATGAATCAACTATGTCGGAGGATTTTCCTTCTTTCCATACGTTCCAAACCTACAAAAGTTGAAGGTAACAACATCCTAGAGAGATGAAGCAATGAAATTTGATTTCAAGAAGCAGTAGAAGGTAAATTGGGGTGAAGGAATCTTTCGTCCTATGTCCTTACATGTGCAATGAGATTCAGACATGCACTGTCATTGTCGAAATCAGTGTTCCTCTTGCCACTGACTATTTCTAGTAATATGACACCAAAGCTGAAAACATCAGACTTGGTTGAGTATAATCCTTGCATTGCGTATTCTGGAGACATATAACCACTACAAAAAATTGGATGACATGAATATATCAGGGCATCTTATTAGTTTGTATCTCTCCCTTATTGAGTGCTTGGACAACAAGGGTAGGCAGTATTAAATAACTTACTATGTTCCGACCACCCTGTTTGTATTTGCTTGGATCTGGTCTTCTCCAAACATCTTAGCCATCCCAAAATCAGAAATTTTGGGATTCATTGCGGCATCAAGTAGGACATTGCTTGCTTTGAGGTCTCGATGTATGATTCTATGTCTTGAATCTTGGTGAAGATATAAAACTCCTCGGGCAATTCCAAGAATAATTTTGAAACGTTGGTTCCAATCAAGGGTTGTCCTTTTTGCTTCATCTGTGACCCAAAGCCCGAAAAAAAAGAATTCACCGACAGTTTTGTCATGAAATCGATGCCAATGGTGAGGCATTTCAACAATTAGATTAACATGAAGAGGAAAAAGAAGGAAAGGCCATACTGAAAATGAAGCAATCCAAACTTTTGTTAGGCAAGTACTCGTAGATTAACATCCTCTCGTCTAGACTGATGCAACAGCCCAAAAGCCTCACGAGATTCCGGTGTTGGAGTTTGGCTATAAGCATCACTTCGTTCTTGAATTCTTGAGACCCTTGTCCTGAACCCTTCGATAATCTCTTCACAGCTACGTCCTGTCCACTGGCCAACCGCCCCTGAAATATCGTCTCGCCTTAAGACATATCGATGAAAACTTCTTTGTTACCTTGTTTTAGTTCAGGCTTTCTTAAGGAAACCCATTTGTTGACCTCATACATCAACCATCTTGGACAACTGAGACTAAGGCAGAAAGGGAGATCAACGGAGTTTAGTGTTAGGACATGGTATAGTACCTTGTAGACTGGACCGAATCCTCCTTGTCCAAGCTTGTTCGTTGAGGCGAAATTGTCTGTGGCAGCTTTAATAGTGGTGATATCTCAGAGAGGTAATTCTTGATCTTTTGTTGTTCCATCTAGCTCCTTTCCAACCTCAGAGCCTATCATGTAAAAGAACTAAAAATTAGTATGAGTCAACACTGAGGGTGTGTTTGGTAATCATTATGTTCATGGGAACAATTTCTGATTAGAAATAATTTTTTGAATTATGTTCCTGAGAACAAATTCTAAGTATTTGAAGGTGTTTGGCAAGTAACCAAAATTTTTATGTCCAAAATAGAATTGCGTTTGATATTGTCCTCAAAATTTCTAATCCAAACCATTTTCTTCAATTTTTAATTATCTTCTTTTCTTTTTTTTCTTTTCTTTATCTTCTTCCTTAGCTGGTCGTTGGCCTTGGGATGACCAACGACCTGCCAGATGAGGGCTAGCGACCTCGTTGGAGGGTCTCTGGCCCTTGGTGAGGCTGTGTCTCGTCGGCCGAGCCTCGTTTTTGCCAGGCTTGGCTCACCAATGGCTAGGGGAGGCTTGAGATCTATTGAAGCCGAGCCTTGCCAAAGGCCAGGAGAGCCTTGGGTGAGCTCGTCGGAGCTCGCACAATAGGTCATTAGCAACCGGCGGCGGTGGCCGATGGTAGTGGCAGTGGAAGAAGAAGAGAAAAGGAAGAAAAACAAGAAGGAAAGAAGAAGAGAAAAGAAAAGAAAAAATTTATGTCGGCTTGATTTCGGAATTGTTACCAGGAATAAAGAACCAACTTTTTTTTACTTCTCAATTCTATTCCAAATCTATTATCAAGAACAAATTTGTTTTCAGGAATAAATAATTTATCATATGGATTTCTGTTTCAAATTTACTTTTAGAAACAAAAGAACATAATCAAACACTAGTTGTCCAGTTGCCAAACGCGCCCTAATTGTCATTTGTCTTGACAAGCATATGTGGCTTCATGAGACCCAAATCCTCAAGTCGCTAAAAGCACCAGAAGTTTAGTGCGATGCATGTAGATATCTGGTTTTAAAAGCGGCAAAAGAAGGGTCTGTAGCGTGGACATATAAGAAACAAGCAGATTACTCTTACCTTTTCTTGTCTTTTTCACGAGCACAATAGATACCGCAAGAGAGATTATTGCTGCAGCAGAAACTAACCCTATCAAGGTTGCTAACACCTTTTTCCTCGAAAGAAATCTTTTCTTCTGAAATTCAGCTGAAAGGAGAAACTTTTAGTCGATCTATCATATAAGACTGACCGTGTGACTGCAATCACATAATAGCAGTGACAAAAATTTAAGCAAATTAGAATGTCCTACTGATTTTCCTTTCTAGGATTACCTAATACAAGTGCATCCACGCGCACGAATAAGTCTCGTCCTCCACCTGAGATGTGTCTTGTATCCATCAAGTCTCCATACCACATCAAGCATCCTTTTCCTCCTCTCGTAAAATCTGCATCTGCATAGGCCGTGCATGAACAATTCCTCATGCATTCACTTTCGCACTCCCTCAAAGTCATATTCATATCAAAAGATGCGGCTGAAGCGTCTGGCACTTTTACATCAGCTACTTTTACGAACCCTTCACCATTCTGGCAAACTGATTCTTGATTCTTCCTGATGCACCCACCTGAACTGTCTCTCATGCTCCAATCGTTCGGGGACGTAGGGGTAAACCCGGGTAGGCACTTGCACTCAAAATCAGAATAACAGTTTCCATTGGCACCACAATGCCCATAGAAGTCACATTGGTCCACTGGTTTGGTGAAAAGATTGACCCACTCGCTCTTATTTTCGGCCCACCTGAACACTTGCATGCTTCCGGACTCTTGAACCACTGCCCTCAAAAAGATCGACGAGTTAATTACATTTGACGTCAGGACGACCTCATTGGCATCAATTACGAAGCTAAAGTTGAACCATGAGATCCTACTCCATACGATTCCGATCCAGGGGCTCGGTTGCCACAACGGAACCTTATTTTTTATTTTTTTATTATTTTTTTTTTTGGTGACCCAGGGAACCTCCGAACGCCGCTTCGCGGGGAGAGTAAACCCTGGAGCGCCGGGGGCCCCCACCGCTGACCCCCAAGCGCAGGTAAGACGCGCGTTATGCATTGAAGCATCGCTTCCACGGAGGTTCGAACCCTTCCCCCTGCGTTTGGGGTAACAAGCCCTAACCAACGCTTCCACCGCGGGCGGTGGTACGGAACCTTATTTTTGTACAAGGTTAAGTGCGGAAAACCATTGGGGTTGATCATTAAATAAGTCGTTCCTGTTCCGGGGTCATCCTGAGACTTCCAAGATGTAAGGATTCTATTTAGGCCACTGATGCGGTTGAGCCCGAGTTTCATGGAGGGGAGAAAAGTATGGGTTGGATGGTCAAAACTCTGCCATAGGATTGAACTTTTCTTGCTATCCTGAAACAGAACAAGATTACCTGAATCCAAAAGTTGAGCTACGTAATCACTCGCTACTGATGGTAACGAAAGATTGCTGCCCCAACCAGAGATGCTTCTCTTTGTGTAGTAGAGTACGAGATTCCCCAGGTTGTCCATACCGAGACGTCCTGAAGTATTGTCGCGACCTCTTTTTTTCGGTACCCGCATTCGGGTACGGGCGCCTAAGGAGGCTAATGGCTCGGCTGATTTTTAATTATGCCCGGACTCTCCCAAGTTCACCAATTCACGACTTTAATAGTCTAAATTTTTAACCTGTAAATCAATTTTTAAAATGGAGTCGCCACTAATCGATTTGGGGTGGGTTGATTAGAAACCCAAGTGAAGTATCGGGAGAAATACTCACTCGCGCAACCGGAGAAATTAGGATCGGGGACTTGATTACACTAGTTAATCACTAATGCCCTTTCGGTACCTAATCTTGTTTAAACCCCGAGGTTTTTGGATGTTCGAGGGATTTTCCATGCATTTTTGGGAGGAAAAACATTTTTTGAGTCATTTTGTAATTTTTTTGGACATAAAAGGGATTTTTTGGTTTTTGGTTTTTTTTGGGAAAAATACAAGTCTTTTTGGCTTTTTCTGATTTTTTTTGGCTTTTTTTTATGAATTTTTGGCTTTTTTTTGGATTTTTGGCATTTTTTGGAAAATATGAAATATTTTTGATTTTTTTTTTTTTTTCGGAAAATAAAATATTTTTTTAATATTTTTGGAAAATAAATTATTTTTCATTATTTTTAAAATATTATATTATATTATAATGTTAAAAAACGAACCGGGTCGGATCCCTGGGTTGGGTCCGACCCGGGTTATGCGGGCCCGACTCGGATTTTTTGATTTTTTGAAATAAAATATTATTTATTTATGTAAAATATTATTTAAAATAAAACTTTAAAAAGGAAAAACCGACCCGGGTCGGATCCGCGAGTTGGGTCCGACCCGGGCCAGCCCGAAACGCAAACGGGCCCGCAACGCAACCCGGATCCGCCCGACTCAGATTTTTCTCCCTTTTTTTCTTTTTCCAAGCCCATGAACTAACCAAGGCCCATTTTCGTTATAAAAAAGGATCCATGGATTAACCGGCCCACACACGCAGGCCCACATCGGGGGGAAACCCTACCCGGACGCCAACCCGGATCCGCCCGACTTCGACCCGTCTTCCCCTTTGCCGACCCGGTTTGCTGGAGTTCGCGAGATCTAGCGATCCGCGGCGCTGATGAGGGACGGAGGCGGCGTCCGAAGGCGGCGGCCTGGCGTCCGAAGGCGGCGGGGTCGCAGCCGGCAGCTGGCCGCTCAACTAGATTAACGACGGGGCTCGTGGCGCGGCGAGAAGAGACGCGTCGAAAGCCCCGATTCACCGAGGCCGAGATCCGGTGATAGATGGGGTTCGAGAGAGGGGGGTGCGACAACGGTGACGGGCAGGGGAGGCGGCCGGGGTTTCGAGCAATGGCAACGATGCATCCGGGGACGGTGGCGGTAGCTACGTTACCGTTTGCAGCAATGGCGCGACGAAGCGGTGAACGGTGGCGGCGATGGGGGCCAGAGGTGCGGGTGACGACGGCGGGAGAGCGACGCGGCTCCTCGGTTTCCAGATCCGGGTCCGGTGTTGGCGAGTCGATTTACGGCACGGCATCGGGGCGGGGACAGCAGCAGCAGAGCTGCGGTTGCAGCGGTGGCGCAGAGCCTCCGGCTTCACAGATCTGGCGTTCTCTCCTCCGGCTCCCCTCGCTCAGCCTAGATTTTCTCTCACTCAGGTCAGATCCGAGCCTCCACCGGCCAGATCTGACCTTCTCGAAGTTGCTCGCCGCCGGCCTTCCCCGAAGTCTCTCGGTGGAGGGTGGGCCGAGCTCACAACTCAAGCTCTCTCTCACTCGCTCGTCGATTCCTCCCCGAAGTCTCTCAGTGGGAAGATCTCTAAGCTCACGATGATCTCTCGTCGACGGAGGTGCTCCTCTATTTATAGGCGAGGAGGAGGCCGGTCGACGGAGGTTCGGCCGTCGGCTCCGACCGGCCCTGGGTGCGGCTGAACCGGCGTCAAATCCTCCCCCTTCCACGGAGGCATGCCCGCCTTCAATGTTGCGTCCTCTCAGCCACCGGCCTACGCTCCCCTCTCGGTTGTAGGTTGTGCTCGAGCGCGTCTTCGTCGTCGCGCGTGACCTGCAGAGGCGGAAGAGAGACGAAGGAAGAAGAAGATGGGAGGAAGAAGAAGAAATGGGGGGGGTAGGTCGTGCGAAGGAAAAAGAAAGAAAAAGGGAGGGGGGCTGCAGCTTTTGCTTTTCTTGCCTTTTTTATTTTTTGTTTTTTCTTTGTTTTGTTGTTTTTATTTGTTTATTTATTATCCGAAATGACAAAATAAAATAAAAACTTAATAAAAGAAAATTAACCTAATTGAAATTGAGGTGTCAACAGCTGCCCCTCTTTGAAGGTGAGCTTACAGAGGTTGCATTCAAAGACAGACTGATGCCTCAATTTTACCTATGCATGCGTAGTAGATTATATTTTATTTGGGACTTATTATTCTATGCGGATAAAGAGCAATATACTAAGACAGATAAGAAGATACCTGGAGTTACTTACCGGGAATGAGTGTGATAGGGTGTGAACTCCGAGTTTTGGCAAGTATCAAGGGGTCATCTTACCTGGTGATATGAGGAGATTGCTTTTCCAGGGCTCGAACCATTCTTCGGTCGCCTGTTAAAACGATCAACTGGTTTGTCTAGGACCCGAACCTTTCTTCGGTCGCCTTGACGAGGAATTGCTTTTCCAGGACCCGAACTTTTCTTCGGTCGCCTGTTAAAACAATCAATAGTTTGTCTAGGACCCGAACCTTTCTTCGGTCGCCTTGACGAGAGATTGCTCCTCTAGGACCCGAACCTTTCTTCGGTCGCCTGTTAGAGCAATAAGTTGTTTGTCTAGGACCCGAACCTTTCTTCGGTCGCCTTGACGAGGAATTGCTTTTCCAGGACCCGAACCTTTCTTCGGTCGCCTGTTAGAGCAATAAGTTGTTTGTCTAGGACCCGAACCTTTCTTCGGTCGCCTTGACGGGGAATTGCTTTTCCAGGACCCGAACCTTTCTTCGGTCGCCTGTTAGAGCAATAAGTTGTTTGTCTAGGACCCGAACCTTTCTTCGGTCGCCTTGACGGGAGATGCGCCGACCTTTCTCAGGGCATCTGTTTGTGGGTTCCTGATCTGTATCGATGACACCAGTTGGTACCCGACCTTTCTCGGGAGATGCGCCAACCTTTCTCAGGGCATCATATTTGTTGGGGGTGTCTGACTTCTGTCAAAGACACTGGTTAGAACCCGACCTTTCTCGGGAGGATGCGCCGACCTTTCTCAGGGCATCGATTTGCGGGGTGTCTGACTTCTGTCAAAGACACTGGTTGGAACCCGACCTTTCTCGGGAGGATGCGCCGACCTTTCTCAGGGCATCGATTTGTGGGGTGTCTGACTTCTGTCGAAGACACCAGTTGGAACCCGACCTTTCTCGGGAGGATGCACCGACCTTTCTCAGGGCATCGATTTGTTGGGGGTGCCTGGACATTCACAAGCATTGAAAGAGTACCTGGATATTCACAAGTACTAACCTGGAGGATATTTGGGCCTTTGCAGGCGTCAAAGGGGTACTTGGATGATCGCAAGTACACACTCTTGGAGGGTGCCTGGATTTTCGCGAGACGTTGAAGGAGTACTCCGATTGCTTGCGGGTGTCGAACGAGTACTTTGATAATTACAAGTACAAACTCTTGAAGGATACTGGCGTTCGCAGGTATCGAAGGAGTACCTGGGATATTCATGAAGGTCCCTCACCTTTTGATAATTGGGAATATCGAGGACGTACCTCGCAGATTCATGAAGGTCTCCCACCTCCTAGCAATTGGGAATATTGAGGACGTGCCTCGCATATTCATGAAGGTCTCTCACCTCCTGGTAGTTGGAATATCGAGGACGTGCCTCATGTCTTTGTGAAGGTCTCTCACCTCCTGGTAATGAGAATATTGAGGGCGTGCCTCAAATATTCATGAAGGTCTCTCACCTCCTGGTAGAAAGGAATATCGAGGACGTACCTGAGATATTCATGAAGGTCTCTCACCTTCTGGTAATTGGGAATATCGAGGGCATACCTGGGATATTCATGAAGGTCTCTCACCTCCTGGTAGTTGGAATACCGAGGACATGCCTCATATATTCGTGAAGGTTTCTCACCTCCTGGATTGCCGCGAGCACCAAAAGGGTGGAACACCGGGTAGCCGCAGTGTACAAAGTCTTGGAATACTTGGATGAACATAAGTATTTAATGATATGATCTGGGACCACTCTGGCTGGTCCAAGTGTAAGAAAACATACCTGGATAACCACAGGCGCACAACTCGATGGAATACTTGAATGGCTACTAGTATTCAATGATACAATTTTGAGGACAACTTGGACATGTCGAGTGTCACGGAAATGGAGTACCTAGACAATGAAAGGCACTCAAAGGTAATGGGATACTTGGTCAATTGTAGGCATCCTAGCTATGAAGACAACTCAAACAAGTGAGTGTCAAGAAAAAGGAGTATTCGAACGGTAGCCAGTACTCAAAGACAATAGGGATACCTAGATAGTAGTAGGTATTCAACAATAAAGGGATACTTGGTCAGTCACAAGTATCAATACTCTGGGGACAACTCGAATAGGTCGAGTGTCGTTAAGAGGGAGTACCCGGCAAATGGTGGGTACTCAAAGACAATGGGATGCTGAAACAGTTGCAAACATCCAAACTCAAGGGACGACTCGAATAGGTCGAGTGTCAACAGAGGGAGCACCCAGCAAGTGGTGGATACTCAAAAACAAGGGGATACTTAGACAGTTGCAAGCATCCAAACTTAAGGGACGACTCGAATAGGTCGAGTGTCAACAGAGGGAGCACCCAGCAAGTGGTGGATACTCAAAAACAAGGGGATATTTAGACAGTTGCAAGCATCCAAACTCAAGGGACGACTCGAATAGGTCGAGTGTCAAGGAGAGAGTACCTGGATAGTGGTAGGTACTTTAAGACAAATGGGGACATGGATATGTTTACTTGGCAATATCTCTGATCTCTGAGAGTATGTCTGCTATTTGCACAATATGCACACATGATTGTATATACTGTAAATTCATAAATTCAAATGTGATTTATGCATGACAATCTTGTCAATTTTGCATCATCTGATTTCCACTGGGAAAGATTTTGAAAGACAACATTTATTCGGAATATAGATGCTTTGAGCATGCCAGATGAGGGACTTTCAGTCTGAAAGGACTTTTCACTCACTCTCTTGGAGAAGGCTATCCTGACCATTGATGCAGGATTTATAAGGACCACACTATCTTACTGTCATCATGTCAGCAGGGGTCCGAGTATTCTCGCAAGTGGTACGACTTTACCAATGTGAGAGGTCTTTATTGAAATTGTGATGAAGACTTGGTCAATGGCTCATCAAATGGGACCGTCGAGGTCAAGGCTCATGAACAAAGTGCCGCACAATCATCTCCAGGTTTGCAAGTCAAGAGTCCCGCGAAAAGAGATAGAATAGTCTTGCTCGTACTTCTTCGAGCGATGCTTATGCACATATGAAATCCTACGTTAATTGAAGTGCCCCTAGTCTGAAGAGATTTTTACAATGGGATGCAATGTTGGCTTGACTCATGTGTAAAAGGGCGAGAGCTGGTGATTGCCTTGGCATTTGTCACCGGTCTTTCTTCTCACTGTCAGATGGAGGCTCTATCAATTGAACCACAACAACAACTTTTTCTTGACTGTATTTTTGACTGGAGGGCATTGGCCTTGCTTTTACCAGGCACACTGCTTTTTCATGCTCCTGTTTTTTTTTTATTCCAGTTCTTCATTTATGGGCATTGACCTTGCTTTTACCAGGTATACTGCTTTTTTATGCCCATGTTTTTTCATTCTTGTTGCTTGAGAGCTGATCTTGACAAGTTCAAGCAAACGCCTTTGTTAGACTATTGAGTCTTCATCTTTTGCCGGCACTTCTGATTATGCTACTCAAATGGCAGTAGCTTATGCTTTGCCTCCACGTGAAGGTGAATTTACAAACTCAATTGAGTTATACAATAGATACAAGTGCGTAAAGAAAGAATTGCTCTTCATGACTCTAGGGCACTTAAATTAATGCGAGTGTTCATATGCAATAAAGACACCCAAAGATTGATGCAAGTGCGAGCAAGAAAATTTCTATCTCTCTTCGCACTTTGTGATGCTGCTTCGCCTCCGATCTGCCCCAGTGTGGGGTGGTTCTTGACAGGGATAGGACAGAAATTTCATCAGTGTATGAGGCTCAATGGGGTGAGCAATGGAATGCCTCTCACTATTTTGGTTACCGTACCATTCGCGAGAGAACTCTTTACCCTGCAGCCATGGAATCTTCTGCACTCATCTCACAAGTGTATAGATTGGGGGGATTGTGTGTAGGATATGGCTTGCCTTTCATCATTCTGACAAGCCTCATCCAGCATGCTCAATTAATCTTGTATTCTTCACTTAGCTGTCTATTCTAATAATCCTCAGTGGAATCAATGACTTAGACAGACAAAATCATCATGCATAATTCATCTGGAAGTGACATGCAATATTTTGAATATGAAGGAGTATGAACTCTTCAAAACAAGTGAATGGTTTTGACTAAAAAAAAAGACCTTATTGACAACTTTAAGAGTTAACATAATGGTGCTTCCAAATATGTTAAATTTTGAACAGCAAAAGGGCTATTCGCAAATGGGTGTCGATAGTTATCCCTATTAATTAGGGATATGACATATGAAGGATCAGCCGGGGTTAGGGATCTGATCGGGCATCTCTATTTTTGCCCCTGCAGAAGAGAAGATGAAAATGGATGAATCAACAGGGTCAAAATTAAAGGTGAATTGAGGCCTGAAGGATCTGTGTCATTTGCTTTGGCAATACTTGGGACGCCATTTTGCTTGGGAGAGTTTGTCATGCCTCTCATTGATTTGTTATCTTTATTTTTTACAGTCAGGTAATCCTGCAACAAACAAGACATGCTTCTCATTGATTTGTTGTCCTTGCTTTTGACAGTCAGGTGATCCTGCAACAAACAAGAGGGAATGTGTTAGTCATGAACTCTTTTAAGAGTCGAATAGTTGGAAGCGATACAACTTTACCCTTCACTGGTTTGCAGACGATTGGGTGGTCTTGAAGTGAGAAGGGGACATGAAGTCCTATGTCCCTTGCTTCGTTAGGTCGATTATTCTCTGAATTGGCTCCTGGATGACGCGTCATTTTACACGAAGCCAGGTGAATTTGATGCGGGTCATTTCCACGAACCTCACTTGGCCAATATTGACCATCAAGTTTGGTTTTAGATCCCCAATGTTTTCCTTCACTGGTTTGCAGATGATTGGATGGACTGGAAGTGCAAGTGGGTCACGAAGTCCTACGTCTTTTGCTTCGTTAGGTCACCTGCTCTCTCGTAATTTGCAAGTGCAAGAGAAGCAAATTTTTTTTTTTATTTTTTTACCAAGTGGCTAACTGCCGCGTCGGGGAATCGAACCCCCGACTTCGGACCTTTTTGCTTCTTCCCGGATACCACTCGGCTAGAGGCGCCGACGGTGTTCGTAGGGCGCTGCCTTTTTTATTTAACCGAACCGGCTCCAGGACGACACGTCCTTTTTTACCAAGTTAGGTAAATCGATATGGGTCATTTGATTTGTCCAAATTAACCTTTAAGCTTGTTTCTTGAATCCTATGCTTCCTGTCAATAAGAGAAAATATGTCAAAAGTGAGTTCAGACACTGGGAGTATTGGAAACGATACCAAATTACTCTTCTCCAAAGTTTGTATTTGCTGACTCCTAGGGATATTTGAATGTCGATGGCGGCCTTTTCGTCTTGGCACAGTTTGACATTTCTTTCGATTAGCCTTCCTCACTCATGGCCATGTATGTATGATTGATGGTTGTCGATTTATCTTCAACGCTTTCCTTCTGTGGAATTTTTCTTTTGTCTTTGACTATATGACCATTAGCAGCATTGAGCAAAGTCATGTGCTTCAAGCTTCTATGGAATCTAAGATGGACAATCAAAACCTCCAATTCTCTTATGGCAATTACTTCTTGCGAGAATATGCGTCTGGAGTGAAGCTTCTAAATTCCAAAGTCATTGTCCAGGGTGTGGGGCTATAGATCGCCTTGACTGTCTAGATTTTCTCCCGTTGACAAGTAATCACTTAAAAGGAAGAGGAGGAACTCCTTCCTTATGTTGAAGTCGATACTGTAACATCTAGCCGTTTGGGCGCGTCGTGCGACAAGATAGTTCTTTGGCTCAGGATGAAGCTAGGTAGGAGTGAGGCATGTCATGGATGCTTCGATCTCAACTCTATGCCTGTACCTATTACATCTCATCTTTTGTATCCTGTAAATAGAAGAGAGAAGACATCATTTCCAAATTATATTCAGAGGATAAGACTTACCCTCTTTTGGTGTAGGATGATTCTTTCTATTTGCCCCTGTTTTCTTGGCAGGGTGTCTTTGAATTTGGTGAGTTCGCCTGATGCGCTTGCTTCAAATGCCCCATGTCACACTAAGTCAAAGGGGATGGGAATGATCTTCTGAGACATGAAGTGAATGAATCAGAAAGACAAACATGGTTAAATTTATCATCTTGTTTTAACAAAAACTTTCGAGTGATGAAATATTTTTTATTTTTAAAATACGTCTTTGGGGGAGAAAAAGCATGAGGAAGCCCAGCCCTCAGTATTCTCCTTGGATGATATTTTCTTTTCATGGTTGGATAACATCACTGGGCCGGTTTGGGATACCGCCTCATGCTTTCAAAACAAAATATTAGAACTGTACATTAGATTACTGAAATGGAAAATACAACAGTAGCACACTAGACAGGATAAGAAATATGAAATTATAAAAACAAGCAACACCCATGAAAACTCCTATGAAAAGGAGCACTTTGATATTGCTGGTTAAGCGCCTTTGAGTTCCTCGCCTCCAGTAGACTCAAAGTATTCGCATGAGAGGACCACTTCATTGAAGCTACGGAAATGCAACCCATGCAACCAACAGCGATGCTTGCGGGGTAAAGCTCCTATGAATAGCTTTATCATTTCTTCTTCGGCCAGCTGAGGGTAGGTTTGCATCATAAAAGCTTCCCACCTCCTTACATATGCTTGAAAATCCTCCATTGGTCTTCTTCTAAAGTGAACCAAGTTCTGACAAGGTACTTCAGTCCCAATCTGGCTTTGATACTGAAGCAGGAATGCAGAAGACAGCTCATTCCAATCTCTCATGAAGCTGATATCTGCTGTGACGAACCATTGCAATGCGGACCCTGTAAGACTTTCTTGGAAGGCCTGAGTTGTGAACGACATCGGACCATAGTACCGACTCATTTCTGCATGGAGATATTGCAAATGAGCCATAGGACAAGTTGTGCCATTATACTTACGGAAATCAGGTATCCACATCTCTCCAGGGGTCGTGATCTTATGAGCATAAGACGGGCTTGATGTATCTTGGTTAGGCCACTGATTTTCCCACTGCATATTTGTAGTGGTGAATTTTTCTGTTTCAGGCAAGTTGGACTCTACCGAGATTACCCCATTGCTTTCTTCTTGGTCAAAATTTCCAAATGAGGATGAAGTATTGAAGCTATCCTCATGGTTAGAGGATGAGCTTAATACTTCGTTAGGATCATAGCGGATAAAGACGTATGCTTCCTCTTCTGACGGACCTTCATCCCCAGATGAGAGTAGGAAACAGTTATACGATGAATCGTCAGTTTCATTGTCAAAATAACGCTGGAAGTCCTTGGGATTGTATTCTAGGGCCGGGAAGTCTTCAGGGTTGTACTCTAGAGGATGGTGGCCTTCAAAGCTGTATTCTTGGGAATGCTGTGTGGTGGCTCGTCGGTAGATGCTGAGTCAATCTGCTTAGGCTTTCTTTTCTTGGCTTCTGGTCCAGACCTTTTGAGTAAGGCCCTTCGTTTTGCTAACTTGATTCTGTCAAGGGAAGTGAGAGACATTAGAGTTTCACTGTCTGATTCACTTTCCAGGTTGATAGGGGTTGGTATTCTCTGGACCCTAGCTCTTGGAGTAAGCTTGGGAAGTTGTCTAGTCGTGCCCCACTCTTGAACGGACTCTGTGTCTTTGACCTTGTACAAAGGCTCCTTGCCTTTCCTAGTGGGAAACTTTCCAGTAACAAGATGTTGCTCAACTGCCCATTTATCATGCAAGGCTTCATTGACATGCTCCTCTCCTATTTCATTGGCTAACAGCTCCTCGTGCTCCGCAATCATTGGCTCTTCGTAGGGCAAGATGATGTCAGGGGTGATGTCAATATCATACTCTTGGTGAAAAACATGAATTAGTTCCCTCCAAGTTTTAAGGGGACTAATCTTCCTGACAATGTACCATCGCAAGGCAGGGCCAGTCAAGTTTGATTGGTACGATTGAATCATCCTTCGGACCAAGTAGGCCTGCAAGTAGGTCTCTGGGCGGGAGGTATCGTCATACCTTTCGCATTCAGGTGCTTTGAGTTTTTCAGGGATCTCAATGCTGGTGTAATTGGACAGGTCCATAGGATTCTGCTCCTGCAGCTGGTTTAACTTTTTCATGATCTTTTCAAATTGTTTATGGTGCTGGCTATTTTCTGGCAAATTTGCGGGCATCATGACGATGTTTGAGGCAACTACAGAGTTGGGCTCAGCTTGAGTGGATTTCATTTGTCTCGAGAGTTGTTGAAGGACAATGGACATCTGTCCTACGCCGTCTTCAATGTTAATGAGACGATTTTGTACATCATTCTGATCGAGTCCTATTGCATGAGGCCAATCACAGGCGACCAATGGCCGGCGATTCATAATTACCTGTTGGTGTGAAAACAATGAATGAGCACAAAAGTAAACAAAGATTGACCCATGGCAATGGTCTAACTGCTTTTTATTTATCAAAAGAGGGTTTATAGACTGCCAACTCCTAACATCTAGAACTTAAAATTGAAAAGACAGGATGAAATACTAGATATTAAACAAGAGTCCCTAAACAATGGGACAAAACTTTCACACTATTAAGGGGCACATGATTGCTAATTTATATGTGACGGGGAGCCTTGTTCTTGCGAGAATGGTTGCTTCCTTGAGCTGGCTCTGAGGTGTGCATCCAGTCCATTCCCAAATCCCTCTCCATGAGCTCTGCTTGCTCGTGCTGGCTTCTCTCGTTGATTGAGTGAGGGACTGATGGCTTCCATTTTTTCGGGATGCGATGGTTGTGGATGTAGGACATGGAGGCGTGGTGGGCTTTTTCTTCTCCCTCAAGCCCTTCAGGTACCACGATCCTTTTGCGATGGCACTTGTCCCAAGTTTCCTGAGCGGTAGAAACTTCGAATTCGTAGTCACGGCTTGTATTGAAAAGAACTGAAGAGACCTTCCTGATGGAAGACGATGGGATCTCCTGAAGGGCTCCATATTGTCGTGCCACCCGATAAGGGTGATAGAGAATGGCGCCGGTGCGGCCAAGCAATGGAATCGGGAGATCACGCTTATAAGCAAAGCGAGCTCTTTTTTCATGGAACCAACCAGCACACCATTGGAATGCCTCAGGAGCTGGGTCTCTTAGGAAGTTTACCCAATTTAAACAGCTTTGATTGGGAATATACGGTCCTAAAACCATAAACTTTTGTAATGGGTTTTCAAAAGCATTTGTTTCAGATGATCGCATGAAGTCTCGAAATTCGCTTAGGTGAGAAAAGAACCAGACTTGTAAAATTTCAGGAGAGGCTCGCATGATTTTCTCTGAGTTGTCTTTAAAACGATTAAAGGACAAGAATGTTTCAGTTAAAATCATGTTGACATAATTCCCCCCTCTTAAAATCTGATAAACTATCCATGCCATCTTGGGAGTTATGGCATTTCTTTGATGGGGGAAAATGATGAGCCCGAAAAAGGCCAAGAGGAAAATTTCACTTTTCTGGGTCATAGGCTGATTTTGGAAACATGCATTCATAAATTCCAGTGGGCAGGTTTTATGGTTATCTTCAAGAATTTGTATCATAGTATGGACTTCAGTTCTTAAAAGCCGTGCTAACCCACGTATCGGGATGAGGCCTGTTGATGGTTTGACGAGCTTTTTCTCAAGAGGCATTCCAGTGATGATGCTGTATTCTTCCAGGGTTGGGGTTAGCTCAAACCTACCGAATATAAAAGTAATTGTCTTCGGGCACCAAAAGTGTGCCATGGCTTGTATGACTTCAGGACGAACAGTGATTTGGATCAACGATAGGAGATGACCAATTTTGGCCTTCACGCGATCCTGGGCAAACTGATCTAATTGACCCCACCATCTGAAGAGCTCCGCCTTGGGAGCAGGAATGAACTGGATATCGTCTTTCCCCATCACATATAAACTGGGACGTGAAAAGCTTATCCTAAATTGCCATGGGTCAAATAAAAAGACTGAGTAAAAGTAAAGAAATCACTTTGCTTTTAAATAAAATGGCAAGCACAAAGACATACAGATGGGACGTGTGGCTCGATTTCTAACTCAGAAGGCTTGGTGAGATTAAAAGGATATCCGCCCGTCGCAGTCTCGCGTTAGCAGCATACCCTCCTAACCTCGGCTAAGAAATTCGGGGAAAAGAAAGGCAACCTCTACATCGCAGTCTCGCGTTCGAGGTCGTATCTTTCTTAACACCATCCTAGAAATCCTATGGCGGCCCAGGTCCGGCGGCCGGGTTGTGTGCGCCATGTGTAGTGTTAAAACAGTAAAGCATGCACAACAGTTTATAATCACAAAACATTTTATTTTGACAGAATAAAAAAACTTTAAGCTATTACCCTGCACAAAAAAAAAAAAAAAAAACCCAAGTCAGCAAAGCGTTTAAACAAAGATTAAATGGCCTAAGTCCTCAAAGTCCCCAGCGGAGTCGCCAAACTGTCGCGACCTCTTTTTTTCGGTACCCGCATTCGGGTACGGGCGCCTAAGGAGGCTAATGGCTCGGCTGATTTTTAATTATGCCCGGACTCTCCCAAGTCCACCAATTCACGACTTTAATAGTCTAAATTTTTAACCTGTAAATCAATTTTTAAAATGGAGTCGCCACTAATCGATTTGGGGTGGGTTGATTAGAAACCCAAGTGAAGTATCGGGAGAAATACTCACTCCTGCGCAACCAGAGAAATTAAGATCGGGGACTTGATTACACTAGTTAATCACTAATGCCCTTTCGGTACCTAATCTTGTTTAAACCCCGAGGTTTTTGGATGTTCGAGGGATTTTCCATGCATTTTTGGGAGGAAAAACATTTTTTGAGTCATTTTGTAATTTTTTTGGACATAAAAGGGATTTTTTGGTTTTTGGTATTTTTTGGGAAAAATACAAGTCTTTTTGGCTTTTTCTGATTTTTTTTGGCTTTTTTTTATGAATTTTTGGCTTTTTTTTTTGGATTTTTGGCATTTTTTGGAAAATATGAAATATTTTTGATTTTTTTTTTTTTCGGAAAATAAAATATTTTTTTAATATTTTTGGAAAATAAATTATTTTTCATTATTTTTAAAATATTATATTATATTATAATGTTAAAAAACGAACCGGGTCGGATCCCTGGGTTGGGTCCGACCCGGGTTATGCGGGCCCGACTCGGATTTTTTGATTTTTTGAAATAAAATATTATTTATTTATGTAAAATATTATTTAAAATAAAACTTTAAAAAGGAGAAAAACCGACCCGGGTCGGATCCGCGAGTTGGGTCCGACCGGCCAGCCCGGAAACGCAAACGGGCCCGCAACGCAACCCGGATCCGCCCGACTCGATTTTTCTCCCTTTTTTCTTTTTCCAAGCCCATGAACTAACCAAGGCCCATTTTCGTTATAAAAAAGGATCCATGGATTAACCGGCCAACACACGCAGCCCACATCGGGGGAAACCCTACCCGGACGCCAACCCGGATCCGCTCGACTTCGACCCGTCTTCCCCTTTGCCGACCCGGTTTGCTGGAGTTCGCGAGATCTAGCGATCCGCGGCGCTGATGAGGGACGGAGGCGACGTCCGAAGGCGGCGGCCTGGCGTCCGAAGGCGGCAGGGTCGCAGCCGGCAGCTGGCCGCTCAACTAGATTAACGACGGGGCTCGTGGCGCGGCGGTAAGAGACGCGTCGAAAGCCCCGATTCACTGAGGCTGAGATCCGGTGATAGATGGGGTTCGAGAGAGGGGGGTGCGACAACGGTGACGGGCAGGGGAGGCGGCCGGGGTTTCGAGCAACGGCAACGATGCATCTGGGGACGGTGGCGGTAGCTACTGTTACCTGTTTGCAGCAATGGCGCGACGAGGCGGTGAACGGTGGCGGCGACAGGGGGCTGTAGGTGCAGGTGACGACGGCGGGAGAGCGACAGCAGCTCCTCAGTTTCCAGATCTGGTCTGGTGTTGGCGAGTCAGTTGCGGCACGGCATCGGGGCGGGGACAGCAGCAGCAGAGCTGCGGTTGCAGCGGTGGCGCAGAGCCTCCGGCTTCACAGATCTGGCGTTCTCTCCTCCGGCTCCCCTCGCTCAGCCTAGATTTTCTCTCACTCAGGTCAGATCCGAGCCTCCACCGGCCAGATCTGACCTTCTCGAAGTTGCTCGCCGCCGGCCTTCCCCGAAGTCTCTCGGTGGAGGGTGGGCTGAGCTCACAACTCGAGCTCTCTCTCACTCGCTCGTCGATTCCTCCCCCGAAGTCTCTCAGTGGGAAGATCTCTAAGCTCACGATGATCTCTCGTCGACGGAGGTGCTCCTCTATTTATAGGCGAGGAGGAGGCCGGTCGACGGAGGTTCGGCCGTCGGCTCCGACCGGCCCTGGGTGCGGCTGAACCGGCGTCAAATCCTCCCCCTTCCACGGAGGCATGCCCGCCTTCAATGTTGCGTCCTCTCAGCCACCGGCCTACGCTCCCCTCTCGGTTGTAGGTTGTGCTCGAGCGCGTCTTCGTCGTCGCGCGTGACTGCGCAGAGGCGAAGAGAGACGAAGGAAGAAGAAGATGGGAGGAAGAAGAAGAAATGGGGGGGGGGGGGTAGGTCGTGCGAAGGAAAAAGAAAGAAAAAGGGAGAGGGGGCTGCAGCTTTTGCTTTTCTTGCCTTTTTTATTTTTTGTTTTTTCTTTGTTTTGTTGTTTTTATTTGTTTATTTATTATCCAAAATGACAAAATAAAATAAAAACTTAATAAAAGAAAATTAACCTAATTGAAATTGAGGTGTCAACAAGTATCTTTGACAGGTTGTCTCTGTTGGCGACCCACACCACCGTTTTCTCGGGAATTTTATTGTACCATATCCCTAGGTACCTATGACTAGAATTGCCAGGGCTAAAGAAGCCAAGAGCAAAATCTCCACCGCTGGAGATCAACAGATCGCCATCTCTGACAGAGCTTTCTCTTGTTATCAGGTCAGTGGAAATGCACACTCTGTAAAGAATTGATGATACAATTAAGTAGAGAAGATTGCTAGGCCAATTCATGAGCATGGAAAGTAGACAATAGCATGAATCAAAATGCAGTACTAGATAGGGATTTCGCTATTTCTTGCTCTTTCTTCTAATGGGTATTCACTTTTTTGAGGGAAGCAAATTGAAAAGAAAATATTTGATTCATCAAAGTGTTGACGTCCTGGAATATATGTTAGCTCCAGTCAATCTTGATATCCCTTATGTGGTTCCTAATGCTTTGAACTCCAGACAACCATCACATCCACGAAGTAGGTAATTATTGTACGGTGGGCACTGAGATAGCTTCTTTGACCCGCCACGCTAAGGAAGATTTTGGTACTTACCATAGCGGTTATACATGATGGCACCGTTAATGGGCGGCTGATAATTGGATAGGTATCCCTTTTTCTCGCCCACACCCCATAGACACCTATTTCCTTTTTGTGACATTCTGAAATTCGACCCCGTTTCGATAAAGTGAAATGGGCATTTCGTCGACGTGCCTATGGCCCTTTTCTCTGAGCTGATCACTCACGAGTTAACTAACCTATTAGGTGAAGCCGTTAAGGGATGTATCTCCAGTAAAATCTCTAAAAGCTACCTAATTAGTTGGATTGGGATAAAATCACGTCGATCAATTCTTAACCACGAAATTGAATTCGATTTTGGGAATTGAATTTTAAGCGCATTATAATTCTTATTTTTAGGATCCTGTCTCATCGTCCGTCGGATTGTTGACGAGTCTGAAATTTCAATAAAGAAATTATCAGAAGAAAAATTGAAGACCGAAAGGAAATAGAAAGGGAAAGAGAAAAGAAAATAAAATAAGAAAAGTATTATTGTTTATTTTTCTTTTTCTCTCTCTCTCTCTTTCCTCCCTTCTTTCCCCCTCCCCCTCGTGCGATTTTCCCCACCGCCTGCCCCCTCTCTTTTTCTCTTTTCCCTCTTTGACCGGTCAATACCTATCCTCTCTCTCTCTCTCTCTCTCTCTCTCTCTCTCTCTCTCTCTCTCTCTCTCTCTTTCTTCTTCTTCTTCTTCTTCCTCCCCGTGTGTCCGAACAAGCGAAGAGAAAGCAGAAGCTCAAACCAGAAGCTGCAGGCGCACGAAGACAATAGCCAGCCGCCTATCGCCACCACACCGGAGCTGGACCGCCCGCGCCGTACGTCCGCCGCTCGCCGCGAGCTCTGCTAGCCATCGCCTCTCGCGCCCTGGCGTTCTCCTAGCCACGCGACCCAGCCGCCGTTTCGCCCCGTTCGACTAGCTCCGGTCGCCGCCTAACCTCGCCAGACCTCCCTGGCATCCCCCTCGTCCTCCGCCAGCCTCCCCTTGCCGTTTTGGCCACCGGATCAACTCTGGCCAGCCTAGGGCAGAAACCCACGAGTGAGTTTCCAGCCCCTTTCGGGCTCGTTTTGGGCCGTTTCTGGGCCCCGAACTCAAGCTGTGCTTTGGGAAGAATTG
Source organism: Eucalyptus victrix (assembly GCA_016097545.1). NCBI lineage: Eukaryota > Viridiplantae > Streptophyta > Magnoliopsida > Myrtales > Myrtaceae > Eucalyptus > Eucalyptus victrix. The sequence goes on along the minus strand of CM027839.1, from coordinate 56,140,496 downwards.
TTCCTCGCGTCGCCCCGTCGGATTGATCCGATTTGCATGCGATTTGGTGAGTAATCTCACTAATCCCGGATTAGTTGGCTAATTGTGCTTAAGGTTGGTTTATTTTTAATTAATTATGTTTAGGTTGTTGAATTAGAATAAATTAGCAATTATTAGTCAATTGTGATGCGATTTAGATAAATTGACTATGCAATTAGCAAGTAGACGTGGTCTACTATTTATTGGAAGTATCTCGGAAATTTTCCGACCCCTAATCGGGCTTCAATTAGGCAAATCGGTCCTAAGTGGAATTTTTGGCATTTAAATATTATTTTTTGGAATTAAATTAATTAATTAATTATTTTCCAAATAGATGGCTAGCGACCGGAATATTATGCTAATGACTGTGGTGAAGTCCGTTTATTTAATTGGGCTTTATTTTGAGCTAAATTAAAATTTTAATAGTAATTATTTAATTTTCGAAATTAATTAATTAATGATTTATTTTCTGAAAATTCAATGGGATGGCCCGTGACCGGAATATTATGCCGATGATCGTGGTGAAGTTTGTTTATTTAATTGGGCCTTATTTTGAGCTAAATGGAATTTTTAATATTGAATAATTAATTTTCGAAATTAATTAATTAATTAATTTTCGAAATTAATTAATTAATTAATTAATTTTCGGAAATTAAGATTGAGATGGCCGACGACGACTGAAATCTCGTGCTGATTGTCATGGCACAGTCCGTTTATTTATTTGAGCTTTGAATTGTGCCAAATTGATTTCATTGTGGATATTTAAGATATGTTCCTAAATTGATTATTTGGGTAAATTGAGTATGATTACGGTTGTGGATAATTACTTTAGAAATGGGATGAATCATCATGAAAGGCACGTGGCTCGATGAATAGTACATCATATCGGAGAATGCACGTGGCTCGGTGATTTGGTATATCGCTTCGGAGAATGCACGTGGCTCAATGATTAGTACATCGCCTTGGAGAATGCACGGGGCTTGATGATTAGTTATGACACCTCGAAGAATGCACATGGCTCGGTGACGAAGTATGTCGCCTTGGAGAATGCATGTGGCTCGGTGACTAGATATATATATCACCTTGGAGAATGCATGTGGCTTGGTGATTGGATGTATATATCACCTTGGAGAATGCACATGGTTCGGTGATTAGTTCTATCAGTTAGGACTAAATAGCAATATATTATCAGCTTTGAGTGAGCATATGGTATACTATATCGGCCTTCGGGCGATATGTAAGCTTTGGGTGAGCAGTATACCGGTATACTATATCGGCCTACGGACGATATGTCAGCTTTGGGTGACCAGTATACCTTATTATCAGCTTTGGGCAAGCAATATATTATCAGCTTTGGGTGAGCATATGGTATACTATATCGGCCTTCGGGCGATATGTCAGCTTCGGGTGAGCAGTATACCAGTATACTATATCGGCCTTCGGGCGATATGCCAGCTTTGGGTGAGCAGTATACCTTATTATCAGCTTTGGGCGAGCTATACTATCTATTTATCAACTTTGGGTGAGTAGTCCTGATTTGATAGGACTTTATAGATAGTATTGAATGTGCCAACCAAGCATGGGTCATGATGACATGTAATCGATTAAGTCGATTGAGCATTGCTTTGATATGATGTTGTGAATTGATTGACTGAATGGAAATGACCATGGGTGGTCTCGTTGGCATATAATCGACTAGGTCGATTTGATCGATGCTTCGATCTGTGATATGATTGCTTGGGTGCCTATTATGAATTGTACTGAATTGCAGGTGGGATCTGAGGCCAAGGTAAGTCTTCTGACCTGTGTGTGTTTAGGCAGCCTATAGTATAATGGTTTACTAATCGGGCCTTAGTGGGGTAAAACTCGCTGAGACGTAGTCTCATCCCGGTTTGGGGAAAACATTTCAGGACTTGATGAGAAGTTGAAGAGGAGGAGTCTGAGAAGGAGAACTCGGAGGTGAAACCTGAGGAGAAGGATTTTTGGAAGAAGATAATACCGAGAGAGACCTTGAGTACGACCTGGAGGGATTGAGATTTCATCTTCTTTTGTGAACTCCAATTGATGTGAATAGTTATGAAGTTCTCTAGTTTGTGTTTTGTATAAAAGTTTGGTTATAAGTTTTAATATGAAAAATATGGCCCTACTTTTCTATCCCATTGTTTTATTGTCAGGGGATTATAACTGCTTCCGCATTTGCTTAATAAAAGAAAGGGTCGGCGATATATAGTCCTGAATATCGCATTATAAAATCGACCAAGTGAGAAGGATATGTGCGTGCCCGAGAATCGGGGCGTGACATTTTTTGCCTTAATCCTTGGTACAGATGGGGCACCAGCAGACTAGAGAGCGTTTGACAACTTACTAAATAGTAATTGATTATGTTCTCTTGTTTCCGAAAATAGATTTGGAATATAAATCTATTTGGTAACTTTTTTTTTTCTGGTAACAGATTTGAAACAGAATCAAAGACTTAAAAAAAATTGTTTCTTTGTTCTTGATAACAATTCCAGAGTCAAGTCAGCCCAAATTTCTTTTTTTCTCTGCTCTTTTCTTCTTATTCTTCTTCCTTCTCTCTCCTTCTTCCATCGCTGTCCACCACCGTCCATTGCCGCTAGTCACCAGCGAGCCTTGTTGGGGCCTCCCTTGGCCACTGGCATGCCTCGCCTGGCCAGGCGAGGCTCCCTTAGCCACCGACGAGCCTCGCCTAGCTAGACAAGGCTGGGCCAACAAGGCATGGCCTCGCTAGGGGCTAGTGACGCTCCAGCGAGTCGCCAACTCTCATTTGGCCGACCGTCGATCATCTCAAGGCCAGTGATCAACCAAAGCTTGAAGAAGAAGAGAAAGAAAATAAAAGAAAAAAAGAAAAGAAAAAAGTAATGTAATTGTTAAAAAATTAAAAGAAAATGGTTTGGATTATAAATTTTGAAGACAGTGTCAAACGCGATTCTATTCTGAAAATAGAAATTTTGAGTAGTTACTAAATGCTTTCAAATGCTTAGAAATTATTCCTAAAAACAGAATAAAAAATAATTATTTCGATCAGAAATTGTTTTCAGGAACATAATGGCTATCAAACGCACCTCTAGTGTTTGAGCTGATTAGTCAGATGTCATCTGGGCTTCCTTCATACAAATCCACTCAGAGTGCAGCACTTTGCCGGTGAATGCCAAGAGGGAGGTGCTAAAGCAACTTACATTGCCTTGGGAGCAGTATGGGCTAATGAGGCATGGGGTAATATTGGAATTTGACCCTAAGAAGACTCAAGTATCTATTTTTTGGATCTTATCTACGATTTATTTACGTACTTGAACAAATGAAAATTGAGAAATGTTAAATTGTAGGGACTTTACGGCGGAGTACTCGGAGGGACAAGGCATATGATTGTAATTAACTGAGTCTTCCACCACGTGAATTAACGAAGACGATGTTAAAGTAATTGGCACAATTCAAAAAGGCGTTTTGGCAATATTGTGACACAAATGTCACGTCTAACAATCTCCATATCCTACATTTTGAAACTAGGCCTCATAATAACTCCCTAGTTATATGATTGCTAAAAATTGACCCAATAAAAGGTTGTCAAACATTAGGAAAATAATTCCATGAAAAAGACAGCAAGTATCTAACTTAAACATTAATATATTTGTGTTTCTGCTAGAAGCTATAAATAGTTGATGATAGGTCGATTTATAAGTTGATTCATAAAAGTGATGTGCGCAATAAATAGTTGCTTATTAAATAAGAGGATGATATTTCAATACTCTAAATAAGGTAGGCCTCATCATTTTTATAAATGATTCGTGAATCCCTCTTTTTCTTTTATAACTGTAAGAAGAATCTGTGCTATCCATAACACAAGTGAGATAAGGACATTGCCTAGGGGGCCTTCGTACTCGCATCCGGTATGTGGTCGAAGCAGCACCCGACCACCAAGGCAATGTATGTGTAGCACTTTTCAAAGTCACGTGGAATGGTTTTTAAGAAATAAAAAATCAGATGTTTCTAGCGAATATTCCGAGATTCTTTTGTTGTTTCCCTTTAACATGTTTCAAGCTCAAGAATATACATAAATACGAATTAGTGCAAAGGGAATTGTCAAATTGGTCATAAACCTATTGTATAAATACCAATTAGGTCATAAATTTTCTAATTTTGTAAATATAGTTCTAAAGTTTTACACAAAATTCTAATGTAGTCCTTTAGGCTTCCCAAAATCGTTGCTGTGGCGGTATGTTACATAGGACGGTCAGCAATTAGTGAACCACCGTAGTGATCGCTAGAAAAAATTGATAGAAAGGACTATATTGGAATATTTTGCAAAATTTTCGGATTAAATTGGTAAAATTCAAAAATTTAGGATTGAATTAAACAATTCTTTTAATTACTCTATGAGCAGGACTATTCCCAAAATAAGACAAATTTTTCAACTTAAATGTGATTCTGACCACTGAGATCGTGGTCCCATCCCGAACGGTCATTGTTGTTGTGCTCGACTTGCCATTATCCTTGAACTAACGAGAGAGAATTGATCCTGCAGTTACCATTGAAATAGCTATTGAGATTTTTTGAAGGCACTTAAAGAGAATGACCTTGCAGTTATTAAGAGTCAAAATAATAAACTGAACCTTGGAAAAGTTTGCCGTGGAGCTCAAGTATAGTCCTTGACACTAACAAATCAGTGACATTCAATGTCCGAATTTTGTTCACCATCATTGCCGAGTATTTATCATGTTGATTTATTTTCAAATTAATAATTTGATAGAATGGACGGAATTTGTATATTCTCAAAGTGTGAATGTGCATTTTTGAGATCAGAAGATGACTATACATATGTCAATTTAATTTTAAATTTTTTGGCAATTTTTTTTAAAAATTTCTGAATGTTATTTCTCTTTTTTCTTTACATTTTTTTTCCTTTTATTCTTGATCATTCTTCTTCGACCTTAAACCCAAATCCGGAGTCTAGCACCTCCTCACCTCAATCATCAGCTCCTCTCCTCTTATGGCCAATAACCTTGTGTCACGGGTCGATCGATTAGGGATCGTCACCGCGCGGCGACTCGGGCAACTTTAGGTCACCCAAGCTAAGCCTTGCTCGATCGAACGCCTACCCGCTCACTTACCCAGATCGTTGAGAGAGAAAGTTAGAGAGAGGAGTTGTCACGCCCCGATCCTCGGGCGCGCCCCCATCCCTTACCTGGTTGATTAATTTGCGACGTCCCAAGAAGGTTGCCGACCCATTCATTTATTAAGCACATGTGGAAGCAGTTATAATCCCCAGACAATAAAACAATGGAACAAAAAAGCAAGGCCATATTTTTCATATTGAGACTTATAACCAAAATTTTATACAAAACACAAACCAAAGTACTTCATAACTATTCACATCAAAATGGAGATCTCAAAAGAAGATGGAATCTCAGTCCATCCAGGTTGTACACAAGATTCCTTTCGGTATTATCTTCTTCTTCCAAAAATCCTTCTCCTCAGGTTTCACCTCAGAGATCTCCTTCTCAGATTCCTTCTCCTCAGCTTCTCATCGGGGTCCTGAAATGATTTCCCCAAACTGGGATGAGACTACGTCTTAGCGAGTTTTACCCCACTAAGGCCCGATTAGTAAACCATTATACTATAGGCTGCCTAAACACGCACAGGTCAGAGGACTTACATTGGCCTCAGATCCCACCTGCAAGTCAACACAATTCAATATAGGCACCCATTTACTCAAAACACATCGAATTAGTCGATTACATGTCACACAAATCATTCCCCAGTGTGGAATATCTAAAAGCTAGGCCACGTGCATTCTCCAGGACGACATTCCAAGTCTCCGAGCCACATGCCTCACGGCGACCTCTTTGCCAAGATGGTACATCAAGTCATCGAGCCACGTGCCCTTTTAGATGCCATTCTCGAAAACTGGACCCATGTGCATTTTCTAAGGCACTAGTTTGCCAAAGTGACGCATCAGATCACCGAGTCACGTGTCATTTTTACGATGCCCGGGCCCACGTGCCTTCTCTTAGGTGCTAACTCACCAAAGTGATGCATCAATTCACCGAGCCACGTGCCCTTTTAGATGCCAAACTCTGTCACCGAGCCACGTGCATTCTCCAGGAGGACATACCGAGTCTCCAAGCCACGTGCATTCTCTTAGGCGACCTCTTTGCCAAGATGACATATTCAACCACTAAATTCACATGCATTCTCCATGTGATTTTCCAATTCACCGAGCCCACGTATTTCCTTTCAGGGGATAACCAATACCCAACGATTTCTCAATCAAATAATTAACAATTAACTCAATATGAATAACTCCTAAAAATTCATAATTAAATCAATTCCATACAAATTAAAGCTCAATTAAATAAATGGATTGCGCCACGACGATCAACACGAGATTTTGGTCGTCGCCCATCTCAATCTTAATTTCTAAAAAATAATTAATTAATTAATTAATTAATTAATTAATTTCGAAAATTAATTAATAAATATTAAAAATTCCATTTAGCTCAAAATAAGGCCCAATTAAATAAACAGACTTCGTCACGATCACCAGCATAAAATTCCGATCACCAACCATCCCAGTTGAATTTTCGAAAAATAAATAATTAATTAATTTAATTCCGAAAAATAATATTTAAATACCAAAAATTCTACTTAGGCCCGAATTGTCAAATTGAAGCTCTATAAAGGGTCGGAAAAATCCTGAGCTACCCTCAATAAATAGTAGACCATGTCTACTTGCTAAATACACATTCAATTTGTCTAATTTACATCACAATTATCTAATAATCACTAATCTATTATAATCTAACCACCTAATTGCATTTAATTAAACCTAACCAACCCCTAAGCATAATTAGCAAACTAAGCAAAAACCTAACCAACCCCTAAGCATAATTAGCAAACTAAGCAGGGATTAGTGAGATTCCTCACTGGAATCGTGTGCAAATCGGATCAATCCGACGAGGGCAGCGCAAGGAACGATAAACCTCAAAGCGGGTCTTAGGTTCAGGGCCTGGAAACGGCCCAAAACGAGCCCGAAGGGGGTTGGAAACCCACTCGGCGAGGTGGCTGATCTAGGCTGGTTGAGGCTTGTCCGGTGGCTAGGGCAGCGAAATAAGGTCGGGGCAAGGGAAGCTCCAGCGGGTCCGAACGGTGGCCGAATGGAGCTAGGCGATGGCCGGAGGTGGCTGGACGGGGCGAAACAGGGGCTGAGCAGAGTTGAGGTCACACGGGGGAGGACGCCTGGGTGGTGGAGAGGGTAGGTGGCGCACGGCAGCGAGCGGTGGACGCGCAGGCATGCGGTGTGAGCGGCGGGACGATGACTTGACAGTGAGCTGTGGCGATGCGTGGGCGGCGACGATGGCTGGCTGCTGTCTCGGCTTCTCCCGCTTCTGGTTTTGCTTGCTCGAATGCATGGAGAGGAGAAGAAGAGAGAGAGTGTTGAGAGAGAGAGAGAGAGAGATAAGGCTTTGACTAGTCAAAGAGAAAAAAAAGAAAGAGAGAGAAGAAGAGAAGGGGGTAGGCAGTCGGTGAGGGGTGATTCGCACGAAGGGGGAGGGGAGAGGAGAGAGAAGAGAGAGGAAAAGAGAGAAAAGGGAGAGAGAGAGAGAGAGAGAGAGAGAAAAAAAATAATAGCCTTATTCTTTTTTTTTTTTTCTCTTTCCCTTTGCCTTTCTATTTTCTTTTGGTCTTCAATTTTTTCCTCCGATAATTTCTTTCTTGAAATTTCAGACTTGTCAATAAATTGACAGACGATGAGACGGTCCTAAAAATGAATTGTGACATGCTCGAATATTCGATTCCCAAGACCAATTTAAATTTCATGATTAGAATCGATCATACGCGATTTTAGTCCAATCCAACCAATTGAGTAGCTTTTAGGGATTTTACTGCAGATACATCCCTTAACGGCTTCACCCAATAGGTTAGTTAACTCGTGAGTGATTAGCTCAGAGAAAAAGGACCATAGGCATATTGACGACATGCCCATTTCACTTTATCAAAACGAGATCGAATTTCAGGATGTCACAACTCTTTCCCTCTTATAAAAATTTCGTCCTCGAAATTTAAACAATTACACACTTTGATCAAAAAGGCGAGGGTACAATTCTCTCATCGACTCTTCAGTCTCCCAAGTCGCTCCTTCAATGCTGTGGTGTTGTCAGACCACTTTGACCAACGAAATGGTCTTTGTATGCAGAACTTGCTCTTTGCGATCGACAATCTGAACCGGGTTTTCAATATATGACACACGGTCATCCACGTCCAACTCCTCAAAATTGAGTACGTGGGTCGGGTCAGGCTTGTACTTCCTTAACATCGATACGTGAAAGACGTCATGCACTTGCGCCAATCTTGGCGGCAATGCGAGACAATACGCTAGGTTTTTGATTCTTTCAAGAATCTCAAATGAACCTACGTACCTCGGACTCAGCTTGCCTTTCTTACCAAAGCGCGAAGTTCCCCTCATTGGTGACACTTTCAGAAAAATGTGATCACCAAGTTGGAATTCCAAAGACCTTCGATGCTTATCTACATAACTTTTCTGCCTGCTCTGCGCTGTCTTTAATTTGTCTCTGATCACTGCCACGGCATCGATTGATTGCTGAACTAACTCTGGGCCTGTGATTTTTCTTTCCTCGACTTCATCCTAACATACTGGAGTTCTGCATGCTCTGCCATACAACGTTTCAAATGGAGCCATCTTGATGCTCTGCTGATAACTGTTGTTGTAGGCGAATTCCACTAGATGAAGCTGATCTTCCCAACTTCCTTTGAAGTCTATTACACATGCTCTCAACATGTCTTCAAGAGTTTGAATTGTCCTTTCAGACTGGCCATCCGTTTGAGGATGATATGCTGTACTATACTGAAGCTTTGTACCTAAAGCACTCTGCAAGCTCTTCCAAAAAGCAACAGTAAACCTCGGGTCTCTGTTTGAAGTTATCGTAACCGGCACTCCATGCATACAAACCACCTAACGCACATACAAGTTTGCGTGTCTATCTAGACTCAGGTCCTTTCAAACTGCAATGAAGTGAGCCGACTTTGTCAGCCTGTCGACCACTACCCAAATTGAATCATTTTCTCTTTGACTCCTTGGTAGTCCAGTCACGAAATCCATCGTGATATGCTCCCATTTCCATTATGGGATTGCGAGAGGTTGCAAAAGTCCTCCTGGCTTGCAATGCTAGGCTTTTACCTGCTGACAAGTCAAACACTTGGTGACATGCTTGACAATGTCCGCTTTCATACCTGACCACCAATAGTGTTGACACAGATTCTGATACATCTTAATGCTTCTAGGATGAATGCTATAACTGCTACGATGTGGTTCAGATAAAATTTCTTCTCTAAGCTCTATATCGTCAAGTACAACCAAACACCCTTGAAACCTTAGAGTCCCGTCATCAGCAATCTAAAAATCAACCTTCATTTTATCTGCGTCTTCTTGAAGAATTCTCTGTACATTTGGATCTGTTGGTTGGAGTTGTTTAATCCTGACCTGGACATCTGGCTCAATTCTGAGGGTGGCCATAAAACTTGAAAGGTGGCCTACTTCAAATTTGAATTCCGAATCCCAATCTCTCTCAATTAAGTTCCACTCCTTAACCAAGATTTGCGCTATTAAAGACTTCCGACTCAATGCATTGGTGACCTTATTTGCCTTTCCTGGGTGATATAAAATATCACAGTCGTAATCCTTCAACAATTCCATCCATCAGCGCTGTCTCATGTTTAACTCTTTTTGAGAGAACAAATACTTGAGACTCTGATGGTCTGTGAAAATCTGAAACTTTTCTCCGCACAAGTAGTGCCTCCAAATCTTCAACGCAAAAATTATGGCTGCGAGTTCTAAGTCATGCGTCGGATAATTCAATTCATGAGGTCTCAACTGACGGGAAGCGTATGCAATAACTCTGCCATGTTGCATCAGCACGCAACCCAATCCCCTGAATGACGCATCACTATAGATTTCGAATCCTCCAGGACCAGATGGAATCGTCAGCACCGATGCAGTAGTTAGCTTTTCCTTAAGCTCTTGGAAACTACGCTCGCACTTGTCTGACCATACAAATTTCTCTTCTTTCTTTAGGAGCTTTGTCAAAGGCGATGCTATCAATGAGAACCCTTCCACAAACCGTTTGTAATAACCTGCTAACCCTAGAAAACTTCTGATCTCTGTCACTGTCATCGGTCTCGGCCACTTGGTCACGACTTCTATCTTGCTCGGGTCGATAGAGATTCCTTCTCCGGAAATCACATGACCTAAGAACGCAACACGAGTCAACCAAAACTCGCATTTGCTAAACTTAGCATATAGCTGATGAGTTCTTAAGGTCTGAAGTACTACTCTCAGATGATTCTCATGCTCTTCATCACTTCTCGAATAGACCAAGATGTCATCAATGAACACGATCACAAACTGATCCAGATATTCTTTGAACACTCTGTTAATCAAATCCATAAAGGCAGCTGGAGCATTCGTCAACCCGAATGGCATCACTGTAAACTCGTAATGACCATACCGGGTACGAAATGCCGACTTAGGAATATCCTCCTTCCCAATGCTCAGTTGATGATATCCTGTCCTCAAGTCGATCTTCGAGAATATTGACACTCCTTGTAGTTGATCAAACGAGTCATCTATCCTCGGCAATGGATACTTGTTCTTGATCGTTACCTGATTGAGCTGCCGATAGTCGATGCACAAACGCAACGAACCATCTTTCTTCTTAATAAATAGAATTGGTGCTCCCCAAAGTGATGCACTAGGACGAATAAATCCTTTATCTAGTAATTCTTGCATCTGCACCTTTAGTTCCTTCAACTCAAATAACGCCATTCGATAAGGTGCCTTTGAGATTAGTTCTGTCCCTGGTGCTAGCTCAATTACAAATTCAATCTCTCTTTCTGGTAGTAACCCTGGCAATTCTTTTGGAAAGACATCTGGAAACTCCTGTACCATTGCAATATCTTCCATTTTTAGCTCCTCAACTGTCGTATCTACGATAGTTGCTAAGTACCCACGGCAACCCTCGTCTAACAAACGAGCTGCTTCCGACGACGAGATTAAGGAAATCGAAGGTCCTCCTCGATTCCCGATAAACTCGAAGCTCTTACCCCCTAATGGGTTAAACTGAATTGCCTTGCGATAGTAGTCCATTTTAGCTCGTTGATTGGTGAGCCAGTCCATGCTAATTATCAAATCAAAATCATACATGGCTAGGACTAACAAGTCAATTTTCCCCACTCGCTCACCATTCTCTAACTTGCACCCTGAACATCCCAAAGCGGCAATAACTTTATCTTTCAAGGGTGTAGATATGCAAATTACCAACTCCAACAATACAGGATTCAACCCTAGCATCCTAACATATTACTCGGCAATGAAGGAATGGGTTGCTCCCGAATCAAACAAAGCATAAGCAGGTTGGTCGTTGAGCAAGACCGTGCCTGTAATCACGCCAGGCGCAGCTTCTGCCTGACCTTAGGTAATCGCGTACACAGTGCCCTGAACTGGAGGTCTTTGCTGTCCTCCTTGTGGTGCATTCTGAGGGGCATACCCTCCTATCTGTTTGATCGGTGGCAGCGGTGGCAACTGAGGTTGTCCTCTTTGCTTGTTTGGACAATATCCAGCTATGTGGCCCTATTGGCCACATTCGAAACATGCACCCGTCCTAGCTAGGCACAGTGCTGTCCCATGTCTTCTCCCACACAAGCGACACGTTTCACTTCTAATAGGTCCTGACCTATTAAATCCACTCTTTTTGCTGGGCGGGCCTTGGAATCTATTTCCAAACATTGGCCTCTTTCCTTGGCGAACGTTGTCTCTATGAGAGCTAAACCTCGATCCAGATGAGGCAGCTCTATCATTCTGATCTCTCTCGATCATCTGAGCCCTCTCATAAAGGTCATTATAATTTCTCAAATTCAGGAAAATCAATGGGCTTCTCAACTCTGGCTTGAGTCCATCTTTGAATCTTCTCACTTGGTTTGCTGGATTATCAACTAATTCAGGGGCATATTCACCTCATATTGATCCACAGTCATAGAGCCTTGATGAAGGCGCTGGAACTCAGCCATCTTCATCTCTCTAGCAGTTTCTAAAAGTATTTCCCATTGAAGGCCTCAACAAAGGCATTCCATTCTAGGGCTACACCTTTGGGAAATATCGCTCCTTGAGTGGTTTTCCACCAAGTACTCACAATTCCTTCTAATTGGTAGACTGCGAGGACCACTTTCTCAGTCTCGGAGCACATCAATAGAGCAAAGGCTTTCTCTAGTCCTTGGATCCACAGAGCAGCAGCTTCGAGGTCTCCTGCCCCAGAAAACTTTGGTCGCTTCAATTTCAAAAACTGTTCCACTAAGCTAGGCATCGGTCTCCTAGGCGGAACTTCAACAGGTACGGCGGCAGGTGCGGCTGCAACAACAGCATTTGCAGCAGCAGTAGTGGCGGCTACAACGACGGTAGTAAAGGTAGCTGTTTGGTCTCGGGCCTGCTGCCCCATCATCTCACGCATAGCATCCAACGCCTGCGTGATCCCAACTGTTCCCTGATCAACTGGGGCTGCTACCCCGGCACCAACGGGATGTGGTGCTACTCCACTCGCGCTAGCCTCAGCTTGCGCTCTACCTCGGCCACCTCGAGCACCAACTCTTGTTAGCGTCCTAGCCCGAGTCACTGAGCCACGTGCATTCTCCAGGAGGACATACCGAGTCTCCAAGCCACGTGCATTCTCTTAGGCGACCTCTTCGCCAAGATGACATATTCAACCACTGAATTCACGTGCATTCTCCAGGTGATATTCCAATTCACCGAGCCCACGTATTTTGTTTCATGTGATAACCAACTCCCAACGATTTCTCAATCAAATAATTAACAATCAACTCAATATGAATAACTCCTAAAAATTCATAATTAAATCAATTCCATACAAATTAAAGCTCAATTAAATAAATGGACTATGCCACGACGATTAGCATGAGATTTTGGTCGTCGCCCATCTCAATCTTAATTTTCAAAAAATAAATAATTAATTAATTAATTTCGAAAATTAATTAATAAATATCAAAAATTCCCTTTAGCTCAAAATAAGGCCCAATTAAATAAATGGACTTCATCACGATCACCAGCATAAAATTCCGGTCACCGGCCATCCCAGTTGAATTTTCGGAAAATAAATAAATAATTAATTCAATTCCGAAAAATAATATTTAAATACCAAAAATTCCACTTAGGCCCGAATTGTCAAATTGAAGCTCTATAAAGGGTCGGAAAAATCCCGAGCTACCCTCAATAAATAGTAGACCATGTCTACTTGCTAAGTACACATTCAATTTGTCTAATTTACATCACAATTATCTAATAATCACTAATCTATTATAATCTAACCATCTAATTGCATTTAATTAAACCTAACCAACCCCTAAGCATAATTAGCAAACTAAGTAGGGATTATTGAGATTCCTCACCGGAATCGCGCGCAAATCAGATCAATCCGACGGGGGTGACGCGAGGAACGATAAACCTCAAAGCAGGTCTCCGGTTCGGGGCCCGGAAATGGCCCAAAACGAGCCTGAAGGGGCCTGGAAACCCACTCGGTGAGGTGGCTGATCTGGGCTAGCCGAGGCTGGTCTGGTAGCTAGGGTGGTGAAGCAAGGCCGAGGGAGGGCGAGGGAAGCTCCGGCAAGTCCGAACGGTGGCCGGACGGAGCTAGGCGGCGGCTGGAGGTGGCTAGACCGGCCAGAACAGGGGCTGAGCAGAGGTGAGGTCGCATGGGGGAGGACGCCTGGGTGGTGGAGAGGGCAGGCGGCGCACGGTGGCTAGCGGTGGACACACGGGTGTACGGTGTGAGCGGCGGGACGGCGACCTGAAGGTGAGCTACGGTGGTGCGTGGGCGGCAACGGTGGCTAGCTATTGTCTCGGCTTCCCCCACTTCTAGTTTTGCTCGCTCAAACGCATGGAGAGGAGAAGAAGAGAGAGAGTGTCGAGAGAGAGAGAGAGAGATAAGGCTTTGACTAGTCAAAGAGAAAAAAAGAAAGAGAGAGAAGAAGAGAAGGGGGTAGGCGGTCGGTGGGGGGTGATTTGCACGAAGGGGGAGGGGAGAGAAGAGAGAAGAGAGAGAAAAAGAGAGAAAAGGGAGAGAGAGAGAGAAATAAATAAAATAATAGCCTTATTCTTATTTTTTTTCTTTTCTCTTTCCCTTTCCCTTTCTATTTTCTTTTGGTCTTCAATTTTTTCCTCCGATAATTTCTTTCTTGAAATTTCGGACTCGTCAATAAATTGACAGACGATGAGACGGTCCTAAAAATGAATTGTGACACGCTCGAATATTCGCTTCCCGAGACCAATTTAAATTTCATGGTTAGAATCGATCAGACGCGATTTTAGTCCAATCCAACCAATTGAGTAGCTTTTAGGGATTTTACTGCAGATACATCCCTTAACGGCTTCAACCAATAAATTAGTTAACTCATGAGTGATCAACTCAGAGAAAAAAGGACTATAGGCACGTTGATAACATGCCCATTTCACTTTATCGAAACGGGGTCGAATTTCAGGATGCCACAGGAGCTCTGAAAGGAAAGGAGAGCTTTGATATTTCTGAAATGGATTGGATGATTACAAATGAAGGAGGACACCCCTTTTATAGTTGAGGGCCTCGGATTACATCCGTTGATCTACTTTTCATCCGGTGGGCGAGATTTGTCACATCCCGATTTTTCTCATTTTTATTCACTCAATTGAGTCGGACGATTCATTTGTGCATGTAGTTCGTCTCTCAGAGTTGGCCACTCACGAGGGAACTAATCTATTGAGTAAAGCAATTAAGGTATTTTACTGCGTCAGACTTGGGGACTGATCACCCTCGGGTCGGATGCAAGAAAATTTCCCCAAAAGCTACTCAGTGGATTAGGCGTGCTGAAATCGTACCAGATTGAATTTAACCGTGAAAATTAGGATTGAATTTAGAAGTTGGAAGCCCAGTCATGTCACACATCTTGTTAGGATCATGGGAAAATTTTGTGAATTTTAATTGGATTCAAGTAGAAGAGAATTGAAAGAAAAATTGAAGAAATGGCATGTACAAGGATTTGGACCTCGATGGAAATGATATTGCACCTATTGAAGAATGTTGTGGGAGAGGAGATAGTGGAAGATGACATCATGGGAGTGATGTCATGCCGATTGAAGCCAAGGATTGAGGGCTTGATAAGTGGAGGGTGGAGATCTAATCTCCAAAAAGGGGGCCATCACCATCATTTTCAACCTTAGGAAGGAGAGAGAGGGAAGAGGAGAGAGAGAACCGGCCAAGGGGAGCTCGCCCGTCAACCAGCTAGCCCACGCACACTGCCGTCCGCCGCTCCTCCGTCGTCATGCCGAGCCGCCGTCGCAGCCGTGTCGTCCCGCACCCCCCAGCCTGCACACGCCTCTCCCTCCGCTCAGCCTCTCCGTCGCCGCGCCAGCAGCTTCGACTGTCCCCAGCAGCCTGCCGCCATCGCCCTCCGTTAGCCAAGCTGCTAGCCGTCGCCGTGAGCCACCGCCAGGATAGCCGCGCCTCTCCTCCGCCTCTACCGCCTCTAGCCGTCACCGTTCTCCGTTCTTTGGCCTCATCATGCAGCAAGAAGAAGTGGGTCTCGCAGTTTGGTTAAGGCCCGTTTTGGCCGTCTTCCCGGCCCCGGAAGCTAGGCCGACCTTTAGAAAAGTCGATCCCTGCGTCGCCCTTGTCGTTTTGGTCCAAGCGGCGAGTTAATCAAGTAAGTTTACCTCACTAAACCTTAATTAGAGTGTTAATGATGCCCTAAGTGTGTTTAGTTTAAATTAAGTAAGTTTAGGTGGGTAGATAGTGTATTTAATTATAAATTGGATTAAGAGGTTAGTTTATGTTAAAGTGTGTTTAAGTAAAGGTTAAAAGAAGTTATTTAAAGTTAAGCCTTGATGGGACATAATAGGATTTTAGTTTTGAATTATTTAATTGCTTCGAAATTCTGGAAAGTATAATATTATATTATAAGCCGAAATTATTAAAATATTATTAAAAAAGAAAAAAATTATTTTTGAACCCAGTTGCTAATAATTTCGTGCCGATCGCTGTTGTGCATTTAGAATTTGAAATTGATGGTTGGTTGTGGCAAATTGAGTGTGATTGCGATAAATAGGGATTCTTTATAAAATCCTTAGTGTGGAAATTGATGGGAGATTGGCCGTGATTAACCACCTATTAGATGTCGTGCCCAGTGAGGGCGTGATGGACCACCTATTAGATGTCGTGCCCAATGGGGCCGTGATTGACCACCTCTTGGAGGTCATGCCCAATGGGGCCGTGATGGACCACCTATTAGAGGTTATGCCCAATGGGGCCGTGATTGACCACCTCTTGGAGGTTGTGCCCAATGGGGCCGTGATGGACCACCTATGAGAGGTCGTGCCCAATAGGGCCGTGATTGACCACCTATTAGAGGTCGTGCCCGTCGGGCCGAGATCTACCACCTAATTAAAGGTCGTGCCGAGTGGGGCCGTGATTGCCACTGGTTATTAAACCTTCCTATAAGGTCGTGATTGGAAGCATTAATTGATTTGCTAGAATGACATATAATCGGCCGAGTCGATTGATCGCTGAGACGATCCAAGTGATTGAATTGTTCTGAGAATGTGATTGTGCCTCAGTTGTTTGGTTATCAGAATTGCACGTGGCTGAATTATATAAACTGTGCTAACCTGCAGAAGAAGGCTAATGTGAGGTAAGTCTTCTTGATGTCGCGGCTAGGCCACTCTAAGGCGTATTTACTTTCTAACAAGGGTTTAGGAGGGGTGAACTTGCTGAGACAAAGTCTCATCCTGGTTTGGGGAAAATATTACAGGGCCTTAGATGGCGGCACCCTCGGAGAAGAGTGGCATGCCGACGGAGATTCACCAGACGACGCAAAGTGCTCCTAACCCTTTTTGATGCACATAGTCTCTAACCCATTTTGGTTGTATGTAAACCCTGTTTGACTATATGGAAGTATGTTGGTTTGTATTTGAATTGTTTTTCTTCCTATTGTCCTATCCCGTAATTTATTTGTCAGGGGTTCCGTAATTCGTTCCGCATGCGCATAATAAAATTCAATGGGGCCGGCGACACTAGCTGGGAATGTCGCATTTGCATGACCATGGTGGGATGTTGGCATGCTCAAGATTCGGGGCGTGACACGACATGCCCATTTCACTTTATCAAAACCGGGTTGAATTTCAGAATATCACAGGAGCTCTGAAAGGAAATGAGAGCTTTGATATTTTTGAAATGGATTGGATGATTACAAATGAAGGAGGATGCCCCTTTTATAGTTGAGGGCCTCGGATTACATCCGTTGATCTACTTTTTATCCGGCGGGCAAGATCGCACCGCCTCAACTACCGACATAATGTCTAACTACCGTCTACTAACATAAATACCGGAACAGACTTCTAGAATGACTCAATGACGGTTTCGCTTGCCCTTGGAAGCTTCGGGGAGAAGGCTTGGTGGGAATCCAAGTGAGAGCAGGAGGTCCACGAGTGAGTCGTGATCGCCCCTTGGGAACCTCTTGGGTTGACTCTCTTTAGGCCCGTGACATTCTCCCCCACTCAATCGAGCGATGTCCTCGTCGCTTTCAACTTGACAGGCAGCCTTACGGGCTTTGGCACGAGCTCTCTTGCTCTTGTTCCGCTTTGCTCGGACGCTCATAAACGAAGGGCCACAACCTTCGATGATGAACTCGGACTTGGCACATGGCTCGGTCTTCGGCTTGGATGGAGCACACGGTGCGCACTCAACCTCGGGGAAGAGCGCTTGGATGGGCATGGTGTGTGTTGGAGAAGGATCCAACTTGACCTTTGGCTTCACTTTGGACAGCTTGTTGATGCGCATTACGGCCTTCAAGCTCTTGTCGAGGCGTTGGATCGACGTGATGGTATTGGTGTCGACCACCCCTTTGATCATGGGGATCATCGACGGGCACTTTTGGTCGATCATCATGCACTTGGTCCTCATCTCGATCATGGCTCCCACACTTTCGAAGAATTGCATGCCAAGAATGAGATCATAATCGTCAATAGGGATTACCTCGAACGCCATCTTGCCCTTCCATTCACCAATCTTGACGTCCACGTCGGAAGTTGCTCCTACACCATGGAAGTCGCCCAAATTGATGGGCTTGTACGACTTCCCGGATGGTTTCACGTGAAGTCCCAAGGCTTTTGCAACCTCGGTTGACATGAACATGTTGGATGCGCTAGTGTCGACCAAAGCGTAAAGCATTCAACCGCACACTTCGACCTCCACAAAAAATATGTCGGTGTTCGGTGCGATTCCTTCTTCTTTGGTCAGCGATCGGGCTTAGACCAAGTTGATCATCCTCACAGCTCCAATCCGGATCTGCCACTTGTCTTCTTTGGGCTCCTCCTTTTCTTCATCGATGGCAAGGAGGGTGTTTATTCGACCCTTCTTCAGGCACTTTTGGGTCCAGTGCGGACCTTGGCAAATGAAGCAAGGAGAAGGCGGGGGTTGATCGAACTTACTCGTGTAGTCCGTCGGTGTTCGACCCCTTTAGAAGGCTGGCTTGGAAGACCCTTCTCCCCATGTTTTGGGTCGGCCGCTTTGCTCATGCGTGCCTGGGGGGGTGTTTCTTCCAGCTTTATCCTCGCAAGGTCGATCCGTCCTCCAATCTCTTGCTCGACTCCTTGGTTCGGTCTTGGTGAGGTCGACGAGCGACTCAGCCATGCTTAGGCTCGCGTAAGACTACTCACGTCCCGTCTCTTGAGCTCGAGAAGTGCCCATGGCTTCAACCCATCCATGAACTCTCCGAGAGCCTCCTCTTCGCTTAGGTTGCGAATCTGGAGTTTGAGCTCCGTGAACTCCTTCATGTACTCTCGGATCACGCTTCTTTGCTCGAGGCGATGGAGCTTGCTACGGGCTTCTTGCTGAGCGAACTCGGGGAAAAAGTAGTCCTGGAACTCTCTCACGAAGTCGTCCCATGTGCTCACAGGATCGGCGCCACGTCTAACCTCATCACACCTATTGCGCCACCAAAGCATTGTCGTATTAGACAGGAACATGGAAGCGGTTCGTACCTTGATTGATTCGTAGTGTATGTTGACAGCACCAAAGTATTGCTCCATGCTCCAGACGAAGTTGTCCACCTCCTTGGCGGATCGTTCGCCTTTGAACTCCTTTGGCTTTGGCACCTCAAGTTTGGGCATCGCTTGGGTAGGCACAGCACCGTTGGTGATGCTCAGCTTGCACAGGGTGAGCTCGGTCTTGAGCTCTTGGATCTCGGCCTTCATGGCTTCGACCTTGTCCCTACGTGGAGCTTCTTCCTCGACCACTTGGACGCGCTCTTTCAACACATCGATCGATGCTTCAAAGGCTTCGTCCTTGTCGTGTAATGGCGCGGTAGCTTCATTGAGGCCAGTCGTGAAGTCTTCACGGAGCGAACTCTCGACCTCCATGATCCAGTCTCGCACATTGTCAAGACCTTCCATGAGTTCGAGCACAACACTCCGGACCTTCCCGATCTTCTCATCGAACGCAGCTATGACATCCATCGAGGCGTCTCTTTTCTTTGCTCGGCCACGGGTCTCCTTGACTTGCACGGCCTTTCCATCCATGATAGCTTTTTGGCTCGACATTCCTTTGAATAGTTGGTGCTCCTTGATCTCTCGAATGGATCTCTCTTTAGCTCTTATACCACTTGTCACGAGCTGATTGATTGGGGATCGTGACCACACGGCAACTCGGGCAACTTTGGGTCACCCAAGCTAAGCCTTGCTCGATCGAACGCCTACCCGCTCGCTTACCCGGATTGTTGAGAGAGAAAGTTAGAGAGAGGAGCTCTGAAATGAAAGGAAAGCTTTGATATTTCTGTAATGGATTGGATGATTACAAATGAAGGAGGACACCTTTTTTATAGTTGAGGGCCTCGGATTACATCCGTTGATCTACTTTTCATCCGGCGGGCGAGATCGCACCGCCTCAACTACCGACATAATGTCTAACTACCGTCTACTGACATCAATAATGTAACAGACTTCTAGAATGACTCAATGACGGTTTCGCATGCCCTTGGAAGCTTCAGGGAGAAGGCTTGGTGGGAATTCGAGTGAGAGCAGGAGGTCCACGGGTGAGTCGCAATCGCCCCTTGGGAACCTCTTGGGTCGACTCTCTTTAGGCCCGTGACACTTGCCTGTGGCCAGCTAGGGCGTGCCCTTGCTCAGATATGAGAAAAATACAGTGTTACCTGGACTTCAACGCTTTCTTTCTCGTAAAGCTCCCCGTCTCCTCACCTCCTCCGAGACCCTATTCTCGATCGTCTCTTTCGTAAATCCTCGCAGTCTCTTTGGCAAGCTTCGCTGGTGTATCCTTGTCTTTATTTATGTAGAACCTTCTTTTTCCTTTCTTTTTACCCTTCGTGGAAGCGAAAATAGCCATGAAATAAAATATAACTTCTTAAAATAGCGGTAATGGGATGAACTATCCTCTAAATATTACTTCTTAAAAGTTTTGGCACTCAAAATGAAGTAAAAGTTGTTCAAAAAGTCGTAAACTTATGATGCATTGGACAATATTGTCTTAAATCCTTTGACAATTTTTCAATATAGTCATTTCCACCAATTTTGATTGGAAATAGCTGACGTTACTATTTAGTCTTCGCCGACATCCTACAAGGTACGACTACTGTGGCATGGATGACATTACTATTTAGTGATGTTGATGCCACTTAAAATGCAACATCTCATTTCAAGTTCTTATACACATACACACTCTCTCTACGTGTGTTTCCACTTAATGACAGCTGGATTTGGGTATCAACTGAATTGAGATCCATTGTAAAGTTGTTTTTTATAAGACAAATAAAAGTTTCGTTAGAATAGGGACCCATCCTAAAATTGATACTTTTTTGTGAAACAAAAAGAGTTTAGGTCAGAATTGGAATTCAATCTAAAATTGATGCATTTTAAGAGAATTGAGACTTTTTTTTTTCCTAGTCTAATTAAATGAAAAGATGATTTATAGAAAGAATAATGAAAAGGGGGGAAAGAAGCAGCATCTTGGTATCATTGTCGTGTTAAATAAAGTAGGACTCACAGTCGCTGTCCAGGCAGCTATAATTATATTTGCTTTGTTGGGAGAGACTTTGCCTTTACTTTGTCTTGGCTAATCAGTGGCATAACAACGCTGAGTTTGTAGCTTCTCCGGCAAGCTTGTTTCTTGAAAAAAAAAGGTTTTATCTTTTTCTTTGTACCTTTGAATCTGCTCCATTAGGTCTCGTTCCAAACGCAATTTCTTTTCTTTTTTAACTATGCTCAAGGAGGATCTGCATGACTCCAAATGGGATTTTACTTTAGGAATTCAATAGTATAAAATGGCATGTATAACACTGTCTCAACTTGTTAGTGTAAATTAATTTTTTTCCATGTGCAAAAGAAAAATATAACTCCCTCCCTCCTTCCCTCCCTCCGCCCCACTCTTTCATCATTAATTTTCATATATGGGGTGTGATTTTGGCATCTTTGTCATTTGTTAATGTTGTAGCTCCCGTTTGGGTCGTTATGTCATGTTCGTCCTATGCGTGCAAGTATCTAATGAGTGGAGTACATATACTAAACACATGTTGGCTGTTTAATCAGATGGGTACAATGTGAGTACCATGCGAATCCATAAAATCTAATGAGCTTTACTAGCATAAAAGTTTTTGAGATACCGTGAGAATAACAATCTATTGTGAGTGACAAATTCTTAAAAAATGTTTCCCACAATAATTTATAATTATTTGTGATTTGATTTTTAATGGTTTTAATAAATTATTATTCTTACAGTACATTAAAAACTGTCATCTAATCATTTCTAAAATCTAACTATTCAAATTCAATTTAGTAAACATAATACATTCACTAAGTAGCTATGTGACGCAATGCATAAAATACTCCGCGCCTTTGGTTTAGTACTCAGGTGTCTTCAGCTACATCCCTGGGTTCAAAACTTTTAAGATTACTGTGTTTACAAAAAGAGCACAAGCCCATTAACCCATGTCTTTGCCTATTTGAAAAGATTCATCAAAAAACTCTTTTCTTTCATTTGCATTTGTCAATACATGAGAAATCGAATCCGTATCGTATTCTTGAACAACACATCAAGGCCATTCCTTCAATCATTAAACCAAGTTCCACGGGATTCACTAAAGCCTCGTTTCCTATTGTTAAGCTTGCAAGTACAATAACTATAAATTTATCTGAAACGAACTAATCGGTCTTGGGACCTATTTTCACACGATTTGACACGAATTTGGTAACAGTAAAGCATTTGGAACGCACACCATCATCTCCCGTTAGAGTGCATTTTCACCCCTTTATATTTGCACAGCTGTCTCAATCAATCCCATGCAGTTTTTATTTGTCGCGGAATCTGAGTACCACTGTCTTCATGAGAAAATCTATAAGCACCTTGAGTCGCACGAGGCAAAGGACTAAAAGGTGAGTATGCTATTTCTTCAATATCGCCAAATAGATGAGTAACTGTGCTAGCTATTCTCCTATTACTGAAGGTAAGCGTTCATGCATGTAATATTCACGCGCTTTAGAATCTGTCTCCTGAAGCTAGAATTGGGGTTATTTGCGCAATGTAGATAAAAATAGGTTATCGATATTGAGGTTTACAAGGTATAAACGGTCCATTTTTTTGGGCACGGAATGATGGAATCGTTCTTTGGATCAAAGTGAGCTAGTACTAGTACGATGTAATTGTTCAAACAAGCACTAAATCCGAACAAATTATGAAACTCATTTGAATCTTTCATCACCCGCATCTCCTATCACTAATGTCTAATCTGTTGACACAAGTATTTGACTCCTCTTGTTGCCTAGAATAGTTGGAACTCCTTTTTGGCAGAAGTTACAATACTGACGTGGCAACTTCTTAGCATCTGAGGAGCATTCCTAGTATTTTTTTTCTTGGCTACATGGGAACCTCTGTCGATCCAGTATGGGGACCCTTTTGTTAAAGGTGGTTCGAGCTTTATGTGGCCTTTATCTGACTGGAAAGGATGGATGATAAAACGATGGTCACATCAAGTACAATTATCGACCATCAAGCTCAGTTATGGTTACCTCGTTCGCAGAAGCTCCAGCAATGGGTGGAAGGTCAAGAATGTTGCCGCTTCCTTTCAAAATGAATGCAGGCTTATCAGGAGAGGCAAGAGCTGCCTCATTAGCCAACATTAAGACAATGTCCATCATGGTTGGCCGGACTGCCGCATGTTCTTGTACGCACAGTAAGCCGATTTGGATGCTTCTTGAAACCTGACGAGAGTTATTGGGTTGGGCCATCAATGAATCAACTATGTCGGAGGATTTTCCTTCTTTCCATAAGTTCCAAACCTACAAAAGTTAAAGGTAACAACATCTTAGAGAGATGAAGCAATGAAATTTGATTTCAAGAAGCAGTAGAAGGTAAATTGGGGTGAAGGAATCTTTCGTCCTATGTCCTTACATGTGCAATGAGATTCAGACATGCACTGTCATTGTAGAAATCAGTGTTCCTCTTGCCACTGACTATTTCTAGTAATATGACACCAAAGCTGAAAACATCAGACTTGGTTGAGTATAATCCTTGCATTGCGTATTCTGGAGACATATAACCACTACAAAAAATTGGATGACATGAATATATCAGGGCATCTTATTAGTTTGTATCTCTCCCTTATTGAGTGCTTGGACGACAAGGGTAGGCAGTATTAAATAACTTACTATGTTCCGACCACCCTATTTGTATTTGCTTGGATCTGGTCTTCTCCAAACATCTTAGCCATCCCAAAATCAGAAATTTTTGGATTCATTGCGGCATCAAGTAGGACATTGCTTGCTTTGAGGTCTCGATGTATGATTCTATGTCTTGAATCTTGGTGAAGATATAAAACTCCTCGGGCAATTCCAAGAATAATTTTGAAACGTTGGTTCCAATCAAGGGTTGTCCTTTTTGCTTCATCTGTGACCCAAAGCCGGAAAAAAAAGAATTCACCGACAGTTTTGTCATGAAATCGATGCCAATGGTGAGGCATTTCAACAATTAGATTAACATGAAGAGGAAAAAGAAGGAAAGGCCATACTGAAAATGAAGCAATCCAAACTTTTGTTAGGCAAGTACTCGTAGATTAACATCCTCTCGTCTAGACTGATGCAACAGCCCAAAAGCCTCACGAGATTCCGGTGTTGGAGTTTGGCTATAAGCATCACTTCGTTCTTGAATTCTTGACACCCTTGTCCTGAACCCTTCGATAATCTCTTCACAGCTACGTCCTGTCCACTGGCCAACCGCCCCTGAAATATCGTCTCGCCTTAAGACATATCGATGAAAACTTCTTTGTTACCTTGTTTTAGTTCAGGCTTTCTTAAGGAAACCCATTTGTTGACCTCATACATCAACCATCTTGGACAACTGAGACTAAGGCAGAAAGGGAGATCAACGGAGTTTAGTGTTAGGACATGGTATAGTACCTTGTAGACTGGACCGAATCCTCCTTGTCCAAGCTTGTTCGTTGAGGCGAAATTGTCTGTGGCAGCTTTAATAGTGGTGATATCTAAGAGAGGTAATTCTTGATCTTTTGTTGTTCCATCTAGCTCCTTTCCAACCTCAGAACCTATCATGTAAAAGAACTACAAATCAGTATGAGTCAACACTGAGGGTGTGTTTGGTAATCATTATGTTCCTGAGAACAATTTCTGATTAGAAATAATTTTTTGAATTATGTTCCTGAGAACAAATTCTAAGTATTTGAAGGTGTTTGGCAAGTAACCAAAATTTTTATGTCCAAAATAGAATTGCGTTTGATATTGTCCTCAAAATTTCTAATCCAAACCATTTTCTTCTAATTTTTAATTATCTTCTTTTCTTTTTTTTCTTTTCTTTATCTTCTTCCTTAGCTGGTCGTTGGCCTTGGGATGACCAACGACCTACCAGACGAGGGCTGGTGACCTCGTTGGACAGTCTCTGGCCCTTGGTGAGGCTGTGCCTCGTCGGCCGAGCCTCGTTTTCGCCAAGCTTGGCTCACCAATGGCTAGGGGAGGCTTGAGATCTAGTGAAGCTGAGCCTTGCCAATGGCCAGGAGAGCCTTGGGTGAGCTCGTTGGAGCTCGCACAACAGGTCATTAGCAACCGGCGGCGGTGGCCGATGGCAGTGGCAGTGGAAGAAGAAGAGAAAAGGAAGAAAAACAAGAAGGAAAGAAGAAGAGAAAAGAAAAGAAAAAATTTATGTTGGCTTGATTATGGAATTGTTACCAAGAATAAAGAACCAACTTTTTTTTACTTCTCAATTCTATTCCAAATCTATTATCAAGAACAAATTTGTTTTCAGGAATAAATAATTTATCAAATGGATTTCTGTTTCAAATTTACTTTTAGAAACAAAAGAACAGAATCAAACACTATTTTTCCAGTTGCCAAACGCGCCCTAATTGTCATTTGTCTTGACAAGCATATGTGGCTTCATGAGACCCAAATCCTCAGGTCGCTAAAAGCACCAGAAGTTTAGTGCGATGCATGTAGATATCTGGTTTTAAAAGCGGCAAAAGAAGGGTCTGTAGCGTGGACATATAAGAAACAAGCAGATTACTCTTACCTTTTCTTGTCTTTTTCACGAGCACAATAGATACCGCAAGAGAGATTATTGCTGCAGCAGAAACTAACCCTATCAAGGTTGCTAACACCTTTTTCCTCGAAAGAAATCTTTTCTTCTGAAATTCAGCTGAAAGGAGAAACTTTTAGTCGATCTATCATATAAGACTGACCGTGTGACTGCAATCACATAATAGCAGTGACAAAAATTTAAGCAAATTAGAATGTCCTACTGATTTTCCTTTCTAGGATTACCTAATACAAGTGCATCCACGCGCACGAATAAGTCTCTTCCTCCACCTGAGATGTGTCTTGTATCCATCAAGTCTCCATACCACATCAAGCATCCTCTTCCTCCTCTCGTAAAATCTGTATCTGCATAGGCCGTGCATGAACAATTCCTCATGCATACACTTTCGCACTCCCTCAAAGTCATATTCTTGTCAAAAGATGCGACCGAAGTGTCTGGCACTTTTACGTCAGCTACTTTTACGAACCCTTCACCATTCTGGCAAACTGCTTCTTGATTCTTCCTGATGCACCCACCTGAACTGTCTCTCATGCTCCAATCGTTCGGGGACTTAGGGGTAAACCCAGGCAGGCAGTTGCACTCAATTTGGTCCATGCTATCGGAATGACAGTTTCCATTGGCACCACAATGCCCATAGGAGTCACATTGGTCCTCTGGTTTGGTGAAAAAAGTGACCCACTCGCTCTTTCTTTCGACCCACGTGAACAGTTGCACGATTCCAGACTCTTGAACCACTCCCCTCACATAGATTGACGAGTTAAGAACATTTGACAATAAGATGGCCTCATCGGCATCAATTATGATGCTAAAGTTGAAATATGAGGACTCACCTACAGCCGGGATCACATTCAATCTGACTCCGTTCCAGGGGCTTGGTTGCCACAACGGAACCTTATTTTTGTACAAGGCTAAGTGCGGGAAACCACTGGGGTTGATCATGTGACAAGCCGTTCCTGTTCCAGGGTCATCCTGAGACTTCCAAGATGTAAGGATTCTATTTAGGCCACTGGTGCGGTTGAGCCCGAGTTTCATGGAGGGGAGCAAAGTATCGGTCGGATGGTCGAAACTCTGCCAAAGGACTGAACTCTTTTTGCCATCCTGAAACAGAACAAGATTACCCGTATCCAAAAGTTGAGCTACGCAGTCACTCGCCACCGAAGATAATGAAAGATTGCTACCCCAAACAGAGATGCTTCTCTTTGTGTCGTAGAGTATGAGATTCCCCAGCTTGTCGATAACAAGATGTCCCGAATTATCTTTGACAGGGTTGTCCCGGTTGGCGACCCACACGATCGTTTTCATGGGAATTTTGTTATACCATAACCCTAAGTACCTATGGCTAGAATTGCCGGGGCTAAAGAAGCCAAGAGCAAAATCTCCACCACTGGAGATCAACACATCACCATCTCTCATAGAGCTTTCTCTAGTAATCAGGTCAGTGGAAATGCACACTCTGAAAAGAACTGATGATATAATTAAATGGAGAAGATTGCTATGCCGATTCATGAGAGTATGAAAAGTAGACAATAGCATATGCCAAATTGCAGTAATAATGGGGATTTCGCTATTTCTGGCAGCTTTTTCTTGCCGTTTCTTCTGATGGGTGTTCACTTTTATAAGAGAAGCAAATTAAGAAGAAGAAACTATGTGATGCATCAAAGGCTTGACCGCATGGAATATTTGTTCCCTCCAGTCAATCTTGATATCCCTTCTTTGGTTCCAACGCTTTGAATTCCAGACGACCTGTCACAAGAATGAAGTAGGTAATTATTGTAAGGTGGTAAAGGTAAGTTCAACTGATACAAAATAGGCTCTGATCAACCACGAGAGCAAAACTTTCCTGGAGATCAAAAGATCATCATCTATGATGTATTTTCCCTACTAATCAAGGCAGAGGAAAGGCATACTCATGAGCAAGGACAGTAAAAAGAAAAATTGCAGAATAAGATGAGGATTTCACCTAATCAAAAGATCAAAAGATCATCATCTATGATAGAATTTTCCCTACTAATCAAAGCAAAACTTTCCTAGAGATCAAAAGATCATCATCTATGATAGAATTTTCCCTACTAATCAAGGTAGAGCAAAGGCATACTCAGGAGAGAGGACAGTTAAAAAAATTGCAGAATAAGATGAGGATTTCGCTCAATCATTACTCAGCAACTTCTATAGCATTAACTTTATTTGGTGTATTTCGTGTTTAACTCTAGGAACGCTTTTCATTATTTTCAAACTTTATGGCTTTTCTGTGGATCCACACGCCTCAACCTGAGACAGCCAGTCGCAATATGAATGCGACATCATCGTAACAGAGCACTTCTCATTGTAGCTAAAGTGAGCCGGCTCATGGGTGAACTGTACACTAAAACAAGAAAATGTTGGATGAGCTGATCAGCATCAACCTGTCGGCTTTATACATTTTTTCCATGCTTTGTCTTTGTTGTCTGTTGAATCTGATTACATCTTTGCACCCTGTTTCATTTTTTATCCAATTTTATCCATTCACTACGCTGAACAAGCAAAATTTTCAGACAAGTTGTTATGCAGGGAATGAGGTCCGTGGAAGTTTTTGCTTCTTAAAATATGTTGAAGTATCTCACATCACTTGATAATAAGGTATATAAGTTCTTTATATATATGCGGTCTTCTTCACATATCAATTTAAGTTTGTATTTTGTAAAGCATCTTAAATGATATTTTATGGTGTAGCCTTAGTTGACATAAGATGACTCGATGACTTCAAACTTGTGATTAACTTTGCAACTGCAGGTTTTTCAAGTAAAATATAAACCTTAAGTCGACAAACATTGGTGAATTTCCCAACCACTGACAGAACACGATAATCACATACTTCGTCCTGTAATTGCAACAACAGCAAACGACTTTGTTCATGTGTAATATTTTGACTTTTCAAAGGTGATGGGACCCACACGGAAAAAAAAAAGAAGAAAAGGAAATGTTGACTTAGTCAACAAAGGTAGCAAGAGTGGGCTCGTTATGAAGAGGCCGAGAGCTTGAGCGGCCGAGAAACAGAGAAAGAATGGGAAAGGAGGAAAAAAGTGAAAGAAGAAGAAGAAAGGGGAAAAGAAAAAAGGGATTGCGCGTTTGCACCGCGGGGACCTTGTCAAGACGAATCAACTATGTATTGCAATGTCCGGTAAGTACTCACACCCATCGTTCTTGCAATCAGAGTAGTTTCAGACACATGGCTTGAAATTCGGACTTATTGAAAATTCGTGTGGCGAACTCTGATTTTGAAATTATTGAGCTACATAATAGTATAGAAATAATAGTTTAGGGTGTCGCGGAACTATAACATTTTATGAAAATTGATTTGAACTTATAGTTTGTCTGGAACAAAATTTTGAAGTTTCCCGTGCGTGGTGAATAGTGCACGTCTAGCAAATTTGGGGCCATATTTTGTCGGTTCTCGGCTTATTTTGGAATGGTTGAGTTGGGATCCTTATAGTATGTTGAAAGAGCTTTTTATTGACCGTAACAATTATTGACTGTAACAATGTTTGGAATGGGGTTTGGTAGAGAAAGTTACAACGTGACCAAGTTTCGGGCTTAAGCTCTACACATTGTGGATGGCTTGAATAATCTCTTTGCGTATGTGATTTTTTAGCACATGGGTGCCATTTTATGTGTAGTTTAGTTGAGCCATTATTGAGATACCATTTTACTTGGTTTTGACGCTATTTCTCGCTTATATAATAGGAATGTGAGTTCATTGATTTAAGTGAGCTTTGTTGTTTGGTATGGAGTATATCTAGGTGAGTGATGCTATCTCTTCTTTGAGTTTGTAAAATTCATATTTCAAAATACTATGGATTATATATATATATATATATATATATATATATATATATATATATATTATCAATTAGAAATGACATTATTGTTGCATAAAAGTCAAATCAAACATTTACTACCCTATTGATTTTGAAATGTCATGATAAAGCATTTTTGAAGATGACTCATGAGTTGATTATTATGCAATGAATGGAGAAAATTCTTCATGAAAATAGTTCTTTTGTTGCATGCTATACATTTTGATGCAAGCCTAGGGTAGGCTTTCTCAAACAGTAGGATCGGGAGAGTGACTCGCACATGGGAAACAAGACGAACAGAAATTTTAGCACTGCGCAAGCTTAGGAGAACAGTTGTATCTTTGTCGATACAGATCGGATTGACCTGATTCCAAAGCCAAATGAACAAAGAATTTTGGATCTACAATTTCTATGTTTTCGGTTTTCTGAAATAAGCACTGTAGGATGGTCGAAATTGGGTTGGAAATAACGAACAGAATATGAAAAGATAGAAACTCCGTTGGTTGCTCTTCTAGGCCTCCAAGGAAGTTGAGGCGGCACCGATTCTTCTAGATCGATGACTGCAACTCTTCAAGGATGCCGATTTCAAAAGCTCCAACTCTTTAAGGATGGAGTGCAAACTCTTCTAGGTTTTCAAAGGGATGAACTCTACATGGTTCACGATACTTGCTTCGTGGCAAAGTTTTTTTTCATTCATCAAAAGTCGTTCGTCTTCTACAATAAATTGGGCTTATATCATTAAAGAAATAAAGACGGAGCATTGAAACTAGGAGAAATAAAGACAGAACATTAAAACTAAGAGAAATAAAGACAGAACATTAAAATTAGCGAAAATAGTAAAAGCATAACGTCTTCATGGCAAGGTGTCTTTCCAACTTCCGGGATGGACTCAAGATGTCGATACGGCTTCTCGGTTTCGTCAAACTTGAATGCAGGCCGATCTTCTTGGTCGAGAGAGCTGGTCTTCAATGCGGGCTGCATCATCCTCCCCATCTTTAAAAGATTCGTCCTTGAATTCTCACCATCATCATCAGAAGAATCTCCCACCCTACTAGGTGCCAACGTAATCTTATTGCCTCAAAATTCAAAAGAATATGTATTTCGATAACCATCATGCATAGTTCCCTTATCGAATTGCCATGGTCGACCAAGAATAATGTGACTAGCATCCATCGGCAAAACATCACACCATATCTTGTCAGTATAAATAGAACCAATGGATAGATTGACAAGACATCATTTTGAAATAGTTACCTCAGCACCTATCTTCAACCACAGCATTTTATAAGGCATAGGGTGCGTTTTTAATTCAAACTTCAGCTTGTTTGCTACTACTTTAGAAATTATATTCTCACAGCAACCAGAGTCAATAATTAATTGACACACCTTTCCCATGATTGTGCAAGCAGAATGAAAAATATTGGTACGTAGCCACCTATCTCCAGTGTTGTCTCGAGGAGTAAGAAAAAGTTTCCTGACCATAAGAATTTTGCCAGTGTCAGCATGCACTATTTGTTCATCATCCGCAGCTTCTTCATCATTGTTCAACTCCTCTTCAAGTGGATCCTCAGCATTCTCATCAGAATCATCATTCACCAAAAAGGCTTTACTGGCTGGTCGATTCTTATTGATTCAACAATTGCTAGCACAATGACCCAACTCCCCACAAGAATAGCAACGTATTTCGGGCGTAGTAGGTTGCTTCGAAACATGGGGCTAAGTAGAAGGCTTATTAGCAGATTACTGTCTCTGAGAACGAGAGCGCTCTATTTTGAGTGCCCATTGGTGTGCATCTCCTAAGTCCCAAATGTCGAGGACTTCCAAGGCGTCTTGAATGTAAAATTGAAGATCGTTCAAGTATTTGTTCACAAGCACATCCTCCGGGTCCTGGATATTGTTACGAATCACCAACTCATTGAATTCATTGGTGTATTAGACCACCGTTCGTGTACCTTGTTTTAGATTTTGGTACCGTTGGTAGAGCTCTCTCTTATATCCTTTGGGAAGAAAATATTTTTGAATCTTGCCCTCCATCTTTCTCCACAAAGTCACTGGTGCTTTACCAACGGCTTGGCGAGTTTGTTTTTCATGTCTCCACCAAGCAATCGCCTTGCCTCGGAATCGCATAGCAATGATCCCAACTCAACGATTCTCCGGAACAGTTCAATGCTCAAACACCTCATTCACAAGTGTTAGCCAATCAACAATTTCATCAGGAGACTCAGTACCTGTAAATTCTGGAACATCTTTCTTGACTTCCTTTTCCCAATCTGGCTCACGAATATGTTGTAAACGATGTCGAACATTCCTCCGACTGTGAATAGATTGAACACTCTCCGAAGAGGAAGAGTCACCATGGGAATCTTCAGTCTTGGAACAGGGTGGAGAATTATTTGCTTCAGCCCTCAATCACTGAACTTCTTGTGTCAGTTCGTCAATTTGTTGTTGCATATTCTCAGCGAGTGTGTGCAATTCATCGAGGGGAAGGGTTCTGCCGCCATGACATCTAGATTGTCTTGGAGGCATTGTCCTCTCCTCCAAAGCTCTGATACCAAATGATGCAAGCCTAGGCTTTCTCAAACAATAGGATCGGGAGAGTGACTCTCGCACGGGAAACAAGACGAACAAAAATTTCAGCACTGCGCAAGTTTAGGAGAACAATCATATCTTTGTCGATATAAATTGGATTGACCTGATTCCAAAGCCAAATGAACAAAGACTTCTGAATCTACAATTTCTATGTTTTGGGTTTTCTGAAATAAGCACTGTAGGATGGTTGAAATTGGGTTGGAAATAACGAACAGAATATGAAAAGATAGAAACTCCGTTGGTTGCTCTTCAAGGCCTCCAAGGAAGTTGAGGGGGCACCGATTCTTCTAGATCGATGACTGCAACTCTTCAATGATGCAGATTTCAAAAGCTCCGACTCTTCAAGGACGGAGTGAAAACTCTTCTAGGTTTTCAAAGGGATGAACTCTACAAGGTTCACGATACTTGCTTCAAAGCAAAGTTTTTTTTTTCTTTTTTCATTCATCAAAAGTCGTTCGTCTTCTACAATAAATTGGGCTTATATCATTAAAGAAATAAAGACGGAGCATTGAAACTAGGAGAAATAAAGACAGAACATTAAAACTAAGAGAAATAAAGACAGAACATTAAAATTAGCGGAAATAGTAAAAGCATAACGTCTTCATGGCAAGGTGTCTTTCCAACTTCCGGGATGGACTCAAAATGTCGATACGGCTTCTCGGTTTCGTCGAGCTTGAATGCGGGCCGATCTTCTTGGTCGAGAGCGCTGGTCTTCAATGCGGGCTGCATCACATTTGGGTTCGTGAGGAATTGAAAAAGACATTGTTTAAATAATTTGAAATGATTATTTGTAAATGCCTTGATCAAATGCTTTGTGAAAGAACTACCAAAAGTTATGGGTATAAATTTGAGAAATGCTTTAAGAAACAAATTTTGTTTGATGAATTGAGTTGCAAAAATTGATTTGATTTGGTTTGTGAAATTGGGTTATGAGATGGATTATGGTTTTGATTGTGAATTTGTTTTATGAAACGATATGAGAAATGCTTTGCAATATATATATATATATATATATATATATATATATATGTTGGAGGAACCGAATTATGAAATGTTATGTGATTGGTTTGTAAATGTATTGTGGATTATGAGTTTGATTATGGATTAAATTTCTAAATAGTGGAGGATGTGAGTTTAGTGATCAATATTGCTATGAGCCCAATAAGGGAATTGTGGGTGTACGCATACTAGTCTAGGATATTCTTGTGGGTTGAGCCATCGGCTAATAATAGGTGAAGACCTAACCAGAGGGGAATCTTAGGGTTTACATGATAATATTTCTGTTTCTCCAAATTTCCGTTCTTTTGTTCCTCGGAGTAAAAAAAGAACAAAAATCCGTTTGGTAAAATTTTTGTTCCCAGAAACAATTTCTCTATTTTTTTGTTCTTGGGAACAGATTTGGAACAAAAACAAGAAAAAAATATCTTCTTGTTCTCGGGAACAATTTCTAGACAATTATTTATTTATTTTTATTTTGTTCTTTTCTCTTGTTGTGGCCACCTCCAACCGCTGACCGTCGCTCGCCATTGCTGCCGCTGGTCATTGCCAATCATCGACACCACTGGCCGCCTCCGATCGTCAGCGGTGGCGAAGGGTAGCAGTAGCGGGCAGCGGTCGGTGGTTGGCAATCTGTGAACAAGAATAAAAAAAACGAAAAAATACAAAAAAGAAACTATTTCGTACCAAACACATTTCTATTCTTTTTCTATTTCAAGAGTAGAAATTTTGTGTAGTTACCAAACACCTTAACTCAAAAATTGTTCCCCAGAGTAGAAATAGAAAAGAATTATTTTTGAAAAGAAACTGTTCCCCAGCCAAGAAGCGTTGCCATGCGCACCCTTAGTCATCTTATCACCACGTGTTGTGTCGTGACTATGGTTTGATATTGAGCAAAGGATTGGTTGATGGGTGCATCATTGACATGTGGTTTCATATGATATGGATCAATGAAGTAGATTATTGATGTGTGGCATGAGATCAACCAATGGAATGGACCATTGGCGTGTGAATTGATGAGATTGATTATTGGATTGGACCATTGATATTTGTTATGATATTATTGATTTAACAAGTGTTTTATGATATGTATATGATTATGTTAAAGTAATATAACCTAGTTTTATCTAGTATGTGTATTATATTTTGGATTTGGGTTGAATGAATTGTAGTTTGGTTTCATAAAGTGCATAGGGGATGCTTGATCTACTTAGAAGAGATATGCACTACTTACTAAGCTATGGTTGCTTACTCCTTTATTTATTTTTGGTGGTTTGAGGCTACATCTTTTGAGTAGAAGGACAATCTTATCATCTCCATTCTTAATGGTTTTGGGGGTGTGGCAATTCATGCCACTTTCTTTGGTTCCTAATGATTTAGACTATAGACAACTTGTCCCAACTAATAAGTGGGTAATGATCACAAGGTAGTGCTTCTTGCTTTGTTGGCCTGCCAGTTAGGGGAATTCTTTAGTTCACTGATGAAGAGTACGATAAAATTCCAATCTAGGAGGTTTAGGACATAAGAGGTGCTGGTTGCTCGTTTGTCTGAAGCTAGGCAATTAGATTAATGATAGAAAGTTAGGTAGAATAGAGGTTTGTGGTTGAGTCAAGTCAACACAAAACTCTTTTTTCTCTCCCTATCTTCTCTCTCCATATTCTTGTTCAACCTTTAATCATAGGGGAACCCTCCTCTCCATCTCTCCATTTAGATTTGGGAACTTTTTTCTCCTAATCTAGTTCTAATTAAAAGTCTCGACTCTCCTAATCTAATTCTAGATTTGGGATCTATCCTCCCTCGATCTAGGTTTGGAAGTTTAATAAATATGATTGTGGGGATTTGATACATCTCTAGTTTGTCTGTGTCCAGGTCCTTTGCCTCCAGCTTCAATGGTGATTGCAAGAGTTCTAGCGTCTCATTGACCCATGAAATTTTGTTCTTCCAGATGTTAGCTATGTATTTGTTTAACCTATTTTGGTCATGTCCTTACGATAATGGTGTAGAGGAAGCCGAATGTAGGAGCGACTATCAACTGACAATGTCGTAATTATTGGAGAAGGTTCTTCCAATATGCGCTGATCACCGATGAATATATGAAATCCAATGATTGGCTGTCGATATTTTAATGGATGGATTCATTCTTGTGGAATTAATGTGGGCTTTCTTTTTCCCCTAAATTTGGCTAGTTTGTAGGTTTGTTTCGACTTGTTTTGCCATGAAATTTAAGTATTCATGATATATCTATTTGAGTTATGAATATAATTTTCTTTCGATAAGAGAAAGTCATAACAAAGCTCCATTTCTTTCCGCCTCCCTTTAAATTATTTAGAAACCATTACCTTTTACCTTAATTTGACAAAAAACTTAACTATTATTCCACTTATCTAACATTGATTTTACAAAAGAATATTTTGAAATTGCTTTGATGTAATATGTAAAGAAGTCATGTCTAGTTAACTATATATGTTGACTAATAATATAAATTGTGAAATCTTTTAATATATAAGCCATTTCTTATGTATAAGCTAAATGTAAATACAAATACAGATATTTATATTTATATTTATATTTATCACATCCCAATTCCTAGCAGAAAAGGGAGATGATATGGCTGTCTTTCCATCGGGAGGATAAAGCTTTAAACCACTTAAAATCCAATTCCCAAAAGTCCCCCTTAATTTCGCTCTCGTTCTATTGACCACTACCTAAGGAACTTGAAAAGATTGAGAAGGAAATGGGTGAGCAACCATAGCTCAATTAGTAATGCATCTCTTCCAAGTGGATTAAACATTCACTCTGCACCTTTACAAAACAATATTAAAACTCATTTGTCTTAATGGTTCAGTCCACTTATCAATTTCATCAATTCACATATCAATGGTTTATTCTATTGATCCATCTCATATCAAATTACACGTCTAGGGTCCATCTATCGACCAATCTTTTGGTCAATATACTACTATTATCACGAGACAACGTTTGGTTATAAGGCAATTAAGATTCCTTCCTTGGCAAGGTCTCCACCTACACAATTGGTGCCTTGGTCCAAAAGAATATCCTAAATTAGTATTTATATCCATAAGCCCCTCAATAGGCTCATAGTGATATTGAGCACCAAACCAACATCCTCTAATTTTACGAATCAAATCCAGAATCAATATTAACAATTGATTCTTCAAAACAAAACATATTAAATTTCTCAACTCCTTTCATCAATCAAGATACATTTCACAAACAAACATATAAACTTTCTCAACTTGGCTCGACCACCAAAAATACTTTATATAAAATATTTCTCAAGTCATTTCGGAACTCATTTCTTAAACCAGAATTCATTTCACATACCATTTTACAGTCCATTTCGTAAACCAAGTTCGCAAATTATATATATATATATATATAGAACAATTTGCAACACATTTCGTAAAACATTTTTCAGACCATTGATATATACAAAAAGAAAGTAAATGACCAATCCATTTTCTTATGCAATTAATATGTCATTCATAACTCATACTATTTATAATCCATTTCACTTCGGAAATATGAGTTTACAAACTCAATATATATTTATATATATATATATATATATATATATATATATATATATATATAGCACCACTCATCTCGTAATGCGCAAACCAAACAGCACGTAGTGTTATGAGCGGACAATTTCGTAATCCTAGCAATTAAATGAGAATGGACATCAAAATTAAGTAAAACATTACATCGACTATGAAATAATTAAACTATGCCTAAATACTAACAAAACGATTCCTATGCGCTAGCAAATTGCTCACTTGAAGTGATTATTCAAACTTAAATACAATGCGAAACTCGTGCACAAAAACCTAAAATTTCACTCTGACTAAACCGTTGCTTTAAATCAACTCCCATCGAAACTCATAGCTTTGTGACGCCTTAATCCACAATTTCCATGAAATCTCAAAGTTCAATCACTCAAAAATCAGATTTAATGATTCAAATTTCACGAAACTTTGAATTTGAGCCTTAACCCCAAAAATTACTCCGATTAGACAAACGAGAGGTGCGAGTACTTATCAGACGTTGCAAATTGAAGTTGAATTGGCTTTGTGACACATCCGTGGCATGTACGCACAACGACCCCTTTCTTTCTTTCCCTACTTTCTTTTTCTGTTTTTTCTCGGCTGCGCATGCTCTTGGCCTCTTCTTTTCCGTCTATAACGGGCTGAATGTCCATTCTTCTTCTTTCTTTTTCTCTCTTGTGGGCCCCACCCTTTGACAAGTCAAAGTATTACAATATTTGTGCATTACTGATCTTCACTAGAGATGAGGAAGAATAAGGGTGTTGTATAATTTGATTTCGACAATAAACGATGACAATGATTTTGGGGAATGGGTTGGTTCATGCACCAAATAGATTCCACTTATTTCTGTCATTGCTTTTCTCAACAAGTTGTGTCCTCTAGACTTCTCTCAGTTAAACTTCAGAGAAGCCACCCCACCAGTTGGGCAATCAACACCCAGATTGTACGTTTAGTTAGTGGACAAATGCCACATTCCTTCATCGTCTTATTTTCTACTTGTCTTCTTATTTTCCATCACTTTAGCATTTTTAGAGTTAACTCTAACCATATTTTCTCTGGTAAAAGACAGAAAGGTCGAGGTACGGGAACACTGCACCAGATAAGAAATATGTGAAAGGGAAAATTGTGTAATACCTGTATATTTTTGTGTGCGATAATGAAGAGTAAATGAGCAATAGGCTTTATTAGATGACAAGATTAATATAATACCAATTATAATCAATTGGAGATATGCACGATCAAGAGAGTCATATGCAGAGACGTGTTGAAAATTGAAGGAGATATTTTAATTATCTCTGACAACACTGATCTTTTCCCATGTAACGAGTTTGCTTGATAACTGTAAATGATCACCTCTTATTTGCCGCGATTTTTAGGATTCTAACTAAGGGGTGGTATTCGTTTTTGATTTGTTACAGCTATTAATCTATTATGGGAGAAATAATGTGATCATCCCCTTTTCTATTTAGTTCACAATAATGTATCATTTTGCCACATTTTAGAAAAGCTAAGATTATTAGCCCTTAGTTCCAATAAAGCTAAGATCATTTTGGCACTAGATGACTCATAAGTTAGCCCTTAGTTCCAATAAATATTTTTAGTAATTATTGATGTAGTGTTTGCTTTGCACTATTTTCCCCTGAATTTCTAATTATTTTTGCCTTTCCGTTCGATTATTCTAAATATGTGCTAAAGTACAATAGGCACTGTGGGGTGTCAAAAACAACACCCGACCCTTACAAGTGTATGGATAATGCATGGCCATCCTTCTTTCTAAAGAACGTGACCTCAAATGCAAACCATTGTATACATCAATCTATCTAATTGATAAGACTATGAGTTGATTACAAAATTATAATTTTTATAATCCATCAAAACGAATTTGTATATCTCCAACTCAACTAAGCCTAGCAAAAATCATGTCAGACATGCATTTAACTATTTTGACTCATGCCTAAAATTCAATTACCAAAATTTCCCATCGACATTGCTCGTTGTACTTGCTAGTAGCTGATGAACCTGAAAATGATTTGGAATGAACCGTTTGAGCAAACATAACTCAATTAGTAGTACAAATCTCTTCTAAGTAGATCGAACATCCATATGTATATTCATAAAACTATATAGAAATTTAATAATCTCAAATCCAATATTAAAAAAATATAAAAAATGAGATATACCTTTTTAATAGACTTTGTACATATATTATGGTCAACATGAATAGTGAAATATGGAAATACTCTTTCAATTTACGATAATAATTTAAACATCAATAATCAAATCTATTGATCAATTTCTATCAAACTATACATCAAATGTCTATTCCATTGACTAGTCTTGTATGCTCATTATTCAACTCAAGGATTTAAAGGTGGCTTCCATGAGAGCCAAAAGGTCATGTAGTACTTATTCCTTGAGAAGTATATATAACAATAGTACAAGGTTCTAAATGAGGCTTTCATAGGACTCACATCACCATATAACACTTAATCCTTGACCACAAGGTTCTAGAGGTAGCTCCCACAAGATCCATATTATCGTGTGGCGTTTAGTCCTTATTAACATATATCAATAGTATAGGATTTTAGAGGAGACTCCCATGAAACTCGTGTCAATGTGTAGCACTTAGTCCTTGCCTTGACCAGTACGCATACCCATAAACCAAACGCCTCACTTAGTTTACAACGATAATGAGTATCAAACTATCATCTTCTGATAATTGGCAAAACTAATAAAAAATTCATATCTTAAATCAAAATACATTTCACAAATCAAAACTATATCATTTCACAACATAACATCTTTCATAAACTGGGTTCCCAAATCAATATATACATTTTTAATCCCTTTCCTAAAGTATTTTCCAAGCCAAGTCATAATAATTCAATTCACAACCATTTTCAGAGGTGCTTTACCATGCCATTTCAAAATAATTAAAAGGGTAATAAATACGTGATCCAAATTTATGCAACAATTATGCTCTAAACATCACTTGTTCCCTTTTCATAAATATCATGCCATGACCTGTCTTCCATTCATGAGCAAACGCACTTGTAATCGTATCAATTAAACAAGAAATAATATCAAAATCAAGTAAAGTATTTCCTTAAATACGAATCAACTAAACTAAATTTGATCATTGACAAAATGAGTCCTACATGCCAACAAAATGCAAAAGCTTACCTAAAGCAGTTATTCAAAGTTGTAACGTAGAGTACAGTGCAAAACTTTAAAAATTTACTTCAACTAACTCATAACTTCAAATCGATTTGTGTTTGTAGCTTCACAACATCCCGAGCTATCTTTTTCATATAATTTCATAGTTTAATAACTCCAAAATTGGACCGTGTAATTTAAAATTTACATAACTTCGAATTTATGCCTCAATTCTAAAAATTACTTCGATTAAATGAACAAAGGACTTGAATCCTATCGTCTTTAATCCTATCGAGCGTTGCGAAACAAAGTTAATTAGGCTTAGCAAGGTCTTTGAAGCGTCCATTCATTTCTCTTTTCTTTTTTATTTCTTCTTCCTTTCCTTTCTTTCTTTTCTTCTTTTCTTCTTTTCTTCCTCCTCCTTTTGCTGTGCAGGTCCCTTTCTTTTCCCCTTATAATGAGCCTACACTTTTCTAACTTTTTTTTTTTCTCTGGTGGGGGCCCTCCCCTTTTTGGCCCGTCAAAGAAGCCAATATGTAATTAGTATGCCTAAATGCGTTTGTCCTCTTATTTATCCTCGAAAGATCGCATCTATTCTTTTTCTTTAGTTTCATCGATTATGGGAGCAGAACTGATACGTCTCGCATGATACCGAACCGTCAGTACTTTTATTGTGAAATAACAAGAAAGGTTTTCATGTATTACTAGCAAAATGACCGTAAGTTGCCCGGTTTGTATATGTTATATTATTCTAAATGTAGTATCAAAATGCATTTTTACAAGAAAATTCCGTGCAAAAGATTATCGCAAAATAAATATTCACATCGATTAAATTCTCCAATAAAGATTATGTGGATCTTTACTTAAAAGTGGGTCTAAACTCCATCAAGTACGCTTTTCTCCAATTAAAAAAAAAAATGTGATCGGAATCTTCACATTTAAGCCATCGACTTGGTTTGGAAATTTTTTGTTTTTCGATTGGCGGATTGGAGAAAAGTTAGCCAGTTAATTTGTGTAAAATCTTATCGAGAGTAAAATGATTTGCTTCTCTTCTCCATTTGCAATTGCAAGTGATTTGTTCAAGATCATGTTCCAATTCCAGATACGTCCGTTTACTAGTTTATGGAAATTCTTCCTTTCTTTATGGATACCATATGACGTCCTTTTTTCCCCTATGGCAAGAGTTCATGGATATCTCATTATCCATGACCATGTATCGCAAAAAGAGTTATTGGATATTCTGCGGAAATATGTAATTTTCAATTTAGATCTTAAAGAAATTTGATACTTTTTTTTTCTCAAGAATGTATATCTAATCCCTCAATTTATTTTCGAATTAAGAATATGTTCACATATTCCTTCCTTTTCTCGTGATAATTTCATTGCCGAGAGTTGGATACTAGGGCTAGTTTATTTAACATAAAACATACTGTTTCTGAAAAATGTTTTCTGGGATATTCTAGGAAAATTGTTAATTTTCCTTTGTTTAGTTATATGTGATTGAAAATTTTTTCCGATATTTAGATCTCACTAGGAAAATTATTTTAGGCCCAAAAAATTGAATTTGAAAATAATTTTATATTTATTTTTTCTTTCTTTTCATTTTTCCGTCTTCCTCCCACGGCCGGTGAGGGCAGACTTGGCCTGCCTCAGGCAAGGGTGAGCCTCGTCGGCCATGGGGCAGGTCAAGCTTGCCCCTCACAGGGATATGGCAAGGCTTGTGGCTTTGCCGGCTGTTGCTAAGGCCTAGTGACTGGCAGAG
Source organism: Eucalyptus victrix (assembly GCA_016097545.1). Lineage (NCBI taxonomy): Eukaryota > Viridiplantae > Streptophyta > Magnoliopsida > Myrtales > Myrtaceae > Eucalyptus > Eucalyptus victrix. Next base: position 56,098,900 of record CM027839.1, on the reverse strand, counting down.
GGAGGAAAAGGGAAAAAGAAGAAGAAAGAAAGAAAAAAAAAAGCAAAGAAAAAGAAAATACTAACAAATTCATATGAGCAATTTTGGGAAGTGTTTTTACCTTCTTAGATTGGGGAATTCACTTTTCTAATTTCATAGATGAATATTTTTCTTGAAAGGAAAGTGTTATTGGTTGACTAATTATATTCGGTGAATCAAATGTGTGAAAGTTCGGACAATGAATCCCTGGAAAAAAATTTCCATCAAACAAATGCACCTATATTTTGCATTTGTTGATGTTTCAGGTTAATTATTTTTTCCAACTTTATAAATTTTAATTTGGTTGTGTCATAATTATTGGTTAATATTTTTTCACTTACGTTACTATATCTGATATGCCATATAGACATACCTGTCAATCATTAAGTATGTTTTGGGATAGTAATATTAGTTAAACCTCACCAATTGAAGATGGATTATATTTTTTCGACGAAACTGTATTAGATACACTGAATGGAGATATTGTTATCTCGATTGCTATAAAAAAAAGTTCGTCGAAATTGCTTTAATTATTATTTCAATGGGTCCAAGCACATTACCTTTTTTCTGATATTTCTTAGAGAAGCTATACGCGTGTTGAAAATTAATCGAGTTCGAATCAATACCATTTCAATTTTCTCAAAATTTCTGAAGTCCCTTAAGAATATCAGAAAGATTTTCCATTTCCTGACTAGAGAATGTCGTGCGCCAAAAGACCTGGATGATTACTTACTTCATTCCTTAGTTACAGCAAATGAGATTGTTTTATGTCATTTTTTGCATTGCTGATTTTATTGGAACTCAAAGCATGAAGGTACCTGGCGGAGATTACGTATGCTTGCACCTGCTTTCCACATAGTGAAATAAAGAAACAGTAATGCCCATGATTTCAGTCAACGGGGGAATGGGAAACTGCAGTCCTAATATTGCACTCTTGAAAGGCACATTGGAAAATGAGAGCATTCAGATTACAAAATAATGTGAAGTCGATAGGCCATGTTGAAACTCGTCCACCTTGTTCATCAACTTATGCTTTTGGGTTACATGTCGTAACAAACAAGCAGACAACTTACTTACATTTACCCAAAAAAAAAAAAAAAAAAAAACAAGAAGGCAACTATTTCCCAATATCCCATACATGAGTTTTCAAAAAGGTCTAGTCTCTGTTTTTCTTGCAGAACAGACACTTCGTTATTTTACGATATGCATTGAATACATGTAGTCAGGGAGGAGTATACACCAGGTGCATTCCCAAGAGCAAATACCACGTGAACAGCAATATACATTGACTGCGCACTGTTAACTTGTAAAAAAATCTCATGGAATGTCACCGACCCTCAACTAAGGTAACATTTAACTCATTTCTTTCACTGTCTATTTGATTGCGAAACCTCTCCATGTAAAATCCCGGCTACTTGGGCCGCCGCAGCGAGATGCTCTCATTGTCCAACATTAGAAGCACAGATAACACATTTGGCATCTGTTCCGGACTTTGCTGAACGCACAAGAGACCTATCCGATGCCAGTGAGGGCCGCCTTAGCCAACCCAGGCGAGGCTGACCCTTGCCGGACGCTGGCTTCCCTCCACCGGCTCCGCCATGGCCGGCGGAGGGAAGAGAGAAGAAGAAAAAAAAAAAGAAAAGGAAAAATAGTAACGGAAGGACTAGATCGGACATTTATCGATAGTTCAGGGACCAAATTAAGTAAATTGAAAGCTTAGGGATGAGATTGCATATTAAGTAAAAATATAGGGACCATTTGTGACATTTTCCCAATGTCAAACATCAAACATGGACTAGAAGTGGGGCCCACACTGCTCTCCTTTTTGTCAAACGCCACCCTCTTCAGCCTTTAAAATTTGACCAGTTCCGCGGACCGGACCAAAATCGAATGGATCGGTCCGATTGGTTCCTAGTCTTAGTATTAATTGGTCCAGACCCCGGTTCTATCTTCAAAAAATCAATCACCCCTATTAATTATGGGCTTCACTGATAAAGAACGGACCAATCTTTTGGTTTTGGGACATCATGGTCTCGTGTTTGAATTAGTCAACTTGATTTTTTCATATCTCGTCAGATTAATTGAGTTACTTGAGTAGTTCACAAGAGTTTCTCATTTTAAAGAAAAAAGAAATAGTGGCTTTGAATGAATACATAATTGAGGGACTCCATCTAATAGGATATTTGACATTTCTTGCATGATTCCGTTGTCTCGGCCTTTGACTCATAACAAACCCACCTCTATAATGTCACGCATCAGCTTTCACAATCTTGACATACAATCCCTCTAGTCTATGGGAATGCACATGGAGGATAAGTGAGTGGCCTTTCCAATTAGCAATCCATCAAACATCATAGGAAATTCTTAGAAACCGTCTAGCATAGTATTAGTCGCTAGATTAAGAAATAATAAATTTCGACCGTTGGATAATTTTGCAAAGATATTTGCTTATGGACATTCAAGGAAAATTATTGGTTGTAAGATTATCAATGTCAGTATTGTGTAAGAAAAATTATGACATATGAAAATAATTACTAACTGAAAAAAGCCTTAAGTTTACAAACCACAAAATGATGTCATCATAATCCACATAAGTCACTAAGATTAGAAAAACAGATCTAGATAGATTTAGGTTGTTTACGATTTCCCATAGAAAGTTACAAATACTAGGATATTCAACCTTACGAGACATAAGTGATGACCCCATGTGCTATTAGTTAATCACTATGTGTTAGCATTTACAAAAATTTAAGGTATATTACTATGATATTAGTTAATCGCTAACTGGATTTGTGTTGAGAGGGAGCTCGGAGCGAATTGGAAGTGTCTTCGTCGTTTCAAAATGGAGGACTCCTCACGGTGGTTTTTGCGGAAGGGGAAGGGGAAGTGGGTTTGCGTTGAGAAGAGAGAGAGATATGGAGATGGGACAGGAGGGAATGACTGAAAGAGAGAGAGAGATTGAACAAAAGTAAATGCCTTTAATGGGATAGAGACTTGTTAGGAAATAAATTAAATGTCATATGGAAAATGTCAAATAGTCTATGGACTTATACTGAACGTGCAATCTCGTCCATGAGCTTTTAATTTGCTAAATTTGGTCTCTGAACTATCCATAAATGTCCGATCTAATCCCTGACTATTTGAAAACTGACCAATTTCGTCATTCCATTAGTTAAAGTTAGCGGAATTGGACATTTTGATTTTTTCTTCTTCTTCTTCTTCTTCTCTCTTCCCTCTGTGGCCATGACGGAGGGAAGCCGACGTTCGGCGAGGGTCGCCCTTGCTTGGGCTGGCTAGGGCATCCCTCACCGGCGTCGGGCAAGGGGCTCCCTCCCTTGCCAGATCTGGCGAGGGCTACCCCTACTGGCGTGGGGCGAGGGAGGGAGCCCCTTGCCCGACGCCGGCAAGGGCCACCTTAGCCAACCTAGGCGAGGCCGACCCTCGCCAGACGCTGGCTTCCCTCCACCAGCTTCACCATGGCTGGCGGAGGGAAGAGAGAAGAAGAAAAAAGAAAAGAAAAGGAAAAACAATAAAGGAAGGACTAGATCGGACATTTATTGATAGTTCATGGACCAAATTAAGTAAATCAAAAGCTTATGGACGAGATTGCAAATTAAGTAAAAATATAGGGATCATTTGTGACATTTTCCCAATGTCAAACATCAAACATGGACTAGAAGTAGGGTCCACGCTGCTCTCTTTTTTTGTCAAGCGCCACCCTCTTTAGCCTTTAAAATTTGACCAGTTCCGCGGACCGGACCAAAATTGAATGGATCGGTCCGATTGGTTCCTGGTCTTAGTATTAATTAGTCCAGACCCTGGTTCTATCTTCAAAAAATCAATCACCCTATTAATTATGGGCTTCGTTGATAAAGAACGGACCGATCTTTTGGTTTTGGGACATCATGGTCTCGTGTTTGAATTAGTCAACTTGATTTTTATTCATATCTCGTCAGATTAATTGAGTTACTCGAGTAGTTCACAAGAGTTTCTCATTTTAAAGAAAAAAGAAATAGTGGCTTTGAATGAATACATAATTGAGGGACTCCATCTAATAGGATATTTGACATTTCTTGCATGATTCTGTCGTCTTGGACTTTGACTCATAACAAACCCACCTCTATAATGTCACACATCAGCTTTCACAATCTCGAGGTACAATCCCTCTAGTCTATGGAAACACACATGGAGGATAAGCGAGTGGCCTTTCCAATTAGCAATCCATCAAACATCGTAGGAAATTCTTAGAAACCGTCTAGCATAGTATGAGTCGCTAGATTAAGAAATAATAAATTTCGATCGTTGGATAATTTTGCAAAGATATTTACTTATGGACATTCAAGGAAAATTATTGGTTGTAAGATTATCAATGTCAGTATTGTGTAAGAAAAATTATGACATATGAAAATAATTACTAACTGAAAAAAGCCTTAAGTTTACAAACCGCGAAATGATGTTATCATAATCCATATAAGTCACTAAGATTAGAAAAACAGATCTAGATAGATTTAGGTTGTTTACGATTTCCCATAGAAAGTTACAAATGCTAGGATATTCAACCTTACGAGACATAAGTAATGACCACATGTGCTATTAGTTAATCAATAAGCATTAGCATTTACAGAAATTTAAGGCATATTACTATGATATTAGTTAATCACTAAGTGCTAGCATTTTCATTTTATGAATTCTACAATCAAATTACCACCCATAAAGGTAAATTACTAGCTATAAGTGCAAATGAGTTACGATGGCTACAAACCAATTTTGATGTATAAAGTTAGATTGCTACCAATAATTATGACTCGATGGTTTCAAACAAATTACCACAAATTCAAAAAGTCTAATACAATTGAAAAGATCAATTGATACAATCATGACTTATTTACCTCAACTAATTTTTGTATCATTAAATATCACAAATTGGTATACTCGTGCCGTATGGATGTACTAGTTTGAGGTTTTTCGTGATATAAAAATTAGTTTCGGATAAATGTTACATGGATACATTAGTTCAAGAGTTTTTATGATACCAAAATTAATTTGAAATAAATATGGTATAGATATATCGATCTGAAATTTTTTGGGATGTTAACCTATTTAGATAATTGACTCTGCAAATCTGGGCATGTAAGCTTTTCTCGCCCACGCCCCACGATTGTAATCAACCAAGTCTTTCCCCGAGGGAATCAACGCAGAAAATACTAGGGTAATTTGCACGAGTCAAAAAGGATTTTTGACCCAACACTCTTGAGGAAATTCCCCAATGTTGTGGCACATGTCACATCTAAATATCTCCATCCTCCATTTCGAAATTAGGCCTCAGGATAACCCTCCTAATTATGTAATTGCTAAAAATTGGCCCAATGAAAGGTTGTCAAACATTAGGAAAATGGTTGCAAGAAAAGACAGCGAGTATTTAACCTAAACATGAATATGTGTGTGTGTTTGGTAGTAGGTACAAATAGTCGATAACAAATTGATTTATAAAATTGATTCAAAAAATGATGTGCGTGATAAATAATTGCTTGTTAAAAACAGAGGATGATATTTGAATAATCAAAACAAGTCATGCCACGTCATTTTACGAATGATTCACGAACCCATATTTCCTTTATAACTATGAGGGGAATTTGCGCTGTCTATAGCTAAAGTGAGATCGGGCATTGCCTGGGGGGACTTCGAACTCTCACCGGGTATGCGGTAGAAGTAACACCTAACTAGGGGTGTCAAAAAGGCTCGACCCGACCCGACTTGACCCGAACACGACCCGAATTCGGGTTGTGTTCGGGTAACAAATATAAAACAAGCAAACAAAATGTGTTTCGGGTTGGGTCAGGGTTCGAACATTGTTCAACCCGAAACAAGTTTTCTAAAGTACAAACACGCCTAAACACAAAAACACAAAGGCTTTAGGCTTTAGCCCAAAAACACGAACAGTCTAACATAACCTCGTCGGCTCCGCCTTCTTCTCCGACGAGTGCGCCTTCTCGTGGAGTCCGCTGCCGCCCTCCGATCGACGCGCCTCCTCCTCGCCGTCGCCGTCGCCTTCACCACCCCTCGCCTCCGCCTCGCCGACGCCGAAACCCTTGCAGCCGCGTGCGGCCGACCATCGTCGACAGCTTGGGGACTGGGTTTGCTCGGTGATCATAGCGCTCGCTTCTCGCCTCATTTCCAAGTGTAGATGTATATTTGCTTGAGGCTTGAGCTAAGACACCGGATATTGTTCCTTTTCTTTTCGAGCTGCGAGGGTGATTGTTCTTTCGCGTTGTGTGCAGACTCTGTGTTTGCTTCAATTCCTGAGTGAACTGCGGCATATCTCGCGAAGCTTGCTCGCATCTCCGTGAAACCATACTGAAGTGAGGATCATCCACGGGACATGATGGGTTCGGAGGTTGAAGTCTTCCTTGGTCCAGCTCCATGCGGAAGGTGCCATTCTTGAAAGGTGCCATTCTGATTTTTTTCTCCCGAATTTGTTTGTCATACTTGTTCTGTTCTGTGGTGTGGAGGAGGAGTAGCGGGCATGAATAGTTTTGAAGCAAGCTTAGTTTCATTTGTGAATTTGCTGACGAAGAAAATTGTCATGGCAGGAGGCTAAAGTATCTAAGGAGTTGCTCTTATCAGAAACTTCAAAGGGTCTTGTTCATGTATTTTTTGCCCAGCGTACGACATCAAAGGTGCATCTTAAGTAGATATGTACCTACTACTTCAAAATAACGAGGTAAATGTATTAAGATGTGAGGGATCTTCTCTATCCTTTCTTTGTTGTATTTGACAGAGAAAAAAGTGGGCTGCTAGATGCGTGGTTCTTAGTTTTGAGTTTGAGCAGTTGTAGGAGAGAATTACTGTTTGAAATTTGAGTCTTCTTTTCTGTGGAGATCGGGAATTTTGCGTTTCGCAAAGTCGCTGCTTTCCGCTCGGGCGATTGTTGATGATTGTCTATTGCTCTTCGTTGTGGGACAATTTGATTCGGCGATTGTGTTTCTGTGCGCTTGAATTTTTAGATTCTTGTATTAAGGAAATTGCTTGTCCTATGCATTTAGTTGTCTATGAAATTCTTTGGGTTCAGGTTAAAAGTTAAGCTGAAGCAGCTAGCTGAGCGAGTGAGCAGTATGTGCTTTCTGAACAACATCATGAACAGGATGTAAAGTTCTTTAAAATTGATTGATGGGTCTTTCTTGTTCGAGCAAAACTGTTAAAATGAATGGTTGGTTGGAGTGTGAATGGGCGGTAGAAGAGGAAGAAGGCTGTAGGCAATGTCTTTCACCTTTTATCAAGCTTCAGTGTTTCAGTATCTCATATTAGCCTTGATTCTGGGCCCGGAACAGTTTTGCTCTTAGAAACTATTTTTGTACTTCTGAAAAATGGCTAGCTGGAATACTTACAGATGGAAGTTTCTGGAGAATTATGGCATTTGTGGTTCGTGATAATTGCATTTGAGATTCTCAATTATGGATTGACAAATTCTGGAGGATAGAGTAACGTATATTTGTTTTCCTGTGGATCTTTTGGTCTCTTCATATGTGTGGTGTTAGAAAGTTTGCTCTCCACTGCAGAGCGAGGAATACGAAGATTAATTTATGGCAATCAAAATCGATGTTCGCTGCTTGTTTCGTAGTGTTAAAAACAGAGGTCATTTGTGAGGGCGCAAAGTTTTGCGGTGGTGAATGTGATGAAATGCAAAATGAAGAGTTCCGATGGACTCTCACTTTGTCGTGCCTTGTCTCTCATTGTCACATTCGTTTCACATCCATCCTCCATCACAGTGGGTCAGTTTGATTTAGGAATGCCCTCTTTGTCATCCGTGTTTGAAAGCATACCTCAATGGCATAGATGCTCATACTATACTGGCTCCTAGTACCCTTTTTGTAAAGGTTAGCAGCAAGTAGCTCCTCTTCCTCTCTTCCACCCCCCCTCTTTTTTCTCCTCCTCCTCCTCCTCCCCTTCTTATGAAAAAAAGAAAAAAAAAAAAACAAACAAAAGATGCCAGAACGTGTCTCAATATAGAATAGAATTATGATGCCTTCTGGGCATTCTGATGTTCTTGCATGTCATCATGCTTTCATCCTGCAGATATTGGCGCTGCTCTTTGTTCTTATATTAGCTTGAAATTGCTCTCATCAATTGCATCCATCTTAAATTAAATAAAATGTTCTGAGGTGATAATAATACCTGAACGGGCCTCTTCTTTTCTCTTCTCTGGTTCCACGTCAGAATGTTGGGGCTGTATGGGTTAACTATATTGGGTCTTCCGTATATTTTAGGAGTTCTGTTTGCATCTTAGAGCACTAAGATCTTTTTGTTTGCTAAATTTCATGCTTGGTGCCTAATAATTCCGACGATGGCCAAACTTTCTAGGGACATGCATCTATGGCGTACAATTCAATGAGATGCCATAAACTGACCGTTTTATGTACCCAGTTTACCTGATTTCTAAAATTAAATCATCCCTTAACCAGAATATCTCATTATCTAGAGAAATCATCACTTTCAGCAGAATCTCTCATTAGTTTTCTTAGTCTGTCTTCTTTACTATAAGTAACTTGGGGGTATATTTAGAGGACAGCTAGATAAATTTGGTTTAAACCAGAGAAACTCTACTTGTTTTGGGATGATCAATAGTCATTCAGGGATCAATATTGCGTTCTATTAGATCACGAATATGACCTCCTATGCATATTCCATTTTCCAACTGCTGAGCTCTTAGATAAATACTTTTGTCATACAACAGCAGTATCGTTTGACTTGGAGGTGGCTCAGATACTTCAAGAATGATCAGGATAGGCGGGATTTAATAACATGTGGTGCAGCAGCTGGAGTAGCAGCAGGGAAAAAGTAAGGTGAAACTGACACTTCGGAGATATTCAACAGCATCTTCTTTTTCAATTGTATGAATGTATTTCTTAAATATTTACTTCTCTCCGACCCCATTTTAACTTCTTTCTTTTCCCCACATGCATATGCTTGTGCTCATTTGTAGAAGATACATTCATTTGCGGCCCAATGCCCGTTCGACTCTCACCCGAAAAAAAAAAAAAAAAAAAAAAAAAAAAAAAAAAAAAGGAAGAGACTGAAAACCCGAACCGACCCGACCCGAATTTCCTATGCGAGTTTAACGTGTTTCGGGTCGGGTCGGGTCAGGTCACAATATGCGATCAATATGTTTCGGGTCGGGTCGGGTAACATCAAGACCCGACCCGACCCGACCCGACCCGTTTACACCCCTACTTATAACTTCCGACATAGGAAATGAATCCTCCATTTGTTTGTCTATGAGTTCAATGGCCCTCCCTTGATGCCATAATTTCCATGTCTGAAAGTTGCAGAGTTTTAGGTAATTATAACCGTAAAGAATCAGAATACAGAGTAGAAACTTGGAGTATAAACTTACATGTCCGAGAAGGTTGAGATTATGATCGTGATGGAGCAATTCTCTTTCCTCCTGCCACTCATTATTTTTAGGACTAGGACTCCAAAGCTAAAAACATCTGATTTGGTTGAGAAAATTCCGTCTATTGATACTCCGATGACATGTATTTACTGCATTACATTTTGGCACACAAATACATATTATTATTTTTTCTCTCTCCTTTTCTTTCTCTCCCTCACGTCTTTGGCCCCCCTCATTCTCATGATATTTCCTCTTCCTCTCTTTTCTTCTCTCTCTCTTTCCCACTTTTCCTCCCCCTCACGCCAACTAGGGGTGAGCGCGGTTCCTGGGTTACCTGGGAACCGGAACTGGAACCAGTCATGGAACCGGAACCGGTACCGGTTTAGGGCTCCAAAAAGAAGATGAGATCCATTCTTCACGTTCACCGTGCAAATGTCTCCAAATTAGGTGGGAAACGGAAGAGCTCGAAACCCTAGAATTCAATTCATCCCAAGCGTCCTCATTGTTCAGTTCGACCTCCGTCTCCTTCAATCCCATCATTTTTCATATGTTGTTCATTAAGTCTCTTCCACTGATTTTGGTAGGGACTGACTAAGCTACTGGCGGACAATGCCCCGAACGCCATGAAGGAGCAGAAGCTTGAGAGCTACTTCGGCCGGAGGATTGCCATCGATGCCAGCATGAGCATCTATCAGTTCCTCGTTAAGTTGCTTTTTATGGATTGATGCCTGTGATTGTGCGTTTCGGTTGTCAGTTGGGATTTGGATTTTGAGTGCTGGGGTTTTTTGGTTCTTTTGATTGGGGGATTAGGTTGTGGTCGGGAGGAAGGGGACTCAGATGCTCACCAACGAGGCTGGTGAAGTCACCAGGTACACTGGCATTGTGATACTCCATAAAAATGAAAATCCACTTTCGATGTGATCTTTGTGCTTGGAAAGTTTTTGATTTTGAGCTGCTTTCCCGTGCAGTCATCTGCAAGGCATGTTTTACCGGACGATTAGGCTGTTGGAGGCGGGGATAAAGCCAGCGTAAACTTTTTTCTTTACCTCCTTTGTTTTCGTTGGGATGGAATACTGGAAGAATGATGCTCATCCTTCTTTGAACTATGCTTTACTATTGTTACGATAGCTATGTATTTGATGGTAAACCTCCTGATTTGAAGAAGCAAGAGCTTGCAAAACGGTACTTTATTATTATGAGCCTTCTCTTTTCTCGTTTATGGGATTACCTATGGATACGTTTAGTTACCTTAGACAAGTCTCTGAGTAGTTTTTTGAAGAGGGCAACTGCCTCTGAGGAGTTGGTAGTAGCCATTGTGGTATATGCATCTCTCTCTCTCTCTCTCTCTCTCTCTCTCGCACACATGAGCACCCAGAAACACAGAGTACAAAAATGCTTAGTGAGCTCTGTATTTATTGTGTCTGCAATCTCAGAACAAGGAAGACATGGAGAAATTCAGTAAAAGAACTGTGAAGGTTGGTCTCGTTTTGGTTTCCTTATGGTGCGATATTTTTGTCTTATTCAATATGAAGTTTGATTTTGGTCTTTGCTTTGCAGAAAAACCTATCTACATAGCTAAATGGATATGAGTGTGCTTGTGGATGATGGCCTTCATACACTTGTAGGTGACACAACAGCACAATGAAGATTGCAAAAAACTATTAAGACTTATGGATGTCCCAGTTGTTGAGGTTACAATTCTATCTGAAAAATTTTTTTTTGTCTAAATTCTGTCTGAAAAAGTTTGTTCGTTATTATTTCTAACAAAAAGTTTAGATCCCAAGTTCAGTTTTTGTACGTTAGGCTCCTTCAGAAGCAGAGGCATAATGTGCTGCACTTTGCAAAGCTGGAAAGGCATGTATCTTCCCATTTGATTGTCTTCAGAATTGTTCATTGTTTTCCCATGATAATTAATCGTTTAACTCTATGTAAATTACCATTTTATAGTTCAAATTTGAAAATGAAAAAAAAAAAAAAAAAAAGAACCTATTGGAACCTGAAACCGATCCTGGAACCTGTGATAGGGTAGGTTTTAAGTTCTTGGTTCTAACGGATAGGTTACAGGTTCCAAAAAATGAAGAACCTATACCCGATGGTAGGTTTCAGGTTCCAGACGGAACCGAACCGAAATCTAGAACCGCTCATCCCTAGCTAACTCCTCCTACCGAAATTTCCCCCCTTTTTTTCTCCTCTTTCTTCTCTCTCTCTCTTTCTCTCTCCCCTACTTTTTCCTCCCCCTCACACCAACTTTTCTACCACAATTTCACCCCAACTTCCTCTCCACTTTTTTATTTTATTTTATTGTTTCTCTCTCTCCCCTCCCCCTTCTTCCTCACGCCAACCCCCCAAGCAAGTCAGCCCCTTCTTCTTTTCTTTCCCTCTTTCTTTTCTTTTTCTCTTCTCTCCCTAACTCTTCCATCCCTTTTTCTCTCACGCATTTTTTCTTCCCCACCACTCTCACTTCTCTGCCGATCCTCCCTCCTCTTCTCTTGCTTCCATTTTGCCTCAAGCCTCTTCATTTTCTTCACCATCTTTTTATTCTTTTATTTTTTTAATCGTTATTTATTTAATTAAACATTATTTATTTAATTAATCATAATCATTTTAGTTAACGTCAATTAATTTTTAATTAATTATAGTTAGGCTAATTAATCGAGTTTAGTTTAATTAATTTTAATTATCCTAATTAATCATAAATAGCCTAATTAATTGTGATTATATTAATTAATCGTAATTAGCATAATTAATGTCGGATTAACCGTTAAGTAAAATTTTATGCTCGTTTTACGAGATGAATTTACACTTAATTTTGATTGTTTGAGCATGTAATGCCATGATATTTGATTACCCATATCATGTATTTTAAATGCTATTTTTTTCAAAGATGGTTTATTGGTAAGAAAATAGCAAACTTTGAAGTATCGTGATTGGACGCCGTATTTTACATGATAAAAGGGACAATGATGTTTTAAAATGATAGTGTGCAAAGTTTGATAGGCTAATTGACGGAAGATAAAAATTGGCTTGAGTGTTGGCATGATTATGTGATCATTTAATTGAACCTGTCACCCAATGGGAGTTTGGGGACAATGCCCGGCGGGGGTCTGGATGCCAAGTAGTGGTTGAAGCTGGATCAATGCTCTTTTATGGAATGCTGTCTAGGCAGGGGTTCTAGACTGTGACAACCTGAATTTTCAGAATTTGTTTTCGATTAAATAAATCAGGCCTTTCATCGAAACGCTAATAGTGCTATTCTTTGAGCTGATTACTCACGAGATAACTGGACTATCTGGGAAAGCAATTAGGAAATCTAAATGTAATTGAACTTGAGAATTCGACCAAGAATCGACTGCTCGACCGTGTTGATCTACAAGGGTCATTACGGCACCGTCAGAGATCGATTAGAAATCAGAGATAGGTCAATTCGACTGAGATATGTGATCAAATTGTGGGTGATTCCACTTGATTGAAAAATTCTCATCGATCGGCACTAAATTGATTTTCTGTCGTTTTGGCACCCGGTACCCGTAATTGAAACCTTGAGATTTTCACGACAACTGAGAGTCGCTAATGTGTCGAAGATGTACTTTGTGACTCGAGATAAATCGATCACGAGTCTATTGCACCAAAAATTCCTAAAAGTTAGCCGATAGACTAGGTCACGCTAAAAGCGCGCCAAATTGAAAATAACCACGAATTTGAACCCGATTTCAGAAATTGAAAATTCTGATGTGTCACAAGCTATTTTAAGAACGTCGACTCATCCTCCGAGAAATTTTCAAAGATTCCGAGATTTTTATGGAAAATCAGTTGGGACGTTGCGGAAAATCAGTGGAAATTCAGATGGGCTAAATTGATGGAAATTGAGACTTCTAAACTGAGCATGTGAGCGTTAGGGACTTACAGAAAATTGTTCGGGTTTTTCCTTGGCGAAATGGGACCTTGACTTAGAGAATTGGTGAAGAATTTGAGGATTAATTGAGTGAATTCGGAGCTGGATTTTGGGGCAAAAAAATAGGCTTCAAAATTTGATTAATTGAGGATTATAATTCAAGAAAGAAATAGGGGGACAAGAAGTTAATGCATGGGATAAGCTTGCTGACTTTTTCATTATTTTTTGTTCCCCCAAGCTGTCGAGCACGCCATCGCTGTCTCTATCTCTTCATCTCTCTCTCTCTCTCTCTCCATCCCTCACTTGTTTCTACTTTGCTTTTCATTTTTTTCCTTCATCTCTTCAAAAGCATCTTTGGCGTTCTGTTTTGCTTTCTACGCCCCTGCTCCACCGCTTCTTTCTCTGCAGCCTACGCCCATCCTCCACTAAGTTCTGTTTCCTACCAAGTCAACTAAAGGAGCTAGAAGTTGACTCACCAGCTCCATCTTCACGAACTCACCCACTTCATTTGTGCGCCCACGATTCCACCAAAGTTGGTCGCAAGCTTGCTGCCAGCGAAGCCTTGTCCGTGTTAGCTCGCCCATCTTCACGAAGCCGAGCTTTGTTGCCACGTCCAAGCAGTTCCTTCTTCGGTCAAAGCTCCCCTAACTTGCTTCGATTCTTGACCCACGAGCAGCCCGACGAAGATCGAAGACCGAAGTTGTTGCACGCGTGTGTCTTCGGCCACCATCCACCAAGCCTTCGTTCCATCTCCTCTCCGCTACCGCTTGCCAACCGGTCATCCAGAGTTCCTTCAACACCGCTGCTTGAAGATTCCAGCGAAGTCCAAGCAAGGCAGCACCATTGTCCACGAAGCCAGCAAATTTTGGTCAGCAGTTGGGCCTGTATCCAGCCTACATCATCAGCCCACAAACCATTGGAGTTCAGCCCACCTCCAGCAGAATTTGAAGCCCAAGCTCAGGCCTAAGTTCAGTTTGGTTTTAGCTCATTTGAAGTCAGGCCCAAGCCCTGTTTTCCTCAGCAGCAAGTCCAGCCCAGCTCATAACAAATCTCAGATTGGGCTGAGATTTGTTGGGCTAAGTTTAGGCCCGGCCCAAGTTTGTCGGCGCTGCCGAAAATTAAGATTTCAGGCGTCGTCGCGTCATTGTCGAGGTGAACGGTTTCTGCAATTAACCGGTGAGTTTATACTCTAAACTCTGCTTAGTAGGCTAATGACGTCTAAGGGGTGTTTAGATTTATTTTATTAGGAATTAGGTGGTTAGTTAGATTAAATTAGAAATGTAATTATTTAATTAAGCATGTTAGGTGGTTAGCATGGTTTAACTAAGGGCTAAATAAAGTGTACTATTTATCTAGAAGGGTTCGAGAATGTCTCCGAGTCCGTATTGGTTATTAATTTAATGATTTTGGCCTAGGTTATTATTTGTAGAATTTAAATTGATTTATTTAATTAATTTCAGTGATTATTTAATTATTAATTATTTTTCCGGAAATTAGGGTGGGATAGCCGGTGATCGGAATTTCGTGCTGATTGCAATGGTGTGGTTAATTTCTACAATTGAGTGTTAAATTATGCAAATTGAGTGCTAATTTGATTTTTGGTATTTAATTCCAAAAATTGTGAATTTTCAATATTTATTCAGAAAATCCTAGGTGTCGGGTTTTGACACCGAAAATGGTTTTTAGTACTATATGAAATAGTGGGATTTCAAAAAAGGATGAATATCAATTTTTCTGGATCAAGTTGACTGTGTACTCACACACGAGTAATTTCATGTGAATTTCTAATACGAAGAAAAAGGTGAGGCTCCCCATTTTAATTGAAGCATTTGAGTGCAATGCACGGTGCCTTGGGCAATATTTGAGTGATTGTGTGATGGTTGAGAGAAATCGTCCTGGGCTGTTGAGCTGGACGTTATCCTTATTTGGGATACCCCTTCGACAATGGGAAGCCGGTCATAGTTGATTATGGACCCTATGCTCCTTCGGAAATGCCGTCTGATAAAGAGACGTGCCATGCTCAATGGGGTGAGATGATGCCTAGCAATGCTAGAAGACTGCCGAACTGAGAGTAGGCCGTGCTATATGCCGAGATCAAAACTAGGAACGCATGATTAATTGAGTGTGGCGTTTCAGTTATTGGAGCTTATTTGTTGCTCATGCTCTCATGTTGTCTGTGAGATAAATTGTACTGACCTGCAGGGTGGATTTAAGACGAGGTAAGTCTCATTGATTGCGTGATTGTGTGATTAGAATACTTCTGGGCGTATTTCCCTCATAATTGAGGTTTAGAGCTTAGATTCGTCGAGATGATATCTCACCCTGTTGTGGGACAACATTTTCAGGGTTGTCGAGTGGAGGACCTGGAGCTGAGAGGAGGTGATCGGAAGCGTAGGTCAGTTAAGACCGCTTCTTTTTGGAAGGCCAGTCTTTTGTAGTCTTTTGGCCATAGACCTTTGTACCTGACTCAGTGTATATATAAAAGCATGTTTGTTTGTGAATCTATTGTCCTACTTTTCTATCCCGAGATGATTACTGTCAGGGGATTTCTTTTCGCTTC
Organism: Eucalyptus victrix; assembly: GCA_016097545.1. Classification (NCBI taxonomy): domain Eukaryota; kingdom Viridiplantae; phylum Streptophyta; class Magnoliopsida; order Myrtales; family Myrtaceae; genus Eucalyptus; species Eucalyptus victrix. The sequence goes on along the minus strand of CM027839.1, from coordinate 56,083,039 downwards.
CGCATGTGCAATAAAATGGAAAGGATTGGCGACTCGTCTTGGGAAGTCGAAAATTATTATCGACCAGATAGGGATGGGCACGCGCTCGGGGTCCGGGGCGTGACATAGACGATTTCATGCTTGATGGGGGTGGGATGATGCCCGATCATGCTAGAAGATCGTCAACTCGTGTATTAGCCGTGGCCCAAGGGGTTGTAATAATCGGAACACGTGTGAATTATTGTGACGCATTGTGCTTGATTATGGGGTAAAATTGTTAGATATGGTATGAGATGTGCTAAAACAGGTTTTACCTTATAATTAGAACCCATGTGGGTGCTTGGTGCACGAGAGTTATGTTTTCTAATTATTGATTATGCTTGTTGTATTTATAATGGCATATCTAACGTACTAATATGCAGGAGTGTGCCAAGACAATGTAAGATTGTATGCCATTGCATGTTTAAGTTGCCTCCGAGACGAATTTGCGTCATAATTGAGGTTTAGGCTATCAACTCGCTGAGATTTATCTTAGTAAAGTTTAGGTTAACCCTAATCCTTGAAAGTTTTAGAGAGGGTTGATAGGAAGTGGCCGTAAAAAGGCTTGTAATTATTAAACTTCTTAGGGGTAACAATGGACAAATAAATATGTTGTTTTTGGCAATATATGATGTGTTTTACTATCCCCGTTGTTTGTTTATTGACTGGGTGTTTATTTTAACTGATTATGCATGCGTTTAATCGAAAGATAGAAAGAATGGGTCGGCGATGTATATTGGGATGTCGCAATTTAATCGACCGCTGAGGGATGTTCGCACACTTGGGGTTCGGGGCGTGACAATACAGAACAAGCAAGTTTTTCCAACAAGTTCTTAAGGAAAATTCAATATAAGGGACGGGAGAGAGAATTTCCATTTCCCGACTAACAAATATCATGCACCGACGGACGGCAGATGATTGTATACTTCATTCCTTATTTTCAGCAAATGACATTGCCTCCTGTCTTTTTTGACCTTGCTGATTAGACTGCCACTCAAAACATAGAGATGAAAGCAAGATCAAGCAAAATTTATTTTCCATGAGAAGACCAAACAATGATTATTTGCGCATACTTGCACTTGCTTTCCACATAATGAAAGAGAAAAAAGAGCAATACCCACGATTTCAGACAACGTGGGGAATGGGAAACTTCACGGAAACTCATCTGCCTAATTTATCAATTTATGCTTTTGGATTGGAATTCGTAACAACCCAAGTTGGTAACTGTATCCAAATATCCAGTTCAATAACCTTCGAAAAAGTCCAGTCCTTGCTTTTCTTCCGGAAGAGACACTCTTTTATTTGTCAATATATAGAGTTGCGTACATATAGGGAACGAGAAGGATACACCAGGTGCATTCTCAAGAGCAAGTACTTTGTCAAAGAAGGCAGACGTTTTTTTTTCATATTCTCATGAAGACAATACCATGTACTAGAGTTTCCATCTACAATGTAGCAGCTAATACCTTGACTATTACGTGCTGTTAACTATGTGTGCATGAAATCTTGTGGATCTTCACCGACCATCGAGGGTGGTAAAGGTTAACTCGCTTGTTTCGCCATCTATTTGATCATTGAATCTCTCCGTGTAAAACCCCGGTTGCTTGGGCTGCGGCAGTGAGGCACTCTCGCTGTCCAACATTCGTAGCACAGATGACATGGTCGGCCTTTGTTCCGGCCTTTGCTGAACGCACACGAGGCCTATCTGGATGCACCTGATAGCTTCCGATCTTGGAAATGAATCCTCCATTTGTTTGTCTATGAGTTCGGTGGCCTCCCCTTGAAGCCATAATTTCCAGGCCTGAGAGTTGCAGAGTCTTAGGCAATTTAATTTGAGTAATGTCAGAACTCGAAGTAGAAACTTGGAGTAGAAGCTTACATGTCCAAGAAGGTTAAAATTGTGATCATGGTGATGGAATTCTCTGTTCCTCCTGCCGCTAATTATTTCCAGGACTAGGACTCCAAAACTAAAAACATCCGATTTAGTCGAGAAAATTCCATCTATTGCATACTCTGGAGACATGTATCCACTGCATTACATTTCAAGGCAGAAATGCTTAGTCAATTAAAAAAATACACACTAAATAATGCATCTGAATATGGGAAATAATCAGTATTCTGATAACTTTGAAAGGTACTTACTATGTTCCAACCACACGTTTCGTCTTGTCCGGCAGTTGATCTCCTTTGAAAGCCCTAGCCATGCCAAAATCTGATATTTTTGGGTTCATCTCACTATCCAGCAACACATTACTAGCTTTTAGATCCCGATGAATTATTCTCAATCTTGAGTCGCGATGTAAATACAAAAGTCCCCTTGCAACTCCCACAATGATGTTGAACCGTCGCCTCCACACGAGAGAATTACCTGCTCTATTAGCTACAAGTGTTTTTGGCGGACCAAAATCAGCCATAGAAATTCACAGTCAAAAAACCACAAAATAACTTAAAATACGATCAATCCTATCTGAGAAGAAAAGTTCGAAGTAATCAACAACATTTTCATACTAAGTTGAGGTGCTAGGAACAGACCAAATATTAAGGAGTCGAGGCTTCCATTTGGCATATATTCATAAACTAACATCCTTTCCTCTCCAGTAATACAGCATCCCAACAGCTTGACAAGATTTCGGTGTTGAAGTCTCGCAATCAACAAGACTTCATTCTTGAACTCATCACAACCCTGTCTCGAGTTCCGCGACAGCCTCTTGACAGCTATTTGAACTCCATCGGACATTAGACCCTACAATATTTATGTTCAACATTTAAGACAACCATTCAAAATGATGAAGCTAAAATCACATACCCATATCTAATTCGGTAAGTACATATCCAAATCTTCTTTTCTTCATATGGGGGCCATCATAGTATTTTTTTATTGCTCTGAAATGAAAGACGGAAAGATGAATGAAACCTTTAAGCTCGTATGAGAGTTGACGAGCGTAAATACTCGATACCCTTTGTGGGGAAGCACCCTTCTCCCTTTCTTGTTATAGGAAAGGTGAATTCTTATACTGAAAAGGTCCTTACCTTATACACAGGACCAAAACCGCCCTCTCCGATTTTATTAAGAGATGAGAAGCGACTAGTCGCTTTAGTAATGTCTTCCAAGTCTAGTAACGGCAGCTCTAAGTTGTCTTCACTTCCAGACTGCACCTCCGATGTTTTCCCTGCCAAAAATAGTTGAAGACTCGTGAAAGGGAGAGACGTTTGCAGTATATCAGCTCGAAATTGTTGGATCCCCTTTGTTCTTTTGGAAAAGATCTTCGTGAAGTTTGAATAGCAATGAACTTAAGTTGATCCATTGGCTAGTTTAAGTGCTCATTTATATAAACCTCCCATTTATTGCTTCAACAATGCCGATGAAGCCCTGATTCTAGCATTCTTTGAAAGTTGAGCTGGAAAGATGCCTAATAGATTATACAATGTTTGAAATTGCTCTGAAACTGAAACGATTGCACTAGAGATTATTAACCAAGGTCAATATTTGCTGAGGAAGAAAGACACTTTACCTAGACATTTTTTGGTTCTTCTCCTCCAGAAACAGAGTAGCAAAAGAATTGCTAGAGACAGTGATGCGGCGACTGCTGCCACCACCAACCACAATTTCCACTTATGATTGCCTACGACCCACAATGGAAGAAAAATTTCAGGAACACCTTGGTAGAAAAGATGGAGACAAAAATCTAACTTCACTGAATTTCGAAGATATACCTAGGTCAGACGCCATGACCCTGATGAAAACATTCTGATTGGGGCTTGATTGGATGAGCTTTCTGATGTCGAGAAGATCTCCATACCAAAGCAGACACCCGCTACCCTTCCCGACAATGTCCGCATGAGTATATGCGGTGCAAGTACAACTTTTCAGGCACTTAGTTCTACATTCGTCCAGGCTCATACTTCTGTTCACATAGTAACTCAACATATCTGGAACCTTCACACCCTTCAGCTTCTTGAACCCTTCTCCTTTAGGACAATTCAAGGGCTTCTTCTTAACACACCCACTGGACCAAACGTACATCGCCCATTCCTGGGGCAATTTCGGCGTGTACCCAGTCAGGCAGCTGCATATCGGGGCATCACCCATCGTGCACACAGCGTTAGGCCCACATTTTGCATACTCGTCGCAGGAATCGTTTGGCAACTCATGTACGACTGCCCACTGTGTATTATTGTCCCAGACCCAGCGTTGAAGCGTGCCGGAGTGGTTGAGCACGGCCCTCGTGATGGTAGAATCTTTGTTGAGTTGATAGGTATAGTACACTTCTTCGGCAGTTGTCACAAACTCGGGTTTGATGATTGCATTTGGGTTCAGGGGCAATCCACTGAACTGGATCCCATCCCATGGCCCACTTCGTTCAATTACCGAAGTGTTGCTGCGGAGGAACTTCTGGGGCAGTCCCTGGAGTTCGACTTTGTATGTGATGTCTCCGGTTGAAGGATCGTCCGAATCCCTCCAAGAAGTGAGGTACCGATTCAAACCGATCCTCCGATCCCATCCTAGCTTCATCCCCGCTAGTAACGTATCAAAAGGATGGTCAAAACTCTGCCACAGGAAATTCCCCGAACCGTTGTTGCTTTCATTTGTGAGGACCAGATTCCCGGAGTCCAGGAGCCGCGCAGCCACGTAATCAGAGGCCAGATTTGTTGTGTTCGTGGACCAAATAGTTCTTCCTGTTCCATCAACGATGACTAGATTCCCTCCTGTCCCAATCTGCAGGACTCCTGACGAGCCGTTGATTGGATCGTCCCTATTCGCCACCCAGACAATGGTCTTCACCGGAATGTTGTAGAACCAGATCCCAACATACCGGTTAAACGAATTTCCAGTGCTGAAGAATCCAAGCTCGAACTTTGCTCCTGCCGAAACTCGAGTCTCGTTATCTCTGACCGGCTTAGACAGAGTTATTATGTCAGCTGATCTGCTGAGCTCTGCTGCTGTTGAAAGCAAAGTGATGAAGATGAAGAAGTGAAGAGGAGAGTGAAGAATCTCCATTGAAGAAACAGAACCCGGATAGCGAATTATATGTAATAGTGAGGGTCAGGCTTGGAGTTTTGTCGGATTTTTGTTTTTTCAAACATGGTTGGCGGCTACGGAGGAGGGTATTTTATCTAGAAAGATGGTTGTAAGAAACAGAAGTAATTATAAATTTTATGGCAGTATTCGTTATTCAGACAAGCTTGATGGTGGCGGAAAGAATTATTTAATTGGTTTGATCAAAGTCGAATGTGCATATACGCCACGTACTTGGTGGAAGACCAGGTGAAAAATTTGTTGGATAAATCCCAGTGACAAGAGTGCAGATGTTGATTAGGTTTGTCATTGGCTTAGTCGGTAAAGAATGGATCACTCTGTGTGGTTTAGGAACATCAAAATCTCGTATTTGGATTACTCGGATTGGTTATGATTCATAGTTGATCTAATTCATGAGGTTAGTCGAATAGTTCATAGAACTCCTTCATTCTATCGACTCATCCATAATAAATCCATTCGTCTTGTTGATAGTGTCTGAATAATTCGTATTGTCCATTCTAAACTTAAAAAAAAAAAAAAATCAGTTTCGACTGTCAGATTATTTAATATTTACTTACAACATTTTAAGAAAAATTGCTGATTTTGAGATCGTCAACATTACTGTTGTTTAAGAAAAATTTACAAGGTATGAGAACAATTTCTAATTGGTAGGGCCCTAAGGATTACAAACTGAAAAATGCCTTACAATCATTGAGATAAGTTACTAAGATTGGAAAAGCAAATTCACAATATATTTATAAAGTTCATGATTTTTTGTAGGAAGCCACCCATTATAGGATGTTCAAAATTACAATACTTTGGGATATTAACTTGTCAATTATGATGACTTAGCAGAAACTTACAATAACTTGGGAAAACATGCATCATCACTTACGGAAATTTCAGGTACATCAGAAAGAGAGCGAGACCTAATTGATTAGACAGGCTAAATCAGTTCCATTGAAAGACTATAAGGAGTACATTGAGCAAAATTAAAACATTAAGAACCAAACTGAACATCGATCAAGAATAGAGAGTGCACATTTGCAGTTATGAAAATAGAGGGTGCCAAGTGAAAAAAGATGCGAGAAGGCAAGAAGGTCTGATTCATGTGGATTGACCCAGTTAGTCCGTGGTCCTGTCCCAGATGATTGCGGGTGTCGTGCTTGACTCGCGATCGTTTGACCGGAGACCTGGCCTTTTTGAAGTGTCCATTGAGTCAGCTTCGCGACAAGCGCAGATCCTGCGTTAGTCCTAAAGACCTTGACTTTACTAATTGTCTATCGTGTGGGGTCAATCTCCCATTGCCTCATGTATCACGAAGCTCTTGGCCCACTTCTATAAGATAAAATACTAAATAGAAAGTGCGCACCGCCCTGAAACTGGTGGTGAATATATCAATTTCTCGCCTCTCCTAGCTAATTCTCTGTAGCCTCTGACTTTGTCCGTTATAACTAGCGGAAGAGCACACGCAAATTCGTGCTGAGGAACAGAAAAGAGCGTGATGGACGTGTCCATAGCGAAGCGAAACGAACGTGATACACGCATGGTCTGATGTTCACTGAGGATGTCATTGTTCTTGACGTATCTTATAAGTCCTTGACGTATCGTATAAGTCCGATAGCGTTGGAATGTACAAAAAGGCGGAGACCTTGCACGAAACAAAAAGTGGGATAGAGTTGCCTTTTTTTGTCTTTTTGACCAAGTGAAAAAGTGGGATAGAGTTTTTATAAAAAAAGAAAAGAAAAAGGAAAAAGAAAAAAGAAGTGCTCAAAAAAGCGGAGACCCTGCACGAAACAAAAAGGAAAAAGAGAAAGAAGAGAAAAGAAAAAAGGGAGAAAGAAAGAAAGGAAAGGAGGAGGAAAAGAAAGTGAGAGTTTCGCACGTACACGACACGGGTACCTCGACAATCCAGATTAGTTACAGTGTGCAACTTTTGCTATCTACTCGGTCTCTTTATTTGTTCAATCGGAGAAATTTTCGGAATCATGGCTCAAATTCGGAACAAAGTGGAATTTTGTTTGATACTTTATAGTGTGGAAGACTTTGTAGATGATGTGAAGGTCACTATGGGCCTGAAAGATCGTGATGTGGTGATCGAACAAAGCTTTGGTGCACCAAAGGTGATGAAAGACGGTGTTACCGTGACAAGAAGTGTTGAGTTCAAGGGAAATAGTAAAAACCATTTGTGCTAGTCTTGTAATTTAGGTTGCAAGTACAACTAATGATGTCGTTTGAGATGACAGCTCATGTGATACAATCCTTACAAAAGCAATTTTCATTGAATGATGTAAGTCAGTTGTAGCTGAGATGAATGCAATGGACTTGAGATAAGTCTTCACCCTAGCAATTGATGCAGTGGTAACAAATTTAAAAAATAGGCACGGATGATCAACACGTCATAGGAGATTGAACAGGTAAGAATAATGTCAGCTAATAGCGAGAGGGAAATTGATGAGTTGATCACAAAGGTCGGGGAAGAAGTTGGCATGGAGGGTGTTATGACAATCTCTGATGTGAAGACATTATCCATTGACTGAAGAGCATTTTATTGGGAGTTCTCCTAAACGCATTGAAGGATTAAATGGAAGAAATTTCTAGTTATAATTTAGGACTAAGGTTGTCACCTCCGCTCTTTACTAGAGACAAAGTAGAAAACGAGCAAGGTACTGCAATCCAAGTCGTCTTAATTATTGCGGATACAGGCTGTGTTGTCACCATCAGGTCGACGATACTCGGACTCAGGAAGAGTTTGACAGTCATGCAGTGAAAGAATGTGAAGAGGCCACTTCTAACTAGGGAATTGCAAATGACACTGAAGGAAGGTGCAAGCACGCTAGGAGAACTAACTTGTACCGACAATTGAAGCTTAATAAGGAGTAGGAAGTTCAGACTCGATTGGAAGGTCTCATCAAGCTATTGTGAGGGCATTCACATATGTGAAGCGAAAAGGATGCTTTTACTATTAAGGATCATGAGGGAGAATTGTGACATCTTGAAATTCTACCATATCTCGATAATATGAAATGATTATTTTGTTGACGGGCCTATGGTCATTTTACTCTAAGCTGGCCCCTCACAAGTTAACTAATCTATTAGGTGAGGCCGTTAAAGGATATAAACACTGCAAACTAAAGAATTCGATTGGAAATCGATCGCTCGACCGTAATAATCGACAAGGGTCAATATGACACCGTTTTAATCGAATTGCGATCGGTTATAAGTCAATTCGACGGAAACACGTAATTGAATTGTGGGTGATTCCGCATGATTGAGAAATTCGCATTGAACGGCATTAAACCTATTTTCTATCAATTTCATACTCGAGACACATAATTGAAACCTTGCAATTTTTACGACAACTGAGAGTTGTCTATGAGTCGGAGATGCACAAATATGGATCGAAAATTATCGATCACGGGTCGAACGCGCTAAAATCCCTAAAAGCTACCTGATATGTTAAGTTGTACTAAAATCGCGTTCGGTTGATTTTAACCATGAAATTGAATTCGATTTTAGGAATCGAACGTTCGAGCGTTGTCATCCCATAGATTTTTATCTTTGACTTTAAGCACATGCGGAAGCATGTGATCTCTAATCACCCAATCAATCAACAAATAATCAATGGATAGTCAGGGAGAAGACACACGTAAACATGCATACTGTACAACTTCCATCTTTATTTTTTTATGCAAAATGATTACAATTTACATGCCTTCATTTTTAGGGCCATTCCGAAACTAGTCATCCCCTTGTACAAAAAGATATGAAAGGGACGGTTACGTTGTGTTTGGTTCAGCTTTTGAAATGGGTCAAAATGCAAATAACTTTAGCCTAAAGAGCTTTGGGAAAATGCAGATTGTGTTTGATAAAAAATCTTTACAAAGCTATTTTGACGTAAAAAGTGTTTGGCAAATCTTTTTTTATAAAGGGCTTTTGGATTTCATTTTTCTTTTTTATTAGAAAAAAATTAAAGTCTTTGCCAACTTAAGTAAAGATAGGGGTAGTTTTGTAACAATGAAAGGTAAAATCGAAAAACTAAAAAAATTATGATAGTAATTTGGGAAAAAAAAATAGTTTCAACATTTAGTCGAATGCTGAAAGCCCAAAGCGATCTCTATCAGCATTGGGCTTTCAGATTTCCTAAGACTAGCATTTGATTGAAAGCCATTTGGATAGGCTTGCTAAAAACCCTAGCCTTTCCCTAAGGAGCTTTGGAGGCTGAAAGCTCATTGGGAAAGTTGAACCAAACACACTCGTAATCCTAGCTCATTTTACCAAGGGAGTTACCAAAAATGGTTCCCATCTCTCGTCGATGTCTTCATGGCAACAACTCAAGCTCTGGATTATAGTTGGAGCTGGACTCGAGGTTGTCCATGGTTCCATCAAGAAGGGACAGCACCTACCTATCAACATCTCCTAGTGGGTTGTCAAGCCCATGCAGAGGACCATAGAAGTCCTCATTTACTTAGGCAAACTAGGCTACGAATAGATACGAGACTAGATACCCTACACCCTCATCCGCCCACATTGTCATGGTGTGGCATTGGAAGAGGATGTCGATGGTAGTGTCCTCGATGTCTATCATCATGACTTCCATGTGTACAGGAAGTCCGAAAGGTGAGGGTGGAAGACTCATACCTCGGGTCCTGAAAAATGTTAAACAATAACAGTGAGTTGAAAACTCAATATGTAAAGATCCTAAATCTCGTGTAGGTGCATGCCTTGCATCAAAGCCTTACAATTTCTTAACCTAAACATGTCAATGGCAAATCAATATCAAAGCCTAAGCTTTAACTTAACTATAAACATGAATGGATCTAACCTCAACCTAGATCCCTTGAGTCATAATTAAATGCATACAAACCCACACATGTCACAATTGGTGCAAATAATAGCTAAAATATTTACATGTGATGGATAATAGCATTCACAAAATTATCAAAGCTTTGAAGACTCAAACAACAACCTTCAGGACATTCACATGCCTCTGAATTCATAAACAAAATCAATCATAGGATGTAGTACCTTCTAAGTCACTAAAATGGCATTTAAATTATGCACGTGTCTCATGCACCTCATATAAGTCCATGTCAAAAATGTGCAAGCCATAACATCATTTTCAAAGCATGTGTATAACACTCAAACACTTTGCACACGTTTAGTGTCTCAAGAATCACATGGCAAGTCCAATCATTAATCACACATAATTGAAACCCTACGACTCTTTTGGAAACCTCCGGGACATCATCTCGCTCCCTCGAGCACGGCATCTGAAATTAGGCATCATTTCGATATAACACATCCTGTGAATGGCATGTTGTTGGTGTGGGAGCATCTCATTGATGTTGGACATCATCTTGTTCTTACTAACAAGGCATCCGGTTGACTTAAGGTTATCATGTCACGCCCCGATCCTCGGGCACGCACACATCCTTCTCATTTGGTCGATTTTATAATGCGATATCCCAAGACTATGTATCGTCGACCCTTTCATTTATTAAGCACATGCGGAAGCAGTTATAATCCCCAGACAATAAATCGATGGGATAAAAAAGCAGGGCCATATTTTTCATATTGAAACTTACAACCAAACTTTTATACAAAACACAAACCAGAGTACTTCACAACTTTTTACTCTATTTCTATTCACATCAAAATAGAGATCTCAAAAGAAGATAGAATCTCAGACTATCCGGGTCATATTCAAGACTCCTCTCAGTATTATCTTCTTCTTTCGAAAATCCTTCTCCTCAGGTTTTACCTTCGAGTTCTCCTTCTCAGACTCTTGCTCCTCAGCTCCTCATTGGGGTCCTGAAATGTTTTCCCCAAACTAGGATGAGACTACGTTTCAGCGAGTTCTACCCCACTAAGCCCTATTAGTAAACCATTATACTATAGGCTGCCTATACACGCACAGGGCAGAAGACGTATCTTGGCATCAATCTCAACCTGCAATTCAAGGTTATATACATATACTTCAAATATCTCAATGCACAATCAATCAAATTGACCTAGTCGATTACATGCCAACAAAACCACTCACGATCATTTCCAATCAGTCAATCAATTCACGACATTAAGTCAAAGCAATGATCAATCGACCTAGTTGATTACATGCTAGCCAGACCATCTCTAGGTCATTCTAGTTATTGCTATACAATCTCAACTGATAAAACCAATCACCAAGCCACGTGCATTCTCAACCTTCGTGAATCATTTTTACAACTCATGCCAAACCCAAGCAACCTCAACCTTCACATACTTTGTCCTCATTCAATCCCGAATCATATAACTCAAGCATATCATGAGCAAATCATACAAAATTAATCACATGAGTTCCTCAGCCTAGAGGAGGGTATTTTTTCACAATCATGGGCGGAATTGGCAGTGTTCTTATTTATGCCAATTGTGGTGGATGAAATATCTTTATGGGACCTCGGGGTAAACCCCTTCCCTACACTCAAACAAGATTGGGACATCGCCTTAGGGGGTTACTTATTCCGATTGTAGTTGCTAAACCATCTCATGAGACCGTGGGGACCTCCTCCCCCACACTTGCAGGAAGTTAGGGACATTACCTTGCGAGGTTATTTGAACTATGGGGGAAATTCACGCCTTTCTTACTTATGCTGGCTATGACTGATAGGTCACCTCATGCAACCAATAACCCCCTCCACAATCAAACGAGGTTGGGGCATTATCTCAAGGGTTACTCATTCCGGTAATGGAGGATAAACCACCTCACGAGACCGTGGGGTCACCCCCTCCTCCATACTCAAGTGAGATCGGAACATTGCCTCGGGGGTATTCGGATTCAGGCAGCGGAATCAGATCTTGCTAGTGAATGTTTTGGGGCTCTCATGTTGTTTCCCTCTAACATGTTCCAGGTTTAAGAATGCTCACTTTGGCGATAAGGATTATTCTCTCTGAGCACGACTTTTACCAAATAAGTGAAGGCTAATTCCAATGAACGAGATATTAAATAGTGGGGTCGGCTGGATTTATATGCATGGGCCCATTGGTTTTGTAATTTGTCTTTAAAGAAGTGCGACAAAGTCATTTACTGGGTGTAGTCCACAGTGACAATGGGACGTCACTCTTGTGACAGCTTCAACTTGGCCAGCGTAAGAGAAGTGATGACAAAGGACTTCATCATAATTTCCTGAAAATGCTCGAGGACTTAATTGCCTAATCAAATGAGTCAATTGATCAATGAAACCTACACGTAAAGTTATAAAATTCTAATGAAATTTTTTAGCTTGAGCATGTGCTCAAAATTCAAGATGAAAGTAAAATTGACGGGAGCTTGGGAGGGGATATCACATAAAATCAACCAAATGTGGTAATGCAAAATACTAACATAGATATGGCGAAATACTTAGTTATAAGACTTGTAATGAAATGCATAATTTTTATTTTTTTTATTTTTTTATTTTTATGAGAGAGAGGGAGAGCTATAGCTGGTGGGTACGGTCCCAGTAATGGCAAAGGAAGCAACAGGTGGTGACATGACCTCGACGTTTGGTGATGGCGATGATGTTGATGGGGTGTGGCGGTGACTAAGCTAGTGGTATAGGTTATGGTTTTATGGACGAAGATGGTATGTTTGTGGCTGTGACAGATGAAATTGGATAGGGGTACTATGATAAGAAAGAGGGGGAAATATCAAAAATAATCTATAAATGCCCAGTCAATGTTAAATGTGATCCTTATACTTTTTAACAGGATAAATTGATTTTATTAAAATAATATGAACAGTAAATTTAACAAAATTAAAAGATCAAAAATCAAATTTGACATCGATAAAAAATACGAGAGTTGAATTAATCTACTCTCCCTTGAAATCCAAGGTGCAAATTTGTAGTTACGAAAATAGAGGGTGCCAAGAGATAAAAGATGAGAGAAGGCAAGCATGTCTCGGGTATGTGTAGGTCTGATTCACGTGGACTGACCCCGTTGACGATTGTGGGTGTCGTGCTTGACTCGCTGTTTTTTGATGGAGACCAGGCTCACAACAAGCACAGGTCCTGGGACAGCCATGAAGACCATGACTTCAGTAATTGATCATTGGGTGGTGTCAGCCTCCCATCGCCACATGTATCACGAACATCTTGGCCCTCTTCTAGAAGATAAAGATATTATATAAGAAGGATGCACCGCCCTGAAACTGGTGGTGAGAGCATCTGTATTTCTCGCCTGTCCTAGCTAATTCTCTGTAGTCTGTCACTTTTTCCATCATAACTAGCGGAAGAGCACACGCAAATTCGTGCTAAAGAACAAAAAGAGGATGATAGACGTGTTCATAGCGACAAGATTCAAATGTGATACGAACGTGATCCGATGTGCACTGAGGATGACAGTGTTCTTGACGTATCGTTTAAGTCTGATAGTGGTTGACTGTACAGTAAACCAAATAATCCTCCTATTGCAATATCTGCCTTTTCTTTTTTGGTCTTTTTAACTTGGGTCAAAAAGTGGGATTGATTTTTTTTTTTTAAAGTGAAAAGAAAAAGGAAAATGAGTGTTCTAAAAGGCGGAGACCTTGCACGAAAAAGAAGGGAAAAAGAGAGAGAAGAGAAAAGAAAGGAGGAGGAGAAAAGAGAGAGGAAAAAAAGAGAAAAGGGGGTTTTGTGCGTCCATGCCACGGGAACGTTAACAAGCCGGATTAATTATGTTTTGCAATGTTTGGTTAGTGCTTGACCTTTTTATTTGTTAAATGGGAGGAATTTCTGAAATTATGGTTCCTAAGTGGAATTTTGTTTGATACTTAATAGTACTGGAATACCTTGCAGATAATGTGAAGGCTATTATAGGCCTAAAGGGTTGTGATATGGTAATTGAGCAAAACCTTGGTTAGATAAAGGTGACAAGGAACAATATTTGCCCTAGCAAGGAGTGTGGAGTTCAAAAGCATCATTAAAATGGATATATGCACTATAAGTCCTAAAACTTATCACAAATGTACAATCAAGTTCTAAAATTTTCAAAATATGTAATCAAGTTTTAAAATTTGTTAAATTGACATAATCAAGTCCCCGTTAACATCATCAATTTCTCTAATGAAAAATGTTGATGTGGTATTTTGAAATTAATTTTTCTCTCTTATGTGGCATTTTTTAATTAATTTTTTCCAATCTTATTTAAATAATATTAAAAAACTAAAAAATAAAAAATAAAAAATAAGATAGGAAGAAAAGAAAAAAAAAAAGGCAAGGACCCGTGGGCACTGTTGTTGCTGCTTATCTTTGAAGGGTTAGCGACAACAGTGCCCATCATTGGAGAGGTTGGCAAAGGTTGCCAACCTTGAGGGTGAGAGGGGGGAAGTGTAGCCCTCGCCGCCTTAAGCAAGGGCCGATGAGGCGTCACCCAAATGTGGGTGACCTTATTAGCCCCAAGCGAGGGTCGATGAGGCCCTACTTGTAATATCCAGAAATTCGACCATTTCAAAATATATGAAATTGTTATTTCACCAATGCACTAATAGTTAATTGACTCCAAACTGATCACTCATGAGTTAACTAATATATTAAAAGATGCTATAAATGATTAAAATGCAAATGATTAGAGAATTCAATCAAGAATAGACCACTCGATCATAAGAATCGACAGGAGTCAATACTACATTGTTATAAGTCAATTTGAAAATGGATATAAATTGATTTGACAGAAGTATGTAATTGGTTCATGGGTAATTCTGCACAATTACAATATTTGTGATGAATGACAATAAATCAATTTTCTATTGATCTTGTTCTTAGGATTAGTAATTGATCCCTCGCGTTACATGACAACCGATGGTTATCAACTATTGAAGAGGCACAAACGTGAATCAAATATTATCAACCACGGGTCAACTACATGAGAACTCCTAAAAGCCACTCGATAGTTTAAATCATATTAAAGTCACATCTGATTGATTTTAGCCACGGATTTTAATTAGATTATTTCGAGGATTCTGAGACTAACTAATTGGATGTTGCTTCATTTATTTGTCAATTTATCAACAAGCTTAAAATTTTCAGAAAAGAATTAGCGGGTCGAGAATTGGAAGCTAGAAAAAGGGAGTTGGGCCAAGCAAAGGCCCAATAGGCCTCGTGCCCATTGGATTCAGTGATGAGGGCCCAAGTCGGCCCATGCCAAGCCTGCCAAGCCATTTCAAGCCCATTTCAAGCAAGTAGGCCCAAGGGTAAAATTGGAATTTGAGTTAAAAGTGTAAAAAGACCATTTTGCCCCTTCTAGAAAGGTTTTGGCATTTAAGAAAAAGACAAGAGGAGACATCAAGCATGGATGAGAGGAGTTTGATGAAGGTTAGTTGGATTTTTTTTTTGGCAAAATCCTATCCAAAAACCTCTCTCTCTTCCTCTTTCTCTCTCTCCCCTCCATTCTTTCCCCTTTGGCCGACCCTTCCTCCTCCACCATCTCTCTCTCTCTCATCTTCTTCTTTTCTCTCCATGGCCACCCCCCCCCCCCAAATTGCCACCCATTCACCACCTCCACCTTCATCACCCTTCCACCACCATTCGTCCCTCACACTATTGTGCCATCATCACCAACTCAATGCTATCCCTTGCGTTGTCCCTTGTTTGTGAGCCACCACCAAGCTGCCCCAAGCCCAAATTACAAGCTTAAGCTACTGAGTCGATGCCATTCATGCCACCATTAGAATTGTGAGCCCCTCATTCTCATCATCGTCATGCCGCCGTCACCGTGAGCTCACTGCCACCGAAAACCATAAGGTTGCGTTTGGCAGTCGGGATAAAATTTGGGATATGATATGATTTATCCTATCCTACGTTTGGTGCTCACTTAGGACAGGATAAAGTCGGATATAGAGGGGATATATACTGGATAAAATTATCTCATGGGGGAGGTGGGATAAAAGTAAATATGATTTCTAATGTCCATACAAAGAAAGTTATTTTTCTCAAATAACAAACTTATTAAATTAATAAAGAAGTTATGTTTTAATATAAATAATATTTGAATTATAATTTAAGAAATAAGAAATAAGAAATAAGAAATTATTTTTAATTAATCCTATTTTAATATATATGTTCAACTTTAATTCTATCTTATAATAAACATCCAATCTATAAATTAAATATTTATATTTATTATATATTATAGGTATTTTTGTATTTTAGGCATGTTAGTATACTTTACTATTTGATAAAATTTTATTAAAGAATGATGAAAGGGGAAAAAAGAAATAATAAAGAAAATAAAAAAAGAGAGGAAAAATAAAATAGAAACAAATTAAGGAATAGTGTCATGAGAGATTTTCACCATCTCCATTTATGAACATTTAGGTTAATTTATAATGATATGTTGTTTATATAAAAAAAAAAATGTGCATGATATAATGTAAACATATCTAACTTTAATACTGCGATTCACCAAACAGTGGATATTATATAAAAAAATCCCAGGATTTCATATCTTATCCTATCAAATCCTATCCCAATTAAAAATTTGAACGACCAAACGTAGCCTAAGTTAACTCATAATCCTTGATTAGAGAGTTAATTGCGTTTAGGGATGAGATTAGTTATGGTAATTATGGTTAGTGTTAATTAATGGTGGTTTAATGTTAATCACGTTTAAGGATGGTTTAGATTGAGGCCAATTATAGTTAGCCTTAATTAAGGATAGTTATTGCTAATTAACAATGGTTTAGTAAATTGTGATTAAGATTGGTTTATATTAAGGCTAATTATAGTTAGCTTAATTAATTGCATTTATTCTTAATTTATCGATGTTAGTCTTAATTAACGATGTTTAGCGTTAATTAATGACAATTAATGTAAATTAATGACAGATTAGCCGTCACGTAGAATTTTTTTTATGCTTAATTCTTATCGTTTGAGCTTGTTATGCCATGAAATTGATTGTCTAATTTTTGAACCTTAAGTACTTTTTTTCTAAAGAAGGTTTTATTCGCATGAGAATGGCAAGTTATGAGGCGTCGTGTTTGGATGTTGTGTCTTACGTGTTAACTGGAGTAAGAAGGTCTTAAAGTGAAAGCATACAAAATTTGGCGGGTTGATTTTACATACGTGACAACGTGTGATTATCTTGCTGCAATTTTACATATGAAAAATTACCATAGTTCGTTGTGTGAGTATGAACGACGTTTGCATTGGCTAAGTCAGAAGATAAGAATTTGCTTGAGTGATTGAGTGCTCATGTGGTCACATAATAGCCTTGATGCATATGATTTCACGGGGTAATATGTGAGGAGATGCTCGATTTTATTAGATGCCCAGCGAGGGTTTGGATGTTGAGTCATAGTTGGGGCATACTGATACTCCTAATGGAATGTTGTCTTGATGCATATGAGTATGTGGGACGATGTGGCACTCGATGGGGCGGGACAATGCCCGGTTATGCTGCAAGATCGCCAACTCTTGTGTTGGCTGTGGTACGGGGGATCGTAATAATTGAAACACATGTGAATGCAATGTGTATGTATATTATGAGATGTGTTCTAATTATTTGTTAAACTTGTTACATTATCATGGGCGTATGTGAACTAATAAAATGCAGGGGTGTGCCAAGGCAAGGTGAGAGTATATAACATCACATGTTTAAGTTGCCTCCGAGACAAATTAGCATCCTAATTGAGGCTTAGGTCATTAACTAGCTGAGATTTTATCTCACAAGTTAGTGTTTATTATTTTTCAAGGTCGTAATGTTGAGAACTGTCATGTGCAGTTGTGGTGGGCGCGAGATACGTCACTTTTCGACTAGCCCTATCATTAGTGAAGTTTAGGTTGACCCTAACCCTTGAAGGTTTTTGAGATGGTCGGTAGGAAGTGGCCGTAGAAAGATTTATAATTATTAAACTTCTTAGGGTTAACAGTAAATAAATAAAAGCTGTACTTTTGGAAATGTTTGATATTGTGTTTATAATATCCCTACTATTATGTTTGACGGGGCGTTTAGAATATTCTTCTGCTTGCGTTTAAATCGAAAAATAAAAATTATGAGTCGATCATGAGTCTTAGGACATCGTAGCTAATCAACCGTTGAGGTATGTTTGCATGCCTAGGGGTTTAGGGCGTGACGTTGCCTGGGCCTAACAACAATCTTGGCCCTTACCAAGCCCACATCAACCCTTTTTGGCAACGTGGGCAATGGTGGCAAGGGCATGCTGCCCTTGTCTTTGGCCCTTTTTGTGCCTTTTTTAAATTTATTTTAAATATAAATTATTTTATTTAATTAAGATTTTGGTTAAAATATTATAATTTAACCCAAAACGACATCATTTTAGCTTTGTGTTCCATGTTTTGGCCATGGCAACGCCACGTAAGAGAGGAAATATAAAAAGAGCCATGTTGACATTTTCCGTTAATCTAAATGGGCAAAGTTAATAGAAAAACTCGATTGTACAAATTTAACAAGTTTTAGACTTGACTACATTTCTTGTAAATTTTAAGACTCAATTATAATTTCGTGACCAGTTGTAGGATTTTTAATGCATATATCCCTTCTCTTTATAGTGAGATGCCCAATCTCACCTCAAGTGGGGTAGATCCCAAACCAAATATATATTGCCCTTTCATCATAGTTTTTGTTGAGATAAGAGAAAAATCAGGTTAAGATTAATTAAATATATACGAAAAAAGTATTTGCATTTCGTTGATATATCAGAAGTCGAATTTGTGTCGTATACCTAAAGGCCATTCCTTAGACCATTATATCAACATCCAAGGGATTTATCAAAGTATTATTCTGTATCGGAAAGCTTACATGGGATTTATCAAAGTCTTATTTTGTACTGGAAAGCTTACATGTATATCACTGACAAACTAATCTAAAATTAACTAATTGGTGTTCAGACTTATGTCTACATTTTTTTTTTTTTTTTTTTTTTTTTTTTTTTGAGCAAAAGACTTATGTCTACATGATTCGATAATATTTGGAGAAATTAAATTTTGTGTGCAGTCATTATCATCACTCGTTCTGACCAATAATAATAATAATCATCTCTCGTTAGAGAAATTACATGTTACCTCCTTATATACGTAGAGTTGTCTAACTCAACCCCATAAAATTATTATGTCCCAATTTCGCTTAGAATTTGAGTTCGAATGTCTGCATGACGAAATCTTCTAGCACAAGGCATGCATAATCAAGAGAAACATCTGTATAATTCAGAAAGATATGGAAAACAAATGAAATATCTTAATCATGTCTAACAACACACAAATGAAATATCTTAATTATCTCTAACAACACTTATCTTTCCCATGCAATGAGTTCGCTTGAGAACCCTAAATTATCACCTCTTACTGCCTCGCCTTTTAGGATTCTGATTGGGGGGCGTTAATTGTTATTGATTTGTCTCACCTGCTAATCTATTTCTGGAGGAATAGAGTGATCGTTTCTTTTTCTCTTTTTAGCTCACAATAATCGATCATTTTGCCATCTATTGGAAAAGGCTAAGGCTAATTAGAGGCAGAATGTAGGTAACTCATAATGAAAGCCTTAGTTACAATAACGAAATTTAGTAATTATTCTGTTGGTATGGTAATAAAATGGACCCGCCTGCCTTCTTTTTCCACCCAAGTCCACAGGTGCACAATCCCGGACTTTAATAAAAACTGTCCATTGAGTTTTCAGGAAAATTTAGCAGGTGTATTTAGAATGCCGGTGCTGCAGAAGTATGGAAAATATTTAGGTATTCCTTCAGAGTGGGGCCACTCAAAAAAAAGAGATGTTTGCTTGAATATTAGGTAGAATAAATGCAAAACTTGAGGGTTGGAAAGAGAGATTACTGTCCAAGGGAGGTAAGGAGTTCCTAATCAAGTCAGTTGTACAGGCAATTTCTCAATATGCAATGTCCATCTTTAAGCTTCTATTATCTCTTTACAAACTTACTAAAAAGAAAATTTCCAGTTTTTGGTGGACAAATGATAATAGCAGGGTTGGGGTGCATTGGCAGAAATGGGGATTGCTTAAAACAGGCAAGGATGGTGGAGGACTAGGCTTTCGAGACTTAATGGCGTTTAACAAAGCAATGCTTGGTAAGCAGGCTTGGCGTTTAATTCAAGAACCTCACTTGTTGTGGAGTCAAATTTTCAAGGGGGTGTATTTTCCATCAAAGAATTTCCACTTAGCAGATAAAGGCATGCACCCATCCTGGGGTTGGCAGAGTCTTCTTCTCAGCAGAAAGGCCATCCTACCTAATGTGCGATGGTCGGTTGGGGATGGTCAAAAGATAAAGATTCAAGAGGATAGATGGTTACTTATAGGGACTATAGGCGGACCAGCCGCAAGAGAGGAGCCAGAGAAGGTGGCTGACCTCATTGATCCTATCCCCCAAACCTGGAAACTTCCCCTACTTAAACAAATGTTTGATGATCAGGTTATTGCAGAAATTACTAAAATCCCTATCAGATCTTTCCATTCTATTGATCAATTAGTTTGGACAGTGACTAAGGATGGGATTCACACAGTCAAAAGTAATTACAAACCATTGTTGACATAGCACACACAACAATGATCAACAAGCCTCCACATCACACCAACACCCAAGAATACTTTGGCGCAAGATATGGACTATGCAAACAACACCAAAGATCCGTACTTTCTTATGGACAGCTTGCCATAATGCCCTTGCTACTAAAGTGAATTTATTTCATCGTCATATTACCCCCGATCCTATATGCAGTCTATGCAATCAGAAGTCTCCAAAAACCCTAGAACACCGTTTCTTTTTCTGTTCATGGACTAAAGGAGTCTGGAGTCACCCTCAGCTCAACATTTCAGTATCACCGTATATAGTGCATCATATGGATGATTGGATCACAGATAGGGCAACGAATAAGAGACTCTTACCTGGACTGGAAATAATTGCACAAGTCTTGTGGCAGATCCGGTGTATGCACAACAACTAGATTTTTCGCGGGCAGCGTCCAAACCCCAATCAGGCAGTTGAAGACGCCATTGCACAAAACCAAATCCAGAGCTCTTTTGCTCAGTGCCGAACGAGAACAGGGGATGCTGCTGTCAAAACAGGACTTTTGTGGCAACCACCAGAACGTGGACACCTGAAATGTAATATCAACGGCTCTTATCATCCTGGTAATCGAGAAGGTACAATGGCGTGCTTTAGCCGAAATTATCAGGGGATTCTCACAGACGTCTATACCAAAAGCTTTCCTGCAGCTTCTACGTTTCAAATGAAAGTGCAAGTGCTTACCTTTACACTGCATCACCTGTTGCCCCATGGCCTAAATACGGAAAATCTTGTGATTGAGTCTGACTGCCAGCTTTTGATCAACACGGTTCAAGCGAGAAAGCAGCCGCCATGGGAAGAACAGGCGCTGTTCGCCGAACTTGAAGTGCTGCTTGCTGTTTACCCTAACCTGCGACTTCAGTTCTGTCGAAGGGAGGCCAACGGAGCTGCAGATGTGACCTGGCCCGCATTTGGAATATCTTCACTCCTTTTATTTTGTAAGATCTTGTATTGGCCGATGCAATAGCTTTTGGATGTACTGTTAGCTCTGGATGTAATGTTGCGACAACTTAAATAAGAACTACCTTTTCGACCAAAAAAAAATAAAAAACTTTAGACAAGCAGATTGACCCGCCCGTGGGTGAACGGTACAATCAGACAAGATAATGTCGGATGATTTGGACAGCACCGACCTATCGACTTCGGATCTATACCGTTTCAATTTTCTCAAAAATTCCGTATTCTCTAGCAGGCATTTTGTCCTCTGTTGAGTCTGATTACTCTTTGCACCTTAACTCTTTCATTTTTCATCTATTCGTGGTACAGAACAAGCAAGATTTTCCGACAAATTCTTATAGAAAATTCGATAAACGGGACAGCAGAAATTTTCCATTTCCTGACTAACGAATCTCATGCATTGAGAGAGCTAGATGATTATATACTTCATTCCTTATTTTCAGCAAGTGACATTGCCTTCTGTCCTTTTTGACCTTGCTGATTAGATCGCAACTCAAAACATGAAAGATGAAAGCAAGATCGAGCAAAATTTATTTTCCACTTGAATAACAAACAATGATTATTTGCGCATGCTTGCACTTGCCTTCCACTTAATGAAAGAGAAAAAAGAGCAATAACTACGATTTCAGACAACATGGGGAATGAGAAACTGCAGTCCAAATATTGCCCGCACGAAAACTCATCCACCCAATCTATCAACTATGCTTTTGGTTGGAATTCCTAACAACCAAGACAACCAAGTTGGTAACTGTTTCCAAATATCCAGTTCACTAACTTTCGAAAAGGTCCAATCTTTGCTTTTCTTCCAAAAATCGCTTTTTTATTTGTCAATATATAGAGTAACATACATATAGGGAACGACAAGGATACACCAAGTGCATTCTCAAGAGCAAGTACTTTCTCAAAGAAGGCAGAGATTCTTTTCATATTTTCATGAAGACAATACCATGTACTAGAGGTTCCATCTACAATGTAACAGCTAATACCTTGACTATTACGTGTTGTTGACTTTGTGTGCATGAAATCTCATGGATCTTCACCGACCCTCGATTGTGGTAATAGTTAACTTGCTTGTTTCGCCGTCTATTTGATCATTGAACCTCTCCACACAAAATCCTGGTTGCTTGGGCTGTAGCAGCAAGGCGCTCTCGCTGTCCAACATTCATAGCACAGATGACATGGTCGGCCTTTGTTCAGGACTCTGAACACGCAAGAGGCCTATCTGGATGCACCTGATAACTTCCGACCTTGGGATCTCCTCCAAAAGCCCTAGCTATGCCAAAATCTGATATCTTTGAGTTCATCTCACCATCCAGCAACACATTACTAGCTTTAGATCCTAATGAGTTATTCTCAATCTTGAGTCCCGATGTAAATATAGAAGTCCCCTTGCAACACCCACAATTATATTGAACTGCCGCCTCCACACGATAGAATTACCCACTCTGTTACCTACAAGTGTTTTTGGGGGACCGAAATCAACCATAATAATTCACAATCAAAACCTCAAACTAATTTAAAATAGGATCAGTCCTATTTGAAAAGAAAAGTTCGAAGTAATCAACTACATTTTGGGACTAAGCGGAGGTGCTAGGAATAGACCAAATATAAAGGAGTCGAGGCTTCCATTCAGCATATATTCATAAATTAACATCCTTTCCTCTCAGTCAATATGGCATCCTAATAGCTTGACAAGATTTCGGTGTTGAAGTCTCATGACAGCTATTTGAACTCCATCGGACATTGGACCCTGCGATGTTTGCATTCATCATTTAAGGCCACCATTCAAAATGATGAAGCTGAAATTACATATCCATGTCTAATTCAATAATTACATATCCAAGTCTTCTTTCCTTTATGGGGCCATCATAATTTTTTTTATAACTACTCTGAAGTGAAAGATGGAAAGAGGAATGAAACCCCAGAACTCGTATGAGAGTTGACAAGCATAAATACCCTCTATAACTTTTGTAGTGATGGACTGAACCCTTTGTGAGGAAGCACCCCCTCTCCTTTTCTTGTTATTGGGATAGGTGAATTTTGGTAGATCCGGTCAATATCTATAGACACAATATCCATATTCATATATAGTAATACTGAAAAGGTTCTCGCCTTATAGATAGGACCAAAAATGCCCTCTCCGATTTTATTGAGAGACAAAAAGCTATTAGTTGCCTTTGTAATGTCTTCCAAGTCCAGTATAGGCAGCTCTAAGTTGTCCTCGCTCCCAGCCTGCACCTCCGATGTTTCCCTGCTAAAACTAGTTGAAGACTTGAGTAAGGGAGAGACTTTTGCAGTATATCTGCTCGAAATTGTTTGATCCACATTGTCTTTTTAGGAAAAGATCTCTGTGAAGTTTGAATAGCAATGAACTCAAGTTGATCCATTGGCTAGCATGCTCATCTATATAAACCTCCCATTTATTTCTGCAAGAAAACCGATGAGCCCTGATTCTAGCATTTATTACAAAGTTGACCATGAAAGATGCCTAACTGATTATACAATGTTTGAAAGCGCCTCGAGGAAACTGAAATGGTAGCACCAGAAATTATTAACAAAGGTCAATATGTGCTGAGGAAGAAAGACACTTTACCTAGAAATTTTTTGTTTTCACTCCTCCAGAAACAGAGTAGCAAAAGAATAGATAGAGAGAGTAATGCGGCGATTACTGGCACCACCAACCGCAAATTCCACTTATGATTGCCTACCACCCACAATGGAAGAAAATTTTCAGGAACGGCTTTGGAGACAAGATGGAGAAAAAAAATCTGACTTCACTGAATTTCCAATATATACCTAGGTCAGACGCCATGACCCTAATGAAAACATTCTGATTGCTGCTTGATTGGATGAGCTTTCTGATGTCGAGAAGATCTCCATACCAAAGCAGACACCCACTACCCATTCCAATGATGTTCGCGTTGGTATATGCGGTTCAAGTACGATTTTTCAGGCTCTTGGCTCTACATTCGTCGAGGCTCGTGCTCATGTTCACCCATTAACTCAACATATCCGGAACGTTTACACGCTTCAGCTTCTTGAAACCTTCTCCTTTAGGACCATTCAAGGGCTTCTTCTTAATACACCCGCCGGACCAAACGTACATCGCCCATTCCTGGGGCAATTTCGGAGTGTACCCAGTCAGGCAGCTGCATATTGGGGCATCACCAATCGTGCAAACAGCGTTAGGCCCACATTTTGCATACTCGTCACAGGAATCGTTTGGCAACTCATGTACGACTGTCCACTACGTATTATTGTTCCAGACCCAGCGTTGAAGCGTGCCAGAGTGGTCGAACACGGCCCTTGTGATCGTGGAGTTGTTGTTGAGTTGATAGGTGCAGTACACTTCTTGAGCAGTTGTGACGAACTCGGGATTGATGATTGCATTTGGGTTCATGGGCAATCCGCTGAACTGGATACCATCCCATGGCCCGCTTCGTTCAATTACCTTAGCATTCCTGCGGAGGAACTTCTGGGGCAGTCCCTGGAGGTCGACTTTGTGGCGGTTTTCGTTATTCAGACAAGCTTGATGGTGGCAGAAAGAATTATTTAATTGGTTTGATCAAAGTCGGATGTGGATATACGCCGCCACCTTGGTAAAGAACCAAGTGAAAATTTTGTTGGATATACCCCAGAGATAGAGTACAGATCTTGATTAGGTTTGTTATTGGCTTAGTTGGTAAAGAACGGACTAATTTATGTGGTTTAGGAGCATTACAATTTTGTTTGGATTACTCAGATTGGTTATGATTTGCACCTAATCTGATTCATGAGGTCAGTTGAGTAGTTCATATAACTCACTCATTCTGTGCACTCATTTATTATAAATCCATTCATCTCATTAATAGTGTTTGGATAATTCTCACTGTCTATTCTAAATAAATAAAAAAGTAACACATTCGACTGTTTGATTATTTAATATAACTACTTATAATAAGAAAAATTACTGATTGTAAGATTGCTGACGTCACTGGTGATTAAGAAAAATTTACGACGTATGAGAATAAATATTGATCGATAGGGAGCTAAGGATTACAAACTAAAAAAGGCATCACAATCATTGAGATAAGTTATTGAGATTGGAAAAGCAAATTCGTGATAAATTTAAATATTTCATTATTTTTCATACGAAGCCACCAATTATAGGATATTCAATCTTACAATATTTTGAGATATTAACTTGTCAATTAAGATTACTTACAGTAATATTATAATTAATTGGGAAAACATGAATCATCACTTACGGAAATTTCAGGCATATCACTATGTTGTAGGTCAATGACTGAGTCGTTCGCATTTCCACGTTAAAGATGTTGGATATATTATTAATATAGTCCAAAATAATATGTTCACATACAAGCCCAATAGGTAAAAACATGGTTATTTGGGTCCATATGGGCCGAAGCCCAATAACGTGCATATAAAAACTCTAGGGTTTCCCTACGCTGGAAGTAACACTGTTAAGCATTCCAAACTTGACGTCTCTTGGTGTAATACTTCAAACAACTACTTCTTCTCTCTCAAACCTATTACCTCCAACAATCTTGAAGTATTATCTTCGTGTGTCGGGTTTGAGCGAGTAAAGTGTTCTTGAAGATTTCGTCAAGACGAACTCACGGCTGTAATTTACTTTCGATTTCGACGGTGATATTGGCCGGGATCTGAGTTTGAAGATTCAGGTGACCGAAATCTTTGATTCAAAAACCCAAAAATTATAGCCAATTTAAGAGGGTGAAACCACTTGGGCTTTGATCTACTCGTCGCTACGAACATTTTGAGTGGTCACAAGCGTCAATCGGAGGTCGGACGAAGAAGTTATGGCACCCGGAAGTTTCCATTTGAATTTCTAGCGAATTTTGGGGACAAAATTTCTAGCGAATTTCGGGAGGCAAAATTTTTCAGCGAGTTTCAGCGACAAGGGCAGTCCATCTTAAGGTTTTTGGGTGCTCCAGATCCATTTTTGGGGTTTGTTTTGGCAAATTCCATCTCTACAGAGCGGTTTGATCAAGGTTAGGGGAGTTATTCAACTTTGTTGCTCTGAGGACTTCAAGGTGCACTCTTTCTAACACTTTGCTTTAATTAAAATGGTAAAGCGTAGTTCCTATGATATTATAAAGTTGCAATCTTTTGATGTTACTGAATTTCATGGCTGAAAATTACATGTTCAATTTGGCATGAAAGAACGTGACATATTCTATACTGTATTGAGCGATTTTACATCTACCACTGAAGATGTGAATGAATATCAATGGAACAAAGATGAGGATTTTTGTATAGATTACTTGTTGAACTCTCTAAATCCTAATTTGGCTATGACTTATAGTGAGTATAAGACGGCGAAAGAGATATGGGATCACTTAAACGCTCAGTTCCAAAAACAAGAGGGGTTATCTAAAATCCTCCTAGCGGAGAAATTTTTTGACTTTAAATTTACTATGAATTCAAGCATAACCTCTTAGTTAGTTGAGTTTGAGAACATGAGGAACAAGCTGAAAGATGATAATTCTGATAGGCCTGATAATCTCTTTGTCGGTCTTGTGTTGAACAAACTGCCAACTGAATGGTAGAGTAACTTTATCTGTTAACTCATATTATTTTGGTTGTACATTCATGGTTAATGGTATGTATAGGTTGAGTTTAAATGCTGATAGCATAAACCATGTAAATTCTACTTTGATTGATCCAAAGTTGCTACACAATAGACTTGGACATGTGAATTACAGGAAAATGCAACATTTAGCTAAAACTCATAACATTCCATTAGATACTTCTATTCGATTTGATAAGTGTGAAGTGTGTGCACAGGCTAAAATCACTAGAAAACCCTTTAAATTGATTTCTAAAAGCACACAACTTATTGAGCTAATACATTCTGACATTTGTGATTTTAGAAATTACATTACTAAAGGTGGTCGGAAGTATCTAATAACATTCATAGACGATTTTTCTAGATATTGTCATGTCTATTTGTTGAAATCGAAAGATGAGACTTTTGAAAATTTAAGATTTTCAAGTTTAGAGTAGAAAATCAACTCAACTTGAAAATTAAGAGGTTTAGGAGTGATAGAGAAGGAGAATATACTATGTCAAGGTTCAAGAACTTTTGTGCTTCAGAAGGTATAATACTTGAAACCACTGCTCCTTATTCACCCCAATCAAATGGTGTTGTAGAGCGTAAGAATAGAACGTTAACTGAAATGTTAAACTCTATGTTACTTACAGCTGGCATGCCTTCCTCCTACTGGGGAGAAGCAGTTCTAACTGCTAATCACATCTTGAACAGGTTGTCGCACTCTAAGTTGTCCATGACACCTTATGAGATATGGCATAAGCGCCCTTGTAGATATGATACTCTTAAGACTTGGGGCTGTATTGCTTATGTAAGTATACCAGATCCTAAGAAACCTAAGGTGGGATCTAGAACTATTACTTGTGTATATCTAGGTAGTGCAGAAGATAGCGCTGCTAATAGGTTTTTAGATCTATCTACTAACACAATGATAGAATCTAGAGATGCAGTGTTCATTGAAAACAAGTTTATCAGAGATCAAGGCTTGAATGTTTCTAGATCTACAGATATGATTTCAGAATCTCCTGTAGAATCTGAAGCAGGCCCTTCTGACACTAATTCCACACAGTTGGCTATTGAACCAATTT
Source organism: Eucalyptus victrix (assembly GCA_016097545.1). Classification (NCBI taxonomy): domain Eukaryota; kingdom Viridiplantae; phylum Streptophyta; class Magnoliopsida; order Myrtales; family Myrtaceae; genus Eucalyptus; species Eucalyptus victrix. Next base: position 56,054,861 of record CM027839.1, on the reverse strand, counting down.
CAGTTAGAGTATCTACAAGAGAGAGAATTCCCAAAAGTTTTGGTGAAGACTTTGTTGCTTACCATCTTGAGGATGATCCATTTTCCTATCAGGAAATAATGAGATCTAAGGAATCTCTACTGTGGGAAGAAGTCATAAATGATAAAATGAGCTCTCCGCTGTAGAATCACACTTGGCAGCTAGTAAATTTGCCAAAAGGGGCTAAAGCTATAGGCTGTAAATGGGTGTTGAAGAAGAAACTAAATAGTGATGGATCAATAGCCAGATACAAAGCACGCTTAGTAGCTAAAGGCTATAAACAACAGAGTGGAATAGACTATTTTGATGTCTATTCACCTGTGTGTCATCTATCAACTATAAGAATTCTTCTTGCTTTGGCATCTATTGAACACTTTGTAGTGCATCAAATGGATATAAAAATAGCTTTCTTAAATGGGGATTTAAATGAGGAAATTTACATGGAACAACTGGAAGGATATGTTATGAACAAAGTTTGTAAATTAAATAAATCTCTATATGGTCTTAAACAAGCACCTAAGATGTGGCATCTTAAATTTGATGAAGTGGTAAAGAGTTATGGCTTTCAGTCTAGTTATTCAGATAAATGCCTTTACCATCGTTCTATGTCAAATAAGATAGTCATCATTTGCTTATATGTTGATGACATGTTAATTCTTGGTTCCGATCATTCTGTAGTGAGTGACGTGAAAGTGACTTTAGCTAAAGAATTTGACATGAAAGATCTTGGTATTGCTAATACCATTCTTGGTATGAAAGTAAGCTTTGAATGGCAAGTCATCTCCCTTAGCCAGACTTATTATATTGAGCAGCTACTTTCTACTTGGGGATACGATAAGTGTAAACCGAGTGAGACACCATATCATTATAATAATAGACTGAGTCCTAATGAAGGGACCAGCGTGGATCAGTTAAAGTACTCGAAACTGATTGATAGTCTCATGTATGCTATGAGTTGCACTAGACCTGACATGGCCTTTACAGTTGGTATGCTGAGTCGTTTTACTAGTAATCCTAGTAAAGAGCATTGGGATGCCCTTAATAGGCTAATGAGATACCTTAAAGGTACTAAAGATTATGCTCTTTATTATTCTGGTTATCCTCCAACTGTGGATGGATACTCTGATGCCTCATGGTACTCAGATATTGGAAATAGTAAGTCCACTAGTGGGTATGTATTCACTTTGGGTGGAGCTGCTATTACTTGGAAATCCAAACGACAAACTTGTATTGCATTGTCGTCTATGGAATCGGAACTTTTTGCTTTAGCCTTAGCCGGTGAAGAGGCAGAGTGGATAAAGAATCTGATTATGGATATTCCTTTGACTCGGCTAAAGATTAATTCTTTAAGCCTATTTTGTGATAATCGAGCAGCTGTTCAAGTCATCAAGAATACTCTCTTTAATTCAAAGAGAAGACATGTGAGATTGAGACATGCGTTGTTGAATTATCTGAGAGAACAAGGGATTATCACCTTGATCGATGTGAGATCGAAGGATAACATAGCTGACACTCTCACCAAAGTTATGCCTAAAGATCGATTATTCAAAACAGTGGGGGAACTGGGGTTAAAGACTATATAGGCAAGTCTTAACTACCATTTACTTACCTGTGTTTTGAATTATCAAATCTTTCTTTATTGGCTACAATGATAAGCACAGTTTATATGTTTCATCGATGTTCACGAGTTCTTGACTAATTGAAGAGGGTGAGTTGTCTCATTCCAAATTTGATGAAGATGACTTTAACCTAATTCAAATGTTCTATCTAGAAAAATTGTGTCATTCCAAACTTGATGATACAATTCAACTAGATTGGACTATCCTTTTTGGTTAAATGATCTCATTCCAAACTTGATGCTAGATTATTTGACTTTAAGGAATCAGTAATTGTGACATTCCAAATTGAAACATAGAAAAAATTGTTTACATAAGAAGCCTACTGGTCTTGTTCTTAATTGAAACTTGATATTACATGACTAGATTATTGTAAGTGACTTGACTATTGGTCTTGTTCTTTGAAACTAGACAATAGTTATTCTCCTACAAATAAACTTAAGTTGATGGCTCTTTGTAAATCACATTGTTTAGGTCTTGTTCATAATTTATGAAACTGGCTTGATGCTTATAACATGATATTATGATGCATTATGACATCAATATATGTTCTTCTCTGCCTGATGGAATGGTGCTAAGTTTTTATTCAATTGATTGAATTCATGATAATATGAAATTCATATTTGACATTCTACAAGAAATTGCAGAGATGGAGGAGAGCTTAATGAGTGGGATCCTGACCAGGATGACCTACTTGATGAATGAATATATATCACTTATAGAGTGTGGGGACTTGACAATTTACCTGCTATTGCCTACTTTGATAAAGTCCATTTACTTGAGACTTACATTTTACTATTTCTATTTTGTGAACATTATTATGTTTGTTTCTTATATTTGTAAGGCCTTAGACTATTTTGACTGGCCTACTTATACTTGATTAATATGCATATATTGGTTGTGAACTAAATCTGAGAATTATTTTGGGATTTGGATTTTTAATCTCAGAACAGATTCATGATAAGAATGATTCATTTATTTAGTTTGCACATGATGATTTAGTTTAATACTTTACTGCTGGAATACTCTTTGACTGATCCGAGTTGATTGTCTTGGACTGAATGTGGATGATTCATATTTGTTTGAACATTACACTGACCAACTTATTGGATTGTGATGTATGGTGAACATAGGAGGAGATTGTTGGATATATTATTAATATAGTCCAAAATAATATGTTCACATACAAGCCCAATAGGTAAAAACATGGTTATTTGGGTCCATATGGGCCGAAGCCCAATAACGTGCATATAAAAACTCTAGGGTTTCCCTACGCTGGAAGTAACACTGTTAAGCATTCCAAACTTGACGTCTCTTGGTGTAATACTTCAAGCAACTACTTCTTCTCTCTCAAACCTATTACCTCCAACAAAAGACTCTAATGTCAACTCTAATGTCAACTCTAATGTCAACCTATCGTCTAGAGCGGTAAATTACTAGTTATGTGCACGAATGAGTTACAGCAGTTACAAGTAAATTACATTCTATAAAGTGAAATAACGATATCAAACCTTCACATGATTTCAGGTAAATTATGATAAATTATTTTAAAAGAAAAAAGAAAAAGAAAAAAGAGTAGGACTACGTCCCGGTCCTCTTTTTGTCCCCAGGCGACTATAGAGGAACCCGCAGTTGATATCAATTTGGGTCTGCAGCCATGCTAAACGAAGAGTACATGCTAGAGCAACAGAAGCGCTAACCATGTAGTCTCTTTCTTTAAACGCACAATGTTATTACTTATTCAATACGGCTGGTGAAGTCAAAAAGGGCTTTTGACCCCACACTATCTTTTGAGGAAATGCTCCAACTTTTTGTGTTTCGGATTTTTAACGAAAAATCATTTTTAAGTTCACAGACGAAGTGTGAAAGAAAGAAGATACTCACATTTGATGCCTGAAATTAAATAAAGAAAAAAAAAGCTATTGAAAAAAATTAAATGACTTTAATTTTTCAGTGAATCTAGGTTCAACTAAGTACTAAATGAGTTAAATTTTGTAGCTGTATTGGGCCACCCCAATCATTGGGCTCTTCCAACCAACCAAAAAAAAAAAAAAAAAAAAAAAATTAGTGGTCTCTGATCAACAATGACAACAAAACTTTCATAGAGAACGAAAGATCACCATCTCTGATAGAGTTGTCCTAACTAATCAAGCCAGAGGAAAAGCATACTAGTGAGTAAGGACGGTAAAATAAGATGAAATATTGCAGAATAAGATGAGGATTTCACCTACTCATAACTCACCGACTTCTATAGAATTTACTATAATTGGTGTACTTCCCGTTGACCTTTTAGGACTGCTTTTCATTATTGTCAATCTTGATGGCTTCTCTTTGGCTTCACATACAACATGCTTGGACACGATTGTAACAGAACACTTGTCCTCATAGCTTAATTGACCCGCCCTGGGGTCCGTGATACTAAGAAACAAGACAATATTTGTTCAGGCTTTTAATCTATACCAAATCAATCTGCCCAAAATTTGGGAAGTCCATAGTAAGCATCATTATCCATGCTATGTCCTTGTCCTCTATTAAATCTGTCTAAATCTTCGCACCTTGTTCTTTTTCATCGACTCACTGCACTGAACACGCATAATTTTCGGACAAGTTCTTATGTGTGGAATGAGGTCCGTGAAAGTGTTTCCTTTATAGAATAAACCTCTATAAGTTCCTAAAGTAAATGTTACTCTGTGGATCATCTAGAAGGATATTTTGAGGTGTAGCCCCAGCTCAAATATCGAACGTATTTTTGCTGATTAAGTCTTCTTCTAGGTTTCTGTCCTGCCTGTTCGGGGCACTTCATGGAGTTGTCGGTGAACAGACGTAGTTGACATAAGATAACTCCAGACTAGTCATTAACTTTGCAGTTTCGGGTAATATATAGATCTTAAAGTCGACTAACACTCGGTGATTGCAAATTTCCCGATGAAAACAATGTGATGCACCGATAAACCTAGATGATTATATACTTCATCTCGGATTTTCAGCAACAGCAATGACTTTGTTCGTGTCACTTCAGCTTTGAACTCCAGACAACTTGTCCCAACTAAGAAGTGGGTCATGAGTACAAAATAGCAGTTCCCTGGCTTCATTGACCCGCCACTTGGGGGAATTCTTCAATTTACTAATAAAGAGTACCAGAAGATTCCAATTAGGAGGCTTGGGACAAAAAAGATGATTTGCGTGGAGCTAGGCAATCAAATAAATGATGAGAAAGTTGGGTCGAATAGAAGTTTGTGGTCGAGCCACGTCATCACAAACCACCATTTCCTTCCACTTCCCTCTAAATTACTTAGGAACCATCGCCCATTACCCTAATTACATAAAAAAAAAAAGAAGCTAACGTGTTATTCCACTTATCCAACCTTGATTTCATAAAAGAATAATTTAAAATTATTCATATATAGATTCCATGAAATATGCGTTAAAAGAAGTTATGCAACATATGAAGGATTATTGGCAGAAATGGGATGTACTAAAGATCAATAAGCATAGTGGCGGTCTGGGTTTTCATGACTTGATGGTGTTCAATAAAGCTTTGCTGGGTAAACAAGCCTGGAAATTAGTTCACAGTCCATTATCCTTATGGAGTCAACTTTTTAAGGGCCTTTACTTCCCTAATCAATCCTTTTTACAGGCTGAAACTGGGTATTGACCCTCTTGGGCTGGAGGAGTCTACTTACTGGAAGAGATGCTATCCTACCAAATTTGAGATGGTTTGTGGGTGATGGTAAAAGTATCCGCATTCGGCAGGATAAATGGTTACCTATTGGGCCAATACTAGGGCCTCATGCTCGAGATGAACCAGAATTGGTGGCCGATCTCATTGACCCTCACCACCAAGCCTGGCAGCATTATGATGACTGTATAGTCAGTGAGGTTATCAAACTACCTATTAGACCACTCTTTGCTTCTGACCAATTAATCTGGGCAGCAACTAAGGATGGTCTTCATTCAGTGAAGAGCAACTATCAATCCCTCATTTCTACAGAACTCAACCAATCAGCCACTATAGCCTCAACATCTTACAGACATGACGGGCAAATGTGGAAGAGAATATGGATGATGTGCACGGAGCCTAAAATTAGAATGTTCTTATGGTCAGTTTTCCACAACGCACTTGCGACCAAAGCTAATCTGTTTAGACACCATATTACTTCGGACCCTATCTGTGACCTATGCGATCAGCAAACCCAAGAAACCATTGAGCACATGTTTTTCTCTTGTTCATGGACAAAGGAGGTATGGCAACATGCTGATTTAATTGCACTCAACATCCCAACACCAGTTCACAACATTGCAATTTGGATCGCCAATCAAGTCAGGAGTAAGCATTCGGTACCTGGGATAGAGCTTATCGTGCGTGTCTTATGGCAGATTTGAAGAGGCCGGAATAACTTCGTTTTCAAGCACCAGCAGCCGATGCCCCACCTTGCTGTTTCTGACGCTTGAGCTCAAAATTGCAGCTATGACAGATCCAACCCCAGGCGGAGGAAACAGCAATCCACTGCCCTGCACTCTGAATTTCTTTGGCGACCCCCTGATCGTGGTACTCTAAAATGTAATATAGATGGGGCTTACCAACAGGGAAGTCACAAGGGATCAATGGCGTGCATCAGTAGGGATTACCAAGGAAGACTTACCGCTGTTTATTCTGCAAACTTTCCAGCGACCTTGGCGCTTCAATCTAAGCTGCAAGCGCTCACTTTCACCCTTCGACATTTTCTGAAGACGAGATTCCATACAGCTCACCTGGAAATTGAATCGGATTGCTGGATCATGCTGGATATCTTGAACCAGAACAAACTGCCGCCATGGCAGGACAGACCACTCTTCGAAGAGGTGAAGAAGCTACTCCTTTCGTACCCTAATTTGCGTCTGAGACATTGCAGGAGAGAGGCCAACTCGGTGGCTGACTGGGCCGCGAAGGCCCATGGTCAGCAAGATCAAGCCTGAAATTGGAATATCTTTCCCCCTTTTTTGCTTTTAGATCTGGTGTACGCGGACGCTGTTGCAAGCGGGTGTAATATTATAACGCCTTAATTGATAGTTTTTTCTGACCAAAAAAAAAAAAACATATAAAGGATTGAAACAAAGATCCATTATCTGTCTATTACTATATTGTATCTCTAATCTGTGCTTTAATGATATTCATTGGAGATAAGGGAGAATAAGGGTGTTGTATGAATTGATTTTGACAATAAATGATGATTATTAATGATAATTTTGGGGATTGTGTTGGTAAAAATTGAAAGAAAGAAAAGGAAAAACAAAGGAATAAGTGTATTGGATGTTTTAAAAATTGTTACAAAAGTGTCATTGAGTATTAAAATTTTCAAAAAGTGTGTTCAAATCTTAAAACATATTTCAAAAGTAAAATTGAGTTTTAAAATTTTATATAAGTATAATCAAGTTCTAAAAACTTATCAAGTTGATACAATCAAGTTTATTATTAGTTTCATCCAACTTGACAAATATAAATTGTTTACAAGTTTTAGGACTTGGTTACAATAATTTGACAAGTTTTAGTACTTGAATGCCTTAACATTGAAAGTACAAGGAATTGATAGCATTTTCTGAAAATTTTAGAACTCAATTACACATTTTTGATAGTTTTAAAACTTAATTGTATTTTTGTGATAAGTTTTAGGATTTAATTACACTTTTTGAAAATTTTAGGATTTAATTGCACTTTCAGGACATGTTTTAAAATTTATAGTCCTTTTATTAAGAAACAAAAAAATAGAAAAGGAAAGGAAAAACATAAAATATTCAAAAAAATTAAAAAAATTAAAAAAATTGTCAACATCAATGTTGACTATTCCACGTTGGATCATGTCACATCAACAATTTGTAGCCAATTTTGGTTTGACTGACTAAATAAGCATATCATTAAAAGTATGGTATTAAATTGGCAAATTTTCAAGATATTTAGGACTAAATTTGCACAATTAAAAAATTAAAGGCTAAAAATTGGTAAGTTATCAAGAGGTTAATGACTAAATTAACAGAATTGAAAGATTTAAGATTAAATTGGCCAATGTACAATAGTTTAGGACTTTTTGGACAATTTTCCCCAACTCAAATTGTCATGACCCCAATTTCGTCCTCAGGGTCACGAGCAACAATGGTTATTTTCGTGACGTCCCAGACATGTCACCGTCCCATTTCTTTTTTCTTTTCATTAAGCACTTGTGGAAGCGTACACACAACACTTGGACAACAAGCAGCAAGGAAAACAACCATTTACAAATGCACAACTACATCAGTTATGTTTACAAGCCCTTCTATCACGGGCCGTCATATTTACAACTACCACATCTTTAAAAGGTTGGGGTAAACTTTAGCTCCTCTAGCGAGATTGCAACTCCCAAAATTGACGTTAGAATTCCACACCTACAAGACTAAAAGGATGAGGGGTGAATTTTGGGGAAACTCAGAAAGTAAAACCCCTAATTCTCTACTAGAAAGACATATCATTATCAAAATCGAGTAAGTAGAACACTCGCAATGCAATATTGATGGCAGATCATTAGCAAACTTACTACTACACCTCAACTACATGCAGATGTTCATTGCAACATACTTCAATGTCTGCTTACCTTTAGCTTGTTAATGAACATATCAACATATACCGGCACTCATGCAAATTCATTTATTGTCATCTTGGCTCAACCAGGCCCTCCCGGCTCAACCGAGGCATCCAACTTCAAGCTAGGCATCTTGGCTCAACTAGGGCATCTCGGCTCACTCGAGGCATCCTGGCGCTAGTTCACTAAGGCATCCGGGCTCAACCCAGGCATCCTAGCTCAACCAGGGCATCCTGGGGCTAGCTTACCTGATGTGGACATTGAGCCATATCAAGGAGGAGGTGCTAAAGGGACCCATTGTCTATTCTGATTGGTTCGATCACTCGAGCACGGGCCAAGCAATTTGACAAGCTGTTGGCGTCATGGTTCGTGATCTTTGACATGGAGATGACCTTGGATCAAATCTTGAAGAATCTTGCAAATCTTGGCATAATATTTGGCGTGGAGATGACATTGAATCAAATCTTGAAGAATCTTGGAAATTTTGGCGCAATTTGATTATCTAGTTATCAAATATTTGACTAATTCAAAAAAAAAATTATCTTCTTGTTTAGATATTTTCTAGAATATGACGCATTAGATTTCTAGGGGTGGGTTTAGGGTTTGTGTGGCAACTATATTAAGGACTAGCCAACTTTCTTCAGGACAGATATATTTTAGTTTTGAGGAAAAAAATTGAGAGGTTCTCTTCTACTATTCTTTTGAGGACTTGACTTTATCAAGATTCTCTTGTGGCAGTCGATTAGACTTATCGAGTGAGATAGCGAATTCTTTCACTCATAGCATCTATAACGTTGGTTGGTTGACACATGTTCATCAACAAGTCACGTTCATACCAAGATTGCCAATCACAGGTTCGATTAAAGGTTGAGGTTCGCAATTCGCACCATCCGGGCCTTTATAGAACGATATTTTTGCAACGATTCACATCATTTGGTATCCTAGCCAGGTTCTACAAGGTCTATTTATCTTTAATTTTCTGTTTATATTCAACAATTTGAGATTTATTGAGCTAGAGTTTTAGTTCTAGCCAATTTAGGGATTCGATTGCTTTTGTGCTTCCATACATAGTTGTTTGCTATTAGTTTTAATTTTTTTCCTAGTATCGTAAAGTGTATCCGAGTTCGTCAAAAAAAAAAAGAGAAAGTTCGTCATAAAAAAAAAAAAGAAGAAAGAAAACACACAAAAAAGTGCGCAAGAAAAAAAATAGATTCGGTGGAAAAAAATAGCCAAACAAAAAAAAAAGAAGGCGACTCATTTGTTAGTGGACTGAAATGAAACAAAAATCAGTAGTGATTTGAGTTTCAATTGGAATTACAAAAGTTGTACTTGTTGGATTGAGATTGTTACTTACTGAATTGTTTTAATCTTGTTTGATTAGTTTGATTGATTGTCGTGAGGGGATTGAGAGACCCTGGCAAGGGGAAATAACATGGATAAGTTGACTCCAAAAGCATTATTTCGGTCAGATTTAATATTTTGGAGATCCTGATACACTGAAAGTCGGCTGAAATTAGGAAGCAGAGACTCGTCACAAAAAATTCCCTCATGTTCCATTAAAAATTCTTTTTCAATATTTTCACTGTAGACCTTGGCAGGGGGAAACGACATGGATAAGTGGACTACAAAAGCATTATTTCGGTCAGATTTAATATTTTGAAGATCCCGATACCCCGAAAGTCAGTTGAAATAAGGAAATAGAGACTCAGCATAGAGCTTGTGAAAAGAGAATACGAAAGGAAAAAGGCAAGAGTGTGTGAGTTTAATTGAGGATAAAAAAAAAAAAGAAGCCAAGACTTGAGTTAAATGCGAGGAGAGTGACAAACACCTTGAGAAAAACACATGAAGGGGCGATTGGTGAGGTTTTTTGTGACTAACATTTACTTGTAGGTCTAAAATATGTCATGTGAAGAAAGCGTGAATCAAAGGGAGGTTGACTCCATACGAAGGGATGAAGCGCTTGTGGAAAGCATTCAACAATTGAGGGTCGTAGTGGAGGAGCTTAGTGACCGAATGGTTGTGAATGGCATGAGGGTTGATGGTGACCGAGAGCAACCCTGAGGAAGGCCACAGCATTAGTGAGATACCTTTAGAACACGACCTAGATGGTAGCGGCATAATGATGATGATGAGGCCGACATGGAGGATGATCGAGATGCTCGATTTGGAAGGTGAAATGGAGCCTAAGAGTTTAGACACCAAGAAGACAATGAACTTGGCAATATGAAGATAAAGATTCCTTCTTTCCAAGGGAAGAATGATCACGATGCGTATCTAAAGTGGGAGAAACGTATGGAGATGGTATTTAATTGCCAACGATACTCTGAGCTCAGAAAGGTAAAAGTTGCAGTTGTTGAATTTACAAATTATGCTATAATTTGGTGGGATCAATTTGTGACTAGTAGGAGGTGCAATGGTGAAAGACCGATAAAGACATGGGATCAAATGAAAGCAATGATGATGAGGCGTTTTGTATCAAGTCATTACCATCGAGATTTGTTTCAAAAGTTACAAAATCTCACACAAGGCAATAAGAGCGTGGAAGAGTATCACAAGGAGATAGAGATTGCCATGATCCGTGGTAATGTGGTGGAGGATCATGAGGCCACAATGTCAAGATTTTTGAGTGGTTTGAGTCGAGAGATAGCAAGGGTGGTGGAGTTGCAACACTATGTTGAATTTGAAGAATTAGTGGACAAAGCCATCAAATTTGAGCGGCAATTGAAGTTAGACCGAAATCACAAGAGTGGAGGAGGTTCAAATCAAAATTGGAGCTCCAATTGAAAGAGAGATGAGAAGCCAAATTGGAGAGGAAACAACACCAAAACCGAAACCTCAAAGGAGAAGAAGAGGGATGATAAAGTTGGAACGAATCTGGCTTCAGGTGGAACCGAAAATCCTAACATTAGAACTCGTGAGATTAAATGTTTTAAGTGTTTGGGCAGAGGTCATATGGTGAATCAATGCCCTAATAGGAGAATGATGATCATGACTGGACATGGTGTTATTGAGTCCGAAAGTAAAAGGGAAGAAGAGAATGATGAGATGCCACCGTTGGAGGATTGTAGTGATGGAGAAGTAACTATAAAAGGAGACTTATTAGTGATTAGGCATTCTCTTAGTGTGCAATTAAAGGAGGAGAAGCATCATCAGCAACGAGATAACTTGTTTCATACAAGATGTCTGGTGAATGGTAAGATCTGTAGTTTGACAATTGATGGAGGTAGTTGTGCAAATGCGGCAAGTTGTATTATGGAGGATAAGTTGGGTTTGAAGACGACAAAGCACCTTAGGTCTTATAGACTTCAATGGTTAAATGATAGAGAGGTGAAAGTGTCGAAACAAGTTCGAATCCCATTTGAGATAGGGAGATATAAGGACAAGGTAGAGTGTGATGTTGTACCTATGCAAGTGAGTCATATCTTGCTTGGAAGACCATGACAATATGATCGAAAGGTACATCATGATGGATATACTAATTGTTATTCATTGGTGATGTATCAAAAGACTTATACCTTAGTACCAATGACACCTAGTGAGGTATATCAAGATCAGTTAAAGTTACAACAAGAAGCCAAGAGAGAGAGAAAAGGTGAGAAATCCGAGGGCTTGCGTAGTGTGTCTGAGACGCAAGGAAAATGAGAGGCCGAGAGAAGGATTGTGGTTAAAACCGAGGGAAAATAAGAGAGGAAAGAAAATAGGTAAAATAATTTTTATGCAAAATCGAGTGAGTTGAGAAGAGCTTTAGTTCTAGACTGACCGATGCTTGTACTTTTGTACAAGAAGGTTTTGTTTTCTACTAATGATCTTGACCCAAATTTGCCTAGTCCTATTGTGTCTTTATTGCAGGAATTTGAAGATGTCTTTCTTGATGAACTTCTTGGAGCGATACCACCGATTCGAGGTATTGAACATCAAATTGACTTAATTCTTGGTGTACCATTACCTAACCAACACGCATATCAAAGCAATCCCGAGGAGACAAAGGAACTTTAGCAGCAAGCTAGCGAACTATTGGAGTGAGGGTATGTGAGAGAGAGTCTTAGCCCGTGCATTGTCCTTGTTTTGTTGGTGCCGAAGAAGGATGGAACTTGGCGAATGTATGTCGATTGCTGAGCAATTAATAACATTACGGTAAAGTATCGACATCCTATTCCTAGGTTAGATAACATGTTGGATGAGTTGCATGGTTCTTGCATTTTTACTAAGATCGATTTGAAAAGTGGCTATCATCAAATTAGGATGAAAGAATGTGATGAATGGAAAATTACATTTAAGACAAAGTATGGATTATACGAGTGGTTAATCATGCCATTTGGATTAACTGATGCATTGAACATGTTTATACGACTTATGAATCATGTTTTGCATGCTTTTATTGGTCAATTCGTGGTTGTCTATTTTGATGACATCTTGATATATAGTCGAAGCCCTGATGACCATATTGAGCATGTGCGAGCTACCTTGCAGGTTTTAAGGGCCGAGTAATTGTACACTAATCTAAAGAAATGCTATTTTGTTACTAACAAATTAGTATATCTAGGATTTATTGTTTGTGCTAATGGTATACAGGTTGATGAAGAAAATGTCAAAGCAGTCCGTCAATGGCCAACGCCTAAGACCGTAAGAGAGGTGCGTAGCTTTCATGGATTGGTGAGTTTTTATCGGTGATTTGTGAGAAATTTCAAAACCATTGCCACACCTTAGACCAAGGTTATCAAAAAGCATGTGGGTTTCATGTGGGGAGAAGATCAAGAGAAAAAATTTAATCTGCTAAGAGATAAGTTGACTAATACTCCTTTGTTATCTTTGCCGAATTTTAGTGCTACTTTTGAGATAGAGTGCGATGCTTCTAGTACAGGAATTGGAGCCGTGTTGATGCAAGGAGGGCATCCCATAGCTTATTTTAGCGAGAAATTGAGTAGAGCAACATTGAATTATCCTACCTACTATAAGAAGATGTATGCTTTAGTGCGAGCTTTGGAAACTTGGCAACATTATCTATGGCTGAAGGAGTTTGTGATTCACACCAACCACGGGACCTTGAAGTACTTGAAAGGGCAGCAAAAGTTGAATAAAATACATGCCAAATGGATGGAGTTCATTGAGACTTTTCCATATGTAATCAAGTACAAGAAAGGTAAGGAGAATGTGGTAGCCAATGCACTTTCTCAAAAGTATGTGATTCTAACTATTTTAGAAGCAAAGTGTCTAGGTTTTGAGCATATCAATGGCTTATATACTGATGATGATGACTTTGGGAGAGTGTTTGAAGCATGTAAGCATGCTGCATTTGATAAATTCTATAGGCGTGAAGGTTATCTTTTCCATGAAAACAAACTATGTTTGCCTATGTGTTCTTTGTGTGAATTGTTGGTGCGAGAGGCGCATAGTGGTGGTTTAATGGGGCATTTTGACATTAATAAGACTTTTGAAGTGCTGCATGAACATTTTTATTGGCCACATATGAAGAGAGATGTCACACGTGTCTATGAGAGATGCATTGCTTGTAAGCAATTGAAGTTTACAACTAAACCACGTGGCTTGTATACACCATTACCTATTCTAACGCATCATTGGATTGATATTTCTATGGACTTTGTGTTAGGATTGCCTAGGTCTAAGTATGGTAGAGATTATATTTATGTGGTTGTTGATCAGTTTTCAAAGATGGCTCATTTTATATCTTATCATAAAAATGATGATGCATCTCATATTGCTAATTTGTTCTTTAGGGAGGTTGTATGTTTGCATGGCATGCCTAGATCGATTGTTTTAGATCGAGATTCTAAATTTTTTAGCTACTTTTGGAAAACATTGTGGAAAAAACTAGGAGCACGGTTGTTATTTTCTACTACTTGTCATCTATAGATCGATGGTCAAACTGAGGTAGTTAATAGAACTTTAAGGGTATTGTTGCGTGCTATTATGCTATTATTAAAAAGAACATAAAATCTTGGGAAGATTGTCTGCCACTTGTTGAGTTTGTATATAATAGGAGCATGCATTCTGCTACTAAATTTACACCATTTGAGGTTGTCTATGGTTTTAATCCGTTAACTCCATTAGATTTAACCCCTTTACCTGTTGATGAGTGTGTGGATTTAGATGGAGCAAAGAAAGCTGAATTTGTCAAGGCATTGCATGAGATGGCATGCACAAATATTGAGCGCAAGACTGAGCAATATGCAAGGCAAGCCAACAAAGGGCGCAAGGAAGTGGTGTTTAAACCCAACGATTAGGTTTGGGTTCATATGTGCAAGGAGCGATTTCCTGAGCAACGACATTCTAAATTATTACCATAAGGGGATGGACCATTTATGGTGTTGGAAAGAGTTAACAATGATGCTTATAAGCTTGATCTTCCAAGTAAGTATGACATTAGTGCTACATTTAATGTTTCTGACTTAACTTTTTTCAATGCAAGTGATGATTTGATGGCAAATCCTTTGCATAAGGGAGGGAATGATGTGGACATTGAGCCATATTGAGGAGGAGGTGCTAGGGACCTATTGTCTATTTCGACTGGTTCGATCACTTGAGCGCGGGCCAAGTAATTTAGACAAGCTGTTGGCATCATGGTTCGTGATCATTAGCATGTATATGACCTTGGATCAAATTTTGAAGAATCTTGCAAATCTTGGCATAATATTTGACGTGGCGATAACCTTGAATCAAATCTTGAAGAATTTTGGAAATCTTGACGCAATTTGATTATCTAGTTACCAAATATTTGACCGAGTCAAAAAAAATTATCTTCTTATTTAGATATTTTCTAGAATATAACACGTTAGATTTCTAGGGCTGGTTTTAGGGTTTGTGTGGCAACTATATTAAGGACTGGCCAACTTTCTTTGGGACAGATATATTTTAGTTTTGAGGAAAAAAAATTGAGAGGTTCTCTTCTACCGTTCTTTCGAGGACTTAATTTTATCAAGATTTTCTTGTGACGATCGATTCGACTTATCGAGCGAAATAGGGAATTCTTTTGCTTGTAGCGTCTATAACATTGGTTAGTTGACACGCGTTTGTCAACAGGTCACATTCATACCAAGATTGCCAATCACAAGTTTGATTGGAGGTTGAAGTTCGCAACTCATACCACCTAGGCCTTTGTAGAACGATTTTTCTACAACGATTTAGATCATTACCGAGGCATCCAGGCTCAAACCCAAGCATCCTGGTTCAACCAGGGCATCCTATTCAATGAACGAGGCATTGCTGCTAATGCTATGTGGTGACGGACACTTTTTCCTCTTCAAGTGCACACATAAGTACATCACGCAAGCCAGTTTTTCATCTCTTATCTTAGTCAACGTATGCATGGCCCGAGGGTGTACTCATTCAAGTGAGTGTGCCATGATCATCAACATCATATTATAAAATATGCTGGGAACAATTCTTGGTTCGTGGCTTGGGTCGCATGCTTAAGCCATCGTGACTTGACATCGATTCCAAGCCGAGTGAACCTTGACCTCGTCCTGGGGTGTGAACACACTCAAACAATGCAAATATGAGCAAATACACAAAAGAACATTACAATATATACACGGCTTACACGGGTGAGCACACTATTAAATTCGATGATGTAGACTATCCCTCTCGCCAAGAGTTAGATATTCTACTTACCTTCGATGAACCTCAAGCTAAGACACGAACTACAAAGGAAGGGCAGCTTACTTTGAAGGCCAAGAGAGAGGGATGTGAGGTGGAGGTGTTCAAGGAGATGGAGGGTGGAGAAAATGGGAGCAAAGTGAGGAAAATGAAGAGAGCTCCTCATATTTCTAGCCCTTGGAGTCATCATTACCGAACCAAGTGGTCCTCTCTAATGTTTCTAAGTGTCCCACCTAAATTTCTTGGGTGGCAAGGCTATGGGTCCAATGATTGTGGCCTAAGTCATGAGTTGGAAGGCTAAAAGGCCTTACTTGGCAAATCTAGATCCTAGGCGTCATCAATGACAACCCGCTTTTCACTCTCCCGTTGGTCCACCAACACCCGTCATTCAATTGGCATTTAATGAAGCCTAATGATGATAGTGCCAACTCGAGGGTTCTAGAATATTCGGCCATAATGATGGCTTGTGTAGCACATTTCAATTGGTCCACGTGTATGCCACTTTTCTAGAATATGTAAGATATTTTGGACCAAAATCATGGCCTTTGAAAAGTCAAGGGACACCTCACCTTTTTCATGAAGGAATTCTAGAGTTTTCTTTCTACATTTCTTTCTTTCTTTAAGAAGGTAAATTTTCCTTCCTCAAGAAGGCATTCTAGAAAAGTCTATCATCCAAGTTGATTCTGGGGCCAAGGAAGAGATCATTAGATACACCCTAACATGGCATTTAAGGACTTGAGTCCAAGCTTGGGCGTGACTCATATCTCTTGGGTGAGAAAAACAGTTTTAAATAATTTATGAAATTAGTGTCTTTACCTTATCAAACGAAGTCGAATACTTATGAAATTTTAATATAATTTAGAGAAGACCTTAAAAAAACATTTTTCATGAAGGAAGCTAAGTCAAATTTGTGCTGCAGAAAAAGCAACAAATCATTGAACACAACCCAAATATTCGTCCGTTAAGCAAATTCAACAGTTGCAGAAAGAGATTCATTTCAAAATTAAAATCTTCACAAAAATATTTAAAATTTTAATATGTTATAGATATGGATGTCATTTAAAACTTTCATGAAGGAAGCATGATTAAATTTGAAAGGGAAGATTTTATAAAAATTCGAGAAAGCAACTTGATTACCCTTTTCACTATATTGAGCATGTTCTATACGGTAATTGATTGGACCTTCATTCCAACCATTTCACCTCAAAAAATATGAAATTTAAGTATGTTTTAGATCAAGATGTTTAGAACAACTTTCATGAAGGAATTTTCTCCAAAGTCAAAGCACAAAAACCTTTATAAAATTGGAAAGTAGGAAAAGTTTAGTAGTTTCGAAAAGCTAGGAAATCAAAACTTATGAAACTCAAGGTGGTAAGTCTATGGAGGAGAGGTGGCACTCTACTTGGCTTGCAATATAACTTGCTATTGTTTCCTTAGGTCATAAGTCACCCTTCCTTCATTAATTACTTAGGAAAATAAGCCTCCACACTCATCATATTCATTTAATGCTTTTCACACTTGTTCACACTTATCTTTTAGGAATGTTTGACTAACCTATGACCCATCTAACTTAGCCTCCTAGTTGGGAACAAAATAAGGGTCGAAATCGAGGATGTTACACTAAGCATACCTTCTTCGGTGAAAGACAAGTTGGGGCACAGGAGCACTACACTAGATAAGAAATATGTCGAAGGGAGAATTGTATATAACAATAAATTTTTGTATGTCATAATGAAGAGTGTGAATGCTAGTATGAGCACCTAGAGGGGGTGAATAGCTGCAAAAACAAAACTTTGCGAAGTATAGAGTAAAACTTTACTTTTAACCCGAGTTTGTTTAACAGTAGACTTTAAAATAGAAACGAGACTCTAACAATTAAACAAAGTTATGAGTAAAGTAAAAGAGTTTAGGGAAGAGAATAAGAATACAAGATTTATAGTAGTTCGGCTTAATCCAAACCTACGTCTACTCTCCCATACTGATAGCCCACCGGCTGGATTTTACTATGAATCAAAAGAGTCGTTGCAATATCATGTCCTTGATTCCACAGTGTAGGAACTCTGTTACACTTCATCAAGGTCTCACAAATGTATAAACTCTCTTTTGAATATAAGTTTACGCTCAACAGTTGAATTGACAAGGAACAAGGAGTTTCAGACTTTGGAATTTATCTATCGCACACACACTTGAATAACTGGAACGTCCTCCTTATATACTCCTCCATGCCTTCATACCCGTTGGTATTTTCCAAATGAGTTCTTCCAATCTACCTGTTGGACATAATCAATTAGGAAGATCTCGAGTTATTTAAGGAATATGATAATAGTCCACCAATTCTGCTCGCCCATACAATCAGGATCTAGGTTTCCATAAGTAGAACCTTTCAAGTATATTTTGCCAATCAACGGATCTAAATTACTTGAATAAAAACGAATAATAGATTCCAAGATACTATATCCAACTGAGAGATCTTCTTCAGTCGATAGAATCAAATCCTTAAAGAAATACTCAGCTCTGGATAAGTCTTCTTTGACGGTCTAGAGTTTGTCAGTGAGGGTAGACTTAGAATCTTGAATTTGGTGGTTCGGCAGTCTTCAGACTTTTGACGAGATAGTCTGCAAGTCTTCAGACTAGACTGATGGAAACGTTTTGTCAGCTTCAAAATAATTACAGAAGTTTTCTCCAACAATCTCCCCCTTTTTGATGGTGACAAAACTTTCCTGCAGATTTGGATATTTTTTACCTGCAAAACAATGCTCAAGCAAACATGGATATCTCATAAAAGATAATTGACTTAGTAAAGATAGCCTTAAATCTGCATCCACAGGAAATAAGTTAGTCTTGTAAAGAAACAACTATCTTTGCCATGAAATACCAATAGTGCTTAAAATATTGCAGCAAACATTTAAATGATCAAACAATCCAAATCCAAATCCAATCACAACCAAACAACCAAATAAAAGTAAAGTCAATCAAAAATCAAGTCAAACAAGAGTTAAATCTCAAATTTGCAACATCTCCCCCTTTTTGTCAGCATAAAAAAGGTAGAGACGAAAAGTGAATAAAATTAGGATTGCTTGGGAATGCAAACAAGCTGGAAATCTCCCATCGACTGGACAATCCCTTCTAGCTTTTTCAAGTCCTCCTTCAATTGAGTCACTTCTTCACCCTTGGCATTAGCTTGAACTTGAAGAGCAAGGGCATGAATTTGATCATGCAAGGAAACTGAAGAGGCTTGACCTGCATTTTGCAAATTTTGAACTTTGCATCCCAGGGCATAAATTTGGCCTTGCATCTCCATAAGAACATCAAGCATTCTGCGAAAGTCTATTGTATTATCAGTTTGAGTACTGGCCTCTACATGATCAGTTTGAGGTGTATTGACAGATGATGGCATTTCTGTATGAGCACCCAAATTTGGTGATGAAACCTCATGACCTTCCTCAGGAAATTGAGAGGCATAGATGTCTTATGGATCTACAGGTGAACGGCTAACATCTTCACTAGTAAAAGTAATTGGAGAGGTACCTCTTTTCTTAGCAGCTCCACCTGTTTCATTGCCTTCAGGCGGTGAGAAGTACTCTTCATGCTCTGTTTTGTCTGGTTCACCTTTGCCTTCTTCTTCTTCTACAATCCTTGCTTCCTCCACTTCTTTTCTCATCGATTCTCACTCTCCGCTCCTTTGCTCTTCTTCTTCTCTGTCCTCATCCTTTCTTTCCTTTGTCTCTAGAACAAAACCTTGTAGGTTTCTCAATGCAAGAGCAAAAATGGTGATTTTGTCCTCATCTTCTTCATCCTCCAATATGAGTGATCTTCTTTTCCTGGATGGAGCAGTCATTGGCTCTTTC
Organism: Eucalyptus victrix; assembly: GCA_016097545.1. Classification (NCBI taxonomy): domain Eukaryota; kingdom Viridiplantae; phylum Streptophyta; class Magnoliopsida; order Myrtales; family Myrtaceae; genus Eucalyptus; species Eucalyptus victrix. The sequence goes on along the minus strand of CM027839.1, from coordinate 56,035,175 downwards.
CCTTTCCGTTTTGCAACCAAAGAGACTTGATGAGTCTTGACAGGTGTTTTCTCCTTAACTCGCTCCAACGCTTTATTCAACTCATTCAGTCGCATTTTGGAAACCATTTCCAATCCCACCACCATTTGTTCACAGGTACGAACACATAGAATCTTGGGAGGCTAAACATTGAAATGTCTGAATAGCTTTGTAACAAGTGTTGAGTAAGGAAGTTGGTCATTGTCTTTCACCATCGTTCTATACATGTGAAACATGATTGTGTGAGGTAGAGAGAACTTCTTGCCAGCATTGATAGCATACATCAGTTTTGCTTCTGAGTTGGAGACATCGATCTTCGAAGTCGATTTAGGTTTGAGGCAATTGATAACGATCTTGTGAAGCAAAATATTTGAGGCATTCATCCTCAAGTATGAAATTCTTCCTTCCGCCATTCCATCCCAAACAAGCTCTACCGTCGCACAATCAACAAACACATTAATTGATTGGAATGCCCCTCGTTCTACTCCAATCACATCCGCCAATGTGTCCATATCAACGATATAGTCCTGATCTCGAACACTAAAAGAAAATCTATTCACTTCCAAGAAACTTAGATTAGAATAGAAGTATGCATTGAGTTCTGGATGAGCCACCGTTGATTTAGAGCAAAATTGTTCAAGTTGAAGAAGAGTGAATTTCTCTCTTAGTTTCACATTCAGAGAATCAAGGAAATCAAAGTCCACACTTCTTGAGTTGATCACCCTTCTCTTTAAAAACTTAGAGTAAATACGCTTGTGTTCATTCGAGCGAAATAAATCTGTCCTTTTGCTTCGAATGTTCGCCCTAACACCTAGTCTAGGCTTAAAATGAGTGTACATTTTGACATCATCATTCCCAACAGGTTGACTAAGACCTCCAACACGTGGATTGCTTGGAATATTCACAAATGCTCGTTCTGCCGACCCCGCAGGAGCAACTCCCAAACATTCCATCATTTGCAAAAAGTGGGTTTCATTTCGATATCCTTTCTCTTTCAAGAATTCATCAATATAGTTCAAGGGAGTACCTCCCTTCTTCAAGGCAGAGTAAAGTTTAATGATAAAAGTGGGCTTTTGAGATCTTACTGGTTTTGCATCTTCAATGATTTCTTCCTCTGCTCGATGATCAATATCCTAAGGTCTAGTTTGAGGAGATGGACGCAGTTAAGAATGTTGTGGGCTCTGCTACTGTCTTGGGGATTCTTCTTCCTCGGTGAGGTCAAAATGTGTAGGAACCTCACGCATGTGTTGTGATCCTTCTATTCGCGATCCTTGAAGATTTTCTTTGGTACGCCATTCTCACAGTCTTTGAGAGATTCCAAACTCGATTCGCGAAAAAGGTGAAAGCTTTGAGGATTAAACTAGAGAGTAAAAGTGAGAAAGTGATGTTCTATGTTCTTTTAGGGTTTGTGAGGAAGACGATTAGTATATAAGGTAGTCGAAAAGAGATATACGGAACAACGTAAAAGGAAAAATAAAAAGTGCATTTTCAAAAATAATTGCCTTTTTGAAAAATAGATAATTGTCATTTCAAAAGATAACTCCTTTTTTCGAAAAGGAATGATTGTAATAATCACGGAAATTGGGGAAGATAATATCAATCAATTACATATTAATAGATGAACGTACCTTTTTGAGGTTTTATCCTTGAGATAAATTTCTAAAAACAAAAATAACTTACAGTCGTAAATCTTGATCTTCTGAGTCTGAGTATCTTTAGACTTTTATCCCTGAGTCTAAACTTCTTCAGATTTTAAGATATTGAGTTTGGAACGAATAAGCTTGAATTGACTTTTCTCCAGAGGCTTTGTAAAGATGTCCGCTAGTTGATTCTTTGAGTCAATGAATTGAATCAAGACTTCTCCATTTTGAACATGGTCTCTAATAAAATGATGTCGAATCTCTATATGCTTTGCTCTTGAATGAAGAATTGGATTCTTGGTAAGATTAATCGCATTGGTGTTGTCATATTTGATCTCAATGCATGAGTCTTCGATCCCAAAGTCTCTTAACTGTTGCTTTATCCACAAAATTTGTGAGCAACAACTTCCAAGAGCCACATATTCTGCTTTTGTTGTTGAAAGAGTTACAGTACTTTGCTTTCTTGAAAACCAAGATACTGTCCTGTTCCCAAGTAATTGACAAGTGTCCGAGGTGCTCTTCCTATCAACTCTACATCATGCTAAGTCTGCATCTGAATATCCAAGGAGACTAAAGTCTCATTCTTTAGGATACCAGAGACCTAAATTATAGGTTGATGTAACATATTTGATGATGCGTTTTGCAGCACTTAAATGTGATTCTTTGGGATTTGATTGAAATCTAGCACAAATACAAACACTAAACAAAATGTCAGGTCTAAAAGCAGTGAGAAAAAAAAAGTGAACTAATGATACTCCTATATAGCTTTTGGTCAACTTTCTTTCCTCCTTCATCTTTGTTCAGCTTTGAGGAACTTGACATTGGTATGTCGGTCTTTTTGCAATTCTCCAAGCCAAACTTTTTAACAAGTTGTTTAGCATATTTTTCTTAGTGAATGAAAATTCCTTCCTTCAATTGTTTTACTTGAAGTTCGAGAAAGAAAGATAGTTCACCCATCATGCTCATTTCAAATTCATCTTGCATAGTCTTAGAGAATTTATTGCATAGATTTTCGTTAGGTGATCCAAAAATAATATCATCAATATAAATTTGAACAAGTAAAAAGTTTTTACTTTCTCTTTTGATAAATAATGTAGTGTCTACTTTACCTTTAACAAAGCCATTTTGAACTAAAAACTTACTTAACCTATCGTACCAGGCTCGAGGTGCTTGCTTTAAATCGTATAGCGCCTTTTTCAATCTGAATACAAAGTCTGGTTTTCTTGGGTCTTCAAAACCGGGAAGTTGTTCCACATAGACTTCTTCTTGGATAAAGCCATTTAGGAAAGCGCTTTTAACGTCTATTTGGAATAATCTGAAATTCTTATAACAAGCAAAAGTAAGTAATAATCTAATTGCTCTTAATCTTGCTACTGGTGCGTAAGTCTCATCATAGTCTTGCTTGTTCCTTATGACTTTTCATTTCTCGTTCATCTTGTTCCTAAAAACCCATTTAGCTCCACTAATAGATTTACCTTTTGGTTTAAGAGTCAATTTCCAAACATCATTGATACCAAATTGCATGAGTTCTTCTTGCATAGCTTCAATCCAGTTTTCATCAGTTAAAGCTTCTTCTATGCTCTTGGGTTCTATTTCAGAAATAAGAGCCACAATACTATATTCTTCATGCCTTTTGGATCTTGTACGAATTCCTTCATTAATGTCACCAATAATGAGTTATTTGGGATGACCAGACTTGTGCTTATAGTTGTTGGTTGGTTTGTCAGACTGTTGATCTTTTTCTTCATTTGGTTCTTCAATGATTATTCGTTGATGATCCTCTAAAGTCTAAGCTACTTCTTGAGGTTTAGACCTTGCAGAGTCTGGAGTAGGTTCATATTCTTCTGGTTAGGTCTGAATTGATTGATTTTGTATAAAGTCTTGAAATTTGACATTCATTAATTACTCCACAAATTGAGTCTTTTTGTTGTATACTCTGTAAGCTTTGTTGGTGGTTGAATATCCAAGGAAGATACCTTCGTCTGATCTTTCTTCAAACTTATCAACTTGATCATTTGCATTTTTCAATATAAAAAATTTACATCCAAACACATGAAAATAGGAAACAATTGGCTTCTTTCATTTAAACAACTCATAGGGTGTTTTCTCCAGAATAGTCCTTAAGAAGACTCTAATAATGTAACACGCTGTAGAAACTGCTTCAGCTAAAAAACGAGAGGAAATGTTACTTTCAATTAATAATGTTCTAGCCATTTCTTGCAACGATCTATTCTCCCTTTCCACAACTCCATTCTGTTCTAGAGTGTATGGTGAGGAGGACACATGCTAAAAACCAGATTCATCACAAAATAAGAAAATGTTGAGGAGGACACAGTCTTGATTTTCAAACTCACCTCCATGATCTGTCCGTATACTTGAAATAACACACCCTTTCTCATTTTGAACTTTCTTAGCAAATTTTATAAAATAAGAAAATCTTTCAAACTTATTTGCTAGGAAATATATCCAAGTGAATCGTGAATAATCATCCACTATTACTAGGCAATATTTCTTATATCCAATATTTTGGATTTCAGTTGGTCCAAAGAGATCCATATGCAAAAGCTACACCACACGATTAGTCGAAACTTGATTTATTGGTTTGAAAGAGTTTCTAACTTGTTTTCCTAGTACAAACGGTGTGCATAGATCAGATTTTTGATATGTCAAGTTGGGTAATCCACAAACAAGCTTCTTTATAGAGATATTGGCTATTCGCTTCATGCTGATATGGCCAAGTTTTCTATGCTAGATATTAGCTTCCTCTTGAATTGAAATTAGACATTAAGATTTTTCTGGTTTGATATCCAAGAGATATATATTCCCATGTCTTCGCCCCATGAATGTTTGAGAAGAGTTTTTGCTGGTTCCTGAACATATTCCTTCTTGAAAGTTGATTTTGTAACCTGTGTCGCACAGTTGGTTGATACTTAGCAAGTTGTAGTTAAGTCCTTCCACTAAGAAAACGTTGTTGATTGTGAGACTTCCAATCTTTATAGTTCCGCATCCCACAATTTTGCCTTTGTTATTTCCTCCAAAAGAAACTTTTCCACCATCAACTTGCATAAGCTTTATAAAACAACTTGAATCTCTTGTCATATGTCTTGAGCATTCACTATCCAAGTATTATTTAATATTTTTCTTAATAGTGACCTGCATTTAAAAAAGAAACTCAAGCTTTCTTTGGTACCCATATTTTCTTGGGTCCAGTGGAGTTAGTGCAATATACAGTTTTTGCCCAAGCCTTTTTAATGGGTCTCCAAACCATATGACATTTTTTCTCAAAATGTTCTGAGCTGTTGCATTTAGAACATTTAAGAGTATTGCGGCCTATAGGTTTTACAAAGATTTTTGAAGATGATTTCTATAAAAATCTTTTGTAGGTCTTTGTTTAATTCCTTCCTTTACTTTTGGAAAATCAATTAGAGGAACGGTTTCAGCAGTCATTCCCAAGCCTGATTTGTTAAAGTAAAGTCTTTGTACTGAAAGAATCTTTTCTAGTTTCTCAGAACATATTGAAAACTTTTTTGAAATACTTGAAATATCATTTTTCAAAAGAGCATTTTCATTTGAAAGTGAATTTGCATTTTCTTTCAAAGTAACAATACTTTTATCCAAATTTTCAACTTTTTCTTTCCAAACAATCTCATGTTACTTTATTGCAGAATTTTCTATTTTCAACTCGGAAATCCTCTTGAGAGAGGTTTTGAGATTAAGACATAATTCATCAATATATTTAGAGGCTTTAGTAGGAATTTTAAAATTACTTATCTCAATTTCACTGTTTGAGTCTGAGTCTGACTCAGAGTTTGGATCTGATTCCAATTGTGTCATTAGACATTTATCAATATAATCATCATTACTCTCTTCACACTCGGTATCACTTCAAGTTTATGCTTTGAGAGCTCTTATGTATTTCTTAACTTTTCCTTTCTTTTTCTTCAATAAGAGACAGTTGGGTCTGATGTGTCCATTTTTCTTGCATTCAAAACAAATCGCATCTTTATTGGATTCATCATCCTCAGCTGATTTATTTTGAAACTTTTGAGAACTCTGTTTCTTCCAATTGAATCTTCTTCCCTTTTTATTCAGTTTTCCGAACATTCTTATCATGAGAGCAAGCTCTTCATCGTTCATATCATCTTCAGAATCTGTAACATCATAATCATCATTAGATTTTAATGCAATGGATTTTTTTACCTTTTGGATCTTCATCTTCATTGATTTGCTCCACTTTGTAATACTGAAGAGTGCCAACCAATTCGTCAACAGAGAGTGGCATAATTCTTTGTGTCTCTCTTATTGAGGTCTTTACGTGATTCAAATCTTTGGAAAGTCCACTCAGTAACTTGTTAACCTTCATGGGTCCAGAGATTGGTTGACCTTGATACTCAAGACCATTTACGATTTTTGTAAAACGACTAAACATGTCAGTGATAAATTCTTCTAGTTTCATCTTGAATGCTTAATATTGACCGAGCAGAATATTGATTCTGGTTTCTTTCACTCGATCGGTTCCTTCATAGGTGATGTGTAATCTATCACAGACTTCTTTAGCTGTTTCACAAGAAGATATTCTGTTATATTCAATAGGAGATAATGCACAATATAAATAATAAATTGCTTTTGCATCAAGAGCTTGTCTCTTAGTTATCTTTTCTTGAGTCATCTTGCTGGACTCAACAGCTTCTTTTCCCCTTTCTAAGACTGTTGTAGTTTTAAGAATAATTCATTTGTCTACCACATCCCATTCAAGAGGGTCTTTCAATCTTAGGAATGCCTTCATTTTGTTTTTTCATATATTATATTTCTTCCCATCAAAGTAAGGTGGTCTAGTATTGCTCTGTCCTTCAACCAAACTTGGAGCCAACATACTAGCTATGGATCATTAATTCTGAAGTAAAAACACTTTAATTTAAATGAATACACAGGCTCTGATACCAATTGTGAATGCTAGTATGAGCACTTAAAGGGGGTGAATAGGTGCGAAAACAAACTTTTGCGAAGTATAGAGTAAAACTTTACTTTTAACCTAAATCTGTTTAACAGTAGACTTTAAAATAGAAACGAGCCTTTAACAATTAAACAAAGTTACGAGTAAAGTAAAAGAGCTTAGGGAAGATAATAAGAACACAAGATTCATAGTGGTTCGGCTTAATCCAAGCCTATGTCCACTCTCCCGCATTGACAGCCCATCGGCTGGATTTCACTATAAATCAAAAGAGTCGTTACAGTATTAAGTCATTGATTCCACAGTGTAAGGACTCTGCTACACTTCCTCAAGGTCTCACAAATGTATAAATTCTCTTTTGAATACAAGTTTATGCTCAACAATTGAATTGACAATGAACAAGGAGCTTCAGACTTTGAAATTTATCTATCATGCACACACTCGAATAACTGGAACGTCTTCCTTATATATTCTTCCATGCCTTTATACCCGTTGGCACTTTTCAAAGGAGTTCTTCCAATCTACCAATTAGACAGAATCAATTAGGAAGATCTTGAGTTATTTAAGGAATATGACAATAGCCCACCAATCCTGCTCGTCCATACAATCAGGATATGGGTTTCCATAAGTAGAACATTCCAAGTATATTTCGCCTATCAACAGATCTAAATTACCAGAATAAAAACGAATAATAGATTCCAAGATGTTATATTCAGCTGAGAGATCTTCTTCAGTCGATTGAATCAAATCCTTAAAGAAATACTCAGCTCTGGATAAGTCTTCTTCGATGGTCTAAAAACTGTCAATGAGGGAAGACTTAGAATCTTGAGTCTAACTGTCCGACAGTCTTCAAACTTTTGACAAAATAATCTGCAAGTCTTCAGACTAGACTGATGGAAACATTTTGTTAGCTTCAAAATAAATATGGAAGTTTTCTCAAACAAAGAGTACCTAGGCAATCGACTTTATTAGATGACAAGATAAATAATGTTAATTATAATCAATTAGAGGCATGCGTAATAAAGAGAGGCATATGCATAATTCAAAGAGACATCGTAAACAAATGAAATTTCTTAATTATCTCTAACAACACTTACCTTTTAGGATTCCCCTTCTTTTTCCTTTTTTTTTTGGGAGGGGTCACACCTACTACTCTGTTTTGGAGGAATATAGCGATCATCTCTTTTTGTATTTTTTTTTATTTCTGCATAATTGATTTTTTTTTTTGTATATTGGAAAAAGCTAAGATTAATTTAGTTTAAGGGCAGACCTTGGTCCCACTCACAATGATATTATTTACTTCAGGATGCAGTTGCATTGCCAATGCTCTCACATTTTTGTTCTTATGGTTTTTGCCTAGAAAAGGCATCATTGTAAGTTAAGATTGGTACCACATCTTATAAGGCACATTACTTCACCATTCTTTGGCGATATGGGATTCGGTTCATTTCTATAACATCCCGATTTTCAACCCTGCTTTCAACTAAATGAAATGGGCTTTTCATTGACGCGCCTATGGCCTTTTTCTTTGAGTTGGCCACTCACGAGATAACTAACCTATCTGGTGAAGCCATTAAGGAATTTAAATGCGATTGATTTAAGAATTCGACCAGAAATCGACTACTTGACTGTGCTAATCTACAATGGTCAATATGGCACCGTAAACATCGATTAGAGACCAGAGATAGGTCGATTCAATAGAGGCATATGATTAGAGTGTGAGTGATTCCACCTGATTGCAAAATTCTTGTCGAACGGCACTAAACCGATTTTTCTATCATTTTTGTACCATGTGCTCGTATTTGAAATCTCGAAATTTTCACGACAACTGAGAGTCATCTATGAGTCGAAGATGCATAATGTGGCTTAAAAATAATTGACCACGAGTCAAATGCACTCAAAATTCATAAAAGCTACCTGGTAGATTAGGTCACGCTAAAATCGTATCCAGTTAAAATTAACCACGAAATTGAACCCCATTTAAGAAATTGAAAGTTCTGTTATGTCACAATTTATTTTAGAAATGTCAACTCGTCCTTTGAAGAATTTTGGGTAAATCTGGGATTTTTAGTGAAAAATCAAAGTTTGGTGAAATTGGATCGGTAAATTCGGAGGCTTGTTTTTGGTGCGCCTTTGATATCCAAGTTGGATTAGTTGGTGAGGAAATGGTGGAATTGAGTGTGGGTTTCTTTCTTGGCATTTTGGCTATTTAAATTGAAGCTAATTGGATTGATTTAGAGTGGAATTGAGTTGAGTTGGAGGGGAATTGCACAAAATTCGTATGCCATGGGGGCAGTAACATTTTGGACCACTTTGGTGGCTTGTTGGGGAAGTCTTGGAGGGGATAAGGTAGTTGGTCTCAGCTGAGGACTTTAGGGGCCAAGAAATTAGTGTTTTAGATCTTTTATGAAGACTTTTATGGCCCTCTTGTTCCCCTCAAGCCAGTAGACCATCTCCTTCTTCTTGCTTGCTGTTCTATCTCCATTGTTGCTGGAAAAACATAAGCAAAGAACTAGTAGAGAACTAGAGAGACCAAGCCAGCCTTTGCCATCGACCGCAAGCCACCCCCATCGGCGGTCCAGTGCTTGCCCGAGCTGCTTGAGCTTTGCTTGTCGTCTCACGCTAGCCACCATCCCTGGCCACCTATTGTTCGCCTTTGCCATTCAGACCATTGACTAGGTCACCATCGTCGTTGCCATCCCGGAGCCGCCCGAGTCGCCAACCACCTTCGCTTGGTCCCGTCAACACCACCTAGCCGCCTAGCTTGGCTCACCGAGCTTGTGGTCCAGCTCTTCCAACCTTTGACAAAAGCTGAAGTCCCAGCTTAGACCTAAGACTTGTGGGCTATTTTCCAGGCCTTTTCGAACCTCGTTGGGTCTCATCGTAGGTTCGTGTTCCACTCGCCTCCACGTCGCTGTCACCGTGAACCCACCGACTCGCTAATCCGATGAGTTTACTTGCTAAACCTTGCTTAGGGGGTTAATTATGCTTAGGGATTAGATTAGCTTAAGATTGGTTTAGGTGGTTAGTTTAGATTAATTAGTGGTTTAGTTAATTAATTAGGCCAATTATGTGGTAAGATTAGTGTCTAAATATTAATTAGGTATTTATTAAATTAATTTTCATTTATTTAATTATTTAATATTTTCCGGAAATTATACCGAAATGGTCGGTCGTTAGAATTTCGTGCTGATTGTTGTGTTGTAATCAGTTTATGCAATTGAGTCCTAATTTGTGTAATTGAGTGGTGATTGTTAATTTTGAGTTATTATTTCAAAATTATAAAATTTTGGTATTTAATAAGAAAATACCGAGTGTCGGGTTTTGACACCAAAAATATTTTTAAGTACTATATCAAATAGTGGGATTTTAAAAGGAGAGATATCAATTTTTAAGGTTCGATTTGACTGTGTACCCACACACGATTATTTTACCGAATATTTTTAATACGAAGAAAATAAGCCAAACACATTATTTTAATTGAGGTATTTGAGTGCAAAGTACAATGTCCTTGGCCAGGATTGAATGATCGTCTAATAATTATGAGAACCCGTTCCCAATGTGCGTCGGGTGGACAATGCTCCTACATGGAATTCCCCTAACAACAGATGCCAGATCGCTGTAGAGGCCGGACCAAATTCGACCCTATTTCTATAAAATGAAATGTGCATTTCGTCGACGTGCCTATGGTCCTTTTTCTCTGAGCTAATCACTCACGAGTTAACTAACCTATTGGGTGAAGCCATTAAGGGATATATCCATGGTAAAATCCCTAAAAGCTACCTAATTGGTTGGATTGGACTAAAATCACGTTCGGTCGATTTTAATCATGAAATTTAATTCGGTTTTGGGAATCGAATATTCGGACGTGTCACAATTCATTTTTAGGACCATCTCATCGTCTATCAATTTATTGCCGAGTCCGAAATTTCAAGAAAGAAATTATCGGAGGAAGATTTGAAGACCAAAAGAAAATAGAAAGTGAAAGGGAAAGAGAAAAAGAAAAGAAATAAGAGAAGTAGTATTATTTGAATTCTTTTTCTCTCTCTCACTTTTCTCTCTTTTTTCTCTCTCTTTCTTTTTCTCTCTATCTTCTCTCTCCTCCCCCTTTTCCCCTCCCCCTTCGTGCGTAGCCTTCCCCACCGCCCATTCTCTTTCTCTCTTTTTTTTCCCTTTGACTAGTCCAAGCTTATCTTCTCTCTCTTCTCTCTCCTCTCTCTTCTTTCTTCCCCCTCACGACAGAACCAGCTTTTCTTCTCCTTCTTTTCTTCGCGTGCAAACCAGGAGCTCGGAGATCGCAGCTCGCCGAGAACCGCTCGCCGCTTGTTCCGCCGCCGCACCGCCGCACCGCCGCCCGCGCGACGCCACGCGTTCCGTCGGTCGTCCCTCGCGTCGCCGCCGTCGGATTGATCCGATTTGCGCGCGATTTGATGAGTAATCTCACTAATCTTGGATTAGTTGGCTAATTATGCTTAAGGTTGGTTTAGTTTTAATTAATTATGTTTAGGTTGCTAGATTAGAATTAATTAGCAATTATTAGTCAATTGTGATGTGATTTAGATAAATTGATTGTGTAATTAGCAAGTAGACGTGGTCTACTAATTATTGGAAGTGCCTCGGGATTTTTCCCGACCCTTAGTGGGCTCCAATTAGGCTTTTCGGGCCTAAGTGGATTTTTTTGTATTTAAATATTAATTTTCGGAATTAAATTAAATAATTATTTATTTTTCCGAAAATTCAAGGGAGACGGTTCGGAACCGGAATATTATGCGGATGACTGTGGTGAAGTCCATTTATTTAATCGGGCTTTAATTTGAGCTAAATGGAATTTTTAATATTAATTATTTAATATTCGAAATTAAATTAAATAATTATTTATTTTCCAAAAATTCAACTGAGATGGTCTGGAACCGGAAAATTATGCTGATGACCGTGGTGAAGTCCGTTTATGTAATCGGGCTTTAGTTTGAGCTAAATTGAATTTTTAATAATAATTATTTAATTTTCGAAATTAATAAATAAATTAATTATTTTTCGGAAATTAAGATTTTGATGGCCGACGACTGAAATCTCATGCTGATCATCGTGGCGCAGTCCGTTTATTTATTTGAGCTCCACGTTGTATGGAATGAATTAAATTGTGATATTTTAGGGATTTACCCTAAATTGATTGGAATTGATTGTGATTGAATGGTTGATTGGTAAATGGCCAAGTATGTTATTCATTATTTTAATGCTTTGTTGAGTTGATTTAATTATTTGATTGAGAAATCGTTGGACATTTGTTATTAGTGTTGAAAGTAGACTGGTGACCACTTGAAAGAGGACACGTGGCCCGGTGAATTGGAATGTCACCTGGAGAATGCACGTGAGTGCAGTGGTTGAATATGTCACCTTGGCGAAAAGGTCGCCTGAGAGAATGCACGTGGCTCGGTGACAGAGGCTGGCATCTAAAAGGGCACGTGGTCTCGGCAACTTGATGCATCGCTTTGGTGAAATGCACCTGAGAGAATGCACGTGGGCCGGGCATCTAAAAGGGCACGTGGTCTCGGCGACTTGATGCATCGCTTTGGTGAAATGCACCTGAGAAAATGCACGTGGGCCCAGGCATCTAAAAGGGCACGTGGTCTCGGCACTTGATGCATCGCTTTGGTGAAATGCACCTGAGAGAATGCACGTGGGCCCGGGCATCTAAAAGGGCACGTGGTCTCGGTGACTTGATGCATCACCTTGGCGAAAAGGTCGCCTGAGAGAATGCACGTGGGCCCAAGGTTCGAGGCACGTGAACTCGGAGACTTGGAAGGTCATCCTGGAGAATGCACGTGGCCTAGCTTTTAAATATCCCACAGTGGGGATTGATTCATATGACATGTAATCGACTGGTTCGATTTGTTTGAAGTGAATGGATGTTTATTGTGAATTGTACTGACTTGCAGGTGGGATCAGAGGCCAAGGTAAGTCCTCTGCCCTGTGCATGTTTAGGCAGCCTTTAGTATAATAGTTTACTAATCGGGCTTAGTGGGGTAGAACTCGCTGAGACGTAGTCTCATCCCAGTTTGGGGAAAACCATTTCAGGACCCCGCTGAAGAGCTGAGGAGGAGGAATCCGAGAAGGAGAACTCGGAGGTGAGATTTGAAGAAGAGGATTTTTGGAAGAAGAAGACAATTTTGAGAGGGGCCTTGTGTATGACCTAGTTTGTCTAAGTTTCTGTCTTCTTTTGAGATCTCCTTTTTGATGTGAATAGTTTTGAAAGGGTTTGTGGTTTGTATAAAAGTTTGGTTATAAATTTCAATATGAAAAATATGGCCCTGCTTTTCTATCCCATCGTTTTATTGTCTGGGGATTTTAATTGCTTCCGCATGTGCTTAAAAATGAAAGGGTCGGCGATACATTGTCTTGGGATATCGCATATAAAATCGACCAAGAGTGAAGGATGTGCACGTGCCCGAGGATCGGGGCGTGACAAAAGCTCTTTCGAGAATGCTGTCTAGAGGTAGATGTTGTCGTGCTCAAGGGATGAGGCGATGCTTGGCTACGCCTCTATGCAGGTAGTAATCAATTGGAATGCGTGAATGATTGAGATAAACGCACCTAATTATATGGCAAAATTGTGTGGCACGGAATATGACATGTCATAACGATTTGGCCTCATAATAAGGACCCTTGTGATTGATTGAGATATGAGTGAGATGTTTTAATTGATTTGTGCATTTATTATATGCATTCGTAATATGAATTGCACTGACGTGTAGGAAGGAAATGAGGCAAGATGAGCCTTCTATGATGTGTGGTTGATTGCTTCTAGGCTTATTTCCTTCCTAATCGGGGTTTAGGGCGTGAACTCGCTGAGACATTGTCTCACCCTGTTGTGGGTTTATGTTTACAGGTCCTTAGATGGAGGTGAGGCCAATTCGTTTTAGATAGTCGAGGGGGTATACCGAGGAGAGTACTGACGTCCTTGTCCTCGAGAGAAGCCGGCTCCATGAGCTCATCGTGACCACTATCTTGGTCAATGAGGGCCTACCACAATTGGTACATCATCGATTTAGGGCGTGGATCCGTCATGGGCCTAATGGAGTCCGAGAAGGTCCCTTGCAGGGTTTTGACATCCTCGCCGTTGTGGTCAATGCCGCTGCAAGCGAGGGGGGTAGCTGACCCACTTGACAGTGTCGTGGTAGACTCGGATCCCAAGTAGATAGGGTTCGGGGTAGAGTCAGCTAGGGACTTCTTTTTGAGGTCGTGATTTTTGTATATAACTCTATAGGCTGACCTTGGTTGTTTATAAAAAGTGTGTTTGGTTTGATTTGTTGTCCTACTTTTTTATCCCATATTTGTGTTGTCTGGGGATTGTTTTATCATACTCTTCCGCATGTGCATAATCGATTGGGTTGGCGACACATCTTGGGATATCGCAATTTTATCGACCACCAATTGATGTGCGCTCGCTCAAGGTTTGAGGTGTGACAATTTATGCCCCCCTTTACCATCCTCAAGGTGGAACTGCACTCCCATCCCTTACAAGACGGGTTGTTAAAGGTCCATCAGCTTTCGCCTTGTTTGTCCTCAAACCACACATATCTAGTTGGGGCATTGGCTCTAATACCATTTGTAAGGGTTGACCACTGGCCTCACTCACAATGATATTGTCCGCTTTTGGCCGAAGCTGCACTACCATCGCTCTCATGATTTTGTTCTTTTGGGTTTCGCCCAAAGAAGACCTCATTGCGAGTTAAGACTTATGTCACACTTTATAGGTCACATCACCTCACCACCCCCAAATGATGTGGGTTTCCATTCATTTCTACCTTTTTCATCATCCTCAGGATGGAGCTGCACTCCCATCTCTCACAAGACCGGATCATTACATTTAGAGGTGGAATGTAGACAACTCATAATGAAAGCCTTAGTTACAATAAATAAATTTAGCAATTATTCTATTGGTTTCGTAAATAAAATTGACGCCTCTTGCCATCTTTTTCCACCCACTTCGACTTCGACAGGTGCACAATCCCGGACTTTGAACTTTAGACAGCCGGATTGACCTGCTCGTGGGCGACTGGTAAGGTCAAACAAGAAAATGTCAGATGATTTGGATAGCACCAATTTACCGACTTCGAATCTATACCAATTCAATTTTTCTAAAAATTTCTCTATTCTCTAGCAAGCATCATTTCACATGTTTTTTGGTTGTCCCCCCGTTGAATCTGATTAATATTTGCACCTTAACTCTTTCCTTTTTCATCTATTCGTGGTACAGAACAAGCAAGTTTTCCAACAAGTTCTTAAGGAAAATTCCATAAACGGGACGGCAGAGAGAATTTCCATTTCGCGATTAACAAATGTCATGCACTGACAGAGCTAGATGATTATATACTTCACTCCTTATTTTCAGCAAATGACATTGCCTTCTGTCTTTTTTGACCTTGCTGATTAGATCGCAACTCAAAACATGGAGATGAAAGCAAGATCAAGCAAAATTTAACTTCCATGAGAAGACCAAACAAAGATTATTTGCGCATACTTGCACTTGCTTTCCATCCAATGAAAGAGTAAAAAGAGCAATACCCACGATTTCACACAACGTGGGGAATGGGAAACTTCAGTCCGATTGTTGCCCACGCGGAAACTCATCCGCTTATTTTATCAATTTATGCTGTTGAATTGGAGTTCGTAACAACCCAAGTTGGTAAGTGTATCCAAATATCCAGTTCAATAACCTTCGAAAAAGTCCTATCTTTGCTTTTCTTCCGGAAGAGACACTCTTTTATTTGTCAATATATAGAGTTACGTGCATATAGGGAACGAGAAGGATACACCAGGTGCATTCTCAAGAGCAAGTACTTTGTCAAAGAAGGCAGACATTCTTTTCACATTCTAATGAAGACAATCCCATGTACTAGAGTTTCCATCTACAACGTAGCAGCTAATACCTTGACTATTACGTGGTGTTAACTTTGTGGGCTTGAAATCTCGTGGATCTTCACCGACCCAAGAGTGTGGTAATGGTTAACTCGCTTGGTTCGCCATCTATTTGATCATTGAACCTCTCCGAGTAAAACCCCGGTTGCTTGGGCCGCGGCAGTGAGGCACTTTCGCTGTCCAACATTCGTAGCACAGATGACATGGTCGGCCTTTGTTCTGGACTTTGCTGAACGCACAAGAGGCCTATCTGGATGCACCTGATAGCTTCCGATCTTGGAAATGAATCCTCCATTTGTTTGTCTATGAGTTCGGGGGCCTCCCATTGAAGCCATAATTTCCAGGCCTGAAAGTTACAGAGTCTTAGGCAATTTTATTTGAGTAACGTCAGAACTCGAAGTAGAAACTTGGAGTAGAAGCTTACATGTGCAAGAAGGATAAAATTGTGATCATGGTGATAGAATTCTCTGTTCCTCCTGCCGCTAATTATTTCCAAGACTAGGACTCCAAAACTAAAAACATCTGATTTAGTCGAGAAAATTCTATCTATTGCATACTCTGGAGACATGTATCCGCTGCATTACATTTCAAGGCAGAAATGCATAGTCAATTAAAAAAATACCAACTAAATAATGCATCTGAATATGGGAAATAATCAGTATTCTGATAACTTTGAAAGGCACTTACTAAGTGCCAACCACACGTTTCGTCTTTTCTGGTAGTTGATCTCCTCCAAAAGCCCTAGCCATTCCAAAATCTGATATCGCTGGGTTCATCTCACTATCCAGCAACACATTACTAGCTTTTAGATCCCAATGAATTATTTTCAATCTTGAGTCACAAAGCAAATACAAAAGTCCCCTTGCAACACCTACAATGATGTTGAACTGTTGTCTTTACGCGAGAGAATTACCTGCTCTATTAGCTACAAGTGTTTTTGGCGGACCAAAATCAGCCATAGAAATTCATAGTCAAAACCACAAAATAACTTAAAATACAATCAATCCTATCTGAGAAGAAAAGTTCGAAGTAATCAACCACATTTTGATAATAAGTAGAGGTGCTAGGAACAGACCAAATATTAAGGAGTCAAGGCTTCCATTTGGCATATATTCATAAACTAACATCCTTTCCTCTCCAGTAATACAGCATCCCAACAGCTTGACAAGATTTCGGTGTTGAAGTCTCGCAATCAACAAGACTTCATTCTTGAACTCATCACAACCCTGTCTCGAGTTCCGCGACAGCCTCTTGACAGCTATTTGAACTCCATCGGACATTAGACCCTACAATATTTATGTTCAACATTAAAGACAACCATTCAAAATGATGAAGCTAAATCACATACCCATATCTAATTCGATAAGTACATATCCAAATCTTATTTTCTTCATATGGGGGCCATCATAGTATTTTTTAATTGCTCTGAAATGAAAGACAGAAAGATTAATGAAACCCTTAAGCTCGTATGAGAGTTGACGAGCATAAATACTCGATACCCTTTGTGAGGAAGCACCCTTCTCCCTTTCTTGTTATAGGAAAGGTGAATTCTTATTCCGAAAAGGTCCTTACCTTATACACAGGACCAAAACCGCCCTCTCCGATTTTATTAAGAGACGAGAAGCTACTAGTCGCTTTCGTAATGTCTTCCAAGTCTAGTTTCGGCAGCTCTAAGTTGTCTTCACTTCCAGACTGCACCTCCGATGTTTTCCCTGCCAAAAATAGTTGAAGACTCGTGAAAGGAAGAGACTTTTGCAGTATATCAGCTCGAAATTGTTGGATCCCCTTTGCTCTTTTAGAAAAGATCTTCGTGAAGTTTGAATAGCAATGAACTTAAGTTGATCCATTGGCTAGTTTAAGTGCTCATTTATATAAACCTCCCATTTATTGCTTCAACAATGCCGATGAAGCCCTGATTCTAGCATTCTTTGAAAGTTGAGCTGGAAAGATGCCTAATAGATTATACAATGTTTGAAATTGCTCTGAGGAAACTGAAACGATTGCACTAGAGATTATTAACCAAGGTCAATATTTGCTGAGGAAGAAAGACACTTTACCTAGACATTTTTTGGTTCTTCTCCTCCGGAAACAGAGTAGCAAAAGAATTGCTAGAGAAACCACCGGCCGTTCCGCTGGGTAGGCTTCAGGCCTTTGAGGGAGAGGTCGGGAGTTCGAAGCCCCTGCGACGCAAGTTGCAGGGAGGCTACTGGGCCATTAGGTGATTGACGCGTGACGCCGGGATGGTGGTCTCCCCGCTAGTGACACCTGGGGGTTTACGTGGCGGCTGTCGGCCAAGGCAGTTCCTCCGGTATCAAAAATAAATAAATAAATAAAAAATAAAAGAATTGCTAGAGACAATGATGTGGCCACTGCTGCCACCACCAACCACAATTTCCACTTATGATTGCCTACGACCCACAATGGAAGAAAATTTTTAGGAACAACTTGGTAGAAAAGATGGAGACAAAAATCTAACTTCACTGAATTTCGAAGATATACCTAGGTCAGACGCCATGACCCCGATGAAAACATTCTGATTGGGGCTTGATTGGATGAGCTTTCTGATGTCGAGAAGATCTCCATACCAAAGCAGACACCCGCTACCCTTCCCGACAATGTCCGCATTAGTATATGCAGTGCAAGTACAACTTTTCAGGCACTTAGTTCTACATTCGTCCAGGCTCATACTTCTGTTCACATAGTAACTCAACATATCTGGAACCTTCACACCCTTCAGCTTCTCGAACCCTTCTCCTTTAGGACAAATCAAGGGCTTCTTCTTAACACACCCACTAGACCAAACGTACATCGCCCATTCCTGAGGCAATTTCGGCGTGTACCCAGTCAGGCAGCTGCATATCGGGGCATCACCAATCGTGCACACAGCGTTAGGCCCACATTTTGCATACTCGTCGCAGGAATCGTTTGGCAACTCATGTACGACTGCCCACTGTGTATTATTGTCCCAGACCCAGCGTTGAAGCGTGCCGGAGTGGTTGAGCACGGCCCTTGTGATGGTGGAATCTTTGTTGAGTTGATAGGTACACTACACTTCTTCGGCAGTTGTCACAAACTCGGGTTTGATGATTGCATTTGGGTTCACGGGCAATCCACTGAACTGGATCCCATCCCATGGCCCACTTCGTTCAATTACCGAAGTGTTTCTGCGGAGGAACTTCTGGGACAGTCCCTGGAGTTCGACTTTGTATGTGATGTCTCCGGTTGAAGGATCGTCCGAATCCCTCCAAGAAGTGAGGTACCGATTCAAACCGATCCTCCGATCCCATCCTAGCTTCATCCCCGCAAGTAACGTATCAAAAGGATGGTCAAAAATCTGCCACAGGAAATTCCCCGAACCGTTGTTGCTTTCATCTGTGAGGACCAGATTCCCGGAGTCCAGGAGCCGCGCAGCCACGTTATCGGAGGCCAGATTTATCGTGTTCGTGGACCAAATTGCTCTTCCTGTTCCATCAACGATGACTAGATTCCCTCCCGTCTCAATCTGCAGGACTCCTGACGAACCGTTGATTGGATCGTCCCTATTTGCGACCCAGACAATGGTCCTCACCGGGATGTTGTAGAACCAGATCCCAACATACTGGTTAGACGAATTTCCAGTGCTGAAGAATCCAAGCTCGAACTTTGCTCCTGCCGAAACTAGAGTCTCGTTATCTCTGACTGGCTGAGACAGAGTTATTATGTCAGCTGATCTGCTGAGCTCTGCTGCTGTTGAAAGCAAAGTGATGAAGATGAAGAAGTGAAGAGGAGAGTGAAGAATCTCCATTGAAGAAACAGAACCCGGATAGCGAATTATATGTAATAGTGAGGGTCAGGCTTGGAGTTTTGTCGGATTTTTGTTTTTTCAAACGTGGTTGGCGGCTACGGAGGAGGGTATTTTATCTAGAAAGATGGTTGTAAGAAACAGAAGTAATTATAAATTTTATGGCAGTATTCGTTATTCAGACAAGCTTGATGGTGGCGGAAAGAATTATCTTATTGGTTTGATCAAAGTCGAATGTGCATATACGCCACGTACTTGGTGGAAGACCAGGTGAAAAATTTGTTGGATAAATCCCAGTGACAAGAGTACAGATGTTGATTAGGTTTGTCATTGGCTTAGTCGGTAAAGAATGGAACAATCTGTGTGGTTTAGGAACATCAAAGTCTCGTATTTGGATTACTCAGACTGGTTATGATTCGTAGTTGATCTGATTCATGAGGTTAGTCGAATAGTTCATAGAACTCCTTCATTCTATCGACTCATCCATAATAAATCCATTCGTGTTGTTGATAGTGTCTGGATAATTCGTATCCTCCATTCTGAACTTAAAAAAGAAAAAAAATAAGTTTCAACTGTCAGATTATTTAATATTTACTTACAACATTTTAAGAAAAATTGCTGATTTTGAGATCGTCAACGTTACTGTTGTTTAAGAAAATTTACAAGGTATGAGAGCAATTTCTAATTGATAGGGCCCTAAGGATTACAAACTGAAAAAAGCCTTACAATCATTGAGATAAGTTACTAAGATTGGAAAAGCAAATTCACAATATATTTATAAAGTTCATGATTTTTCGTAGGAAGTCACCCATTATAGGATGTTCAAAATTACAATACTTTGGGATATTAACATGTCAATTATGATGACTTAGCGGAAACTTACAATAACTTGGGAAAACATGTATCATCACTTACGGAAATTTCAGGTACATCAGAAAGAGAGAGCAAGACCTAATTGATTAGTCGGGCTAAATCAGTTCCATTGAAAGAGTATAAGGTGTAAATTGAACAAAATTAAAACATCAACAACCAAACTGAACATCGATCAAGAATAGAGAGTGCACATTTGCAGTTATGAAAATAGAGGGTGCCAAGTGAAAAAAGATGCGAGAAGGCAAGAAGGTCTGATTCATGTGGATTGACCCAGTTAGTCCGTGGTCCTGTCCCAGATGATTGCGGGTGTCGTGCTTGACTCGCCATCGTTTGACCGGAGACCTGGCCTTTTTGAAGTGTCCATTGAGTCAGCTTCGCGACAAGCGCAGATCCTGCGTTAGTCCTAAAGACCTTGACTTTAGTAATTGTCTATCGTGTGGGGTCAATCTCCCATTGCCTCATGTATCACGAAGCTCTTGGCCCACTTCTATAAGATAAAATACTAAATAGAAAGTGCGCACCGCCCTGAAACTGGTGGTGAGAATATCAATTTCTCGCCTCTCCTAGCTAATTCTCTGTAACCTCTGACTTTGTCCGTTATAACTAGCGGAAGAGCACACGCAAATTCGTGCTGAAGAACAGAAAGAGCGTGATGGACGTGTCCATAGCGAAGCGAAACGAACGTGATACACGCATGGTCTGATGTTCACTGAGGATGTCATTGTTCTTGACGTATCTTATAAGTCCTTGACGTTTAGTATAAGTCCGATAGCGTTGGAATGTACAAAAAGGCGGAGACCTTGCACGAAACAAAAAGTGGGATAGAGTTGCCTTTTTTTGTCTTTTTGACCAAGTGAAAAAGTGGGATAGAGTTTTTATAAAAAAAAGAAAAGAAAAAGGAAAAAGAAAAAAGAAGTGCTCAAAAAAGCGGAGACCCTGCACGAAACAAAGAGGAAAAAGAGAAAGAAGAGAAAAGAAAAAAGGGAGAAAGAAAGAAAGGAAAGGAGGAGGAAAAGAAAGTGAGAGTTTCGCACGTACACGACACGGGTACCTCGACAATCCAGATTAGTTACAGTGTGCAACTTTTGCTATCTACTCGGTCTCTTTATTTGTTCAATCGGAGAAATTTTCGGAATCATGGCTCAAATTCGGAACAAAGTGGAATTTTGTTTGATACTTTATAGTGTGGAAGACTTTGTAGATGATGTGAAGGTCACTATGGGCCTGAAAGATCGTGATGTGGTGATCGAACAAAGCTTTGGTGCACCAAAGGTGATGAAAGACGGTGTTACCGTGACAAGAAGTGTTGAGTTCAAGGGAAATAGTAAAAACCATTTGTGCTAGTCTTGTAATTTAGGTTGCAAGTACAACTAATGATGTTGTTTGAGATGACAGCTCATGTGATACAATCCTTACAAAAGCAATTTTCATTGAATGATGTAAGTCAGTTGTAGCTGAGATGAATGCAATGGACTTGAGATAAGTCTTCACCCTAGCAATTGATGCAGTGGTAACAAATTTAAAAAATAGGCACGGATGATCAACACGTCATAGGAGATTGAACAGGTAAGAATAATGTCAGCTAATAGCGAGAGGGAAATTGATGAGTTGATCGCAAAGGTCGGGGAAGAAGTTGGCATGGAGGGTGTTATGACAATCTCTGATGTGAAGACATTATCCATTGACTGAAGAGGATTTTATTGGGAGTTCTCCTAAACGCATTGAAGGATTAAATGGAAGAAATTTCTAGTTATAATTTAGGACTAAGGTTGTCACCTCCGCTCTTTACTAGAGACAAAGTAGAAAACGAGCAAGGTACTGCAATCCAAGTCGTCTTAATTATTGCGGATACAGGCTGTGTTGTCACCATCAGGTCGACGATACTCGGACTCAGGAAGAGTTTGACAGTCATGCAGTGAAAGAATGTGAAGAGGCCACTTCTAACTAGGGAATTGCAAATGACACTGAAGGAAGGTGCAAGCACGCTACGAGAACTAACTTGTACCGACAATTGAAGCTTAATAAGGAGTAGGAAGTTCAGACTCGATTGGAAGGTCTCATCAAGCTATTGTGAGGGCATTCACATATGTGAAGCGAAAAGGATGCTTTTACTATTAAGGATCATGAGGGAGAATTGTGACATCTTGAAATTCTACCATATCTCGATAATATGAAATGGTTATTTCGTTGACGGGCCTATGGTCATTTTACTCTGAGCTGGACCTTCACGAGTTAACAAATCTATTAGGTGATACCGTTAAACGTTGCAGACCAAATAATTCAATCGGAAATCGATCGCTCGACCATAATAATCGATAAGGGTCAATACGACACTGTTATAATCGAATTGAGATCGGTTATAAGTCAATTCGATGGAAACACGTAATTGAATTGTGGGTGATTCCGCATGATTACGAAATTCACATTGAACGGCACTAACCCTATTTTCTATTGATTTTATATTCGGGACACGTAATTGAAACTTTGTGATTTTTACAACAATCGAGAGTTGTTTACGAGTCGGAAATACACAAATATGGATAGAAAATTATCGACCATGGGTCGAATACGCTAAAATCTCTAAAAGCTACTTGATATGTTAAATTGTACCAAAATTGCGTTTAGTTGATTTTAACCACGAAATTGAATTCAGTTTTAGGAATCGAACGTTCAAGCGTTGTCATCCCATAGATTTTTATCTTTGACTTTAACCACATGCGGAAGCATGTGATCTCTAATCACCCAATCAATCAACAAACAATCAATGGATAGTCAAGGAGAAGACACACATATACATGCATACTATGCATACTGTACAACTTCCATCTTTATTATTTTTTTTATGCATAATGAAATTTACATGCCTTCATTTGTAGGGCCATTCCGAAACTGGTCATCCCCTTGTACAAAAAGATATCAAAGGGAGGGTTATGTTGTGTTTGGTTCAGCTTTTGAAATGGGTCAAAATGCAAATATCTTTAGCCTAAAGAGCTTTGGGAAAATACAAATCATGTATGGTAAAACAATCTTTACAAAACTATTTTGACGTAAAAAGTGTTTGGCAAATCTTTTTTATTTATTTATAAAGGGCTTCTAGATTTCATTTTTCTTTCTTATTAAAAAAATATTAAACTCTTTGCCAACTTTAGTAAAGATAGGGGTAGTTTTGTAGCAATGAGAGGTAAAATAAAAAAACTAAAAAAATTATGATAGTAATTTTGAAAAAAAAATAGTTTCAACATTTGGTCGAATGCTTTGAAAGCCCAAAGCTGATCTCTATTAGAATTGGGCTTTCAGATTTCCCAAGACTAGCATTTGACTGAAAGCCACTTGGACAGGCTTGCCAAAGACCCCAACAATTCCCTAAGGGGCTCTGGAGGCTAAAAGCTCCTTGGGAAAGCTGAACCAAACGTACTCTTAATCCTAGCTCATTTTACCAAGGGAGCTACCAAAAATGGTTCCCATCTCTCCCTGATGTCCTCATGGCAACAGCTCAAGCTCTAGACTGTAGTTGGAGTTGGACTCGAGGTCGTCCATGGTTCCATCAGGAAGGGACAACACCTACCTATCAACATCTCCTAGTGGGTTGTCAAACCCATACAGAGGACCATAGATGTGACATCTCGATTTTCTAATTCTATTTTCAATAATTTGAGACGGGCATTTCGTTGGCACGCATATCGTTTTTTTCCTTGAGTCAGCCTTTCATGTGAAAACTAGTCTATCAAGTAAAGCCGTTAAGAAATTCTAATGCATCAGACTCGAGAATTTGACCAGGAAGCGATCTTTCGACTGAGCTAATCTACAAGGGTCATTACGGCACAATTAAAAATCGATTAGAGATTGGAGATAGGTCGACTTGACAGAGGCATGTGATTAGGTGTGGGTGATTCCACCAGATCGCACAATTCTTGTCAATCGACACTGGACCGACTTTTCTGTCCATTGGGTACCTTATGTTTATATTTGAAACCTTGAGATTACCCCAACAACCGAAACTCGCCAATGTTTCAAAGATGTACATTGTGGCTTGAGATGATCAACCACAGGTCAAATGCATGAAAATTCCTAAAGGCTATCCGGTAGATTGGGTCACGCTAGTATCGTGCCAAAGTGAAATTAACCGTGGAATTGAGATCGAATTCACAAATTGGAAGTTTGGGTGTGCCACAAATCATTTTAGGATCATTGACTCATCTTTGGAAGATTTTTCCTGCAAGCTGGGTTTTTCAACAAAATAATCAAAGAATGGTTAATTTGGCTTGAGAAATTAGTAGGCTTGCCTTTGGTCGTGCTTTTGGGACTTAAGTTGATTCTATGAACAAGTGAATATGTGAATTGAAGTGTGGTGACATTGGATTAATTTTATGGACTTTGAATTAATTTAATTGGGAGAGAATTGATTGGAATTGAAGGAATTGATGTACAAAGTTTTATGTCCTGGTGGAAAATGAAATTAGACCCATTGAAGATTGTTGTGGGAGGTTTGTAGATAGTGGGGTATGACACCATGTGATGTCATGGTGGTGGGCCATTTTTGTGGATTAAAGAAAGAGAAAAAAAGAAAAGAGAATGGTCCCATCTCTCTCTCTCTCTCTCTCTCTCTCTCTCTCTCTCTCTCTCTCCCTCCCGTCGATTTCCCCCTCCATCTTTGCTGTGCGAAGACCAGAAAATGGAGGAAGGAACCGAGAAGCCATGGCTGTTGTACGCCAGCCGAAGGTCCCGCTGTCGCCGTTCATCCACCATTTGCCGCTCCGCTCACCCGCGCATGTACTACTCTGCCTTCTTTCTCCCCCTCCGTCTACTGCTCAAGATCTCAGATCTGGTAGGACGCTGGGCAAAAGTAGCAGCCGACGTTGCCAGGAGCTGCTGCTCATCGCACGTCGTCCTTGCCTCGCGTTGCCTATCGCCACTTGCCGTCTCGCGCTCCACCGCTGCTGGCCGCGCGTCTTGGCAGTCTTCTCGCCCAGCTCGTCGTCCTGCGCTGTTGTTCAACTCGCGCAGGAGCTGCTGGAGCTTGTCCCCTCCGCCGTGAGCCGCCATTGACCTCCCCACCGGCCCGTCCAAGCCCCGTTGGTCTTCTCCGCCCGTTTCCAACCCAAGCCGAAGCTGGATCTGCTCTCTCTCAGCCCCGATCAGTAGCTAAGAAATGGGTATTGCAGTGAAGGTTTGGCCCGTTTTGGCCACCTTCCCGAGCCCGGATGCTCGGCCCGCCTTGAGGAAAGTCCATCCTCACGTCATCCCCGTCGTTTTGGTCCGCTCGGCTCGCTAATCCGGTGAGTTTAGCTCACTAAATCTTGATTAGGTGATTAATGATACCCTAAGTGTGCTTAGTCTAAATTAAGCAAGCTTAGGTAGTTAGTTTAGTTTATTTAATTGTGATTTAGATTAAGATGTTTGTTTAATTTAAAGCATGTTTAATTAAAGGCTAAGACAGTTTATTTAATAATAAACCTTGATGTAACATAATAGGTTTTTCTTTTGATTTATTTAAATGTTTCGAAATTCTGGAATTTATAATATTATATTATATTCCGAAATTATTAAAATATTAATATTAAAGAAAAAGGAAAATTTATTTTTGACCCGGTTGCTCAGAATTTCGCGCCGATCGCTGCTTTGTGTATTCGGATTTTGAAATTTGTGGTTGGATATTATAAATTGATTATGGATTGCGAAAAATATGGATATTATTATTTAATTAATTTTCAGAATAAATTTAATTATTTAATAAATTCTGAAAAATTATTTTGGGACCCTAAATTCTCAGAATTTCATGTTGATCGCTGCTATGCATTTAGAATTTGAATTTGATGAATGGATGTGGCAAATTGAGTGTTGATTGTGATAAATGGGGATTCCTTATAAAATTCTAAGTATGGAAATTGATAGGCGATTGGCTGTGATTAACCACTTATTAGAGGCCATGCCTAGTGGGGCCGTGAATTGCCACCTGATAAAGGTCGCGCCCAACCGGGCCGTAAATTACCACCTATTAGAGGTCGTGCCCATCGGGCCGGGATTTACCACCTTTTTAAAGGTTGTGCCGAGTGGGGCCGTGATGCCACTAATTTTAATTTTGCTGAGTGGGGCCATGATTGTCACTGGTTGTTAAACCTTCCTATAGGGCCGTGATTGAGAGCAATGATTGATTTGCTAGAATGACGTGTAATTGGCTGAGTCGATTGATCACTGAGATGATCCAAGTGGTTGAATTGTTCTGATGATGTGATTGTGCCGTAGTTGTTTGGTTATCATAATTGCACGTTGTTGAATTATATAAATTGTGCTAACCTACAGATGAAGATTAATGCGAGGTAAGTCTTTATGTGATGTGGCTAGGCCACCTGGGGCGTATTTTCTTTCTAATAGGGGTTTAGGGGGTTGAACTTGCTGAGACATTATCTCATCCCTGTTTGGAGATTACAATTTCAGGTCCCTGGTGGACGGAGCGGCTAGATAGCCTTGGTTGGCCTTGAGGAGTTGCGGAGGCGAAGTCATAAGGATTAGAGAACGTGTCCTGCTAGTTGGTTTTAGGATAGTTCTCCTTTTGTCGAGCTAGTCTATTTTGTAGACAGTCTAGTGTTGTATTTAAACCCTTTGTGTTTGTAAATGAGTGTTTGGTATTGTGATTGATTGCCTACTTTTCTATCCCAAGTTAAATGTTGTCAGGGAATTTGTTTCGCTTCCGCATGTGTAAAGAAATGAATGGGTCGGTGACATATCCTGGGATGTCGCATATTTGATCGGCCGTAGTGGGATGTGCGCGCGCTTGGGGTTGGGGTGTGACATCCTCTTTTTGTAGTATCAGAGTATGGTTTGAGTATGGAGTGATAAGGTGCGATGAGTCATAGAATAGTTAGTAGGAAATGTTTTTAATTTGCTGATGCATGTGATTAATAGCTGTTTGGTAGTGTGTTTGTGGGGTCACTCAACTTCTAACCTGATATTGGAATTGGAAAACAGGTGTCTATAAGGAACCTGTAAGATGAGTGACCAGGAGTGGAGAACTCCTTGGAGGAGGTCAATAGGACCTGTGCCTCAGGATAAAACGCTGACAAGACTTGGTACCCGAGGTAGAGCGCAGGTTTAGACTAGTGCGAGTGTGAGAGTAGCTCCGCAAGTCGGTACTATGAGTGTAGCAACACTGAATGATCCTAGGTTCGACGGGATTGTTTAGGTGCTAGAGTCTTTAGTAAGCATTTTGGGTCAGTAAGCTCAGGACCAAGCTGCCGTTGTTTCTACCGCTGTCAGTGTTGTGACCGTTGTTGTTGCCATGCCTGTTGAGGCCCAATCTAGAATTGTGATCGAGGATCAAGCTGTTGTATCTAAGTCAGGTCTAGTTTAGATAGAGATGGAAATCGATTGGGGAGAAAGGCCGATGTCAGAAGAAATGTGCCCTATTTCACCCAACCAGAAGAGTAGAATGAGAAAGTCAGTGCACAACTCGATCGATGTGTGTCGTGTCTGTAAGAAAAGATTTGGATCTGTTCTGTGTTGTAAGAGGGAAATGACTTGCTACCAGGGGTCGCCAGTACAGTCTTTTGATCAAAGATTGTTCGTATAGATAGACGGAATCACAACTGTTCCTGATACCGTCGTTGATAAGGCAGAACATAAGAAGCATGCTTCGGTACATTTAGTGGGGTACTTCGAATGGGCCTCGGTGCAAGGATGGGTGCATGATGTCACTTGATAGGAGGTAGAGGACTCTCCGATTATGTGCCGAGTCTGTGGAAAGGAGACATGAGTCAGCGCCTAGTGTTAGAGTAAAAGGGGAACATACTTTGAATGTGGCTAGCATGGCCAACAGGTTAGGAACTGTCTATGTAAAGTTCAGGA
Organism: Eucalyptus victrix; assembly: GCA_016097545.1. NCBI lineage: Eukaryota > Viridiplantae > Streptophyta > Magnoliopsida > Myrtales > Myrtaceae > Eucalyptus > Eucalyptus victrix. The sequence goes on along the minus strand of CM027839.1, from coordinate 56,007,151 downwards.
GAGTGTAAGCACCATTATTGCAGATAGAACGCCACTAGGATGGCGAAAGGAATAGGAATGGATTGACTATGCATTAATCAAGGGAAGAATGTTTTGAGGTGTTTTATCAGAGTAGCGCAATAGGATTTTGAGTGAAGGTTGTGAAGTTTCTGTTGTAATAAAGTAATAGGTGATATGGCTAGTAAAAGTACCTAGAGGGGGGTGAATAGGTGTAAAGAGTAATTTATCACGATAATCGCACAATACTAGACAGTTGATAGAATTGAGACAATTGATTCTCATCAAACAACAATCAAAATAAGACTGAGAGTAGGGAAGAGAAAATTGAACGCAAGGTTTATAGTGATTCGGCTTATTTCAAGGCTACGTCCACTCTTCTGCACTGACAGCCCACTGACTGGATTCCACTATGAACAAAGAGATGTTACAGCACTGTTCAACCTTAATTTCACAGTGTAGAAGATCTACCACACTCTCTCAAGGTATCACTAAGTATAGACTCTCTTTTGTGAATACAGTTTTGCTCAATATGAATCGACTAATAATCAAGGAGCTTCAGACTCTGGAATTTCTTTATCGTGCATCTACTTGAATAGCTGGAACGTCTTCCTTTTATATCCTTTATGCCATCATACCCGTTGGCACTTACCAAAGGAATTTTTCCAATCTTCCCGTTGGATAGAATCAATTAAGAAGAACATTCGAGCTATTAAAGGAACATGTTGATAGCCCATCAATCATGTTCGCCCATACAATCAGAATCTTGGTTTCCAAGAATAGAACATTTCAAAAGTATTTCGTCAATCATCGGATCTTCAAACGATCTTGATTTCAAATAAAAGAATCCGTTATATCATATCCAGCCAAGAGATATTCTCCAGTGGATAAGACCAAATCCTCAACCAAACACTTAGGCTCTGGATCGTCTTCGTCGCTGGATTAGAAACTATCAATGAGAATAGTCTTGAGTCTTGAGTCTTGAGTGCTGAGTCTGGGGATCTGAAGGTCTTCAGACTCTAAATAGAAGGGTCTCCAATGAAGGTCTTCAGACTTTAAATAGAAGGGTCGGCAATGCTCCAGATTAGACTGATAGAAACGTTTTGTCAGCTTCAAAATATTCTGGAAAGATTTCTCCAACAATCTCCCCTTTTTTGATGGTGACAAAATTTTCCTATAGATTTGAACAGCTTTAACCTGCAAAACATTACTCAAGCAATATGGATATCTCATAAAGATTAACAACTCGACTAGACTCTGCATCCACAGAAAATAGGTTAGTCTTTCATGAGTAAAGCCATACAATAACACTTGATATAAATGCAACAGTCAATTTCAAATCCACACCCAAGTCATGCTCAAAACAAATATCCAAAAAACAAATATCCAAACAAACTAAACTAAAGTAAGAATTTCAAAGTCAAAGTTCAAAGATTGCAATTCTCCCCCTTTTTGTCATCATTAAAAAGGTGAGAAAAAAAAGTCAACTTTGCTTGGGAACGCGCACAAGCTGGAAATCTCCCATCGACTGTACGATGCCTTCCAACCTCTTCAAGTCTTCCCGTAGATGTGCCACCTCTTCCCCTTTGGCATTTGCTTGAATTTGAAGACCGAGGTCTTGCATTTGATCCGACAAGGTAACAGAAGACGCTTGTCCAGCATTCTTTAGGACTTGAAGCTCACATTCCAAAGCATATTTTTGACCCTGCATTTCCAGAAGAAGATCAAGGATGCGACGAAAATCTGCTATAGTGTCCATCTGCGTACTGGCATTTGCTCTATCGGATGGAGTAAAGGCAGACGATGGAACTTCGATGTAATCGCGCAGATTTGGCGTTGAGGTATCATGTCCTTCCTCAGGCATTTGAGAAGCCTGAAGATCTTCTGGATTTGTTGATGAGCAACTCACACCTTTACTGTGGACAGGATATGGTGTAGTCCTTCCTTGCTCGCCATCTCCCCTTGTTTCTAAGGCCTCAATTGGGGAGGAGTGATGGTCATGCTTGTTAGTGTCTTGATTGCCTTTCTCTCCGGCTTCATCTGCAGACTTTTCTTTGACTGCTTCTTCTTCTTCTTCTTCAACTTCCTTCTCCTCTTCTTCTTTTTCTTTCTCTTCTTTATCCTCTGCTTCTCTATTCTCTTCCTTTTCCTCTTCTTCTCTCTGTTCTTTGTCCTCTACTTCTTTTCCTTTTTCTTGTCATTCCGTTGATTCAGATACAGAACGACTAAGCCTTTTCAATGCCAAGGCAGAGATAGAGCGTCATCCTCTTCATCTTCATCCTCTAAGATAAGAGTTCTTTTCTTTTTGGATGGAGCACCCATGGGCTCCTTCCCTTTCCTTTTTGATGCAGAAGATACTGGATGAGATTTGACTGGAGTTTTCATTTTGAACTTCTTCATTGCCTTATCAAGTTCTTTCAGACGCATTTTTGTCAGCATTTTCAAACCCACCACCATTTTGTTGCATGGTCGAACACAAAGAGTTTGTGGAGGGTCAATGTTCAAGTGTCTGAAGATCTTAGTCACAAAACCTGAGTAAGGCAACTGGCCCTTGTCCTTCACCATCGCTCTGTACATGTAGAAGAGAATGATGTGAGGGAGAGAGAACTTTCTCCCTAAATTGATCGCGTACATCAATTTTGCCTCAGAGTTAGACACGTTAGTCTTGGATGTCGATTTTGGCCCGAGACAGTTGATCACAATTTTGTGAAGTATGATGTTGATGGCACACATTCTTGCGTAGGTAATTCTCCCTTCTGCATTCCTGTCTTTGACAAGCTCCAGTGAGGTACGAGCAATTGAAATCTTGACCGGTTGATATCGTCCTCTTTCAACCCCAATTATATCTACCAGCATGTCCACATCTATCACATAGTCTTGGTCTCGAACACTGAAGGCTATTCTATTCGCATCTAAAAAGTTGAGATTTGAATAGAAATATGCTGTCAATTGTGCATAGCCATCTGTGGTGTCGGAGCAAAATTGCTCAAGTTGACGCAGATTGAACTTTTCCCTCAAGTTCACATTGATGGCATCCAGAAAGTCAAAATCAATGCTCCTGGGGTTTATCACCCCATGTTTTAATAGTTTGAAGAACATATTCTCCTGTTCCTTTGATTTGAACAACTCTGTTCTTTTTCCCTTAGCCTTCGCAGCAACACCCATCTTAGGTTGAAATTCATTAAACAGTTTATCATCATCGTTCCCGTCAGTGGGATTCAATCCTCCTACACGAGGGTCACTTGGAATGTTTACAAGTGCTTCCTCAGCCTTTCCTTTGGGAGCAATTCCCAAATCCTCCATTCGTTGCAAAAAGACATACTCATTTCCATAACCCTTGTCTTTAAGGAAATCATCTACATAGTTCAGCGGAGTACTAGTGCTCTTCAAAGCACAATAGAGCTTGTAAATAAAAGAGGGTTTTTGAACTCTTACAGGGTCTACTTCCTCGATTATTTCTTCCTTCAGTTGATGACCCACACCCTGTGGGGTAGATGGTGGAGAGTGACGTGGTTGAGAGTGAATCGAGCTCTATTGTGTCTCGGTAACTCTTCCTCTTCGGTGAGATCGAAATAGGTAGGACCCTCCCTCATTCTCTGTGGTCCCCTGCTCGCGATTCTTGAAGACTTTCTCGAAGAAGACATTGTTTCTTGTCGTTGAAAGATTCCTTGACTCGCTTTCCCAAGAAAAGATGACAACTTTCTCAAAGATGAACACGAAGTCGAGACAGGATTGGGAGGAGAATGATTTTTAGGGTTTTGGAGTTAAGCGAAGAAAACAACTGACTGTATATATATAACCCAATTTAAAAAGGAAAAAACCAATCGACATAAAGGCAAGTGAACAGTCGTCCCTTTTTAAAAACGATAACCGTCCTTTTTAAAGAAAACTGCCATTTTAAATAGAAGTTATCCTTTTTGAAAAGGCAAAATTCCATCTTTTAAAGATAATATAAATCAATCATAACTAAACAAAAGATCGTACCTTTTCGAGATTGAATATTGAAACAACTTACAGTCTATAGCCATGAACGTCTGAGTCTGAGGGTCTGAGAGTCTCTAGACTTTAACTTCCTCAATCTTCAAAATGTTGAGTCTAGAACAGATAATATCGAATTGATTTTTCTCCAAAGGCTTTATGAATATATCCGCTAGTTGACTCTTTGAATCAACAAATTGATTCGAGATTTCTCCATTTTGAACATGATCTCTAATGAAGTGATGTCGAATCTCTATATGCTTTGCCCTTGAGTGAAGGATTGGATTTTTAGTGAGATTGATTGCGCTGGTATTGTCACATTTAATCTCAGTGCATGAGTCTTCAATTCCAAAGTTTTGTAGCTATTGTTTTATCCACATAATTTGCGAACAACTTCCAAGAGCTACATACTCTGCTTCTATTGTAGAGAGAGCCATAGTATTTTGTTTCCTTGAAAACCAAGACATTGTCTTGCTTCCAAGCAACTGGCAAGTTCCTGAGGTGCTCTTTCTATCAACTCTGCAACCGGCTAGATCTGCGTATGAATATCCAAGAAGATTAAAGTCTCGTCTTTAGGATACCAAAGACCGATGCTTGAAGATGAAGCAACGTATTTAATAATATGTTTTGCAGCACTGAGATGAGATTCTCTATGATCTGATTGAAACCTAGCACAGATGCAAACACTCAACAAAATGTCAGGTCTAGAGGCAGTAAGATAAAGAAGTGAACCGATGATACTCCTGTACAGCTTTTGATCAACTTTCTTCCATTCTTCATCTTTGTCTATCTTCAAAGAACTTAACATCGGTATGTCGGTCTTTTTGCACTTTTCCAGTCCAAACTTTTTGACAAGATCATTAGCATATTTTTCTTGATGAATAAAAGTTCCTTCCTTCAATTGTTTTACTTGGAGTCCAAGAAAGAAGGTTAAATCTCCTATCATACTCATTTCAAACTCATCCTGCATAGACTTAGATAATTTCTTGCACAGACTTTCATTAGAGGATCCAAAAATAATATCATCTACATATATTTGAACAAGTAAAAAGCTTTTGTTTTCCTTTTTGATAAATAGAGTAGTATCTACTTTACCTTTGACAAAACCATTATGTATTAAGAACTTACTTAGTCTGTCGTACCAAACTCGAGGTGCTTGCTTTAAATCATACAAGGCCTTTTTCAGTCTGAAGACTGAGTCTGGCTTCTTTGGGTCTTCAAACCCTGGTGGTTGTTCCACATAAACTTCCTCATGGATAAAACCATTTAGGAATGCACTTTTGACGGCCATTTGGAATAACCTGAAATTTTTATAACAAGCAAACGCAAGTAATAATCGAATAGCTTCTAACCTTGCTACTGGTGCGTAAGTCTCATCATAGTCTATTCCTTCTTCTTGCGTATAACCCTTGGCCACGAGTCTTGCTTTGTTTCTTATGACTTTTCATTTTTCATTCATCTTGTTCCTGAACACTCATTTAGCTCCAATAATAGTTTTACCTTTTGGTTTAGATGTCAATTCCCAGACATCATTAATGTTGAACTGTCTGAGCTCTTTTTAGCATAGCTTCAATCCAGCTTTCATCAGATAAAGCTTCTTGCTTCAATTTCGGAAATGAGAGCCACAGCACTAGACTCTTCACGCCTTTTGGATCTTGTGTGAATTCCTTCATTAATATTGCCAATAATAAGATCTTTGGGATGACTGGACTTATGCTTCCAGTTACTGGTTGATTCATCAGGTTGATGATCTCTTTCTTTACTTGAATCTTCACGAATAGTTTGATGCTAGTCTTCTAGAGTCTGAGATGCTTTTTGAGTTGTAAGCTTTGGAGAGTCTGGAGCAAGTTCAGATTCTTCATGACGAGTCTGACTGGACTCATTTTGCATAGAATATTGAAATTTGACATTCATTGATTCCTCCACAGATTGACTCTTCTTGTTGTAGACTCTGTAGGCTTTGCTTGATGTAGAATATCCAAGGAAGATGCCTTCATCTGATCTTTCTTCAAACTTACCAACTCGATCTTTTGCATTTTTCAATATAAAGCATTTGCAACCGAACACATGAAAGTATGAAACAATAGGCTTCTTACCTTTGAATAACTCATAAGGGGTTTTCTCTAGAATAGGTCTTAAAAAGACTCTATTGATAATATAGCACGCTGTTGAAATAGCTTCAACCCAAAATCGTGAAGAAATCTTACTTTCAATTAAAAGAGTTCTAGCCATTTCTTGAAGAGATCTATTCTTTCTTTCCACAACTCCATTTTGCTGAGAAGTATATGGAGAGGAGAACACATGCTTAAAGCCAGATTTATCACAAAATTTTGTAAAATCTTGATTTTCAAATTCACCTCCATGATCTGTTCTTGTACTTGAGATAACACATCCTTTTTAATTTTGAACCTTTTTAGCAAATTTTTCAAAATACGAGAAGGTTTCGGACTTACTTGCAAGGAAATATACCCAAGTAAATCAGGAGTAATCGTCCACAATTACTAGGCAATATTTCTTACCTCCAATGCTCTAGGTTTTGGTTGGTCCGAAAAGATCCATATGCAGCAGCTGTAGTACATGATTAGTAGAGATATGATTTATTGGCTTAAATAAATTTCTTACCTGCTTTCCCAGTATACATGGAGTGCATAGATCAGACTTTTGGTATGATAAATTGGGTAGACCACGAACAAGCTGCTTTGTTGAGATTTTGGCTAATTGCTTCATATTGATGTGACCAAGCTTTCAGTGCCATAAGCTTGCTTCGTCTTGAATTGAGATTAAGCATTGCGATTCATCCGGTTTCACATCCAAGATATAGATATTTCCATGCCTTCGACCCATGAAAGACTAAGTAGAATCTTTACTGGTTCCAGAACATATTCCTTCTTGAAAGAAGATCTTAAAACCAGTATCACACAGCTAGCTGATGCTGAGAAGATTGTAATTGAGTCCTTCCACTAGGGAAACATTACTTATTGTGAGATTTCCAATTTTCACAGTTCCAAATCTCACAATTCTTCCTTTGTTGTTTCCTCCAAATGAGACTTTTCCACCATTTACTTGAACGATCTTTATAAAGCAATTTGAGTCTCCTGTCATATGTCTTGAGCATCCACTGTCCAGATACTACTTTACCTTTTTCTTGATGGAGACCTGCATTTAAAAGAGAGTCTCAAGCTTTATTTGGTACCCATATTTTCTTGGGTCCATTGGTGTTAGTAAGATAAACATTATTAGCCCATGTTTTCTTAACAAGTTTCCAAACCATAGGACACTCTTTTTCAAAGTGATCCGGGCTATTGCACTTTGAATACCTGAGGGCATTTCGACCTACAAACTTTACAAAAACCTTCTTGAAATGATTTTTGTAAGCCTCTCTCGAGGGTCTTTGCTTAATTCTTTCTTTTACTTTAGGAAAATCAATCAAGGGAATTGTTTCTGTTGTCATACCTAAACCAGACTTATTGAAGTAAGGTCTTTGAGCTAAAAGAATTTTTTCAAGTTTCTCGGACCCTATTGAAAATTTCTTTGAGATATTTGATGAGTCAGTTTTTAAAATAGCATTTTCTTTCAAAAGACTATCTTCATTTTCTTTAAGAGTGGAAACATTCATGTCTAAACATTTAACTCTTTCTTTTAAAACGTTTTCCTATTTTTTTTAGAGCAGAGTTTTCCTTTTTAAGTTCGAAGATCCTTTTGAGAGAAGTCTTAAGACTAAAACACAGCTCATCAATATACTTAGAAACCTTGACAGGAATTTTAAAATTACTTACCTCAAATTCACTGTCTGAATCTGATCCAGAGTTTGAGTCTGAGTCTGATTGCGCCATCAGACATAAGTTGGCATATTCATCATCACTTTCTTCACACTCTATATCACTCCAGGTTTCGTCTTTAAGAGCCTTTCGAGATTTTTCAGCTTTTCCTTTCTTCTTCTTCAGAAGAGGACAATTGGGTCTGATGTGTCCATTTTTCTTACATTCAAAGCAAACTACATCTTTGTTTGATTCATCATCATCAACAAACTTGGTCCGTTATCTTTGAAAACTTTATTTCTTTGAGTTGAACCTTCTTCCTTTTCTATTCAGTTTTCTGAATCTTCTTATCATGAGAGCAAGCTCCTCATCGTCCATATCATCTTCAGAATTTGTAACATCATAATCATCAATTGATTTTAATGCAATTGATTTCTTACCTTTTGGATCTTCGTCTTCATTAATTCGTTCTACTTCATAAGACTGAAGAGTTCCAACCAGCTTGTCGACGGATAGTGGCATGATTCTTTGCGTCTCTCTTATTGAAGTCTTTATGTGATTCCAATCCTTGGAGAGTCCACGCAGTAGCCTGTTTACCTTCATGAGATCAGAAATTGGTTGTCCTTGATTTTCAAGACCATTTACAATCTCTGTAAAACGGCTAAACATGTCAGTTATAGATTCTCCAGTTTTCAATTTGAAGGCTTCATATTGACTGAGAAGGATGTTGATTCTGGTCTCTTTTACTCGATCAGTTCCTTCATAGGTGATATATAACCTATCCCAGACTTCTTTTGCTATAACACAAGAAGATATTCTGTTATATTCAGTAGGTGACAAGGCACAATATAAAGAATAAATAGCCTTCGCATCAAGAGTTTGTCTCTTGATTATCTCTTCCTAAGTCATTCCGATGGTCTCAACGATTTCTTTCCCTCTTTCTGAGACAGATGCAACTTTAGGAGTGATTCCTTTTTCTACAACGTCCCATTCCAGAGGATCCTTTGATCAAAGAAATGCTTTCATTTTGTTTTTCCAGATGTTGTAGTCTTTTCCATCAAAGTAAGGAGGTTTGGTATTACTTTGACCTTCCATCAGCCCTAAAGCTAGTATACTAGCCATGGATCTTTTACTCTGAAGTAAAACACTTCAAATAAAGTGAGTACACAAGCTCTGATATCAATTGATATGGCTAGTAAAAGTACCTAGAGGGGCGTGAATAGGTGTAAAGAGTAATTTCTCACGATAATCGCACAATACTAGACAGTTGATAGAATTGAGACAATTGATTCTCGTCAAACAATAATCAAAATAAGACTGAGAGTGGGGAAGAGAAAATTGAACGCAAGGTTTATAGTGGTTCGGCTTATTTCAAGCCTACGTCCACTCTTCTGCACTAACATCCCACTAGCTGGATTTCACTATGAACAAAGAGATGTTACAGCACTGTTCTCCCTTGATTTCACGATGTAGAATATCTACCACACTCCCTCAAGGTATCACTAAATATAGACTCTCTTTTGTGAATACAGTTTTGCTCAATATGAATCGACTAATAATCAAGGAGCTTCAGACTCTAGAATTTCTCTATCGTGCATCTACTTGAACAGCTGGAACGTCTTCCTTTTTATACTCCTTTATGCCATCATACCCGTTGGCAGTTACCAAAGGAATTCTTCCAATCTTCCCGTTAGACAGAATCAATTAAGAAGAACATTCGAGGTATTAAAGGAACATGTCGATAGCCCATCAATCATGTTCGTTCATACAATCAGAATCTTGGTTTCCAAGAATAGAACCTTTCAAGAGTATTTCGTCAATCATCGGATCTTCAAACGATCTTAATTTCGAATAAAAGAATCTGTTATATCATATCCAGCCAAGAGATATTCTCCAATGGATAAGACCAAATCCTCAACCAAACACTTAAGCTTTGGATCGTCTTCGTCGCTGGATTAGAAACTGTCAATGAGAATAGTCTTGAGTCTTGAGTCTTGAGTCTTGAGTGCTGAGTCTGGGGATCTGAAGGTCTTCAGACTATAAATAGAAAAGTCTCCAATGAAGGTCTTCAGACTCTAAATAGAAGGGTCTGCAATGCTCCAGATTAGACTGATAGAAACGTTTTGTTAGTTTCAAAATATTCTGGAAAGATTTCTCCAACAATAGGAAGATGAGTCTCTGACTATATTTGTACCTGATGGGTTCGCTTATGTATGACTTGGAAGTCATTTATGAAAAGGTTTGGCTTGAGGAGTTTTTTGCTATTATGAATTGTGGCAGTGATATAATTCAGTTTGTTTAGTCAACGTATGAAAGTTTTGAATTATTGAAAGTCAGAAAGGACCTTCGATCCCTGTTATTTGTCACTGAAGACGACCTTGGTTCTAGTTGTTGGTTGTCAAATCTGCATAGCAGTTGTAATGGATGCGTCAGTTAAGGAGCCGAATATGGAGAACATAATCGTGGTACAAAAGTGTTCTAAGGTATTTTCGGGAGAATTGCCAGGTTTGTTGTTAGGAAGAGAAATAGAGTTGTGATTGAATTAGCACCCGGATCAAAGCCAGTCCCTAAGGCTCCTTATCAGATGGTGTTATCCGAGTTAAAAGAACTAAAGGTGCAGATGTAGGAAATGTTGAATAGGGGATTCATGCGTTCCAGCGTATCACCTTGAGGAGCACCTGTTCTGTTCGTGAAGAAGAAAGTTGGTTCATTGTGTTTGTACATCGATATTCCTTAAGATCGACTGGTGGTCAAGGTATCATTAGTTGAGGATCAAGAAGAAAGACATATCGAAGTTAGCATCTCGCACTTGATACGGTAGTTATGAGTTCATTGTAATACCGTGTGGTTTGATGGACACCTTAGTTGTTTGTTTGCGTCTAATGAGCAGAATGTTTAAGGGTACTTGAAACAGTTGTGATCGTGTTCATTGAAGTTATCCCGGTGTGTTCAAAGAGTGCTAAGGAGCACGAGAGACATTTGGTGATGGTACTTTAGGCTTTGAGTACTTTTAGATCTCACAATAAGCTTAGCAGATACGAGTCTTGGATCACTCGTGATGCGTTCCTAGGTCATGTGATTTCAGGAGAAAGAATCTCTGTACACCCCGTCAAAGATTGAAGCAGTGAACAGTTGGCCGAGATTGACTACAGCGACAGAGATCATAAGTTTTTGGGGATTAGTAGGATATTTCAGATAGTTCGTAGAGGGGTTTTAGTGTTAGCATCGCTATTGACAAGACTATTAAGGAAGGAAGAGAAGTTCGTGTGGACAGGCAAATGCGAGTGTAGTTTTCAAGAACTTAGGCATAAGCCGACTACCGCACCTGTGCTAACCATTCTATCTAGTCCTAAAAGTTATGAGATCTGCAGTGCTGCGTCATTTAAAAGATTGGGTTGCTTGTTGATGCAGCATGATAGGGTTATTGCATATACGTCCTGTCAATTGAGATCTTGTGAATTGAATTACCCAACACACGTTGTAGAACTTGCAGTAGTTATCTTCGTTCTGGAAATTTAGAGTCACTATCGGTATAGAGAAAGGTTTCATATCTTCATTGACCATCAAAGTCTCAAGTATGTATCCTCTCATAAGGAGTTGAAAATGAGACAGCATCGCTGGATGGAACTCATTAAGGATTATGACTATGATATTTTGTATCACTTTGGAAAGGTGAGCAAAGTTACAGATGCACTGAGTCGAGAGTCCTTAGTTGCACAGTTGGTACTCGATGATTGGGTCTTATTTGAGAAAGTTCGAAATGTGGTTTTCAAATCTAAGGTAGGCCACCTTTTGAATCTTATGACCACCCTCAGAATTGAGCCGAGAGTACAAATCAGAATCAAAACGCTTCAGTGGACAGATTCAGAAATTCAGAAGACTCTATAAGAGAATGCAAATGAGAGAGGTTGATTTCTAGATTTCTAAAGACAGAACGCTAAGGTTCTGAGGATGATTGTGAGTAATTGTCAATACAGAGATTAAAGAAGAGATCTTATGGGAAGCTCATCATAGCAACTTCAGTATTGTCCAGATAGTACGAAGATGAGGCAGAATCTACATCATCGGGATTGGTAGATCGGTATGAAGATAGATATCGCTGAACAAGTTGTAAGTGTTGGATGTATCAGTAAGTGAGAATTTGGTAATGTAAGCTAGGAAAGCTTTTTCAAGCACTTGAGAGAGTCTTGTGTGGGAATGAAAGTATAACATAATGGAATGTTATGGCAAGTTATCAAGGAGTCGGGAAGAGTATTGATTCATGATGGGATTGTGGTTGACAGATAAACAGAGTCAACTCACCTTAGTACTTGAGAGAGTCTTGTGTGCGATAAGATCTCGATTAGAATAGGTATACCGAAGTGTGTGTATATCATATAAATCATCTGTATGGAGTGCCGGGGATGAATTGTATTTCAAATAAGATCAGATGTTCTAAGTTGGCAAAGCTTTCAGATGGTTCTTTCTTAAACAGTGCATAGCAAAGAGTGCGGAATTTCAATTGCTGAGATGAAGTTAGGGAAAGAAAGATCACAAGTCAAGGTCAATACAGTAGTCAGTGATTGTAGTTGCCAAGATCAGTGTCAGAGTTATATCAGATCTTGACCAGAGGTTCCCAGTTTTAATAGATCAGTCAGGTAGTTTCTTTTTAGTCAGTGCAAAGTAGCGTGTTCAGAACTTCAGTCAGTTGAGATGAGATCAAAGATTAAAAAATCGCAGGTGCGGAGTTAGTTTAGAAATTATTGATTCAATCGCAATTATCAGAGATAGTTTAGAGACTACTTAGAATCGCCAGTTTAGTTTTGTAGATTTTGTGTTGAAGACCTTTGGAATTTTAAGTGGGCAAGTGTTTAGTATTTTGGATCCGAAGTGGTTTGGGCAAGATAGCAGTGATCTAGCAGCGCTGGTACAGAAGGAGAAACCTGAGAAAGAGAAGATTATATGAGACGACTGTACCCCCACCTTTTTGTTTAAGAATTGATAAAGGTTTAAATTTCGAGGAAGAAATTTTTATAAGAGGGGAAGAGTTGTGACATCCCGATTTTCCAATTCTATTTTCAATAATTTGAGACGGGCATTTTGTTGGCACGCATGTCGTTCATTTTCTTAAGTCGACCACTCATGTGAAAACTAGTCTATCAGGTGAAGCCGTTAAGAAATTCTAATGCATCAGACTCGAGAATTTGACAAGGAAGCGATCTTTCGACCGAGCTAATCTGCAAGGGTTATTATGGTACAATTAAAAATCGATTAGAGATTCGAGATAGGTCGACTCAATAGAGGCATGTGATCAGGTGTGGGTGATTCCACCAAATCGCACAATTCTTGTCGATCGGTACTAGACTGACTTTTCTGTCGATTGGGTACCCTGTGTTCGTAGTTGAAACCTTGAGATTACCCCGACAACCGAAAGTCGCCAATGTTTTAAAGATGTATATTGTGGCTTGAGATGATCAATCACAAGTCAAATGCATGAAAATTTCTAAAGGCTACTTGGTAGGTTGGGCCACGTTAGTATCGTGCTAAAGTGAAATTAACCGTGCAATTGAGATCGAATTTAGAAATTAGAAGTTTGGGTGTGCCACAAATCATTTTAGGATCATTGACTCATCTTTGGAAGATTTTTCGTGCAAGCTGGGTTTTTCAGCAAAATAATTAGAGAATGGTTAATTTGGCTCGAGAAATTAGTAGGCCCGCCTTTGGTCGCGTTTTTGGGACTTAAGTTGTTCTACGAACAAGTGAATATGTGAATTGAAATGTGGTGGCATTGGATTAATTTTATGGACTTCGAATTAATTCAATTGGAAGAGAATTGATTTGAATTGAAGGAATTGATGTACAAAGTTTATGCCCCGGCGGAAAATGAAATTGGACCCATTGGAGATTGTTGTGGGAGGTTTGGATATAGTGGGGTATGACACCATGTGATGTCATGGTGGTGGGCCATTTTTGTGGATTAAAGAAAGAGAAAAAAAGAAAAAGGAATGGTCCCATCTCTCTCTCTCTCTCTCTCTCTCTCTCTCTCTCTCTCTCTCTCTCTCTCTCCCCCCTTCCTTCTCCTCTCTCCTTCCTCTCCCTCTCTTGTCGGTTTCCCCTTCCATCTCTACTGTGTGAAGACCAGAAAATGGAGGAAGGAACCAAGCAGCCATGGCCGTCGCACGCTAGCTGGAGGTCCCGTCATTGCCATTCGTCCACCGTTCGCCGCTCCGCTCGCCAGCGCGTGTACTGCTCCACCTTCTTTCTCCCCTTCTGTCTACTGCTCGAGATCTCAGATCTGGTAGGACACCGGGTAGAAGCAGCAGCCGACGTTGCTAGGAGCCGTCACTCGCCGCACGCCGTCCTTGCCTCGCGTCACCCATCGCCGCTTGCCGTCTCACGCTCCACCGCTGTTGGCCGCGCGTCTTGGCGGTCTTCTCACCTAGCTCATCATCTCGAGCTGCTGTTCAGCTCGTGCGGGAGCTACCGGAGCTCGTCCCCGCTGCCGTGAGCCGCCATTGACCTCCCCACCGGCCCGTCCAAGGCCCGCCGGTCTTCTCTGCCCGTTTCCAACCCAAGCCGATGCAAGATCTGCTCTCTCTCTCTCTCTCGGCCCCGATCAGCAACCAAGAAATGGGTATTGCAGCAAAGGTTTGGCCCGTTTTGGCCACCTTCCCGAGCCCGGATGCTCGGCCCGCCTGAGGAAAGTCAATCCTCGCGTCGTCCCCGTCGTTTTGGTCCGCTCGGCTCGCTAATCCGGTGAGTTTAGCTCACTAAATCTTGATTAGGCGGTTAATGATACCCTAAGTGTGCTTAGTCTAAATTAAGCAAGCTTAGGTGGTTAGTTTAGTTTATTTAATTGTGATTTAGATTAAGATGTTTGTTTAATTTAAAGTATGTTTAATTAAAGGCTAAGGGAGTTTATTTAATAATAAACCTTGATGTGACATAATAGGTTTTACTTTTGATCTATTTAAATGTTTCGAAATTCTCGAATTTATAATATTTTATTATATTCCGAAATTATTAAAATATTAACATTAAAAAAAAAGGAAAAATTATTTTTGACCTCCGTTGCTTAGAATTTCGTGTATTCGAATTCTGAAATTTGTGGTTGGATATTATAAATTGATTGTGGATTGCGAAAAATATGGATATTATTATTTAATTAATTTTCGGAATAAATTTAATTATTTAATAAATTTCGAAAATTATTTTGGGACCCTAAATTCTCAAAATTTTGTGTTGATCACTACTGTGCATTTAGAATTTGAATTTGATGAATGGATGTGACAAATTGAGTGTTGATTGTGATAAATAATGATTCCTTATAAAATTCTAAGTATGGAAATTGATGGGTGATTGGCCGTGATTAACTACCTATTAGAGGTTGTGCTCAGTGGGGCTGTGAATTGCCACCTAATAAAGGTCGCGCCCAGTGGGGCCTTGAATTGCCATCTGATAAAGGTCGTACCCAGTGGAGCCGTGAATTGCCACCTGATAAAGGTCGCGCCTAACCGGGCTGTGAATTACCACCTATTAGAGGTCTTGCCCATCGGGTCGGGATTTACCACATTTTTAAAGGTTGAGCCGAGTGGGGCCGTGATGCCACTAATCATAATTTTGCCGAGTAGGGCCTTGATTGCCACTGGTTGTTAAACCTTCCTATAGGGCCGTGATTGAGAGCAATGATTGATTTGCTAGAATGACATGTAATCGGCCAAGTCGATTGATCGCTGAGACGATCCAAGTGGTTGAATTGTTTTGATGATGTGATTGTGCCGTAGTTGTTTGGTTATCATAATTGCACGTTGTTGAATTATATAAACTATGCTAACCTGCAGATGAAGACTAATGCGAGGTAAGTCTTTGTGTAATGTGGCTAGGCCACCCGGGGTGTCACGCCCCGATCCTTGGGCACGCACACATCCTTCTCATTTGATCGATTATATGATCCAATAACACAGGACTATGTATCGCTGGCCCTTTCATTTATTAAGCACATGCGGAAGCAGTTATAATCCCCAGACAATAAATCGATGGGATAGAAGAGTAGGGCCATATTTTTCATATTGAAACTTATAACCAAACTTTTATACAAAACACAAACGAGAGTACTTCATAACTATTCACATCAACATGGAGTTCTAAAAGAAGATAAAATCTCAGTTCACCCAGACCGTACTCAAGGCCCCTCTAGGTATTATCTTCTTCTCTCAAAAATCCTCCTCCTCAAGTTTCAACTCAAAGTTCTCCTTCTTAGATTCCTCCTCCTCAGCTCCTCATCGGGATCCTGAAATGTTTTCCCCAAACCGGGATGAGACTACGTCTCAGCGAGTTTTACCCCACTAAGCCCGATTAGTAAACCATTATAATATAGGCTGCCTATACACGCACAGGGCAGAAGACGTACCTTGGCATCAGTCTTGACCTGCAATTCAAGGTTATATACAGATACTTCAAATATCTCAATGCACAATCAATCAAATCACATATCGAAGTATCGATCAAATCAACCTAGTTGATTCCATGCCAACAAGACCACTTACGGTCATTTCCATTAAGTCAATCAATTTGCAACATCAGACTCAAGGCAATGATCAATCGCCCTAGTCGATTACATGCCAACGATGACCTTTCCCTGGCCAATTCAGTTCAATTAGTCAATCCATGACAAACGAATCAAACCATATCGATGATTTCATCTATACTCGATAATTAATCTCAACACTCCCACTAAAATATAGGCTCAAGGCGCTAGAGGTGACCCCAACACGAAGTCTTGTTATCGTGCGGTACTTAGTCCTTGACCACAAATAACAATAGTATAAGGCGCTAGAGGTAACTCACACGAAATCTCGCTATCGTGTAGTACTTAGTCCTTCACTACAAAATGCAATAGGGTAAGGCGCTAGAGGTGACTCACACCAGATCTTACAATCGTGTAGCACTTAGCTCTTCACTATGCATAACAATGTTGCAAGGCACTAGAGGTAATTCCCATGCGACTCAGGTCGCCATGTAACACTTAGCCATTAACTACAATAAGCAATGGTATAAGGCGCTAGAGGTAACTCACACGAAATCTTCTACTTGTGTAGTACTTAGTCCTTTACTTGCTCATGATCCATTGGTTTCCCTTAACACAACACACATCATATCACTTCCGATAATCCTCTTGCTATAATTGTAAGTCAACACACGATTAATCCCTCACAGCCCAATGACATTGTGTCTTGCACTGACTTGGCCTCATTTCTTCGTATCAAAAATATCCGATAAAATATTGTGCATGGGCACACGGCTGGCTTTAGCCAAAATATAATATTTTCCTTTCCATAACTCCCACATTTTCTGTAGTCCAATCAAATATTTTTGGCATCATCAACTGATGCCCGGTTATTTTTCAATTAATAACCAGAGATTATTCAATTAAAGAATAATTTCCAGTTTCACAAATAATTCAATTTAGCACAAAATAAAGCTCAATTAAATAAACAGATCGCCACGACAATTAGCACAAAATTCCGGTCGTCAGCCATCTCAATCTTAATTTCCAAAAAATAAATAAATAAATAAATAAATAAATAAATAATTTCGAAAATTAATAATTAATAACAATAAATCCAATTTAGCTCAAATTAAAGCCCAATTAAATAAATGGGCTGCAGCACGATCATCAGCATAAAAATTCAGCCACTAGCCATCCAAGTTGAATTTCCGGAAAATAATTAGTTAAATAATTAATTTCGAAAATTAATATTTAAATACAAGAAATTCACTTTAGCTTAAAATAAAGCCCAATTAAATAAAAAGACTTTGCCACGGTCATCAGCATAATATTCCGGTCACTGGCCATCATGTTGAATTTTCGGAAAATAAATAATTAATTAATTTAATTCCGAAAAATAATATTTAAATGCCAAAAATCCCACTTAGGCCCGAATCGCCAAATTGAAGCCCGATTAGGGGTCAGAAAATTTCCGAGATACTTCCAATAAATAGTAAACCAAATCTACTTGCTAATTGCGCAATCAATTTATCTAAATCACATAACAATCGACTAATAATTGTTAATTTATTCTAATATAACAATATAAACATAATTAATTAAAACTAAACCAACCTTAAGCATAATTAGCCAACTAATCCGGGATTAGTGAGATTACTCACCAAATCGTGTGCAAATCGGATCAATCCGACGGGGGTGATGCGAGGAACGATTCTTCCCAAGGCACGACTCAGGTTCGGGGCCTGTAAATAGCCCAAAAGCGGGCCTGAACCAGTTGGAAACCCATTTCGTGGGTTGCGGTTCAAGGCTTGCCGCAGCTAATCCGGCAGCTAAGGCGGCGAGGGGAGGCCGGCGGAGAGCAAGGGGAATGCCGGGGACACCGGGTGGAGCTGGGCGGTGGCCGGAGGTTGCTGGACTAGGCTGGACAGAGGCGAACAAGGCTGAGCAGAGGCTGAACCGTGCGGGGGAGCGCACCTGGGTGCGAGGGACGGCCGGCGGAACACGTGGCGTCGCGTGGGCAGGCGTCGCAAGCGTGCGGCAGGACGGGCGACAACCGGTGGCTTCGGCAAGCTGCTACTCCTGCTCTGGTTCTGTTCGGCATCGAGCAAACAGGGGAAGGAGGGAGAAAGAGTCGAGAGCAAAGGAGAGAGGAGAGAGAGGGAAGAGATAAAAGAGAGTTTTGACTGGTCAAAAGGAGGGAGAAAGTGAGTCGGCGGGGGAAAAATCGCATGAGGGGGAGGGGAGAGGAGAGAGAAGAGAGAGAGAGAAAAGAAAGAAAAAGAAAGAAAAGAAAAGAGAGGGAGAGAGAGAAAAAGAAAGGGAGAGAAAAAGAAAATAAAAAGCAATCAAATAGTAAAAATCCTACTATTCAAATTACTTCTATTATTTTCCCTTTCTCTTTTTAATTTCTTTTGATCTTCAATTTGTCCTCCGATAATTTCTTTCCTGAAATTTCGGACTCGTCAATAATTTGACGGACGATGAGACAAGATCCTAAAAATAAATTATGACACGCTCGAATATTCGATTCTCGAAACCGAATTAAATTTCATAATTAAAATCAATCGGACGCGATTTTAGTCCAATCCAATCGATTATGTAGCTTTTAGGGATTTTACCGTAGTTATATCCCTTAACGGCTTCACCCAATAGGTTAGCTAATTCGTAAGTGATCAGCTTAGAGAAAAAGGACCATAGGTGCGCCGACGATATGCACATTTCACTTTATCGAAACGGGGTCGAATTTCAGGCAGTCACATGGGGCGTATTTTCTTTCTAATAGGGGTTTAGGGGGTTGAACTTGCTGAGACATTGTCTCATCCCGATTTGGGAATTACAATTTTAGGTCCCTAGTGGACGGAGTGGCTAGATAGCCTTGGTTGGCCTTGAGGAGTTGCAAAGGTGAAGTCATAAGGATTGGATAACGTGTCCTGCTAGTTGGTTTTAGGATAGTTCTCCTTTTGTCGAGCTGATCTATTTTGTAGATAGTCCAGTGTTGTATTTAAACATTTTGTGTTTGTAAATGAGTGTTTGGTATTATGATTAATTGCCTACTTTTCTATCCCAAGTTAAATGTTGTCAGGGGATTTGTTTTGCTTCCGTATGCGCAAAGAAATGAATGGGTCGGTGACATATCCTGGGATGTCGCACATTTGATCGGCCATAGTGGGACGTGCGTGCACTCGGGGTTCGGGGCGTGACAATAGAAGTCCTCATCAACTTAGGCAAACTGGGCTACGAATAGATACGGGACCAGATACCCTACACCCTCATCCACCCACATTGTTGTGGTGTGGCATTGGAAAAGGATGTCAATGGTAGTGTCCTCGATGTCTATCATCATGACTTCCATGTGTACAGGAAGTCCGAAAGGCGAGGGTGGAAGACTCATACCTTGGGTCCTGAAAAATGTTAAACAATAACAGTGAGTTGAAAACTCAATATGTAAAGATCCTAAATCCCGTATAGGTGCGTACCTTGCATCGGAGCCTTATGATTTCTTAACCTAAATGTGTCAATGGCAAATCAATATCAAAGCCTAAGCTTTAACTTAACTATAAACATGAAGGGATCTAACCTCAACCTAAATCCCTTGAGTCCTAATTAAATGCATACAAACCCACACGTGTCACAATTGGTGCAAATAATAGCCAAAATATTTACACGTGATGGATAATAGCATCCACAAAATTATCAAAGCTTTGAAGACTCAAACAACAACCTTCAGGACATTCACATCCCTCTAAATTCATAAACAAAATCAATCATAGGATGTAGAACCTTCTGCGTCACTAAAATGGCATTTAAATTATGCACGTGTCTCATGCACCTCACATAAGTCCATGTCAAAAATGTGCAAACCATAACATCATTTTCAAAGCATGTGTATATCACTCAAACGCTTTACACACGTTTAGTGTCTCAAGAATCACATGGCAAGTTCAATCATTAATCACACATAATTGAAATCCTACGACTTTTTCGGAAACCTCCGGGACATCATCTCGCTCCCTCGAGCACGGCATTCGAAATTAGGCATCATTTCGATATAACACATCCTGCGAATGGCATGCTGTTGGTGTGGGAGCATCTCATTGATGTTGGACATCATCTCGTTCTCACTAACAAGCATCCGGTTGACTTAAGGTTATCATCTCAAAATCCATCGATGACGGTATTCCTCATACAACCACACGAATCAAGCATTCAAGCAATTGGTTTTATCTTTCTCATATTAGTCCATGTATGAATGCCCTAAGGGCATGCCAAGCAATGTGTAACTCATGTCCTACTGTATATACGACAAGAAAGTATGTTGAGTACAAAATTAGAATCGTGGCTGGACTTGCGACGATCAAGTACCAACCTAGGTCAAACTTGGATCGAACAATATGCCTCAATATCATCAAACCAAGAGAGTGACCCAGTTTGATGCATTCCACACAATGGCTTGATGTGAACTCAAGCTTCAACCGTGACCTACAGACATCTTTATACAAATATCACTTCATATAACACTCCTATAACCATCCATGGCATTCAAATATGAAGATCAAGCATAAGTAGCCAAAGCAAACAATTCACAACAACAATCATGAAAAGTCTAGCCTAAGTGAATCATTTTTACAACTCATGCCAAACCCAAGCAACCTCAACCTTCACATACTTTGTCCTCATTCAATCTCGAACCATATAACGCAAGCATATCATGAGCAAAGGCGATCCTAAATCTAAGTTGTGTAACGCAACGTCCTAGCTGACATTTAAGAAATCCACATAAGAATAAATGAGATGGGAAGAGGGGTGTCATGTAGTGGCTTGAGGACGATGAGCGAGTGATAATAGCTCGTGGCCAGTAGGATGACGGATAGTGGATGGCGTGACACGGCGACAAATGGTATCCACGCACCGCACAAATGGCAGTGGTGGCATGCAATAGCGATGAGTGGCAACTAGGCGAGCAGTGGATGGGCAAAAGTGGCACAGGTGGTCAGAGAGTGAGGGAAAGGAAGACAAAGAGAGAGAAGAAAGGGAGAGGGAGTCTGCCGAGTGTGAGAGAGAGAAAGAGAGAGAGAGAGAGAGAGAGAGAAGAATAATAAGAATAACTTGAAGGTGAAGCCTGTCCATCACATTAAATGCTTAATGCATTATTATCCCTTCTCTCATCATGACCCAAAATAAGCCATGTGCCTTGTGACATCTCGAAATTTGATCCCTGATTCGAATATATGAAATAGTTGTTTTGTCAACGCGCTTATAGTTAATTTACTCAGAACTGATCACTCTCGAGTTAACTAATCTATTAGGTGAGGTCATTAAGGGATATAAACACGATAGGCTAGAGAATTCAATCGGAAATCGACCGCTCCACTATATAATCGGCAAGGGTCAATATGACACCATTATAATTGATTAGCGAACGGATATAAGTCAATTTGATAGAATCACGTAGTCGAACTGCGAGTGGTTCTACACAATTGTGATATTCGTGTCGAATGATGGTAAACCGATTTTCTATCGATATTATATTCGGAACACGTAATGGAAACCTCGCGATTTTATGACAACTGAGGATCATCTACAAGTTGGAGATGCACAAACGTGGATCGAAAATTATCGACCACGGGTCAAACGCACTAAAATCCCTAAAAGTTACCCGACATGTTTGAGCAATAATCGTACTAAAATTGCGATCGGTCGATTTTAACCACGAAATTGAATTCAGTTTCGAGAATTGGATGTTTGAGCATGTCATGATTCATTTTTAGGATGTCATCTCATCTTTCGGCGAATATTTGTCGAGTCTGAAATTTTGCGAAAAAATCGATTTCGGACAAAAGAAAAAGAAAAATGGAAATTCGGATGGCTGAAGAAGGGCATTATTTCTACCTCCAAATTGGCTTTATTTGGGGAAACTGAAGCTAATTTCTCTTTGGATGGTCTATTGACTTATTAGGCATGAAGACTTTGGGGTAAAAATGTAATGAGTGAGTAGATATTTGTCTTTAAGTTGTGATTGGTTGTTACATTGACTTTCTTTCTCCCCTTCTCTCTCTCTTTTCCCTCATGTGTGAGCCTCCCCTTGCTGCAGCAAACCACCTTCTTCTTCTTCATTTCTCTTTCAAGTTCTTTCTTTTTCGAGTCTTCATCGTCCAACTCCTTGGCTGCTGCTCCATCTTTCCATCATGCCATCATCTCCTCATCACCTTATCCATTCCTCACAACTAACACCCTCACGGTAGCCTCATCATCTAACGCCACTCCAACTAGCTCCCATCACCACCCAGCAGTTCCGCTGACACCACCACTAGTAGCGCCTCACCACCCAACCGCAACCCACATGTTCGGCCACCAACTCACCAACTCCAGCGACTAGCCACAGCTACCACACCACACCAACACTACTGTGACATCTTGAAATTCGACCCCGTTTCAATAAAATGAAATGCTCATGTCGTCAACGTACCTATAGTCCTTTTTCTCTGAGTTGATCACTCACGAGTTAACTAATCTATTGGGTGAAGCCGTTAGGGGATATATCTGTAGTAAAATCCCTAAAAGCTACTCAATTAGTTGGATTGGACTAAAATCGCGTTTGATTGATTCTAACCATTAAATTTAATTTGGTTTCGAGAATTGAATATTCGAGCGTGTCACAATTCATTTTTAGGATCATGTCTCATCGTCCGTCAAATTATTGACAAGTCCGAAATTTCAAGAAAGAAATTATCGGAGGAAAAATCGAAGACCAAAAGAAAGTAAAATAAGAATAATGGTATTATTTTTATTTTATTTTTCCCTCTCTCCCTTTCTCTTCTTTTCTCTCTTTTTCTCTCTCTTTTCTGTCTCCTCTCCCCTCCCCCTTCGCGCGGACAACCCCCCACCGATTCTCTCTTCTCTCTCTCTCTTTCGTTCTGACCGGTCAAGCCTTATCTATGTCTCTCTTCTCTCTCTTCTCCCCACCCCACGTGACCGAATTCTTCTTCTTCTTCTTCTTCTTCTTCGCGTGCGAACCAGCGAACGGAGGAAGAACATAACCTGCAACTTGTCATCGCCGCTCGTCCCGCCGCCCGTACCGCACGCCCGTGCGATGCCGCGCACCCTGCCACCTCCTGCCCACACCTGCCGTCCTCGCCGTGCGCCGTCCAGCCTCGTTCGGCCTCTGCTCAACCCTATTCTGCCACGACCAGTCGCCTCTAGCCACCACCCAGCTTCGTCCGACCACCGCTCAGCCTACCCAGCGTCCCCCTTGCCCTCCCGGCCACCCCTCATTGCCCTAGCCGCCAGACCAGCCTCGGCCAGGCCAAAACTGTAAACCCACGAAGTGGGTATCCAGCCCGTTCGTGAGCCGTTTTGGGCTGTTTCCGGTTCCCGAACCCGAGACCTACTTTGGAGTTTATCGTTCCTCGCGTCGTCCCCGTCGGATTGGTTCGACTTGCGCGCGATTCCGGTGAGTAATCTCACTAATCCCTGATTAGTTGGCTAATTATTCTTAAGGGTTGTTTAGTTTTAATTAATTAGGTTTCGGTGGTTAGATTAGAATAGACTAACGATTATTAGTTAATTGTGATGTAAATTAGACAAATTGATTGTGCATTTAGCAAGTAGATGTACTATTTATTGAAAGCATCTCGGGATTTTTCCCGACCCTTAGTGGGCTTCAATTAGGCATTTCGGGCCTAAGTGGAATTTTTGGTATTTAAATATTATTCTTCGGAATTAAATTAATTAATTATTTATTTTCCGAAAATTCAATTGAGATGGCTAGTGACCGGAATATTATGCTGATGACCATGGTGAAGTCTGTTTATTTAATCGGGCTTTATGTTGAGCTAAATTGAATTTTTAATATTAATTATTTAATTTTCGAAATTAATTAATTATTTATTTATTTTCTGAAAATTTAACTGGGATGGCCCGTGACCGGAATATTATGCTGATTATCATGGTGAAGTCTGTTTATTTAATTGGGCTTTATTTTGAGCTAAATTGAATTTTACATATTTATTAATTAATTTTCGAAATTATTTATTTATTTATTTTTCGGAAATTAAGATTGAGATGGCCGACAATCGAAATCGCATGCTGATTTTCATGGCGCAGTCCATTTATTTATTTGAGCTTTGAATTGTGCCAGATTGAATTGAATGTGGAATTTATGATATATTCATAAATGGTTGTTGTTAATTATTTCATTGAGAAATTGTTGAGTATTAATTGTCGATATCAAAAGTGGTCGAGTGAGACCATAAAGTCATTGAATATCGAAAGTGGTCGAGTGGGACCGTAAAGCCATTGAATTTTGAAAGTGGTCGAGTGGGACCGTAAAGCCATTGAATTTTGAAAGTGGTCAAGTGGGACCTTAAAGCCATTGAATATCAAAAGTGGTTGAGTGGGACCGTAAAGCCATTGGATTTTGAAAGTGGTCGAGTGGGACCGTAAAGCCATTGAATATCGAAAGTGGTCAAGTGGGACCGTAAAACCATTAAATATTGAATGTTGTCGAGTGGGACTGTGTCTTCCACCTATGCTTAGGATGTGATATGGGGGTTGTGATTTGTAATTGGGGATTGAGATAGAACAATAGAAATCGACCTAGAAATGGTCCGACTGACATGTAATCGACTAAGTTGATTGAACTGTGATTTGACTGATTGTGCATGGAGATATATGAAGTATCTGTATATAACCTTGAATTGCAGGTTGAGACTGATGCCAAGGTACATCTTATGCCCTATGCATGTATAGGTAGCATATAGTATAATGGTTTGCTAATCGAGCCTTAGTGGGGTAGAACTCGCTGAGACGTAGTCTCATCCCGGTTTGGGGAAAACATTTTAGGACCCCGCTGAGGAGTTGAGGAGGAAGAGTTTGAGAAGGAGAACTCTAGGGTGAAACCTAAGGAGAAGAATTTTGGAAGAAGAAGATAACCTGGAGAGGGATCTTGAATATGACCCGGATGGACTAAGATTCCATCTTCTTTTGAGAACTCCATTTCGATGTGAATAGAGTAAAGTAAAAAGTTGTGAAGAGTTGTGAAGTACTCTAGTTTATGTCATGTATAAAAGTTTGGTTATAAGTTTCAATATGAAAAATATGGCCCTGCTTTTCTATCCTATTGTTTTATTGTCTGGGGATTTATAACTACTTCTACATGTGCTTAATAAATGAAAGTGTCGGAGATACATAGTCCTGAGATGTTGCATTTTAAAATCGACCAAGTAGAAGGATGTATGTGTGCCCGAGGATCAAGGCATGACAACTGCCATTTTCATCCCACTCCAATAACTCCTTCACGCCCATCAAGCACCAGCCTTGGCCGAGAGCTTGAGAGGCCATCACAGTCTCCGTGAAGCCTCCGTTTGAAACACTGTAGTCTCAAGTTCTCGCTGCCGTTGTGTTGCCATCACCTTGAGCACGCTGCCGTCGAATTCTAGTGAGTTAACTCCCTAATTCTTGATTAGGTTGTTAATTGTGCGTAGGGGGTTAGATTAGTGTTAATTAGCTTGGTTAGATTAGTGTTAGTTAGCTTGGTTAGATTAGTGTTAAGATGGATTAGCTTAATCTTCAGATCTGTTTATTAGACACTCACTGTTTGCTATTTTTATGGGTTAAAATTTGCTATGATTTTGAGACTGCTTCCTTCTTAAAAAATGTTCTAAACATATTCAATTATGACATATATTTTACTCAAGATTTTATGGATTTGCAAGAACAATATTTCAGTTGTGTTACATGCAAAGCAGAATCTTAGTTGATGCCAGAACCCGTGACATTTTGGTGTTTAAAGGATTTTTATCAACTCTTAGGGTTCGATTTTCGAAATAGTTCCCTCACAAAAGTTTTTCATCACATCTTGTAGTTTAATATAATTAAATTTAAGAGTAAACGGACAAGTTTTGGATATTGAATCAAACTGATTTTGGAAAACATAATTTATGGACAGTGACACAATTTTGGTAACGATTTGGGCAATTTACTGCTCTTATTCAAGAAAGATATGGGTCAATGTGTCTTCATGAAAACTGTTCGTTTAAGTGTCTGTTATAACATATTCAAAATTGAGAATTTTCTGAACTCATTTGGTTAGGCTTCTGGAATTAATCCTGGAGACACGCGAGTAGACTCGATTTCTACTAGTTAGGGCCGGTTGTGGTTTTGCAATTGTTCTTTGTGTCTTGCTGGCTGGAAAATGTATATTTAGTGATTTGGTTGACTTTTAACATGCTTAAAACTTATGCGTGATACTATGATATTGGTTGTTTTATGTTGGCTCAAATTGTTATTGCAAATGATGGTCTTATGGGCAATTAATTAGAAAAACAATGAGGTGTCGGGTTTGGACACCAAAACTTATTTGCTCAATAAAACAATGAGGTTTTCAACAAGGTGCATGCAAAGTTTGACGGATTAATTTTGAGTACGTGAGCACCTACGAATTTCTTTACAACTTTTTTTTTTTAAAAAAAGGGGGGGGATTACCCAAGTTTAGTTCCAAAAAGGGTGGTGGGGAAAGAAAATAGAAAATAAATAAGGTGTCGAGTTTGGACGCCGAATTTTATGTGCTCCACAAAACAAGGAGGTTTTATAGTAGAAGTGTGCAAAGTTTGATGGATTGATTTGAAGTACGTGACTGCGTACGAATTTATTTTGGAAAGCTTTGAACAAAAAAAGGGGGGGGGGAGTTGCAAGGTTTATTGTTTTAAAAGGAATTTTGGTGTTTTAGGCTTATTGATAGAAGATAAGAAATGGGTTTGATTGATGAGGTGTGTGCATGGTCACTAAGTGGAACCCGTCACCCAACGGGAGTTTAAGGACGATGCATGATTTTTATTGGATGCCCGGCAAGGGTCTTGAAGTCGAGCTACGGTGGAGGCCGGATTGATACTTCTTTATAGAATGCTGTCTAAACAGGGGTTCTAGACATTGCCGTGCTCGATGGGGCGAGAAAATGCCCAATTACACAAGATGACCACCGACTTTTGAGTTGACCGTGGCCCGAGGGGTCGTAATAATCGGAACAAGCTTGAATGGTCATGATAGTTGCGCTTGATTATGGGGCAAAATTATGTGGCATGGTACGTGACATGTCATAACGGTTTTGTCTTATAATCGGGACCCATGTGAATCTTTGAAGAGTAAGAATATGTGTTCCGGTTATTGATTATGCTTGCTGCATTGATAATAGTATATGTGATGTACTAATAGGTAGGGACACGCCGAGGTGAGGTGAGTTTTGTATGGTGCATGTTTAGGATTGCCTTTGAGGCAAATTTGCATCCTAATCAAGGTTTAGGGTTTTGACTCACTAAGATTTATCTTACCCTATCGTGGTTAACATTTCTTGGGGCTGTAGCGTGGGGATCTACTGAGTGTAGATGTGGTGGTCGCCAGATGCAATGCCTTTTTGGCTAACCTTGCCATTAGTGAAGTAGGTTGACCCTAATACCTGAGGAATTTGAGAGGGTCGATAGGAAGTGGCCGTAAAAAGGCTTGTCTCACCTCAATTTAATTCTTAATAGACTTAATTAGCCTCACTTATAGGTTTGTTAATATCTATACCCTTATATTAGCGCATTTC
This sequence comes from Eucalyptus victrix, assembly GCA_016097545.1. NCBI lineage: Eukaryota > Viridiplantae > Streptophyta > Magnoliopsida > Myrtales > Myrtaceae > Eucalyptus > Eucalyptus victrix. Next base: position 55,979,349 of record CM027839.1, on the reverse strand, counting down.
CTCACTTAATGCACTAACGAGCTCGCTAAAATCATTTCAATTAGAAAGGAATGTCATGATGACATTTACTGTCGATACCCACAATTGGATTGAGGTTCATGGCTAAGTTTCGATTGGAAACAACTTTAATGCGACCTATGCAAATTTAAGTGGCATTGGTAGAATTCATACAACTAGACTTGAACTAAGTTCGACCCCTATCTAAGGTTTTATGTGTGACTTTCAGTTGGGCTTGGTAAATCCATAAATGACCCTTGGTTGTTATGTAATCAAATAGAATAGATCAACCTGTCCTAATTCACGGTCGTTCGAGATTAGATTAGGGTTGCTCACAAATATTACATTGATCGTGCAGTGTCACCCGAGACCGATATATACTCAACCTGAATTGATTAATACCCATCCATTGATTGACTCATGATGGAACATGGTCATCCACAACGATCCTTATGGTCAAACGGTCCTTTCATGGTCGATTGTTCTAGTTGATCGCAACCCTGATTCATAATTGTTTGGCCCCAATTAGCTAGTCAGCTCATGAACAATTCCTAGGATTGAGTCACAGCCTATCTTCATTGCCGACATACCGATTCTTAGTCCATCCCTTGCGATTTAAATAGGGGTTTGAATTAAAGATGTAACATGGATAGAATGGAATGCCTACAGCTTAATGCATCTATCACTCAATTAAGAGTTCCTGCCTTATGCTTGATAAGAAAAGTGAAAGCTTAAAGAAACTCAACCCACTTGGCATGCTGATTGTTGAGCTTGGTTGAGTATTTACGTACTTCAAAGCTTCATGATTTGAATAGAGAATAAACTCTTTGAACAATAGATAATGTCACCTATGATTTAAAGCTCTAACAATAGCATAAAATTCTTTATCATAAGTAGAGTAATTCTTGAGAAAATTATTCAACTTCTTGCTAGAGAAGGCAATAGGCTTTCCTTCTTAACTAAGAACTACACCAATTTTCGCATTAGAAGCATCATAATCAACTTCAAAGACTTTATTAAGATGTTGAAGTGCAAGTATAGAAGCCTTGATTACCTTCTTTTTAAGGAGTTTGAAGCTTTGTTGTGCCTATTCAATCCACTTGAAATTTCCCCCCTTCAAGCATTTGGTGGTAGGAGAAATAATGATGCTAAGATGCTTGATAAAGTAGTGATAAAATAATGTTAAACCATGGCAACTTCAAATATCATGTATAGATGTTGGAATGGGTCAACTTATGATTGCCTCCAACTTGCTAGATACCATCTTGATACCTTCTTTAGATTCAACATAGCCTAGGAAGACAAGGTTAACAGTAAAGAAGTGATGCTTCTTTAAGTTAACATATGACTTTTGCTCTCGTAGAGCCTTGAAAACTTGGAGAAGATGCTCCAAGTATTGCTCTTAAGTAGAACTATAAACAAGAATGTCATCAAAATAAACAACAACAAAGCTACCGATAAATGGTTTAAAGACATGATTCATAAGGCGCATAAATATACTAGGAGCATTAGAGAGGTCGAAAAACATGACCATCCATTCATAGAGATCATCTCTTGTTTTGAAGGAGGTTTTCCATCTATCTCCAACTCTCATTTGAATTTGATGATATCCACTTTGAAGATCAATCTTGGAAAATATAATAGCGCCATGGAGTTGGTTGAGAAGATCATTGACTCAAGGAATAGGAAAATTATATTTGATGGTCATCTTGTTCACCGCTTTACTAGCTATGCACATACACCAAGACTCATCCTTTTTTGGCACGAGAAAAGCAAAAGTAGCACATGGACTTATGTTTTCTCTCACTCTTCCTTTAGCCAAGAGTTCATCCACTTGTCGTTGAAACTTTTCATACTCTTTAGGACTCATCCAATAGGTTGCCTTTAGCGGGTCAACGGCCTTGGCGATGGCTAGGGCCTCAACTGTCCCCATTGATGGCCCCCTTGAGCGCCCCCTTGAGCTCGTCGGCCACCAACAAGGCCATCTTGAGCCTCTTCATGCCTGGGCAAGACTCGAACTCGCCCAGAGTGAGGCCGACTTTACGATTGCCAACCAAGGTCAACCTCTTCGATGGCTAGGTGAGGCAAGACTCAACCTTGCCTGAGTACCACAAGGTTGGCTTCACCTAGGTGGGTGAAGCTGACCTCGTGGTGGCAGAGCAAGGCTCGGCCTTACTAGATCTAGGCGAGATCGAGCCTCATCGAGGCATGGTGAGGCTCCCCCAAGGCTGATGACCTCGTTGGCCCTTGTCTAGCCAGTCATTCCAGTCATCGATCGGCCAATGACTGGCTAGAGAAAGGAAAAGAAAAAGAAAAAGAAAAGTAAAAAAATTAAAATGTAATAAAATTATTAATAAATTAAAAGAAATTCTAAGCCACAAAAATATTTTGAGTTGTACTAAACACATTTTTGTTTTGGGAATAGAAATTTTGTACGGTTACCAAACGCTTTAGGATACGTTTGGTAACCATTCTATTTTGGAGAACAATTTATGATCGAAATAAGTTTTTTTTTTATTCTGCTCTTGAGAATAATTTCTAAGCATTTTTAGGCGTTAGGTAACTTTTCAAAATTTATATTCTTGGAATAGAATTGCGTTTATCACCATCCTCAAAATTTCTACTTCAAATAATTTTCTTTTGATTTTTCAATAATTTTATCATATTTTCCTTTTTTTCTTCTTTTCTATTTTTCTTTTCTTTCCCTTCTTCTTCTTCTTCAACCTTTGGTCAGTTGTTGACCTTGGGATGACTAGCAACCGGCCAAACCAAGGTTGGCAACTTCATCGGACCGTCGCCAACCCTTGGTAAGGCCGCACCTCGTCAATGGAGATTTGGTTGGGCAAGCTACCTTGCCCAAATGTAACGATGTCAAGCCTCGCCAGCACCTAGATGAGCTCGGCCAAGCTAGATCTATGTGAGGCCGAGGCTCGCCAGTGGTTGGGTGAGCCTTCGGCAAGCTCATCGGACCTCGCCTTGGCTTGGCGAGCCTCCGACGAGGTCGTCGAACCTCGTTGAATTGGTCACCAGCAATCGGCGATGGTGGATGGCAATGGTGGTGGCGGTGGCAAATGTGGTGACAACAATGGAAGAAGAAGAGAAAAGGAAGAACAAAAAGAAAATAAGAACAAAGAGAAAAAATGGGTTAGCTTGATTTTGAAATTGTTCTTGGGAACAAAGAGTCAACTTATTTTTTTACTTCTCAATTCTACTATAAATCTATTCACGAGAACAAAAAAATTACGAAACAGAATTTTATTTCAAATCTACTCCCAAGAACAAAAGAATAGAAAATTTCATTGTTTGACAAGTTGCCAAACGCACCCATAAAATGTTTAGAAACTGCTTCCAAAACAAAATTTTTATAAATATATATATATATATATTTGAAAAAATTATTCCCAGAAACAAAAACGTTACCAAATGCACTCTTAATAACCAGACTAGTCCCCCTTTCCGGCCCTTGCCCCGCAGACACTAGAAGCCCCCAAAATTGTTTTAAACCAAGACTTTCACCATGTGAATCAACGCAGAAAATATTGGAGTAATTGGCACGGATGAAAAGGGATTATGACTTAATATTGTGACGCACGTCACATCTAACAATCTTCATTCTCCATTTTGAAATTAGGCTTTAGAATAACCCCCTAATTATATAATTGCTAAAAATTGGCCCTGTGAAAGGTTGTCAAACATTAGGAAAAAGGTTGCATAAAAAAGATAGTAAGTATTTAACATAAACATAAATATATGTATGTTTTTGCTAGAAGATATAAATAGTTGACAACAGATAGATTTATAAAATACGATAAATAGTTGATTATTAAAAAAGATGATGATATTTCGGTGCTCAAAACAAGGTATGCCACATCATTTTACAAATGCTTCGTGAAGCCATATTTTTTTATTATTGTGAGGGGATTCTGCCCCATCCATAACCCAAGTGAGACCGGGGCGTTGCCTAGGGGGCCTTCAAACTCGCACTACTATGTGGTCGAAGCAGCACCCAACAACTGAGGCAATACATGTGTAGCATTATTCAAAGTCATGTGGGATGGTTTTAAAGATTAAAATATCGGATATTTCTAGTGAATGTTCTGATATTCTTTCGTTGTTTCCCTTTAACATGTTTCAAGTTCAACAATACGCACAAAAGCAATAAGAACTAGTCTAGGAGAAATTATTCAATTAGTCCGAAACCTATTGCACATATGTCATTCCATTGTTAATCACAAGAAATTCTAATGTAGGCCTTTCGGCCAATTTTCATTGGAAATCGCTGAAAAGTCGATATGCCATATAGGACATTTAATACCAAACTAGCGATCCCCAAAGAAAATGTCATAAGGATTGTATTGAAATTTCACATAAAGATTTTGTACTATATTAATGAAATTGTAAATTTTATGATTAAATTGGCATATGTATAATATTATTAGAATCGAATGCACAATTTTCTTGACTAGTTTATGAGAAGGATTTTCCCTAAATAAGACAATTTTTTGTGCTTCTTTCGAGCGTAATTCTCGTAAATGAGATTGTAAACAGTAAGGTCGTGGTCCCATCGTGGACGATTATTATTGTCGGACTTGACTTGCCATTCTCTTTTGAACTCGCGGGAGAGAATGGACCAGAGACTTTCGCTTGTCTGAACTAACCATCGAGGTAGCTTTGGAAACTTTTAGCAATTGCTTGAATCTCGAGATGTTCTTCAAACCGATCATAGACTTTATTGAGATAGGTAAACCAATAGTACTCCCCCTCGTAGAATCTATCTGAGAATTTCATGTTGTACAGCTCAAACAAAAACCTAAAAAATTGCTTTGGTTTCAAGGCATATGAAATAGAAAGTGTAAAAATTCGTTATCAACCCTTCCTAACTTCTCTGAAGATATGGAACAGTAAAAATATGAAAGCTCTAAGAGATAGCCCTTGTGGTTATTAAGAGTCAAAATAACATACGAAATCTTAGAAAAGTTTACTATTGAGCTCATGTGTGAATGTGCATTGTTGAGATCGGAAGACAACTATGCAAACATGAAAAGATCAAGCAATGAATTGAAATGTGTCTCGGCTTTAGAGGAAAAATTGTTCACGTAATAGTTACATATTAGGGATTTCAATTATAATTCAATTTCATTATTTATATAATGACAAAGATGTATTCATTCATTATCCAGCTATATATATATATGAATGATTTTATAAATTCAGTTGTGACTAAACCTATTCTTAAGTTGTTGAGAATATGAGTGACGGATTTATAGTTGTTTGAATCTTTAAACTATTCCCAATTGATAGATCATTGATTGGATATTAATGACCCTATTGAGATCGATGTGTTCTTAGTTCAAGTTTTGGATACTTAAGGGAATAATGAGTCACGAGTTAATGGGTATTGTCATATCCGAACTAGAATACAGGTGCTTGCATTAAACAAGTTCACTAAACTGACATGCATTGAACAATTAGCAACACAAAAGCTTTTAGGGTGGTCAATGTCTAATCATTCATACTTTGGCTTTGTGTAGATAATACTTAGACCTGAAGCATTGTGTTGACTTGTGTTTTGGATGGTTATGGTTCACAAGTGCCACATTGACTCTTTGTTGAACCTTCTCTGTACTTGATGATCATAGTTTGTTCACATATGAAGGCACGTTGAACCTTCACTATACTTGATAATCATAGTTTGTTCACATATGAAGGCACACATGTGCACAATATATAGTCTATCTTCTTGTTATATACAATGTACAGTAATGATGTTCTATGCTTCTAATCATGACACTATATTAAAATCTTCAACTGGGGTTATAATAAAAATGAAGTTCATGTCTTGTTAAAAGTACATGTCAATTAGGTTTGTGCATATAGTTGAATTGGTGGCTTGACAAGTCATTACCATGGTCTTTGTTTGATTGGGACATGCCAAGACAGAATGATTGAACTACACTATAATTTAAGCAAACGGGTTCATTATGTTATTAAAATATTCACATTGTCTGGGGAGCCATGACATATTGTTAGATGCCATTCATGACTTAAAGGATCTAATGAGTTATGCTAGATGAAATCTCAATCATCCACTATGATGGGTCCTATGTGGGTTCCATGCAGATCCATAAATCAGATGACTTAGACTCGGTTTAGCTTCTCCTACTTGATATGTAAAGTACTTTGTGCCTTTGGTTTACCTTGTCTTTCGGCAATGTGCGCCTAGGTTTGGTATCTCCAATATCATCACCGTATGGAGACAATAGAAATATGTTGACCAAGCTCAAGTCCAATACCTATGAGAGCAAGCCCTTTAGTAGGTGCGAGACACTTAAGTTTTTAACAAAAAAATATCGAAGCCATTAAAATTGGAGCCATAGTACTTATTCATTAAAACTCCTAAATCAATAATTAGATTAGAGAGAAAAGCTCTCAGATTTATGATCAAGAGAGTAAGGAAAAAAACAAGAGGAAATAAAAAGGAAAGCAACTAGGGAGGGGAGGGAGAGTCTAGGTACTCCACTAAAAAAGTTGAAGAAATGAAGAGAGCCCAAAACTCAAAGATGGAGAGAAAAGGAAGGACAGAGAGAAAGAAAGAATTTAGATTTGCAAATGCACTAATTCATACTCTCCATTAACAAGAAAGCATGGGAGGTCTTGCTCCTTGGTGAGCGAGCCGGGTTCGAGGGTACATTGGCAGTGGTCGTGAGGATAGAGCCCCAAGCTGCTAGAGAGGTTTTATAGTTTGAGTTCATATTCTACTAGTATTTTGGGTTTAGACCTATGAATAGCTATTAGGTATATATAATCTCTTTTTATTGTAATTGAGGGTAAAAACGAAGAAATGCAAAATGCTAATTGTAGTGGAATCCTATGTTGGATGTGGCCCTAGTTTAAGGGAAAACTTGGTAATCCATGTGTCTAGACTTTTGTTTCTCACTTTTACTCTCTATTACATTGTATTTGAGCACCAAATCCTAACACTATAAAGTTTTGATGATCCTTGCTAAAACTCATCCAATATAATTTATCAACTTTGCCTTGGGTTAGAATTCATTACAGCCAAGCAGACAACATTTTCCAACTATCCAATTCATTAACTTTCAAAAAGGTCCGACCTTTGCTTTTCTACCGAAAGAGACTTTTTTTATTTTTCAATATGAACGGAGTTCCTTACATATAGGGAAAGAGAAATATACACCAGGTGCATTCTCAAGACGAAGTACACTTTGTCAAAGAAGGCAGAGATTCCTTTCATATTTTCATGCAGACAATACCTTGTACTAGAGTTTCCATCGACAAATGTGACTGCTGATACCTTGACTACTACGGGTTTCTAAGTTTGTGTTCATGCATTCTCGTGGATCTTCACCGACCCTCGACTATGGTAAAAGTTAACTCGTTTGATCCGCTGTCTATTTAATCATTGAACCTCTCCGTGTAAAATCCCGGTTGCTTGGGCTGTGGCAACGTGGCACTTTCGCTCTCCAACATCAGAAGCACAGATGAGATGGTCGGCCTTTGTTCCGGACTTTGCTGAACGCACAAGAGGCCTATCTGGATGCACCTAGTAACTTCCGACATTGGAAATGAATCCTCCATTTGTTTGTCTATGAGTTCGGTGGCCTCCCCTTGAAGCCATAATTTCCAGGCCTGAAAGTTGCAGAGTCTTAGGCAATTTAATTTGAGTAATGTCAGAATTCCAAGTAGAAACTTGGGGTAGTAGCTTACATGTCCAAGAAGGTTAAAATTGGGGTCATGCTGATGAAATTCTCTGTTCCTCCTGCCGCTAATTATTTCCAGAACTAGGATTCCAAAGCTAAAAACATCTGATTTAGTCGAGAAAATTCCATCTATAGCATACTCTGGAGACATGTATCCACTGCATTACATTTCAAGGTAGGAATGTATGGTCAATTCAAAAAAAAAAAAAAATAGCCACTAAATAATGCATAAGAATATAGGAAATATTTAGTATGTTGAGAACTTCGAGAGGAACTTACTAAGTCCCCACTACACGTTCAGTCTTTTCCGGGAGTTGATCTCCTCCGCAAGCCATAGCCATGCCAAAATCTGATATCTTTGGATTCATCTCACCGTCCAGCAACACATTACTAGCTTTTAGATCCCTATGAATTATACTTAATCTTGAGTCGCGATGTAAATACAGAAGTCCCCTTGCAACACCCACAATGATATTGAACCGCTGCCTCCACACAAGAGAATTACCTTCTCTATTACCTAAAAGTGTTTTTGGGGGCCCAAATTAACCATAGAAATTCACAATCAAAACCACAAATTAAATTAAAATACGATCAATTCTATCTTGAAAGGGAAGTTCCAAGTTATCAATCACATTTTCAGACAAAGTTGAGGTACTAGGAACGGACCAAATATTAAGGAGTAGAGGCTTCCATTTGGCATATATTCATATACTAACACCTTTTCCTCTCCGTTAATGCAGCATCCCAACAGCTTGACAAGATTTCGGTGTTGAAGTCTCGTAATTAACAAGACTTCATTCTTGAATTCATCAAAACCCTGTCTCGAGTTCTGCGACAGCCTCTTGACAGCTATTTGAACTCCATCAGACGTTAGACCCTGCGATATTTACGTTCATCGTTGAAGACAACCATTCAAAATGACGCAGCAAAAACTACAAATCCATGTCTAAATCGATAAGTACATAATCAAGTCTTGTTTTCTTTGTATGGGGGCCATCGTTATATGTTTTAATTGCTCTAAAATGAAAGACGGAAACCCCAGAGCTCTAATGAGAGTTGATGAGCATATATACCCTCTTTAACGTTTATTTTGATGGACTAACCCCCTTTGTGAGGAAGCACCCCTTTCCCTTTCTTGTTATTGGGATAGGTGAATTCTTATAGATCCGGTCAATATCCATAGAACCAATATCCATATTCGTAGATAGTAATACTGAAAAGGTCCTCACCTTATAGACAGAACCAGAACCGCCCTCTCCGATTTTGTTGAGAGATGAAAAGCTATTAGTCGCTCTAGTAATGTCTTCCAAGTCTAGTGTAGGCAGCTCGAAGTTGACTCCACTCCCAGCCTGCACCTCTGACGTTTTCCCTGCCAAGAATAACCAATGACTTGCGTAAGGGAGAGACTTTTGCAGTATATCAGCTCGAGATTGTTCGACCCACTGTCCTTTTAGGAAAAGATCTTCCTGAAGTTTGAATAGCAATGAACTTAAGTTAATCGATTGGCCAGTTTAATTGTTCGTCTATATGAACCTCCCATTTATACCTGCAACAATACCGATGAAGCCCTGATTCTAACATTCTTACAGTTGAGCATGAAAGATGCCTAATAGATTATACAGTGTTTGAAAGTGCCTTGAGGAAACTGAAAGGATTGCACTAGAGATTATTAACCAAGGTCAATATTTACTGAGTAAGAAAGACACTTTACCTAGACGTTTTTTGGTTCTCCTCCTCCAGAGACAGAGTAGCAAAAGAATTGCCAGATAGAGTGATGCGGTGACTACTGGCACCACCAACCGCAATTTCCACTTATGGTGACCTACGACCCACAATGGAAGAAAAATTTCAGGAACAGCTTGGGAGACAAGATGGAGACAAAAGTCTAAGTTCACTGAATTTCGAATATATACGTAAGTCAGACGCCATGACCCTGATGAAAACATTCTGACTGTGGCTTGATTGAATGAGTTTCCTGATGTCGAGAAGATCTCGGTACCAAAGCAGACACCCGCTACCCTTCCCAACAATGTCGGCATTGGTATATGCAGTGCAAGTACAATTTTTCAGGCACTTGGTTCTACATTCGCCAAGGCTCATGCTCGTGTTCAACCAGTAACTCAACATATCAGGAACCTTCACACCCTTCAGCTTCACAAAACCTTCCTCTTTAGGACAATTCAAGGGCTTCTTCTTAACGCACCCACTAGACCAAACAAACATCGCCCATTCCTGGGGCGATTTCGGGGTGTACCCAGTCAGGCAGCTGCATATCGGGGCATCACCAATCCTGCACACAGCATTAGGCCCACATTTTGCATACTCATCGCAGGAATCATTTGGCAACTCATGTATGACTGTCCACTGCGTATTATTGTTCCAAAGCCAGCGTTGAAGTGTGCCAGAGTGGTTGAGCACGGCCCTCGTGATGGTGGAATCGTTGATGACTTGATAGGAATAGTACACTTCTTGAGCGATTGTCACGAACTCGGGGTTGATGATTGCATTTGGGCTCAGGGGCAGTCCGCTAAACTGGATACCATCCCATGGCCCGCTTCGTTCAATTACCGAAGCATTCCTGCGGAGGAACTTCTGGGGCAGTCCCTGGAGTTCGACTTTGTATGTGATCTCTCCTGTTGAAGGATCATCCGAATCCCTCCAAGAAGTGAGGTACCGATTCAAACCGATCCTCAGGTCCCACCCTAGCTTCATCCCCGCGAGTAACGTATCAAAAGGATGGTCAAAACTCTGCCACAGGATATTCCTCGAATTGTTGTTGCTTTCATCTGTGAGGACCAGATTCCCGGAGTCCAGGAGCTGCGCAGCCACGGTACCGGAGGTCACATTTGCTGTGTCCGTGGACCAAACAGCTCTTCCTGTTCCATCAACAATGACCAGATTCCCTCCTCTCCCAATCCGCAGGACTCCTGACGAGCCATTGATTGGATCGTCCCTGTTCGCGACCCAGACAACAGTCTTGACCGGGATGTTGTAGAACCATATCCCAACATACCGGTTAGACGAATTTCCAGCGCTGAAGAATCCAAGCTCGAACTTTGCTCCCGCGGAAACTAGAGTCTCGTTATCTCTCACCGGCTGAAACAGAGTTATCATGTCAGCAGATCTGCTGAGCTCTGCTGCTGTTGAAAGCAAGGTGATGAAGATGAAGAAGTGAAAAGGAGAGTAAAGAATCTCCATTGAAGAGACAGAAGCCGGATAGCGAATTATATGTAATAGTGGAGTTCAGGCTTGGAGTTTTGTCGGATTTTCGTTTTTCCAAACATGGTTGACGGCTACGGAGGGTATTTTCTCTAGAAAGAAGATTGTAAGAAAGAGACGTAAGTATAAAGTTTGTGGCGGTATACGTTATTCAGACAATCTTGAGGGTGGCAGAAATATTTATTCAATTGGTTTGATCGAAGTCGAATGTGGATATACGCCGCCTATTTGGTGGAAGGCCAAGTGAAAATTTTGTTGGATATACCCCAGAGATAGTACAGATGCTGATTAGGTTGGTGCATAGTCGGTAAAGAACAGATCAATCTGTGTTGTTTTGGCACATCACAATCTCATGTTTGAATTATTTGAATTGGTCATGGTGCGCACCTCATGTGATTTATGAGGTTAGTTGAATAGTTCATAGAGATTCCTCATTCTATTGACTCATCCTTAAGGAATCCATTCCTCTCATTAATAGTGTGATAACTCGTTTCGTCTATTCTAAATTTAAAAAAAAAAGAAGAAGTAAATTTCAATATCAGATTATTTAATTATAATTACTTTTGAACATTAAAAAAAAAAAAAATTATTGATTGTAAGTTTGCCAATATCACAACGATGTGACAGAATAATTACTAATTGATAGTGCCCAAGGGATTACAAGCTAAAAAGGCATTTCAATCATTGAGATAAGTTTTTGAGATTGGAAAAGCAACTTCGCGATAAATTTATATATTTCGTGATTTTCCATAGGAAGTCCCCAATTATAGGATATTCAATCTTACAATGCTTTGAGATAATAACTTGTCAATTACGATGACTTACCAGAAAATTACAATTACTTTGGAAAATATGTATCATCAGTTACGGAAATTTTTGGCATATTGCTATGTTGTAAGTCAATTACTGAGTGGTTAGCATTTTCACGTGAGTGCTGGACAGCTAGAGTGTCAAAACTTGGCATGGATGGACACTTAAAGTGTCCAAAGATAATAAAGTGACACTTAAGTGTTAACGGCGAGAAAATCCAGCCAAAATGTTGACATGGCAATTTTTTGGCAAGGTAAATGTAAAATGACATTGTTTTGCTACTGACATGGTAAATAATTAATATAAAATTAATTAAATAAAATTTATAACATTTATTTAAAAAAAAAAAAAAAAGAGGGAGGAAGCACGCGGTTGAGGGCGAGCCCTTGCCGCTGCCGCCTCCCCGCCATCGCTAAGAAGGGTCGGCGACGGTGGAGGGAGGGTCAGCTGGGGTCGTCAAGCCCTAGCTAGGGGCCGACGACCATGGCCGAGCTAGGGTCGCTGACCCTCGCCGAATCTAGGGGAGGGCCAGGGGCTAGCAACCCCAGCCAACCCTCCCCCACTGTCACCAGCCCTTCCCAGCAATGGCAGGAAGGCGGTGGCCCTCGCCCCCTTTTTTTCCTCCCTTCTTTTTAATTAATTAATTAATTAATTAATTATTTTAATTTTTTAATTTGTAATTAATTTTGTATAATTTAAATTTAATTAATTTTTATATTAAAACTTATATCCGTGCCAAAATGACGTCGTTTTTGCATTTTTTTTTTTTGCTACATCAGCTCTCCAGCAAACCATGTAGGCAAGCAAAAATAATAATAATAAAAAATAGCCATGTAGGATTTTCGGGATTTGCTGAAGGTGACATTTAAGTATCACTTTCCTAACTTTTGATACTTAAATGTCCATTCGTGTCAAGTTTTGATACTTGAAGTGTACTTCTTCCATTTTCACATTAAAGAGTCTATTGTCAAACTATCATCCAAAATGGTAAATTACTAGTTACGTGCACGAATGAGTTATGACGGTTACAAGTAAATTACGATCTATAAAACCTTCACGCAATTACAGATAAATTACGACATTTTTTTTTTTTTATAAAAAAAAGTAGGGCAACGGACCGGTCCTCTTTTCGTTCCCACTGGACTCTAGAAAGCACCCACTATTGAAATCAATATGAAAAGAAGACTATGCTAAAGCAACAAAAGCGCTAAGCACCAGTATTACTTATTCAATACGGATGGTAAAGTCAAAAAGGGGTTGTTACCCAAACAGTATCTTTCGAGGAACATGCTCCAATGATTAATGTTTTAGCTTTTTAATAAGAAGGGAAAAAGTCACCAAAAATCTCAAACTTTGCTAACCATAACACATTTACCTCAACCTCTATAACTAAAGGCATTTTTGTCTTATTATTTTTCCTTTTTTTGTTTTTGTTTTTTGTTTTTTCGTTTTTCCCCTTTTTTCTTCTTCTCTCTTCCCTATGCCGGCCATCGCGAAGGGAAGTCGGACTCAAGTGAGGGCCACCCTTGCTTGGTGTTGCCCTCGCCAGCCTAAGCGAGGAAAGCCCTCGCCAGATTAAACAAGGGCAACCCTCGCTCGACACAAAGTGAGGGTGGCCCTTGCTTGGGCTGGATCTGCCCTTGCCAACGTCAAGCGAGGGCAATTCTTGCTCGAACCAAGCGAGGGCGGCCCTCGCTTGAGTTTGGCTTCCCTCCACCAACCATGGCAGAGGGAAGAGAGAAGAAGAAGATAAAATAAAAATTAAAAAGTAAAAGACGAAAATACCCCATAGTTTGAGGTAAATATGTTACACATATACAATTTAAGAGTTTTTTGTGTCACGAAAAAAAGTTTGAGGTAAATTTATGACTTTTGGTAAAGTTTGGGGCTTTTGTGACTTTTTCTCTATTTAAGTTCACGGACATAGTGTGAAGGAAAGAAGGAATTCACATTTGATGCCTGAAATAAAAAAGAAGCAATTGAAAATAACTAAAAATGATTTTACTTTTTTTAGTGATTGTAGGTTTAATTAGATATAAAATAAATCAAATTTTGCAGTGGTAGTGGGGTACCCCAAGTATTGGGCTCTGATCAACAATGACAACAAATCTTTCTTAGAGATCAAAAGATCACCATCTCTGATAGAATTGTCCCAACTAATGAAGCGAGAGGAAAAGCATACTAGTGAGTGAGGACAGTAAAATAAGATGAAATATTTGCAGAATAAGATGAGGATTTCACCTACTTCTATAGAATTTACTTCATTTGGTCTATTTCGTGTTGACCTCTAGGAATCGTTTTCATAATTGTAAATCTTGACCGCTTCTCTTTGGCTTCACACACGCCTTATAGCTTAATTGACCCGCCCTGGGGGTCAATGATACTAAAAAACAAGACAATGTTTGTTCAGCACCGAGCCGTCGGCTTTGAATCTATACCAAATCAATCTGCCAAAAATTTCGGAAGTCCATAGCAAACATCATTATCCATGCTTTGTCTATGTCTTCTAGTAAATCTGTCTAAATCTTTACACCTTGCTTTTTTTCAACCGATTCATTGTACTAAACGCCCATAATTTTCGGATGAATTCTTACGTGTGGAATGAGGTCCGTGAACGTGCTTCCTTTATAGAATATAACTCTGTAAGTTGCTAAAGTAAATGATACTTTGAGGATCATCTAGAAGGATATTTTGCGGTGTAGCCCTAGCTCAAATATCAACATCTTTCTATTGATTACGGTCTTTTTCTAGGTTTTTATCCCGCCTGTTCGGGGGCACTTCATGGAGTTATCGGCAAACAGACGTAGTTTACATAAGATGACTCCAGACTTGTGATTAATTTTGCAGTTCCAGGTATAATATAGACTTTAAAGTTGACTAACACTTGGTGATTACAAATTTCCTGACGAACATAACTCCATGCACCAACAGAACTAGATGATTATATGCTTCATCTCAGATTTTCGGCAACAGGAAATGACTTTGTTCATCTCACTTTATGCTTTGAACTCGAGACAACTTGTCCCAACTAGGAAGTGGGTCTATAGTTCACATAGCTTCATTGACCCGCGAGCAGGGGGAATTCTTCAGTTCACTGATAAAGAGTACCGGAAGATTCCTATCTAGGAGGTTTGGGACAAAAAAAGGTGATTCGTGTGTAGCTAGACAATCAAATAAATGATAAAAAAGTTGGGTGGAATAGAATTTTGTGGTCGAGCCAAGTCATCACAAGCCACCATTTCCTTCACACTTCCCTTTAAATTGCTTAGGAACCATTACCTATTACCCTAAATTAGATATAAAAAAAAAAAACTTAAGTATTATTCCACTTATCTAACATTTATTTTACAAAAGAATATTTTTAAATTTTATATGAATATTCAAAGAAACAATTAAAAAATATTCTTTTATATATATACGATAAAATATGTGTTAAAAGAAGTTATAAAACATATAAAGGATTGCAACAAAGGTCCAGAATCCATCTATTATTGTATTGTATCTCTAATCTGTGCATTTGTAATATTTGGCTAGTGGGCCAAAAGAAGAAAACAAAAGAAAGGTTGAAAAGTCAAAAAAGAAGGAAAAAAAATTAATAAATAAAAGAGAAAAAGGGGTGAGCAGTGGTTGCTCACTTTAAAGAGCTGAACCACTTCGGGAGAAAGAGAAAAGCAGGGAAAGAAAGACAAAAGAAGAAGAAGAATAAGAAAAGAAATGGGAAGAAAGGAAAGGGATTTTGGCATGTGCAAGCTACAGATGCCTCACCAAGCTAACTCGACTCCATAATGCAATGCCCAATAAGGGATCAAGCCCCTCATTAATCCAATCAAAGTAATTTATGGGTATAGGGCTCAAATTCAAAATTTTAGAAAATCGAGCGGTGAAGTTTGATTTTGGAGTTCTTGAGCCACATATTTTTATAGAAATCATTTTTTTAGGGTATTGTGGAGCCATAGGTTTTTACAAATCATGATTTGAGTTTATGGTTTGCCCGAAACAAAATTTCAAAGTTTTCCACGTACAGTGAATAGTACACATCCAGCAGCTTTGGACTCATTTTTTTTTTTTTGGTCACTTTTCAACTTGATTTTGGGATGGTCAAGTTGGGATTCCTATAGTATGTTTAGAGGGCTTTCTTTTGACTATAAGTATGTTCAGAATAGGGTTTGGAGGATGAAGTTATAGCGTAACTAAGTTTTGCACTTAAACTCCGTGTTGCAAACAGCTAGAACAATCACTTTGGCTATGTGATTTTTTAGTGCATTAGAATCCTTTTGTTAGAGTTAAGGCATAATTTAGTCATTTTGTATAACATTATTCCTCAGTTATTTGATAGGGCCATGAGTTCGATGTTACAAGTATTGTTTGTGTAGACAATGAGGTGAGTGATACTATATCTTCTTTGGTTTTGTAAAATCATGTCTTGAAGTGTGTGTGTGTGTGTGTGTGTGTGTGTGTGTGTGTATTGAATTGAGGAGCATTTTTATTACATAAAACCCAAATTGAGTATTTGCTACTCTTTGGTTGATTATGAATATTTAAAAAGCGTGTTATACAAAGTTCGTGAAGTAATATATATGAAATTACTTTGTGACTGATTTATGGAAATGTTTATGATGATTTGAGAAATGAATGATGGGCTATGTAGCAAAATGTTATTTGATTGGCTTAAGATATTGATTTTTGGATTTGATTTTTGGTTTTAAAGGATTATTAGTTATGTTCAATATGACTGTGAACCTAGTGAGAGGTTTTTGGGGGTATGCATACAAGATTTAGGATATCCTTTTGAGCCGAGCTAGCGGCTTTGTAGGTGGAGTCATTGCCAAGGGGAAAATCTTGATCGCCTTGTCACCAGGCATTGTGTCGTAATCATGGTAGAGTGATCATCTTTGGACAAATAGAGTGATCATCTCTTCTTCTTTTTTATTTGACAATAATCTATCGTTTTGCCATATATTGGAAAATGCTAAGATTAATTTAGAGGCAAAATGTAGATAACTCATAATGAAATCTAGTAGGTTAGGTCATCTTTTCCCACCCAAGTCGACGGCTACAGTGTTGCACAATCTTAGACTTTAAACTTTGGATTAATACCCCGAAAAACCCAAAGTTAATACAGCTGTAACAAATTTATCTAAAACTATTTTTTTGACCATCAAAAACCCTAAACTGGTATATTTTTGACAAATTTACCCTAAACCGATACACTTGTGACAAATTTACTATCTATTAGTTTTCGTTAAGTTTTACCATTAAATTATTATTACCACCACTTGCAGCGGCGCATATGGCTTGGGGCTTTCTCCCCCTCATGAAGGGGAGGAGTTCGAATTCTAGAGACATTGTTAGGGATTCTTCTGTGGTGGTGGGTCTTATAATCGCTCTCCCAAGGTTTGCTTGCCGGCTATCAGGTTACAGAGTTCCCTGGGTTATCAAAAAAAATTATTAAGTTAAATGACATGTGACAGTTAACTGTTATACCAATTTGGGATTTTATGCCTTATTTGTCACAATTTACAATTTTTGTGATTTTTTTTGTGGTATTAATCCAATTTAGTATAGGATATATTTGTTATAAATTTACCAGTTTTGCGTTTTTTCAATCGAATAAATTAGTTTGGGGTGAATTTGTCATGAACGAATCAGTTTATGGTTTTTTATGGTTAGTCGGGGTAAATTTGTCACATGTATACTAATTTGGGTTTTTCATGGTTAAAAAAATAGTTTGAAGTAAATTTATCACAAATGTACCAATTTTAAGTTTTTCAGGGTATTAAACTTTCGACAACCAAATTGACCCGCCTGTCAATGAATGGTACAATCAGACTAGGCAACGACGGATGATTTGGACAGCGTCGATCTATCGACTTCAAATATTATACCATTTCAAATTTCTCAAAATTTCTGTATTCTTTGGCAAGCATCATTTCCCATGTTTTGTGGTTTTGTCCTCTGTTGAATATTGATTACTCTTTGCACCTTAACTCTTTCCTTTTCATCTGTTCGTTGTCCAGGACAAGCTAGATTTTCCGACAAGTTCTTATGTGGGGAATGAGGTCAGAGGAAGTGTTTCCTTCAGTCGATGAAACATTCGATAGACGCGATAGCAGAGAAATTTTCCATTTCCCGACGAACATACGTCATGATGATTATATACTTCATTCCTTATTTTCAGCAACTGACATTCCTTCTGTCCTTTTTTAAATTGCTGATTAGATAGGTACTCAAAGCATGAGGATGAAAGCAAGTTCGAGCAAGAATTTTGACCAAACATTGATTATTTGCGCGGGCTTGCAGTTGCTTTCCACACGATGAAAGAGAAAAAAATAAAAGCAATACCCACGATTTCAGACAACGGGGGGGAACGGGAAACTTCCAACCTGATGTCGCCGTTCTCAAAGGCATCTTGGAAAGTGGAAGCATTTCAGCTTTACAAATGTACTATGAATTTTCGATGGCCCACACGGAATCTCGTCCACCTAATCTATCAACTAATGCCTTTGATTTGGAATTTGTAACATCCAAGCAGGTAACTGTTATTTGTCAATATGAATGGAGTTTCACACATAGCGAAAGAGAAGTTTACTCCAAGTGCATTCTCAAGAGCAAGTACTTTCTCGAAGAAAGCAGAGAATCTTTTCACAATTTCACGCCGAAAATACCCTGACAAATTACGTGTACTAGAGTTTCAATCTACAATGTAGCGGCTAATACCTTGACTATTACGTGGTGTTAACTTTGTGTGCATGAAATCTCGTGGATCTTCACCCACCCTCGACTATGGAAATGGTTAACTCGTTTGTTTCACCGTCTATTTGGTCATTGAACCTCTCCGTGTAAAATCCCGGTTGCTTGGGCTGTGGCAATGAGGCACTCTCGCTGTCCAACATTCGTATTACAGATGACATCGTTGGCCTTTGTTCCGGACTTCGCTGAACACACAAGAGGCCTATCTGGATGCACCTGATAACTTCCGATCTTGGAAATGAATCCTCCATTTGTTTGTCTATGAGTTCGGTGGCCTCCCCTTGAAGCCATAATTTCCAGGCCTGAAAGTTGCAGAGTCCAAGGCAATTTTATTTGAGTAATGTCAGAACTCGAAGTAGAATCTTGGAGTAGAAGCTTACATGTCCAAGAAGGTTAAATTTGTGATCATGGTGATGGAATTCTTTGTTCCTCCTGCCGCTAATTATTTCCAGGACTAGGACTCCAAAGCTAAAAACATCTGATTTAGTCGAGAAAATTCCATCTATTGCATACTCTAGAGGCATGTATCCACTGCATCACATTTCGAGGCAAGAATGCTTAGTCAATTAAAAAAAAAATAGCCACAGAATCATGCATTAAAATATGGATAATATCTAGTGTGGCAACAACTTCTAAGGGCACTTACTAAGTCCCGACTACACGTGTCGTCTGTGCCCCAGATTGATCTCCTCTGCAAGCCCTAGCCATGCCAAAATCTGATATCTTTGGGTTCATCTCACTATCTAGCAGCACATTACTAGCTTTTAGATCCCGATGAATTATTCTCAATCTTGAGTCATGATGTAAATACAGAAGTCCTCTTGCAACACCCACAATGATATCAAAACGCCGCCTCCACACGAGAGAATTACCTCCTCTATTACCTACAAGTGTTTTTGGGGACCCAAATCAACCATAGGAATTCACAAACAAAACCACAAACTAACTTAAAATAGGATCGATCCTATCTGAAAAGAAACGTTTAAAGTAATTAACCACATTTTCCTACTAAGATGAGGTGCTTGGAACAGACCAAATATTAAGGAGTCGAGGCTTCCATTCGGCATATATTCATATACTAACATCCTTTCCTCTCCGTTAATACAGCATCCCAATAGTTTGACAAGATTTCGGTGCTGAAGTCTCGCAATCAGCAAGACTTCATTCTTGAACTCATCACAACCCTGTCTGGAGTTCTGAGACAGCCTCTTGACGGCTATTTGAACTCCATCGGACATTAAACCCTGCAATATTTACGTTCATCGCTTAAGACAACTATTCAAAATGACGAAGCTAAAATCACATATCCATGTCTAATTCGATAAGTACATAACCAAGTCTTCTTTTCTTTATATGGGTGCCATCATGGTATTGTCCAACTGCTCTGAAATGAAATATATAAAGAGGAATGAAACTCCAGAGCTCGTTTGAGAGTTGACGAGCATACATACCCTCCCTTTGTGAGGAAGCACCCTTCTCTCTTTCTAGTTATTGGGACAGGCGAATTCTTATAGATCTGGTCAATATCCATAGAACCAATGTCCATATTCGTAGATAGTAATACTTAAAAGGTCCTTACCTTATAGACAGGACCAAAACCGCCCTCTCCGATTTTATTGAGAGACGAAAAGCTATCAGTTGCTTTAGTAATGACTTCCAAGTCTAGCGTAGGCAGCTCTAAGTTGTCTCCACTCCCAGCCTGCACTTCTGATGTTTTCCCTGCAAAAGAATAGCCGATGAATTGTGTAGGGGAGAGACTTTTTCAGTATATCAGCTCGAAATTGTTCGACCCACTTTATCTTTTGGGGAAAAGATCTTCCTGAAGTTTGAATAGCAATGAACTTAAGTTGGTCCATTGGCTAGTTTAATTGCTCATCTTTGTAAACCTCACATTTATTGCTGCAACAATACCGATGAAGCCCAGATTCTAGCATTCTTACAAAGTCGAGCATGAAAGATGCCTAATAGACTATACAATATTTGAAAGTGCTTCAAAGAAACTGAAACAATTGCACTGGGAGATTATTAACCGAGGTCAATATTTGTCGAGGAAGAAAGACACTTTACCTAGACGTTTTTTGGTTCTCCTTCTCCAGAAACAGATTAGCAAAAGCATTGCTAGAGAGAGTGATGCGGCGATTACTGGTGCCACCAACCACAATTTCCACTTATAATTGCCTATTACCCACGATGGAAGAAAAATTTCAGGAACGGCTAGGGAGACGAGATGGAGACAAATATCTAACTTCACTGAATTTCGAAAATATACCTATGTCAGATGCCGCGACCCTGATGAAAACATTCTGATTGTGGTTTGGTTGAACGAGCTTTCTGATGTCGAGAAGATCTCCATACCAAAGCAGACACCCGCTACCCTTATTGGCAATGTCTGCATTGGTATACGCGGTGCAAGTACAATTTTTCAGGCACTTGGCTCTGCATTCGTCAAGGCTCGTGCTCAAGTTCACCCAGTAACTCAACATATCCGGAACCTTCACACCCTTCAGCTTCTTGAACCCTTCTCCTTTAGGACAATTCAAGGGCTTCTTCTTAACACACCCGCTGGACCAAGAGTTCATTGCCCATACCTGGGGCGATTTAGGGGTGTACCCAGTCAGGCAGCTGCATATTGGGGCATCACCAATCGTGCACACAGCGTTAGGCCCACATTTTGCATACTCGTCGCACTGATCATTTGGCAACTCATGTATGACTGTCCACTGTGTATTATCGTTCCAGAGCCAGCGTTGAAGCGTGCCAGAGTGGTTGAGCACGGCCCTCGTGATGTTGGAATTGTTGTTGAGTTGATAGGTATAGTACGCTTCTTCAGCGGTGTTCACGAACTCGGGTTTGATGATTGCATTTGGGTTCAGGGGCAATCCGCTGAACTGGATACCTTCCCATGGCCCGCTTCTTTCAATTACTGAAGCATTCCTGCGGAGGAACTTCTGGGGCAGTCCCTTGAGTTCGACTTTGTATGTGATGTCTCCTGTTGAAGGATCGTCTGAATTCCTCCAAGAAGTGAGATACCGATTCAAACCGATCCTCAGGTCCCACCCTAGCTTCATTCCTGCGAGTAACGTATCGAAAGGATGGTCAAAACTCTGCCACAGGATATTCTTCGAACCGTTGTTGCTTTCATCTGTGAGGACCAGATTCCCGGAGTCCAGGAGCTGCGCAGCCACGGTACCGGAGGTCACATTTGCTGTGTCCGTGGACCAAACAGCTCTTCCTGTTCCGTCAACAATGACCAGATTCCCTCCTCTCTCAATCCGCAGGACTCCAGACGAGCCATTGATTGGATCGTCCCTATTCGCGACCCAGACAACAGTCTGGACCGAGATGTTGTAGAACCATATCCCAACATACCGGTTAGACGAATTTCCAGCGCTGAAGAATCCAAGCTCGAACTTTGCTCCCGCGGAAACTAGAGTCTCATTCTCTCTGACTGGCTGAGAAAGAGTTATTGTGTCAGCAGATCTGCTGAGCTCTGCTGCTGTTGAAAGCAAGGTGATGAAGATGAAGAAGTGAAAAGGAGAGTAAAGAATCTCCATTGAAGAGACAGAAGCCGGATAGCGAATTATATGAACTAGTGGCGGTAAGGCTTGGAGTTTCGTCGGATTTATGTTTTTTCAAACATGGTTGGCGGCCACGGAGGAGGGTATTTTCTCTGGAAAAAAAGGTTGCAAGAAAGAGACGTAAGTATAAATTCTGTGGCAGTATTCGTTATTCAGACAAGCTTGATGGTGCCAGAAAGATATATTCAATTTGGTTTGGCCAAAGTCGAATGTGAATATATGCTACCTATTTGGTGGAAGACCAAGTGAAAATTTTGTTGGATATACCCCAGAGAGAGTACAGATGTTGATTAGGTTCATCATTGGCTTAGTTGGCAAAGAACGGACCAATCTGTGTGGTTTAGGCGCATTATAATCTCATGTTTGGATTACTCAGATTGGTTATGATTCACACTTGATCTAATTCATGAGGCTAGTCAGATAGTTCATAAAGAATCCATTCATCTCATTAAAAATGATTGGATAATTGTGCAATCTATTCTAAATTTTAACAAAAAAGAATAAAAGAATAAATTTCAACCATCAGATTATTTAATAATTACTTTCGAACATTTTAAGCAAAATTATTGATTGTAAGATTGTCAATTGCACTACTGATTAAGAAAAAATTACAACATACAAGAATAATTACTAAGGCTTACAAACTGAAGAAGGTGTTGCAATCGTCTAGTCAATTTTCCAAGATTGGAAAAGCAAATTCGTGATAAATTTATATAGTTCATGACTTTTCGTAGGAAAACCATCAATTATAGGACATTCAACCTTATGATACTTTGAGGCATTGACTTGTGAATTATGATGGCCTATCGGAAAATTACAATTACTTGGGAAAACATGTATAAAAAATTATGGAAATTTTAGGCATATCACTATATTGTAGGTCAATTATTGAGTGTTTAACATTTTTACTTTAAAAGACTATTGTCAAACTACCATTCAAAACTATAAATTGCTAGTTATAAGAACAAGCGAGTTATAACGATTATAAGTAAATTTCGATCTAGAAAGCAAAATAGCTTTATATCAGATTGAATAACCTTCACATGATTCAAGATAAATTCCGACAAATTAAAAAAAAGTAGAAAATTCTAAGCGGTTCCCCTTTGTCCCCACGGGACTCTAGAAAGCACCCACAATTGAAGTCAATTCGAGTCTGCGACCGTGTGAAACGAAGACAATACGGGAGAGCAACAGAAGCGCTAAGCACCATTATTACCTATTCAATAGGGATGGCAAAGTCAAAAAGGGATTTGACCCGACACTATCTTTTGAGGAAATGTTCCAATTTTCTAATGTTTTTTTTTTTTTTTGTGATCCAAGAAACCCGTCAGCCGTTCGTCGCCTTACGGCAGTACATAGCCGCCAGGTAAACCCTGGAGTAATGCTAGCGGAGGACCCACCACCCCGACATCACGCTTAAGACGTCGATGCTTCCGCTAGGTTTTGACCCTTGCACCTTTCCCCCAAGGTTCAAGGTCTTATCCAACTTCGCCACCAAGGCCGGTGGTACAAATTTTCTACCGTTTCGGGTTATAAATTTAAAAAAAAAAAATTGTACGGTAGAAATTGGTAGAATCCAAGAAATTTAGGGCAGGCTAGCTACAGTATGACACCTTAATCTTTGACGCGTGGCGGAAAGCTCATAGACACGTTGGAGCCCAGCACGGGGGAAAATGGTTGCCTGAAATGGACATAAGCATGTAACCTAAATTCGAATCTGTATGTTTTTTAGTATAGATATATATAATTAGCTAAATGTGTAGGAAGTGGCGGATCAATTTTGAATTAATCCGAGCTTGACCTCCAAAGACCTATGGGTGTCCAAGACGCAAGCCAAGACCCGAGATTTGCGGAAAAGAACACTATAAGTTGATGTGACCCATTTATAAAATTGATTTGGAAAGTAGTATGTACGATAAATAGTTGATAAGTAAGAAAAACTCAGAATGCAACATCACTTTATGTTTGATTCATGAATCAATTTTTTCACAATCATGGGCAGAATTGGCAATGTTCTTAAACCCATTCCTTACACTCAAACAAGATTGGGACATTGCCTTAGGGGGTTACTTATTCTGATTGTAGTTGTTAAACCATCTCATGAGACCGTGGGGACCCCCTCCCCCACACTTGCAGGAAGTTAGGGACATCACGTTACGAGGTTATTTGAACTATGGGGAAAATTCAGGCCTTACTTACTTATGCTGACTATGATTGATAGAACACCTCATGCAACCAATAACCCCCTCCACAATCAAACGAGGTTGGACATTATCTCAAGGGTTACTCATTCCGGTAATGGAGGATAAACCACGTCACCCCCTCCTCCGTACTCAAGTGAGATCGGAACATTGCCTCGGGGGTATTCGGATTCAGGTAGCGGAATCAGATCTTTCTACTGAATGTTTTGAGGTTCTTATGTTGTTTCCCTCTAACATGTTCCAGGTTTAAGAATGCTCACTTTGGAGATAAGGATTATTCTCTCTGAGCACGACTTTTGCCAAATAAGTGAAGGCTAATTCCAATGAAGGAGATATAAAATAGTGGGGTCGGCTGGATTTATATGCATGGGCCCATTGGTTTTGTAATTTGTCTTTAAAGAAGTGCGACAAAGTCATTTACTGGGTGTAGTCCACAGTGACGATGGGACGTCACTTTTGTGACAGCTTCAACTTGGCCGGCGTAAGAGAAGTGACGACAAAGGACTTCATCATAATTTCCTGAAAATGCTCAAGGACTTAATTGCATAATCAAATGAGTCAATTGATAAATGAAAACCCACACGTAAAGTTATAAAATTCTAATGAAATTTATTAGTTTGAGCATGTGCTCAAAATTCAAGATGAAAGTATAATTGAGGGGAGCTTGGGAGGGGATATCACATAAAATCAACCAAATGTGGTAATGCGAAATACTAACATAGATATGGCGAAATACTAACTTAGTTATAAGACTTGTAATGAAATGTATGCTTTTTTGGCTTCTTCTTCTTCTTTATTTTTTTCTTTTTCTTTTTTTTGTGAGAGTGAGAGAGAGGAAGAGCTATGGCCGGTGGGTACCATGGCAGTAATGGCAAAGGAAGCAGCAGGTGGTGACATGACCTTGACATTTGGTGATGGCAATGATGTTGCTGGGGTGTGGCGGCGACTAAGCTGGTGGTATAGGTTATGATTTTATGGACTAAGATCGTATGTTGATGACTGCGACAGATGAAATTGGATAGGGGTACTATTATAAAAAAGAGGGAGAAATGTCAAAAATAGTCTATACATGCTCGCTCAATGTTAAATATGATACTTATACACTTTGACAGGCTAAATTAATTTTATTAAAATAATATGAACAGTAAATTTAACAAAATTAAAAGCTCAAGAACCAAATTTAACATCGATAAAAAATACGAGAGTTGAATTGATGTACCCTCCCTTGAAATTGGGGGTGCAAATTTGTAGTTACGAAAATAGAGGGTGCCAAATGATAAAAGATGAGAGAAGGCAAGCATCTCTCGGGTATGCGTAGGTCCAATTCACGTGGATCGACCCCGTTGACGATTGTGGGTGTCGTGCTTGACTCGCTGTTTTTTGATAAGACCTCGTGAGAGTGACTCGACGGGAGACCGGGCCTTTTGAAGTGTCCATTGAGTCAGCTTCACGACAAGCACAGGTCCTGGGTCAGCCATGAAGACCAAGACTTCAGTAATTGATCATTGGGTGGTGTCAGTCTCTCATCACCACATGTATCACGAACCTCTTGGCCCTCTTCTAGAAGATAAAGATATTATATAGGAGAAGGATGCACCGCCCTGAAACTGGTGGTGAGAGTATCTGTATTTCTCGCCTCTCCTAGCTAATTCTCTGTAGTCTGTCACTTTTTCCATCATAACTAGCGGAAGAGCACACGCAAATTCGTGCTACAGAACAAAAAGAGCATGATAGACGTGTCCATAGCGACACGATTCGAACGTGATACGAACGTGATCCGACGTGCACTGAAGATGACAGTGTTCTTGACGTATCGTTTAAGTCCGATAGTGGTTGACTGTACAGTAAACCAAATAATGCTCCTATTGCAATATCTGCCTTTTCTTTTTTGGTCTTTTTAACTTGGGTCAAAAAGTGGGATTGATTTTTTTTTAAAGAGAAAAGAAAAAGGAAAATGAGTGTTCTAAAAGGCGGAGACCTTGCACAAAAAAGAAGGGAAAAAGAGAGAGGAGAAAAGAAAGGAGGAGAAGAAAGGAGGAGCGAAAGAAGAGAAAAAAAGAAAAGTAGGGGGTTTTGTGTGTCCACACCACGGGAACGTTAACAAGCCAAATTAATTATGTTTTGCAATGTTTGGTTAGTGCTTGACCTTGTTATTTGTTAAATGGGAGGAACTTCTGAAATCATGGCTCCTAAGTGAAATTTTGTTTGATACTTAATAGTACTGGAAGACCTTGCAGATAATGTGAAGGCTATTATAGGCGCGGAGGGTTGTGATATGGTAATTGAGCAAAACCTTGGTGTGCTAAAGGTGACAAGGGACGATATTACCCTAGCAAGGAGTGTGGAGTTCAAAAGCATCATTAAAATGAATATATGCACTATAAGTCCTAAAACTTGTCGCAAAAATACAATCAAATATTAAAACTTTCAAAAAATGCAATCAAATTTTAAAACTTGTTAAATCGACATAATCAAGTCCCCTCCCCTCATTAACATCGTTAGTTTCTCTAATGAAAAATGTTGATGTGGTATTTTAAAATTAATTTTTCTTTCTTACATGGCATTTTTAATTAATTTTTCTTCCAATCTTATTTAAATAATATTAAAAAAACTAAAAAATAAAAAATAAAATAGGAACAAAAAAAAAAGGGCAAGGACTCGTGGCTAGGCACTGTTGTTGCTGCTTATCGTCAAAGGGTTAGTGACAGCAGTGCCCATCATTGGAGAGGTTGGCAAAGGTTGCTAACCCTAAGGGTGAGAGGAGGGGAAGCATAGCTCTCATCGCCTTAGGCAAGGGCCAGTGAGGCGTCACCCAAATCTAGTATTGGCCCCAAGTGAGGGTTGACAAAGCCCCACTTGTGATATCCAGAAATTCGACTCCTTCAAAATATATGAAATAGTTATTTCATCAATGCACTGATGGTTAATTGACTCTAAATTAATCACTCATAAGTTAACTAATCTATTGAAAGAGATTATAAATGATTAAAATGCAAATGACCAAAGAATTCAATCAAGAATAGACCACTCAATCATAATGATCGACAATGGTCAATACTACATTGTTGTAAGTCAATTAGAAAACAGATTATCAATCGATTTGACAAAAGTATATAATTAATTTTTGGGTAATTCCGCATGATTACGATAGTCGCGATGAATGACAATAAATCAATTTTCTATTGATCTTGTACTTAGGATTAGTAATTGATCTCTTGTGATTACATGATAAGCAATGATCATCAACTATTGAAAAGGCACAAACATGGATCGAATATTATCGGCCATGGGTCAATTGCATGAAAACCCCTAAAAGCCACCCAATAGTTTAGATCATTTATGTTCAATTAGCGAACAAATGCCAAGTTCCTCCATCTTATTTGCCATTTGTCTTCTTATTTTCATTACTTTAGAAAATTAGGAGTTAACTCTAACAAGAAAATTGTTCTTGATAACTTACTAATTTAATCCAAAACCTTTGGATAATTTGTCGATTTAGTTTTTATTATTTTAACAATTTGTCAATTTTGGTAAAAAATTATTGAACTAGCAATCTAATCAACACTAACCATCCAACATGGCAAGGCCAATTTTTGAATTTTTTTGAATTTTACGAATTTTTTTTCTTTTTTTTCCTTTACTTTCTTTTTCCTTTCTTTTTCTTTTATCTTTTTTTCCCTATTTCCCTCCAATGATCATCACCAGACCTAATCGATAGTCAATGGCTGACCTCATGCGAGGGCAAGGGAGGCCTTTGCTAGATCTGATGCCCTCACCAGCCTAAACAAATGTGGCTTATGCTCACCCAAGCAAGGGTGACCTTGTGGCGTCCCAATCCACCACTTACTAATCCTTGTTTTGTATTTACTTTAAGTTATCACGCAAGCGAAAGTCTTTTCTAAAGGTTAGAATTTATAACATGATTTATACACATGCCTCTAAAAACACAATAATAGAGGGAATCATGCTTCCATTATTTATCATACGTATATGTACATCAGGTGGTGAATTATAGATCAAAAGGAAGGACCTAAACTGGGAGAAATCAAAAAGGTGTATGTCTCTCTAAACTGTATTATAGCAAGTTCCTTATCTGTACGTATGTCCCTCCATTCGACTATCCCGACTACATGATCCCATGCCCCAAAAAGTTACGATCATGTCAAAATACATGGATGACCCCTTTGCGCTTCGTCCTACTCCGGCTCCTAATTGTCCACATCACTCCTACCTCCACCTATACCAAGAGCAATAGGAATGGAATTGGTCCTAACAGGCGACCGTTCGTTAGTACAAATATAGCAACAAAACGGTAGGAAATCAGACCAAACTATCCTATATCCACTAGAAAGACAATCGTGTATCAAACAAACACCATGCCCTGAAAGTCCAGATCGATAAACTCGTAATGCTCACCCTCTAGCACGACGGGTGCTCTATAATGAGAGATCATTTCAAGTCACATGAGTAATGCCAGCATGCATTTAATGTGACACGCATCATATACAATCACATGGGCCATACTACTGTGCAATGAGTGCATCAAGCTTCACATTTATCATGCATAATATCACTAAGGTCCATGCCCATTTCACTACTCAGCTAGTCCATGTAGGCAACTCATGTAGTGACCTCTAATTCTCTAATTTGGCATCCACAATTCCCATATTGTAAGCACTCTACTCCGGGGCATCTCAGTTGTTAGTCAAGGCATTTGCCTTCAACAGTTACTCCGAGCCATCGTTGGGCTCTTGAGTTGATCGTCAAGACTTCCGAGTTTTGTCTCTAGTAGTCATCTTGGTTTGTAGTCAAGGGATTCACCTCTAACATCCACTCCTGGCCATTGTCAAGCATCCAATGTCATGCCCTAGACCTAGCCTTGGCATGAGAACGTGACATCCTTTGTGACTAGATCAAGTTGCGACATCCTAGGAAGTGTCACCATTCCATTGATTCACCTCTAACATCCACTCCGAGCCATCGTTGGGCATCTAATGTCAGTCCTGGACCTACCCTTGGTGTGAGATCATGACATCCTTCGCAATGGGATCAAGTTGTGATGTCCCTGGAGGTGTCGCCATCCCATTGATTTTATCTTTGACTTTAAGCACATGCGGAAGCGTGCAATCTCCATTCACCCAATCAATCAACAACAAACAATGGATAATTAGAGAGAAACACATGCTCATACATACTGCATAACTTTCATGCTTTATTTATTTACGCAAAATGATTACAAATTTATAAGCCTAACCTTGGGGCTGTTTCGATTGGTCATCCTCACACACAAAAAGATATAAAAAAAAATGGGGGTTAGTCCTAATGCCTTCTATAAAGACAGACCAAAATTGGTTCCCATCTTTTGCTAGTGTCCTCACAGCGACAACTCGGGCTCAAGGGCATAGTCGGGGTCGAACTCGGAGTTGTTCACGGTACTATTAGGAGGGGCTGTCAAACCCATGCAAAGGACCATAGAAGTCCTCATCAACCCAAGCAAACCAAGTCGTAAATAAATGGGGGACCAGATGCCCCACACCCTCATCCACCCACACCGTCGTGGTGTGGTGCAAGAAGAGGATGTTGGTGGTAGCATCCTTGTAGTCTAGCACCATAATTTCCATGTGCATAGGAAGTCAAAAATGGGATGGTGGTAGATTCTTACCTCGGGATCTGAAAAGGTTATATAACAACAGTGAGTTGAAAACTCAATAAGTAAAAACCCTAAACCTCGTATAGATAGATGTCTTGCATCAGAGCCTTATGATTTTCTAACCTAAATATGTTGATGGTAGATCAATAACAAAGTCTAAGCTTTGCTTTAACTATATACATGATGGAATCTATTCTCAACCTAAGTCCCTCGAGTCCTAAACAAAGGCATATAAGTTCACACGTGTCACAATTAGTGCAAATTATAGCCAAAATATTCACACGTGTCGGATATCAGCATTCGTAACATTATCAAAGCCTTCGAGACTCAAACAACAACCTTTAGGACATCTACATGCATTTCACTTCTTGAACAATGACGGTTATAGCATGCATGTGCCTTCTTAGTCACTAAAAATGGCATTTAAATCATGCACCTATCTCATGCATCTCATACAAATCCATGTGAAAAATGTGTGAGCCATAAAACAACTTCCAAAGTAAGCACATAGCACTCAAATACTTCATACACATTTAGTGCCTCGAGAATCACATGGCATTCCATACTACCGTGCTATCTCGAGTCCAATTATTGATCATACATAACTGAAGCCCTACGACTCTTTTAGAAACTTACAAGACATTGTCTCGCTATGTTGAGCATGACATTCAAAATCCATTGGGCTATAAAACATTTCATGAACAACATCCCATTGATGTGAGGGCATCATCTCGTTCTTACTAAAGAGACATCCAGTTGATGTGGGGGTATTGTCTTGAAATCCATCAATGGCAGAATTCCTCATATGATCACACAAATCAAGCATTCAAGCAATCGGTTTTATCTTTCTCATTAGTCCAAGTATGAATGCCATAAGGACGTGCCAAGCAATGTGTAACTCATGCCCTGTTGCATATCTGACAATGAAATATGTTGAGCATGAAACTAGAATTGTAGCTTGACCCGTGACGCTTGAGTACCAGCTTAGAATAATGAGGGGTCGTAATAATTGGAATACGTGTGTTGGCAATGCATTTGGAATATTTCGAATGTGTTTTGATTATTATTTATGCATGTTGCACTAATATTGCTATGTGAGATATACTAATATGTAGGGGTGTGTCAAGGCGAGGTAAGATTGTATGTTGTTGTGTGTTTAGGTTACCTCCGAAGCGAATTAGGGTCCTAATTGATATTTAGGAAGTTAACTCGCTGAAATTTATATCTCACTTCATTGTTGTTAATTATTTTTAGGGTCGTAGTGTGGAGAACTACAAAGTACGATTGTGGTGGGCGCGAGATGCGACACTTTTTGGCTAGCCTTACTATTAATGAAGTTTAGGTTAACCCTAACACCAACAGGGTTTTTTGAGTTAGTCGATAGGAAGTCGCCATTTAGAATGAGCTTGTAATTGTTAACTTCCTAAGGTTAACAAGTAATAAATGAAGGTTGTACCTTTGGAAATACTTCTTGTGTTTTACTATCCCTGCTATGATGATTGATAGGGTGTTGTTTATTTGAGTTGCTTCTGTATGTGTTTAATTGAAAAATAAAAAGAATGAGCTGGTGATGCATCTAGGGATATCACAATTTTAATCAACTATTGTGGGATGTTCACATGCTCAGGGTTTAGGGCATGACATGATGCACTTCCACACATGTCCAAGAACCAACGCCGTTCTAGATTCAGCGACTCAATGTGAACTCAAGCTTCGACCATGACTTATAGATGTCTATATGCAAAGATCACTTCATATAATACTCATATAACCATTCATGGCATTCAAATATGAAGATCAAGCATAAGTAACAATAGCAAATGATCCACAACAACAATCACAACGAGCTTAAGCCTAGTTAAACCATTTCCACAACTCACACCAAACCCAAGCAACCTCAACCCTCACATACTCATTCCTCGATCAATCCTAAACTATATAGATCAAGCATATCATAAGCAAATGATACAAAATTAATCATATGAGTTCCTCTACCTAGGATAGTCCTACGGCACTAAAGGCAGTCCTCAATTCAAGTCACGTAATGCAACGGTTGTCACGCCCTGAACTCCGAGTTTCAACAACATCCCTCGGCGGTCGATTGAAAATGTGACGTCTCAAATGCGTCCCCGACCCATCTTTTTTATCTTTCAATTAAACGCATGCGGAAGCAAATTAAATAAACCCCCGATCAATAAACAAACAATAGGGATAGTAAAGCACAACAAATGTTGCTGAAAACAACATATTTATTTATCCACTATTACCCCTAGGAAGTTTAATAATTACAAGCCCTTCTACAGCCACTTCCTATAGACCCTCTCAAAAACCTTAAGGGATTAGGATCAACTTAAACTTCACTAGCGGTTGGGTCAGCTAAAAAGTGTCGCATCTTGACCTCACTACATTTGCACTCAACAAATCTCCATGCTGCGGCCCTGAAAATGTTTAATAATGATAGGGTGAGATAAAATCTCAGCAAGTTAAAATCCCTAAGCCTCAATTAGGACACGAATTCGCCTCGAAGGCAGCCTAAGCACACGTCGCACGTAAACTCACCTTGCCTCAGCACACCCCTACACATTAGCACGTCTCATGCAATAATAATAGAACAACATGCATAAATAACAATCAGAACACATATCTCTCGTGCACCAAGCATCCACACGGGTCCTGATTATAAGGTAAACCCATTTTGGCACTTCCCATACCATACCTAACAGTTTTACCCTAGAATTAAGCGCAATGCATCACAATCATTCACACGTGTCCGATTATTTCGACCCCTCGAGCCACAGCTAACACAAAAGTTGGCGGTCTTCTAGTATAATCGGGCATTGACCTACCTCATTAGGCATGGCAACGTCTAGAACCCCTACCTAGATGGCATTCCATAGAAGAGCATCGGTCCAACCTTAACTGCGATTCGGCTTCTAGACCCCCGTCGGGCATCTGATGAAATTGGGCATCGCCCCTAACTCTTGTCAGGTGAGGGGTTCCATTAAGTGACCATGCAGGCACATATTTAGCCAGGAACACCACACTTTTGTTTTCAAATGCTTTGTTTTCAAATAATGAACTTGGCCAATTTTTCTTATTTAAAAATCCTGGTAAAATAATCATGCGTGGTCATGTATTCAAAATCGAACCGCCAAACTTGACACACTTCCATTTTAAAACTCCATTGTTTTATCTAGCATGTAAAATTTGACATCCAAACCCGACACCTCACATTTTTCCATTTAATTGCCTATAAAACCGTGTTTTACTATAATAATCAATATCTACCATCAAGCAATCAACCACATAATATCGGACATGCAAACAATCAAAATCACGTATAATTTCATCCAAGAAAATGAGCGTAAAATTCTACGTAACGACTAATCCGTCACTAATTACACCAATTGCAATTAATTAAATAAATGACAATTAATTAAACTAAACTCAATTAATTAATCTAACCATGATCAATTAATCTAATCGTAATTACTTAAACTAATCGCAATTAAAATTAATCTAAATCATTCTTAATCTCAATTAAACTAAGTCAAGCTTAATTAAAACTAATCACTATTAGTGCTAATCTAATCACCCTTAAGCACAAATAACGCCTAATCAAAGATTAGGGAGTTAACTCACGGGTTTTCAACGGTGGCGGGGTCGTGGTGAATGGTGATGTGATAGTGACGAAAACATGAGACAACCATAGCTTGAACAGAGGCTCGACAGTGGCGGTGGCTGTCCTACAAGCTCTTAGCCAAAGGGGTTTCGGTTTGGGTGTTGGCCATGGTGGTTGGACGCGGAGGAGCTAGTGGGTTGACGGTGGTGAAGTTGCGCAGCAAAAATGAAAGGAACAGAGAAGCTGGAGTTGGTGGAAGTGCAGGCATGGAGACGGAGTTGGTGGTGGTGATGGGGCCACTAGGGTGGCGTTGTGGTGGCGCGAAAGTGGTGGTGGTGGAGCTAAGGGCATGAAGGACGGTTGGAGCTAGACGCAATGATGGGGCGAGCTGGTGGTGGTGCAGTGGGGTGAGGGGTGCAGCAAAATAAAACAAAATGGAAAACCAGATCAAGTTGGAGAGGAAATGGGCTGGCGACATAAGAGAATATTTAAATGGAGGGGATGAAGAACATGAGGGAAGGAACGTGGGGGAAAAGAAAGAAGGAAGAAGGGGTTTTCTGCAAGGGGGTCTTGCGTGTGTGAGAGAGAAAGAAGAATGGGAGATAGAGAGAAGATAAAAGAAGAAAATGAAACAACCAATCACAACTCTTATGAAATATCTAAATCATCATCACACAAGCCACAAAAATCTTCTACTCTTATCGATAGTCTCCCAAATACTTTTTTAAGTTTAATTTCCCAAAAATGAGCCTTTTTAGGTAGAAAAACTCCAATTTTCCTCCCCATCAGAATTTCATTTCCTTTTTCTTTTTGTCCAAAAATCATTTTTTCGCAAAATTTCAGACTTGTTGGAAATTCGATAAAAAATGTGACGACGTCTAATAAATAAATCGTGACACCCTCGAATGTTCAATTCCCGAAACCGAATTAAATTTCTTGGTTAAAATCGAGTGAATGCGACTTTAGTACGACCTAATCTACCGGGTAGCTTTCAGGGGTTTTAGTGCGTTTGACCTGTGGTCAATAATTTTTTATCCATGTTTGTGCATCTCTGAATCATAGACGACCATTGGTGGTTATGTAATCATGAGGATTCAATTATGTATCCTGAATATAATATTGATAGAAAATCAGTTTATTGACGTTTGATGCGAATATTCTAATCGTGTGAAACCACCCACAATTCAACAACGTACTTCCATCGAATCAACTTATATCCGTTCACTAGTTATAATAGTGTCGTATTGACCCTTACCGATTATTATGGTCGAGCAGTCGGTTTTTGATCGAATTCTGTAGTTTGTTGTGTTTGTATCCCTTGACGGCATCACCTAATAGATTAGTTAACTCGTGAGTGATCAGTTCCGAGTAAATTAACCATAAGTGCGTCAATGAAATAACCATTTAATATATTCAAAATAGGAGCCAACTTTCGGGATGTCACAATGGCCTAGTTGACGTTTAAGAAATCTATTTACTAACAACCAAGATGAGACGAGGGTGGTCAAGTTGTGGCTTGCGGCTCACAACAGTAGCGACCAAGCAACAACAAGGTAAATGGACACATGAATGGTGGTGACAATGTGTAGTGGCAGCAAGCAACTAGGAGGGTGGACAGCAAGGCAAATGGGCATGATGATGAGAGATAAAGGGAGGAAAAAAGGAAGAAAAAGATAGAGGAGAGGAAGAAGGAGGGGGTCGGCTAAAGGTGAGGGAAAGGGGGGGGGAGAGAGAGAGAGAGAGAGAGAGAGAGAGAGAGAGAGAGGAGAAGAAGAAACTTGAGGAGAAAACTTGTCCATCGCATTAATTGTCCTTGCCCTCATGATGACTTTAAACTAGGGAATGCAAGAGGAAATCTTGGCTATCCATTATGCCAAGTGCCTTATCCAAGATCAAGGGCTAGGATGGCTTATTGAAATTCAATTATTGGATAGACTCAAGAGGGCAATTTGGTCAATTCCTCTTGTCATCCCAAAAGTGGTGCCTACCCCTTGTCCATGCCCTAACAAAGTTTGTCTCATTTTAATTTAAATCTTCATAGGCTAAATTGGTCTCACCTTTAGGTCCATTATAGTCTATATCGTCAAATTAATGCATTTCCCCAATTAATGCACTAACGGCTAACTAAAATCATTTCAATTAAAAAGGGATGTCTTGATAATATCTTTAGTTGATACCCGCAATTGGATCCAAGCTCGTGCCTAAGTTTTGATCCGAAATGGCTTTAACGCAACCTACACGAATTTTGGTGGCATTGGCAAAATTCACTTGACTAGACTCGAATTGAGTTTGATGCCTATCTAGGGTTTTATGCGTGACTTTAAGTTGAGCCCGATCAATTCATGAATGACCCTCGATTGTCATGTAATCGAGTAGGATCGATCAAAATGCCATGACACATGGTCGTTCGAGATCAAATTAGGGTTGTTCACGAATAATACATTAACCGTGCGGCGTCACCCACAGCCGGTATGCACTTAAGTTGAATCAATCTATACCTATCCATTGACTAACTTGTGATGGCATGTGATCATCCACAACAACTCTTATGGTGATCTTGGCCTATTTTCTTCTTATTAAATATAAACGGTAAATTAGTCGTGTGTGGATACA
Source organism: Eucalyptus victrix (assembly GCA_016097545.1). Taxonomy (NCBI): domain Eukaryota; kingdom Viridiplantae; phylum Streptophyta; class Magnoliopsida; order Myrtales; family Myrtaceae; genus Eucalyptus; species Eucalyptus victrix. The sequence goes on along the minus strand of CM027839.1, from coordinate 55,943,188 downwards.
CGATCAGATTGGACCTAGAAAATTCATGACATTCTTTTGAAAATCCCACTAGTTTATATAGTATATAAAACCATTTTCGGTGATTAAAATTCGACACTCGGGATTTTCTGAATAAATATTGAAATTCACAAGTTTTGGAATTAAATATTCAAAATTCCAATTATTATTCAATTGGTACAAACTAACACTCAATTGCAAAAATTAACCACACCATTGTAATCAGCATGAAATTCCGATCACCGACTATTCCGGACTAATTTCCGGAAAATAATTAATAATTAAATAATTTCTAAAATTAAATAAATAAATCAATTTAAATACTAAAATGCCAACCTAGGCCAAAATCACTAAATTAAATACCAATACGGACCCGGAAAATTCCCAAACCCTTCTAGATAAATAACACAATTTACCTAGGCCTCACTTAATCTAATCTAACCACCTAATTCCTAATTAAATAAATCTAAACACCCCTTAGACATCATTAGCCTACTAAGAAGAGTTTACTAAATAAACTCACGGGTTAATTGCAGAAACCGGTTCACCGCAACGACGATGCAACGGTGGCCAAAATTCGAATTTTCGGCCGTGTCGGCGAACACTCAGGCCGGGCCTAAAACGAGCCCAACAAATCTCAGTCCAATCTAAGATTTGCTTTTGAATTGGATCGGGCCTAAAGTGGGCTGACTTCGTAGGCTTGGGCCTCAAAATTGCGGGCTTCTAATCTTGGGCTTTGGCTATAGCTAGGTTGGGCTTGCTTCGTGGGCCCAAGGTGGGCTTGAAAATTGAATTGGGCTGGAATGTGGACTGGAAAATGGGCTGCTATTGGGCTTCTACACTCGGTGGAATTGGGCCATGAAATTACTGAAGATGGGCTGTCTACGACTTGTTGTTGGACAAAGGTTGGATCAACGCCGAGGCTAGGCTTGCGAAGATGAGCCAACAAAGGAGCGACTCGATTTGTGGCCACGTGGAGGAGAAGGTAGCAAGCTTGGTGTTTGCTGGGCGTGGATTGAAGGAGATGGAGGCTCGGACGTGGCGCTATAGGTGGAGTCAATAATCAAGGCCAGTGAGAGAAGCTTTGACCGAAGTTGAGGTGGCTTCGAGCGTGTGGTGTAGAGGAGAAACGGTGGGTGGAAGACAGATGCGAGTGGTGGTGCAGGCATTGAATAAATGGGGTCAACAAAACTGCAGAGGATAAATCAAAGGGGGTGTGGGCGTGTGTGAGTGGGAGAGTTTTCGATGGAGGGGATGAGTGGCTTCAGTGGTGTCAAATCCAAGGGGGAGCAGCAGTCTTCAATGAAAACGGCGAAAGGGAAATGAAAGAAGTGAAGAGAGGAGGAAAGGAAAATGAACAAGGAGTTGCGGAGCGGAAACCGAACGTGAGAGCGTGCACGGGAGAGAGAGAGATGGTGACAGATGAGCAGTTGGCAATCTTGTTCAAGAAGATTGAAAAGAGTCAACAACCTTATCCAAAGAATTGAATGCTTGGTCCCCTCTTTGGCTTGCATAAATATCCAATGTTCCCCCTATTAGTTTCTTGCTTTGAATATCCATATTTGCTCAATTTATTGCCCAAAATTCAACCCTCAAACCATAGGTCCGAATTTCACTAAGTTTAGCTTCAATGTCTTCATGAAATTTCCCAATTGATGTCTATTATCCTCGAAGAAAAAGCCCATAGAATTTCTATAAGTGCCCCTCGACAAATAGCTCGGCTTGAAAGTCAAAACTCCATTAAATTCGGACCATACGAATTTCCATTAATTTTCTGTGGCATCCGAATCAATTTTCCGTAAAAATCTCGGAATCTCTGAAAATTCATTATGAGGATGAGTCGATGTTCCTAAAATAGATCATGACATGACATAACTTTCAATTTCTGAAATTGGGTTCCAGTTCACGGTTTATTTTAATCCGACGCACTTTTAGGGTGACCTAATCTATTGGGTAACTTTTAGGAATTTTTGGTGCAATTGACCCGTGATCGATTTATTTCGAGTCACATTGTACATCTTCGACACATTGGCAACTCTCGGTTATCATGAAAATCTTGAGGTATTAATTACGAGCACTGGGTACTAAAATGATAGAAAAATCGATCTAGTACCAATAAACAAGTATTTTGCAATCAGGTGGAATCACCCACACTCTGATTACATATTTCAATCGAATTGACTTATCTTCGGTCTCTGATCGATTTCTAACAGTGCCGTAATGACCCTTGCAGATTAACATAGTTGAGCAATCGATTCCTAGTTGAATTCTCAAGTCTATTTCATTAAAATCCCTTAATGGTTTCACCCGAAAGGTTAGTTATCTCGTGAGGGGCCCTCTCAGAGAATAAGACGATAAGCGCGTTGATGAAAAACCCATTTCATCTCATTGAAATCAGACTCGAAAATCAAGATGTCATAGAAGATAAATAGAATCTCTAACTCTTGGCTAGAGCGATAGCCTACATCGTCAAGTTTAGTGGTGTGGTCACCCGTGTAAGCCGCGTGTATGTTGTAATGTTCTTTTGTGTGTTTGCTCGTGTTTGCATGCTTGAGTGTGTTCACGTCTCAAGATAAGGTCAAGGTTCGCTTAGCTTGGAATCGACGTCAAGTCGCAACAGCCTAAGCATGCAACCCAAGCCATGAACCAAGAATGGTTTCCAACATATTTTATAATATGATGTTGAGGATCATGGTACATTCACTTGAATGAGCATGCCATTGGGCCTCGCATATGTTGGCTAAAATAAAAGATGAAAAACCAACTTGTGTGTGCACTTAAAGAGGAAAAAGCGTCAATTACCACATAGAATTGGCGACAATGCCTAGTTCATTAAACAGGATGTCCCGGTTAAGCCAGGATGCCTAGGTTTGAGCTTGCATGCCTTAAGTAAGTTAGCCCCGAGTGTGGCACCCCCGACTCGCCTGAGGTCGCCACAGGTGATCTCTCTTAATTACTCGATCTCATATAACTTCACTGACCGATACCCTTTCACTAGGGATTTTTTTTTTAAAGCGGTCTCAGTGCATCTTATTAGTGGAAGCATAAACAAGTCTCATCATCTCTCCCTTCAATAACCATAATGCAATACATACCAACTACGCACCATAAGAAAAGATAAAGTTGATTCACTCTTATTTATATTTTTATGATGGACATCAAGGTTGATACAACAAAAGGTCAAGATTTTAACTATACTTGGCTACCACCTCAAAAGGACTTGACTCTACATCGAACATGTACCACCCTCCATCAATAAGCGTTGGCTATCTCCAAAAAGTGTTAGCTCCCATCAGCTATACGCGCCATCATACCCAATCCGGTGCATCGGGTGGCGGTGGCGGTAACACCCCTAACATCTCTCCATCATGTCGGACATGAATAGATAAAAACTCTTGGATAACCGGGCCATCAGCTTGACCCACGTCGTACATCACCAGGACACGAACTCAAACAAAAACTAAACTAGGAGCACCAACACAAACATGCTCCGTACACTCTACATCAACATCAGTAGGTATGCCATAGTAAGTACCGCGTGCAACCGGTCGCAAAGGCATCTTTCTAATCTGAAATGTTAATCCCCAAAAGGGTGAGTACAACCACTCAGCAGTAAAGATCCACCACACTACTCAATGCATCAAACAGAACAATAAAAAATAAAACACACATCATTCATGCATTCAAGCATACCTTACCTTACAGCCATGCATATATCACCATGCCATATGTGCATATATCATCATGCACTTATCATCAAGCATTCATGCATATATCCATGCTATATGTGCATATACCACCATGTACTCATCATCAAGCATTCATGCATTCATCATCAAGCATTCATGCATATATCACCATGCCATATGTGCATATACCACCATGCACACATCATCAAGCATTCATGCATATCCATGCGCATGATACAGTCTCAATTTTTATCTTTACAGGGACTAAAGTTTGCATCCCATAATTTATCTCTCGTATCCAACTTGGCATCACGAGGAACCTCCGGCACACACCTCCGAACATCTGGCACACACACTCCGGGCATCTCATATCCCAACTGGCATCATGAGGTATCCCCCCGGCACACACCTCTGAGGCTTCCAGCACACACACTCTGGGCATCTCGAAAACTCCTGAAGATATTTGGCACACACACTCCGGCATCCTAACACTCCTGGGACATTGTCGGCTCACACCTCTGACAATCTCATTATTTTCTCAGATTATATTCACACATGTATCTCAATCTCAACATAGTATTTGATGCAATAATATCAAATATCTCAACCAACTTTTCACGCCATATAACATGCCATATGTCATCACATATGCAGCAAGATCAACCACTAAAAGTATTACATTACATGGATAAATTCATTTATTTTTCAAAACACATCAATGTTTCAGATAAATCAGAATGCATTCCTCTAATTAAAACTCCAAAAAAAATTAGTAAAGGGTATTAATAAATTCTGAAAACTTGACACATTATAGAAGAGACATAAAGGCAGATATCTCATGAATAACTCCATACCAAAAGAATCTCACACAAAATAGTATGGTCCATGCATCACAGTTTTCAAACTTCAATATTTCAGTTTGCATAGTTTCGGGAGCAATTTAAATTAAATACCCAAATGAACTCCCAAAATTCTGAAATTTTGACATGTTATAGACAAGTCCTAGAGATAAATATCTCATGAATAAATCAAAACCCAAATCGTTCTAGGTTAATAGATATAGACGATTACTTCCCCCTGTTCTTGATGTCATCTTTTCCCAGATTATCATCTTTCAAAAGAAAATCATTTCACCGACCTAATATGTTCATTTCTTCTAAATTTTTAGTATGTTATCCCTCAGAATATTACCTACAACTTTTATTAAGGACACACAATCAAATTTTAACTTTATAATTTTATAAAAATCACGAAATCATACTGTGTCACGGTAGGGTTTTTCCCAGATCCAGTTTCTTCAAAAGACAACAATGTTACCAACCTATTTTTGTTCATTTCCTCTAAAATTTTGATATGTTATACCTCAAGAAGTACACTAAAACTTTCATTAAGAGATCAAAGTGAGATTTTCACAAGAAAGTTACTTTACAGACCACGAAATCTCTAAAGGTTAGCACAATGAATTCCAGATCTAATTTCTCCAAGGAAAAATCGTTTCACTAACCATTACTTGTTCGTTTTGCCTCAAATGTAGTATGTTTTTTTTCAAGATGTTCTCTACAAATTTCATGAAGAAATCGAAATAATTTTCCAATTAAAAAGTTGCATCCAGCACACAAACTCATGGATGGTCGGACTGGTCTTTCCAGAAACAGCATGCATGGCCAACGAATCTCTCTCCAAAGCTCCGAAATTTCATCCCATCTACCACAACCAAGATTTACCATCTACTACACATACACACAGCAATGCAAGGGGTAGGTTTTAGGACTTCACTTGCCTTAAACTTAAGCACAAACAGCAACAAGGATGGCACGCGAGCTAGGCGAACGATCCTCCTCCTTCCTCTCGCATGCCCGCTTCCTCTCTTTCCCTCTTCCTCTCCCTTGGTTTCCCTTTCTCTCTCGGACGACTTTCTATCTCTCTCTCTCTCTCTCTCTCTCTCTCGGTCGATTCCCCTTCATCAATCCGCCTCCCTCTCTTTAGTTTTCTTCCCCTACAATCATTTGCAATAATTTGATTGCATGTAGCTGCCCAAAGAAGCCAATGGGGGCAGCCACACTTGGCTTCTCCTCCATGCCACTTGGCGATTCACATGCAAAAGTTGATGGGCTTCAATGTTGGCCTGTCTTAGGCATTCATGGGCCGGTCGACCAAGGGGTGGCATGGGCTGGTTGGACGGTCTTTGGACCTAAAAATCAACCCATCCTCTCCTATTCCTATTCCATTTAACCCTCATTTAAATTAACACCTAATTTCAATTTATAAGCCCACAAAACTTTGTAATTTAAATCAATAAAAATTCTATTTATAAAGTGCACCACCAAGAATAAGATTTCTATATCAATTTGCACCTTAATAAAATCATTGGGTCACTTGTAGACACATCTCCATCCAAACAATCATCCACTACAATGCTCGGCCTTAAATTAATTGAAATTCATTAATTCAATGGCTAATACAAAATCAAACGGTACTTCCATTACCTAATCATGGTTCATGGTACTCCAGAGGTTGTCGCGAGATTTTAGGATGCTACACCGAGATGCCCTGGTTGAGCCAAGATGCCCAGATTGACCCAAGATGCCTTGGTGAGCTAGCGTCAGGATGCCTCGGTTGAGCCGGGATGCCCTGGTTGAGCTAAGATGCCTAGATTGAGCTTAGATGCCTTGGTGAGCTAGCGTCAGGATGCCTCGGTTGAGCCGGGATACCCTGGTTGAGCTAAGATGCCTAGATTGAGCTTAGATGCCTTGGTGAGCTAGCGCCAGGATGCCTCGGTTGAGTCAGGATGCCCTAGTTGAGCCAGGATACCTAGCTTGAAGCTAGATGCCTCGGTTGAGCCGGGATGCCCTGGTTGAACCAGGACGATGATAAATGAATTTGCATGAGTGCCGGTATATGCATAAGTATGATATGTTGATATGTTCCTTAACAAGCTGAAGGTAAGCATGCATTAAAATATGCTGCAATGGACATATGCATGTAGTCAAGTTATCATAATAAGTTTGCTAATGATCTGCCATCGATATTGTATTGCAAGTGTTGTACCTACTATAAATATTTTTACCGTTTAACAAGTTGCCAAACGAACCCTTAAAATACTCAGAAACAGTTCCCGGGAATAGAAGAAAAAATGTTTTTGAAAAAAATTGTTTCCGAGAACACTTAATAACTAGACTGGTCCCCTTTTTTGGCCCTTGCCCCACAAACACTAGAAGCCCCAAAATTGTTTTAAACCAAGACTTTCACCATGTGAATCAACATAGAAAATATTGGAGTAATTGGCACAGATGAAAAGGGATTATGACATAATATTGTGACACATGTCACATCTAACAATCTTCATTCTTCATTTTGAAATTAGGCTTTAGAATAACCCCCTAATTATATAATTGCTAAAAATTGGCCCTATGAAAGGTTGCCAAATATTAGGAAAATGGTTGCATGAAAAAGACGGTAAGTATTTAACATAAACATAAATATATTTATGTTTTTGCTAGAAGATATAAATAGTTGACGACCAATAGATTTATAAAATTGATTTAGAAAGTGATGTGTATGATTAATAGTTGATTATTAAAAAATATAATGATATTTTAGTACTCAAAACAAGGTATGCCACTTCATTTTACAAATGCTTCGTGAAGCCATATTTTTTTTTTTATAATTGTGAGGGGATTCTACCCCATCCATAACCCAAGTGAGACTGCAGCATTACCTAGGGGGCCTTCAAACTTGCACTACAATGTGGTTGAAGCAGCACCCAACAACTGAGACAATATATGTAGCATTATTCAAAGTCTTGTGCAATGATAGTTGACGGTTATTAACTGCCAAATTGGCGATCCCCAAAAAAAATGCCATAAGGATTGTATTGAAATTTCACATAAAGATTTTGGACTATATTAATGAAATTGTAAAGTTTATGATCAAATTGGCATAAGTATAATATTATTAGAATCGAATGCACAATTTTCTTGACTAGTTTATGAGTTGGATTTTCCTTAAATAAGACAATTCTTTTTGCTTCTTTTGAGGGTAATTCTCGTAAATGAGATTTTAAATACTAAGGTCGTGGTCCCATCGTGGACAATTATTATTGTCGGACTTGACTCGCCATTATCTTTTGAACTCGCTGGAGAGAATTGACCAAAGACTTTTGCCTGTCTAAACTGACCATCGAGGTAGCTATGGAAATTTTTAACAATTGCATGAATCTTGAGATGTTCTTCAAATCAATCATAGACTTTGTTGAGATAGGTAAACCAATAGTACTCCCCCTCGAAAAACTGTATCTGAGAATTTCATGTCGTACAGCTCAAACAAAAACCTATAAAATTGCTTTGGTTTCAAGGCATATGGAATAGAAAGTGTAAAAATTCGTCATCAACCCTTTCTAACTTCTCTGAAGATATGGACCAGTAAAAATATGAAAGCTCTAAGAGATAGCCCTTGTGGTTATTAAGAGTCAAAATAACATACGAAATCTTAGAAAAGTTTACTGTGGAGCTCATGTGTGAATGTGCATTGTTGAGATCTGAAGACGACTATGCGTATATGAAAAGATCAAGCAATGAATTGAAATGTGTCACGCGCTCTAGAGGAAAAATTGTTCACGTAGTAGTTACATGTTAGGGATATAAATTTTTCTTTCAATTTCATTATTTATATAATGACAAAGATGTATTCATTCATTATCCAGCTATATATGAATGATTTTATAAATTCAATTGTATTCTTAAGTTATTGATAATATGTGTGATGGGTTTATAGTTGTTTGAATCTTTAAACTATTCCCAATCGATAGATCATGGATTGGATATTAATGACCCTATTGAGATCGATGTGTTCTTAGTTCCACCATTTAGTTTTGGATACTTAAGGGAATGATGAGTGATGAGTCAATGGGTATTGTCATATCCGAGCTAGAATACAAGTGCTTGTATTAGACAAGTTCACTAAACTAACACACATTGAACAATTAGCAACACGAAAGCTTTTAGCGTGGTCAATGTCTAATCATTCATACCTTGGCTTTGTGTAAATAATACTTAGACTCGAAGCATTGTGTTGACTTGTGTTTTGGATGGTTATGGTTCACAAGTGCCATAGTGACTCTTTGTTGAACATTTTCTGTACTTGATGATCATAGTTCGTTCACATATAAAGGCACCTTGAACGTTCACTGTACTTGATAATCATAGTTTGTTCACATATGAAGGCACACATGTGCACAATATGTAGCCTATCTTCTTGTTATATACAAGGTACAATAATGATATTCTATGCTTCTAATCATGACGTTATATTGAAATCTTCAACTGGGGTTATAACAAAAAATGAAGTTCATGTCTCGTTAAAAGTACATGTCAATTAAGTTTGTGCATATGGTTGAATAGGTGGCTTGACAAGTCATTACCATGGTCTTTGTTTGATCTGGACATGCCAAGACAAAATGATTGAACTACACTATAATTTAAGCAAACAAGTTCATTATGTTATAAAACATTGACATTGTCTAGGGAGCCATGACATATTGTTAGATGTCATTCATGACTTAAAGGATCTAATGAGTTATGCTAGATTAAATCTCAATCATCCAATATGACGGGTCCTATGTGGGTTCCATGTAGATCCATTTCAGATGACTCGGACTCAGTTTAGCTTCTCCTACTTAATTTGTAAAATACTTCATGCCTTTGGTTTACTATCTTTCAGCAATGTGCGCCTAGGTTCAGTATCCCCAATATCATCACCGTATGGAGACAAAATAAATATGTTGACCAAGCTCGAGTCTAATACCTATGATAGCAAGCCCTTTAGCAGGTGCAAGACACCGAAGTTTTTAACAAAAAGATATAAAAGCCATTAAAATTGGAGCCATAGTACTTATTCATTAAAACTCTTAAATCAATAATTAGATCAGAGAGAAAAGCTCTCAGATTTAAGATAGGGAGAGTAAGGAAAGAAACAAGAGGAAATAAAAATGAAAGCAACTAGGGAGGGGAGGGAAAGTCTAGGTCAAATCCCTCCACTAAAAAAGTGGAAACCTAAATTCTCTCTCTCTCTCTCTCTCTCTCTCTCTCTCTCTCTCTCCATCTTTGAGTTTCGGCCTCTCTTCATCTCTTCAACTTTTTTAGTGGAGGGATTTGAAGATGAAGAGAGGCCGAAACTCAAAGATGGAGAGAGAGAGAGAGAGAGAGAGAGAGAGAGAGAGAGAGAGAGAGAGAGAGAGAGAGAGAGAGAGAGAGAGAGAGAGAGAATTTAGATTTCCAAATGTACTATGCATTGGGTGTGATTCATACTCTATTAACAAGAAATCATGGGAGGTCTTGCTCCTTGGTGAGCGAGCCAACTCCAGGGGTACATTGGTGGTGGTTGTGAGGACAAAGCCCCAAGTTGCCAGAGCAGTTTCATAGTTTGAGTTCATATTCTACTAGTAGTTTGGCTTTAGACCTATGAATAGCTATTAGGTATATATAATCTCTTTTTATTATAATTGAGGGTCGAAACGAAGAGATGCAAAATGCTAACTATGGTGGAATCCTATGTTGGATGTGGCCCTAATTTAAGGGAAAACTAGGTAAATTATGTGTCTAGACATTTTTTTTCTCACTTTCTCTCTCTTACGTTGTATTTGAGCTCCAAATCCTAACACTATAAAGTTTCGATGACCCACTCTAAAACTCATCCAATCTAATTTATCGACTTTGCTTTTGGGTTAGAATTCATTACAGCCAAGCAGACAATATTTTCCAACTATCCAATTCATTAACTTTCAAAAAGGTCCGACCTTTGCTTTTCTACCGAAAGACTTTTCTATTGGTCAATATGAACGGAGTTCCTTACATATAGGGAAAGAGAAATATACACCAGGTGCATTCTCAAGACGAAGTACACTTCGTCAAAGAAGGCAGAGATTCTTTTCATATTTTCATTCAGACAATACCTTGTACTAGAGTTTCCATCGACAAATGTGACTGCTGATACCTTGACTACTACGGGTTTCTAAGTTTGTGTTCATGAATTCTCGTGGATCTTCACCGACCCTCGACTATGGTAAAAGTTAACTCGTTTGATCCGCTGTCTATTTAATCATTGAACCTCTCCGTGTAAAATCCCGGTTGCTTGGGCTGTGGCAACGTGGCACTTTCGCTCTCCAACATCAGAAGCACAGATGAGATGGTCGGCCTTTGTTCCGGACTTTGCTGAACGCACAAGAGGCCTATCTGGATGCATCTAGTAACTTCCGACATTGGAAATGAATCCTCCATTTGTTTGTCTATGAGTTCGGTGGCCTCCCCTTGAAGCCATAATTTCCAGGCCTGAAAGTTGCAGAGTCTTAGGCAATTTAATTTGAGTAATGTCAGAACTCCAAGTAGAAACGTGGGGTACTAGCTTACATGTCCAAGAAGGTTAAAATTGTGGTCATGCTGATGAAATTCTCTGTTCCTCCTGCCGCTAATTATTTCCAGAACTAGGATTCCAAAGCTAAAAACATCTGATTCAGTCGAGAAAATTCCATCTATTGCATACTCTGGAGACATGTATCCACTGCATTACATTTCAAGGCAGGAATGCATAGTCAATTAAAAAAAAAAATAGCCACTAAATAATGCATAAGAATATAGGAAATATTTAGTATGTTGAGAACTTCAAGAGGAACTTACTAAGTCCCCACTACACGTTCAGTCTTTTCCAGGAGTTGATCTCCTCCGCAAGCCCTAGCCATGCCAAAATCTGATATCTTTGGATTCATCTCACCATCCAGCAGCACATTACTAGCTTTTAGATCCCGATGAATTATACTTAATCTTGAGTCGCGATGTAAATACAGAAATCCCCTTGCAACACCCACAATGATATTGAACCGCCGCCTCCACACAAGAGAATTACCTTCTCTATTACCTAAAAGTGTTTTCGGGGGCCCAAATCAACCATAGAAATTCACAATCAAAACCACAAACTAACTTAAAATACGATCAATTCTATCTTGAAAGGGAAGTTCCAAGTTATCAATCACATTTTCAGACTAAGTTGAGGTACTAGGAACGGACCAAATATTGAGTTGAGGCTTCCATTTGGCATATATTCATATACCAACACCCTTTCCTCTCCGTTAATGCAGCATCCCAACAGCTTGACAAGATTTCGGCGTTGAAGTCTCGTAATTAACAAGACTTCATTCTTGAATTTATCAAAACCCTGTCTCGAGTTCTGCGACAGCCTCTTGACAGCTATTTGAACTCCATCAGACGTTAGACCCTGCGATATTTACGTTCATCGTTTAAGACAACCATTCAAAATGACGCAGCAAAAATCACAAATCCATGTCTAAATCTATAAGTACATAACCAAGCCTTCTTTTCTTTGTATGGGGGCCATCATTATATGTTTTAATTGCTCTAAAATGAAAGACGGAAACCCCAGAGCTCTAATGAGAGTTGATGAGCATATATACCCTCTTTAACGTTTATTTTGATGGACTAACCCCTTTGTGAGGAAGCCCCCCGTCTCCCTTTCTTGTTATTGGGATCCGGTCAATATCCATAGAACCAATATCCATATTCGTAGATAGTAATACTGAAAAGGTCCTCACCTTATAGACAGAACCAGCACCGCCCTCTCCGATTTTGTTGAGAGATGAAAAGCTATTAGTCGCTTTAGTAATGTCTTCCAAGTCTAGTGTAGCCAGCTCAATGTTGTCTCCACTCCCAGCCTGCACCTCTGATGTTTTCCCTGCCAAAAATAGCCGATGACTTGTGTAAGGGAGAGACTTTTGCAGTATATCAGCTTGAGATTGTTCGATCCACTGTCCTTTTAGGAAAAGATCTTCCTGAAGTTTGAATAGCAATGAACTTAAGTCGATCATTGGCCAGTTTAATTGTTCGTCTATATAAACCTCCCATTTATACCTGCAACAATACCGATGGAGCCCTGATTCTAGCATTCTTACAGTTGAGCATGAAAGATGCCTAATAGATTATACAGTGTTTGAAAGTGCCTCGAGGAAACTGAAAGGATTGCACTAGAGATTATTAACCAAGGTCAATATTTACTGAGTAAGAAAGACACTTTACCTAGACGTTTTTTGGTTCTCCTCCTCCAGAGACAGAGTAGCAAAAGAATTGCCAGAGAGAGTGATGCGGTGACTACTGGCACCACCAACCGCAATTTCCACTTATGGTGACCTACGACCCACAATGGAAGAAAAATTTCAGGAACAGCTTGGGAGACAAGATGGAGACAAAAATCTAAGTTCACTGAATTTCGAATATATACCTAAGTCAGACGCCATGAACCTGATGAAAACATTCTGACTGCGGCTTGATTGAATGAGCTTTCTGATGTCGAGAAGATCTCCATACCAAAGCAGACACCCACTACCCTTCCCGACAATGTCAGCATTGGTATATGCAGTGCAAGTACAATTTTTCAGGCACTTGGTTCTGCATTCGTCAAGGCTCATGCTCGTGTTCACCCAGTAACTCAACATATCAGGATCCCTATCTCACTTACCTCTGTACGTCGCCTGGATGAGTGGGTTGCCTTTAGAGCCACTCAGTCTCGAACTCCCCCAAGTTTTGAAGTGCTTGCCTATCTGCTGTGGGAGATTTGGCGTCAACGCAACAACGCAATCTTCAGACAACAATCCCCGGATCCCATCCGAGTCGTGGAGAATGCCCTAGCCCAACGCCGCATATTCCAGTCTCTTCAGCCCTCTCAACCTCGGTTTCAAAAATCGAGTGTTAGTACTGATCGTCAATGGAAACCACCTGTAAAGGGTACTATCAAATGTAATATTGATGGATCATTTTTACCAGGAGATCAGCAAAGCGCGGTGGGTTGTATTTACAGGAATTTTAATGGAGTACTCACCGACATGTTCACGAGCAGTGTTCCAGCCCAATCGACGTTTCAAGTGGAAATCTATGCCCTTATTCTAGCTCTCCAACACCTGATCAAGCAGGGCCTTCATCTTCATCGTGTACAGTTTGAATCAGACTGCTTATTTCTGGTGGAAATTCTTAGGAACCAACAGCCGCAGTCATGGAAGGAGCGGCACCTCTTTGCGGTTCTTCAAGATTTGTTTTCGCGTTGCCCTAATGTCTCCCTCTAGTATGTATGTTGAGAAGCCAATCTCGCCACTGATTGGGCCGCCAAAGCCCACAGGTTTCACGGCCCAGTTAGACACTGGCTAGTTTTCCCTCCTCCTCCTTTCTATGACATTGTACTAAGCGATGCTGTTCTAGTAGGATGTACTACTCTTATATCATAATATTAATTGGTAGTTTCGACCCCAAAAAAAAAAAAAATCTTACAATTCTTTGAGATAATAACTTGTCAATTACAATGACTTACCAGAAAATTACAATTACTTTGGAAAATATGTATCATTAATTACGGAAATTTCCGGCATATTGCTATGTTGTAGGTCAATTACTAAGTGGTTAGCATTTCCACGTGAGTGCCGGACATCTGGAGTGCCAAAACTTGGCATAGATGGACACTTAAGTGTCAAAAGTTAAGAAAGTGATACTTAAGTGTCAATGGCGAGAAAATCCAGCCAAAATGCTGATATGGCAATTTTCTGGCAAGGTAAATGTAAAACGACGTCGTTTTGCTGCTAACATGGTATATAATTAATATAAAAATTAATTAAATTAAATTTATAACATTAAAAGAAAAAAAAAAGGAAGGAGGAAGCACGCAGCTGAGGGCCGAGCCCCGCCGCCGCCACTTCCCCGTCGTCGCTAAGAAGGGCCGGCTGTCACGCCTCGGACCCCTAGCGCGTGCCCATCCCTATTTGGTCAATAATAATTTGCGACTTCCCAGGACGAGTTGCTGACTCTTTACATTTTATTGCACATGCGGAAGCAAAAAGAAATCCCCTGACAGTAATCATCTTGGGATAAAAAAGTAGGACAATAGATTCAAAAACAAACATGCTTTTATATATACACTGAGTCATGTACACAGGTCTATGGCCAAAAGACTACAAAAGATTGGTCTTCCAAAAAGAAGCGGTCCTAACTGACCTATGCTTCCGATCACCTCCTCTCAGCTCCAGGTCCTTCACTCGACGATCCTGAAAATGTTGTCCCACAACAGGGTGAGATATCGTCTCAGCAAGTCTAAGCTCTAAACCCCAATTAGAAGGGAAATACACCCAGAAGTGTCCTAATCACACAATGACACAATCAATGAAACTTACCTCGTCTCAGATCCACCCTGCAGGTCAGTACAATTTATATCCCAGACAACATAAGAGCATGAGCAACAATAAGCTCCAATAACTAAAACGCTACACTCAATTAATCATGCGTTTCTAGTTTTGATCTCGGCATATAGCACGGCCTACTCTCTGTTCGGCGGTCTTCTGGCATTGCTAGGCATCATCTCACCCCATTGAGCACGGCACGTCTCTTTATCAGACGGCTTTTCCGAAGGAGCATAGGGTCCAGAATCAACTGCGACCGGCTTCCCGTTGTCTAGGGGTATCCCAAATAAGGATAACGTCCAACTCAACAGCCCGGGACGATTTCTCTTAACCATCACACGATCACTCAAATATGGCCCAGGGCACCATGCATTGCATTCAAATGCTTCAATTAAAATGGTAAGCCTGGCATTTTTCTTCGTATTAGAAATTCATATGAAATTACTCATGTGTGGGTACATGGTCAACTTGATCCAGAAAAATTGATATTCATCCTTTTTGAAATCCCACTATTTCATATAGTACTAAAAACCATTTTCGGTGTCAAATCCGAGCACCTAGGATTTTCTGAATAAATATTGGAAATTCACAATTTTTGGAATTAAATACCAAAAATCAAATTAGCACTCAATTTGCATAATTTAACACTCAATTGCAAAAATTAACCACACCATTGCAATCAGCAAGAAATTCTGGTCATTGGCTATCCAGGCCTAATTTCCGGAAAAATAATTAATAATTAAATAATTACTGAAATTAATTAGATAAATCTATTTAAATTCTACAAATAATAACCTAGGTCAAAATCATTAAATTAATAACCAATACGGACTCAGCGAAATTCCTGAACCCTTCTAGATAAATAATATAATTTATTTAGGCCTTAGCTAAACTATGCTAACCACCTAATATGCTCAATTAAATAATTCAATTTCTAATTTAATCTAACTAACTACCTAATTCCAAATAAAATAAATCTAACACCCCTTAAATGTTATTAGCCTACTAAGCAGAGTTTAGAGTATAAACTCACCGGTTAATTGCGGAAACCAATTCACCGCGACGACGACGCGACGGCGGCCGAAATCGAAATTTTCGGCGGTGTCGATGAACTTGGGCCGGGCCTAAACTTAGCCCAACACAACTCAGCAAGGCTGAGTTTAGGTCTTGGGCTTCTGTAGGCTGCTGGTCGCGGGCTTGGGCCTTCTTCTTGGGCCCAAAATGATTGAACTTCAAATGGGCTAGAACTAATTGAACTTGGGCCTAAGCTTGGGCTTCAAAATCTGCTGGAGATGGGCTTCAAATAACTGGGCTGAAGATGACATTCACATGGGCTGGTCTGACTTCTTCGCTGGGCTGAAATAGCATAAAGATGGGCTGAACTCCACGGCTAGATGGGCTGCGGGCTTTGCTGGCCTTCGCTGGAGGAGTCTCGCACGAAGGAGACGCGGGCAAAGAAGCAGTTTCGTCCGAGTTGCGGGGGACGCGCGGCAGCTTGCACGCGGTCTTCTTCGCTGGCATTGAAGGGGAACGGATGAAAGTGGAGCAGGGGCGTGCGAATATGTGCAGCGGTCAACGAAAGAAGCTTCACCGCTGCTGGATGACCCGAAAGAAGCTGCTGGGGACACGTGGAAGCTTGGACGGCAGCTGCTTCGCTTGGTAGATCGTTGGACGAAGAGAGAGAGATGGTTCGGTGGAGGTTTGGGTCAACATCGGCTTCAACTGTTGACTGAAGAAGGTGGAGACTCGGACGCGTGGATGCTGGAATTTGCTGGTCTTCGGTGGCCGCTTGAAAATAAATGGAGAGGTGGCAACGACGGAGAATTACGTGGGCGTGGGGTTTCGGTGGAGCGAAAGGCAGATGGAGAGAGAGATCGTGGGCGGTCTTCAAGGCACAAACTGAGAGGAAAACAACAGCTCATCCAAGGGAAATGAAAACAAGACCGAAGGAGGAAAAATGAAAGCTGAAGTCGCGGAGGAGAAGTCATCCACGTTGGAAGGCACGGGTAGATAAGGATAAAGCCTAAAAGTCCACATGCTTAGCCCTTCCATTTAATGCTTTGTCTCCTAAGACTTTCCCCTACATAATTTCCACCAATTAATCCAAAGTTTGAAGTCCAAATTTTCTGCCTTTTCTCTAATTCCGAATTTCACCAATTAAATTCAATTTCCTTGCTCAATTTCCCAAATTGATATCCGATTTAAATGAAGAAAAATCTCAAACAATTTCCCATAAATCCCCGACACTCATAGGCTCAGTTTAGAAGTCTCAATTTCCATCAATATAGCACATCTGAATTTCCGTTGATTTTCCGCAACGTCTATATCGATTTTCTGCAAAAATCCCGGAATCTCTGAAAATTTCTCGGAGAGTGAGTCGATGTTTCTAAAATAGCTTGTGACACATTAGAACTTTTGATTTCTGAAATCGGGTTCAAATTCGTGGTTATTTTCAATCCGGCACGCTTTTAGCGTGACCTAGTTTACCGGGTAACTTTTAGGAATTTTTGGTACAATTGACCTGTGATTGATTTATCTTGAGTCACAAAGTACATCTTTGACACATTAGCGACTCTCAGTTATCATGAAAATCTCGAGGTTTCAATTACGGGCACCGGGTACCAAAACGACAGAAAATCAATTTAGTGCCGTTCGATGAGAATTTTTCAATCAAGTGGAATCACCCACAATTTGATCACATATCTCAGTCGAATCGACCTATCTCTGATTTCTAATCGATCTCTGACGGTGCCGTAATGACCCTTGCAGATTAACACGGTCGAGCAGTCGATTTTTGGTCAAATTCTGAAGTCTAATTGCACTTAGATTCCCTAATTGCTTCCCCAGATAGTCCAATTATCTCGTGAGTGATCAACTCAGAGAATAGCACTATTAGCGTTTCAATCAAAGGCCTGATTTATTTAATCGAAAACAAATTCTGAAAATTCAGGTTATTACACCGGCGATGGTGGAGGGAGTGTCAGCTAGAGTTGCCAAGCCCTAGTTAGGGGCCGACGACCACAGCCGAGCTAGGGCAACGGACCGGTCCTCTTCTTGTTCCCACTAGACTCTAGAAAGCACCCACTATTGAAATCAATTTGAGTCTGCAACCATGTGAAAAGAAGACTATGCTAAAGCAACAAAAGTGCTAAGCACCAGTATTACTTATTCAATACGGATGGTAAAGTCAAAAAGGGGTTGTTACCCAAACAGTATCTTTCGAGGAAAATGCTCCAATGGTTAATGTTTCAGCTTTTTAATAAGAAGGGAAAAAGTCACCAAAAATCTCAAACTTTGCTAACCATGACACATTTACCTAAACTCTATGGCTAGAGGCATTTTTGTCTTATTATTTTTCCTTTTTTTGTTTTTTTTTTTGTTTGTTCTTTTTCCCCCTATTTTCTTCTTCTCTCTTCCCTATGCCAGCCATCGCGAAGGGAAGTCGGACTCAAGTGAGGGCCACCCTTGCTTGGGTGTTGCCCTCGCCGGCCCAAGCAAGTATAGCCCTCGCCAGATTTGACGAGGGCAACCCTCGCCCGACACAAAGCGAGGGTGGCCCTTGCTTGGGCTGGATCTACCCTTGCCAGCGTCGAGCGAGGGAAATCCTCGCTTGAACCAGGCGAGGGCGGCCCTCACTTGAGTTCGGCTTCCCTCCGCCGACCATGGCGGAGGGAAGAGAGAAGAAGAAAAAGAAAAAAAAAGAAAAGAAAAATTAAAAAGTAAAAGGCGAAAATACCCCATAGTTTTAGGTAAATATGTTACACATATATAAGTTTAGGGTTTTTTGTGTCACGAAAAAAAAAGTTTGAAATAAATTTATCACTTTTGGTAAAATGTGGGGCTTTTTGTGACATTTTCTCTATTTAAGTTCACAGACATAGTGTGAAGGAAAGAAGGAATTCACATTTGATGCCTGAAATAAAAAAGAAGCAATTGAAAATAACTAAATGATTTTACTTTTTTTTTTTAGTGAATGTAGGTTTAATTAGATATTAAATAAATAAAATTTTGCAGTTGTAGTGGGGTACCCCAAGTATTGGGCTCTGATCAACAATGGCAACAAATCTTTCTTAGAGATCAAAAGATCACCATCTCTGAGAGAATTGTCCCAACTAATGAAGCCAGAGGAAAAGCATACTAGTGAGTGAGGACAGTAAAATAAGATGAAATATTTGCAGAATAAGATGAGGATTTCACCTACTTCTATAGAATTTACTTCATTTGGTCTATTTCGTGTTGACCTCTAGGAATCGTTTTCATTATTGTCAATCTTGACGGCTTGTCTTTGGCTTCACACACAACGTGGGGCACGATTGTGACAGAGCACTTCTCCTTATAGCTTAATTGACCCGCCCTGGGGGTCAATGATACTAAAAAACAAGACAATGTTTGTTCAGCACCGAGCCGTCGGCTTTGAATCTATACCAAATCAATCTGCCAAAAATTTCGGAAGTCCATAGCAAACATCATTATCCATGCTTTGCCTATGTCTTCTACTAAATCTGTCTAAATCTTTACACCTTGCTCTTTTTCAATCGATTCATTGTACTAAACGCCCATAATTTTCGGATGAGTTCTTACGTGTGGAATGAGGTCCGTGAAGGTGCTTCCTTTATAGAATATAACTCTGTAAGTTGCTAAAGTAAATGATACTTTGAGGATCATCTAGAAGGATATTTTGCGGTGTAGCCCTAGCTCAAATATCAACATCTTTCTATTGATTACGGTCTTTTTCTAGGTTTTTATCCCGCCTGTTCGGGGCACTTCATGGATTTATCGGCAAACAGACGTAGTTTACATAAGATGACTCCAGACTCGTGATTAATTTTTCAGTTCCAGGTATAGTATATATAGACTTTAAAGTTGACTAACACTTGGTGATTGCAAATTTCCTGACGAACATAACTCCATGCACCAACAGAACTAGATGCTTATATGCTTCATCTCAGATTTTCGGCAACAGGAAATGACTTTGTTCATCTCACTTTATGCTTTGAACTCGAGACAACTTGTCCCAACTAAGAAGTGGGTCTATAGTTCACATAGCTTCATTGACCCGCCAGCAGGGGGAATTCTTCAGTTCCCTGATAAAGAGTACCGGAAGATTCCTATCTAGGAGGTTTGGGACAAAAAAGGTGATTCGTGTGTAGCTAGACAATCAAATAAATGATAAAAAAGTTGGGTGGAATAGAATTTTGTGGTCGAGCCAAGTCATCACAAGCCACCATTTCCTTCCACTTCCCTTTAAATTGCTTAGGAACCATTACCTATTACCCTAAATTAGATATAAAAAAAAAAACTAAAGTATTATTCCACTTATCTAACATTGATTTTACAAAAGAATATTTTTAAATTGTATATGAATATATTCAAATAAACAGTTTAAAAATATTCTTTTGTGTGTGTGTGTATATATATATTCGATAAAATATGTGTTAAAAGAAGTCATAAAACATATAAAGGATTGCAACAAAGGTCCAGAGTCCATCTATTATTGTATTGTATCTCTAATATGTGCATTTGTAATATTTGGCTGGTGGGCTCAAAAGAAGAAAGCAAAAGAAGGGTTGAAAAGTCAAAAAAGAACGAAAAAAATTAATAAATAAAAGAGAAAAAGGGGTGAGCAGTGGTTGCTCACTTTAAAGAGCTAAACCACTTCGGGAGAAAGAGAAAAGAAAGGAAAGAAAGAGAAAAGAAGAAGAAGAATAAGAAAAGAAAAGGGGGGAGAAAGGAAAGGGGTTTTGACACGTGCAAGCTACAGATGCCTCGTCAAGCTAACTCGACTCCATAACGTAGTGCTCGGTAATGGATTAAGCCCCTCAATTAGTCCAATCGAAGTAATTTGTGGGTATAAAGCTCAAATTTGGAATTTTAGAAAATTGAGCGGCGAAGTCTGATTTTGGAGTTGTTGAGCCACATATTTTTACAAAACTCATATTTTAGGGTATTGTGGAGCCATAGGTTTTTACGAATCATGATTTGAGCTTATGGTTTGCCCGAAACAAAATTTCAAAGTTTCCCACGTGCAGTGAACAGTACACGTCTAGCAGCTTTGGGCCCATTTTTTTTTTTTGGTCATTTTTCAGCTTGATTTTGGGACTGTCAAGTTGGGATTCCTGTAGTATGTTTTGGAGGGCTTTCTTTTGACTATAAGTTCGCTCAGAATAGGGTTTGGAGGACGAAGTTATAGCATAACTAAGTTTTGTGCTTAAACTCCGTGTTGTGAACAGCTAGAACAATCACTTTGGCTATGTGATTTTTTAGTGCATTAGAGTCCTTTTGTTAGAGTTAAGGCATAATTTAGTTGTTTTGTAGTTAAGATAGAGTTTTATTAGATTTTAACATTATTCCTCAACTATTTGATAGCGCCATTGAGATAGCTAGTATAAGTACCTAGAGGGGGTGAATATGTGTAAAAATAATTTCTCGAGATACCATAGCGATACTAGGCAGACGATAGAAATGAAGTTCACTTTTGATTAACAAAATGAATTACGATCAAAGTAAAGTAAAGAGCAGGGAAGAGAAAATTAAATACAACGTTTATAATGGTTCGGCTTATCCCATGCCTACATTCATTTTTCTGCACTGACAGCCCACCGGCTGGATTTCACTATGAACAAAAGAGATGTTACAGCACAGTTCTTCCTTGATTCCATAGTGTAGATATTCTACCACACTTCCTCAAGGTTTCTCACAAATATAAACACTCTTTTGCGTATAAGATTTTGCTCAAATGAATTGGCTAAAAAAACAAGGAGCTTCAGACTTTGGAATTCTTCTATCGTGCACACCTCGAACAACTAGAACGTCTTCCTTATATATTCATTTATGCCATCATACCCGTTGGCACTTACTAAAGGAATTCTTCCAATCTTTCTGTTGGATAGAATCAATTAGGAAGATTATTCGAGCTATTAAAGGAACATGTCGATAGCCCATCAATCATGTTCGCCCATACAATCAGGATCTCGGTTTCCATAAGTAGAACCTTCCAAGAATATTTCGCCAATCATCGGATCCTTAATCTCCGAATCAATCACAATCAAATAAAGGATTTTGTTATGTCATATCCAACCAAGAGATCTTCTCCAGTCGATAAGGTCACATCCTTAGTGAAACATCCTGTTTTGGATAGCATTTCTTCAACGGATTAGAAACTGTCAATGAGGATAGACTTTGAGTCTTGAGTCTGGCTGTCCGGAGGTCTTTAGACTTTAAATGGCAGAGTCTGCAAACTTTCAGACTAGACTGATGGAAACGTTTTGTCAGCTTCAAAACATTTTAAGAAGATTTCTCAAACAATCTCCCCATTTTTGATGGTGACAAAACTTTCCTACAGATTTGGATAACTTTGACCTGCAAAATATTTCTCAAACAAATATGCATATCTTATAAAATTAAATGGCTAAATGAATAATAACACTAGAATCTGCAACCACAGAAGATAGGTTAGTCTTGTATGTGATAAAGCCATCCATAAGATATCAATAGCAGTCAAATCCAAATTCAAATTAAGTTCTCATCCAGACACAAAAGTAAAGTCAAACATCAAAACAATCCAAGTCAAACAATCCAAACGATTAAGAAATTCAAAGTTTGTTTCAAACTTGCATCTCTCCCCATTTTTGTCAACATAAAAAAGGTTGAGATGAAAATAGAATAGAGTCAAGATTGCTTGGGAACACGGACAAGTTGGAAATCTCCCATAGACTGAACGATCCCTTCCAGCATTTTCAAGTCTTCCTTCAGTTGTGCAACCTCCTCACCCTTAGCATTAGCCTGAATCTGAATAGAGAAGGCTTGGATTTGATTATTCAAGGAACCTGAAGAAGCTTGACTTGCATTCTGCAAATTCTGAACTTTGCATCCTGGAGCATATATTTGACCGCGCGTTTCCAAGAAAATATCCATAATTCTGCGAAAATCTGCTGAATTATCGGTCTGCGTACTAGCTTCGGCACGATCTAATGGAGTAAATGCAGACGATGGCAAAATCACACAAATTTGGCGATGAAGCATCATGTTCTTCCTCAGGAAAATGAGAGGCATGAATATCTTCTGGATCAGCTGAAGAGCGGCTGACTCCCTCACTGGTAGCAGGATATGAAGACATTCCTCTTTTCTCATGATCTCCCCCTGTTTCCATGCCTTCAGGTGGAGAATAGTGTTTTTCAAGCTCTCCTTCCTCTTGATTTTCTCTCTCTTCTTCTTCTTCTTCTTTCTCTTGTCCTTCTCTCTCATCTGCTTTCTCCTGTCGTTCCATTAATTCTGGAACAGGATGACTTAGCTTCTTCAATGCTATAGCAGAAA
Source organism: Eucalyptus victrix (assembly GCA_016097545.1). NCBI lineage: Eukaryota > Viridiplantae > Streptophyta > Magnoliopsida > Myrtales > Myrtaceae > Eucalyptus > Eucalyptus victrix. The sequence goes on along the minus strand of CM027839.1, from coordinate 55,919,968 downwards.
TGGTAAGGTCTTCATCATCATCTTCATCTTCAACAATGATAGCTCTTCTTTTCTTAGATGGAGCAACCATGGGCTCCTTCTCTTTTCTTTTTGCTGCAGAAGAGATTTGATGAGTTTTGATAGGAGTCTTCTCCTTGAATTTCTCCAATGCCTTGCTTAGTTCCTTCAGACGCATTTTAGTCACCATTTTCAGTCCTACCACCATATGATCACACGATCTAACACAGAGAATTTGTGGAGGCTGAATATTCAGATGTCTGAATAACTTGGTCACAAGACCTGGATAAGGAAGTTGACCTCTGTCCTTCGTTACTGCTCTATACATGTGTAACATAACAGTGTGAGGAAGAGAAAAATTTTTCCCATTAATGATGGCATACATAAGCTTTGCCTCTGAACTTGAAACATCAGTCTTGGAAGTTGATTTCGGTCTGAGGCAATTGATCACAATCTTGTGAAGCAGAATGTTAAACGCACTCATCTTCAAGTAGGAAATCTTTTCTTCTGTTCCTTAACAAGCTCCGATGTGGCACGAGCAGTAGAAACATTAATTGGTTGATATCTTCTTCTCTCAACCCCAATCACATCCGCCATCATATCCACATCAATCACAATGTCCTGATCTCGGCACTTAAAGATATTCTATTCACATCCAAGAGACTAAGATTTGAATAAAAATATGCAGTTAATTGAGCATAGGCCTCTGTGGTGTAAGAACAGAACTTTTCTAGTTGAAGAAAACTAAACTTTTCCCTCAAGGTCATATTCATAGCATCTAGAAAATCAAAATCCACACTCCTAGGGTTTATCACCTCATGCTTCAGGAATTTTGAGTATAAAGCCTTTTGTTCCTTTGATCTAAACAACTCTCCCATTTTTCCTCGAATTTTTGCTGCAACACTCATTCTCGGTTGAAATTGATTGTACAATTTGTCATTATTATTTCCATCTATCGGATTAAGTCCCCCAACACGTGGATCACTTGGGATATTTGCAAGGGTTTCTTCTGCCACCCCTTTAGGAGCAATTCCCAAACGTTCCATTTTTCACAAAAAGATGTACTCATTCCCATATCCTTTGTCCTTAAGAAACTCATCAATGTAGTTCAATGGAGTACCAGTCCTCTTTAAAGCATGGTAAAGCTTATAAATAAAAGAGGGCCTTTGAATTCTTACATGATCTGTGTCTTCAACGATTTCTTCCTCTTGTTGATGACCAGCACCCTGTGGACTAGTTGGTGGAGAATGACGCTGCTGAGAATGTTGTGGGCTCTGTTGCTAATTTGGAGACTCTTCTTCCTCGGTGAGATCGAAGTGCGTAGGCCCCTCACTCATTCGCCGTGGTCCCTTGCTTGCGATTCTTGAAGACTTTATTGAAGACGACATCTTTCTTAGTCTTTGAAAGATTCCTTGCTTGACTTTCCCAAGAAAGATGACAACTTTTTCGAAGATTAAACAAGGGAAGAATCACAGGGATGGAAGATCAGTGCTTCCTTAGGGTTTTTTGGAGAGTAAAGCGAAGAAGAAACAACAGTGCATAACCAGTTAAAAGAGGTATACGGAACGTCATAAAAGTAAATAAAAGGATGCATTTTCAAAAAATAACTGCCTTTTCGAGAAAATAGTCATTTAAAAAATAACTTCTTTTTCAAAAAGGAAACGTTGCAATAATCACGTCAATTAAAGATAGCAATAATCAAACACGGCTGATAATCGTACCTTTTCAAGATGAGTTTCGAGAGAGAGAATAACTTACAGTCAAAGTCTTGTTTGTCTGAGTTTGAGAGTCTCTGGACTTTAACTTCTTCAAACCTCAAAATGTTGAGTCTGGAACAGATAATTTTGAATTGATTTTTCTCCAAAGGCTATGTGAATATATCCGCCAGTTGGTTCTTTGAGTTAATAAACTAAATTGAAACTTCTCCATTTTGAACATGATCTCTAATGAAGTGATGTCAAATCTCTATATGCTTTGCTCTTGAGTGAAGAATTGGATTTTTAGGAAGATTAATTACACTGGTGTTGTCGTAATTAATCTCCGTGCATGAGTCTTCAATTCCAAAGTCTCTTTGTTGTTGTTTTATCCACAGAATTTATGAACAACAACTTCCGAGAGCTACATACTCTGCTTCTGCTGTAGAAAGTGCTACTGTAGTTTACTTCCTTGAAAACGAAGACACTGTTCCGCCTCTAAGTAGTTGATAGGTACCCGAGGTGCTCTTTCTATCAACTCTACATTCGGCTAGATCTGCGTCTGCGTATCCAAGAAGAGTAAAGTCTCCCTTTTTAGGATACCAAAGGCCGATGCTTGAAGTTGAAGCAATGTATTTGATAATCTGCTTTGCAGCACTTAAATGAGATTCTTTAGGGTCTGCTTGAAATCTAGCACAAATGCAAACACTAAACAAAATGTCAGCTCTAGACGCAGTAAGATAAAGAAGTGAGCCAATGATAACTTTTGGTCGACTTTCTTTCCTCCTTCATCTTTGTCTATCTTCAAGGAACTTGACATTGGTATTTCAGTCTTTTTGCAATTGTTCAGTCCAAAATTTTTGATGAGATCATTAGCATATTTTTCTTGATGAATAAAAGTTCCTTCCTTCAGTTGTTTCACTTGAAGCCCGAGAAAGAAGGTTAACTCACCCATCATGCTTATTTCAAATTCATCCTGCATAGTCTTAGAGAATTCCTTGCATAGACTTTCATTAGGAGATCCAAATATAATATCATCGACATATATTTGAACTAGCACAAAACTTTTGCATTCTCTTTCGATAAATAGAGTAATGTTTACTTTACCTTTCTCAAAACCATTTTGAATTAAAAACTTACTCAGCCTGTCGTACCAAGCTCGAGGTGTTTGTTTTAAACCATATAAGGCCTTTTTGAGTCTGAATACTGAGTCTGGTTTCCTTGGGTCTTCAAACTCAGGTGGTTGTTCCACATAGACTTCCTCATGGATGAATCCATTTAAGAAAGCATTTTTGACGTCCATTTGGAATAACATGAAATTTTTATGACAAATAAATGCAAGTAATAAACGAATTGCTTCTAACCTTGCTACTGGTGCGTAAGTCTCGTCATAGTCTATCCCTTCTTCTTGTGTATATCATTTGGCCACGAGTCTTGCTTTGTTTCTTATGACTTTTCCTTTCCCATCCATCTTGTTCCTGAAAACCCATTTAGCACCAATAATAGATTTATCTTTTGGTTTAGGAGTTAACTCCCAAACATCATTAATGCTAAATTGCCTGAGTTCCTCTTGCATAGTTTCAATTTAGCTTTCATCAGTCAAAGCTTCTTTTATGCTTTTGGGTTCTATTTTAGAAATAAGAGCCACAGCACTAGACTCTTCACGCATTTTGGTTCTTGTGCGAATTCCTCCAATGCTCTGTGTTATGATTGGTCCAAAAAGATCCAAATGCAGAAGCTGTAGTACACGATTAGTGGAAACTTGATTTATTGGTTTAAAGGAATTTCTTACTTGTTTTCCCAATACGCATGGTGTACATAGATTAGACTTTTGGTATGATAAATTGGGTAGACCACGAACAAGCTTCTTTGCTGAGATTTTGGCTATCCGTTTCATATTAATGTGCCCAAGCTTTCTGTGCCATAAGCTTGCTTCGTCTTGGATTGAGATTAGACATTGTGATTCATCTGGTTTTACATCCAAGAGGTAGATATTCCCATGTATTCGACCCATGAATGACTGAGTAGAGTCTTTACTGGTTCCTGTACATATTCCCTCTTGAAAGTAGATTTTGAAACCGGTATCACACAGCTGACTGACACTGAGCAGATTGTAGTTAAGTCCTTCAACTAAAGAAACATTGCTTATTGTGAGGTTTCCAATCTTTACAGTTCCAAATTCCACTATTCTTCCTTTGCTATTTCCTCCAAATGAGACTTTTCCACCATTCACTTGAACAAGCTTTATGAAGCAATTTGAATTTCCTGTCATATGTCTTGAGCATCCACTATATAGATACCATTTTACCTTTTTCTTGATAGTGACCTTCATTTAAAAAGATACTCAAACTTTCTTTAGTACCCATATTTTCTTGGGTCCATTGGAGTTAGTATGATATGCAGTTTTTGCCCATACTTTCTTAACAGGTTTCCAAACCATAGGACATTCTTTTTCAAAATAATCTGCACTATTGCACTTTGAATATCTGAGAGCATTGCGACCTACTGGTTTTACAAAGATCTTTTTAAAGTGATTTTTGTAAGTATCTATTGTCGGTTTTTCCTTAATTATTTCTTTCACCTTTGGAAAATCGATTAAAGGAATGGTTTCAGCAGTCATTCCCAAACCAGATTTGTTGAAATAAGGTCTTTGAACAGAAAGAATTTTTTCTAGTTTTTCAGATTCTATAGAAATTTTTTTAGAAATATTTGAGATATCATTTTTAAATAGAGTATTTTCTTTTGAAAGATTATCTTCACTTTCTCTAAGAGAAGAAACATTTCACATTTTCTTTCAAAATATTTTCATGTAATTTTAGAGCAGAATTTTCTCTTTTGAGTTCGGAAATCTTTTTAAGAGAAGTTTTAAGATTAAAACACAACTCATCAATGTATTTAGGAACATTAATAGGGATTTTGAAGTTACTCACCTCAAATTCATTGTCTGAATCTGTGACATTCCAGATTTTCAGTCTTGTTTTCTATTGAATAATTCAGGCATTTCATTGATGTGTCTATAGGGCTGTTTTCAGAACTGATCATTCTAGAGATAACTAGACTATCTTGGAAAACTATTAAGAATTTTAAGGCAAATAGACTTGAGAATTCGACTAGGAATCAGCTGCTCGACCGTGTTCATTTGCCGAGATCATTACAGCATAGATGTTAATTGATTAGAGATCAGATATAAGTCGGTTCGACAGAGATGTGTGGCTAATCGTGGGTGACACCACTAAATTGGAAAATTCTCGTCGACCGACACTAGACTGAATTCTCTATCGTTTTGGTACCTTGTGTCCGTATTTGAATTCTCGAGATTTCTACGACAATCGAGAGTTGCCAATGTGTCGAGTGGGTTCATTGTGGCTCGAAGAAAATCGACCACGGCTCATTCGCACTAAAAACTTTTGAAGACTACCCAGCAGTCTAGGTCACGCTAAAAACGCGTCGAATGGAAATTAACCGTGAATTCGAACCTGATTTCAGAAATCGAAAGTTCTGTGGTGTCACGAGCTATTTTAGGAACGTTGACTCAGTCTCAGAAGATTTTTCGGAGATTCTGGGATTTTTACAGAAAATCGATTTGGACGTCGCAGAAATTAACGGAAATTCGGATGAACTCAATTAAAGGAAATTTGGACTTTCAAGCCGAGCTATTTGACGATGGGCACCTACCAAAATGGTATGGGCTTTTTCTTCGGGGAAATTGGACATCAAATTCGGGGAATTTGTAAAGAAATTGAAGACCAAAGATTGAGTGAAATTCGGATTGGGCATAGGACTGCATTTTGACATCAATTTGGTGAAATTACAGATTCAAATTATCCTAGAAAGTATTAAGGGGACATGCAATTAATGGGATGGATAAGTGGCTGATTTTTCTTTGCTCCGTGGCTTCCCCAACACGTCGAACAACTGCCCTCCATCTGGTCGCCGACCTCCGCACGTCTCTTTCCCTCGAACGCTAGCTGCCCCACTGATCTTTTATTTCATTTTGTGTCCTCGAAGTTGAGCGGCCACAAAATCCTCTCCCCCGAACGACAGCCTCGGTCTTCCACCAGCCTGCTCTCATTTTTCTCTCGCAACCCATCCCCAGCATCGACTTCAATCTCTCCTTCACGCTGCCACTTGGCCACGTCTGCCCATTGCTCAATCAACAAACGAGCATTTGAAGACCACTGAGTGAAGTCTCCACCATTTGCTGCAGCTCCTTTCCTATCCGTAGGCTAGCGAAGCCCCACGCGGATCCAGCAACTTCCACCGGTTTTGCCCCACTATCTCTTGTTTTTTTTTTCTTTTCGATCAATCTCTAGCCAGCAGAGCCCACCTTTGCTTGTCTCATTCTGCTCAAAGTCTCCACCAAATTCCTTAAAGTTGCCAACGCCTTCCATCGATCTTCAGCTCCTTCGATGCTAGCGACATTAGCCCTATCCACGCGTTCAGGCCGCCCTCAGCTTCGCTGCTTCGGCTTTCTTCCCAGAAGTCGTCCACGAGTTCGCATGAATTCGGACCCAGCAGTCCAGCGAAGTTTCCTTCACCGGCCCAACAAGCCCACAAGATTGATCCATTCGAGGCCCATCTTCAGTAAAGCAGCAAGCCCACCTCAGCCCATTTGAAGCCAAGTCCACAAGCGCAGCCCATCTTCAGTTTTTGGCTCAACCTTCAGCAGCCCAATTTTGCAGCCCAAGCCCGCGAAGCAAGTTAGCCCAAGCTGAGGCCCAAGTTCAATCTAAGCCCAGAAATTTCTATGGGCTTGCGAGGCTTGTAGGTCCGGCCCAAGTGTCCGTCGACGCCGTCGAAAGTTCGGATTTCGGCCGCTGTCGTGTCGCCGTCGCGGTGTCCCGGTCCTCGCTTTTAATCAAGTGAGTAATCTCACTAATCCTTGCTTAGTAGACTAATTATGCTTAAGGGTTGATTAGATTTAATTAAGTGCAATTATGTGGTTATATTAGTTGAGAATAATTAAATTAGTGATGTGTGCGTGCCCTAGGATCAGGGCGTGACATCCCTTTTTTGTGGTATCAGAGCGAAGTTCAAGATTGGAGTGCTAAGGAGCGATGAGTCATGGGATAGTAGTAATAAATACCTTTAAATTCATGCTGATGCATGTATGTGATAGCTGAATGCTAGAATTGCTTGTTGTTTGGATCACTCTGTTTCTAATTTGTGGTGGAATTGGAAGCAAGCTCTAGTAGATAAAGCTGAGCCATGAGTGACCAGGAGCTGAGAACTCTTGCAAAGAAGGCCAGTAGGGCTGTGACTCGGGGTAGAACGCCGACCAGGGTCGATGCTTGAGGAAGTCGTGGTAAAGCGCCAGCTGTGGCTAGCGCTAGTGGCGAAGCACCACCTCCTATTGGTGCTGGGGTAGAAGCCCATGGTGATCCCAAATTTGATGGGATCATGCGCGTATTGGAAGCAATGGGTACAAGGTTAGACCAGCAAGCCGCTATTGTTGAAGCCGCCGCTCAAGCTGCAGCTACCGCTGCTGTTGCTACCACCGCTCAGGCCACTCCTACTGCCGTACCTGCAGTTGTACCTGCCGTAGCTCCCGCCGCTGTGAATGTTGAAGGTCCACCGAGGATAGTGGTCGCTGCAAGACCAATCCATAAGCTAGTGGAGCATTTCCTAAGGTTAAATCCACCATTGTTCACCGGGACAGGAGATCCCGAAGCTGCTTCTTCATGGGTTCAGAAGCTCGAAAAGGCGTTTGCATTATTGATGTGCAATGAGACTCGGAAGGTAATGTTAGCAACTTACCAGCTGGAGGGAGTTGCGGACACTTAGTGGATGACTACTTGTGAAATGATCTTTCCAAAAGGCGTTGTTCAGGACTGGAACACTTTTCATGAAGCCTTCAATGATAAGTTTTTCTCTAAGACTGCCAGAGAGGCGAAGGTGGCAGAATTCCAACGTCTTCGCTAGGGTTCCCTAACTGTTGATGAATATGAGGCGAAATTCGCTGAGCTTTCACGATATGCCCCCGAGTTAATTGAGAACCCTGTGAACCGAGCAAGAAGGTTCAGAGATGGATTCAGACCAGACATGAGGAGTGCCTTAGTCCTTATGGATTTGAAGATTTACAATGTTTTGTATCGGAGAGCTCAGAAGATTGAGAAGGATCAAAATGACAGAGCCGCCTTGTCTGGATCAAGGTTCAATTCTCATAAAGACAACATCCGCCAAGGAAAGAGGCCTATGCCTGGAAACAGAGTCCGGATTCCACCCATCAGGGAGGGTGGAATCGGAAAGATAGGGTCTAGCTAGAATGGTGTGTGTCGCCTATGTGGAAGTCAACATGGATTTGCCCCATGCCATTCTAGATCGGGTACTTGTTTTGGGTGTGGCCAGCCGAGTCACATAGCTAGGGACTATCCCAGAAGACAAGGGAGACCGCATCAGTTGCCATCACTGTCGCAAATGGGCTAGATCAGAGGGTATGCCCCTCAAAATGCTCCACAGGTAGGACAGTTGAGGCCTCCAATCCAAGGCATTGCGTATGCAATTACACAGGGTCTGGCTAAAGCTGTGCCTGACGTAGTCACAAATACGGTTCTGTTGAATGGACCGCCAGTTTAGAGATGAATCGAGTTATGCACTGAGCAGAAAGGGCAATGTTCCCAGAACAATTATATCAGAGTGGCGCAGCAAAATTTTGGTTAAGTTTATAAAACTTCAGTTGTTGTAATGAAGTCATTTAAAGCAGAATCACTAGTTATAGTTGTACTTGAATCCTTTGCCTATGTATAACTTTGATACCGTATATGAAAAAGTTTAGCTCGAGGAGCTTTTGTGTAATGAATTGTGATTGCAATGTGATATAGTTTAATCCGTTGAAAGAAGTTATATTGAAGACAGCGTTATGAGTTAGAATTTTAGAAGAATGGTGATCGAGATGTCCTGTATCACCCTGGAAGGACGCTTCACTTGACAAACCAGAATGTTTAGAAAATCCTGCAAGAGGATACCGGTAGGGGAAAAGTTGATGTTAAGATTTCGGAAGATGGAATGTCGAGGTGTCGTAAGTGATGATAAGTGTCAGACAATACGAAACTTGAGGAAGAAACTTGGTCAAGAACTCATAGTGGCAGTTGTAGTATTCGACCATACAATGTGAGGTAGGTAAATTGATATGAAGATAGTTATCATTGGACAGGTTGTAAGTGTCAAATGTGCTAGTAAGTGAAAGTTCAATAATGCAAGCCGAGAGGACATTTACAATCACTCAAGAGTCCCGAGTGAGGATGGAAGTATATCATGATGGAATGTTGTGATAGGTTTACCAAGGAGTTAGAGGAATAATGACTCCAGTTGGGGTAATGGTCGACAGACTGATGAAGTCGGCTCACTTTATCGCTGTATGGAAGGATATTGATTGGAATAGGCATGCCTAAGTGTATGTGTGTCAGACAGTTCGTCTGCATGGAGAACTAGTGACGAACTTACATTGGATCCAGAACTGAGGTTCCCAGTTTGAGCAGATCAATAAGATAATTCCTTTTGAGGCAGAACAGAGCAGAGTGTGCAGAACTTCCGTTTGTTGAGATGAGATCAGAGAAAGAAAGATCACAGGCCGAGGTTAGTTCAGTAGTCAGTAGTTGCAATTGCCATGATTAGTGCCAGAGTACATACCGCTCAGAACTGCCATAATAATTGAATTGTTGAGCATTGAAGGCCTCAAAAGTTCTAAATTGGTGAGTACACCTTTCTGAAGGTGTCACCAATGAGGGCTACCTTGCGCCTCAGCAAGGAGGGGAGAAAGATGAAATCGAAGAACGTAGGTCCCTTTGAGATTCTGAAAAGAATCGGGATCCTATAGTATCGTCTTGCATTGCCACTGAGGTTAAAGCAAGTGCATGATGTCTTTCATGTGTCGATATTGAGGACATATGAGCCTAACATGACCCGCTTGCTAAATCTTGAGGAATTAGGCATGGACGACAGAGTGTCGTACATGAAAAGTTCAGTTCAGCTTGTGGATAAGAAATATCATATTATGTGTATCAAGAAAGTTCCCTTGTTCAAAGTGGTCTAACAACCACGGGACTAAAGAAACAACAGGAGAACATGAGACTAGATGAGACGACAATACCCCCACCTTTTTGTTTAAGGATTGGTAAATGTTTAAATTTCGAGGACAGAATTTTTATAAGAGGGGAAGAGTTGTGACATCCCAGATTTTTAGTCTTGTTTTCTATTGAATAAATTGGGCATTTCATTGATGCGTTTATAGGGCTGTTCTTAAAACTGATCATTCTTGAGATAACTAAACTATTTGGGGAAACTATTAAGAATTTTAAGGCAAATAGACTTGGGAATTCGACCAGGAATCAGCTGCTCGACCGTGTTCATCTGATCATTACGGCATAAACGTAAAATGATTAGACATCAGATATAGGTCGGTTCGACAGAGATGTGTGACTAATCGTGGGTGACACCATTAAACTGGAAAATTCTCGTCAGCTGACACTAGACTGAATTCTCTATCGTTTTGGTACCCTGTGTTCGTATTTGAATTCTTGAGATTTCTACGACAATCGAGAGTTGCCAATGTGTCGAGTGGGTTCATTGTGGCTCGAAGAAAATCGACCACGAGTCATTTGCACTAAAAAGTTTTGAAGACTGCCCAGCAGTCTAGGTCACGCTAAAAATGCATCGAATGGAAATTAACCATGAATTCGAACCCGATTTCAGAAATCGAAAGTTCTGTGGTGTCACGAGCTATTTTAGGAACGTTGACTCAGTCTCAGAAGATTTTTCGGAGATTCCAGGATTTTTACAGAAAATCGATTTGGACGTCGCGGAAATTAACGGAAATTCGGATGAACTCAATTAAAGGAAATTTGGACTTTCAAGCCGAGCCATTTGGCGATGGGCACTTGCAGAAATGGTATGGGCTTTTTCTTCGAGGAAATTGGACATCAAATTCGGGGAATTTGTAAAGAAATTGAAGACCAAAGATTGAGTGAAATTCGGATTGGGCATAGGACTGCATTTTGACATCAATTTGGTGAAATTACAGATTCAAATTATCCTAGAAAGTATTAAGGGGACATGCAATTAATGGGATGGATAAGTGGCTGATTTTTCTTTCCTCCATGGCTTCCCCAACACGTCGAACAGCTGCCCTCCATCTTGGTTGCCGACCTCCGCACGTCTCTTTCCCTCGAACGCTAGCTGCCCCGCTGATCTTTTATTTCAGTTTGTGTCCTCGAAGCTGAGCGGCCACAAAATCCTCTCCCCCGAACGACAGCCTCGGTCTTCCACCAGCCTGCTTTCATTTTTCTCTCACAACCCATCCCCAGCATCGACTTCAATCTCTCCTCCACACTGCCACTTGGCCGCGTCTGCCCATTGCTCGATAAACAAACGAGCATTTGAAGACCACCGAGTGAAGTCTCCACCATTTGCTGCAGCTCCTTTCCTAACCGTAGGCTAGCGAAGCCCCACGCGGATCCAGCAACTTCCACCGGTTTTGCCCCACCATCTCTTGCGTTTTTTTTTTCTTTTCAGTCAATCTCTAGCCAGTTGAGCCCACCTTCGCTTGTCTCCTTCTGCTTGAAGTCTCCACCAAATTCCTTGAAGTTGCCAACGCCTTCCATCAATCTTCAGCTCCTTGGACGCCAGCGACATTTGCCCTATCTACGCGCCCAGCCCGCCCTCAGCTTCTCTGCTTCGGCTTTCTTCCCAGAAGCCGTCCTCGAGTCCGCATGAATTCGGACCCAGCAGTCCAGCGAAGTTCCTTCACCAGCCCAACAAGCCCACAAGATTGATCCATTCGAGGCCCATCTTCAGCAAAGCAGCAAGCCCACCTCAGCCTATTTGAAGCCAAGTCCACAAGTGTAGCCCATCTTCAGTTTTTGGCTCAAACTTCAGCAGCCTAATTTTGTAGCCCAAGCCCGCGAAGCAAGTCAGCCCAAGCTGAGGCCCAAGTTCAGTCTAAGCCCAGAAATTTCTGTGGGCTTGCAAGGCTTGTAGGTCCGGCCCGAGTGTCCGTCGACGCCGCCGAAAGTTCGGATTTCGGCTGCCGTCGTGTCGCCGTCGCGGTGTCCCAGTCCCCGCTTTTAATCAAGTGAGTAATCTCACTAATCCTTGCTTAGTAGAGTAATTATGCTTAAGGGTTGATTAGATTTAATTAAGTGCAATTATGTGGTTATATTAGTTTAGAATAATTAAATTAGTGACTTAATGATGCATGTTGGGTGGTTAGACTTAGTCATTAGCAAGTAGAGACGTACTATTATTTATTGAATGCATATTGGGATTTTTCTCGACCCTTAGCGGGTTTCAATTAGGCAATTCGGGCCTAAATTGGATTTTTAGTATTTATTTATTAATTTTCGAAATTAATTATTTAATTATATATTTTTCGGAAATTAGGCAAGGATAGTCGACGACCGAAGTTTCGTTCTGATTGTCGTGGTGCAGTCCGTTTATTTATTTGAGCTCTACGTTGTGCTAAATTAAATTAATTGTGCAATTTAAGGAATTATTCCTAAATTGATTAAGATTGAGTAATTGAGTTATGGATGGCCATGTATGATTGTTTAGCGTCAATGATGCTTTGATGGGCTATTAAGTGGAGAAGTTTGTGAGAGTAAATTGAATATACTCTTGGCTGAGATCCATCGGGTACGTTAATATCGTGTGAAAATTGAGTGAGTTGATGATTATGTGGGGATTTATCCCAAATTGATCAGTGTCGGTAGTCAATTAGAATTTGACTGTGAGAGGTTGTGAGTTGAACCTCGAAAGTCGCCCAAAGTATGGCTGTGCCAGTAGGGCCGAGTTCTGCCACCGAATTTGGAGTCAGTCACACCCGTTGGGCCATAATTTGCCACCTGATATGGGTCGCGCTTGATAAGGCCGTAATCTGCCACTTGATATGGGTCGTGCCTGATAAGGCCGTAATTTGCCACCCAATAGGGGTTGTGCCTGATAAGGCCATAATCTGCCACCTATTAAAGGTCGCGCCCATTGGGCCATAATTTGCTACCTAAAGATAGGTCGTGTACTTTGGGACTGTAATTTGTTGCCAAGAAATTTGGTAGTCTATACTCGTGAAGTCGTGAATACAATTTGAGAATGAATAAGGGAAACGATTGGGGAATAGTCGAATTGACATGAAATCGACTAGGTCGACGGATCGAGATATTAATCTGTGATGTAATTGCTTGGGTGCCTATTGAACTGCGCTAATATGCGGGTGGAATCTGAGGCCCAGGTAAGTCCTCTGACCCGTGCGTGTATAGGCAGCCCGGTTTGCGTATTAGTTTCCTAATCGAGTCTTAGTAGGGTAGAACTTGCTGAGACATAGTCTCATCCCGGTTGTGGGACAACATTTCAAGACCCTGATGAGGAGCCTAAAGAGAAAAAAAACCAAAGAGAAGTACCTGGAGGAGAACCCTGATGATGATCCGAGTACAACCTGGATGAGGACTATGATCCCATCTTCTTTGTGAATCCTGTCTAAATATGAATAGTGTGAGACTAGAATATTATGAATAGTCTTGTGAATAGACTTCGAGTTATGCCATGTATAAAGGTTTGCTTGTGGATTTCAATATGAAAAATATAGCCAAGTAGAAGGATGTGTGCGTGCCCGAGGATCGGGACGTGACAGAATCTGATTCTGTTTCGAAGTTTGAATCTGAATCTGATTGTGCCATTAGACATACATTGGTATAATCATCATCACTTTCTTCACACTCTATATCACTCGAGGTTTCTGCTTTAAGAGCCTTTCGATACTTTTCAGCTTTTCCTTTCTTCTTCCTCAGAAGAGGACAGTTGGGTCTAATGTGTCCCTTTTTCTTACATTTAAAGTAGATTATATCTTTGTTTGATTCATCATCCTCAACAGATTTAGTCTGTTGCTTTTGAAAACTTTGTTTCTTTGGATTGAATCTTCTTCCTTTTATGTTCAGCTTTCTGAATCTTCTTATCATGAGAGCAAGCTCCTCATCATCCAAATCATCTTCAGAATCTGTAACGTCAGAATCATCATTGGATTTTAATGCAATGGATTTCTTACCTTTAGGGTCTTCGTCTTCATTGATTCGTTCCACTTCATAAGACTGAAGAGTCCCAACCAACTCATCAATAGATAGTGGCATGATTCTTTGGGTCTCTCTGATTGAGATCTTTATGTGATTCCAATCCTTGGAGAGTCCACGCAGTAGCTTGTTTACCTTCATGGAATCAGAAATTGGTTGACCTTGATTTTCAAGACCATTCACGATTTCTGTAAAACGACCAAATATGTCAATTATAGATTCTCTCGATTTCATTCCGAAGGCTTCGTATTGACCGAGAAGAATGTTGATTCTAGTCTTTTTCACTCGATCGGTTCTTTCATAGGTAATATGTAATCTATCCCAGACTTCTTTAGCTGTAACATAAGAAGATATTCTGTTATATTCAGTAGGAGATAAAGCACAATATAAAGAATAAATTGCTTTTGCATCAAGACCTTGCCTCTTGATTATCTCTTCGTGAGTCATTTCACTAGACTCCACAGTATATTTTCCTCTCTCTGAGATAGGGTCAGCTTTAGGAGTGATTCCCTTTTCTACAATGTCCCATTCTAGAGGATCCTTTGATTTTAGGAACGCCTTTATTTTGTTTTTTCATATGTTGTAATCATTTCCATCAAAGTAAGGTGATCTGGTATTGCTTTGCCCTTCTACCAGCCCTGGAGCCAACATACTAGCCATTGATCTTTAACTCTAAAGTAAAATACTTCAAACAAAGCGAGTACACAAGCTCTGATACCAATTGAGATAACTAGTATAAGCATCAAGTGGGGGGTGAATAGGTGTAAAAATAATTTCTCGAGATACCACAGCGATACTAGGCAAACGATAGAAAGGAAGTTCTCTTTTGATTAACAAAATGAATTACGATCAAAGTAAAGTAAAGAGTAGGGAAGAGAAAATTAAACACAAGGTTTATAGTGGTTCAGCTTATCCCAAGCCTACGTCCACTCTTCCGCACTGACAGCCCACCGGCTGGATTTCACTATGAACAAAAGAGATGTTATAGCACAGTTCTTCCTTGATTCCACAGTGTAAATATTCTACCACATTTCCTCAAGGTTTCTCAAAAATATAAGCACTTTTTTGCGTACAAGATTTCGCTAAAATGAATTGACTAAAAACAAGGAGCTTCAGACTTTGGAATTCTTCTATTGTGCACACTCTCGAACAACTAAAACGTCTTCCTTATATACTCCTTTATGCCATCATACCCATTGACACTTACCAAAGGAATTCTTCCAATCTTCCCGTTGGACAGAATCAATTAGGAAGATCATTCGAACTATTAAAGGAACATGTCAATAGCCCATCAATCATGTTCGCCCATACAATCAGGATCTCAGTTTCCATAAGTAGAACCTTCTAAGAATATTTCGCCAATCATCGGATCCTTAATCTCCAAATCAATCACGATCAAATAAAGGATTCCATTATGTCATATTCAGCCAAGAGATCTTCTCCAGTCGATAAGGTCACGTCCTTAGTGAAACATCCAGTTTTTGATAGCCTTTCTTCAACGGATTAGAAACTGTCAATGAGAATAGACTTTGAGTTTTGAGTCTGGCTGTCTGGAGGTCTTCAGACTTTAAATAGTAGAGTCTGCAAATCTTCAGACTAGACTGATGGAAACGTTTTGTCAGCTTCAAAACATTTCAATAAGATTTCTCTAACAGCCATGAGTTCGACAATACAAGTATTGTTTGATGTTTAATCGTAGATGACGAGGTGAGTGGTATTATATCTTCTTTGGTTTTGTAAAATCATGTCTTGAAGTATGTGTGTGTGTGTGTGTGTGTGTGCGCGCGCGCGTGCGTGTGAGTGTGTGTGTGTGTGTGTGTGTTGAATTGAGGAGCATTTTTATTACATAAAACCGAGATCAAGCATTTGCTAATCTTTTGTTGATTATGAATATTTAAAAAGCGTGTTATACAAAATTCGTGGAGTAATATATATGAAATTACTTTGTGACTAATTTACGGAAATGTTTATAATGATTTGAGAAATGGATAGGAAATGGATGATGGGCTATGTTGTAAAATGTTATTTGCTTGGCTTAAGATATTGATTTATGGATTTGATTTCTGGTATTAGAGGATTGTTATTTATGCTCAATATGACTGTGAACCTAGTAAGAGATTTTTAGGGGTATGCATACAAGATTTAGGATATCCTTTTGAGCCGAGCTACCGGCTTTGTAGGTGGAGTCCTTGCCATGGTGAAAATCTTGGTCACCTTGTCACCAGGCATTGTGTCGTAATCATGGTAGAGTGATCATCTTTGGACAAATAGAGTGATCATCTTTGGACGAATAGAGTGATCATCTCTTCTTCTTTTTTATTTTACAATAATCTATTGTTTTGCCATATATTGGAAAATGCTAAGATTAATTTAGAGGCGGAATGTAGATAACTCATAATGAAATTTAGTAGGTTAGGTCATCTATTTCCACACAAGTCGACGGCTGCAATGCTACACAATCCCAAACTTTAAACTTTGGATTAATACCTTGAAAAACCAAAAACTGATACACCTCTAACAAATTTATTTAAAACTATTTTTTAACCATAAAAAACCCAAAACTGGTATAATTTTGACAAATTTACCTTAAACCGGTACACTCTTGACAAATTTACCATCTATTAGTTTTCGTTAAATTTTACAGTTAAATTATTAAGGTAAATGACATGTGATAGTTGACTGGTATACCAATTTGGGATTTTTCGCTTCGTTTGTCACAATTTATAATTTTTGTGATTTTTTTGTGGTATTAATCTAATTTAGTATAGGGTATATTTGTCATAAATTTGCTAGTTTTTGGTTTTTTCGGTCAAATAAATTAGTTTGGAGTAAATTTGTCATGAACGAACCAGTTTATGATTTTTTATGATCAGTCAAAGTAAATTTGTCACAGGTATACTAATTTGGGGTTTTTCATGGTGAAACAAATAGTTTTTGATAAATTTATCACAAGTGTATCAATTTTGAGTTTTTCAGGATATTAACCCTTAAACTTTAAACAGCCAGATTGACCCGCCTATTGATGAACGGTACAATTAGACTAGGCAATGTCGGATGATTTGGACAGCATCAATCTATCGACTTCAAACATATACCATTTCAAATTTCTCAAAATTTCTGTATTCTCTGGCAAGCATCATTTCCCATGTTTTCTGGTTTTGTCCTCTGTTGAATATTGATTACTCTTTGCACCTTCACTCTTTCCTTTTCATCTGTTCGTTGTCCAGGACAAGCTAGATTTTCAGACAAGTTCTTATGTGGGGAATGAGGTCAGCGGAAGTGTTTCCTTCAGTCGATGAAACATTCGATAAACGCGACAGCAGAGAAATTTTCCATTTCCCGACGAACATACGTCATGATGATTATATACTTCATTCCTTATTTTCAGCAACTGACATTGCCTTCTGTCCTTTTTGAGATTGCTGATTAGATAGGTACTCAAAGCATGAGGATGAAAGCAAGTTCGAGCCAGAATTTTGACCAAACATTGATTATTTGCGCGGGCTTGTAGTTGCTTTCCACAAGATGAAAGAGAAAAAAAAAAAAAGCAATACCCACGATTTCAGACAACAGGGGGAAACGGGAAACTTCCAACCCTGATGTCGCCCTTCTCAAAGGCATCTTGGAAAGTGGAAGGATTTCAGCTTTACAAATGTACTATGAATTTTCGATGGCCCACACGGAATCTCATCCACCTAATCTATCAACTAATGCCTTTGATTTGGAATTTGTAACATCCAAGCAGGTAACTGTTATTTGTCAATATGAATGGAGTTTCACACATATAGCGAAAGAGAAGTTTACTCCAAGTGCATTCTCAAGAGCAAGTACTTTGTCGAAGAAAGCAGAGAATCTTCTCGTATTTTCATGCCGAAAATACCTGACAAATTACGTGTACTAGAGTTTCAATCTCCAATGTAACAGCTAATACCTTGACTATTACGTGGTGTTAACTTTGTGTGCATGAAATCTCGTGGATCTTCACCGACCCTCGACTATGGAAATGGTTAACTCGTTTGTTTCACCGTCTATTTGATCATTGAACCTCTCCGTGTAAAATCCCGGTTGCTTGGGCTGTGGCAGTGAGGCACTCTCGCTGTCCAACATTCGTATTACAGATGACATCGTTGGCCTTCGTTCCGGACTTCGCTGAACACACAAGAGGCCTATCTGGATGCACCTGATAACTTCCGATCTTGGAAATGAATCCTCCATTTGTTTGTCTATGAGTTCGGTGGCCTCCCGTTGAAGCCATAATTTCCAGGCCTGAAAGTTGCAGAGTCCAAGGCAATTTTATTTGAGTAATGTCAGAACTCGAAGTAGAATCTTGGAGTAGAAGCTTACATGTCCAAGAAGGTTAAAATTGTGATCACGGTGATGGAATTCTTTGTTCCTCCTGCCGCTAATTATTTCCAGGACTAGGACTCCAAAGCTAAAAACATCTGATTTAGTCGAGAAAATTCCATCTATTGCATACTCTGGAGGCATGTATCCACTGCATCACATTTCGAGGCAAGAATGCTTAGTGAATTAAAAAAAAAAAAATAGCCACAGAATCATGCATCAAAATATGGATAATATCTAGTGTCGCGAGAACTTCTAAGGGCACTTACTAAGTCCCAACTACACGTGTCGTCTGCTCCCTGGATTGATCTGCTCTGCAAGCCCTAGCCATGCCAAAATCTGATATCTTTGGGTTCATCTCACTATCTAGCAGCACATTACTAGCTTTTAGATCCCGATGAATTATTCTCAATCTTGAGTCGCGATGTAAATACAGAAGTCCCCTTGCAACACCCACAATGATATCAAAACGCCGCCTCCACACGAGAGAATTACCTCCTCTATTACCTACAAGTGTTTTTGGGGACCCAAATCAACCATAGGAATTCATAAACAAAACCACAAACTAACTTAAAATAGGATCGATCCTATCTGAAAAGAAACGTTTGAAGTAATTAACCACATTTTCATACTAAGATGAGGTGCTTGGAAGAGACCAAATATTAAGGAGTCGAGGCTTCCGTTCGGCATATATTCATATACTAACATCCTTTCCTCTCCGTTAATACAGCATCCCAATAGTTTGACAAGATTTCGGTGCTGAAGTCTCGCAATCAGCAAGACTTCATTCTTGAACTCATCACAACCCTGTCTGGAGTTCTGCGACAGCCTCTTGACGGCTATTTGAACTCCATCGGACATTAAACCCTGCAATATTTACGTTCGTCGCTTAAGACAACTATTCAAATTGACGAAGCTAAAATCACATATCCATGTCTAATTCGATAAGTACATAACCATAACCAAGTCTTCTTTTCTTTATATGGGTGCCATCATGGTATTGTCCAACTGCTGTGAAATGAAATATATAAAGAGGAATGAAACTCCAGAGCTCGTTTGAGAGTTGACGAGCATACATACCCTCCCTTTGTGAGGAAGCACCCTTATCTCTTTCTAGTTATTGGGACAGGCGAATTCTTATAGATCTGGTCAATATCCATAGAACCAATGTCCATATTCGTAGATAGTAACACTTAAAAGGTCCTTACCTTATAGACAGGACCAAAACCGCCCTCTCCGATTTTATTGAGAGACGAAAAGCTATCAGTCGCTTTAGTAATGACTTCCAAGTCTAGCGTAGGCAGCTCTAAGTTGTCTCCACTCCCCGCCTGCACTTCTGATGTTTTCCCTGCAAAAAAATAACCGATGAATTGTGTAGGGGAGAGACTTTTTCAGTATATCAGCTCGAAATTGTTCGACCCACTTTATCTTTTGGGGAAAAGATCTTCCTGAAGTTTGAATAGCAATGAACTTAAGTTGGTCCATTGGCTAGTTTAATTGCTCATCTATGTAAACCTCACATTTATTGCTGCAACAATACCGGTGAAGCCAAGATTCTAGCATTCTTACAAAGTCGAGCATGAAAGATGCCTAATAGACTATACAATATTTGAAAGTGCTTCAAGGAAACTGAAACAATTGCATTGGAGATTATTAACCGAGGTCAATATTTGCCGAGGAAGAAAGACACTTTACCTAGACGTTTTTTGGTTCTCCTCCTCCAGAAACAGATTAGCAAAAGCATTGCTAGAGAGAGTGATGCGGCGATTACTGGTGCCACCAACCACAATTTCCACTTATAATTGCCTATTACCCACGATGGAAGAAAAATTTCAGGAACGGCTAGGGAGACGAGATGGAGACAAATATCTAACTTCAATGAATTTCGATAATATACCTATGTCAGACGCCATGACCCTGATAAAAACATTCTGATTGGGGTTTGGTTGAACGAGCTTTCTGATGTCGAGAAGATCTCCATACCAAAGCAGACACCCGCTACCCTTATTGGCAATGTCTGCATTGGTATATGCGGTGCAAGTACAATTTTTCAGGCACTTGGCTCTGCATTCGTCAAGGCTCGTGCTCAAGTTCACCCAGTAACTCAACATATCCGGAACCTTCACACCCTTCAGCTTCTTGAACCCTTCGCCTTTAGGACAATTCAAGGGCTTCTTCTTAACACACCCGCTGGACCAAGAGTTCATTGCCCATTCCTGGGGCGATTTAGGGGTGTACCCAGTCAGGCAGCTGCATATTGGGGCATCACCAATCGTGCACACAGCGTTAGGCCCACATTTTGCATACTCGTCGCACTGATCATATGGCAACTCATGTATGACTGTCCACTGTGTATTATTGTTCCAGAGCCAGCGTTGAAGCGTGCCAGAGTGGTTGAGCACGGCCCTCGTGATGTTGTAATTGTTGTTGAGTTGATAGGTATAGTACGCTTCTTCAGCGGTGTTCACGAACTCGGGTTTGATGATTGCATTTGGGTTCAGGGGCAATCCACTGAACTGGATACCTTCCCATGGCCCGCTTCTTTCAATTACTGAAGCATTCCTGCGGAGGAACTTCTGGGGCAGTCCCTTGAGTTCGACTTTGTAAGTGATGTCTCCTGTTGAAGGATCGTCTGAATTCCTCCAAGAAGTGAGATACCGGTTCAAACCGATCCGCAGGTCCCACCCTAGCTTCATCCCTGCGAGTAACGTATCGAAAGGATGGTCAAAACTCTGCCACAGGATATTCCTCGAACCGTTGTTGCTTTCATCTGTGAGGACCAGATTCCCAGAGTCCAGGAGCTGCGCAGCCACGGTACCGGAGGTCACATTTGCTGTGTCCGTGGACCAAACAGCTCTTCCTGTTCCGTCAACAATGACCAGATTTCCTCCTCTCTCAATCCGCAGGACTCCTGACGAGCCATTGATTGGATCATCCCTATTCGCGACCCAGACAACAGTCCTGACCGAGATGTTGTAGAACCATACCCCAACATACCGGTTAGACGAATTTCCAGCGCTGAAGAATCCAAGCTCGAACTTTGCTCCCGTGGAAACTAGAGTCTCGTTATCTCTGACCGGTCGAGACAGAGTTATTGTGTCAGCAGATCTGCTGAGCTCTGCTGCTGTTGAAAGCAAGGTGATGAAGATGAAGAAGTGAAAAGGAGAGTAAAGAATCTCCATTGAAGAGACAGAAGCCGGATAGCGAATTATATGTAATAGCGAGGGTCAGGCTAGGAGTTTTATAGGATTTTTGTTTTTTCAAACATGGTTGGCGGGCACGGAGGGGTGTATTTTCTCTGGAAAGAAGGTTGCAAGAAAGAGACGTAAGTATAAATTCTGTGGCAGTATTCGTTATTCAGACAAGCTTGATGGTGACAGAAAGATCTATTCAATTTGGTTTGGCCAGAGTCGAATGTTAATATATGCCACCTATTTGGTGAAAGACTAAGTGAAAATTTTGTTGGATATACCCCAGAGACAGAGTATAGATGTTGATTAGGTTCGTCATAGGCTTAGTCGGCAAAGAACGGACCAATATGTGTGGTTTAGGCGCATCATAATATCGTGTTTGGATTACTCAAATTGGTTATGATTCACAATTGATCTAAGTCATGAGGTTAGTCAAATAGTTCATAAAGAATCCATTCATCTCATTAATAATGATTGGATAATTGTGCAATCCATTCTAAATTTTAAGCCAAAAAAAAAAAAGAATAAATTTCGACCAACAGATTATTTAATATAATTACTTACGAACATTTTAAGCAAAATTATTGGTTCTAAGATTGTCAATAACACTGCTGATTAAGAAAAAATTACAAATATGAGAATAATTACTAAGGCTTACAAACTGAAAAAGGTGTTACAATCATCTAGTCAATTTTCCAAGATTGGAAAAGCAAATTCGCGATAAATTTATATAGTTCATGACTTTTCGTAGGAAAACCATCAATTATAGGACATTCAACCTTATGATACTTTGAGGCATTAACTTGTGAATTACGATGACCTATCGGAAAATTACAATTACTTGGGAAAACATGTATAATCAATTATGGAAATTTTAGGCATATCACTATATTGTAGGTCAATTATTGAGTGTTGAACATTTTTACTTTAAAAGACTATTGTCAAACTACCATCCAAAACTATAAATTGCTAGTTATAAGAACAAGCGAGTTATAACAATTATAATTAAATTTCGATCTACAAAGCGAAATAGCTTTATATCAGATTGAATAACCTTCACATGATTCAAGATAAATTCCGACAAATTTAAAAAAGTAGAAAATTCGGACCGGTCCCCCTTTGTCCCCACGGGACTCTAGAAAGCACCCACAATTGAAGTCAATTCGAGTCTGCAACCATGTGGAACGAAGACAATACGGGAGAGCAACAGAAGCGCTAAGCACCACTATTACCTATTCAATACGGATGGCAAAGTCAAAAAAGGGGTTT
Organism: Eucalyptus victrix; assembly: GCA_016097545.1. Taxonomy (NCBI): domain Eukaryota; kingdom Viridiplantae; phylum Streptophyta; class Magnoliopsida; order Myrtales; family Myrtaceae; genus Eucalyptus; species Eucalyptus victrix. The sequence goes on along the minus strand of CM027839.1, from coordinate 55,897,420 downwards.
GACCCGACACTATCTTTCGAGGAAATGTTCCAATTTTTTAATGTTTCGGGTTTTAAATTTAAAAGAAAAAAAACATTTGTACGGTGGAAATTGGTAGAATCCAAGAAGTTTAGGGCAGGCTAGCTACAGTATGACACCTTAATCTTTGACGCGTGGCGGAAAGTTCATAGTCAAGTTGGAGCCCAACACGGGGGAAAATGGTTACATGAAATGGACATAAGCATGTAACCTAAATTCGAATGTGTATGTTTTTTAGTAGATGATATATATATTTAGTTATATGTGTAGGAAGTGGCGGATCAATTTTGAATTAAACCGAGCTTGACCTCCAGACTTGTGGGTGTCCAAGACGCAAGCCAAGACCCGAGATTTGTGGAAAAGAGCACTATAAGTTGATGTGACCCATTTATAAAGTTGATTTGAAAAATGACATGTACGATGAATAGTCGTAAGTAAGAAAAACTCAAGGCAAAGAATGCAACATCACTTTATGTTTGATTTATGAATCGATTTTTTCACAATCATGGGCGGAATTAGCAGTGTTTTTATTTATGCCAATTGTGGTGGATGAAATATCTTTATGGGACCTTGGGGTAAACCCCTTCCCTACACTCAAACAAGATTGGGACATTGCCTTAGGGGGCTACTTATTCCTATTGTAGTTGCTAAACCATCTCATGAGACCGTGGGGACCCCCTCCCCCACACTTGCAGGAAGTTAGGGACATTACCTTACGAGGTTATTTGAACCATGGGGAAAATTCACGCCTTTCTTACTTATGCTGACTATGACTGATAGATCACCTCATGCAACCAATAACCCCCTCCACAATCAAACGAGGTTGGGGCATTATCTCAAGGGTTACTCATTCCGGTAATGGAGGATAAACCACCTCACGAGACCATGGCGTCACCCCCTCCTCTGTACTCAAGTGAGATCGGAACATTGACTCGGGGGTATTCGGATTCAGGTAGCAGAAACAGATCTTTCTAGTGAATGTTTTGAGGTTCTTATGTTGTTTCCCTCTAACATGTTCCAGGTTTAAGAATGCTCACTTTGGCGATAAGGATTATTCTCTCTGAGCACGACTTTTGCCAAATAAGTGAAGGCTAATTCCAATGAAGGAGATATAAAATAGTGGGGTCGGCTGGATTTATATGCATGGGCCCATTGGTTTTGTAATTTGTCTTTAAAGAAGTGCGACAAAGTCATTTACTGGGTGTAGTCCACAGTGACGATGGGACGTCACTTTTGTGACAGCTTCAACTTGGCCAGCGTAAGAGAAGTGACGACAAAGGACTTCATCATAATTTCCTGAAAATGCTCAAAGACTTAATTGCATAATCAAATGAGTCAATTGATCAATGAAACCGCACGTAAAGCTATAAAATTCTAATGAAATTTATTAGTTTGATCATGTGCTCAAAATTCAAGATGAAAGTATAATTGAGGGGAGCTTGGGAGGGTATATCACATAAAATCAACCAAATGTGGTAATGCGAAATACTAACATAGATATGGCAAAATACTTAGTTAGATTGGGAGGAGATATCACATAAAATCAACCAAATGTGGTAATGCAAAATACTAACATAGATATGGCGAAATACTAACTTAGACTTGCAATGAAATGCATGCTTCTTCTTTGTGAGAGAGGAAGAGCTCTTCTTCTTCTTCTTCTTCCTCTTCTTCTTCTTCTTCTTCTTCTTTGTGAGAGAAGAAGAGCTATGGCTGGTGGGTACCATCGCAGTAATGGCAAAGGAAGCAGCAGGTGGTGACATGACCTCGACATTTGGTGATGGCAATGATGTTGCTGGGGTGTGGCTGTGACAGATGAAATTGGATAGGGGTACTATTATAAGAAAGAGGGGAAAATGTCAAATATAGTCTATACATGCCCGGTCAATGTTAAATGTGATTCTTATACTTTTTGACAGGCTAAATTAATTTTATTAAAATAATATGAACAGTAAATTAACAAAATTAAAAGATCAAGAATCAAATTTAACATCGATAAAAAATACGAGAGTTGAATTGATCTACTCTCCCTTGAAATCCGGGGTGCAAATTTGTAGTTACGAAAATAGAGGGTGCCAAGTGATAAAAGATGAGAGAAGGCAAGCATGTCTCCGGTATGTGTAGGTCCGATTCACGTCGATCGACCCCGTTGACGATTGTGGGTGTCGTGCTTGACTCGCTGTTTTTTGATAAGACCTCGTGAGAGAGACTCGACGGGAGACCAGGCTCACAACAAGCACAGGTCCTGGGTCAGCCATGAAGACCATGACTTCAGTATTGATCATTGGGTGGTGTCAGTCTCCCATCACCACATGTATCACGAACCTCTTGGCCCTCTTCTAGAAGATAAAGATATTATATAGGAGAAGTATGCACCGCCCTGAAACTGGAGGTGAGAGTATCTGTATTTCTCGCCTCTCCTAGCTAATTCTCTGTAGCCTGTCACCTTTTCCATTGTAACTAGCGGAAGAGCACACGCAAATTCGTGCTAAAGAACAAAAAGAGCATGATAGACGTGTCCATAGCGACACGATTTGAATGTGATACGAACGTGATCCGATGTGCACTGAGGATGACAGTGTTCTTGACGTATCGTTTAAGTCCGATAGTGGTTTACTGTACAGTAAACCAAATAATGCTCCTATTTCAATATCTGCCTTTTCTTTTTTGGTCCTTTTAACTTGGGTCAAAAAGTGGGATTGATTTTAATTAAAAAAAGAGAAAAGAAAAAGGGAAAATAAGTGTTCTAGAAGGCGGAGACCTTGCACAAAAAAGAAGGGAAAAAGAGACAGAAGAGAAAAGAAAGGAGGAGGAAAAAAGAGAGAGGAAAAGAAGAGTAAAAAAGAGAAAAGGGGGTTTTGTGCGTCCACGCCACGGGACGTTAACAAGCCGGATTAATTATTGTTTTGCAATGTTTGGTTAGTGCTTGACCTTTTTATTTGTTAAATGGGAGGAATTTCTGAAATTATGGCTCCTAAGTGGAATTTTGTTTGATACTTAATAGTATTGGAAGACCTTGTAGATAATGTGAAGGCTATTATAGGCCCGAAGGGTTGTGATATGGTAATTGAGCAAAACCTTGGTGCACTAAAGGTGACAAGGGACGATATTACCCCAGCAAGGAGTGTGGAGTTCAAAAGCATCATTAAAATGAATATATTTACTATAAGTTCTAAAACTTATTGTGAAAATACAATCAAATCTTAAAACTTTCAAAAAATGCAATCAAATTTTAAAACTTATTAAATTGACATAATCAAGTCCCCCCCCCCGTTAACATAATTAGTTTCTCTAATGAAAAATGTTGATGTGGTATTTAAAATTAACTTTTCTCTCTTACATGGCATTTTTTAATTAATTTTTCTTCCAATCTTTTTTAAATAATATTGAAAAAATAAAAAAAATAGGAAGAAAAGAAAAGAAAAAAAGGCAAGGACTCGTGGCTAGGCACTGTTGTTGTTGCTTATCGTCGAAGGGTTAGTGACAACAGTGCCCTTCATTGGAGAGGTTTGCAAAGGTTGCTAACCCTAAGGGTGAGAGGGGGGGAAGCACAGCTCTCGCCACTTTAGGCAAGGGCCGGTGAGATGTCACCCAAATCTGGGTGAGCCTTATTGGCCCTAAGCGAGGGTCGACGAGGCCTCACTTGTGATATCCAAAAATTCAATCCCTACAAAATATATGAAATAGTTATTTCATCAATGCACTGATAGTTAATTGACTCTGAATTTTTTTTTTTGGTCAGTCCTACTCTATTCCTACTCTACACTCACTCTCAGACTTTTGCCCTGTCTCTTGCAGAGCGTGGGAGTCGAAACCCACTCCTGAAACTTACGCGTCCCCACCCCATCCCCCCTGATAAGGTGGGGATTTGAACCCCTCACCTCCCCCTTCCATGTTAGAAGGGTGGCCACTGGGGCGAATCCCAGTGGTTATTGACTCTGAATTGATCTATTCTTGATTGAATTCTTTGGTCGTTTGCGTTTTAATCATTCATAGTCTCTTTCAATAGATTAGCTAACTGATCACTCATAAGTTAGCTAATCTATTGAAAGAGACTATAAATGATTAAAATGCAAACGACCAAAGAATTCAATCAAGAATAGATCACTTAATCATAAGGATCGACAATGGTCAATACTACATTGTTATAAGTCATTTAGAAAATGGATATAAATCGATTTGATAGAAATATATAGTTAATTTGCGGGCAATTCCTCACAATTACGATATTCACGATGAATGACAATAAATCAATTTTCTATTGATCTTGTACTTAGGATTAGTAATTGATCCCTCGCGATTACATGATAAGCGATGGTCATCAACTATTGAAGAGGCACAAACATGGATCGAATATTATTGACCACGGGTCAACTGCATGAAAACCCCTAAAAGCCACCCAATAGTTTAGGTCATACTAAAGTCGCATCTGAGTGATTTTAACCATGGATTTTAATTAGATTATTTCAAGGATTATGAGACTAATTTATTGGATGTCGCCTCATTTATTTGTCCATTTATCAACAAGTTTAAAATTCTCAGATAAGAATTAGCGAGTTGAGAATCAGAAGCCGGAAAAAGGGAGTTGGGTTGAGTGAAGGCCCAACAACCTCACGCTCATTGGATTCAGTGATGAGGGCCCAACTTGGCCCAAGCCAAGCCCAGCAAGCCATTTCAAGCCAATTTCAAGCAAAGCGAGCCCAAGGGTAAAATTGGAATTTGAGTTAAAAGTGTAAAAAGACCATTTTGCCCCTTTTGGAAGGGTTTTGGCATTTAAGAAAAAGACAAGAGGAGACATGAAGCATAGATGAGAGGAATTTGAGGAAGGTTAGTCAGATTTTTTTGGCAAAACCCTATCCAAAAACCTCTCTCTTTTCCTCTTTCTTCCTTTCTCTCTCCCCTCCATTCTTTCCCCCTTGGCTGACCCTTCCTCCTCCACCATCTCTCTCTCTCATCTTCTTCTTCTTCCTCCATTTCTCTCCATGGCCACCCCCCCCAATTGCTGCCCATTCACCACCTCCACCTTTGTCACCCTTCCACCACCATCCGTCCCTCACACCGCCGTGCCATCATCGTCCACTCGATACTATCCCTCACGTTGTCCCATGTCCATGAGCGACCGCCAAGCTGCCCCAAGCCCAAGTTTCGAGCTTAAGCTACCGAGCTGATGCCATTCATGCCGCCATTAGAATTGTGAGCCCCTCATTTTCATCGCCACCACGCCATCGTTGCCGTGAACTCACTGCCACTGAAAAATGTGAGTTAACTCATAATCCTTGAATAAAGAATTAATTGCATTTAGGGATGAGATTAATGGTGGTTAGTGTTAACTCATATTCCTTTATATGTGCGTTAACTCATTTCCATTAAATTTTATTGTCAAATTACTAAATTGAATGACACGTGACAGTTGACTGGTGTATAAATTTATGCTTTTACTCTCCGTTTATCACAATTATATAATTTTTGTGATATTTTGTGATATTAATTCAATTTAATGGAGGGTATTGTCATAAATATATCAGCTTAGGTTTTTGGCGGTTGAATAATTTGTCACAAGTATGCCAATTTTGGGTTTTATGGTCGGTTGGGGTAAATTTATCATATATGTACTAGTTGATTTTTTATAGTAAAAAAAATTAGTTTATGGTAGATTTATCACACGTGTATCGTTTATGATATTTCAGGGTATTAAGCCTTAAAAAAAGAGAGAAAAAAAGAGATTTAAAAAAAAAAAAGTAGTCAGATCTAGTCAACCGACTAAATCAGTTCACTTGATCGAACTCACTTTTCTTGGATATGATATTTAAAGAATTCAAAAAAACTTAAAAAATTAATCAAAATTAAAAGTCTTAAAAATTAAAAAGAAAAGAGAAAAGAACATAAAAAATAATTAAAAAAATTAAAAATCGCAGAAAAAATTAAAAAAATTAAATTCTTTAATAAATTCAAATTTTGAAAAAATGAAAAATGAAAAATTCAGAAAATATAAAAAAATTCATAAACTTTCAAGAAATTTCAAAAATTCAGAAAATATAAAAAATCAACATTTTTCAGAAAATTTGAAAATATGATGTTCTTTGAATTTTTTAAATTATAATATTTAAATAAATATAAATAAAAAATTGGAAAATTCAAAATTTCATTAAAAAATTACAAAATCCCTCAAAATTTATAATTCCTTGAAAAAGTTTAAAAATGGACTTTTTGAGCTATCTTCTTAGAAAAAATGGAAGCTTCTTAATTCTAAAGTTGTGCTATAAAATTTAGTAAGCTCATAGAACTTTACATTTGGGTTTTAATTGTCCTCGAAGATAATTACTCTCATTCACATGCTTTTGTCATTTATGGCTCCTTTTAGTCTAGTTAGGATTGGTATTTATCTTTTTTCTTAATGTTAGGTCTTTTTATTAAATGCAAACTATTTAATACTTTCTTCGGTAGCCGATTATTATGTTAATGAATGTGCACCTGCATAATCATTTCACGTATTGGTGAATTAATGTAAAATTAATCTAAACTGCTTGACAAAAATCCTTTTTGAAATGAACAAGATTATGTACCGAAATGACATTAATTTTTATTTAATATAATTAAGTCTCTGACCCTATTTTGCTGCTTAGGAAGTGAGGTACACTCCTATGCTATATTTGGTTTCTACGACTTTAATAAGTTAGTGACGACTCCTTATTGAAAAAAAATTATGAACACCTCAATGTCTCGCGAGGTATGAGCTTGAGAGAACCCGTACTAATCATGGGTCATAGTCCTGTCACTTAAGCAATACTCCTAAATCGATATTCCCTCCACCAAGGGGTAGGTCGCGACAGTATCCATAATCTATCTACTATAATATTGTGTCTATAATCTGTGCATTAATGATGTTCATTGGAGATGAGGAATAATAAGGGTGCTATATAATTTGATTTGTTTTGACAATAATTGATGATAATTTAAGATGATTTTGGGAAATGGGTGGGTTCATTTTTCAAATAAAGTCCTATTATTCTTGTCATTGCTTTTTTGGACAAGTTGTGTCCTTTAGACTTCTTAGGTGAAACTTTAGAGTAGAAATGCTGGTAAGCTAGATAATCAACACCCAGATTTTATTTCGTTTAGCGAACAAATGCCAAGTCCCTCCATCTTATTTGCCATTTGTCTTCTTATTTTCATTACTTTAGAAAATCAGGAGTTAACTCTAACAAGAAAATTGTTCTTGATAACTTACCAATTTAATCCAAAACCTTTTGATAATTTGTTGATTTAGTTTTAAATATTTTAACAATTTGTCAATTTTGGTAAAAAATTACTGAACTGGCAGTCTAATCAATGCTGACCATCCAACATGGCAAGGCCAATTTTTGACTTATTTTGAATTTTACAGATTTTTTTTCTTTTTTTCCTTTCCTTTCTTTTTCCTTTACTTTTCTTTTTCCCTTTTTCCCTCCAATGGTCATCACTAGACCTAATCGATGGTCAATGGCTGACCTCATGCGAGGGCAAGGGAGGCCTTTGCCAGATCTGATGCCCTCACCAGCCTAAACAAATGTGGCCCATGCTCACCCAAGCGAGGGTGACCTTGTGGCGTCCCAGTCCACCACTCACTAATCCTTGTTTTGTATTTACTTTAAGTTATCATGCAAGCGAAAGTCTTTTCTAAAGGTTAGAATTTATAACATGATTTATACACGTGCCTCTAAAAACACAATAATAGAGGGAATCATGCTTCCATTATTTACCATACTTATATGTACATCGGGTGGTGAATTATACATCAAAAGGAAGGACCTAAACTGGGAGAAATCAAAAAGGTGCATGCCTCCCTAAACCCTATTATAGCAAGTTCCTTATCTGTACATACGTCCCTCCATCCGACTATCCCAACTACATGATCCCACGCCCCAAAAAGTTACGATCATGTCAAAATACATGGATGACCCCTTTGCTCCATCCTATTCCAGCTCCTAATTGTCCACATCACTCCTACCTCCACCTATACCAAGAGCATCAGGAATGGAATTGGTCCTGACAGGCGACCATTCATTAGTACAAATATAGCAACAAAACAATAGGAAATCAGACCAAACTATCCTATATCCACTAGAAAGACAGTCGTGTATTGAAAAAACACTATGCCCAGAAAGTCCGAATTGATAAACTTGTAATGCTCGCCCTCTAGCACGACGAGTGCTCTATAATGAGAGATCATTTCCAGTCACGCGAGTAATGCCAACATGCCTTTAATGTGACACACGTCATATACAATCACATGGGTCATACTACTATGCAATGAGTGCATCAAGCTTCACATTTATCATGCATAATATCACCAAGGTCCATACCCATTTCGCTACTCAGCTAGTCCATGTAGGCAGCTCACGTAGTGACCTCCAATTCTCTAATTTGGCATCCACGATTCCCATATTGTAAGCACTCTACTCTAGGGCATCTTGGTTGTTAGTCAAGGCATTTGCCTTCAACAGTTACTCCGAGCCATCATTGGGCTCTTGAGTTGATCATCAAGACTTCCGAGTTTTGTCTCTAGTAGTCATCTTGGTTGGTAGTCAAGACATTCACCTCCAACATCCACTCCTGGCCATTGTCAAGCATCCAATGTCATGCCCTAGACCTACCCTTGGCATGAGAACGTGACATCCTTTGTGACTGGATCAAATTGTGACATCCTAGGAAGTGTCACCATTCCATTGATTCACCTCTAACATCCACTCCCAGCCATCGTTGGGCATCTAATGTCACTCATGGACCTACCCTTGGTGCCAGATCATGACATCCTTCGCAACGGGATCAAGTTGTGACGTCCCTAGAGGCGTCGCCATCCCATTGATTTTATCTTTGACTTTAAGCACATGTGGAAGCATGCAATCTCCATTCACTCAATCAATCAACAACAAATAATGAATAATTAGAGAGAAACACACGCTCATACATACTGCATACCTTTCATGCTTTATATATTTACACAAAACGATTACAAGTTTATAAGCCTAACCTTAGGGCCATTTTGATTGGTTACATATATATATATATATATATATATATATATATATATATATATATATGAGGGTTAGTCCTAATGCCTTTTATAAAAAAGCTACCAAAAATGGTTCCCATCTTTCGCTAGTGTCCTCACGGCGACGACTCGGGCTCAAGGGCATAGTCGGGGTTGAACTTGGAGTTGTTCACAGTACTATTAGGAGGGGCTGTCAAACCCACGCAGAGGACCATAGAAGTCCTCGTCAACCCAAGCAAACCAAGTCGTGAATAAATGGGGGACCAGATGCCCCACACCCTCATCCACCCACACCGTTGTGGTGTGGTGCTAGAAAAGGATGTTGGTAGTAGCATCCTTGAAGTCTAGCACCATAATTTCCATGTGCACATGAAGTCAAAAATGGTATGGTGGTAGATTCGTACCTCAAGATCTGAAAATGTTAAATAACAACAGTGAGTTGAAAACTCAATAAGTAAAAATTCTAAACCTCGTATAGATAGATGTCTTGCATTGGAGCCTTACGATTTTCTAACATAAATATGTCAATGGTAGATCAATAACAAAGTCTAAGCTTTGCTTTAACTATATACATGATGGAATCTATTCTCAACCTAAGTCCCTCAAGTCCTCAACAAAGGTATATAAGTTCACACGGGTCACAATTAGTGCAAATAATAGCCAAAATATTCACACATGTCGGATATCAGCATCCGCAACATTATCAAAGCCTTTGAGACTCAAACAACAACCTTTAGGATATCTACATGCCTTTCACTTCTTGAACAATGACGGTTATAGCATGCGCGTGCCTTCTTAGTCAATAAAAATGGCATTTAAATCATGCACCTATCTCATGCATCTGATATAAATCCATGAGAAAAATGTGTGAGCCATAAAACAACTTCCAAAGTATACACATAGCACTCAAATACTCCGTACACATTTAGTGCCTCGAGAATCACATGGCATTCCATACTACCATGCTATCTCGAGTCCAATTATCAATCATACATAACGAAGCCCTACGGCTCTTTTAGAAACCTAAAAGACATTGTCTCGCTCTGTTGAGCACGACATTTGAAATCCATTGGGCTTCATTCCTATATAACACATTTCATGAACAGCATCCCATTGATGTGAGGGCATCATCTCGTTCTTACTAACGAGACATCCGTTGATGTGGGGGTATTGTCCCAAAATCCATTGATGATGGAATTCCTCATATGATCACACAAATCAAGCATTCAAGCAATTAGTTTTATCTTTCTCATTAGTCCAAGTATGAATGCCATAAGGACGTGCCAAGCGATGTGTAACTCATGCCCTATTGTATATCCGACAATGAAATATGTTGAGCATGAAACTAGAATTGTAGCTTGACCCGTGACGCTTGAGTACCAACCTAGAATAATGAGGGGTCGTAATAATTGGAATACGTGTGTTGGCAATGCACCTGGAATATTTCGAATGTGTTCTGATTATTATTTATGCATGTTGCAATAATATTGCTTTGTGAGATATACTCATATGTAGAGGTGTGTCAAGGCGAGGTGAGATTGTATGCTGTTGTGTGTTTAGGTTACCTCCGAAGCAAATTAGAGTCCTAATCGAGATTTAGGAAGTTAATGTGCTGAAATTTATATCTCACTTCACTGTTGTTAATTATTTTCAGGGTTGTAGCATGGAGAACTACCAAGTACGGTTGTGGTGGGCGCGAGATGTGACACTTTTTGGCTAGCCTTACTCTTAATGAAGTTTAGGTTAACCCTAACACCAACAGGTATTTTTGAGTTGGTCGGTAGGAAGTTGCCATTTAGAATGAGCTTGTAATTGTTAAACTTCCCAAGGTTAACAAGTAATAAATGAAGGTTGTACCTTTGGAAATACTTGTTGTGTTTTACTATCCCTGCTGTGATGATTGATTGGGTGTTGTTTATTTGTGTTGCTTCCGCATGTGTTTAATTGAAAGATAAAAAGAATGAGCTAGTGACGCATCTTGGGATATCGCAATTTTAATCAACTGTTGTGGGATGTTCACATGCTTAGGGTTTAGGGTGTGACATGATGCACTTCCACACATGTCCAAGAACCAACGCCATTCTAGATTCGGTGACTCGATGTGAACTCAAGCTTCGACCATGACTTATGGACGTCTATATGCAAAGATCACTTCATATAATACTCATATAACCATTCATGGCATTCAAATATGAAGATCAAGCATAAGTAACAATAGCAAATGATCCACAACAACAATTACGGCGAGCTTAAGCCTAATTAAACCATTTCCACAATTCACACCAAACCCAAGCAACCTCAACCCTCACATACTTGTTCCTCGATCAATCCTAAACTATATAGATCAAGCATATCATAAGCAAACAATACAAAATTAATCATATGAGTTCGTCAACCTAGGATAGTCCTACGGCACTAAAGGCGATCCTCAATTTAAGTCACGTAATGTAATGGCTGTTACACCCCAAACCCCGAGTATGCGAACATCCCTTGGCGGTCGATTAAAAATGTGACGTCCCAAGACGTGTCGCTGACCCATCCTTTTTATTTTTTGATTAAACGCATGTGGAAGCAAATTAAATAAACCCCTAATCAATAAACAAACAATAGGGATAGTAAAGCACAACAAATGTTGCCAAAAACAACGTATTTATTTATCCACTATTACCCCTAGGAAGTTTAATAATTACAAGCCTTTTCTACGGCCACTTCCTATAGACCCTCTCAAAAACCTTAAGCGATTAGGGTCAACCTAAACTTCACTAGCGGTAGGGCCAGCCAAAAAGTGTCGCATCTCATGCTCACTACATTCACACTCAGCAGAACTCCATGTTATGGCCGTGAAAATGTTTAACCACAACCGGATTAGATAAAATCTTAGTGAGTTGAAATTCCTAAGCCTCGATTAGGACATGAATTTGCCTCGAAGGCGGCCTAAGCATGCACTGCACATAAACTCACCTTGCCTTAGCACACCCCTTCACATTAGCACGTCTCCTACAATAATAATAGAATAACATGCCTAAATAACTATTAGAGCACATATCTCCCATGCACCAAGCATCCACACGGGTCTTGATTATAAGGTAAACCTGTTTTGGCACGTCCCATACCATGTCTAATAGTTTTACCCCATAATCAAGCGCAATGCATCACAATCATTTACACGTGTTCCAATTATTTCGACCCCTTAGGCCACGGCTAACACAAAAGTTGGCGGTCTTCCGGTATAACTGGGCGTTGTCTTGCCCCATCAGGCATGGCAAAAATCTAGAATCCCCGCCTAGATGGTATTCCATAAAGGAGCGTCGGTCCAACCTCAACCACAACTCAGTTTCTGGACCCCCATCGGGCATCCAATATAATTGGGCATCGCCCCCAACTCTTGTCGGGTTAGGGGTTCCATTAAGTGACCATGAAATAGCCAAGAATACCATACTTTTGTTTTCAAATGCTTTGTTTTCAATTAATAAACTTGGTCAATTTTTCTTATTTAAAAATCCTGGTAAAATAATCATGCATGGTCATGTATTCGAAATTGAACCGCCAAACTTGGCACACTTCCATTTTAAAACTCCATTGTTTTATCTAGCATGTAAAATTTGACATCCAAACCCGACACCTCACATTTTTCCATTTAATTGCCTATAAAACCGTGTTTTATAAAAAATAAAAATAAAAAATTAATATCTACCATCAAGCAATCAGCCACATAATATCGGACATGCAAATAATCAAAATCACGTATAATTTCATCCAAGAAAACAAGCGTAAAATTCTACATAATGACTGATCCGTCGCTAATTACACTAATTGTGATTAATTAAATAAATGACTATTAAAATAAATAAATTATGATTAATTAAACTAAACTCAATTAATTAATTAATCTAACCATGATCAATTAATCTAATCGTAATTACTTAAACTAATCGCAATAAAAATTAATCTAAATCACTTAATCTCAATTAAACTAAGTCAAGCTTAATTAAGACTAATCACTATTAATGCTAAACTAATCACCCCTAAGCGCAATTAACGGCCTAATCAAAGATTAGGGAGTTAACTTACGGGTTTTCAATGGTGGCGGGCTTGCGGCAATGGTTACGTGATGGCGACGAAAACACGAGACAACCACAGCTTGAATGGAGGCTCGATAGTGGCAGTGGCTGTCCTACAAGCTCTCGGCCAAAGGGGTTTCAGTTTGGGTGTTGGCCATAGTGGTTGGACGCGGAGGAGTTGGTGGGTTGACGGTGGTGAGTTGCGGTAGCAAAAATGAAAGAAACGGAGAAGTTGGAGTTGGTGGAAGTGCGGGCATGGAGATGGAGTTGGCGGTGGTGATGGGGCTATTGGGGTGGCGTTGTGGTGGCATGAAAGTGGTGGTGGTGGAGCTGAGGGCGTGAAGGACGGTTAGAGCTGGACGCGGTGTTGGGGTGAGCTAGTGGTGGTGCAGTGGGGTGAGGGGTGCAGCAAAATAAAACAAAATGGAAAACCAGATCAAGGTGGAGAGGAAATGGGCTGGCAACAGAAGAAAATAGCAAGAGAATGGAGGGGATGAAGGCCCCATTTGGTTGGGCTTTTCCAAGGGGCTTTGAGCCCCAAAGCCCATTACGGAATTTTTGTGTTTGACAAGTGTTTTGGAATGTTCATTTGCCAAATGTGGGCATTCTCAATGTTGAAAGCTGAATGCTGGGGAGGGGTGCTTTGGACATTGGGCATTTTGGAAATGCAATGCGTCAATGTTCATCGTCTTTCCCACTTCATCTTTTTCTCTTCCCCGCCCATCTTCTTCTTCCTCGCCCATCGGGCTTATTCGGCAGCCACCACTGTTGCCTGAGGGTTGCGCGTCCCCGGTGACCACTACCTAGGGGTGGCGCAACCTGTGACCCAAGCGGCGTCGCTTGGGTCACGTGGACCTTAGGTGGCATTACCTAAGGTCACTCGAACCTTAGGCAGCGTCGCCTGCCGTGCGCGGACCCCAGGCGACGTCGCCTAAGGTCGTGCGGACCTAGGCAGCATCGCCTGGTTCCGTGTGAACCAGGCGATGCCGCTTGGGTCCACGTGACCTTAGGCTGCAAATCTAGCAATCCGGACGGCTAGATCTAGCCTCTATGACCTCAGGCACCTGAGGTCACACCTCTAAGTGGCGACGGCATCGCCTGAGGTCGTGACCTCAGGCGGCCAGATCTGGCCGCCGTTGCGACCTTAGGCGCCTGAGGTCGCACCTCTAGGTGGTGTCGCCTGAGGTCATAACCTGAGGCGGCTAGATCTAGCCTCCACTGCAACCTCAGGTGGCTAGATATGGCCGTCCGGCAATACCGCCAGCCGCTAGATTTGATTTTCAAATTAAAAAAAAAAGAGCAAAAACCCATTACAAATATTAGTTTTGCCAAACGATATTTATGTTAAAGTTGCATTTCAATGCTATTTGAGACTACAATTTACCAAACGGTGCAACATTTTGGAAAGCCCCTTTACCTCAAAGGTATTTGCATTCTCCCAATGACATTCCCTCAAAGTCAAACCAAACGGACCCGAAGAACATGAGGGAAGGAATGTGGGGGAAAAGAAAGAAGAATGAAGGGGTTGTCTACAAGGGGGTCTTGCGTGTGTGAGAGAGAAAGAAGAATGGGAGAGAGAGAGAGAGAGAGAAGATAAAAGGAGATATCTAAATCATCATCACATAAGCCACAAAAATCTTCTACTTTTATCGATAGTCTCCCAAATACTTTTTTAAGCTTAATTTCCCAAAAATGAGTCTTTTTGGGTAGAAAAACTCCAATTTTCCTCCCCATCCGAATTTCATTTCCTTTTTCTTTTTTTTCGGAAATCATTTTTTCCGCAAAATTTCGGACCCGTCGGAAATTTGATGAAAAACGAGACGACATCCAATAAATAAATCGTGACACGCTCAAACGTTCGATTCCCGAAACCGAATTAAATTTTGTGGTTAAAATCGATTGAACGCAACTTTAGTACAACCTAATCTACTGGGTAGCTTTTAGGGGTTTTAGTGCATTTGACCCGTGGTCAATAATTTTTTATCCATATTTGTGCATCTCCGAATTGTAGATGACCATTGGTTGTCATGTATTTACGATGATTCAATTACGTTTCTTGAATATAATATTGATAGAAAATCGATTTATTGTAGTTCAACGCGAATATCGTAATCGTGCGGAACCATCCACAATTCGACTATGTACTTCCATCAAATTGACTTATATTCGTTCATTAATCGATTTATAACAGTGTCGTATTGACCATTGCCGATTATTATGGTCGAGCAGTCAGTTTCTGATCGAATTCTCTAGTCTGTCACATTTATATCCCTTAACGGCCTCACCTAATAGATTAGTTAACTCGAGAATGATCAGTTCCGAGTAAATTAACTATAAGCGCATTGATGAAATAACCATTTCATATATTCAAAATAGGGGCCAAATTTCGGGATGTCACAACGGCCTAGCTAACGTTTAAGAAATCTATTTACTAACAACCAAGATGAGATGAGGGTGGTCAGGTGGTGGCTTGTGGCTCACAACAGTAACGACCAAGCATCAACAAGGTAAATTGGCACACGAACGGTGGCGACAACGTGTAGTGGCAGCAAGCAACCAGGAGGGCGGACAGCAAGGCAAATGGGCACGGTGGTGAGAGATAAAGGGAGGAAAAAGATAGAGGAGAGGAAGAAGGAGGGGGTCGGCTAAAGGTGAGGGAAAGAGAGAGAGAGAGAGAGAGAGAGAGAGAGAGAGAGAGAGAGGAGAAGAAGAAACTTGAGGAAAAAACTTGTCCTTGCCTTCATGATGACTCTAAACTAGGGGGTGCAAGAGGAAATCTAGGCTATCCATCATGCCAAGTGCCTTATTCAAGATCAAGGGCTAGGATGGCTTCTTGAAATTCAATTATTGGATAGACTCAAGAGGGCAATTTGGTCAATTCCTCTTGTCATCCCAAAAGTGGTGCCTACCCCTTGTCCATGCCCTAACAAAGTTTGTCTCATTTTAATTTAAATCTTAATAGGCTAAATTGGTCTCACTTTTAGGTCTGTTATAGTCTATATCATCAAATTAGCGCATTTCCCCAATTAATGCGCTAACAGCTCACTAAAATCATTTCAATTAAAAATGTATGTCTTGATAATATGTATAGTTAATACCTGCAATTGGACCCAAGCTTGTGCCCAAGTTTCGATTTGAAATAGCTTTAACGCAACCTACATGAATTTCTATGGCAGTGGAAAAATTCACATGACTAGACTCGAATTGAGTTTGATGCCTATCTAGGGTTTTATGCGTGAGTTTTAGTTGAGCTCGATCAATCCATGAATGACCCTCGGTTGTCATGTAATTGAGTAGGATCGATCAGTTTGCCATGACTCATGGTCGTTCGAGATTAAATTAGGGTTGTTCACGAATAGTACATTAACCGGGCGGCGTCGCCCACAACTGTATGCACTTAAGTTGAATCAATCTATACTTATCCATTGACTAACTTGTGATGGCACGTGATCATCCACAACGACTCTTATGGTCGAATGGTTCTTTCATGGTCAAATGGTCTGGTCTATCGTAACTTTGATCCTGAATTGCCTTGCCCCTAAACAACTGAGATTAAGTCATGCCTATCTTCGTTACCGATGTATTGATCATTAGTCCATCCCTCACGGTCTAAATTCGGTGGGGTTTGAATTGAGGATATCATATCCAAGGTCCATTGGCCTTAGGCATCACTAGAGGTGCTAAACGGGTGAGTCGAGTTGGGTTTGGGTCGGGTTATTAATAGTAGAATCAAATTGACCCATTAACCCATTTATGACCCATTTATACCTAATGTAAATTTTCCGATCCATACCCGACTCATTTAACTAAACTCAAAAAAGCTTATTTCTTGTATATATGTTTAAAACAATGGTATTTCTAAAATAGTTTTATACAACACAAATTTAATAGACAATTTGTATAATTTTTAAAATAATTAATTTTAAAAATCGAATTTTAATTTTTTTTATTTTTTAAAATATAATTTTTTATTTTTTAAATATAATATTTAATTTGTAATGTAATTTTTTCTTTTTGTTCTTCTTCTTCTTTCGCTAGCCGCCGGCCACGAGGACGATCGACAATTGGCCACAGGCTAGCCTCGAGCTCGTCAGATTCGGCAAGCTCGAGCTCCTCCGACACCGACGAGGCCTCTGCCTCGCTAGATCTAGCGAGCTTGAGGCTCACTGGCATCGAGCTCGCCCCTTGTCGGATTTGGCGAGGCCCAAGCCTCACTGGATGTCAATGAGGCCTCCGCCTTGCTAGATTGGGTGAGCTCGAGGCTTGCCGACTTCGGGCAAGCTCGAGCTTGCCCCTTGCAGGATCTAGCGAGGCTCGAGCCTTGCCTGACACCGATGAGCCAGAGCCTCGCTGAGTGTTGGCGAGGATTCCGCCTTACCAGATTCGGCGAGCTCGAGCTCCCTTGACACCGGCGAGCTAGAGCCGATCGCCAACCATCATCGTGTCGGCAATCGGTGTGGCATCCTAAAATTTCATAGCAATCTCTAGATGCACTACGACCCATGAATAGGTGATGGAAGCGCCATCGGACTATATTATAGCCATTCGACCAATGGATTACAATTAAACAAGGCCGAGCATTTAATGAACAATTGTTTTGTTGGAAATGTATCATATGTCCATGTGTGATCAAGGATTATACTAAAGGATAAATTGATAAGAAATTTTCTGTACGTGACCGTGTACCGTATGAATCGAATTTCCCTTGATTAATGTTGTAATATTTTATGGCCATGTGAATATTTGTGATTATATAATTATAAGTGGGGATTAAAGTGGAAAATGGGAGCCAGTGTGGGCTGGACACTTAAGGCCCAAAATAGCCCAAAGCAGCTCACCATTTCCCCCTATTCGGTCGACCAAGGCCCGACCTAAATAAGGCCACCTCCATGCATGAAGTTTGACAAGTGGCGAGAGGGATTCTATAAGTGTCGCTGCCCCTATTGCTTCATTGGAAACCTCCATGCAAACCTAAAGATTACAAGCAATTAAGAGAATAAAAGAAAGGGGAAGGGGGCGGAGTGATCGAGAGAGTGATCGAGAGAGAGAGAGAGAGAGAGAGATTGAGATGAAAAGGGACAGTGACCGAGAGAAAGAGAGATGGTGAGGGTGCTTCGGCAAGGGGAAGAAGGAGACCAGCCCTGCCGTACGTTCGCCAGCTGCCGCCATCAATGCCGCCTAGCTTCGCCGTCAATCGATCCGCGCTCGACGTCCTCAAGTCACTGTTTGCTTACTATGGTTGCGTTGGACTTAAGGCAAGTGAAGTCCATTGATCTACATGATGCTTGCTGTGGTTGTGTGTGAAGTGCAATAGATTTTGGATACGCTGGATGTTGGAATTTTCGAAAGTATAGGAGCTTTGGTGACTTCGTGAATTTTCTGTAATTATCTAGCCGAAATTTGACTTCGTGTCCTCGATCAAAATTGTAGATGACATCTTAAGGAATAACATACTAAAATTTGGGAAGAAACAGACAAGTGTTGATCGGTGAAACAATTTTTCTTTGAAAGTGTTAGATCTGGAAACTGTTACCGAGGGTTAGGGAGAGTTATGGTGATTATAGCTCTTGATCTACAATGAATTTGACTTAGAGTTCTTCACAAAACTTTTACCTATAGTTCTTATCTACAACATATTAAAATATCAAAATTTTCTGAGTTCATTTTAGGGATTTTATGGCTGTGATGCATGGACCATAACGATTCGTACGAAATTTTCTAGACATGGTGTTCTTCATAAAACCTTTTTCTCTAGATCTCATTTATAACATGTAAAATTCTTAGAATTTATTGAGATCGTTTACTAATTTTTCCAGAATTTTAATTAAATGAGTGCATTCTATTTTATCCGAAAATTGTTTTATTTTCAAGAATAAATGAATTACTCTATGAGATGTGATATTTTGGGTTGTTATTTATACAACATATGTGGTGGTATTTAGCATATCATATGACATCAAAAAAATTGATTGAAAAGTTTGACATTATTGCATCAAATGCTATTTTGAAAGTGAGACATATACGTATACATTGTGATGTTGATGATACCGTTAGACCCTTGAGTCGATGATGCCTTGGGAGTTTCAAGATGCTCGGAGGTGTGTGCTGAATGTCCTTGGGAGTTTCGAGATGCTTGGAGGTGTGTGTCAGATGCCCGGAGGTGTGTGCCGGAAACCTTGTGACGCCAGTTGGGATACGAGATGCTCGAAAGTGTGTGTCGGAAGCCTTGTGATGCTAGTTGGGGTACAAGATGCCCGGAGGTGTGTGTCGGAGGTCTTGCGATGTCAAGTTGGGTGTGAGAGCCCAGAGGGATGCAAACACTAGTCCTCATGGAAAATGAGATCTTTTCGAATATCAAAATGGGAAATGAATCATGTACATGTGTGTGCATATGGCATGGTGCATGAATTGTCTATGAATTTGAGTGGGTACTATTTAGCATTGAAAATGTGGTCATTAAGGCATTGAATGGATCTCATGGAGATATATGCATGATTTGCATGGATGATGTGTGCATTTCACATGAAATCTTGGTTGTTTTGCTTGTTACATTATGTAGTTTGGTGGATCTTTTACTGCTGAGTGGTTGTACTCACCCCTTTTGGGGACTAAGATTTCAGACTAGGAGTTATGTCTATGTCGCCAGTCACCCTTGGTACTTTCTATGGCATACCGATCGATGTTGAGGTTGAGTGTTCGGATTATCATCACCTTGGGATACAGGGGTTAGTTTTTGTTCGCGTGCGGGTTTTGGTTTTGTATGACATTGGATCACCCTACAGCCCCATCACTCAGGAGTTCTTGTCCGTGCATATCCGCGACGGGGTTATGCTGGGGATGCTGCCATTGCCGCTGGCTGATGGACCAGGTTGGGTGTGACTGAGCGCAATGGAGGGAGGATGAAGCTTCTTTTTGGGCTGCCAACACTAAATGATGGACCGATTTACATGACTACTATAGAGTCGGGTACTTTTGGTTATAGCCGAGCTTAGAAAAGGCTTGGTATTTTGATGTACCGACTCATAATGTCCATCAAAGTTATGTAAATAAAAGTGTTCGGCTCTAACTTATATAAAGTGTGTAGTTGGTGTGCATTGCATTATCCTGTTGAGCATGGGGTAAGGAGATTTTGATTTTGCTTCCGCCATATGTACTGTGCTGGGACCAATTTAAATGATTCAAATCCCCAGGATTTATGGACCCACTATAATTCAATGGTATTAGAGTGACATGTTATTAGGACAAGTGAAAGGTAAGCGAACTGTGGCGACCCTAACAGATCGAGGGCCGTTTCGGGGGTGCCACAATTAGAGGAAGAAGAAAGAAAAAAAAGAAAAAAATAATTAAAATAAAAAAATAATTATAATTTCGATTTTATAAAAAAATATTTTTTTAAAGTTAAATAGAGAAGAGGGTCTCTCTCTGTAAATGGGTTCATTTTTAATGGATTGATAAATGGGTAATAAATTGGTCTAATTAGTTCATTTTTAATGGATTGATAAATGAATCTTAAATGGGTCTGAGGGTCTACTCTCAAACCCATTTAAGACCCATATATCTCAGTCTCTAATCCATTATTGGTGCTTTGAGAAATAAGGCTTGACCCATTAAAGACCCATTTAACTTGAAATGGGTCCATAAATGGGTTAATGATCCATTTTGACACCTCTAGGCATCACATTTATTAACCCATCTCATGCATCGCAGGCATATCACACTTGTGCAATAACATGGCGATCTACACTATACATTGTATCCCATGTGATGCATGTGATACCATGATGGCTTCAAGTCACCACAAACAACTCACTGACTCAGGGGCACACTCAAAACATAAAATAAAATAAAATTGTAGATAATGCCCTCACATTTTTAGTTCAAATTCCACAAACAAATGGTATTATATTGAAGCCAAATATATACCACTGGGTAACCAAATGAATGCAGTTACTATCATTAGTAGACTACGATTTGAGATTCCATCATCTTCCCATTGAATTTAATAAAACTCTGACCTAAGGCAAACCAACCAAAATTGCATAGTCACTGAAATTGAAACCAAAACCTTTGTAAATAAACAAAAAAAATTCTAAACTTTTAATATGTTATAAAGAAGACCTTAACAAACACTTTTCATGTACTAAGCCTAAATTTACAGAGAGCAATAAATCAACAAATAAGACTCACAGACTAGTTTATTTTCCATAACCAACGCACGCCAAGGGGAATACATTCTAGTACCTAAAACTTCACCAATTGCTACTGTTGTAAAATATTACATTGTGAATATATAATAGAGAAGAGATTGAGAAGATAAATCAAGTGAACACTAGAGATAGTATAGAAAGCCAAGGGAGATAGTTTTATTTCCAGTATCTCACTATTGTTCTATATTATGATTGTTGTTCTATATTATTGTACATTAAAACTAAACTCCTATTTATAGGAGAACAATAATGTACTTTTCATTAATATCAATGTATCGAATGATACATGTACTGGATAGGGGAGATGAACATTCATTGTATAGGGAGATGTACTTAGAATGTATGATATAAATGTACCATAATAAGTACATTAAATAAGATGAATATAATGAATATTTATTCATGTATTTCATAACACTCCCCCTTGAATATTAATTGTATTCATTACGAATGTGTATCAAATAATACTACCTCATTAAAAACCTTAGGTCGGAAAAACCCAATAGGACAAAAACCAAACAAAAAGGAAAAAAAGTGCAGAGCACAAATGTTATGATCTCTCCCTTTTATAGATGCATTAATTGCCTTATTAAAAATTTTAAGCTGGAAAAACCTTGTGGGAAAAAACTAGACAAAAAGAAAAAAGAGTGCAATGCATATATAGCCACTGCTGGGGCTAATTAATCTTGCATCTTGTGAACTCGCTGCATATCAATGTTGCAATGTATAGTTCATAATATCTCCCTCTCAATTGAGCCATGTAGCCATTGTTGGGGCTAATCAATCTTGCATCTTGTGAACTCGTTGCATACCAATGCCATATACTAATTTCTCAAAAGTTGATGTTGGCAATGATTTGGTAAAAAGATTTGCAATATTATTTATGGATTGAATCTGTTTAACATCAATTTGTCGATTTTCTTGGAGTTCATGAGTATAGAAAAATTTCGGCGAGATATACTTGATCTTATCACCTTTGATATATCCTCCTCTAACTTGTGCAACGCAAGCAGCATTATCTTCATAAATTATAGTGGGAGAATTTGTAACTGATATTAAACAATAAGAATTATGAATATGTGTTATAACAGATCATAATCAAACAAACTCTCTTCCAGTTTCATATAAAGCAATAATTTCATAGTGGTTAGAAGATGTAGCTACTAGCGATTGCTTAGTAGAACGCCAAGAAATAGCAGTGCCGTTATAACAAAATAAATACCCAATTTGAGAGCAAGCCTTATATAGATCAGATCTATATCCAGCATCAGCATATCCAACTAAACCAGAGTTAGTATAATCCTTATAATAATATAATCCCAAATCTATGGTTCCTTAGAGATAATGGAAAAAATGTTTAACTCCATTCCAGTGTCTCCGAGCTAGCTTAGAACTAAAACGTGCCAATAAATTTACCGCAAAAGCGATATATTGTCTCATACATTGTACTAAGTACATCAAAACCCCAATTGCATTCAGATATGGTACTTTAGGACTAAGTATCTCTTCATTTTATTCTCTAGGACGAAATTGGTCCTTTTGGAGATCTAAAGACCTCACAACCATAGGGGTGCTCAATGGGTGAGCTTTGTCCATGTTGAAGCATTTAAGCTATCTTTCAACGTACGGTGATTGATGGACGATTGTTCTGTTTGTTTTATGCTCAGGCTCTAGACCAAGATAAAGTTTGGTTTTACCCAAATCTTTAACTTTAAACTACATCTTCAAATACTTAGCAATTTTAGCTAACTCTTCTGGAGTTCCTATTAAATTTATATCGTCGACATAAACTGCTACAATAGCAAATCCGGTTTCTAATTTCTTAATAAACACGCATGGGCATATAGGATCATTCTTGTACCTTTCCTTAATTAGGTACTCAAATAGGTATTGATACCATATGCGACCAGATTGCTTTAAACCATATAAAAATCTTTACAATTTTATTGAGAATACGTTGCGAGGAGTGCATACTTCGGGCAGTTTTGAATCCTTTGAGAATTTTCATATAAATATCAGAGTCTAATGAGCTATATAAATATGCCGTCACAATGTCCATAAGACGCATTTTCAATCTTTCAAAGATTGTTAGGCTAATGAGAAAATGAAATGTAATCATATTCATTACAGGTGACTATGTCTCATTATAATCAATCCCAGGTCTCTGGGAGAATCCTTGGGTAACGAGTCAGGTGTTAACACCTAAATTTTGATGACCCATTTAGTCATTTATTGCATTAAAACATTATCGGTTAATTTAATCCCTAAAAAAATAGTTAATTTCATAGCATATAGTTTTAGGTACATTTATTTTTAATTTGCATTTACATTGAGCCGGTGACGGATGGGTTCAAATTAATGCTTCAGAAACTTTAAATTGATAAGTCGGGCTAAGCTCACGAAGAAAGCAAATTGGCCCAAGCCCGTATCCTTAAGAAGATTTTACGGATTTATCTTTGTGAGATTTCAATTCATAAGCAAATATTGCATTTGGAAAGGCAAATTTGCGTTTGGAAAAGAAATTTTTGTTGATATGGTTTTGGAAAATTGAAAACCCTAAAAATTAAAAATCCTAATCCATGGCCTATAAATAGATTAATACGCATGGGGTTTTAAGGGCCATATAATCTGTCACGCCCCAATCTTTGGGTACAAACACATCCTTTTCCCTTTGTCGATTTTATAATGCGATATCTTAGGACTATGTATCGCTGACCCTTTCATTCTTTTAAGCACATGCGGAAGCAGTTAAAATCCCCAGACAATAAAATGATGGGATAGAAAAGTAGGGACATATTTTTCATATTGAAACTTATAACCAAACTTTTATACAAAACACAAACTGGATTACTTTACAACTATTCACAACTTTTTACTTTAACTCTATTAACATCAAGACATGATTCACAAAAGAGGATGGGATCTCAATCCTCATCCAGATCATACTCCGGATCTCTCTCGATAATATCTTCTTCTTCCAAAAAATCTTTTTCCTCAGGTTTCACCTCCGAGTTCTCCTTCTCAGACTCCTCCTCAGCTCCTCAGCGGGGTCCTGAAATGTTTTTTCCCAAACCGGAATGAGACTATGTCTCAGCGAGTTCTACCCCACTAAGCCTGATTAGTAAACTATTATACTATAGGCTGCCTAAACACGCACAGGGCAGATGACTTACCTTGGCCTCAGATTCCACCTGCATATTAGCACAATTCACAATAGGCACCTAAGTAATCACATCACAGATCAAAGCATCGATCAAATCGACCTAGTCGATTATATGCCAACAAGACTACTCACGGTCATTTCCATTTAGTCAATCAATTCACAACATCAAATCAAAACAATGATCAATCGCATTGAATCGCGCTCAGATCGAATCATCGATCAATCGACCTAGTCGATTACAAGTCAGTCGAATCATTTCTAGGTCATTCACTTCATCCCACATAACTTCCAATAGTACACTTAGTCATAGACCTCCATCAATGCTCTCGAGCGTCATTTTCGCCAAGGTGACATAAGTAATAGACGATCTACGTGCATTCTTTAAGGTGCCGTTTTTGCATAGTGATATTCCTCATCACCGAACCATGCCCGTCATAGGTCACAAATCACTGACAATCTACATGCGTTCTTTAAGGCGCCGTTTTCGCACAGTGATGTCCTTCATCACCGAACCACGCCTGTCACGATTCATAGGTAGTCTATGTGCGTTCTTTAAGGCACCATTTTCACACAGTGATATCCTTAATCACCGAACCACGCCTACCATAAGTCATAGACAGTCTACGTGCGTTCTTTAAGGTGTCGTTTTCACACAGTGATGTACTTTATCACCAAACCACGCCTGTCTATACTTCGTACTTGATAGGTCTCCGCCAATAGAATTCTCGGTTAGCTCTCTTCGCTCTCTCCACTTACAACTCAACAAGGCATTACAATTGCTAACTAGCCATACTCGGCCATCTACCAATCAATAATTCAATTTCACTCAATTTCAATCAATTTAGGGTAAATCCCTAAACTATCACAATTTATTTAATTTCATACAACGTAGAGCTCAAATAAGTAAACGGACTGCGCCACGACGATCAGCACGAGATTTTGGTCCTCGGCCATCAAAATCTTAATTTCCGAAAATTAATTAATAAATATTAAAAATTCAATTTAGCACAAAATAAAGCCCGATTACATAAACGGACTTCACCACGGTCATCAGCATAAAATTTCGGTTCCAGACCATCTCACTTGAATTTTCGGAAAATAAATAATTATTTAATTTAATTCTGAAAATTAATATTTAAATACTAAAAATTCCACTTAGGCCCGAAAAGCCTAATTGAAGCCCACTAAGGGTCGGGAAAAATCCCGAGGCACTTCCAATAATTAGTAGACCACATCTACTTGCTAATTGCATAATCCATTTATCTAAATCGCATCACAATTGACTAATAATTGCTAATTTATTCTAATCTAATAACCTAAACATAATTAATTAAAACTAAACCAACCTGAAGTATAATTAGCCAACTAATCCGGGATTAGTGAGATTACTCAACGGAGTCGTGCGCAAAACGTATCAATCCGACGGGGACGACACGAGGAACGATTCTTCCCAAAGCATGGCTCGGGTTCGGGGCCCTGATACGGCCCAAAAGCAGGCTTGAACCGCTGGAAACCCACTCGTGGGTTTACTGATCTAGCTGCAAAACAAGGGGAAAACGAGATGGTTGGGGACAGCAAGGGGCCGGGAGTGCAGGCGGAGCTCCAGGGAGGGCCGGTGTGATATAGCTAGTATTAATACCTAGAGGGGGGTGAATAGATATATAAAAGATTTTTTTGGATGATTACACGATACTTAGACAGTTGAAGGATTTGCAATAAATAATAATCAGCGTAAGACTGAATAAATGAAAGAGAGAATTGAACACGCAGTTTATAGTGGTTTGGCTTGATTCAAGCCTACGTCCACTCTTCTGCACTGACAGCCAATTGGTTGGATTCCACTATGAATAAAGAGATGTTACAGCGTTGATCTTCCTTGATTTCTAGGTGTAGATGATCTACCATACTCACTCAAGGTATCACCAAGTATAAACACTCTCTATGTATACAATTTCGCTCAAACCGTATCGACTAATAATCAAGGTGCTTCAGACTTTGGAATTTCTCTATCGATCACACTTTTTCACAAGTAGAACGTCTTCCTTTTTATACTCCTTTATGCCATCATACCGTTGGCACTTACCAAAGGAATTCCTCCAATCTACCCGTTAGACGGAATCAATTAAGGAGATCATTCGAGCTATAAAAGGAACCTGACGATAGCCCATCAATCCTGTTCGCCCATACAATCAGGATCTTGGTTTCCAAGAATAGAACATTCTAAGAATATTTCGTCGACCACCGGATCTTCAATTGATCTAGATACAAATAAAAGAACCCGATATATTTATCTAACCAAAAGATCTTCTTCAGAGGATAGGATTAAATCCTTCACCATAAACTTCGGCTCTGGATTTCCTTCGTCACTGGATCAGAAAGACTGTCAATGAGAAAAGTCTTGAGTCTTAAGTCTTGAGTCTTGAGTGCTGAGTCTGGTGATCAGAAAGTCTTCAGACTTTAAACTGACAGTTTGCAAATATCCAGACTAGACTGATAGAAAAGTTTTGTCAGCTTCAAAATATTCTGGAAAGATTTCTCCAACAATCTCTCCCTTTTTGATGGTGACAAAACTTTCCTGTAGATTTGAACAACTTTGACCTGCAAAAACATTTCTCAAGTAATACGGCTATCTTATAAAGATTAATAAAACAACTAGACTCTGCATCCACAGAAAATTGGCTAGTCTTTCATAAGTAATACCATATGACAAAACACTTGATATAAATGTAGATAGTCAAGCATCAAAAAGTCAAGTCATACTCAAAAACAAACATAACCACAAAAACAAATTTAAAGTCAAGTTTAAAGTTCGTTCAAATTTGCAATTCTCCCCCTTTTTGTCAACATAAAAAAAAAAAGGTGATAAAATCGTTAGGTCTGCTTGGGAATGCGCACGATATGGAAATCTCCCATTGACTGGACTATGCCTTCTAGCCTCTTCAAGTCTTCCCTTAGATGAGCTACCTCTTCTCCTTTGGCATTGGCTTGAAGTTGTAGAGCGAGGTCTTTCATTTTGTCCTCCAGGGTAACTGAAGATGCTTGTCCAACATTCTTTATGGCTTGAATTTCACAGTCCAGAGCATAGATTTGGCCACGCATTTCTAGAAGAATATCAAGAATACAACGAAAATCTGCAGAATTGCCCATCTGCGTACTCGCATTTGCTTTCTCAGATGGGGTGAATGCAGACGATAGCGCTTCTATATAATCTTGCAGATTTGGAGTTGACGTATCGTGTCCTTCTTCAGGCAATTGAGAAGCTTGAAACTATTCTGGGTATGCTGGAGATTGTCTTAGACCTTCACTATTGGTAGCATGAGATGTGGATCTTTCTTTCTCACCAACTCCCCCTATTTCTAAGACCTCAAAAGGGGAAGAGTGATGATCATGCTCTTCCTGATTATCCTTCTCTCCAGATTCTGCTGCAGAATTTTCTTTCTCTTCTTCGCCTTCTTCTTCAGCTTCTCTTTCTGCTCTACTTCTTCTCTGAGCTTGGCTTGCTCCTCTTCTTCTCTCTGTTTCTTCTGAAGTTCTGTCGATTGAGGTACAGAACGTCTGGTTCTTATCAAGGCAGTGATTGTGAGATCTTCCTCCTCATCTTCATCCTCCAAGATGAGTGTTTTCTTCTTTTTGGATGGGGCACCAATGGCCTCCTTTCCTTTTCTCTTTGAAGCAGACGATACTGGAGTCTTCACTCTGAATTTCTCCATTGCCTTGGAAAGTTCTTTCAGACGCATCTTCGTCAACATCTTTAAATCTACCACCATCTTATCGCACGGTCGAACACAAAGTGAATGTGGCGGTTCAATATTCATGTGTCTGAAGATCTTGTTCACCAGACCTGGATAAGGCAATTGACCCTTGTCCTTTGACATTGCTCTGTACATGTGAAAGAGAATAGTGTGAGGGGGAGAGAACTTCTTCCCTGAGTTGATTGCGAACATCAGTTTTGCTTCAGAATTAGACACATCAGTTTTTGATATAGACTTGGGCCTGATGCAATTGATAACAATTTTGTGCAGCACAATATTGATGGCACGCATCCTTGAATAAATGATTCGTCCCTTGATATCTCTATCTTCGACAAGTTCCATTGAGGCACGAGCAACTGAGACTTTGACTGGTTGATAACGTCATCGTTCAACTCCAATTATGTCCGCCAACATGTCCACATCTACCATATAATCCTGGTCTCTAACACTGAATGATATTCTATTCGCATCTATGAAGCTGAGATTCGAATAGAAATACGCAGTCAATTGTGCATAACCGTCTGTGGTATCAGTGCAGAATTGCTCAAGTTGAAGCAATTTGAATTTCTCCCTTAAGTTCACGTTAACGGCATCCAAGAAGTCGAAATCGTCACTCCTAGGGTTTATCACCCCTCGTTTCAGCAGTCTGAAAAACAAATTCTCCTATTCCTTTGATTTGAATAACTCCATCCTCTTTCCCTTCACCTTTGCAGCAATACCCATTCTAGGTTGAAAATCACTAAACATTTTATCATCGTCGTTTCCTTCAGTCGAATTAGGTCCCGACATATGAGGGTCACTGGGAGTATTCGCAAGAGCTTCCTCTGCTTTACCCTTGGGAGCAATTCCCAAATCCTCCATTTTTCTCAGAAAGATATACTCATTCCCATAATGCTTATCTTTGAGAAAATCATCCACGTATTTCAACAGAGTCCGAGTACTTTTCAACGCACAGTAAAGTTTATAAATAAACGAGGGTTTTTGGACTCTTACTGGGTCTGTGTCCTCGATTATCTCTTCCTCCGGTTGTTGACCCGCATCATGTGGGGTAGATAGCGTTGAGTGACGTGGTGGAGAGTGAGTCGGGCTCTGTTGCTGACTCGACAATTCTTCCTCTTCGGTGAGATCAAAATGGGTAGGTCCCTCCTTCATCCTCTGTGGTCCCCTGTTTGCGATTCTTGAAGACTTCCTCGAAGAAGACATCCTTTCTTGTCGCTGAAAGATTCCTTTACTTGCTTTCTCAATAAAAGATGACAACTTTCTCGAAGATGAACACGAAGTAGAAATCGGATTGGGAGGAGAATGCTTTTTAGGGTTTTGAAGATTGGAAGATGAAAACTGTATATATATAACTCAGTTTCGAAAAAGGGAAGTTCAATCGGCACAAGGAAAGTATACGAATACCTCTTTTCGAAATCAATAACTGCCAAAATTAATCCTTTTGAAAAGATAAGTTTTCGTTTTTCACGGAGACTACAAAATAACTGAACAAAAGATCATACCTTTTCGAGTTTAGATAAAATAGCAACTTACAGTCTATAGTCATCAATGTCTGAGTCTGAGGATTTAGAGTATGAGAGATTAGAGTCTGATGATCATCAACTTTCTGAGTCTGAGGGTTGGAGAGTCTCTAGACTTTAACTTCTTCGAGCTTCAAAATGTTGAGTCTGGAACGGATAAAATCGAATTGATTTTTTTCCAAAGGCTTTGTGAATATATCCGCTAGTTGACTTTTTGAATCAACAAATTGAATCGAGATTTCTCCATTTTGAATATGATCTCTAATGAAGTGATGTTGAATCTCTATATGCTTTGCTCTTGAATGAAGAATTGGATTTTTAGTGAGATTGATTGCGCTAGTGTTGTCACATTTGATTTCTGTGCATGAGTCTTCAATCCCAAAGTCTTGTAGCTGTTGTTTTATCCATAGAATTTGCGAACAACAGCTTCCAAGAGTTACATACTCTGCTTCTGTTGTTGAGAGAGCCATAGTGCTTTGTTTCCTTGAAAACCAAGACACTGTTCTACTTCCAAGCAACTGGCAAGTTCCTGAAGTACTCTTTCTATCAACTCTACAGCCGGCCAGATCTGCGTCTGAATATCCCAGAAGATTAAAGTCTCCCTTCTTAGGATACCAAAGACCGATGCTTAAAGATGAAGTAACGTATTTAATGATATATTTTGCAGCACTGAGATCCTAGCACAGATGCAAACACTCAACAAAATGTCAGGTCTAGAAGCAGTTAGATAAAGAAGTGAACCAATGATGCTCCTGTACAGCTTTTGATCAACTTTCTTCCCTTCTTCATCTTTGTCTATCTTCAAAGAACTTGATATTGGTATATCAGTATTCTTGCAATTTTCCAATCCAAACCTTTTGACAAGATCATTAGCATTTTTTTCTTGGTAAATGAAAGTTCCTTCCCTCAATTGCTTTACTTGAAGACCAAGAAAGAATGTTAATTCTCCCATCATACTCATTTCAAACTCATCCTGCATAGACTTCGAAAATTTCTTGCATAGACTTTCATTAGAGGATCCAAAAATAATATCATCCACATATATTTGAACGAGTAAAAAGTTTTTGTTTTCCTTTTTGATAAATAAGGTAGTATCTACTTTACCTTTGACAAAGCCATTCTTTAATAAGAACTTACTTAGTCTGTCGTACCAAGCTCGAGGTGCTTGCTTTAAACCATATAAGGCCTTTTTCAGTCTGAAGACTGAGTCTGGCTTTTTTGGGTCTTCAAACCCAGGTGGTTGTTCCACATATACTTCCTCTTGGATAAATCCAAGGCACTTTTGACGTCCATTTGGAATAACCTGAAATTTTTATAACAAGCAAACACAAGTAATAGTCGGATAGCTTCTAACCTTGCTACAGGAGCGTAAGTCTTATCATAGTCTATCCCTTCTTCTTGCGTGTATCCTTTGGCCACGAGTCTTGCTTTGTTTCGTACGACTTTTCCTTTTTCATTCATCTTGTTTCTGAACACCCATTTGGCTCCAATAATAGTTTTACCTTTCGGTTTAGATGTCAATTCCCAGACATCATTAATGTTGAACTGTCTGAGCTTCTCTTGCATAGCTTTGATCCAGCTTTCATCAGATAAAGCTTCTTCTATGCTTTTTGGTTCAATTTCAGAAATGAGAGCCACAGCACTAGACTCTTCACGTCTTTTGGATCTGGTGCGAATTCCTTCATTAATTTCGCCGATAATGAGATCTTTGGGATGACTGGACTTATGCTTCCAGTTACTGGTTAATTTGTCTAGATGATGAGTCTGACTGGATTCATCTTGTGTAGAGTCTTGAAATTTGACATTCATTGACTCCTCCATAGACTGGCTCTTCTTGTTATAGACTCTGTAGGCTTTGCTTGATGTAGAATATCCAAGGAAGATGCCTTCATCTGATCTTTCTTCAAACTTACCAACTCGATCTTTTGCATTTTTTAATATAAAGCATTTGCAACCGAACACATGAAAGTATGAAACAATAGGCTTCTTACTTTCGAATAATTCATAAGGGGTTTTCTCTAGAATAGGTCTTAGGAAGACTCTATTGATGATATAGCATGCTGTTAAAACAGTTTCAGCCCAAAATCGTGAAGAAATTTTACTTTCAATTAAAAGAGTTCTAGCCATTTCTTGAAGAGATCTATTCTTTCTTTCCACAACTCCATTTTGCTGAGGAGTGTATGGAGAGGAGAACACATGCTTAAATCCAGATTCATCACACAATTTTGTAAAATCTTGATTTTCAAATTCACCTCCATGATCTGTTCTTATACTAGAGATAACACATCCTTTTTCATTTTGAACCTTTTTAGCAAATTTTTCAAAATACGAAAGGGTTTCTGACTTACTTTCAAGGAAATATACCCAAGTATAACGGGAGTAATCGTCTACAATTACTAGGCAGTATTTCTTACCTCCAATACTCTGGGTTCTGGTTGGTCTGAAAAGATCCATATGCAGCAACTGTAGTACATGATTAGTAGAGACATGATTTATTGGCTTAAATGAATTTCTTACCTGCTTTCCCAGAATACATGGTGTGCATGGATCAAATTTTTGGTATGGTAATTTGGGTAGACCTCGAACAAGATGCTTTGATGAGATTTTGGCTAATTGCTTCATGTTGACATGCCCAAGCTTTCTGTGCCATAAGCTTGCTTCATCTTGAATTGAGATTAGGCATTGTGATTCATTTGGATTCATGTCTAAGAGGTAGATATTTCCATGTCTTCGACCCATGAAAGACTGAGTAGAGTCTTTACTGATTCCAGAACATATTCCTTCTTGAAAGGAGATCTTGAAGCTAGTATCACACAATTGGTTAATGCTGAGAAGGTTATAGTTAGGTCCTTCTATTAGAGAAACATTGCTTATTGTGAGATTTCCAATTTTCAAAGTTCCAAATCCTACAATGCTTCCTTTGCCGTTTCCTCCAAATGAAACATTTCCACCATTTACTTGAACAAGCTTTATGAAGTAATTTGAGTCTCCTGTCATGTGTCTTGAACATCCGCTGTCAAGATACCACTTTACCTTTTTCTTGACGGAGACCTGCATTTAAAAGAGAGTCTCAAGATTTCTTTGGTACCCAAATTTTCTTGGGTCCTTTGGTGTTAGTAGGATAAACATTATTAGGCCATACTTTCTTAATAGGCTTCTAAACCATAGGACATTCTTTTTCAAAGTGATCCTGACTGTTACACTTTGAACACCTTAGAGCATTTCGACCTACAGACTTTACAAAAACTTTCTTGAAATGATTTTTGTAAGCCTCTCTCGACGGTCTTTTCTTAATCCTTTCTTTTACTTTAGGAAAATCAATCAAGGGAATTGTTTCTGCTGTCATATCTAGACCAGACTTATTGAAGTAAGGTCTTTGAACTAAAAGAAATTTTTCAAGTTTTTCAGACCCTATCGAAAATTTTTTTGAAATATTTGATAAGTCAGTTTTTAGAAAATCATTTTCTTTCAAAAGATTATCTTCTTTTTCTTTAAGAGTAGAAACATTCAAGTCTAAACTTTTAACTTTTTCTTCTAAAATGATTTCCTTTTGTTTTAGAGCTTAGTTTTCCTTTTTAAGTTCAGAAATTCTTTTGAGAGAAGTCTTAAGACTAAAACACAGTTCATCAATGTATTTAGAGACTTTGACAGGAATTTTAAAATCACTTACCTCGAATTCGCTATCTGAGTCTGATCCAGAATCTGAGTCTGAGTCTGAGTGTGCCATCAAACATATGTTGGCATATTCATTATCACTTTCTTCACACTCTGTATCACTCTAGGTTTCGGCTTTGAGAGCTTTTTGAAATTTTTCAGCTTTTCCTCTTTCCTTCTTCAGAAGAGGACAGTTGGGTCTGATGTGTCCCTTTTTCTTGCATTCGAAGCAAACTACATCTTTGTTTGGTTCCTCATCATCAACAGACTTGGTCTGCTGTCTTTGGAAACTTTGTTTCTTTGAGTTGAACCTTCTTCCTTTTCTATTCAATTTTCTGAATCTTCTTATCATGAGAGCAAGCTCCTCATCGTCCAGATCATCTCCTGAATCTATATCATCAGAATCATCATTTGATTTTAATGCAATGGATTTCTTACCTCTTGGATCTTCGTCTTCATTAATTCGTTCCACTTCATAAGACTGAAGAGTTCCAATCATCTCGTCGACAAATAGTGGCATAATTCTTTGTGTCTCTCTTATTGAAGTCTTTATATGATTCCAATCCTTGGAGAGTCCACGCAGTAGCTTGTTCACCTTCATGGGATTAGAAATTTTTTGACCTTGATTCTCAAGACCATTGACAATATTGTAAAACGACTAAATATGTCAGTTATTGATTCTTCTGGTTTCATTTTGAAGGCTTCATATTGACCGAGGAGAATGTTAATTCTTGTCTCTTTCACTCGATCTGTTCCTTCATAGGTGATATGTAATATGTCCCATACTTCTTTTGCTGTAACACAAGAAGATATTCTGTTATATTCAGTTAGTGATAAAGCACAATACAAAGAGTAAATTGCTTTTGCATCGAGTGCTTGTCTCTTGTTAATCTCTTCCTGAGTCATTCCGCTGGTTTCAAATTCTTTCCCTCTTTCAGAGACTGATGTAGCAGTTGGAGTGATTCCTCTTTCCACAACGTCCCATTCCAGAGGATCCTTTGATCATAGGAAAGCTTTCAACTTGTTCTTCCAGATGTTGTAATCTTTTCCATCAAAGTAGGGTGGTCTGGTATTGCTTTGTCCTTCCACCAGCCCTGGTGCCAGCATACTAGCCATGGATCTTTTACTCTGAAGTAAGACACTTCAAATAAAGTAAGAACACGAGCTCTGATACCAATTGATATAGCTAGTATTAATACCTAGTGGGGGGTGAATAGGTATATAAAAGATTTTTTTGGATGATTGCACGATACTTAGACAGTTGAAGGATTTGCAATAAATAATAATCAGCGTAAGACTGAGTAAAGGAAAGAGAGAATTGAACACGCGGTTTATAGTGGTTCGGCTTGATTCAAGCCTACACCCACTCTTCTGCACTGACAGTCAATTGGCTGGATTCCACTATGAACAAAGAGATGTTACAACGTTGATCTTCCTTGATTTCTAGGTGTAGATGATCTACCACACTCACTCAAGGTATCACCAAGTATAAACACTCTATGTATACAATTTCGCTCAAACTGTATCGACTAATAATCAAGGTGCTTCAGACTCTGGAATTTCTCTATCGATCACACTTTTTCACAACTAGAACGTCTTCCTTTTTATACTCCTTTATGCCATCATACCGTTGGCACTTACCAAAAGAATTCCTCCAATCTACCCGTTGGACGGAATCAATTAAGGAGATCATTCGAGCTATAAAAGGAACTTGACGATAGCCCATCAATCCTGTTCGCCCATACAATCAGGATCTTGGTTTCCAAGAATAGAACATTCCAAGAATATTTCATCAACCACTGGATCTTCAATTGATCTAGATACAAATAAAAGAACTCGATATATTTATCCAACCAGGAGATCTTCTCCAGAGGATAGGATTAAATCCTTAACCATAAACTTCGGCTCTGGATTTCCTTCGTCACTGGATCAGAAAGACTGTCAACGAGAAAAGTCTTGAGTCTTAAGTCTTGAGTCTTGAGTGCTGAGTCCGGTGATCAGAAAGTCTTCAGACTTTAAACTGACGGTCTGCAAATATCCAGACTAGACTGATAGAAACGTTTTGTCAGCTTCAAAATATTCTGGAAAGATTTCTCCAACACGGTGGAGGTTCGGCGGCTTCAAATGGTGGTCGGAGGGGGCCGGATCGAGTTGGACAGAGGCCGAACAGAGCTGGGGACACACGGCAGGGACAACAAGGGCGGGCGTGAGGCGACGGGGTAGGCGGCGTCGCACGGGCGGGCACGAGCAGCGAGCCGCGATGATCCTCGACGAGCTGGCTACTGTCTCGGCTTCTCCCGCTTCTGGTTCGCTGGTTTGCACGAAGAAGAAGGGAAGGAGAAGAAGAAGTCAGTCCGAGGGAGAAGCAAAGGTGAATGGCGAGCGGCAAAGCACAGACGGCGATGCGTGGGTGGAGCAGACAGTGGTCCGGCACGGCTTCGACGGCAACAGCAGTGTCGGTCAATAATTTGACGGATGATGAGATGATGTCCAAAAATTTGAATTGTGACATGCTCGAATATTCGATTCCCGAAACCAAATCAAATTCCATGATTAAAATCGACCGGACGTGATTTAGTCCAATCCAACCAATTAGGTAGCTTTTAGGGATTTTACCGCGGTTATATCCCTTAATGGCTTCACCCAATAGGTTAGCTAACTCTTGAGTCATCAGCTCAGAGAAAAAGCACCATAGGCGCGTCGACGATATGCATATTTCATTTTATCGAAACGAGGTCGAATTTCAGGATGTCACATAATTGATACATACGGCCATAGTTCAGAGCAAAGAGGACGAGAGCACCCACCATTGAAAGAAGCTTACGGCCAAGAGGACATTGGTGCCAATTCTTCATCAGGAGCTTACCCTCACATC
The DNA here is from genome assembly GCA_016097545.1 of Eucalyptus victrix. Classification (NCBI taxonomy): domain Eukaryota; kingdom Viridiplantae; phylum Streptophyta; class Magnoliopsida; order Myrtales; family Myrtaceae; genus Eucalyptus; species Eucalyptus victrix. The sequence goes on along the minus strand of CM027839.1, from coordinate 55,861,139 downwards.
TCATGATTACTTTCTTTCTTCCTCAAATTCACGGCCAGGTGAGATGTTCATTCGATGCTTCAGCAACAGCGAAACCAGCGCAATTTGAACAACAATGAAGCAGTTCCCAGTTGCAACATAATCACGTGACCTTGTCTAACATCAACGTTGCTTCCTTCCTGGATCACGATGAAGCACCTAGTGTTCCCGTTCGCTGCCTCCTTGCACCGTTGCTGAATTTTCAACGAAAACCACTCGAAAGTCGCTCATCAACGACTCTCTCTTTCAGTTTTTTTCCAACGTCCCCGGCATCACTTCAAGTGCATCCTTCATCCATGATCTCCATTGATATCTAGCTCAAGCGCAGCACCAACCACCATTAGCGGACTGAGTCAGATCGTCCAATGGATTCCAAGAGGTGATTTTGGGGATTATCTAATGGCCTGGTCAAAGTTTTGAAGGTTAGCAATATTGGGAGTGACACACAAAGAAATGAGTCAACACAGGGACAACAACATAGCATTCTAGAAGCTTTCACAAATGAAAAGAGAGAGAGAGAGAGGAGAGGAGTCCTCTTTGATTGAATCTAGCCTTCTCACGATCCGCACCATCGCATTGCCTAGTGCCCCATCTATTGTTGCCTTTACGTGATTGCGTGTCATTCCCTAGCGTCAACTTGTTGACACATCCAACTGTGAAAGCTGGTATGAGCACCTAGAGGGAGTGAATAGGTGCGAAAATAAATTTTGCAATGTAAAGATTATAATTTACTTTTGAACCTGAGATAACTAGTACAAGTACCTAGAGGGGGGTGAATAGGTGTAAAAATAATTTCTCGAGATACCACAGTGATACTAGGCAAACGATAGAAAGGAAGTTCTCTTTTGATTAACAAAATGAATTACGATCAAAGTAAAGTAAAATGTAGGGAAGATAAAATTAAAACACAAGGTTTATAGTAGTTTGGCTTATCTCAAGCCTACGTCCACTCTTCCGTACTGACAACCCACCGGCCGGATTTCACTATGAACAAAAGATATGTTACAGCACAGTTCTTCCTTCATTCCATAGTGTAGATATACTACCACACTTCCTCAAGGTTTCTCACAAATATAAATACTCTTTTGCGTACAAGTTTTCGCTCGAATGAATTGACTAAAAACAACAAGGAGTTTCAGACTTTGGAATTCTTCTATCGTGCACACCTCGAACAACTAGAACGTCTTCCTTATATACTCATTTATGCCATCATACCCGTTGGCACTTACCAAAGGAATTCTTCCAATCTTCCCATTAGATAGAATCAATTAGGAAGATCATTCGAACTATTAAAGGAACATGTCGATAGTCCATCAATTATGTTCGCCCATACAATCAGGATCTCGGTTTCCATAAGTAGAACCTTCCAAGAATATTTTGCCAATCATCGGATCCTTAATTTCTGAATCAATCAAGATCAACTAAAGGATTCCGTTATGTCATATCCAGCTAAGAGATCTTCTCCAGTCGATAAGGTCATATCCTTAGTAAAACATCCAGTTCTGGATAGCCTTTCTTCAACGGATTAGAAACTGTCAATGAGGTATGACTTTGAGTCTTGAGTCTGGCTGTCCGGAGGTCTTCAGACTTTAAACGGCAGAGTCTGCAAACCTTCAGACTAGACTGATGGAAACGTTTTGTCAGCTTCAAAACATTTCAAGAAGATTTCTCCAACAATCTCCCCCTTTTTGATGGTGACAAAACTTTCCTGCAAATTTGGATAACTTTGACCTGCAAAACATTACTCAAACAAATATGCATATCTTATAAAGATAAATGGTTAATTGAATAACACTAGAATCTGCAACCACAAAAAATAGGTTAGTCTTGTATAAGATAAAGCCATCCATAAGATATCAATAGCAGTCAAATCCAAATTCAAATTCAGTTCTCATCCAGACACAAAAGTAAAGTCAAACATCAAAACAATCCAAGTCAAACAATCCAAACGATTTAAAAATTCAAAGTTTGTTTCAAATCTTGCATCTCTCCCCCTTTTTGTTAGAATTAAAAAGGTTGAAATGAAAATGGAATAGAGTCAAGATTGCTTGGGAACACGAACAAGCTGGAAATCTCCCATGGACTGAATGATCCCTTCCAGCCATTTCAAGTCTTCCTTCAATTGTGCAACCTCCTCACCTTTAGCATTAGCCTTAATTTGAACAGAGAGGGCTTGGATCTGATCATTTAAGGAACCTGAAGAAGCTTGACCTGCATTCTGCAAGTTCTGAACTTCGCATCCCAAAGCATATATTTAACTACGCATCTCCAAGAGAATATCCATAATTCTACAAAAATCTGCTGAATTATCAGTCTGCGTACTGGCTTCGGCATGATCTGATTGAGTAAATGCAGACAATGACAGATCAGCATAATCACGCAGATTTGGTGATGAAGCATCATGTTCTTCCTCAAGAAAATGAGAGGCATGAATGTCTTCTGGATCTGCTGGAGAGCGGCTGACTCCCTCACTGGTAGCAGTTGACATTTCTCTTTTCTCATGATCTCCCCCTGTTTCTATACCTTCAGGTGGAGAAGAGTGTTTCAGGCTCACCTTCCTTTTGATTTACTCTCTCTGCTTCTTCTTCAAGCCTTTCCTCCTCTGCTTCTTTTTTTTTTCCAGCTTCTCTTTCTGCTTCTTTTTCTTCTTCTTCTTTCTCTTGTCCTTCTCTCTCCTCTGCTTCTGTCTCCTATCATTCCATTGATTCTGGAACAGGACGACTTAGCTTCTTCAATGCTATAGCAGAAATGGTAAGGTCTTCATCATCATCTTCATCTTCAACGATGAGAGCTCTTCTTTTCTTGGATGGAGCAACCATGGGCTCCTTCCCTTTTCTTTTTGCTGTAGAAGAGATTTGATGAGTTTTGACAGGAGTCTTCTCCTTCAATTTCTCCAACGCCTTGCTTAGTTCCTTCAGACGCATTTTAGTCACCATTTTCAATCCTACCACCATATGATCACACGATCTAACACAGAGAATTTGTGGAGGCTGAATATTCAGATGTCTGAATAACTTCGTCACAAGACCTAGATAAAGAAGTTGACCTCTGTCCTTCGCCACTGCTCTATACATATGAAACATAACAGTGTGAGGAAGAGAAAACTTTTTCCCATTAATGATGGCATATATCAGCTTTGCCTCTGAACTTGAAACATTAGTCTTGGAAGTTGATTTCGGTCTGAGGCAATTGTGTCACAATCTAGTTGAAGAAAATTGAACTTTTCCAGTTGAAGAAAATTGAACTTTTCCCTCAAGTTCACATTCACAACATCCAGAAAATCAAAATCCACACTCCTAGGGTTTATCACCCCACGCTTTAGCAATTTTGAGTATAGAGCCTTCTGTTCCTTTGATCTAAACAACTCTCCCCTTTTTCCTCAAATTTTTGCTACAACACCCATTCTCGGTTGAAATTGACTGTACAATTTGTTATCATCATTTCCATCTATCAGATTAAGTCCCCCAACACGCGGATCACTTGGGATATTTGCAAGGGTTTCTTCTGCCATCCCTTTAGGAGCAATTCCCAAACGTTCCATTTTTAGCAAAAAGATGTACTCATTCCCATATCCTTTGTCCTTAAGAAAATCATCGACGTAGTTCAATGGAGTACCAGTCCTCTTTAAAGCGCGGTAAAGCTTATAAATAAAAGAGGGCCTTTGAATTCTTACAGGGTCTGCATCTTCAACGATTTCTTCCTCTTGTTGGTGACCAGCACCTTGTGGACTAGTTGGTGGAGAATGACGCTACTGAGAATGTTGTGGACTCTGTTGCTGATTTGGAGACTCTTCTTCCTCGGTGAGATCGAAGTACATAGGCCCCTCACTCATCCGCTGTGATCCCCTACTTGTGATTCTCAAAAACTTTCTTGAAGATGACATCTTTCTCAGTCTTTAAAAGATTCCTTGCTTGATTTTCCCAAGAAAGATGACAACTTTTTCGAAGATTAAACAAGGAAAGAAAACAAGAATGGAAGATCGGTGCTTTCTTAGGGTTTTTGGAGAGTAAAGCGAAGAAGAAACAACTGTGCATAACCAGTTCAAAAAATATATATATGGAACGTCATAAAAGTAAATAAAAAGATGCATTTTCAAAAAATAACTGCCTTTGTCGATAAAATAGTCATTTCAAAAATAACTTCTTTTTCAAAAAGGAAATGTTGCAATAATCACGTCAATTAAAGATAGCAATAATCAAACACGGTTGATAATCGTACCTTTTCAAGATGAGATTCGAGAGAGAGAAACTTACAGTCAAAGTCTTGTATGTTTGAGTTTGGGAGTCTCTAGACTTTAACTTCTTCAAACCTCAAAATGTTGAGTCTGGAATAGATAATTTCAAATTGATTTTTCTCCAAAGGTTTTGTGAATATATCCGCCAATTGATTATTTGAGTTAACAAATTAAATCAAAACTTCTCCATTTTGAACATGATCTCTAATGAAGTGATGTCGAATCTCTATATGCTTTGCTTTTGAGTGAAGAATTGGATTTTTAGTAAGATTAATTGCACTGGTGTTTTCACAGTTAATCTCTGTGCATGAATCTTCAATTCCAAAGTCTTTTAGCTATTGTTTTATCCACAAAATTTGTGAACAGCAACTTCCGAGAACTACATACTCTGTTTCTGCTGTAGAAAGAGCTATTGTAGTTTGCTTCCTTAAAAACCAAGACACCGTTTTGCCTCCAAGTAGTTGACAGGTACCCGAGGTGCTCTTTCTATCAACTCTGCATCCGGCTAGATCTGTGTCTGAGTATCCAAGAAGAGTAAAGTCTCTCTTTTTAGGATACCAAAGGCAGATGCTTGAAGTTGAAGCAATGTATTTGATAATCCACTTTACAGCACTTAAGTGAGATTCTTTAGGGTCTGCTTGAAATCTGGCACAAATGCAAACACTAAACAAAATGTCAGGTCTAGAAGCAGTAAGATAAAGAAGTGAGCCAATAATACTCCTGTATAGCTTCTGGTCGACTTTCTTTCCTCCTTCATTTTTGTCTATCTTCCAGGAACTTGACATTGGTATTTTAGCCTTTTTGCAATTATTCAGTCCAAACTTTTTGACGAGATCATTAGCATATTTTTCTTGATGAATAAAAGTTCCTTCCTTCAATTGTTTCACTTGAAGCCTAAGAAAGAAGGTTAACTCACCCATCATGCTCATTTCAAATTCATCCTGCATAGTCTTAGAGAATTTCTTGCACAAACTTTCATTAGGAGATCCGAATATAATATAATCGACATATATTTGAACTAGCACAAAACTTTTGCTTTCTCTTTTGATAAATAGAGTAGTTTCTACTTTACCTTTCACAAAATCATTTTGAATTAAAAATTTACTCAGCCTGTCATACCAAGCTCGAGGTGCTTGTTTTAAACCATATAAGGCCTTTTTGAGTCTGAATACTGAGTCTGGTTTCCTTGGGTCTTCAAACCCAGGCGGTTGTTCCACATAGACTTCCTCATGGATGAATCCATTTAGGAAAGAACTTTTGACGTCCATTTGGAATAACCTGAAATTTTTATGACAAGCAAATGCAAGTAATAAACGAATTGCTTCTAACCTTGCTATTGGTGTGTAAGTCTCGTCATAGTCTATCCCTTCTTCTTGCGTATATCATTTGGCCATGAGTCTTGCTTTGTTTCTTATGACTTTCCCTTTCTCGTCCATTTTGTTCCTGAAAACCCATTTAGCACCAATAATAGATTTACCTTTTGGTTTAGGAGTTAACTCCCAAACATCATTAATGCTGAATTGCCTGAGTTCCTCTTACATAGCTTCAATCCAGCTTTCATCAGTCAAAGCTTCTTCTATGCTTTTGGGTTTTATTTCAGAAATAAGAGCCACAACACTAGACTCTTCGCGCTTTTTGGATCTTATGCCAATTCCTTCATTGATGTCGCCAATAATAAGATCTTTGAGATGACTGGACTTATGCTTCCAGTTGCTAGTTAATTTGTCAGATTGATGGTCACTTCCTTCACTTGAATCTTCAATAGTCACTTGTTACTGATCCTTCAAACTCTGAGCTGCTTCTTGAGATTTAGACTTTGTAGAGTCTGGAGCAGGTTCAGGCTCTTCAAGATGAGTCTAAATAGATTTATTTTGCATAGAATCTTGGAATTTGATATTCATTGATTCCTCCACAGATTGAATCTTCTTGTTATAGACTCTATAGGCTTTGCTTGAGGTTGAATATCCAAGGAAGATGCCTTCATCTGATTTTTCTTCAAACTTATCAATTCGATCATTTGCATTTTTCAATATAAAACATTTGCATCCAAACACATGAAAATATGAAACAATAGACTTCTTTTCTTTGAATAATTCATAGGGGGTTTTTTCTAGAATAGGCCTTAGAAAAACTTTATTGATAATATAACAAGCCGTAGAAACTGCTTCAGCCCAAAATCGTGAAAAGATTTTGCTTTCAATTAAAAGAGTTCTAGTAATTTCTTGAAGCGATCTATTCTTTCTTTCCACAACTCCATTTTGCTATGGAGTATATAGGGAAGAGAACACATGCTGAAAACCAAATTCATCACAAAATTTTGTAAAATCTTGATTTTCAAATTTACCTCCATGGTCTATTCTTATACTTGAGATAACATACATTTTTTCATTTTGAACATTTTTAGCAAATTTTTCAAAATAAGAGAAGGTTTCAAACTTACTTGCCAGAAAATATACCCAAATAAATCGTGGGTAGTCATCCACAATTACCAGGCAATATTTCTTACCTCCAATGCTTTGTGTTCTGGTTGGTCCAAAAAGATCCAAATGCAGAAGCTGCAGTACACGGTTAGTAGAAGCTTGATTTATTGATTTAAAGGAATTTCTTACTTGTTTTCCCAATATGCATGGTGTACATAGATCTGACTTTTGGTATGATAAATTGGATAAACCACGAACAAGCTTATTTGCTGAGATTTTGGCTATCTGTTTCATATTAATGTGCCCAAGCTTTCTGTGCCATAAGCTTGCTTCGTCTTGGATTGAGATTAGACATTGCGATTCATCTGGTTTCACATCCATGAGGTAGATATTTCCATGTCTTCGACCCACGAATGACTAAGTAGAGTCTTTACTAGTTCCTGTACATATTCCCTCTTGAAAGTAGATTTTGAAACCGATATCATATAGCTGGCTGACATTGAGCAGATTGCAGTTGAGTCCTCAACTAAAGAAACATTGCTTATTGAGAGGTTTCCAATCTTTACAGTTCCAAATCTCACTATTCTTCCTTCGCTATTTCCTCCAAATAAGACTTTTCCATCATTCACTTGAACAAGCTTTATGAAGCAATTTGAATCTCTTGTCATATGTCTTAAGCATTCACTATCAAGATACCATTTTACATTTTTCTTGATAGTGACTTGCATTTAAAAAGAGACTCAAATTTTCTTTGGTACCCATATTTTCTTGGGTCTATTGGAGTTAGTATGATATGAGGTTTTTGCCCATACTTTCTTAACGGGTTTCCAAACCATAGGACATTCTTTTTCAAAATGATCTGCACTATTACACTTTGAACATCTGAGAGCATTGCGACCTACTGGTTTTACAAAGATCTTTTTAAAATGATTTTTATAAGTATCTCTTGTCGGTCTTTGCTTAATTCTTTCTTTCACCTTTGGAAAATCAATTAAAGAAATGGTTTCAGCAGTCATTCCCAAACCAGATTTGTTGAAATAAGGTCTTTGAACAAAAAGAATTTTTTCCAGTTTTTCAAATCCTATAGAAAAATTTTTAGAAATATTTGAGATATTATTTTTTAATAGAGCATTTTCTTTCGAAAGATTATCTCCATTTTCTCTAAGAAAAGAAATATTTATGTCTAAACATTTCACCTTTTCTTTCAAAATATTCTCTGTTGTTTTAGAGCAGAATATTCTCTTTTGAGTTCGGAAATCTTTTTAAGAGAATTTTTAAGACTAAAACACAACTCATCAATGTATTTAGAAACTTTAATATGGATTTTAAAGTTCCTCATCTCAAATTCACTGTCTGAATTTGATTTTGTCTCGGAGTTTGAATCTGAATCTGATTGTGCCATTAGACATATATTAGCATAATCATCATCACTTTCTTTACATTCTATATCACTCCAGGTTTCTGCTTTAAGATCCTTTTGATACTTTTCAGCTTTTCCTTTCTTTTTCCTCAGAAGAGGATAGTTGGGTCTGATGTGTCCATTTTTCTTACATTCAAAGCAGACTATATCTTTGTTTGATTCATCATTCTCAACAGACTTAGTCTGTTGCTTTTGAAAACTTTGTTTCTTTGGATTGAATCTTCTTCCTTTTCTGTTCAGCTTTCTAAATCTTTTTATCATGAGAGCAAGCTCTTCATCATCCATATCGTCTTTAGAATCTGTAACGTCAAAATCATCATTGGATTTTAATGCAATGGATTTCTTACCTTTAGAGTCTTCATCTTCATTGATTCGTTCCACTTCATAAGACTGAAGAGTCTCAACCAACTCATCAATAGATAGTGGCATGATTATTTGGGTTTCTCTGATTGAGGTCTTTATGTGATTCCAATCCTTGGAGAGTCCACGCAGTAACTTGTTTACCTTCATGGGATCAGAAATTGGTTGACCTTGATTTTCAAGACCATTCACGATTTCTGTAAAACGATTAAACATACATTGTACTAAGTACATCAAAACCCCAATTGCATTCAGATATGGTACTTCAGGACCAAGTATCTTTTCATTTTATTCTCTATGACGAAATTGGTCCTTTTGGAAATCTAGAGACCTCACAACCATAGGGGTGCTCAATGGGTGAGCTTTGTCCATGTTGAAGCGTTTAAGCAATCTTTCAACGTACGGTGATTGATGGACGATTGTTCCGTTTGTTTTATGCTCAGGCTCTAGACCAAGATAAAGTTTGGTTTTACCCAAATCTTTAACTTCAAACTCCATCTTCAAATACATAACAATTTTAGCTAACTCTTCTGGAGTTCCTATTAAATTTATATCGTCGACATAAACTGCTACAATAGCAAATCCGGTTTCTAATTTCTTAATAAACACGCATGGTCATATAATATCATTCTTGTACCTTTCCTTAATTAGGTACTCACATAGGTATTGATACCATATGCGATCGGATTGCTTTAAACCATATAAAAATCTTTACAATTTTATTGAGAATACGTTGCGAGGAGTGCATACTTCGGGCAATTTTGAATCCTTTGGGAATTTTCATATAAATATCAGAGTCTAATGAGCTATATAAATATGCCGTCACAATGTCCATAAGACGCATTTTCAATCTATCAAAGATTGTTAGGCTAATGAGAAAACGAAATGTAATCATATCCATTACAGGTGACTATGTCTCATTATAATCAATCCCAGGTCTCTAGGAGAATCCTTGGGTAACGAGTCAGGTGTTGACACCTAAATTTTGACGACACACTTAGTCATTTATTGCATTAAAACATTATGGGTTAATTTAATCCCTAAAAAATAGTTAATTTCATAGCATATAGTTTTAGGTACATTTATTTTTAATTTGCATTTACATTGAGCCGGTGACGGATGGGTTCAAATTAATGCTTCAGAAAAAAGCAAATTGGCCTAAGCCCGTATCCTTAAGGAGATTTTACGGATTTATCTTTGTGAGATTTCAATTCATAAGCAAATATTGCATTTGGAAAGGCAAATTTGCGTTTGGAAAAGAAATTTTTGTTGATATGGTTTTGGAAAATTGAAAACCCTAAAAATTAAAACCCTGATCCTTGGCCTATAAATAGATTAATACGCATAGGGTTTTATGGGCCATATAATCGATACATATGGCCATAGTTCAGAGCAAAGAGGACGAGAGCACCCACCATTGAAAGAAGCTTACGGCCAAGAGGACATTGGTGCCAATTCTTCATCAGGAGCTTACCCTCACATCTCATGACCACTTTCTTTCTTCGTCAAATTCACGACTAGGTGAGATGTTCATTCGATGCTTCAGCAACAGCGGAACCAGCGCAATTTGAACAACAATGAAGCAGTTCCCAGTTGCAACATAATCACGTGACCTTGTCTAACATCAACGTTGCTTCCTTCCTGGATCATGATGAAGCACCTGGTGTTCCCGTTGGCTGCCTCCTTGCACCGTTGCTGAATTTTCAACAAAAACCACTCGAAAGTCGCTCATCAACGACTTTCTCTTTCAGTTTTTTTTCCAACATCCCCGGCATCAGTTCAAGTGCATCCTTCATCCATGATCTCCATTGATATCTAGCTCATGCGCAGCACCAACCACCATTAGTAGACTGAGTTAAATCGTCCAATGGATTCCAAGAGGTGATTTTGGGGATTATCTAGTGGCCTGGTCAAAGTTTTGAAGGTCAGCAATATTGGGAGTGACACACAAAGAAAGGAGTCAACACAGGGACAACAACAGAGCATTCTAGAAGCTTTCACAAATGAAAAGAGAGAGAGAGGAGAGGAGTCCTCTTCAACTGAATCTAGCCTTCTCACGAGCCGCACCATCGCATTGCCTAGTGCCCCATCTATTGTTGCCTTTACGTGATTGCGTGTCATTCCCTAGCGTCAACTTGTTGACGCATCCAACTGTGAAAGCTAGTATAAGCACCTAGAGTGAGTGAATAGGTGCGAAAACAAATTTTGCAATGTGAAGATTATAATTTTACTTTTGAACCTGAGATAACTAGTACAAGCACCTAGAGGGGGTGAATAGATGTAAAACAATTTCTCGAGATACCACAGTGATACTAGGCAGACGATAGAAAGGAAGTTCTCTTTTGATTAACAAAATGAATTACGATCAAAGTAAAGCAAAGAGTATGGAAGAGAAAATTAAATACAAGGTTTATAGTGATTTTGCTTATCTCAAGCCTACGTCCACTCTTCTACACTGACAGCCCACCGGCTAGATTTCACTATGAACAAAAGAGATGTTACAGCACAGTTCTTCCTTGATTCCACAGTGTAGATATACTACCACACTTCCTTAAGGTTTCTCATGAATATAAACACTCTTTTGTGTACAAGTTTTCGCTCAAATGAATTGACTAAAAACAACAAGGAGCTTCAGACATTGGAATTCTTCTATTGTGCACACCTCGAACAATTAGAACGTCTTCCTTATATACTCATTTATGTCATCATACCCGTTGGCACTTACCAAAGGAATTCTTCAAATCTTCCCATTAGATAGAATCAATTAGGAAGATCATTCAAGCTATTAAAAGAACATGTCGATAGTCCATCAATCATGTTCGCCCATACAATCAGGATCTCGGTTTCCATAAGTAGAACCTTCCAAGAATATTTCGCCAATCATCAAATCCTTAATCTCCTAATCAATCAAGATCAAATAAAGGATTCTGTTATGTCATATCCAGCCAAGAGATCTTCTCCAGTCGATAAGGTCATATCCTTAGTAAAACATCTAGTTCTGGATAGCCTTTCTTCAACGGATTAGAAACTGTCAATGAGGATAGACTTTGAGTCTTGAGTTTAGCTGTCCGGAGGTCTTCAGACTTTAAACAGCAGAGTCTGCAAACCTTCAGACTAGACTGATGGAAACGTTTTCTCAGCTTCAAAACATTTCAAGAAGATTTCTGCAACAGAACCGACTTTGTTTAGCAATAGATTATGAAAAAGAAATTAGACTCTAACAAACAAATATTGTTGCAATCAAAGTAAAGAGCTTAGAGAAGAGAATAAGAACACAGAGTTTATTGTGGTTCGGCTTAATCCAAGCCTATGTCCACCTTTCCGCACTGATAGCCCATCGGCTAGATTTCACTAAGAATCAAAAGATTCGTTACAGTATAGCACTTCCCTGATTCCACATTGTAGAGACTCTTCTACACTTCTTCAAAGTCTCACAGAAATATAAACGCTCTTTTGAGTATAAGTTTTGCTCAACAATTGAATTTGACAAAGAACAAGGAGTTTCAGATTTTAGAATTCTTCTATCGCGCACACACTCAAATAACTGGAATGACTTCCTTATATACTCCTCCATGCCTTCATACCCGTTGGCACTTACCAAAGGGGTTCTTCCAATCTATCCGTTGGACATAATCAATTAGGAAGATTCAAGTTATTTAAAGAATATGATGATAGCCCACCAATCTTGCTCGCCCATACAATCAGAATCTAAGTTTCCATAAATAGAACCTTCCAAGTATGCTTCGTGAATTAACAAATCTAAATTACCCAAATTGAAATTAAAACGAATAACAGATTCCAAGATGCTATCTCTAGCTGAGAGATCTTCTTCTATCAATAGAATCAAATTCTTAACAAGATACTCAGTTCTGGATAAGTTTTCTTCGACGGTTTAGAAACTGTCAATGAGGATAGACTCTAAATCTTGAGTCTGGGAATTTGATGATCTTTAGACTTTGACTAAAGAGTTTGCAAGTCTTCAGACTAGACTGATGGAAACGTTTTGTCAGCTTTAAAACACACAAGAAAGTTTTCTCCAACAATCTCCCACTTTTTTATGGTGACAAAACTTTCCTACAGATTTGGATATTTTTGACCTGCAAAACAGAACTCAAGCAAACATGGATATCTCACAAAGATAATTGACTTAGTAAAGACATCATTGAATTTGCATCCACAAGAAAAAAATTTAGTCCTATAAAAAAAAAAAAACTATCTTTGCTATGAAATACTAATAGTGCTTAAAATAACCAAACGATCAAACAAACCAAACCAAATCTAGTCACAACTAAACAACCAAACAAAAGTCATTCAAAAAGTGAACCAAACAAAAGTCAAGTTTCAAATATGCACCATCTCTCCCTCTTTTTGTTAGCATTAAAAAGGTAGAGATAAAAAGATAATGGAATCATGGTTGCCTAGGAACACGAATGAGCTGGAAATCTCTCATTGACTGGACAATCCCTTCCAACATCTTCAAATCCTCCTTCAGTTGAGCCACATCTTCACCCTTGGCATTTGCTTGAACTTGAAGAGCAAGGGCATTAACTTGATCATGCAAGGAAACTGAAGAGGCTTGACCTGCATTCTACAAGTTCTGAACCTCGCATCCTAGGGCATAAATCTATCATCACATCTCCATAAGAACATCAAGAATTCTGCGAAGGTCTCCTGAATTTTTAGTTGAGTACTGACTTATGTATGATCAGTAAGAGTATTTGTAGATGATGGCAAGCCAATATGATCACTCAGATTTCGCGATAAAACCTCATGGCCTTCCTCAGGGAATTGAGAAGCATAGATGTCTTCTGGATCTGCAAGTGAGCGACTAACACCTTCATTAGTAACAGCAGTTGAAGATGTACCTCTTTTCTCAATAACTCCCCTTGTTTCAATACCCTCAGGAGGTGAGAAGTACGCTTCATGCTCTGTTTCTACTTGTTCACCTCTACCTTCTTCTTATGCTACAATTCTTTCTTCCTATGCTTCTTTTCGCATTGATTCTCTCTCTTCACGCTTTTCCTCTTCTTCATCTCTCTCTTGATCCTTTCTCCCCTCAGTCTCTGGAACAACACTTTGAAGATTTCTCAGTGCAAGAGCAAAAATGGTAACATCATCCTCATCCTCATCATCCTCCAGAACGAGTGCTCTTCTTTTCTTGGATGGAGTTATCATGGGCTCGTTTCCTTTCTGCTTTGCCATTGAAGAACCTTGGCATGACTTGACAAGGGTTTTCTCTTTCAATCGCTCTAAAGCTTAGTCCAGCTCTTTCAAACGCATTTTGGAAACCATTTTCAGTCCCATTACCATTTGATCACATGATCGAACACATAAGATCCTGGGAAGCTGAATATTGAAACGTCTGAAAAGCTTTATAACAAGCCCTGAAGAAGTTGCCCTCTATCTTTCGCCATCGTTCTGTACATGTAAAACATGATTGTGTGAGGTAGCGAGAATTTCTTGCTAGAGTTGATGGCATACATCAACTTTGCTTTTGAGTTGGAGACGTCTATCTTCGAGGTTGACTTGGGTCTGAAGCAATTGATCACAATCTTGTGAAGCAAAATGTTAGAGGCATTCATCCTCAAGTACGAAATTCTTCCTTCAGCCATTCCATCCCGAACAAGTTCTACTGTCGCACGACCAACAAACACACTAATCGATTGGAAAGTCCCTCGCTCCACTCCAATCACATCTGCCAATGTGTCCATGTCAACAACATAGTCCTGGTCTCAAATACTAAACAAAAATCTATTCGCATCCAAGAAGCTGAGATTAGAATAGAAGTAAGCAGTAAGTTTTGGATATGTCTCAGTAGTCTCAGAACAAAATTGCTCAAGCTGAAGTTTAGTGAATTTCTCTCTCAGTTTCACATTCACAGAATAAAGAAAATCAAAATCTACACTCCTTGGATTGATCATCCCTCTTTTTAGCAACTTAGAGTAAAGTCGCTTGTGTTCATCCGAATGAAACAAGTTTGTCCTTTTGCTTTGAACATTCACTGCAACACCCATTCTAGGCTTAAATTGAGTGTACATTTTATCATCATCATTTACATTAGGCTGACCAAGACCTCCAACACGTGGATCACTAGGAATATTCGCAAATGCTCGATCTGCCGACCCCGCAGGAGCAATCTTCAATCGTTCCATTGTCTGCAAAAAGTGGGTTTCATTTCGATGCTCTTTATCTTTCAAAAATTCATCGATATAATTCAAGGGAGTCCCTCCCCTTTTTAAAGAAAAATAAAGCTTATACATAAAAGCGGGCTTTTGAGATCTTACGGGTTCTGCGTCTTCAATGATTTCTTCCTCCGATCTACGAATATTGCCTTGAGGTCTAGCTTAAGGAGATTGACGCTGTTGAGAATGTTGTGAGCTCTGCTCTTGTCTCGAAGATTCTTTTTCCTCAGTGAGGTCAAAATGTGTAGGACCCTCACGCATTTGCTGCGGTCCCCTGTTTGCAATCCTTGAAGACTTTCTCTAGGATGCCATTCTCATAGTTTTTGAGAGATTCCAAACTCGATTTGTGGTAAAGGTGAGAACTTGGAAGATTAAACTAAAGAGTAAAAGTAAGAAAACAAAGGTCTGTGCTTTTAGGGTTTTGAGGAAGATGAACATTATATAAAGTAGTCGAAAAGAGGCATACGAAACGACGTAAAAAGGAAAAAATAGAAAATGCCTTTTAAAAAATAACTGTCTTTTTGGAAAATGGATAGTTGTCTTTTAAAAAATAACCCCTTTTTTCGAAAAGGAATGAGTGCAATAATTACGAAAACTGAGGAGATGATCGTGCCTTTTCAAGATCAATCAATTACATTTTCGAGTTTTTATCCAAGAGATAAATTTCTTAAAACGAAAATAACTTACTTCATCTTCTAATGTCTGAATATTATTAGACTTTTATCCCAGAGTCTGAACTTCTTCAAACTTTAAAATATTGAGTTTGGAACGAATAAGCTCAAATTAACTTTTCTCTAAAGGCTTTGTGAAGATATCCGCTAATTGATTCTTTGAGTCAATAAACTGAATCGAGTCTTCTCCATTTTGAACATAATCTCTAATGAAATTATGTCGAATCTCTACATGCTTTACTCTTGAGTGAAGAATTGGATTCTTGGTGAGATTGATTGTGCTGGTGTTGTCACATTTGATCTCAGTGCACAAATCTTCAATTCCAAAATCTCTTAGCTATTGCTTTATCCACAGAATTTGTAAACAACAACTTCCAAGAGCCACATATTCTGCTTCTTCTGTAGATAGAGCTACGGTACTTTGCTTCCTTGAGAACCAAGATACTGTCTTGTTTCCAAGCAATTGACAAGTGCTCGAGGTGCTCTTTCTATCAATTTTGCATCCTACTAGGTCTACGTCTGAATATCCAAGAAGAGTAAAGTCTCATTCTTTAGGATACCAGAGACCTAAATTTGAAGTAAATGTAACGTATTTGATGATACATTTTGCAGCACTTAAATGAGATTCTTTGAGATCTGATTGAAATCTGGCACAAATACAAACACTAAACAGAATGTCAGGTCTAGAAGCAGTAAGATAAAGAAGTGAACCAATGATACTCCTTTATAGCTTTTGGTCAATTTTCTTTCCTCCTTCACCTTTGTCCAATTTCGAAGAACTTGACATTGGTATGTCAATCTTTCTACAATCCTCCAAGCCAAACTTTTTCACAAGTTCTTTAGCATATTTTTCTTAGTGAATGAAAATTCCCTCCTTCAATTATTTTACTTGAAGTCCGAGAAAGAATGATAGTTCACCCATCATGCTTATTTCAAACTCATCCTGCATAGTCTTAGAGAATTTTTTACACAAATTTTCATTAGGATCCAAAAATAATATCATCAACATAAATTTGAACAAGTAAGAAGTTTTTGTTTTCTCTTTTGATAAATAGTATAGTAACTACTTTACCTTTAACAAAGTCATTTTGGATTAAAAACTTACTTAGTCTGTCATACCAAGATCGAGGTGCTTGCTTTAGATCATATAACGCCTTTTTTAGTCTGAATACAGAGTGTGGTTTCCTTGAGTCTTCAAAACCAGGAGGTTATTCCACATAGACTTCTTCTTGGATAAATCCATTTAGGAAAGCACTTTTAACGTCCATTTGGAATAACCTGAAGTTCTTATAACAAGCAAAAGCAAGTAATAGTCTAATTGCTTCTAACCTTGCTACTGGTGCGTAGGTCTCATCATAATCTATCCCTTCTTCTTGTGTATATCATTTGGCCACGAGTCTTGCTTTATTCCTTATGACTTTTCCTTTCTTATTCATCTTGTTCCTGAAAACCCATTGAGCTCCAATGATAGATTTTCCTTTCGGTTTAGGAGTCAATTCCCAAACATCATTGATACTGAATTGCATGAGTTCTTCTTGCATAGCTTCAATCCAGCTTTCATCAGTTAAAACTTCTTCTATGCTCTTGGTATCTATTTCAAAAATAAGAGCCATAGCACTTGACTCTTCACGCTTTTTGGATCTTGTACAAATTCCCTCATTAATGTCGCCAATAATAAGTTCTTTAGGATGACTAGACTTGTGCTTCCAGTTGCTGGTTGATTTATTAGACTGTTGATCATTTTCTTCATTTGATTCTTCAACGATCATTTGTTACTAGTCTTTTGAAGTCTGAGCTGCTTCTATAGATCTAAACTTTGTAGAGTTTGGAGCAGGTTCAAGTTCTTCAGATTGAGTCTGAATCGATTAATTTGCATAAATTCTTGAAATTTAACATTCATTGATTCCTTCACAAATTGGGTCTTTTTGTTGTATACTCTGTAGGCTTTATTGGTGGTTGAATATCTAAAGAAGATGCATTCGTCTAATTTTCTTCAAACTTACCAATTCGATCATTTGCATTTTTCAATATAAAACATTTGCATCCGAACACACAAAAATAGGAAACAATTGGCTTCTTTTCTTTGAATAACTCATAAGGAGTTTTCTCCAGAATAGGCCTTAAGAAGATTCTATTAATAAGAAAATTTTATAAAATAAGAAAATGTTTCAGACTTACTTGCCAGGAAATATACCCAAGTGAATCGTGAATAATCATCCACAATTACTAGGCAATATTTTTTTTACCTCCAATGCTCTGAGTTCTGGTTGGTCCAAACAGATCCATATGCAAGAGCTACAGAACATGATTAGGGGACACTTGATTTATTGGTTTGAATAAATTTCTTACCTATTTTCCTAATACGCATAGTGTACATAGGTCAGACTTTTGGTATGTTAGATTGGGTAGTCCACAAACAAGTTTCTTTGTAGAGATCTTGGCTATTTACTTCATGTTGATGTGCACAAGCTTTTTGTGCCATAGATTTGCTTCCTTTTGAATTGAGATTAGACATTGGGATTTTTCTGGTTTAATATCCAAGAGATAGATATGCCCATGTCTTTGCCCCGTAAAAGTCTGAGAGGAGTCTTTACTGATTCCTGAATATATTCCTTCTTGAAAGTTGATTTTGAAACCGGTGTCGCACAGTTGGTTAATACTCAACAAGTTATAGTTGAGTCATTCTACTAAGGAAACATTATTGATCGTGAGACTTCCAATCTTTATAGTTCCGTATCCCACAATTCTTCCTTTGCTATTTCCTCCAAAAGAAACATTTCCACCATTAACTTGCACAAGCTTTATAAAGCAGTTTAAGTCTCTTGTCATATGTTTTGAGCATCCACTATCCAAGTACCATTTAACCTTTTTCTTGATAGTAACCTGCATTTATAAAAGAAACTCAAGCTTTCTTTGGTACCCATATTTTCTTGGGTCCAGTGGAGTTAGTGTGATATACAGTCTTTGCCCAAACCTTCTTCACAGGTTTCCAAACCATAGGACATTCTTTCTCAAAGTGTTCTGAGCTGTTACACTTAGAACATTTAATAGCACTATGACCTACAGGTTTTACAAAAACTTTTTGGAAATGATTTTTGTAAGAATCTTTTGTAGGTCTTTGTTTAATTCTTTTCTTTACCTTGGGAAAGTCAATTAGAGGAATGGTTTCAGCATTCATTCCCAAACCTAATTTGTTGAAGTAAGGTCTTTGTGTAGAATTTTTTTTTTTTTTTGCAGTTTCTCATATCCTATAGAAAACCTTTTAGAAATGCTTGAGATATCATTTTTCAAGAATGCATTTTCTTTTGAAAAATTATCTGCATTTTCTTTTAAAGTAATAACACTTTTGTCTAAACTTTTGACATTTTCTTTCCAAACAATTTCTTGTTGCTTTAATGCAGAATTTTCCCTTTTAAGTTCGTAAATCCTCTTAAGAGAGGTTTTGAGACAAAGATACTATTCATCAATATATTTAGAAACTTTAGTAGGAGTTTTTAAATTACTTACCTCGATTTCACTGTCTAAGTCTGAGTCTATCTCAGAGTCTGAATTTGAATCTAATTGTGCCATGAGATAAATATTGGCATAATCATCATCACTTTCCTCACATTCAATGTCACTCTAGGTTTCTGCTTTAAGTGTTTTTCGATATTTCTCAGCTTTTACTTTCTTTCTCTTTAGCAGAGGACAGTTGGGTCTGATGTGTCCCTTTTTCTTGCATTCAAAGCAGACTACATCCTTGTTAGATTCATCATCCTCTGCTAATTTATTTTGTAGCTTTTGAGAACTTTGTTTCTTCGAATTGAATCTTCTTCCCTTTCTATTTAGTTTTTTGAACCTTCTTATTATGATAGCAAGCTCTTCATCGTCCATATTGTCTTCAGAATCTGTGACATTAGAATCATCATTAGATTTTAATACAATGGATTTCTTACCTTTTCATCTTCGTTGATTTGCTCCACTTCATAAGGCTGAAGAGTACCAACCAATTCGTCAATAGAGAGTGGCATAATTCTTTGTGTCTCTCTTATTGAGGTTTTAATGTGGTTCCAATCTTTGGAAAGCTTAAGCAGTAACTTGTTGACCTTCATGAGTCCAAAGATTGGTTGACCTTGATATTCAAGACCATTCACGATTTCTGTAAAACGACTAAACATGTTAGTAATAGATTATCTTTATTTCATCTTGAATGCTTCATATTGACCGAGCAGAATATTGAACCTGGTTTCTTTCACTCGATCGGTTCCTTTATAGGTGATGTGCAATCTATCCCAGACTTCTTTAGCTGTTTCACAAGGAGATATTTTGTTATGTTCAGTAAAAGATAATGCACAATATAAGGAAGAAATTGCTTTTGCATGAAGAGCTTGTCTTTTGGTTATCTTTTCTTGAGTCATTTTACTGGACTCAACAGCTTCTTTTCCTCTTTCTGAGATTGTTGCAGCTTTAGGAATGATTTATTTGTCTACCACATTCCATTTCAGAGGATCCTTTGATCATAGGAATGTCTTCATCTTGTTTTTCTATATGTTGTATTCATTTCCATCAAAATAAGGCGGTTTGGTATTGCTCTGCCCTTCAACCAAACCTGGAGCCAACATACTAGCCATGGATCGTTAACTCTGAAGTAAAAACATTTCAATTTAAATGAGTACACGAGCTCTGATACCAATTGTGAAAGCTAATATGAGCATCTAAAAGGGGTGAATAGGTGTGAAAATAAATTTTGTAATGTAAAGATTATAATTTTACTTTTGAACCAACTCTATTTAGCAATAGATTACGAAAAAGAAATTAGACTCTAACAAACAAATATTATTGCGATCAAAGTAAAGAGCTTAGAGAAGATAATAATAACACAAGGTTTATAGTGGTTCGGCTTGATTCAAGCCTACGTCCACTCTTCCATACTGACAGCCCACTAGCTGGATTTCACTAAGAACCTAAAGAGTTGTTACAGTATAGCACTTCCTTGATTCCACAGTGTAAAGACTCTACTACACTTCCTCAAGGTCTCACAGAAATATAAACGCTCCTTTGAGTACAAGTTTTCGCTCAACAATTGAATTTGACAAAGAACAAAGAGCTTTAGATTTTAGAATTCTTCTATCGTGCACACACTCAAATAACTGGAATGACTTCCTCATATACTTCTCCATGTCTTCATACCCGTTGGCACTTACCAAAGGAGTTCTTCCAATCTAACAGTTGGACATAATCAATTAGAAAGATTTCGAGTTATTTAAGGAATATGATGATAGCCTACCAATCCTGCTCGCCCATACAATCAGGATCTAGGTTTTCATAAATAGAACATTCCAAGTATGCTTTGTCAATCAACGAATCTAAATTACCTGAATTGAAATTAAAATGAATAACAGATTCCAAGATGCTATATCCAGTCGAGAGATCTTCTACAGTCGATAGAATCAAATTCTTAACAAAATACTCAGTTCTGGATAAGTTTTCTTCGACGGTCTAGAAACTATCAATGAGGATAAACTCTGAATCTTAAGTCTGACGGTTTGACGATCTTCAAAATTTGACTAAAGAGTCTGCAAGTTTTCAGACTAAACTAATGGAAACGTTTTGTTAGCTTTAAAACAGATAATGAAGTTTTCTCCAACACCAACCACCTACCATGCTGAGCTGTGATGCCTCGACGTAAGCTACTCCGACACCATCCTTTGGCCCGACGTCGAGACAAGCTGCCATCCCGTTGAGCTCATACCTGAACCATGCATCCCGTGAAGTTTCTATTTTGTAGGTTTGTTGATCGTAAGCACCACCGAGAGAGCCATCGGCCAACATCTAGGAACCACCATGTGACCCACCGCCACTCATGTCATCACCATCAATTGCGCCACTGGCCACCGTTTGCGAGTCATCCATCAACAAATTTCAATTTTGAATTATATCTGCAAATATCTGCAAATACTGGCCACCGTTTTGAATTATATCTGCAAATATTGCCTAATACATGCTCTTCAATATTTTACATGTATATTTGAATGATATGCGTATTTCCAGTCAGGGTTTATTGCCTAATCTGCAACCGCACATCAATTTTTTATTCCATATATAAAACTTTAGATGGAATAATTAATCATGCGAGAGTAAAATTAATATCTTGATCTTTAAGGCTTAAGATCAATTTATCGATTTTATTAGTGAAATAATCAAGTTAATTTGGATATTGTTCCCTGATTTAAACGATGTATAATATCTTTGATGATTTCGAATGATTTAATGTTTATCTTTTAACTGCTTTATTCATCCCGAAAATACCAAAAAAGATTGCATTTGCATATCATGTAAATTAGAATTAATTTCCTAGATAGAATTGCATGATAGAATAGTTAGGTTCTTTTCGATTATATTAGAATGCATGTTTAGATGGTATCTAGGTTAGATAATATCTTTGAATTAAATTGCATGTCGAGATAAGTTTCTAAGTTAAGATAGGATTCAGATTAGTCTATTTCCTAACTTAAAATAGATAATATATCACTTTAGTTAGATTTTTAATTATAAAACTTCTATAAAAAATACAAAAATATCATGCGCATCATTTAGTGATTGTTGCTAGGTCAATTTAATTAGAAATTGCCTGTCATTAGAATTAGGTCATTTAGTTATATTGCATTGCATAAAGTATGATTCTCATTAATTAAATGAAGACAAAAATTGAGTGGTTGAGTATTAATTAGAAATCATATCTAGAACTGTTGATATAAATTATGATCTAACAACGTAGATGCTTTTGTTGCTATGAGGTAAGTCCAACAATTTATTCATTGCTTTTCTTGGATGTTAAATTGGTGGTTTGCACACCCGTATGATCACCTTATATGTTAGGCAAATAGATTTAAAATCAATCCAAATTATTTGCCAAACATTTTTTAAAATAAAATAATGGTACCAAAAAGACGTTAGAGAAATCTAGCATAATCAAGTCCCCAAAATCATAAATCTCTGGTTCATAGGAGTAAAGTAAATCTCCCGTTACTTTACTTGGGTTTCTAATCGACCCACTAAAAATAGATTAGTGGCAACTCCTAATTGAAAGTCAATCGTATGTTAAGAACTTGAACCTAAGTTGTGAATTGGTATGGGCTTGGGAGAGCTCAAGTTAAGTCTAGGCTTAACAATCCATTAGCCAAACCCTAAGTGGTTCACTTGAAATTTGGTCGCGACATCGGGCTTTATACTTGACAACCTCGTTTTTTCTCATTTCGTTTTCGGATAAATACCCATTTATATCCAACGGGTTTTTCATTATCGGGGATATAAATTATAGGTCCAAAAACCTCTCGTTTAGTTAAGGAAGTTAATTCAGCTTTAATCGCTTCCTCTCACTTAGGCCAATCTTGCCTTTGACGGCATTCGATAATAGATTGCGGCTCATAATCATCATTCATAATTTTATGAGCAACTGAGAATGCAAAAATATCATCAATGATGATTTTATTTCGATCCCAAATTTCATTACAATATATAATGGAATTCTCGATATTCCCAGGGTTGGTGTTCCTTTCATGGGTTTGCCCTCTTTAGGGGGCAATAAGTTCTTTGGGAGTGAGCACAACGCTAGGCTCTTCTGGAGCGGATTTCTAATTCATTCCCATTCGTTTTCGATGAGTAATATCTTTTGATCCTATCGGTCTACCACGCTTCAAGTGTGAGGGATTTTGATCTCCTTTACCCTGTCATTTGGGAACATCTATTCAGCTGGAGCATTTGCAACTAGAATATGATAATAGTGCAAATAAACGTGCAAATGTGACATTGCGCATAGATAATAGGAAAACATAAGACCATCTACAAGATGCGTCCACTAATACCATAAAATATCGAAATGGTCAACTTGGTGGTTATATTGGTCCACAAATATCAACTTGAATTCTTTGCAAGAATAAAAGGGGATTCAAGATTAACCTTTGTTATAGAAGGTTTGATAATGAATTTTTCTTGTGAGCAAGCCTCACAATTATAATCTTTGGACAACAATACATTTGTATCATTTAAAGGGTGCCCTTTTGTATTTTAAATTATTCTACGCATCATTGAAGTGCTAGGATGATCAAGGCAATCATGCCATAGTCTAAACTAATCAGGGTTTACCAATCTCCAGGATGTAATGGCGTAGGTTTCAACAGTCTTAATTATGACACAATACAAACCCAAAAAAGAAACTTCTAGCTTCTCATGGATGGTCTTAAGGCCCATGTTATAAGAAGAAATGCAAATATATTCATTATCTTGCTTATAAATAGTCTCAATATAGTACCAATTACAGCGTACATCTTTGAAACTGAGCATATTCTTTTTTGATCTAATGCTTAGAAACGCATTCTCAATATGGAGGATTGTGCCATTTGGCAAAATAATTGTGGTATTCCCAAAACCATCAATAATCATAATAGGACTTGATATTGTATGGATTTGTGCCTTATGCAATGTCATACTTGAGAAAAAGTGCACTACGAAATATAGTATGTGTTGTTACACTATCAAACAAACAAATATTTTCCTTTTTCTCTGTATTTTCCATTTGTATTTATATTGACAACTTCAGGCGTCAAGTATTATAAAATTTGCATCTAATCCTTGCAAAATCAAATCCTTAAATTGAGTAAAAGGATTTCCAAATATCCACTGCCACTTTAGGAGCAGAAGGATACTTTTAGATTTGAAATTTGGCTTTGTGCCAAGAAAAATAAAAATGAAGAATTGATAGAAGAATATGAAGTATAAGTTAATCAATAAAAAGAATACCCACCTTGCAAAAATTACTTACTCAGTCGGTAGATCTTCGTGCTTGCATAAATTAATTACTCAATTGGTAGATCGCTTGCAGAGATTACTTACTCAGTTGGTAGATTCTCGTGCTGATAACATGTTGTAAAATATTGCGTTGCAAATATAATAGAGAAGAGATTGAGAAGAGAAAGCAAGTGAACACTAGAGATAGTAGAGAAAGGCAAATGAGAGAGTTTTATTTCCAGTATCTCACTGTTGTTGTGTGTTGTGATTGTTGTTCTATATTATTGTACATCAACAGTAGACTTCTATTTATAGGAGAACAAGAATGTACTTATCATTAATATCAATATATCGAATGATATATGTACTGGATAGGGGAGATAAACGTTCATTGTATAGGGAAATATACTTAGAATGTATGATACAAATATATCATAATAAGTACATTAGATAATATGAATATTCATTCATGTATTTCATAACAGCTATGAAATTTTAATATGTTATGCATGAAGGTGTCTCCTACAATTTTCATTAGGGAAGTACGACCAGACAAAGTCCTAACATTTTTCGAAAAATACAAAAACACATTGAGGTCATCAGTTCAACCATTCAAGTAGATTAACATTACAAAAACAACAAGGCCTTCAAACCAGCCATATTGATCAAGAAAAAATCAAATTAAATGTGTTATAGTTAAGGCTATTTAGCGCAACATTCATGTAGGGATCGTATCAAGGATCGAGATAGAAAATTCTGCAAATTAGAGAGACCACTGAAGTCACTCGTACCGCAGTTCTAGGCAGTACCAATATGGTAAGAAAGTATGTCCTTGTACCGACTACCTTATCCCAGAAAATCCACAATGAATATATGTCATAGATCATGGTCTCTTGCATGACTTTCATAAAGGAAGTTTCACCTAATTTGCAACACAATAAGCTATATAAAATCAACACAATAAGACCTACATGGATCCCACGAATTCATAGTTCAACCATACCACCACATCAGACCTCACAGAGCACATGCAACATATATTTTCAGTTATCGATCATGAAAAAGCTCCTACAAGCTAAACACAAGCACCAAAACCACATACAGCGCCATCTAGAAAATCAGTATGCATGCCTTTTTTTTCCTTAAAACCACACCTTTATAACATCTTAACATCTCTATTTTATCATCACAACACACATGCATAGCCACGAAAATAAGCAAACACCAAGAATAACAACAAAGCTTCCTATTCTACAAAACCAAATCAAGCCCCAAGAAGATCAAAGGGAGTAGGACAGTGCCGTTTCTTCTTGCCTTAAAGTTCTAGTGCTTTTGTCTTCTTCTCCTAGGCTCACCGTGAGCTTGAGAAAGTCTTGAGCTTGCTTATTGTCTTGGGTGAGAAGTAGAGAGAGAGAGAGAGAGAGAGAAAGAGAGAGAGAGAGAGAGAGAGAGAGCTTGCGGGTGAGAGGGGCAGTGTGAGACGGTGAGAGGGAAGGAAAGGAGAGAGAGAGAGAGAGAGAGAGAGAGAGAGAGAGAGAGAGAGAGAGAGAGAGAGAGAGAGCTTGCGGGTGAGAGGGGGAGTGTGAGACGGTGAGAGGGAAGGAAAGGTTCGGCGAAGAGAGGAAATGAGAGAGGGGAGGAAAAATATGAAAAAAAAAAAAATGAGGGAGGGGCTGTCAACTTGAAGAAATGATTGAGGAGGTGATCTTGACTTGTCCAAGACTCCTCTTGCATGACAGGTAAGTGGTCAAGGGGAAAATAGCTTCATCATGGCCATGATTTTAGGCTATTTAGCCTATTTTCCCTTATATTTCGTTTTGCATGTGTATCTATTGGTCACTAAGGGGCGGCAAATTCAATTTAATGGCTAAATATGTCTTAATTTAATATAAAGAGGACTCAGGGGGCCGAAAGTATACATACATGTACATTAAGCACTTTAATAAGACTCAGGTACATATGATAGTCATACAATGCATGATTTAATTACCTTGAGTCCTAAATTCATCCACTAGATCGAATAATTTATACTAATAAGATTCGTTATGACCAATTAATAAGCTAGGCGAAATTTGGGGGCATCACAGACCTACACTTGAGGCAAGGGCAACCCTTGCTAGCCTAGGCATGGGTATCTTTCACCCACAGTCAATGACGACGGCCTTGCCTAAGGCCAACAACTTTTGCCGGCCATTAACCGGCTCAGTGATGTCGACAGAGGGAAGAAGGGAAAAGAAAAACAAAAGATAAAAAAGAAAAAATGTCAGAAATTTTTTAAAAAGTTATCTATGTCAAAAATTTCAAGTCAATTTTGGTTGAATTGGTAAATTGTTAAACGTTTATGACTACATTAGCAAAATATCAAAATATTTAGGACTAATTGGCATACTTGAAATAAGAAGGGTTAAATTAGCAAGTTGTAAAAATATTTAGGACTAAATTAACACAACTGAAGGTTTAAGACTGGATTAGGCACTATATAATAGATTTATGACTTTCTGGATAATTTTTCCTAACTCTAACCATACCATCTCCAATAAAAGACAAAAAGATTGAGGCACAGGAGCACTGCACCAGATAAGAAATACCCAGAAGGGAGAACTGCGTAATCTCTGTATAATTTTGTGTATCGTAATAAAGTAGTACATGATCAATCAATAATAAATGACATGATAAATATAATATCAATTATAATCAATCGTATTTAAAGAGATGTGGAAAATCAAAGGAACTATCTTAATTTCTCTAACAATACCGATCTGTTCTCATGCAAGGAGTTTGCTTGAGAACTGTAAATTATGACCTCTTATTGCCGTGCTTTTTTGGATTCTGACTGGGGGGCGATAATTGTTATTGATTTGTCACACCTACTAATCTATTTTTGGAGGAATGGAGCGATCATCTCTTTTTCTTTTTTAGTTCACAATCTATCGTTTTGCCATATTAGAAAGAGCTAAGATTAAATTAGAGGCAGAATACAGATAACTCAAAATGAAGCGCTTAGTTACAATAAAGAAATTTAGTAATTATTCTATTGGTTTGGTAATAAACTAGACCCAATTGCCATCTTTTTCCACCCAAGTTGACAGCAGCAGTGTCTCGAACATTAAACTTTAGAGAGCTAGATTGACCCGCCTGTGTGGTACCGTCAAACAAGACAACGGCGGATGATTTGGACAGCATTGATCTATCGACTTCGAATCTAAACCATTTCAATTTTCTCAAAATTCTGTATTCTCTAGCAAGCATCATATCCTATGTTTTGTGGTTTTGTCCTCTGTCGAATCTGATTACTCTTTGCACCTAAACTCTTTCCTTTTTCAGCTATTCGTTGTCCAAAACAAACGAGATTTTCCGACAAGTTCTTATGTGGGGAATAAGGTCAGCGGAAGTGTTTTTGTTGAGTTAACGAACACGATATAAATGCGATGGAAGAGAGATTTTCCATTTCCCAACTAACGAATGTCATGCACTAACAAAGCTAGATGATTATATACTTCACTCCTTATTTTCAGCAAATGACATTGCCTTCTGTCCTTTTTGAGATTGCTGATTAGGTAGGTACTCAAAGCATGAAGATGAAAGCAAGATCAAGCAAGAATGATTTTCTCTCTAGAAGACGAAACAATTATTATAGGTGCACGCTAGCACTTGCACTTGCTTTCCACATGATGAAAAAAAAAAAAAAGAGCAATACCCACGATTTCAGTCAACAGGGAGAATTGACAACTTTTAGTCTACTCTTGCCCACACGGAAACTCATCCATCTAATCTATCAACTTATGCTTTTGGGTTGGAATTGGTAACAACCAAGCAGGTAGCTGTTTCCAAATATCCAGTTCATTAACTTTCGAAAAGGTCCGACCCTGTGCATTTCTTCCGAAAGAGACGCGTTTTTATTTGTCAATATGAATGGAGTTACATACATACAGGGAAAGAGAAGTGTACACCAGGCGCATTCTCAAGTGCGAGTACTTTGCCAAAGAAGGCGGAAATTCTTTTCATATTTTCATGCAGATATACCGTGAACTAGACTCTCAATCTACAATGAACAGCTCATACCTCGGTTACATGTTTACTTTGTGTGCATAAAATCTCGTGGATCTTCACCGACCCTCGACTATGGTAATAGTAAACTCGCTTGTTTCGACCTCTATTTGATCATTAAACCTTTCCGTGTAAAATCCCGGTTGCTTGGGCTGTGGCAATGAGGCGCTCTCGCTGTCCAACATCAGAAGCACAGATGACATGGTCGGCCTTTGGTCCGGACTTTGTTGAACGCACAAGAGGCCTATCTGGATGCACCTGATAACTTCCGATATTGGAAATGAATCCTCCATTTGTCTGTCTATGAGTTCGATGGCCTTCCCTTGAAGCCATAATTTCCAGGCCTGAAAATTGCAGCATCTTAGGCAATTTTATTTGAGTAGTATCAGAACTCGAATTGGAAGCTTGGAGTAGAAGCTTACATGTCCAAGAAGGTTAAAATTGTGATCATGATGATGAAATTCCCTGTTCCTCTTGCCGCTAATTATTTCTAGGACTAGAACTCCAAAGCTAAAAACATCCGATTTAGTTGAGAAAATTCCATCTATTGCATATTCTGGAGACATGTATCCACTGCATTAGAACGAGCTACATAATGTTCACGAGTTAAAGAGCGAGTAAAGAGAGGGATTTTGGGTTCTTCAAGTGCATTCAAATAAGTCGTGTTTTCCGTGGTTTTCCCATGTTACAACTTCTGTACCAATTCGGTCGATCCGGAATGGATCGGTTAAACATTCTATTAGGGAGTCCGGCCCGCGGTCGAGAGCGAAAGCCCTCTCCAACCTTATTCATTTGTTTAGGGCGAGTGGATGTCCTTATTCCGCCCTTTGAGCCTGTCTGTCTGTCCTTCTTTACCTATTGATGACTCTGCTCCTCCCCGCGCCACACGATGGGAAACTTCAACATGGGGTTCGTCATTTATTGATGGATTTTTCGGGATTTATCTCACTCTGAACTCTGTTCATGGTTGGCTGTAAACAAATAGTCTCTTTAGTCCCATCCCTACAATCGCCGGGAAAAAGAAGAGGAATGAAAAGGGCGTTATTTAAGGCATATTCCAATTTTGAAATCTTGAACTCTTGACTCAAAGCCCGCTGCTAAAGTTGAACTATATAGGTCCTTTCACTCTTTTCCCTTCTTCCTTCAATTTCAGGAATGTCTTTTATTTTCTCTTTCCATTCTAGTATGATGATAGCAATGGTTCTATCTATCATTTACTAGAATTCTCCTCTCTAAGGTTATTCTGTAATTTGTCAATTGAATTTTGTGGCAGAAACGCATAAGTCAATGCAAAAATTAGCCACTAATAATGAATCCAAATATGGAAAATATTTAGTATGCTGAGAACTTCGAAAGGCACTTACTAAGTCCCAGCTACACGTTTCGTCTTTTCTAGGAGTTGATCTCCTCTGAAAGCCCTGGCCATGCCAAAATCTGATATCTTTGGGTTCATCTCACTATCTAGCAACACATTACTAGCTTTTAGATCCCGATGAATTATTCTCAATCTTGAGTCACGATGTAAATACAGAAGTCCCCTTGCAACACCCACAATGATATCGAACCTCCGTCTCCACACGAGAGAATTACCTCCTCTATTACCTACCAGTGTTTTTGGGAGACCCAAATCAACCATAGGAATTCACAGTCATAACCACGAACTAACTTAAAATAGGATCAATCCTATCTGAAAAGAAAAGTTCGAAGTAATCAACGACAGTTTGAGACTAAAGTTGTGGTGTAGGAACAGACCAAATATTAACGAGTCAAGGCTTCCATTTGGCATATATTCATATACTAGCATCCTTTCCTCTCCGTCAATACAGCATCCCAATAGCTTGACAAGATTTCGGTGTTGAATTCTTGCAATCAACAAGACTTCATTCTTGAACTCGTCACAACCCTGTCTCGAGTTCTGCGACAGCCTCTTGACAGCTATTTGAACTCCATCGAACGTTAGACCCTACAATATTTACGTTCACCATTCGAGACAACCATTCAAAATAATGAAGCTAAATCACATATCCATGTCTAATTCGGTAAGTACATATCCAAGTCTTCCTTTCTTTATATGGGGGCTGTCATAGTATTTTTACCTATTCTGGAATGAAAGACGGAAAAATGAATGAACCCCCACCCAAGCTCGTATGAGGGTTGACGAGCATAAATACTCTCTTTAACTTTTATTTTGATGGACTGACCGCCTTTGTGAGGAAGCACCCCTTCTCCCTTTCTTATCATTGGGATAGGTGAATTCTTATAGGTCCAGCCAATATTCATAGAACCAATGTCCATATTCATAGATAGTGATATTGAAAAGGTCCTTACCTTGTAGACAGGACCAAAACCGCCCTCTCCGATTTTATTGAGAGACGAAAAGCTATTAGTTGCTTTAGTAATGACTTCCAAGTCTAGTATAGGCAGCTCCAAGTTGTCATCACTCCCAGCTTGCACCTCTGATATTTTCCCTGCCAAAAATAGTTGAAGACTTGTGTAATGGAGACACTTTTGCCGTATATCAGCTTGAAATTGTTCGATACACTTTTCTGTTTTAGGAAAAGATCTTCGTGAAGTTTGAATACATTGGCCAGTTTAATTGCTCATTTATATAAACCTCCCGTTTGTTGCTGCAGTAATACTAATGAAGACCTGATTCTAGCATTCTTACAAAGTTGAGTAGGAAAGATGCCTAATAGCTTATACAATGTTTGAAAGTGCCTTGAGGAAAGTGAAATAATTGTACTAGAGATTTTTAAGCGGGGTCGATATTTGCTCAGGAAGAAAGTCACTTTACCTAGACGTTTTTTGGTTCTCCTCCTCCACAAACAGAGTAGCAAAAGAATTGCTAGACAGAGTGATGCGGCGACTGCTGCCACCACCAACCACGATTTCCACTTATGATTGCCTACGACCCACAATGGAAGAAAAATTTCAGGAGCAGCTTGGGAGACAAGATGGAGACAAAAATCTAACCTCACTGAATTTCGAATATATACCTAGGTCAGACGCCATGACCCTGATGAAAACATTCTGATTGCTGCTTGATTGGATGAGCTTTCTGATGTCGATAAGATCTCCATACCAAAGCAGACATCCACTACCCTTCCCGGCAATGTACGCCTGGGTATATGCGGTGCAAGTGCAATTTTTCAGGCACTTGGCCCTGCATTCGTCAAGGCTCATGCTTTTGTTCACCCAGTAACTCAACATATCAGGAACCTTCACACCCTCCAGCTTCTCAAACCCTTCTCCTTTAGGACAATTCAAGGGCTTCTTCTTAACGCACCCACTGGACCAAACATGCATCGCCCATTCCTGGGGTGATTTCGGGGTGTACCCGGTCAGGCAGCTGCACATCTGGGCATCACCAATCGTGCACACAGCGTTAGGCCCACATTTTGAATACTCATCACAGGAATCATTTGGCAGCTCATATATGACTGTCCACTGCATGTTATTGCTCCAGACACAGCGATGAAGCGTGCCAGAGGGGCTGAGCACTGCCCTTGTGATGGTGGAATCATTGTAGAGTTGATAAGTATAGTACACTTCTTGAGCAGTCATCACGAACTTGGGATTGATGATTGCATTCGGGTTCATCGGCACTCCACTGAACTGATTACCATCCCAAGGCCCACTTCGTTCAATTACTGAAGCATTCCTGCGGAGGAACTTCTGGGGCAGTCCCTGCAGTTCAACTGCGTATGTGATGTCTCCTGTGGAAGGATTGTCCAAATCCCTCCAGGAAGTGAGGTACCGATTCAAACCGATCCTCAGGTCCCATCCTAGCTTCATCCCTGCTAGTAATGTATCGAAAGGATGATCGAAACTCTGCCACAAGAAATTCCCCGAACCATGGTTGTTTTCATCTATCAGGACTAGATTCCCAGAGTCCAGAAGCCGTGCAGCCACGTTATTGGAGGTCAGATTTGCTGTGTTTATGGACCCCCAAACGGCTCTTCCTGTTCCATCAACGATGATTAGATTCCCTCCTGTCCCAATCTGCAGAACTCCTGATGAGCCGTTGATTGGATCGTCCCTATTTGCCACCCAGACAATGGTCTTCGCCGGGATGTTGTAGAACCATATGCCCACATACCGATTAGATGAATTTCCAGCGCTGAAGAATCCAAGCTCAAACTTTGCTTCCGCTGAAACTAGAGTTTCGTTATCTCTGACCGGCTGAGACAGAGTTATCGTGTCAGCTGATCTGCTGAGCTCTGCTGCTGTTGAAAGCAAGGTGATGAAGATGAAGAAGTGAAGAGGAGAATGAAGAATCTCCATTGAAGAAACAGAACCCAGAGAGCGAATTATATGTAATAGTGTGGCTCAGACTTGGAGTTTTGTCGGATTTTGTTTTTTCAAACATGGTTGGCGACTACAAGGAGGGTATTTTCTCTAGAAAGATGGTTCCAGAAACAGAGACACACGGACCTGGAGAGCCATAACTTGGCAGAAAGGGACACTTAAAGTGCCTTGAGTGTCAATCTAGCCAAAATGATGACGTGGCATTTTTCCGGCGAATCGAGCCCAAAATGATGCCGTTTTGCATGCTTACATGGCCCAATAATGCAAAAACAACGTCGTTTTGAGATGACATGGTAAAAAAGTAATATAAAATTTAATTTAATTTAATTTAAAATTAAATGTAGTTAAAATATTAAAAATTAAATTTTAAAATAAAAAAATTATTAAAAAAAGGGGGGCTGAGCCCTTAGCCATCGTTGTTGCCGAGAAGGGCCAATAATGGAGGGGGTAGGGTCGGCCGGCGACCCCGACCAACCGATGGTGAGGGCTCGCAAGCCCTCGCCTCGACCAGGGCGAGGGCCGCGACCCTCCCCCAAATCTGTGGCAACCCCTACCGACTCTCCTCCTCTGTTGCCGGCCCTTCCCGATGACAATGGGGAGCCCTTAGCCACCACCCCCTCCCCCTTTTTTAATTATTTTTAATTTTAAAATTATTATTTTTTAATATTTTAACTAAATTTAATTTTAAAAATATTATTTTTAATATTTTAACTACATTTAATTTTAAATTAAATTAATTAATTTTTATATTATTTATTTACCACGTCCGCCCAAAACAACGCCATCTTTGCATTATTTGGCTATGTCAGCGTGTAAAACGGCATCGTTTTGGGCTCACTTCGCCGAAAAAATGTTACGTTAGCCTTTTAGCCGGATTTTGGCTGAAGTGGCACTTAAGTAATCCGTTTATCTTCAAATGTGGCACTTAAGTGTACCTTTCGTAAGTTATGGCACTTAAGTATTACTTTGTGCCAATTTATGGCACTTGAAACATTATTTTGCCCATAAACAGGCATTAAGTGTAAATTTTGTGGCTGTTCGTTTTCCAGACAAACTTGATGGTGGTAGAATGAAATATTCAATTGGTTTGATCAAAGTTGAATGTGGATATACGCTGCCGATTTGGTGAAAGACCAAGTGAAAATTTCTTTGGATATATCCCAGTGACAAGTACAAATGTTGGTTAGGTTCGTTATTGGCTTTGTTGGTAAAGAACAGACCAATCTATGGGATTTAGGCGCATTACAATCTCGTGTTTGGATTATTCAGATTAGTTATGATTTGCACCTGATCCAATTCATGAGGTTAGTCAAACAGTTCATAGAACTTCCTCATTCTATCGGCTTATCCATAATGAATCCATTCTTCTCATTGATAGTGTCTGGATAATTTACCATCCATTCTAAACTAGAAAAAGGATACTTTCTGATGATCAGATTATTTAATATAATTACTTACAAACATTTGGAGAAAAATTACTGATTGCAAGATTGGCAATATCATCATTGATAAAGAAAAAATTATGACGTATGAGAATAATTACTAACTGATGGGGCCCTAAGGCTAAGCATTACAATCACTGAGACAAGTCATTGAGATTGTAAAAGCAAGTTCACGATAAATTTATACAATTCATGATTTTTCGTATGAAGAATCCAATTATGGGATATTCAACCTTACGATAATTTAAGGTATTAACTTGTCAAATACAATGGCTTATCAAAAAAGTACAATTATTTGGGAAAATTCATATCATGGCTTAAAAAAATTTGAGGCATGTCACCATGTTGTAGGTCAATTACTAAGTGGTTACCATTTCCGCTTAAGGATTCTATAGTCAAACTACTGTCCAAAACAATAAATTACTAGTTATGGGTACAAACAAGTTACAATGGTTATAAAATAAATTACGATCTATAAAATAATTTTTTTGTCGATTTGATTGACCCTCACATTATTTTAGATAAATTACGATAATTATTAAAAAAAAAAAAGGTAGGGCAAAACTGGGACCGGTCCCACTTTTGTCCCCACGGGACTCTAGAAGCACCCGCAATTGAAATCAATTCGAGTCTGCAACCATGTGAAACGAAGACTATATGCTAGAGCAGCAGAAGCACTAAGCACCATTATTGCTAATTCAATACACATGGTAAAGTCAAAAAGGAATTTTGACCCAACACTA
The DNA here is from genome assembly GCA_016097545.1 of Eucalyptus victrix. NCBI lineage: Eukaryota > Viridiplantae > Streptophyta > Magnoliopsida > Myrtales > Myrtaceae > Eucalyptus > Eucalyptus victrix. The sequence goes on along the minus strand of CM027839.1, from coordinate 55,826,528 downwards.
TCTTTTAAGGAAATTTCCAATTTTTTAATAAAAAAATCATTTTTATGGTAGAAATTGGTAGAATCCAAGACGTTCAGGACAAGCTAGCTACCGTGTGACACCTTTGTCTCATTTCAATAATCTTTATCCTACATGCTGAAATTAGGCTTAGTTGGCCTTATAGAGGGTTGACACGTGGCGGACAGCTCATAGCCAAGTTAAAGCCCGAGATGGGGGAAAATGGTTGCGTGAAATGGACGTAAGTATTTAACCTAAATTGGAATAAGTGCATGAGTTTTGCTAGACGAAATATATAATCAGTTAAATGTGTACAAAGTGATCAATTTTGAATTAAACCGAACTTGGCCATCAGAGACTTGTGGGTGTACAAGACGCAAGCATGACCCGAGATTTGTGGAAATGAACGCTAAAAGTTTATGCGAGCCATATATAAAATTGATTTAGACATCACCATGTACAAAGAATAGTTGTATTAAAAAGAGCAAATTATCTAGATACTCAAAGCAAAGTATGCTATATCACTTTATGAATGATTTGTAAACCAAAATTGTTTACAATCATGGAGAGAATTTGTGGCGTTCTTACTTATGCTAGTTGCAGCGGATGAACCATCTTATAGGACCGTGGGGTAACCTCCCCTCCCCACTCAAGTGAGATTAGGATGTTACCTCATGTGTTACTTATTTCAATTGCGGTAGATAAATTACCGCAAGAGACAATGGGGTTGACCTTTCCTTTACACTTGAGCAAGATTGGGACATTACCTTATAGGGTATCTGAATTAGGGGAAATTTGCGCTGTTCTTACTTAGGGCGATTATGGTGGACAAACCACCTTTCGGGACCATGGGACAACCCCCTCCACACTCTAACGAGGTTGGTATATTGCCTCAGGGGTTATTTATTCCGATTACGGTGGATAAATCACCCCATGAGACCGTGGGGTCATCCCCTCCTCCAGACTTAAGCGAGATTTGGACATTGCCTCGGGGTTATCCGGACTCGAGTAGCATAAATCAGATCTTTCTAATGAATGTTTTAAAGTTCTTATGTCGTTTCCCTCTTAATATGTTTCTGGCTCAAGAATTCTCTTCAATAAGAATTATTCTCTCTGAGCAAGACTAGCAAAGGATAATTTCAATGAACGGAATATTAAACGGTGGGATGGGCCGAATTTATATGTATGCGCCCAGTGGTTTTGCAATTTGTGTTCAAAGTAGTGCGACAAAGTCCATTACCGGATATAGTCCACGTGACAATGGGACATCGCTCTTATAAAAGTGATGATGACAAAGAAGGACTTCATCATAATTTTATGAAAATGCTCGAGGACTTGATTGCATAATCTAATTGGTCAATTAATCAAACAAACCCCATACATAATGTTGTAGGACTTCTAATGAAATTTATTAGCTAAAGCGTCGTGTCCTTAGATGAAAGTATAACCTTGGGGAGCTTGGGAGAATATGTTGCATAACATCGACCAGATGTGGTAATGTGAAATACTAACTTAGATATGGCAAATTGAGCCGATCACCATTAATTAATAACACAATCTATCCATGCCAATACCATATAATTTGTTGGTTAAAGATGTCTGGTCTATTGACCTGATATTTGGGAGTGTTTGGTTTGGGACTCTAGCCGTTCTGAATTTTGCAATTTCGTTTTGAGGATTCCCCCACGTGAAAGGGAAGTATGAGGGAAGATTAAGGTGTAGACATGGATTTGTTTTTTCCCTCAATGCCGGCACACGCGGGGAAAGAGTCAAGTTCGACTTTGACAATTGTGGCCGGTCCAACTACTCCGAAATCCACGAAGATTATGGCATTGTTGATGCTTCTTTTTCACTACACGTCTGCTTTTTGCCATTTTTTTTAGGTGTGAAAGAGAGAGAGGAGGTGCTATGGTGGGTGCCGTCGCAATGACGGCAGTGGAAGTGGCGGGTGGCTAGGAGACCTTGACGATCGGTTTTGGCAATGGTGTCGATGGGCTTTAGTGGTGATTAAGCTAGGGGTTTGTTAGTAGCTGTGACGGAAAAAAAGGGATAGGGGTACTATTATTAGAAAGAGGGCGCAATGTCGAAAATAGTTCATGGATGCCTGGCCAACATCAACTATGATCTTAATACTTTTTGAATGGAACCAAACTGATTAAATTGAGAGAGAGATAATCGGTTAGATGGGCTAAATTGGTTCCGTCCAAATATTATAAAGAGTAAATTGAACAAAATTAAAACAATGAGGGCAAAATCACACGTCGATCGAGAATACAAGAGTTTAATTGTCATGATCTCCCTTGAAATTGAGGGTGCAAAATTGTAGTTGTGAAAATAGAGGGTGCTGACTGATGAAAGATGTGACAAGGCAAGTATGTCCAGGGCATGTCTTGCATCTGATTCACGTGGATTGACCACGTGGCTGGCTAGTCCGTCGTCCTATCCCGGACGATCGTGGGCCTCGTGCTTGGCTATAGCCACTGTTCGAAAATGACCTCACCAGAGAGAATTGACCGGAGCCTGGGCCTTCTCGAAGTGTCCATTTAGTCAGCTTCACGACAAGCACGGATCCTGGGATTGGACGAGATTGTTGAACTTGTGGTCAACCAAATCAGCTAAGTTTCTCCATCATCTCTCTCTCTCCCTATCTCCTTCAACTGAAATTATCTCAAATTTCTCTACTTAACTAACGGAGATGTGTTTGGTAACGATTTTGTTTTCGAGAAATTTGATTCTAATTAAAAATAATTATTTTTTATTATGTTTAGAAAATTGATTTAAGTAAAAAAACGTGTTTGGTAACCGTCCAAAATTTTTTATTCGAAATAAAATTGTGTTTGATACCGTCTAATATATTCTGTTCCAAATTAAATTTTTTTATTTTTAAATATTTTTTTGACTTTTTTACCTTTTTCTTTTCTTTTTTTTTTCTTTTTTTCCTATTCTTCTTCTTCTTCTTCTTCTTCTTCTTCATGTGGCCGGTCGCCGCCGCCCTTGGCGAGGTTGGCCCTCTTCGGCCGAGTCTCGCCGGTAGTTGGGCGAGGCTCACCCAGCTCCGTCAAGCCTCGCCGGTGGCTAAGCGAGCCTCGCTGGCAGTTAGGTAAGGCTCGCCCAGCCCCGCCGAGCCTCGCCGGTGGCCAGGCAAGCCTCGCTGGCAACTAGGCGAGCCTCGCCGGTGGTTGGGCGAGTAGCAGCTGGGCAAGGCTCACCCATCCACCGGCGAGGCTCGAACTCGCCCGATCTGGCGAGGCCGAGCCTCACCCAGCTGCCGGCGAGGCTGGGCGAGCCTCGCCAATGGCTGGGCTTGTCTTCAGCAAGCTCGTCGGATCGGCAACCGGCAGCGGACGGCGGCAACCAGTGGCGGCGGGTGGCGGCAGACGGTGGCGAGCGGTGGCGGACGGCAATCGCAGAATGACGGAAGGGAAGAATGAGAGTTTTCCTATTTTTATTCTTTTTCTGATTCTCGAACGAAGAATCATATTTTTTTTTTATTCTCAATTCTCTTCCCAATTTGTTTCCAAGAACAAAAATTTTACCAAACGTGATTCTTGTCGCAAACTGATTCTGGGAATAAAAAATCAAAATAAGACATTGTTTGGCACGTTGCCAAACAGGCCATAATTCTCGAAAGCTCGTGACTTTTGGCCCCTATGACTAGCAGAAGAGCACGCGCAAATTCATGCTGAATAACAGGAAGAGCATGACATACGTGTCCAGAGCGAAACGAACGCGATACACGCGTGGTTCTCGACATATCGTAAAAGATTGATAGTGGTTGACTGTACCGAGTATGGGTTATGCTCCTATAATGTCTAGTAGAATGTTGATGCTGGACGACTGCATCGGGCAAGAGCAACTTGGCCCACTGAAAGGCAACGGTGTTCATGTCAATAACACTTGCAGGGAATCAACCATCGAATGTGTACCAGCATAACGAAGTTCAATTCTAGCAGAATTTTTTCGACATGTCCATGGAATTCCGTTACAGTTGAAGAGCGACAAGAAGCGACTATAAACTGATTCTTCAACCTGGTGCTTCATTTAAGGTCGAAGAATGTGGAACTTCACTAGTTAATGGAAATGCCTAGCCTGATGATCAGATTGATACGTATAAGCCTGCAAAAGATAGGATATTATGCTATGAAAGTACAAGAAGTTATTTCCTTTTCTGAAAACTTGTGTCATATGATTGTAACATCATTTGGTATGAAAATAATCGAGCATTTCATTTATCAAGACTCTTTTCTTATTACAGCTATAGTCAAAACATGGTATTGAAATAGATGTTGCCAACACAGTATATGATCGGAGTTTGGGGTGGGGCGGCTGTTAATTCCCACTTTCCCGGCTACAAAATGTCTTTCTTACCAATCCGCTTTAGCAGCTGGAGGAATCGGACCAACGTTAAACTTCACCTTGTTGATTTCTTCCATGATTAGGTACATCGCTTTTGGTGAACTTGGAACGTCTCTCGGTTAGTGATGCATTGCTATCTCGCATTGGAAAGACTCAGGAGAAGCGAGAGACTGCACATGCTTGGCAATCTATCTACCTTCTAATAATGTTATGGTAATCTTATTCGAGTTACCATCTCTTTGACTCATTTCAACGTCAGCGTTTTCAGAGCTCCTCTCAATGTAGAAACCGGGCTGCTTGGGCTGTGGTAGGGAAGCACTCTCACTGTCCAACATCAGTAGCACAGATGACATATTTGGTCTATCGCCAGGATGCTGTTGCACACATAATAGCCCGATTTGTATGCATTTTACAACTTCCGATAGATCGAAAGAATTTGGAAGTTGTGGATCTATGAAGTCGCTCGCCTTCCTTTCAAGCCACAACTTCCAGGCCTGACCAAAAAAAAAAAAGTGAATTTTTAGGCCATTTCCAACGCAAGTATTGCTGTATTATGAGAATTTGACTTCTTAGAGCATTGTCTCACATGTCCGAGAAGATTGAAGCAATGGTCCGGATGATTGAATTCTCTATTCCTCTTTCCGCATATTATTTCCAGCAATAGTACCCCAAAGCTAAAAACATCTGATTTTGTTGAGAAAAGCCCATCCATTGCGTATTCCGGTGCCATGTAACCACTGCAAGCAAAACAGAATGGATAAAAAGAAAAGGAATTTGAATGTGAATGTGTAAGCCCATGAAAATCCTTCTCACTACTTACTAAGTGCCGACTATCCTCTTTGTTTTCGCTAGTGACTGATCTCCGCCAAAGACTCTAGCCACACCAAAATCCGATATTTTAGGGTTCATCTCATTGTCAAGCAACACATTGCTTGCTTTGAGATCCCTATGTATGATTCTCAATCTTGAATCTTGATGGAGATAGAGGAGTCCCCGCACAATTCCTATGATAATGTCGAATCGCCTTCTCCACACTAGAGAATTTTCCCTTGTTTTACCTGATTTAAATCTTTTTCTAATCAGTAATTTTGGATGAAAGATATTTTCAACAAATTGCATATTGAATGGATATCAAACAGAGAAGGTATTGAACAGAGCAAACCAAATATGAAAGAGTCCAGACTTCCATTAGGCATGTATTCATAGATCAGCATCCTCTCTTCTTCAATACAACACCCCCGAAGTCTGACAAGATTTCGGTGCTGAAGCTTCGCGATCAACATGACCTCATTCTTAAATTCATTAAGACCTTGCCGAGAGTCTTCTGACAATCTCTTGACTGCAATTTCTTGCCCATTTGACAGCTGACCCTGACAAGTGAGTTGCATAATTTTTCCCGAGTGACAGGGGACAATAAAAATGAAATGCGGAATGAAGAGTAGTGTTCTTTTGTACGACATATGAAATCGTAGACTAAACTCTACCTTGTATACGGGGCCAAAACCTCCTTCTCCTAACTTATTTGAATCACAAAAGTTGTTAGTTGCTCGTAAAATGGTGACCATATCAAAGATCGGAAGCTGTAAGTTGTTCTCATCTTCAGCCTGAAGGTCGAACGTTATCCCTGCTGACCATTGAACTTTCATCAGAGCATATTTCTTTTTTTCCCCGGTACAAATGAACTATATGCAAGGGAAAAGTATTAAAAAAGTCCTAAATCTTTTGTATTTATGTCAATTTAGTCTAAAACATTTTTCACTTGGTGCCAATTCAGTTATTTCCGACTAATTTTGGTCGGATTTTGCTGACTAGGTGCCAGCCGGCTAACGTGGCATGATCAGCGCTAACATGTACAATTTTTAATAATATTTTAATTTTTTGAATTTTTCATTTTCTATTTCCTTTTCCTTTTTTTTTTCTTTTTTCATTCTCTTCCTCCTTCCTCCAGCCGATCACGACTGACCATTGACCTTGACCTTGCCCGATCTAGCTAGGTCAAGCCCTCATCTAGTCTTTGGCGAGGCCTTGGCCATGAGGGCAGCCTCGCCAAATCCAACGGGGGCGAGCCCCACCGCCCTGTGTGAGGCTGCCCTCATGGCCATCGGCAAGGGCTTGAGCCTCACTAGTGGCCAACGAGCTTGCCAGAGATCGGCAAGGTCGACCTCAACCTCATCAACCGTCACTTTTGGTTGATCGCCAAGGTTTGGTGACCAGTTGGAGGAAGAAGGAGAAGGAAAAAATAAAAAAAAGAAAATAAAAAAATTCAAACATATTAAAATATTATTAAAAGTTGTCTATGTCGTGCTATCGTGTCACGTCAGTCGATCAGTGCCTAGTCAACAAAATCTGGCAAAAATTAGTCAGAAAAGATTGAATTAGTATCAAGTGAAAATGTTTAGGACTAAATTGGCACATAAAAAAATGTTTATAACTAAATTTGCACAAATACAAAAGATTTAGAACCTTTTTAACACTTTTCCCCTATATGCAAGCAATGAACAGCTATTGCACGTATCAACTAAGGCACAGGTGTTAGCAATGAGGCCTCAGTGATGAACTTTCCAAGTATCAATAGATCTAAAATTCATTTGACTTGATGAGAAAATATGAGATTCATTTCCGTATGCTATCAATTTTCATTATTGATTGTTAACCCAGATAACAAAAATAGCAATACTATGACTTGACTCCAAGATACGAAAAGAGAGAACCAAGAATTATAATTGACGTTCTGAAAGCAAATTATAGTCAGAACCTCAATTGCTATAGAGCAAGGGCTCAACTCAACTAAGGGAAATGGAGTACCTTGAGCATGTTTTTTCCTCTTCCAAACAATGCAGAAATAAAGCACCGCCGAAACCACGACAAACGCCATGGAAATCGCCACTGCCACCCATTCTTTCCACTTGGAATTCACTGAATCTGAGAACATTGAGAGAGGTTAAAGGTGATCAAAATCAATGATGAATAGGATTATCATGAATCCAGGAATAAAAAATGAAACAAAGGTATATGTACTACCGAGGTCTGAGACTGGAACGCGAATGTAAAGATCTTGATTCGCAGATTGGCTGAGTATGCTGACGTCAAGAAGATCTCCAAACCATAGGAGACAGCCACTTCCACCTCCGGTGACGTCTATGTTCGCGTAGGCCCTGCATGAGCAGTTCTTGAAGCACTCTAATTCACATTCCTTAAGGCTCATGCTAGTGTTCATCGTGAACTGCAACAAATCAGGCATTTTCACACCTTTGAGCCTCTTAAACCCTTCTCCTTTAGAACAATTAAATGGGTTCTTACTGACACACCCGCTACTCCACACAAGTGTATCCCACTCTGCCTGTGACTTCGGTTGATAACCAATCATGCAGCTACATACTTGAGGATTGTTGATCGTGCACATGCTATTGGGTCCGCAATTCCCGTAGACATCGCAGGCATCATATGGAAACATATAAATCATGGTCCACTCCTGCGTTTTCTCTTTCCACAGGTACCGTTGGTAGTTCCCTGAAGCGTTTAACACCATCCTCGTGATGGGGGATTCATTGAAACGGTTGAACGTGTAGTAGACCTCCTGAGAATTGTTGACGAACTTGGAAATGAACATCCAATTAGGACCCAACGGAATCCTACTAAACTGTATTCCATTCCAAGGCCCACTTCGGAAGTATTTGACACGTCCCTTACGTATGACTAGTTCGGGAATTCCTCCAAGATCGACACCGTAGGTGAAGTCTCCAGTTGAGGGATCCTCTGCGCTCTTCCAGGATGTCATGTGCCGGTCCAAACCCATCCTCAGGTCCCACCCGAGCTTCATGCCCTCCAATATTGTGTTGGAGGGATGATCAAAACTCTGCCAAAGATAGTTTCCGGAGACATTTTCACTGTCATCTTTCAAAACTAGATTTCCAGAATCCAGGAGCTGAGCAACTACGCTTTGCGAAGTAGTATTCATGTTATTCGACGACCACAAGACTCTTTCTGCTTGGTCGACAAGGACTAGTTTACCTTCACTACCTATCCTCAGAACCCCTGACGAATCATTCACCGGATTATCTCCATTTGCCACCCAAACAGTGGTCTTTTCTGGGATGTTGTGGTACCATATTGCGAGGAATCTGTAGCTGGAGTTTCCAGGGCTGAAGAAACCAAGCTGAAACTTTTCTCCTGCCGACACTAGAGTATCACCATCACGAATTGTCTCGGATGAGCTCAACACATCGACTGACTTGCATACTTCTAGTGCAAACATACAAATTGAAATGAAATAAAGTATGGAAAAACAAGGAATATCCATCTATTAGCCTTTCACGCTTGCAAATAGAACCAGCAGGAGGAGAAAATCGAGTTTGTTGGAAATCAGGTGTTTGTTGAAACGAAGAAAGCAGGAATTCCTCATGACCTGTTGGTTCCATGATCCCATAGTTGATGAAGATTTGCTGGTAGCCACATACCACAAGCCTAACAGACTTCTGGGTCTTCGAGGACTGTCCGTTTCTGAGTCACTTGATTGATGAATATTTGCTGGTAGCAACCAACCACAAGCCTTACAGACTTCTGGGTCTTCGAGGATTGCCCGTTTCTGAGTCACTTTTCTCAAATGACTCAGGAATTGCCTTAGCCAATGGGGAGGGAGGAAGTGGTCCAAGACATTTCGTGTAATTGGACATTTCCACAAATGACCCTTGAAAGCCAACTACACTCGGGTTTATAACAGTGTTAAAGCCTGGCAAATTATTCACATCAATATTTTTCTGTATCCTGTGACATCCCCCTTCTGCCCTCCCTCTTTTCTCTCTCCTCCTTCTCCTTCTCCCCCCCCCCCAACCCTTTCTGCCGTTCATCCCGCTTTCCCCTTCTCCCTCTCTTTCTCTCTCTCTCTCCTCCTTTTTTCCCCTCCCCACCCCTACGTAGCACGGACACTTTTCGGAAGCCTTCGTGTCGTGTCCGATACTCCGACACGTGTCCGACACGCAGTCAACGAGTGTCGAAAAATCCGACACGTGGTCAACTCTTTCCGACATACTCCGACACGTGAGTCCAGAATTCCGACATGCGATTCCGACACGCAAGGGGTCAATTTTAAAAATTTCTAATACTTGAGGGGTCAAAATATAAATATACACAAAAGAAGTAATAAAAGAAGTAATAAAATTGCTATAAATATACACGCACGGGGTCATTTTTTTCAGTTTTTTTTTAGAATTGTTTTATTTTTTTAAAAAGTCTTTTACTATGAAGGAAATAATAAAAAATGCTATATATGATAAATAAATAAATTTATAAATATCATTTCAGCATTTTTCTTTAAACAATGTTTTTTCCTCTAAGTTTTGTGTATTATTGTAACAAATTAAAATAATGAATGATATTATTTAATATTTTTCGTGTAAATTAATTATAGGCCATTTTTATTATTTATTTATTTATTTATTTATAAAAATATATTTAATATATAACGTGTCGGAACGTGTTAAAATTCTCTATTTCTAAGAAATGACGTGTTGGCGTGTTGTGTCGTGTCGTGTCGCGTATCACGTGTCCGTGTCGGTGCTACATAGCCCACCCCACCCCACCTCACCCCTCCCACTTTTTCTTTCTTCCCTCGCTCTCCCCCTCTTCTTTCCCCCCCTCTCTCTCGACCGAGCCTCTTCTTCTTCTTCTTCTTGCCGCCGCCACCCAACTCCTCACCACCAGCACCACCACTGCCTATGCCACCTCCGTCCACCACTTGGAGCCGTGCCACTCGCCGTCCTCACCACCAAACCCTCACCGCCGAACCGCCACCTCCATTGCCGAGCTTCAAGGACCATCGCGCCACTGTCACCACCTCTTGCCACTGCTCGCTTAGCCATTTGTGCCGCCATTGCTTCGAGTCGCCACCACCACCGCCGTGAGCCATCGCCCACACCGAGCCCCCCCTTTTGGCAGTGAGCTCCAAGAGTTGCCACCGCTGCCGTTGAGCCTCCATTTGAGACACAAGTGTTGTGTTTTTGATGCTGTTGCACCACCGTCAATGGAAATCAATGAATTAACCTCCTAATTGTGAATTAGGACATTAATTGCATTTAAAGGGTGATTAGTTTAATAGTAATGGTGATTAGATGAATTAATCATTGTTAGATTAATTAATTGAGGTTAGTTTAATTAATCATAATTTTTTATTTTAATCGTCATTTATTTAATTAATCATAATTATTTTAGTTAAAGATGATTAATTTTAATTAAATATAGTTAGGCTAATTAATCTAGTTTAGCCTAATTAATTGCAATTAGCATAATTAATTGTAATTAGCATAATTAATCACATTTAGCTTAATTAATCATGATTAGTGTAAATTAACTGATTGCTCATATTATGTATTTTAAATGCTATTTCTTCAAAAATGGTTTATGGGTAAGAAAATAGCAAACTTTGAGGTGTCGTGTTTGGACCCGGTATTTTACGTGATAAAAGAGGCAATGATGTCTTAAAGTAAAAGTGTGCAAAGTTTGATAGGTTGATTTTAAATAGATGACCACGTGCGATTATTTTACTGGAATTTTAAATATAAAGATTTTCTAAGGTATGTAATTTAAACACAAACTCTTTTACACTGGGCTAATTGACGAAAGATAAAAATTGGCTTGAGTGTTGGCGTGCTTGTGTGGTCATTTAATTGAACCCATCAACCAATGGGAGTTTGGGGGTGATGCCCGATTTTTATCGAATGTCCGACGAGGGTCCGGATGCTGAGTCGCGATTGAAGCTAGACTGATGCTCATTTATGAAATGCGGGACAATGCCCAATCATGCCGGAAGACCGCCAACTCATGTGTTGGCCGTGGCCCGAGAGGTCATAATAATCGGAACACGTGTGAATATGTGTGAATGATTGTGATGCATTGCGGTTGATTATGGTTAAAACTGTTAGGCATAGTATGGGTCGTGCTAAAATGGGTTTTACCTTATAATCGGACCCGTGTGAATGCTTGGTGCATGAGAGTTATGTGTTCTGATTATTGTTTATGCTTATTATATTGATAAAGGCATATATGATGTACTACTATGCAGGGGTGTGCCAAGGCGAGGTAAGATTGTATGCTGTTGCATGATTAGATTGCCTTCATACGAATTTGCGTCCTAGTCAAGATTTAGGAAGTGGACTCACTGAGATTTTATCTCATGCCGTTGTTGATAACTATTTTTTAGTGCCATAGCATAGACATCTGTTAAGTGCGGATGTGGTAGACACGAGATGTGACACTTTCGTTGGCCCTGTCATTAGTGAAACTAGAGTTAATCCTGACTTTTACAACCTTTTTTGCTCATAGGTCATGTAGGAGTTGTCTTTTGTTGTAGACTTGTACATGTTAAACTTCTTGGGTTAACAAGTGGATAAATAAATGTGTGACTTTTGGAAATCATTTGTTGTATTTTACTATCCTTGATTTGTTGGTTGACTGAGTGTTTATATAATTCGCTTCTGCATGCGTTTAATCGAAAGATAAATAGAATAGATCGGTGACGCGTCCTGAGACATCACATTTTTAATCAACCGCCGAGAGATGTTCACGCACTTGAGGTTCGACGCGTGACATATCCTCTGCATCATAATTTTTCGCTAATGCCCCTAAGAAATTTTGCACAGTGATTCATGGGCTCGCAAATTTCATAATAGAACCCATTCATATGGATTGACCATTGCCGATTGGTCCGTGGTCCTATCGTGGGCGATTATGGGTGTCGTACTTGACTCGCCATTATTCATATGACCTCACAAGAGTGAATTAACCGCAGACTTCACCTTCGTGTAGTGTCCATTGAGTTAGCTTCACGACAAACACAGATATTGAGTCAGTGTTGAAGGTTGAGACTTTACTAATAGCGTGTTGCGTCACTTTATCTCATGTATCAGAAGCTCCTGGCCTCTTTCTTAGTCAAATTCTCCCATTCTTAAAAGATTAAGCTCACAAACTCAACGAAATAGAGAGTAAAAGCAAAAAAGAGAAATTGAAACACAAGAATGATCTCAATTCACTTTTAAACTAGGGCTATATTCAATAGAGCATTTTGTTATTATTAGCACTTTCAGTCCTTTTTGTACTACTCTTAATTACAAAAGAGAAAGATTACATATAATGGGCATAAATAAACCTTAGGGCCAAGAAATCTCTAGGCCCACTCAGTAGCTATCCATGGGTCCAATCCCAGACTACTAATAAATCATGGGCCAAGCTGTAAAAGTATTTTAGTAGCCTAAGGCACTACCCTTGCAACCCTAGATCCCCATGCCTTCGTGTTGATGGAGAGTATAAACTACACACCAACATATATTATATCGAAGAAAAACACACGGCTCTTAAATTGGTGATGAGATTGTTGAATTTTTGGTCAATGAAATCAGTCTAGTTTCTCCATCCTCTCTCTCTCTCTCTCTCTCTTTCTCTTCTCTTCCTTCTACTTATATTATCTGGGTTTTTCTCTCCTCTCCCAACTAAGTCTCAATAGTCCATAACTTTTCTCCGTTGTAACCAGCAGAAGAGCACATGCGCATTCACGTGGAATAACAGGAAGAACACGGTAGCCCATTGCAAAACGGATGTGCTGCACGCATAGTCCGATGTAACTAAGGATGCACTGTTGTCGACACATTGTGGAAGGTTTATAGTGCTCGACAGTGCGGAATACCAATTATGCTCCTATGATGTCTAGTAAAAAACTTATCTGTGGATGACAGCCTAAGTATTCAGCCTTAGCAACAGCAGCTTGGCCTACTGGAAGGCGATCGTATTCTTGTTGATAACATGTGCAGGAATTGACCATTGAAGGTGTACAAGCACAAGGAAGTTTGATTCTAACAGAATTTTTTTTCAAAAAGTCAAAAAGTCAAGGAAAAAAGGAAAGAGAAAAGAAGGTTGAAAAGTAAAAAAAAAAAAAAAGGCATAATAGTGGGCGCTCATTTATAAGAGATGCACGAGAAATAGAGAAGGAAAAACAGAAAAAGAAAGGGAAAGACGGGTTTTGCGCATAAGCCACAAAGGTTTCGTCAAGTCCGATCAATTACATATCGCAACACTTGATATGTGCCCGTGCCCTTCATTCTTCTAACTGAAATAATTGTTGGGTTAGAGCTCAACTTCGAAGTTTTGGGAAATTTGAGCCATGAATCCAATTTCTAAGTAATTGACTTTTAGTATTTCATGGAAATTGTGGATTATTGTTGTAAAATATTGCGTTGCGAATATATAATAGAGAAGAGATTGAGAAGAGAAAGCAAGCGAACACTAGAGATAGTAGAGAAAGCAAGATATTTCACTGTATTGGGATTGTTGTTCTTATTTGTACATCAAAACAAAACTCCTATTTATAGGAGAACAAGAATGTACTTATCATTAATATCAATGTATCGAATGATACATGTACTGGATAAGGGAGATGAATATTCATTGTATAAGGAGATGTACTTAGAATATATGATACAAATGTACCATAATAAATACATTGGATAAGATGAATATAATGAATATTTATTCATGTATTCCATTCATTCATATATTTCATAACACTCCCCCTTGAATATTCATCATATTCATTACGAATGTGCATCGAATGATACTACCTCATTAAAAACCTTAAGCCGGAAAAATCCAGTGGGATAAAAACCGGACAAAAGGGAAAAAGAGTGCAGAGCACAAATGTTATGATCTCTCCCTTTAATGGATGCATTAATTGCCTCGTTAAAACTTTAAGCCGGAAAAACCCTATGGAAAAAACGGAACATAAATGAAAAAGAGTGCAATGCATATATAGCCACTCATGGGGCTAATCATTATTGCATCTTGTGAACTCGTCGCATATCAATGCTACAATGTATAGTTTATAATATCTCCCCCTCAATTAAGCCATGTAGCCACTGCTGGGGCTAATCAATCTTGGATCTTGTGAACTCGCCGCATACCAATGCCATATACTAATTTCTCAAAACTTGATGTTGGCAATAATTTGGTAAAAAGATTTGCAAGATTATTTATGGATCAAATCTGTTTAACATCAATTTGTCGACTTTCTTGGAGTTCATGAGTATAGAAAAATTTTGATGAGATATGCTTGGTCCTATCACATTTGATATATCCTCCCCTGACTTGTGCAACACAAGCAGCATTATCTTCATAAAGTATAGTGGGGGAATTTGTAACCGGTATTAAGTAATAAGAATTATGAATATGTGTTATAACAGATCTTAACCAAACACACTCTCTTCCAGCTTCATATAAAGCAATAATCTTAGAGTGGTTAAAAGATGTAGCTACTAGAGATTGCTTCGTAGAACGCCAAGAAATAGCGGTGCCGTTATAACAAAATAAGGCTTGACCCATTAACCACCCATTTAACTAGAGGGTCAATGACTCATTTTGACACCTCTAGGCATCACATTTATTGACCCATCTCATGCATCGCAAGCATATCACACTCATGCAATAACATGGCAATCTACACTATAGATTGTACCCCATGCTATACATGTGATACTAGGATGGGCTTCAAGTCACCATAAACAACTCACTGACTCAAAGGCGCACTCAAAACATATTATAAAATAAAATTCTAGATAATGCCCTCACATTTTTAGTTCAAATTCCACAAACAAATGGTATTATATTGAAGCCAAATATACACCACTAGGTAGCCAAATGAATGCAGTTAGTATCATCAATAGACTACAATTTAAGATTCCATCATCTTCCCATTGAATTTAATAAAACTCTGACGTAAGACAAAACCAACCAATGTTGCATAGTCGTTGAAATTGAAACCAAAACCTTTGTAAATAAACAAAAAAAATTCTAAACTTTTAATATGTTATAAAGAAGACCTTACCAAACACTTTTCATGTACTAAGCCTAATTCTTACAGAGAGCAATAAATCAACAAATAAGACTCATAGACTAGTTTATTTTCCATAACCAATGCACGCCAAGAGGAATACATTCTAGTACCTAAACTTCACCAATTGCTACTGTTGCAAAATATTGCATTACGAATATATAATAGATAAGAGATTGAGAAGAGAAAGAAAGTGAACGCTAGAAATAGTAGAGAAAGCCAAAGGAGTGAGTTTTATTTCCAGTATCTCACTGTTGTTCTGTATTGTGATTGTTGTTCTATATTATTATACATCAAAACTAAACTCTTATTTATAGAAGAACAAGAATATATTTATCATTAATATCAATGTATCGAATGATGCATGTACTAGATATGGGAGATGAACATTCATTGTATAGGGAGATGTACTTAGAATGTATGATACAAATGTACCATAATAAGTACATTAGATAAGATGAATATAATAAATATTCATTCATATATTTCATAACACTCCCCATTGAATATTCATTATATTCATTATGTATGTCTATCGAATGATATTACCTCATTAAAAACCTTAAGTCGGAAAAACCCAATGGGACAAAAATCGGACAAAAGGGAAAAAGAGTGTAGAGCACAAATGTTATGATATCTCCCTTTTATAGATGCATTAATTGCATCGTTAAAAAATTTAAGTCGGAAAAACCTTGTGGGAAAAAACTAGACAAAAAGAAAAAAGAGTGCAATGCATATATAGCCACTGCTGGGGTAATTAATCTTGCATCTTGTGAACTTGCCGCATATCAATGCTATAATGTATAGTTCATAATATCTCCCTCTCAATTGAGCCATGTAGTCACTGCTTAGGCTAATTAATCTTGCATCTTGTGAATTCGTTGCATACCAATGTCATATACTAATTTCTCAAAAGTTGATGTTGGTAATGATTTGGTAAAAAGATCTGCAAGATTATTTATGGATCGAATTTGTTTAATATCAATTTGTCGACTTTCTTGAAGTTCATGAGTATAGAAAAATTTCGGTGAGATGGTGGGTTCTCTGCTAGCATTGCTCTAGAGTTTACCCGCCGGCTACCGGCTGTACGGGGTTCTCTAGGTACCAAAAAAAAAAATTCGACGATATATGCTTGGTTTTATCACCTTTTATATATTCTCCCCTAACTTATGCAACACAAGCAGCATTATCTTCATAAATTATAGTGGGAGAATTTGTAACCGGTATTAAATAACAATAATTATGAATATGCGTTATAACGGATCTTCCAACTTCATATAAAGCAAAAATCTCAGAGTGGATAGAAGATGTAGCTACTAGCGATTGCTTAGTAAAACACTAAGAAATAGCAATGCCATTATAACAAAATAAATACCCGATTTGAGAGCAAGCTTTATGTGGATCAGATCTATATCCAGCATTAGCATATCTAATTAAACCAGAGTTAGTGGAATCCTTGGAATAATATAATCTCAAATCTATGGTTCCTTGGAGATAACGGAAAATATGTTTAACTCCATTCCAGTGTCTCCGAGTTGGCTCAGAACTAAAACGTGTCAATAAATTTATCGCAAAAGTGATATCTGGTCCCATACATTGTGCTAAGTACATCAAAGCCCCAATTGCATTAAGATATGGTACTTTAGGACTAAGTATCTCTTCATTTGATTCTTTAGGATGAAATGGGTCCTTTTGAAGATCTAGAGACCTCACAACCATAGGAATGCTCAATGAATAAGCTTTGTCCATGTTGAAGCATTTAAGCAATCTTGGAGATCTAGAGACCTCACAACCATAGGAGTGCTCAATGGCTGAGCATTGTCCATGTTGAAGTGTTTAAGCAATCTTTCAATATATGCTGATTGATGGACGATTGTTCCGTTTGTTTTATGCTCAGGCTCTATACCAAGACAAAGTTTGGTTTTACCCAAATCTTCAACTTTAAACTCCATTTTCAAATATTCGGCAGTTTTAGTTAACTCTTCTAGAGTTCCAATTAAATTTATATCGTCGACATAAACTGCTATAATAGCAAATCTGGTTTCTGATTTCTTAATAAACACGCATGTGAATATAGGATCATTCTTGTACCTTTCCTTAATTAGGTACTCACGTAGGTATTGACACCACGTGTGACCGGATTGCTTTAAACCATACAAGAATCTTTGCAAGTTTATTGAGAATATTTTGCGGGGAGTGCATGCTTCGAGCATTTTGAATTCCTTGGGAATTTTCATATAAATATCAGAGTATAGTGAGCTATATAAATATGTTATCAAAACATCCAAAAGACGCATTTCCAATCTTTCAAAGATTACTAGGCTAATGAGAAAACAAAATGTAATCATATCCATTACAGATGAATATGTTTCATTATAATCAATCCCAGATCTCTGGGAGAATCCTTGGGTAATGAGTCGAGTGTTGACACCTAAATTTAGGCGACCCGTTTAGTCATTTATTACTTTAAAAAATTAGGGGTTAATTTTATCCCTAAAAAAATAGTTAATTGCATAGCATATAGTTTTAGGTATATTTATTTTTAATTTGCATTTACATTAAGCAGATGACAGATGGGTTCAAATTGATGCTTCAGAAACTTTGAATTGATGAGTCGGGCTAAGCTCATGAAAAAAGCAAATTAGCCCAAGCCCATATCCTTAAGGAGATTTTACGGATTTCTCTTTATGAGATTTCAATTCATAAGCTAATATTACATTTGGAAAGGCAAATATTGCGTTTGGAAAAGAAATTTTTGTGGATATGGTTTTGGAAAATTAAAAACCCTAATCCGTGGCTTATAAATAGGTTAATACGCATAGAGTTTTGAGGGCCATACAATTCATACATATGGCCACAGTTCAGAACAAAGAGGATGAGAGCACCCACCATTGAAAGAAGCTCACGGCCAAGAGGACATTGGTGCCGATTCTTCATCAGGAGCTTACCCTCACATCCCGCGATCACTTTCTTTCTTCCTCAGATTCATGGCCAGGTGAGATGTTCGTTCGCTGCTTCAGCAACACCGTAACCAACGCAATTTGAACAACAACGAAGCGGTTCCCAGTTCCCAGTTGCAACGTAATCACGTGACCTTGTGTAACATCAATGTTGCTTTCTTCCTGGCTCACGATGAAGCACTTGCTGTTCCTGTTTGCTACCTCCTTGCACCGCTACTGAATTTTCAACGACAACCGCTCGAAAGTCGCTCATCAACGACTCTCTCTTCCGGTTTTTTTCCAACGTCCCTGGCATCACTTCAAGTTCAGCCTTCATCCACGATGTCCATTGATATCTAGCTCATGTGCAACACCAACCACCGTTAACGGACTGAGTCAGATTGTCCAGTGGATTCCAAGAGGTGATTTTGGGGATTATCCAATGGCCTAGTCAAAGTTTTGAAGGTCAGCAATATTGGGAGTGACACACAAAGAAAGGAGTCAACACAGGGACAACAACAGAGCATTCTGGAAGCTTTCACAAATTAAAAGAGAGAGAGAGAGAGAGAGAGAGAGAGAGAGAGAGAGAGAGAGAGAGAGAGAGGAGAGGAGTCCTCTTCGGCTGAATCTAGCCTTCACACAAGCCGCACCATCGCATTGCCCAGCGCCCCATCTGTTGTTGCCTTTACGTGACCGCGTGTCATTCCCTAGCATCAACTTGTTGACGCATCCAACCACTTGCCATGCTGAACCGTGAAGCCTCGACGTAAGCTACTCTGACACCATCCTTTGGCCCAACGTCAAGACAAGCTATCGTCCCATTGAGCTCATCCCCGAACCGAGCATCCCGTGAAGTTTCTGTTTTGTAGGTTTGTTGATTGTAAGCACCACCAAGAGACCCATCGGCCAGCATCTAGGAACCACCATATGACCCACCGCCACTCAAGTCACCACCGTCAATTGCGCCATTGGCCACCATTTGCGAGTCATCCTCAACAAATTTCAATTTTGAATTATATATGCAAATTAGGTAATTATCTTATCTAAATTTGATTTGGATATTTATTGCCTAATAAATGCTCTTCAATATTTTACGTGCATATTTGAATGATAGGTGCATTTCCAGTTAGGGTTTATTGCCTAATCCACAACCGCACGTCAATTTTTGATTCCATCTATAAGGCTTTAGATGGAATAATTAATCACGTGGGAGTAAAATTGATATGTTGATCTTTAAGGCTTAAGATCAATTTATCGATTTTATTAGCGAAATAATCAAGTTAATTTGGATATTGTTCCCTGATTCAAACGATGTATAATATCTTTGGTGATTTTGAATGATTTAATGTTTATCTTTTAATTGCTTTATTTATCCCAAAAATACCAAAAACGATTGCATTTGCATATCATGTAGATTAAAATTGATTACCTAGATAGAATTGCATGATAGAATAGTTAGATTCTTTTCTGATTATATTAGAATGCATGTTTAGATGGTATCTAGGCTAGATAATATCTTTGAATTAAATTGCATGTCGAGATAAGTTTCTAAGTTAAGATAGGATTCGGATTATTTTATTTCCTAACTTAAAATAGATAATATATCACTTTATTTAGATTTTTAATTATAAAATGTTTATAAAAATACAAAAATATCATGCGCATCATTCAGTGATGTTCCTAGGTCAATTTAATTAGAAATTGACTGTCATTATAATTAGATCATTCGGTTATATTGCATTGCATAAAGTATGATTCTCATTAATTAAATGAAGACAAAAATAGAGTGGTTGCATGTTAATTAGAAATCATATCTAGAACTATTGATGTGAATTCCAATCTGACAATGCAGATGCTTTCGTTGCTATGAAGTAAGTCCAGCAATTTATTCATTGCTTTTCTTGGATATTAAATTGGTGATTTGCACACCCGTATGATCACCTCACATGTTAGGGAAATAGATTTAAAATCAATCAAAACTGTTTGTCAAACATTTAAAAAAATAAAAGAATGGTACCGAAAGGGTGTTAGAGAAATCTAGCGTAATCAAATCCCCGAACTCATAAATCTCTGGTCTGTAGGAGTAAAGTAAATCTCCCGTTACTTTACTTGGGTTTCTAATTGACCCACCAAAAATAGATTAGTGGCAACTCCTAATTGAAAATCAATGGCATGTTAAGAACTTGAACCTAAGTCGTGAATTGGTATGGGCTTGAGAAAGCCCAAGTTAAGTCTAGGCTTACAATCCATTAATCAAACCCTAGGCGGTTCATCCGAAATTTGGTCGCGACATCAGGCTTTATACTTGACAACCTCATTTTTCTCATTTTGTTTTCAGATAAATACCCATTTATATCCAATGGGCTTTACATTATCGGGGATACAAATTACATGTCCAAAAGCCTCTTGTTTAGTTAAGGAAGCTAATTTAGCTTTAATCACTTCCTCTCACTTAGGCCAATCTTGCCTTTGACGGCATTCAATAATAGATTGCGGCTCACAATCATCATTCATAATTTTATGAGCAACTGAGAATGCAAAAGTATCATCAATGGTGATTTTATTTCGATTCCAAATTTAATTACAATATGTAATGGAATTCTCAGTATTCCCAAGATTGGTGTTCCTTTCATGGGTTTGCCTTTCGTGAAGGGCAATAAGCTTTTCGGGAGTGAGCACAACACTAGGTTCTTCTAGAGCGGATTCCTGATTCTTTCCCATTTGTTTTCAAGAAGTAATATTTTGATCCTATCGGTCTACCACGCTTCAAGTGTGGGGGATTTTTATCTATTTTAGCCTGTCCTTCGAAAACAACTATCCTAATTGGAGCATTTGCAACTAGAATATGATAATAGTGCAAATAAATGTGCAAATGTGACATTGCACGTAGATAATAGGCAAACATAAGACCATCTACAAGATGCGTCCACTAATACCATAAAATATTGAAATAGTTCACTTGGTGGTTGTATTGATTCACAAATATCAACCTAAATTCTTTGCAAAAATAAAGGGGATTCAAGATTAACCTTTATTATAGAAGGTTTGATAATGAACTTTTCTTGTGAGCAAGTCTCACAATTATAATCTTTGGACAACAATATATTTATATCATTTAAATGGCGACATTTTGTATTTTAAATTATTCTACGCATCATTGAAGTGCTAGGATGATCAAGGTGATCATGCCATAGTCCAAACTAATCAGGGTTTACCAATCTCCAGAATATAGTGGCGTATGTTTCAGCAGCCTTAATTATGACACAATACAAATCCAAAGAAGAAGCTTCTAGCTTCTTATGGATGGTCTTCAAGCCCATCTTATAAGAGGAAATGCGAATATATTCATTATCTTGCTCATAAATAGTCTCAATATAGTATCAATTATGGCATACATCTTTGAAATTGAGCAGATTCATTTTTCATCTAATGCTTAGAAACGCATTCTCAATATGCAGGATTGTGCCATTTGACAAAATAATTGTGATATTGTATGGATTTATGCCTTATGCAATATCATACTTGAGAAGAAGTGTATTACGCAATATAGTATGTGTTGTTATACTATCAAGCAAACAAACATCTTCCTTTTTCTCTGTATTTTCCATTTGTATTTATATTGACAACTTCAGGTGTTAAGTATCATAAAATTTTCATATAATCCTTGCAAAGTCAAATCCTCCTTAAATTAAGTAAAAGGATTTCCAAATATCCACTGCCACTTCAGGAGCAGAAAGATACTTTTATATTTGAAATTTGGCTTTGAGCCAAGAAAAATAAAAATGAAGAATTGATAGAAGAAGATAAAGTATAAGTTAAGTAATAAAAAGAATACCCAACCTTGAAAAAATTACTTACTCAGTTGGTAGATTTTCGTACTTGTAGAAACTACTTACTCAATCGGTAGATCGCTTGCAGAAATTACTTACTCAGTTGGTAGATCCTCATGCTGATAACATGTTGTAAAATATTGCATTACGAATATATAATAGAAAAGAGATTGAGAAGAGAAAGCAAGTGAACACTAGAGATAGTAGAGAAAGGTAGATGAGAGAGTTTTATTTCCAGTATCTCACTGTTGTTTTGTGTTATGAATGTTGTTCTATATTATTGTACATCAAAACTAAACTTCTATTTATAGGAGAACAAGAATATAGTTATCATTAATATCAATGTATCGAATGATACATGTACTGGATATGGGAGATGAATGTTTATTGTATAGGGAAATTTACTTAGAATGTATGATATAAATGTATCATCATAAGTACATTAGATAAGATGAATATAATAAATATTCATTCATGTATTTCATAACAGTTACGAATTTTAATATGTTATGCATGAAGGTGTCTCCTACAATTTTCATTAGGGAAGTACGACCAGACAAAGTCCTAACATTTTTCGAAAAATACAAAAACACATTGAGGTCATCAATTCAACCATTCAAGTATATTAACATTATAAAAACAACCAGGCCTTCAAACCAGCCATATTGATCCAGAAAAAATCAAATTAAATATGTGTTATAGTTCATGCTATTTAGCGCAACATTCATGAAGGGATCGTATCAAGGATCGAGATAGAAAATTCTGCAAATTAGAGAGACCACTGAAGTCACTCGTACTGCAGTTCTAGGCAGTACCAACATGGTAAGAAAGTATGTCCTTGCACCGACCACCTCATCCCAAAAAATCCACAATAAATATATGTCATAGATCATGGTCTCTTGCATGACTTCCATAAAGGAAGTTTCACCTAATTTGCAACACAATAAGCTATAGTTCAAAGTTCCTTGCACGACATGGATCCCACGAATTCATAGTTCAACCATACCACCACATCAGACCTCACAGAGCACATGCAACATATATTTTCAGTTATAGAGCATGAAAAAGCTCCTACAAGCTAAATACAAGCACCAAAACCACATACAGCGCCATCTAGAACATCAGTATGCATGTCTTTTTTTCCTTAAAACCACACCTTCGTAACATCTTAACATCTCTATTCTATCATTACAACACACATGCATAGCCACGAAAATAAGCAAACACCAAGAATAACAACAAAGCTTCCTATTCTACAAAACCAAACCAAGCCCCAAGAAGATCAAAGGGAGTAGGAGAGTGCCGTTTCTTCTTGCCTTAAAGTTCTAGTGCTTTTGTCTTTTCCTCCTAGGCTCACCGTGAGCTTGAGAAAATCTTGAGCCTGCTTATTGTCTTGGGTGAGAAGGAGGGAACGAGAGAGAGAGAGAGAGAGAGAGAGAGAGAGAGAGAGAGAGAGCTTGCGGGTGAGAGGGGGAGAGTGAGACGGTGAGAGGGAAGGAAAGGTTCGGCGAAGAGAGTTAGGGAAATGAGAGAGAGAAGAGGAAAAATATGGAAAAAAAAAATTTTGAGGGAGCGGAGCTGTCAACTTGAAGAAATGATTGAGAAGGTGATCTTGACTTGTCCAAGACTCCTCTTGCATGATAGTTAAGTGGTCAAGGGGAAAATAGCTTCATCATGGCCATAATTTTATGCTATTTAGCCTATTTTCCCTTGTATTTCGTTTTGCATGCGTATCTATTGGTCACTAAGGGGCGGCAAATTCAATTTAATGGCTAAATATGTCTTGATTTAATATAAATAGGACATAGGTGGCCGAACGTATACATACATGTACATTAAGCACTTTAATAAGACTCAGGTACATATGATAGTCATACAATGGATGATTTAATTACCTTGAGTCCTAAATTCATCCACTAGATCGAATCATTTATACTAATAAGATTCGTCTCGACCAATTAATAAGCTAGGCGAAATTTGGGGGCATTATGAACCTACACTTGAGGCAAGGGCAACCCTCGCTAGCCTAGGCATGGGTATCTTTCACCCACAGTCAATGACAATGGCCTTGCCTAAGGCCAACAACTTTTGCCGGCCATTAACTAGCTCGGTGATGTCGAAGGAGGGAAGAAGGGAAAAGAAAAACAAAAGATAAAATTGAAAAAATGTCAGAAATTTTTTAAAAAGTTATCTATGTCAACAATTTCAAGTTAATTTTGGTTGAATTGGTAAATCGTTAAACGTTTATGACTACATTAGTAAAATATCAAAACATTTAGGACTAAATTAACACAGCTAAAGGTTTAAGACTAAATTATGCACTATATAATAGATTTATGACTTATTGGATAATTTTCCCTAACTCTAACCATACCATCTCCAATAAAAGACAAAAAGATTGAGGCACAGGAGCACTGCACCGGATAAGAAATACCCAGAAGGGAGAACTTCATAATCTCTGTATAATTTTGTGTATCATAATAAAGTAGTACATGATCAATAAATAATAAATGACAAGATAAATATAATACCAA
This sequence comes from Eucalyptus victrix, assembly GCA_016097545.1. Taxonomy (NCBI): domain Eukaryota; kingdom Viridiplantae; phylum Streptophyta; class Magnoliopsida; order Myrtales; family Myrtaceae; genus Eucalyptus; species Eucalyptus victrix. The sequence goes on along the minus strand of CM027839.1, from coordinate 55,802,002 downwards.
TTATAATCAATAGTATTTAAAGAGGTGTGGGAAATCTAAGGAACTATCTTAATTTCTCTAACAATACCGATCTGTTCCCATGCAAGGAGTTTGCTTGAGAACCGTAAATTATGACCTCTTATTGCCGTGCTTTTTTGGATTCTGACTGGGGGGTGATAATTGTTATTGATTTGTCACACCTACTAATCTATTTTTGGAGGAATGGAGTGATCACCTCTTTTTCTTTTTTAGTTCACAATCTATCGTTTTGCCATTTAATTTAGAGGCAGAATACAGATAACTCAAAATGAAACCCTTAGTTACAATAAAGAAATTTAGTAATAATTCTATTGGTCAGGTAATAAAATAGACCCACTTGCCATCTTTTTCCACCCACGTCGACAGCGGCACTGTCCCGAACATTAAACATTAGAGAGCTAGATTGACCCGCCTGTGTGGTACCGTCAAACAAGACAACGGCGGATGATTTGGACAGCATTGATCTATCGACTTCAAATCTAAACCATTTCAATTTTCTCAAAATTCTCTATTCTCTAGTAAGCATCATATCCTATGTTTTGTGGTTTTGTCCTCTGTTGAATCTGATTACTCTTTGCACCTAAACTCTCCTTTTTCAGCTATTGGTTGTCCAAAACAAGCGAGATTTTCCGACAAGTTCTTATGTGGGGAATAAGGTCAGCGGAAGTGTTTTTGTTGAGTTAACGAACACGATATAAATGCGATGGAAGAGATATTTTCCATTTCCTAACTGACGAATGTCATGCACTAACAAAGCTAGATGATTATATACTTCACTCCTTATTTTCAGCAAATGACATTGCCTTCTGTCCTTTTTGACATTGCTGATTAGGTAGGTACTCAAAGCATGAAGATGAAAGCAAGATCAAGCAAGAATGATTTTCTCTTGAGAAGACAACAAGTATATAGACGCACGCTTGCGCTTGCACTTGCTTTCCACATGATGAAAGAGAAAAAAGAGCAATACCCACGATTTCAGTCAACAGGGGGAATTGACAACTTTTAGTCCTACTCTTGCCCACACGGAAACTCGTCTATCTAATCTATCAACTTATGCTTTTGGGTTGGAATTGGTAACAACCAAGCAGGTAACTGTTTCCAAATATCCAGTTCATTAACTTTCGAAAAGGTCCGACCCTGTGCTTTTCTTCCGAAAGAGACGCGTTTTTATTTGTCCATATGAATGGAGTTAAATACATACAGGGAAAGAGAAGTGTACACCAGGCGCATTCTCAAGAGCAAGTACTTTGCCAAAGAAGGCGGAAATTCTTTTCATATTTTCATGCAGATATACTGTGAACTAGACTCTCAATCTACAATGGAACAGCTCATACCTCGATTACATGTTAACTTTGTGTGCATAAAATCTCGTGGATCTTCACCGACCCTCGACTATGGTAATAGTAAACTCGCTTGTTTCGACCTCTAGTTGATCATTAAACCTTTCCGTGTAAAATCCCGGTTGCTTGGGCTGTGGCAATGAGGCGCTCTCGCTGTCCAACATCAGAAGCACAGATGACATGGTCGGCCTTTGGTCCTGACTTTGTTGAACGCACAAGAGGCCTATCTGGATGCACCTGATAACTTCCGATATTGGAAATGAATCCTCCATTTGTCTGTCTATGAGTTCGATAGCCTTCCCTTGAAGCCATAATTTCCAGGCCTGAAAATTGCAGCGTCTTAGGCAATTTTATTTGAGTAGTATCAGAACTCGAATTGGAAGCTTGGAGTAGAAGCTTACATGTCCAAGAAGGTTAAAATTGTGATCATGATGATGAAATTCCCTGTTCCTCCTGCCGCTAATTATTTCTAGCACTAGAACTCCAAAGCTAAAAACATCCGATTTAGTTGAGAAAATTCCATCTATTGCATATTCTGGAGACATGTATCCACTGCATTACATTTTGTGGCAGAAACGCATAAGCCAATGAAAAAATTAGCCACTAATAATGAATCCAAATATGGAAAATATTTAGTATGCTGAGAACTTCGAAAGGCACTTACTAAGTCCCAGCTACACGTTTCGTCTTTTCTAGGAGTTGATCTCCTCTAAAAGCCCTGGCCATGCCAAAATCTGATATCTTTGGGTTCATCTCGCTATCCAGCAACACATTACTAGCTTTTAGATCCCGATGAATTATTCTCAATCTTGAGTCGCGATGTAAATACAGAAGTCCCCTTGCAACACCCACAATGATATCGAACCTCCGTCTCCACACGAGAGAATTACCTCCTCTATTACCTACCAGTGTTTTTGGGAGACCCAAATCAACCATAGGAATTCACAGTCAAAACCACGAACTAACTTAAAATAGGATCAATCCTATCTGAAAAAGAAAAGTTCGAAGTAATGAACGACAGTTTGAGACTAAGTTGTGGTGCTAGGAACAGACCAAATATTAACGAGTCAAGGCTTCCATTTGGCATATATTCATATACTAGCATCCTTTCCTCTCCGTCAATACAGCATCCCAATAGCTTGACAAGATTTCGGTGTTGAAGTCTTGCAATCAACAAGACTTCATTCTTGAACTCGTCACAACCCTGTCTCGAGTTCTGCGACAGCCTCTTGACAGCTATTTGAACTCCATCGGACGTTAGACCCTACAATATTTACGTTCACCATTCGAGACAACCATTCAAAATGATGAAGCTAAATCACATATCCATGTCTAATTCGGTAAGTACATATCCAAGTCGTCCTTTCTTTATATGGGGGCTGTCATAGTATTTTTTACCTATTCTGGAATGAAAGACGGAAAAATGAATGAACCCCCACCCAAGCTTGTATGAGAGTTGACGAGCATAAATACTCTCTTTAACTTTTATTTTGATGGACTGACCTCCTTTGTGAGGAAGCACCCCTTCTCCCTTTCTTATTATTGGGATAGGTGAATTCTTATAGATCCAGCCAATATTCATAGAACCAATGTCCATATTCATAGATAGTGATATTGAAAAGGTCCTTACCTTATAGACAGGACCAAAACCGCCCTCTCCGATTTTATTGAGAGACGAAAAGCTATTAGTCGCTTTAGTAATGTCTTCCAAGTCTAGTATAGGCAGCTCCAAGTTGTCTTCACTCCCAGCTTGCACCTCTGATATTTTCCCTGCCAAAAATAGTTGATGACTTGTGTAAGGGAGACACTTTTGCCGAATATCAGCTTGAAATTGTTCGATACACTTTCCTGTTTTAGGAAAAGATTTTCGTGAAGTTTGAATAGCGATGAACTTAAGTCAATACTTTGCTTAGTTTAATTGCTCATTTATATAAACCTCCCATTTGTTGCCGCAGTAATACCAATGAAGCCCTGATTCTAGCATTCTTACAACGTTGAGTAGGAAAGATGCCTAATAGCTTATACAATGTTTGAAAGTGCCTTGAGGAAAGTGAAATAATTGTACTAGAGATTTTTAACCAGGCTCGATATTTGCTCAGGAAGAAAGTCACTTTACCTAGACGTTTTTTGGTACTCCTCCTCCAGAAACAGAGTAGCAAAAGAATTGCTAGACAGAGTGATGCGGCGACTGCTGCCACCACCAACCACAATTTCCACTTATGATTGCCTACGACCCACAATGGAAGAAAAATTTCAGGAGCAGCTTGGGAGACAAGATGGAGACAAATCTAACCCCACTGAATTTCGAATATATACCTAGGTCAGACGCCATGACCCTGATGAAAACATTCTGATTGCTGCTTGATTGGATGAGCTTTCTGATGTCGATAAGATCTCCATACCAAAGCAGACATCCACTACCCTTCCCGGCAATGTACGCCTGGGTATATGCGGTGCAAGTGCAATTTTTCAGGCACTTGGCCCTGCATTCGTCAAGGCTCATGCTTTTGTTCACCCAGTAACTCAACATATCAGGAACCTTCACACCCTCCAGCTTCTCAAACCCTTCTCCTTTAGGACAATTCAAGGGCTTCTTCTTAACGCACCCACTGGACCAAACATGCATCGCCCATTCCTGGGGTGATTTCGGGGTGTACCCGGTCAGGCAGCTGCACATCTGGGCATCACCAATCGTGCACACAGCGTTAGGCCCACATTTTGAATACTCGTCACAGGAATCATTTGGCAGCTCATATATGACTGTCCACTGCATGTTATTGCTCCAGACACAGCGATGAAGCGTGCCAGAGGGGCTGAGCACTGCCCTTGTGATGGTGTAATCATTGTTGAGTTGATAAGTATAGTACACTTCTTGAGCAGTCATCACGAACTTGGGATTGATGATTGCATTCGGGTTCATCGGCACTCCACTGAACTGATTACCATCCCAAGGCCCACTTCGTTCAATTACTGAAGCATTCCTGCGGAGGAACTTCTGGGGCAGTCCCTGCAGTTCAACTGCGTATGTGATGTCTCCTGTGGAAGGATTGTCCAAATCCCTCCAGGAAGTGAGGTACCGATTCAAACCGATCCTCAGGTCCCATCCTAGCTTCATCCCTGCTAGTAATGTATCGAAAGGATGATCGAAACTCTGCCACAAGAAATTCCCCGAACCATGGTTGTTTTCATCTATCAGGACTAGATTCCCAGAGTCCAGAAGCTGCGCAGCCACGTTATTGGAGGTCAGATTTGCTGTGTTTATGGAACCCCAAACGGCTCTTCCTGTTCCATCAACGATGATTAGATTCCCTCCTGTCCCAATCTGCAGAACTCCTGATGAGCCGTTGATTGGATCGTCCCTATTTGCCACCCAGACAATGGTCTTCGCTGGGATGTTGTAGAACCATATGCCCACATACCGATTAGATGAATTTCCAGCGCTGAAGAATCCAAGCTCAAACTTTGCTCCCGCTGAAACTAGAGTTTCGTTATCTCTGACCGGCTGAGACAGAGTTATCGTGTCAGCTGATCTGCTGAGCTCTGCTGCTGTTGAAAGCAACGTGATGAAGATGAAGAAGTGAAGAGGAGAATGAAGAATCTCCATTGAAGAAACAGAACCCAGATAGCGAATTATATGTAATAGTGTGGCTCAGACTTGGAGTTTTGTCGGAGTTTGTTTATAACATGGTTGGTGGCTACCGAGGAGGGAATTTTTTCTAGAAAGATGGTTCCAAGAAACAGGCGTTAAGTGTAAATTTTGTGGCTGTATTCGTTTTCCAGACAAACTTGATGGTGGCAGAATGAAATATTCAATTGGTTTGATCATAGTCGAATGTGGATATACGCTGCCGATTTGGTGAAAGACCAAGTGAAAATTTCTTTGGATATATCCCAGTACGAGTACAAATATTGATTAGGTTCGTAATTGGCTTTGTTGGTAAAGAATGGACCAATCTATGTGATTTAGGCGCATTACAATCTCGTGTTTGGATTACTCAGATCTGTTATGATTTGCACCTGATCCAATTCATGAGGTTAGCCGAATAGTTCATAGAACTTCTTCATTCTATCGGCTCATCCATGATGAATCCATTCTTCTCATTCATAGTGTCCGGATAATTTACCATCCATTCTAAACTAGAAAAAAAGGATAACTTCTGATGATCAGATTATTTAATATAATTACTTACAAACATTTAGAGAAAAATTACTGATTGCAAGATTGGCAATATCACCATTGATTAAGAAAAAATTATGACGTATGTTAATAATTTGTGACAGCCTAATTTTCGAGTCTATTTTTAATTAAATGAAATGAACTTTTCATCGACGTGTCTATAGTCTTTTTTTCTAAGCTGATTACTTATGAGATAACTAATCTATCAGGTGAAGCCGTTAAGGGATTTAAATGCAATTGATTTGATAATTCGACCATAAATTGATTACTTGACCATGCTAATCTGCAATGGTCAATACGGCACCGTCAAAATTGTTAGAGACTGGAGATAGGTTCATTCGAAAGAGGCATATGATTAAAGCGTGGGTGATTTCGCCTGATTGCACAATTATTGTCAAACGGCACTAAATCGATTCTTTTGTCGTTTCCGTATCCTGTGCTCGTATTTGAAATCTCGAGATTTTCTTAACAACTGAAAATCGCTAATGTGTTGAAGATGCTCAATGTAGCTCGAAAATAATCAACCACAGGTCAAATGCGTTAAAAATTCCTAAAAGCTACCCGATAGGTTAGATCACGCTAAAATCGCGTTTAGTTGAAATTAATCGTGAAATTGAACTCGGTTTCAGAAATTGAAAGTTCTGGTGTGTCATAATTTATTTTAGGAACATCGACTCATCTTTCGAAATTTTTTTAGGAAGTCCGGATTTTTGGCGAAAAATCAAAATTGGCTGATATTGGACCAAGAAATTAAGAGGGCCATTTTTGGGTGCGTTTTTGGCTGTCAAGTTGGATCAATTAGTGAGAGAATGGCAAGGATTTAATGTGTATACCTCATCTGGAATATGTGCGCACCAATTAGATTGAATTGATGTGGATTTGAGTTGAAATTGAAGGGAAATGGCACAAAATTCCTATGCCATGGGGGCAGCAACATTTTGGACCACTTTGGTGGCTTGTTGGGCAAGTCTTGGAAGGAAAATTGGCTGAGGAAGGGCTGTGGACTTTTGAGGCAAGAACTTTAGTGGTTTAGGATATTTGTGAAGAATTTGAGGGCTATTTGTCCCCCCTCCAACTGCAGCCCCTCTACTTCTTCTTCTTCCATACTGTTCTACCTCCATTGTTGTTGTTTTGAGAGCCAAGAAAACCAGAGAAACTAGCCAGCACCCCCTACAACCTAGCTAGCCACTGTCCGAGCAAATCGAGCACCGCCCAAGCCCACCGGAGTTGTTTGACCCCACCCGTGCGTCCATCTCACTCACATGCTGTCCTGCACGTCCCAAGCCGTCCTGAGCTAGCCCGGCCGCCGTCTGAAGCTGTTGAGCCACCTTCGTCGCTGTCCCGTAGTCCTCAAGCCACCAGCACCCTCATCTGGTGGCCGCCTAGCTCCGCCCGCTAGCCATCCTAGCTCTTCCCGAGCCGACCGTCCAACAACTCGAGCAGTGAGTTGCAAGGGATGTTTCAGACCTCTTTCGGACCTCGTTTGGCATTGCTCCAGGCTTGTGTTTCGTTTGCCTCCACGTCGCCGTCGCCGTCGCCGTGAACTCACCGGCTCGCTAATTCGATGAGTTTACTTGATAAACCTTGCTTAGGGGGTTAATTATGCTTAGTGAATAATTAGATTAGGCTAAGCTTGGTTTAGGTGGTTAGTTTAGATTAATTAGTGATTTAGTTGGCTAATTAAGCTAATTAGGTGGTTATATTAGTTTAGTTAATGGTTAATTAGATTGTAGAATTTATTTAGCTTAGTACATTATTTTTCTAGGTCCAATTAGGTGGTTAGATTAGCATATTTAACTTAATTAGTCATTTATGTAATTAATTTGCATTTATTTAATTATTTAATATTTTCCGGAAATTATATTGGGATAGCTTATCGTTAGAATTTCATGCTAATTGTCATGCTGTGCTTAGTTTGTGCAAATAATTTCTAGATTGTGCAATTCAGTAATGATTGTTAATTTTTAGTTATTATTTCAAAATTATGAAATTTTGGTATTTAATTAGAAAACACCGGGTGTGAGTTTTGGACGCAAAAAATGTTTTAAGTACTATATTAAATAGTGGGATTTTTAAAATGGAGGATATTGCATTTTTGGCTCAAACTGACCGTGTACCCACATACAATTATTTTATCGGGTGTTTTTAATACGAAAAAAACATGCCAAGTTCATTATCTTAAGTGAGGCATTCGAGTGCAAAGCACAATGTCCTTAGCTGGGATTGAGTGGTCATGTGATGGTTATGAAAACCTGTCTTCGATGTGCGTCAGGTGGACGATGCCCCTATATGTTGATGCCAATCGCAATAGAGGCTGGACCGATACTCATTCAAGATTGCCGTCTAGAAGTAGATGTTTTCGTGTTCAATGGGGTGAGACGATATTTGATTACGCCAGAAGACTGCCAAACATCGAGTAGGCCGTGCCTATTGGGCCGTGATAAAATTGGAAATCATGAATGAGTGTTTTAACCGCGCTTGATTATGGGACAAAAATTGTGTGGCACAGAATGTGACAGGACATAACAAATTGGCCTTATAGTCAGGACCCTTATGATGGTTTGAGATATAAGTTGTGGCATTCCAATTGATTGAGTATTATTACTACATATGTCTACTATATGAACTATGTTGATGTGCAAGGAAGAACTGAGACAAGGTGAGTCTTTTGTGATGTGTAATTAGACTGCCTCTAGGCGTATTTCCTTTCGAATCGGGGTTTAGGATGTAGATCTCGCTGAGACATTGTCTCATCCCGTCATGGGCTTAACCTTTGCAGGTCCTTAGATGGAGGCGAGGCCGGTTCGTTTTGGGCAGCCGCAGGGGTTTAGCGAATGGAGTACCAATGTCCTGCCCCTGGGTCCTTGGCTTCATGATCTTATTGTGACCACTATTTGGGTCGATGAGGGCCTACCACAATGGGTATCTCGTCAATAAAGGGTGTGGTTTCGTCATGTGCCTAATGGGGTATGGGAAGGTCTCCTATAGGGTTTTGACATGGGCCCAATGGGTTGCGGGGCGAGGGGGTAGCTAACCCACCTGATGACGTCGCAGTGAACCCGAATCCCAAATAGATATGGTCCGGGGTTGGGTAGTCTGGTAGCCCTTTTTGCTTTTTGACCTCTATGTATAAACCTAGTGTGTTTATAAAAGTGTGCCTTTTGTGAAATTGTTGTCCTACTTTTCTATCATATGTTTCTTGTCTGGGGATTGTTTATTTCGCTTCCACTTGTGCATAAATCGATTGGGTCAACGATGCGTCATGGGAACATCGCAATTTAGTCGGCCACCGAGGGATGTGCACGCGCTCAAGGTTCGAGGCATAACATAATTACTAATTGATAGGGCCCTAAGGCTAAGCATTACAATCATTGAGACAAGTTATTGAGATTGTAAAAGCAAATTCACGATAAATTTATATAATTCATGATTTTTCGTATGAAGACACCAATTATGGGATATTCAACCTTACGATAATTTAAGGTATTAACTTGTCAATTACAATTATCAGAAAATTACAATTATTTGGGAAAATCCGTATCATCACTTTAAAAAATTTGAGGCATATTACCATGTTGTAGGTCAATTACTAAGTGGTTACCATTTCCGCTTAAGGACTCTATAGTCAAACTACCGTCCAAAACAATAAATTAATAGTTATGGCTACAAATGAGTTACATTGGTTATAAGTAAATTACGATATATAATATAAATTTGTTGTCGATTTGATTAACCCTCACATTATTTTAGATAAATTACGATATTTAAAAAAGAAAAAAAAAGAAAAGATAGGGCAAAATTGGGACCGGTCCCACTTTTGTCCCCACGGAACTCTAGAAGCACCCGCAATTGAAATCAATTCGAGTCTGCAACAATGTGAAACGAAGACTATATGCTAGAGCAGCAGAAGCACTAAGCACCATTATTGCTAATTCAATACACATGGTAAAGTCAAAAAGGAATTTTGACCCAACACTATCTTTTAAGGAAATTTCCAATTTTTTAATAAAAAAATCATTTTTATGGTAGAATTGGTAGAATCCAAGACGTTCTGGACAAGCTAGCTACCGTGTGACACCTTTGTCTCATTTCAATAATCTTTATCCTACATGCTGAAATTAGGCTTACTTGGCCTTATAGAGGGTTGACACGTGGAGGACAGCTCATAGCCAAGTTAAAGCCCGAGATGGGGGAAAATGGTTGCGTGAAATGGACGTAAGTATTTAACCTAAATTGGAATAAGTGCATGAGTTTTGCTAGACGAAATATATAATCAGTTAAATGTGTAGAAAGTGACAGATCAATTTTGAATTAAACCGAACTTGGCCATCAGAGACTTGTGGGTTTACAAGACGCAAGCCATGATGCGAGACTTGTGGAAATGAACACTAAAAGTTTATGCGAGCCATATATAAAATTGATTTAGACATCGCCATGTACAAAGAATTGTTGTATTAAAAAGAGCAAATTATCTAGATACTCAAGCCAAAGTATGCTATATCACTTTATGAATGATTTGTAAACCAAAATTGTTTACAATCATGGAGGGAATTTGTGGCGTTCTTACTTATGCTAGTTGCAGCGGATAAACCATCTTATAGGATTGTGGGCTAACCTCTCCTCCACACTCAAGTGAGATTAGGATATTACCTCAGGTGTTACTTATTTCAATTGCGGTAGATAAATTACCTCAAGAGACAATGGGGTCAACCTTTCCTTTACACTCAAGCAAGATTGGGATATTGCCTTATAGGGTATCTGAATTAGGGGAAATTTGCGCTGTTCTTACTTAGGGCGATTATGGTGGACAAACTGATGGGAGAACGGTAATAATTCGAACAATATTGAATCAACGCAGTGAAATAAAATAATCTCCCCTCTTGTGTAAACCTAATAGGAATCGATATAGTAGAGTAAAATAAATATCAAGCACGCGAACACAAGACGATTTTTTACGTGGAAAACATCTTCGATGTGAGGAGATAAAAACCACGGGACCGGAGTCCACCTGAAAATCTTCACTATCAATAAAATTGTTCTTCTCTAGCAAACACTAGAGGTACATAGCAATAAACACCTCAAGAACATGATTCTTGGCAATACACATAAACTTCACAAGAGATCAAGGATAAATCTGACCAAAAACGCAGGTTTTGATCAATCCATGAAAAACCTGATGTATGGAGCTTCAAACGAAAATCAAACCATTCATATTCAATTAAATTGCGCCACAAACATGCTGACAAAATTTCAGCTCAATCGGACCACGAATCGACCTCCGATGCCAGCTTGATGTAAATTAGATATTGCCCCAAACCCCAGATTTTCTGCTTTCTTTTTTTCTCTTGTTACTATTTCCTTTTCTGCTGCTACATCTTTATATAGATAGTAAGAAACCATATTTCCTTATATAACTTATTATATGGGCTCAAACCCTTTTTGAGCTTGCAACTCATTGGGCTTCCTCTACATAGGAGTGAACCCAGCTAACAAATCTCCCACTCACGACAATGTGGAGGGATTCACCATCCCTGCTATCAAACGACAATGTTCAAGCTTCTCTCTTGGTAGAGTGTTCGTCATCATATCAGAGCCATTATGATCCGTATGAATTTTCTCAAGTTCCAACAACTTTTCATCTAGAACATCCCTTATCCAATGATATCTAACATTAATATGTTTCGATCTAGAATGAAAAGATGAATTCTTACCAAGATGAATTGCGCTTTGATTATCACAAAATAGCACATACCTCTTTTGCTTGAACCCAAGTTCTTCTAAGAACTTCTTCATCCATAGCATCTCTTTACTAGCTTCAGTCACTGCAATAAATTCAGCTTCGGTTGTAGAAAGTGCAACACACTTTTGCAATCTTGACTTCCATGACATAGCTCCACCCGCAAAAGAAATCAAATAACTAGAAGTAGATCATTTGCATCATATGATTGTAACATCATTTGGTAAGAAAATAATCGAGCATTTCATTTATTAAGACTCTTTTCTTATTACTGCTATAGTCAAAACATGGTATTGAAATAGATGTTGCCAACACAGTATATGATCGGAGTTTGGGGTGGGGCGGCTGTTAATTCCCACTTTCCCGGCTACAAAATGTCTTTCTTACCAATCCGCTTTAGCAGCTGGAGGAATCGGACCAACGTTAAACTTCACCTTGCTGATTTCTCCCATGATTAGGTACATCGCTTTTGGTGAACTTGGAACGTCTCTCGGTGAGTGATGCATTGCTATCTCGCATTGGAAAGACTCAGCAGAAGCGTGAGACTGCACATGCTTGGCGATCTATCTACCTTCTACTAATGTTATGGTAATCTTATTCGAGTTACCATCTCTTTGACTCATTTCAACGTCAGTGTTTTCAGAGCTCCTCTCAATGTAGAAACCGGGCTGCTTGGGCTGTGGTAGGGAAGCACTCTCACTGTCCAACATCAGTAGCACAGATGACATATTTGGTCTATCGCCAGGATGCCGTTGCACACATAATAGCCCGATTTGTATGCATTTTACAACTTCCGACAGATCGAAAGAATTTGGAAGTTGTGGATCTATGAAGTCGCTCGCCTTCCTTTCAAGCCACAACTTCCAGGCCTGACCAAAAAAAAAAAAAAAAGTGAATTTTTAGGCCATTTCCAACGCAAGTATTGCTGTATTATGAGAATTTGACTTCTTAGAGCGTTGTCGCACATGTCCGAGAAGATTGAAGCAATGGTCCGGATGATTGAATTCTCTATTCCTCTTTCCGCATATTATTTCCAGCAATAGTACCCCAAAACTAAAAACATCTGATTTTGTTGAGAAAAGCCCGTCCATTGCGTATTCCGGTGCCATGTAACCACTGCAAGCAAAACAGAATGGATAAAAAGAAAAGGAATTTGAATGTGAATGTGTAAGCCCATGAAAATCCTTCTCACTACTTACTAAGTGCCGACTATCCTCTTTGTTTTCGCTAGTGACTGATCTTTGCCAAAGACTCTAGCCACACCAAAATCCGATATTTTAGGGTTCATCTCATTGTCAAGCAACACATTGCTTGCTTTGAGATCCCTATGTATGATTCTCAATCTCGAATCTTGATGGAGATAGAGGAGTCCCCGCACAATTCCTATGATAATGTCGAATCGCCTTCTCCACACTAGAGAATTTTCCCTTGTTTTACCTGATTTAAATCTTTTTCTAATCAGTAATTTTGGATGAAAGATATTTTCAACAAATTGCATATTCAATGGATATCAAACAGAGAAGGTATTGAACAGAGCAAACCAAATATGAAAGAGTCCAGACTTCCATTAGGCATGTATTCATAGATTAGCATCCTCTCTTCTTCAATACAACATCCCCGAAGTCTAACAAGATTTCGGTGCTGAAGCTTCGCGATCAACATGACCTCATTCTTAAATTCATTAAGACCTTGCCGAGAGTCTTCTGACAATCTCTTGACTGCTATTTCTTGCCCATTTGACAGCTGACCCTGACAAGTCAGTTGCATAATTTTTCCCGAGTGACAGGGGACAATAAAAATGAAATGCGGAATGAAGAGTATTGTTCTTTTGTACGACATATGAAATCGTAGACTAAACTCTACCTTGTATACGGGGCCAAAACCTCCTTCTCCTAACTTATTTGAATAACAAAAGTTGTTAGTTGCTCGTAAAATGGTGACCATATCAAAGATCGGAAGCTGTAAGTTGTTCTCATCTTCAGCCTGAAGGTGGAACGTTATCCCTGTTGACCATTGAACTTTCATCAGAGCATATGTTCTTTTTTTCCCCATAATAAATGAACTATATGCAAGGGGAAAGTACTTAAAAAGTCATAAACCTTTTGTATTTATGCCAATTTAGTCTAAAACATTTTTCACTTGGTGCCAATTCAGTCATTTTCGACTAATTTTGGTCAGATTTTGCTGACTGGGCGCCGGCCAACTAACGTGGCATGATTGGCCCTAACATGTACAATTTTTAATAATATTTTAATATTTTTGAATTTTTTATTTTCTTTTTCCTCTTCCCTTTTTTTTTTTTCTTTCATTCTCCTCCTCCTTCCTCCAACCGATCACTGGACCTCGACGACCAGCCCTTGACCTTGTTGGATCTGGCTAGGTCAAGCCCTTGCCCAGTCTTTGGCGAGGCCTTGGAAGCGAGGGCAACCTCGGATCCAACGAGGGCAAGCCCCGTTGCCCCATGTGAGGCTGCCCTCACGGCCACCGGCGAGGGCTCGAAACTCACTAGTGGCCGACGAGCTTGCCAGAGACCGGCAAGGTCGACCTCAACCTTGTTGACCATCACCTTTGGCCGGTCGCCAAGGTTTGGTGACTAGTTGGAGGAAGAAGGTGGAGAAAGAAAAAAAGAAAATTAAAAATTAAAATATATTAAAATATTATTAAAATGTTATGAGAAATTGCCAACGTTAGTGCCAATCGTGCCTCGTCAGTCGATTATGCCCAGTCAACAAAATCTGGCAAAAAAAAGTCAAAAATGACTGAATTGGTATCAAGTGAAAATGTTTAGAACTAAATTGGCACATAAAAAAATGTTTATGACTAAATTGGCACAAATACAAAAGATATAGATTGTTTTAACACTCTTCCCCTATATGCAAGCAATGAACAGCTATTGCACGTATCAACTAAGACATGGGTGTTAGCAATGAGGCCTCAGCGATGAACTTTCCAAGCATCAACAGATCTAAAATTCATTTGACTTGATGAGAAAATATGAGATTCTTTTCCGTATGCTATCAACTTTCATTATTGATTGTTAACCCAGATAACAAAAATAGCAATACTATGACTTGACTCCAAGATACGAAAAGAGAGAACCAAGAATTATAGTTGACGTTCTGAAAGCAAATTCTAGTCAGAGCCTCAATTGCTATAGAGCAAGAGCTCAACTCAACTAAGGGAAATGGAGTACCTTGAGCATGTTTTTTCCTCTTCCAAACAATGCAGAAAAAAAGCACCACCGAAAGCACGACAAATGCCATGGAAATCGCCACTGCCACCCATTCTTTCCCCTTGGAATTCACTGAATCTGAGAACATTGAGAGGTTAAAGGTGATCAAAATCAATGATGAATAGGATTATCATGAGTCCAGGAATAAAAAATAAAACAAAGGTATATGTACTACCGAGGTCTGAGGCTGAAACGCGAATGTAAAGATCTTGATTCGCAGATCGGCTGAGTATTCTGACGTCAAGAAGATCTCCAAACCATAGGAGACAGCCACTTCCACCTCCAGTGGCGTCTATGTTCGCGTAGGCCCTGCATGAGCAGTTCTTCGAGCACTCTAATTCACATTCCTTAAGGCTCATGCTAGTGTTCATCGTGAACTGCAACAAATCAGGCATTTTCACACCTTTGAGCCTCTTAAACCCTTCTCCTTTAGAACAATTAAATGGGTTCTTACTGACACACCCACTACTCCACACAAATGTATCCCACTCTGCCTGTGACTTCGGTTGATAACCAATCATGCAGCTACATATTGGAGAATTGCTGATCGTGCACATGCTATTGGGTCCGCAATTCCCGTAGACATCACAGGCATCATATGGCAACATATAAATCATGGTCCACTCCTGCGTTTTCTCGCTCCACAGGTACCGTTGGTGGTTCCCTGAAGCGTTTAACACCAACCTCGTGATGGTGGATTCATTGAAATGGTTGAATGCGAAGTAAACCTCTTGAGAATTGTTGACGAACTTGGGGATGAATATCAAATTAGGAACCATCGGCATCCTACCGAACTGTATTCCATTCCAAGGCCCACTTCGGAAGTATTTGACACGTCCCTTACGTATGACTAGTTGGGGAATTATTCCTCCAAGATCGACACCGAAGGTGAAGTCTCCCGTTGAGGGATCCTCTGCGCTCTTCCAAGATGTCATGTGCCGGTCCAAACCCATCCTCAGGTCCCACCCGAGCTTCATGCCCACCAATAATGTGTCGGAGGGATGATCAAAACTCTGCCAAAGATAGTTTCCGGAGACATTTTCACTGTCATCTTTCAAAACTAGATTTCCAGAATCCAGGAGCTGAGCAACTACACTTTGTGAAGTAGCATTCATGTTATTCGATGACCACAAGACTCTTTCTGCTTGGTCGACAAGGACTAGTTTACCTTCACTACCTATCCTCAGAACCCCTGACGAATCATTCACCGGATTATCTCCATTTGCCACCCAAACAGTGGTCTTTTCTGGGATGTTGTGGTACCATATTGCGAGGAATCTGTAGCTGGAGTTTCCAGGGCTGAAGAAACCAAGCTGAAACTTTTCTCCTGCCGACACTAGAGTATCACCATCACGAATTGTCTCAGATGAGCTCAACACATCGACTGACTTGCATACTTCCAGTGCAAACATACAAATTGAAATGAAATAAAGTATGGAAAAACAAGGAATATCCATCTATTAGCCTTTCACGCTTGCAAATAGAACCAGCAGGAGGAGAAAATCGAGTTTGTTGGAAATCGGGTGTTTGTTGAAACGAAGAAAGCAGGAATTCCTCATGACCTGTTGGTTCCATGATCCCATAGTTGATGAAGATTTGCTGGTAGCCACATACCACAAGCCTAACAGACTTCTGGGATTTCGAGGATTGTCCGTTTCTGAGTCACTTGATTGATGAATATTTGCTGGTAGCAACAAACCACAAGCCTTACAGACTTCTGGGTCTTCGAGGATTGCCCGTTTCTGAGTCACTTTTCTCAAATGACTCAGGAATTGCCTTACCCAATGGGGAGGGAGGAAGTGGTCCAAGACATTTCATGTAATTGGACATTTCCACAAATGACCTTTGAAAGCCAACTACACTCGGGTTTATAAAAGTGTTAAAGCCTGGCAAATTATTCACATCAATATTTTTCTGTATCCTGTGACATCCCCCTTCTGCCCTCCCTCTTTTGTCTTCTTCTTTTCTCTCTCCTCCTTCTCCTTCTCTCTCACGTTTCCTCCCCCCCTTTCTGCCGTTCATCCCCCTTTCCCCTTCTCCCTCTCTTTCTCTCTCTCTCCCCTCCTTTTTCCCCTTCCCACCCCACCCCACCCCACCTCACCCCTCCCACTTTTTCTTTTCTTCCCTCTCTCTTCCTCTCTCTCCCTCTCTTCTTTCCCCCCCTCTCTCTCGACCGAGCCTCTTCTTCTTCTTCTTCTTGCCACCGCCACCCAACTCCTCACCACCAGCACCACCACCGCCTATGCCACCTCCGTCCACCGCTTGGAGCCGTGCCACTCGCTGTCCTCACCGCCGAACCGCCACCTCCACTGCCGAGCTTCAAGGACCGTCACCCCACTGTCACCACCTCTTGCCACTACTCACTTAGCCATTTGTGCCACCATTGCTTCGAGCCACCACCACCACCGCCGCGAGCCATCGCCCCCACCGAGCCCCCCCTTTTGGCAGTGAGCTCCAAGAGCTGCCACCGCTGCCGTTGAGCCTCCATTTGAGACGCAAGCGTTGTGTTTTTGATGCCGTTGCACCACCATCAACGGAAATCAATGAATTAACCTCCTAATTGTGAATTAGGACATTAATTGCATTTAAAGGGTTATTAGTTTAATAGTAATGGTGATTAGATTAATTAATCATTGTTAGATTAATTAATTGAGGTTAGTTTAATTAATCATAATTTTTTATTTCAATCGTCATTATTTAATTAATCATAATTATTTTAGTTAACGATGATTAATTTTAATTAAATATAGTTAGGCTAATTAATCTAGTTTATCATAATTAATTGTAATTAGCATAATTAATCACATTTAGCTTAATTAATCATGATTAATGTAAATTAACTGATTGCTCATATTATATATTTTAATTGCTATTTCTTCAAAAATGGTTTATGGGTAAGAAAATAGCAAACTTTGAGGTGTCTTGTTTGGACCCCGTATTTTATGTGATAAAAGAGGCAATGATGTCTTAAAGTGAAAATGTGCAAAGTTTGATAGGTTGATTTTAAATAGATGACCACGTGCGATTATTTTACTGGAATTTTAAATATAAAGATTTTCTGAGGTATGTAATTTAAGCACAAACTCTTTTACACTGGGCTAATTGATGAAAGATAAAAATTGGCTTGAGTGTTGGCATGCTTGTGTGGTCATTTAATTGAACCCATCATCCAATGGGAGTTTGGGGGCGATGCCCGATTTTTATCGGATGTCCAGCGAGGGTCTGGATGCCGAGTCGCGGTTGAAGCCAGACTGATGCTCATTTATGAAATGTGGGACAATGCCCAATCATGCCGGAAGACCGCCAACTCGTGTGCTGGCTGTGGCCCGAGAGGTCGTAATAATCGGAACACGTGTGAATATGTGTGAATGATTGTGATGCATTGCGGTTGATTATGGTTAAAACTGTTAGGCATAGTATGGGTTGTGCTAAAATGGGTTTTACCTTATAATCAGACCCGTGTGAATGCTTGGTGCATGAGAGTTATGTGTTCTGATTATTGTTTATGCTTATTATATTGATAAAGGCATATATGACGTACTACTATGTAGGGGTGTGCCAAGGCGAGGTAAGATTGTATGCTGTTGCATGATTAGATTGCCTTCATACGAATTTGCGTCCTAATCGAGGTTTAGGAAGTGGACTCACTGAGATTTTATCTCATCCCGTTGTTGATAACTATTTTTTAGGGCCATAGCATAGACATCTGTTAAGTGCGGATGTGGTAGACACGAGATGTGACACTTTTTTGTTGGCCCTGTCATTAGTGAAACTAGAGTTAACCCTGACTTTTACAACCTTTTTCGCTCATGGGTCATGTAGGAGTTGTCCTTTGTTGTAGACTTGTACATGTTAAACTTCTTGGGTTAACAAGTGGATAAATAAATGTGTGACTTTTGGAAATCATTTGTTGTAATTTACTATCCTTGATTTTTTGGTTGACTGAGTGTTTATATAATTCGCTTCTGCATGCGTTTCATCGAAAGATAAAAAGAATGGATCGGTGACGCGTCTTGGGACATCACATTTTTAATCAACCGTAAAGGGATGTTCACGCGCTTGAGGTTCGAGGCGTGACATATCCTCTACATCATAATTTTTCGCCAATGCCCCTAAGAAATTTTGCACAGTGATTCATGGGCTCACAAATTTCATAACAGAACCCATTCATATGGATTGACCATTGCCGATTGGTCCGTGGTCCTATCGTGGGCGATTATGGGTGTCGTACTTAACTCGCCATTACTCATATGACCTCACAAGAGTGAATTAACCGCAGACTTCACCTTCTTGTAGTGTCCATTGAGTTAGCTTCACGACAAACATAGATATTGAGTCAGTGTTGAAGGTTGAGACTTTACTAATAGCGTGTTGCGTCACTCTATCTCATGTGTCATAAGCTCTTGGCCTCTTTCTTGGTCATATTCTCCCATGCTTAAAAGATTTAGGCTCACAAACTCAATGAAATAGAAAGTAAAAGCGAAAAAGAGAAATCGAGACACAAGAATTATCTCGATTCACTTTTAAACTAGGGTTATATTCAGTAGAGCATTTTGTTATTATTAGCACTTTCAGTCTTTTTGGTACTACTCTTAATTACAAGAGAGAAAGATTACATATAACGGGTATAAAAAAACCTTTGGGCCGAGAAAGCTCTAGGCCCACTCAGTAGCTATCCATGGGTCCAATCCCAAACTACTAATAAATTATGGGCCCAAACTGTAAAAGTATTTTGATAGCCTAAGGCACTACCCTGCAACCCTAGATCCTCATGCCTTCGTGTTAATGGAGAGTATAAATTACACGCCAACAGATATTATATCGAAGAAGAACACACGGCTCTTGTGATGAGATTGTCGAATTTTTGGTCAATGAAATCAGTGTAGTTTCTCCATCCTCTCTCTCTCTCTCTCTTTCTCTTCTCTTCCTTCTACTTATATTATCTGGGTTTTTCTCTCCTCTCCCAACTAAGTCTCAATAGTCCATAACTTTTCTCCGTTGTAGCCAGCAGAAGAGCACATGCGCATTCACGCGGAATAACGGGAAGAACACGGTAGCCTATTGCAAAACGGATGTGCTGCACGCATAGTCCGATGTAACTGAGGATGCATTGTTGTCGACGCATTGTGGAAGGTTTATAGTGCTTGACAGTGCGGAATACCAATTATGCTCCTCTGATGTCTAGTAAAAAACTTATCAGTGGATGACAGCCTAAGTATTCAGCCTCGAGCAACAGCAGCTTGGCCTACTGGAAGGCGATCGTATTCTTGTTGATAACATGTGCAGGAATTGACCATTGAAGGTATACAAGCACAAGGAAGTTCGGTTCTAACAGAATTTTTTTTTCAAAAAGTCAAAAAGTCAAGGAAAAAAAGAAAGAGTAAAGAAGGTTGAAAAGTAAAAAAAAAATTAAAAATTAAAAAAAGCATAACAGTGGGCGCTCATTTATAAGAGATGCACGAGAAACAGAGAAGGAAAAGCGGAAAAAAATAAAAAGAAGAAGAAAGGGAAAGACGGGTTTTGCACATAAGCCATAGAGGTTTCGTCAAGTACGATCAATTACATATCGCAACACTTGATAAGTGCTCGTGCCCTTCATTCTTCTAACCGAAATAATTTTTGGGTTAGAGCTCAACTTCGAAGTTTTGGGAAATTTGAGCAATGAAATCCAATTTCTAAGTAATTGACTTTTAGTATTTCATGGAAATTGTGGATTATGACATTGTAGAGCTGTGAGTTTTAATGGGAGTTCATTTGAAGCAACAATTTTGGCGGGGTGAAATTTTAGTTTTTGCTTAAGAGTTTCACGTTACGTTTAGGTTTGAATAATCACTTTCGCTTTGAGTGAGCGATTTGTTGTCATATAGGAGTTGTTTTGTTACTATTTACATGTAGTTTAGCCGGTTCATAATTGCTATAGTATTTTACTAACTTTTGACAACAATTCTTGTATAATTGTTAGGATTACGATATCATCAACGTGTCTAGTCACATTATGGGTATTCCCATATAAGGGATGCTATATTTTTTTTATAAATTTTTAAACTCATATCTTGAAAGCTATAAAGATTTAATATTTTATGAGTCATGAACGAGCATGTTTGTGACCACCGTTTGCGGTAGCCTAGCTGAGCTCCCATGAAGTCTATCCAAGACGAAGGGGTTCAAATCCCACTGGACGCATGGGATCTTAAGCGTGACATCAGGATGGTGGATCCTCTACCAGCGTCGCCCCTAGGGTTTACCCGCCCGGCTGCCAACTATACGGGGTTCCCTAGGTATCAAAAAAAAAAAAAAAAAAAAAACGAGCATGTTTGTGTCACAACCTACCTCTTGGGGAAGGGCGTAGGTTTAGGAGTATTGTCTAAAAGATGGATCTATGGCCCATGATCAAGATACCTCACGTGATTTTGGGGTGCTCATAAAAATTTTGAGATAAGAAGTCATCATAAACTTATTGGGATCGGTTAGAAACTAAGTGAAGTATAGGTGTATACCTCACTTTTTACGCAACCAAAGAATCTAAGGTCAGGAACATGATTATACTATTTAACCAATTAGTGACATTTTGATATTTAATCTTGTTCATTTTAAAAAAGATTTTTGACATGCAATTTGGATTAATTTTAGACCAATCCACTAAAATGCGTAGTGACTATGTGGATGTGTAATTAGTAATATAACAATGGGCGACTAGAGTCACATAAGGTAAATTGCATCAGAAGAGTAAGAATCTAGCATTATCAAATAAGGAGCATGCTATTGCTAACCAAGCCAAACACAAACCATTAACATACATAAAGTTCGCAATTAAGGGTATTTGTTTCTAAGGACAATAAAAATTCTAAGATAAAGTCCTAAGGGCTTGGTTAACCTTAAGCATAATTATAAATTGAAAGACTTCCACTTTTCACGAGAAAATAACCTAAAAGATTAATTTGAACGTTTATGAGGATTTTAAATTTTTAAATTATTTTAGAGATTTTTGGGAAAAATGAATTTTCGAATTTTAGAAAAAAAATTCTAGATTTTTTAATCTTTTGAATTTTTTTATTTTTTTAATTTTTCTAATTACTACTAAAATTTTTAGAAATTTTCTGCATTTTGGAACTTTCTGAAATTTTTTGAATTTTTTAAATCCAATTATTTAAATATTTTCTAAAAGATTTTGAATTTTCTGAAATATTTTGAATTTTTATTATTTGTCTAATTTTTTGAACTTCTTTGAAAGTTTTTGAATTTTTGAATTTTTTAATATTTAACGTTATTATATTCGGGAAAACGGGTTCTGGCCTGGTAAATCAATCTAGCCTATTGACTCGACCCATTCGGATTAAAAAAGAAAAGAAAATTTTCTTTTTTTAAAATTTTTTTAATGATTTTTCTATCTTTCCATTTTTTTTCTCTCTCGTCTTTTTCTTATTTTGTCCTATTCCCTACACCTTCTTCTTCCTTGGTCTTCTTCACAACGTCATCCCCCCTCTTCTGGAGCACCGTCCATTGCCCTGAGGCTCGTTCGTTTCTCAAGCCGCCGCCGAACCACCACCCTTCATCGGCCGTCCAGTCCGACCGCCATTCGTCGGCTGAGCATACCCTCCTTGGCCAAACACCGAACAAACAATGGTGACGATGGGAACGTAGCGAACGACCACATGGCCGACGCCCAAGGTCACCCAACACCACTGGAACATCACAATAGAGCGTGGCGCACCCGGACAACTCGATTTCAGCCAAAGACGAAGGCATGGAGACTAGAGCTTGTTGTGGCATTCTATTGAACAAGTGCAATACGCTAGAGGAACGAGAGATTCTGGCTCGACTGAGACTCAAATCTAGACCGGGACTCTTCACAAGCGAACCAGAACACAGAGCAATTCATGTTCACATTTCGCTGAGTTTTCTGACATCAAGAAGATCTCCAAACCTGTTGTACTCTAGCTAGTTAGCTAGTACGTCCATGATGAGGTGTGATTGGACCGCACCATTTGGACTTGATATGGTACGATGGATGGACATTTGTAGGGGTGTCATGGAGACGTATAAAAATCTCTTGAACACAACCGTTAGAAGGTGTTGGCAATTCATTCGCACCAAATTTTCTCTCCATTTCCATCAAAGAAAAAAAAGGAATTCCATTTCACTTTTGCAAGAATGATCGGCATTTACGCCATGGAAATCGGGTGTTTTCCTTGTGATTGCATCCAGACTAACGTGAGGAAGTGTTGTTCATAAATCATCGGCAATTCAACATTCGTTCTGGGGCTATTTGCTATTTGCGCATCGGAATCAGATAAGTCGTCTCCCGTTGATATGAATTCCAACACTGGTATCAGAGCCCGGTCGTGATTTATGCCTTGCTTTTCATTGAGTTTTCTCATTTACCATTTGATATTGAGATCAAGAGATTGTATTCTACACTGTTTGGATCTTTGATAGTCGGAATTGCCATATGAAAAACTCGAAATTGAACCGGAGCGAAGAACCGGTTCGGGGTCGCGTGATCCGTGAGGTTTTAGCCCATTTTCGAAATGATTTTTTGGTCAAAATTAATTTTTGAATATACACAGTGAAAGAGCTTGTCATGACGAGTCCGTCAGTGGGTCGAGCGTCGCTAGGAGACGCCGGACACGCCCACACGCGTGACCAGAAGCCGCTGCGTGTGGGCGCCACGCGCCTGAAGGGCTGGCACAGCCAGCGCGTCCGCCACACGCGTCGGTCGGCGAACCGGTAGGTGCGCGACGCGCGCTAACCGGCGAATCGGCGCGTGATGAAGTCACCATGACGTCACCCAACAGTCGGTAACCGTTAGGACGACGTCATTGCTGGCAATAATTGGCCGGTCGGCAACCCCACCCGGCCGACGACCCGACCCGAACCGTTGACCTGACCTGACCTGACCCGTTGACTTGACTTGACCGACCATTGATCGATCAACGGTTGGATCGATCAACCGGTTCGACGGTCAAGCCGGTCGGACCGGTGGGACCAATTACTAGTCGGACCGGCCAAGAGCCGTTTGGCTTGCTGCGCGTGAGCCACACGCGCCGTGTACTCAGGCGGCGCGTGTGAGCTCCGATTGGAGTGTGATCGGTGGCGTTTGATTCGTATGAGTGTCCTCTACACGGTGGTGTAATTATTTTATACTTTTTAATTTTATAAATGTATGAAAATACGTAGGAAACCCTATGTATTCGTATTTTTTGGGGTTTAATGCAATTTATTCATTTATGTCTAGTATTTTCTTGTGATTTAGGAAATACAGTAGCTAGCTTGTATGCAAATGATGTTATATATGTTGTGTAGAGCTTGGTTCAATGATATGATGTATATATTTTAATATACTTGCAATTTTCTTGTTACTAAAAAATTAGAACAATGGTAGAAAATCCATTACATGTTGCATAGCAATTTTAGTTATAGTTGAAGCATAATTGTTGTCTATACGCTGGTTATTATCATGCAATGTTTTTTGTGTTAAGGAAAAATATAGATATTACATAAGGTTATGTAATTATTTTTCCTAATAGGAGTTCGTAGGTTGGTAGAATTGAAAGGAGTTCTCACTTAGAACTTAAAATTTGCGCAAATTAAACTAACTAATGATAATAAAACAACTGTACATAAAAATTGATTAGGAACATTGTGAACTTTTGCTTTTGTGTCTTTTGTTGAATTATCATTAATTTAGTTTGTCTTTGCTGCAAATTGAATATGTGTGTTACTCTGTATAATATGCTAGCATTGATTCTACATTTATTATGTCAATGTGTTATAACAATTGATTATGGTTTCAACATCCAAGATCATTGTGGCCGACCTCAATCAGGGTGAGAAGCTGAATGTAATAATTATGATATTTGGCACCGAAAAGTTCAGTACATCATTGAGGAGCAAGAGTTTTTAAAAACCCTTAACCATACCATGGATGAACTTGAGCATAGAACTTCAGCTCAACACATGAGAGATTTAAAAGCTTATCAAGCTTAGAAAAAGAAAAATAGTATTGCTCGCATCACGTTGCTGAGCTGTATTCAATATGATCTCATATGTGAGTTTGAGAGTTATGACAAAGCTCAAGCTTTGTGGGTTTCCTTGAAAGATAAGTTTGGGGGTACATCTGCCACTAAGCTGAGGAGACTCACCATCAAGTTTGACACATTTTGAAAGCGCCCAAATGTAAGGATGAGGCAGCATTTTCGGGAGATGTCAAACATGATCCTTGAGCTAAAGTCGGCAAGTCACTCCCTTACTGATGAACAGTAAGTTCAAGCTGTTATAAAATCCCTTCCTAACAATTGGGAGCATATGAAGATCAATATAACGCATAATGAGAATATTGTCACTTTTGATGATATTGTGCGTTATTTGAAATTAGAGGATGAGCGCCTAGAGGCTGCGAGATCCTCTACCCATGCTTATGTTGCTGAATCGAGTTCGCGCAAGGCTTCGAGTTTCAAGCGCAAAAGGAATCTTTAGCTCAACAGCAAAGGGAAAATGACTTATTAGGGACCCAAGAGGGCTAAGATCTTCCGATGCAAGAAGTGTGGTGGGAAGAAGGATAAGACCAAAATGGAGTGCCACAATTGTGGCAAGATAGGTCACTTTGCTCGTGAATGCACTAAGCCGAAAAAGGTACCCTATTACTCCATTACTTTAAGCAATGCTTTTGTTTCTAGTATTGTAATGCTTGCTGAATCTCTTCCAATGTGAACTGTAAACTTAAGAACAACAGACCATGTAGCTAAAGACCGAGAAGCATTTGTGGAGTATCGTTGGATACCGCTTGGAAGAAGATTGATATATGTTGGAAATAACTCAAAAGTTGAAGTGAAGGGTATCGGCACATGTAAATTAATGTTACGTAAAGGTCGAAACTTATTCTTACATGATGTCCTTTATGCTCTAAATATTCGATGAAACTTGGTCTTTGTAGTTGTTCTTCTTAACTTAGGTTATGTATTGAATTTTCATGGTGATTGTGTTGACATTTTGTTTGGAATAGTTTATTATGGTTCATGTCATGTATTGAATGGTTTTATGGTGTTAGACATTAACTATGATCAGTACAATGTTAATGTTGATGGTTGTTTTTCTTTAATTGCGTCTTCTAATAATGTTAAGATTGATGCAAGTACTTGGCATGTTAGATTAGGTCACATTGGATTGCAAAGAATGCAAAGATTAGCTAGATAAGGCATTTTAGGGTCACTCACTAATGTTAGTCTATCCGTATGCGAACATTGTCTGATGGGAAAAACAACTAGAAAACCATTTGGTAAAGGGACTAGAGCTGAATTTCCATTGCATCTCATACATTATGACATTTATGGTCCTTTGAATGTGAGGATGAGGCATGGAGCCTCATATTTCATCACTTTCATAGATGACTTCACACATTTCGGTTATGTCTTTCTGATCTCCCATAAGTCAGAAGCATTGAACTGTTTTAGACTATATATAGCGATGATAGATAATTAGTTGAACAAAACAATAAAAGCATTGAGAACTAATCGTGTATGTGAGTATCTATCGGAGCAATTCAAGGCTCTTTGCGATGAAAATAGAATTGTACGACAATGACTATTCTTGATACTCCACAACAAAATGAGGTAGCTGAGAGAATGAATAGAATCCTATTGGAAATTGTTAGGTCTATGATGGCACAAGCAAATTTACCTATCTCCTATTGGGGAGATGCGTTATTAACTGTTGTCTATATACTTAACCGTGTGCCTTCAAAATCGATCACTTCCACTTCTTATAAATTATGAACTGGTAGGAAACTAGACTTGAGTAATCTACATTCATGGGGATGTGCAATTTATGTTCATAATTCTTCCCATAAACATGGCAAATTAGGTCCTAAAGGGAAGAAATGTATCATTATAAGATATTCCGAACACTCCAAAGGGTACGTGTTCATAGGTGAACAAGCCGATGGAAGTGTGACCGAAATGGAGTCACGTGATGTCACGTTCTTGAAGAATGATTTTCCTAGTAGAGGTGAGATTGATAAGAACTTCCAATTATATGAGATGGAAGATTTTGATAACACACCCACTGGTGTTATAGAGGGAAATGAAGATTTCAACACACAAGACCTAGTGGGAGTGTTGCATCGCTTGATGAATTGAATTTAAGAGAAATTCAATCGCGTAAAAGTAATTGTAAAAGTATTCCCCGTCGTCATTTTGAGATTGAAGGGGAAGCATTTATAATTGCTCTAAAAGACGATGCCGAGTCAAAAACTGTTCAAGAAGCTCTTTTGTCCTCTGATAAGGAAGAATGGAGAAAAGCTTTGAAAGATGAGATGGAGTCAATGAGGGCAAACCATGTATGGGACTTGGTTAATCTACCACCCAATTGTAAGGTCATTGGAAACAAATGGGTCTTTAAGATTAAGCGTAGAGCAGATGGATCCATTGAAAAGTATAAGGCTCGCCTTGTGACGAAAAATTATACTCAATAAGAGGGTATAGACTATGAGGAAACTTTTTCACCAGTTATAAGATTTGCCTCAATATGCCTTATTCTAGCCATCGTTGCACATTTGGACCTTGAATCACATCAAATGGATGTAAAGATAGCATTTCTCAATGAAGAATTAAATGAGGAAATCTATATGAAACAACCAATTGGTTTCATAGCTAAAGGTCAGGAGCATAAAGTTTGCAAGCTTAATTGCTCAATATATGGCCTTAAGCAATCATCTAGACAGTGGTATCTTCGTTTTCATCAAGCAATAATAACTTTTGGTTTCACGATGATCGAAGAAGATCACTATGTATATGTCAAGCAGTCTAAAGATAAATTTGTGATTTTATCACTTTATGTGGACAATATTCTGTTGGCTAGAAATGACAAGGTTTTGGTTATCACTATAAAAGAATGGTTGTCCTCCAATTTTGAGATGAAGGACATGGGAGAAGCTGCTTATATATTAGGAGTTAAGATCAAAAGAAATCGATCGAGGAAACTCCTTACTTTATCACAAGAGTCTTATATTATGAAGATTCTTAAGTGTTTCAATATGCAGCATTGTAATCCCATTGATACCCCTATCATGCAAGGTGAAGGCCTAAGTACTGAGATGTGTCCTAAGACTCCAGAAAAAATCAAAGTGATGGAAACTGTTCCTTACGCTAGTGCAGTCAGAAGTTTGATGTATGCTATGATGTGTACTCGACCCGACATATGCTATGCCATGGGATTGGTGAGCCAATATCAATCAAACCCTGATCAAGCACACTGGAAAGCAGTGAAGAGAATCATGAGATACTTGAAGGGCACCACGGACTATCGACTTTATTACCAAGGGAATGATTTACGCCTATTGGGTTATTCAGATGCCAATTGGGGTGGAGACCTGGATGAGCGTAAATTGACTTATGGATATGCGTTCTTGCTCAATGGAGGTGCGATTTCTTGGAATAGTAAGGAACAGACATGCATGGCCTTGTCTACGATGGAGGCAGAATTTATTGCATGTTCTGCCGTAGTGTAAGAAGCAGTATGGTTAAAACGTTTCTTGGAAAATTTAGCCAATGCCACTAAAGTTCCAAGACCGGTGACAGTTTATTGCGATAGTCAAGCTGCCATTGCCTATGTGAAAGATCCTAAATATCATGGAAGAACAAAGCACATTGACATAAAGAATAACTTTATTAGAGATATTATAGCGCAGAAAGAAGTGATCTTGCAATATATTTCAACCAATAGAATGGTTGTCGATCCATTTACAAAGGCTATTCCTATAGATATGTTCTTAACCCATAGGATGTCACTGGGATTGCGTAGAATGTGATATATGTTATTGTAGAGGATCATTGGTTTATGTATTTGTGGACAGATGTATTGTACTTGTTTGTTTATTAGTGATTTGATGTTTTATTAATAAGTACAAATCTACTATGAGACTATCACAAACACACACACACACACACACACACACACACACACACACACACACATATATATATTATTGAAAAGTATGTTAGCAGGCATTGATTAGCTCACGCACACAAACAATCGCCTCAAGTGCTATAGTTAGCACGTTGAGATGAGACGTTATATATAAATAAATACTAAAGAGCAAGTTTGGTACATAAAATATGTCGCATTGATTGTAATCAAGATGAGGTCTGTGATTTGTTTATAATAAGACCGAGTATGATAGTCCCACAATTATGTATACCTAAAAGATACCGGATGCAAGTATTTAATTGGACGCTATCGAAAGCGAGCTGATATAGCATTCGGGCTAAACATGAGTACGTGAGAAACACGTAACTATGTTTAGGCTAAGATCTGTATGGTGGATATATTTGATGAATGACATATGCTCTTATAGAAAGAGTAATCCACTATAACATGTAATTCATACTACATGTGCATTGTACAACCAATAAGGGAAAATGAGTAAAATTATCCCGATTTACTCATCGTGTGACTCCTTGAGGTAATTTATAATTTACCTCAATTTTGTGCCTTATGTTACTTCTGATTATATTCTCAAAGTAAAAGATCAATGTTGCTACTTTAGCATGTTACGAGCGGTCATGAATAGATATGACTTATGGGACATGTCTAGGAAAGCAGTTGTTCTGAAATTGAGAGAGACATGAGTGCGAAGGAAGACTATTGTTGTTTTACATCTATCACATGTATTTACTGGTCGACCAATTATATCGCCCTATGTGGTTGTGGATGTAATTGTAAATACATGATGTTTTAAGAATAGTCAAGTATATCCTTTAAGGGATAGGTATATTTGGACTGATATAACAAAATATGTTTGGGGCACTGTGAGACATCGATTGTTTATTTCTTTTCGAGGTTGTAGCCATTATGTTATCCCTAACAAGTGCATAATTTGAGTTTCCAAGTGCAGGTGTACTCACTGGTTGCACGGCTTATTTGTCAGTATGAATTGGTTTGTAAAGTTGATGAATGTTGAATGCCTTATATTATTGATAGAGAGCTATCAAGCCCATCATGTCCAAGTGAGAGATGTTGTACTTTAGCTAGTTAGCTAGTACGTCCATGATGGGGTGCGATTAGACCGCACCATTTGGACTTGATACGGTACGATGGAAGAATACCATTTGTAGGGGTGTCATGGAGACGTATAAAAATCTTCCGAATACAACCGTTAGAAGGTATTGGCAATTCATTCGCACCAAATTTTCTCTCCATTTCCATCAAAGAAGAAAAATGAATTCCATTTCACTTTTGCAAGAACGATCGACATTTACGCCGTGGAAATCGAGTGTTTTCCTCGTGATTGCATCCAGACTAACGTGAGGAAGTGTTATTCGTGAATCATCGGCAATTCAACGTTCGTTCCGGGGCTATTTGCTGTTTGCGCATCGGAATCAAATAAGTCGTCTTTTGCTAACATGAATTCCAACAAAACCACAGGAGACAGCCACTTCCACCTCCCACGGCATCTATGTCCGCATAGGCCCCGCATGAGCAGTTCTTGAAGCACTCTAATTCTCATTCCTTGAGGCTCATGATAGTGTTCATCGTGAACTGCAACAAATCAGGCACTTTCACACCTTTGAGCCTCTTAAACCCTTCTCCTTTAGAACAATTAATTGGGTTCTTACTGACATACCCGCTAGTCCACACAAGCGTATCCCACCCTGCCTGTGACTTCGGTTGTTAACCAGTCATGCAGCTGCATATATTTGAGGATTGCTGATCGTGCACATGATATTGGGTCTGCAATTCGCATAGACATCATAGGCGTCATGTGGCAACATATAGATCAGGGTCCATTCCTGAATTTTCTCGTTCCACAGTTACCTTTGGACGTTCCCGTAACTGTTTAATTCCAATCTCATGATGGTGGATTCATTGAAAGCTTTGAACGTGTAGTAGACTCCTGAGAATTGTCGACGAATTTTGGGGTGAATATCAAATTAGGAGTCATCTGAACCCCGCCAAACTGAATTCCGTTCCAAGGCCCAGTTTGGTAGTCCAGTTTACGGATCCTCTGTGCTCTTCCAAGATGTCATGTGCCAGTCTAAACCGATTCTCAGGTCCCACCCGAATTTCATGCCTGCCAATAATATGTTGGAGGGATGATCAAAACTCTGCCAAATATAGTTTTCGGAGACATTTTTGCTGTCAGAACCAGGTTTCCAGAATCCAGGAGCTGAGCAACTATGCTCTGTGAAGAAGTTTTCATGACGACAACAAGAGTCTTTCTACTCGGTCGACGAGGACTAGTTTCCCTTTGTTTCCTATCATCAAAACACCTGATGCATCATTCAAAGGATTATCTCCATTTGCTACCCAAACAATGGTCTTATTGCGAGGTATCTATTGTTGGAGCTTCCAAGGCCGAAGAATCCAGCTTAAACTTTTCTTCTGGCAACACTAGAGTGTCGCCATCGCAAATAGGCTCAGCATACTTCTGCTAGTGAAAACTAAGAAATTTAAATGCAATAGAGAACGGGAAAATGCAGAATATCCATTTACTAGAGAAATCGTGTAATGGACTATCTATTTCAGTCTTTTGTGCTTACAAATAAAAGTTGATTTCCATGAAAATCCGGGGTTAGTTGAAATGATAGAGAGGTAGAAAAGTTCTCTTGATTTTTTGATTTGATGATTCAATAATTGATGAGCATTTGCCATTAGCAGCCTACCACATACCTAACAGACTTTCTGAGACTTCGAATCTGTTTTTGAGTCCCATTTCACAAGTGAAGCACCATCATTTGGACTTGTAGCAGCTAGACAAGAATTGCGCCAGCCAAATTGGACGGGGGGAAATGATCCAAGATATTTTGGGTGAATTTGACTTTTCAACTTATGTGAACCAGTAAACAAGAATTGCGTTGCCATGGAGGAATTACCATTAGGTTAACTTTCTAACCATAGCAAAGTTTGAAAGCCTGCCAATTCTTTCACATCAATCATGAAAAATAAGTTTATCACGTTAATCATCAGGAACCGAAAGGCCTCTTCCTCCCTTCATTATTGTTCTTGGCCCCATCAAATTCTCCTAGCTGGTTCATTCCTCCTCCAATCGTTTATCTTAAATGCTCTCAAACTGACTATTCCAAGGACGTTTAGTCATTCTTACAGTGGCTATACGTTTTTATCTGTAACACATGGGCCCATCAAGCCCAGGCCCATGTCTTTAATGGACAAACTCAGCCCATCTTCTTTCTTCTCTTGTCAAGATTATTCACGTGAGGGACGCAGCAGACATAATAAGGAAAAGAAGAGGATAGGGAACTCGTCCACGGGAAGGAAATAGGGTGAAAAGGAAGAAATTTTTGCACATCCACGAAGCCAAATCATTTGCTAATTGTAATACCCGGTAAGTGCTCATGCCTTTTTTGTTCATTTAATCGGAGTAATACTTGGGATTAGAGCACAAATTTAGAGTTTTGTGGATTTTGAACTGTGATGTTTAATTAAGGAGTCGTAGAGCTGTAAATATGTATAGAAATGATAGTTTGGGGGTACTGTGGAGCCGTAAGATCTTACAAAACTTGACTTGTACTTATCATTTACTTCAAATTCTAGGTTTCAGGAAATTCGAGCTAGGAAATCCAATTTCTGAGTTATTGAGTTTTGGAATTTCATGGAAATGTGGATTTTGGCATTGTAGAGCTGTGGGTTTTGATAGGAGTTGATTTGGAGCAACAATTTAGTCAAGGTGAAATTTTAGGGTTTTGCTAATTAATTCAACGTTGCGTTTACATTTGAATAATTGCTTTGAGTGAGCTGATTAATAATTGTTATTGTATTTTACCAGGTTTTGATATTGATTCTCATTTGTTTGTTAGGAGTATGGCATTGTCGATGCGTATGGTTATGTTGTGGGCATTTCCAAGTAAGTGGTACTATATCTTTTATGAAATTTTAGACTCATGTCTTGAAAGCTATAGAGATTTGATATGTTATGGAAGAGTATGTTTATTGTCTGAAGATCTAGATCAAGATTTACTATGTTTTTGGTGTTTTGGTGTTTGTGAATAGTTTGAAATTTTTTTAAGGAAAGGTGTTGTGAAACAATACACACTCATTGATTTGTGTATATTGATTTGTGAACCCGGTTAATGAAATGGGTTGAGAAATGGTATGTGAAATGTATTATTATTATTTAAGAAATGAGTTATCAAATTATTTGAAAAATGCTTCGCGAAAAGTATTTTGGTGTATTAGTTGAGTTGCAAAAAATCATATATTTTAGTTTATGAAACCAATTTGTGTTATATATTATGGATTGACCTTGTGGGTATTGGAGGATGCATATTTGATGCTCAATATCACTATAAACCCAATTGAGGGTTTATGGCTATGCGCATACTAGTTTAGGGGCTAGCTACTGGCAATATAAGTAGACAACTTGCCAAGGAGGGAACTTGGTTGCCTCCTATATGTATATGACTATGTTAAAGTA
This sequence comes from Eucalyptus victrix, assembly GCA_016097545.1. NCBI lineage: Eukaryota > Viridiplantae > Streptophyta > Magnoliopsida > Myrtales > Myrtaceae > Eucalyptus > Eucalyptus victrix. The sequence continues at coordinate 55,769,071 of CM027839.1, read as the reverse complement.
ATATAATTCATTGTTATCTTGCACGTGTATTATACTAGAATTGAAGTAAGTGAACTTGAATATTGTTTTGTAAAGTGTATAATGTGTCACACCCTAGATTCTATAGGGATAGGGGTAATGATACGACAGGCTTTTCACTCAAAGGACATAACCTCTAACCATCCAAATCCAACACTTGAAATCACCATCGATAGTGCTCTCACTCTAACGACATGGAATACACGAAATATGAATGAAATGAGTAATCATAACCCAGTAAGTAGTGCCTATCTCTTCTAAGCAGATGGAGCACTTACTATGCACCTAACAAAACAATATTATAACTCTTTTATCTCTATTTTAGTGTATAATATACATACAAAATATAAATGAGTTATATCGCTTTAACATAATCATATACGTATGAGAAAACACTTGTTCAATTAATAATATAATAACAAACATTAATGGTTAAATTCATTGATCAATCTCATTAATTCACATGTCAATTATCCATTTCATTGGTTAATCTTATGTCACACATCAATGGTCCATTTCGCTTATCCATCTCATATAAATCGGACGTTGATGGTCCATCCATTGACCAATCTTTTGCTTAGTATCAAACCATACTCACGACTCGGCGCTTGGTAACAAGGTGAATAAGATTCGCCCTTTAGTAAGGTCTCCATTTATAAAGCCGGTGGCTTGGCTCAAAAGGATATTTTAAATCGGTATGCATACCCATAAGCCCCTTAATGGGTTTGTAGTAATATTGAGCATCAAACCTACATCCTCCAATATCCACAAAGTAAATTCTTAAATAATCTCATATATCATAATACATTTCATAAATTAGTCACATAACCTTTCACAACTGAACTCATTCACAAGAAATATTTTTCGTAAAACATTACTCAAATCATTTTACAAGTCATCTTCTAAGCTGGTTTAATAGGCCAAATTAAATTAAATGCATACTCAAAGTCAATCTTTTCGTAAAAAATATTTCACAAACCCAAAATATATAATATTTATCAATTTCGTTTATTAAACAGAATAAACATTTTCACTAAATAGTTCTCACACCATTCGCAAATATCAAAACGTAGTAAATGCTCGATTCGAATTTTACACAGTAAACACACTTATTCATAACTCATAATATATCGAATTATTATTGTTTTGAAGGTATGAAATTACAAATTCTTAGAAAATATTGCACTACTCATTTGGAATGCCCAAAACCAAAGAATGCAAAGCTAAACGAGCCAACGATCTTGAAATCCTAACAATTAAACAAGAATCAACATTAAAACCAAATAAAACTCTACCTCAACAATGAAATGACTAAACTATGCCAAAACACTGATAAAATGAGTCAAACGCGCTAACGAATCAATCACTTGAAGCAATTATTCACATCTAAACACAATGCAAAATTCACCTGTGAAATCTTAAAATTTTGCTTCAACCAAATCATTGCTCAAAAGCAACTTACTAGGCGATGTGTTAAGGAGTTGAATTGGCCTGCTGAGGTGTCACGCCTCGATCCTCGAGCGCATACCCATCCCTCTGTGGTTGATAAAAATTTGCGACTTCCTAGGACGAGTCGCCGACCCTTTCATTTTACTGCACATGCAAAAACGAATAACAAATTCCCTAATAGTAACCATCTCAAGATAGAAAAGCAGGATAACACATTCATAAAACAAACATGCTTTTATAACACATTGAGTCATGTACATAAGTCTATAACCAAAAGGCTAGTTCTCAAAAAGAGGCTATCCTATCTAACTTACTCTTCAAGTCACCTCAACTCAGCTCCAGACTCTCCATTCTACGGTCCTGAAAAATTTAAGCCCATGACGAGGTGAGATATAAATCTCAGCGAGTTCACGCTGTAAGCCCCGATTAGAAAGGAAATATACCTAGAAGTGTCCTAACCAGTAGCATAGAGGACTTACATCGCCTCAGTTCCATCCTGTGCATCAGCATAGTTCATATCACAATGCATATAATAATTGAAACATCTCATCAACTCAATTAATCACAGAGATCTCAATTATAAGACCAAATTGTTATGATACGTCCCATGTTATGCCATACAATTTTGTCTCATAATCAGGCACATCAACGTCAAACAATCGTGCGTTCCAATTATTAATTAAGCCACTCAAGGCACAATCGTGTGTGCCAATTATTAATTTTCAGTGTTAAAATCCAACACCCGGGATTTTCTGAATAATTATTGAAATTCATAAATTTTGGAATACTCAAATTTCCAATCAGTACTTAATTGGCACAATTTAACATCCAATTGCAGAGATTAACCACACCATTGTAATCAGGACGCAATTTCAATCACCGGCTATCCGATCTAATTTCTAGAAAATAATTAATAATTAAATAAATTACCGGAAATTAAATAAATTACAAAATAAATAAATTTAAAGCATTTAATTGAATTAACCTAAACTAGCTAAACTAAATAATCTAACTAACAATTAAATCTAACCATCCTATTTAATTTAATCGAAGTACACTAACTAAATAAACTAACTAATTCCTAACTAATCCACCTAACTAAACTAATTAAACTAACTAAATACTAACTATATACTTAATCTAACTAAGCTAGCCTAAGCCTAATTAACTTAATTAATCCACCAATTAGCTAACTAACACACTTCTAAGTGTCATTAGCCCACTAATTAAGGATTAGAACGCAACTCACCGGTTAGCACGAAAATCGGCTCACGGCGATAGCGGCGCAACGGCAACCAAGGGAAGCTCGGACCGGTTGAAATCGGCCACAAGCTCGCTGCTCGAGCTAAAAACTTGCTGGCTCGAGGACGTGTGGCTTTGGATGGGCTGGGCTCGCGACTGAAAATGGATACCGAGAAGGAGTTGTGGTCTTCGTTGCTGGTGGAGGGGAACGGGTAGCTGGCGGGTCAATTTGCTGGCTTCACTGGTTGACTCAAGAAGAGAGATGAACGGTGGAGCACCATTCGGTCTTTGGTGGGCTGTGGGCCGAGCGGAAGAGGGCCAGCGAAAAGAAGTCGAATGAAGAAATGAAGCTACTTCGGTCTTCTGTGGAAATGAAGTTCACGGACGCGTGGGGAAATTGGGGTCGATTGACCGTTGCTGGTTGGCTTCGACGGAACAGAAGACACAAGGTAGGGATGCTGGTCTTCTTTGCAGCTGGCCGAGGAGTCAACTTTGCTGGGGAAACTCAATAGCTGGTTGACTTGGTGGCCGATAGAGGAGAGTTCAGAGGGGCTGGAAGTGGGCGTGATGATGGGCAGCTTTAGTGGGAAGAGAAAGAGAGCTCGGTGGATGGCAAAGGAGTCCGAAGATGGAGCAGGCGGCAAGGATTGAAGGAGAATAGCTGGCAGAGAGGCTGAGTTCGTCAAATGAAAAAGGAAGTGAGAAGCAGATGCGTCGAGAGAGGAGACAGCAAAGGAGGGAGAGGCGGCGGTCACACGTGCTGGGAAGTCATGGCTTGAGGGGCCAAAAGTCAAGAGTCTATCCACCCCATTAAAAGCTTCCACCCTAATTATTTCCAACAAATTAAACTCAAAATTAACCATTTTGATGCCAAATATAACCCCTCAACCTTAGTTCCCAATTTCACTTAGTTTAGTTTCATCCTCAATTTCTCAAATTCAAAATCCAATTTCGTCGAAGAAAAATTCCACACATTTCCACAAATTTCCATCACCCAGTAGCTCCGTTTAGAAATTGAAATTCCCTTCAAATGAGCTAAACCGAATTTCCGCTCGTTTTCCGAATCGTCCAATTGATTTTTTATAAAAATCTCCAAATCTCCGAAAATTTTTTGGATGATGAGTCGACGTTCCTAAAATGAGTCATGACATGACAAAACTTTTCATTTTTGAAATCAAGTTCAATTTCGTGGTTAATTTCAATCCAACGTGATTTTAGTGTGTCCCAATCTACCGAGTAGCTTTTAAGAAATTTTAATGCAATTGCCCTGTGGTCGATTATTTTCGAGCCATAACATACATCTTCGACACATTGGCGACTCTCAATTGTCGTGAAAATCTCAAGATTTCAAATACATACATAAGGTATGAAAATAACAGAAAAATCGGTCTAGTGCGTTCGACAGAAATTTTGTAATTAGATGAAATCACCCATGCACTAATCACATATCTCGATCGAATCAACCTATCTCCGGTCTCTGATCGATTTTGACGATGTCGTAATGACCCTTACAGATTAGCACGGTCGAGCAATCGATTCCTGGTTGAATTCTTAAGGTTATTGCATTTGGATTCCTTAACGGTTTCACTTGATAGACTAGTTAACTCGTGAGTGGCCACTCAGAGAAAAATGCTATGGGCACATCAATGAAAAGCCCATTTCATCTCATCGAAATTAGATTCGAAAATCAAGATGTCACATGAGATGTCCAAATCGACTAAGTGTGATAATTTTTTGCCCCTTTTTCTTCTTTTCTTCCTCTTTTTTTTTTTGTCAAGGGAGTTCTCAATTCTTTGTAAAGCAGAAGGTCCACTGTTTTATGCTTGACTCAATCTAACATTTTTTTTTTTTTTTTTTTTTTTTTCGGGGGAGGGTTCCTTTTGACTTGTTGATCAACACTATTAAATAATGGATGCTTGATTGCTTAAAAGAGGTATGTACTATTTACTGAGTTATGATTGCTCACCCATTTCCTTCTCAATCTTTACAAGTGCCTTCATTGGGGATAAGTACACTAATGGTAACATAAGTTGTGTACGGTGCTCACTTTGGTGTCAAAAGTTTCCACCGAATTAGTTAAGTGCCAAATCGGAGAAAAAACGATCACTTTGGTGCCACCGGTGAGAAATTCCGGCCAAAATGATTACGTGGCATTTTTATTTAAAAAAGAAAAAGTTGCTCGGCTTTTAAACGACGTCGTTTTTCATCCTCTTCAAGAAACGATGTTGTTTTGCTCTTATACATGGACACCCTCGCAAAAATGACGCCGTTTAGCTCGTACATGGATTGAAATTAGGGTTAGGGTTTCTCCTCGCCACTCGGCCACCGTTGTTCGCCCGCCAATGCTCGGCCACCGTTGCTTGGCCACAATTGTAGATGCTCGACTAGGTGAACGAGAAGGGAATGAGATTGTTGCTCAAACAAAAAGTGGCAGAAAGAATAGGAGGCAAGGCGGAGGAGGAGGAGGAAGAAGAGGGGTTGAAGGTGCCGCAACCGGTGCGCCGCCGCTGGTGCCATTGTTGGTGTTGCTACTGGTGCGCTGCTAGTGTTGCTCTTCAAGGAAGAAGACGACGTGCCTCCTCTCTCTCCCTCTCTCTTGCTCTCTCTCTTTCAATTTAGGGATTTAGGGTTTCAATTTGGGGGAAAGAAGCCAAACGTCGTCGTTTTTGTGGTTTAGATGCTGATTGTGCTCTTTGGCAAGCCACGTCAGCCTAAAAAACTAATAAAAAAAATGTCACGTCAGATTTTCGGCCGATCAGATCGGCGTTGGCACCAAAGCGAGCGTTTTTCAAATTTTTTGGCACTAAAGTGATCCAACGGAAACTTTTGGCACCAAAGTGAGTGCGTACACAACTTATGGCACCATTAGTGTACTTATCCCCCTCCATTGGGAGTCATTACTATGAGAGTGCTATCAATGGGAAATTTTGGGAGTTGTTTTTTTGGTATGATTTGAGGTACGTCCTTTTAGATGAAAGGATGGACATGTCGCTCCCCCTTCTGGTAGGATTCAAGATATGACATCTTTTACCCGGTTCTTCAACCCGATGCTTCATTCGAGGTTGAAGCATGTGAAACTTCACGTATCATTGGAAATGCCTAGCCTAGTGATCAGGTCGATAAATATAAGCATGCAATAGATAGGGTGATCGAGTATTTCCATCTTTTTGTCGAGAGCGCAAGAAGTTTCTTGCTAAGAAAGTGAGACAAGTCATATTCTTATATGTGATTGTAACATTATTTGGTATGAAAATTAACGAGTATTTCATTTATTTATTAAGATTCTTTTCCTATCACTGCTATAATCAAAACATGGTATTGAAATTGATGTTGCCAACACAGTACATGCTCAGAGTTTGGGGGGGCAGCTGTTTCCCGCTTTCCTACCCACGGAATGTCTTTCTTACCAAACTGCTTTGGCAAGTAGGGGAACAGGACCAACGTTAAACTTCACCTTTTTTATTTCTTCCATGACTAGGTACATCGCTTTCAGTGAACTTTGAGCGTATCTCACAATGGAAATACTCAGCAGAAGTGAGGGACTACATATGCTTGGCAATCTATCTACCTTCTAATAATGTTATGGTAATCTCATTTGAGTTACAATCTCTTCCACTCATTTCAACTTTTGTGTTTTCAGAGCTCCTCTCAATGTAGAAACCGGGCTGCTTGGGCTGTGGTAGCGAAGCGCTCTCACTATCCAACATCAGAAGCACTGTCGACATATTTGGTCTATCGTCAGGATGCCGTTGCACGCATAATAGCCCGACGTGTATGCATTTTACGACTTCTGACAGATCGAAAGAATTCGGAAGTTGTGGATCTATGAAGTCGCTCGCCTTCCTTTCAAGCCACAACATCCAAGCCTGACAAAAAAAAAAAAAAAGTGAATTTTTAGGACATATCTAGCAATAGTATTGCTCTATTAAGAATTTGACTTCTTATATGGTTGTCGCACATGTCCAAGAAGATTGAAGCAATGGTCTGGATGATTGAACTCTCTATTCCTCTTTCCGCTTATTATCTCCAGCAACACTACTCCAAAGCTAAAAATGTCTGATTTTGTTGAGAAAAGCCCATCTATTGCGTATTCTGGCGCCATGTAACCACTGCAGGAAAAAAGATATGCATAACAAGAAAAGGAATGTGTAAGCCATGAAAATCTGTCTCACTACTTACTAAGTGCCGACTATCCTCTTAGTCTTCACTAGAGATAGATCTCCACCAAAGACTCTAGCCATGCCAAAATCTGAAATTTTAGGGTTCATCTCATTGTTGAGTAACACATTGCTTGCTTTGAGATCCCTATGTATGATTCTCAATCTCGAATCTTGATGGAGATAAAGAAGGCCCCTCACAATTCCTACAATTACGTCGAATCTCATTCTCCATACTAGAGAATTTTCCCTTGTTTTACCTGAAACAAACCTTTTTCTAATCAGTAATCTAGATGAGAAAAAGTTTCTAACAGAGTGTATTAAATCAAAATCAAACAAAGAAGGTATTGATCAAATCAAACCAAATATGAAAGAGTCTAGGCTTCCATTAGGCATGTACTCGTAGATTAGCATCCTCTCTTCTTCGATGCAACACCCCATAAGCTTCACAAGATTTCGGTGCTGAAGCTTCGCGATCAACATGACCTCATTCTTGAATTCATTGAGACCCTGCCGAGAGTCTTCTGACAATCTCTTGATTGCTATTTCTTGCCCATTTGGCAGCTGACCCTGAGAAGTGAATTGCATATTTTTTCCCAAGTGACATGGGACAATAGAAACGAAATGCATGAATGAAGAGTAGTGTTCTTTTGTACGACGTATGAAATTGTAGACTAAACTCTACCTTGTATACGGGGCCAAAACCACCTTCTCCTAACTTATTTGAATCACAAAAGTCGTTAGTTGCCCGTAAAATGGTGACCCTATCAAAGATCAGAAGCTGTAAGCTATTCTCATCTTCAGCTGGAAGGTCGAATGTTATCCCTGTCGACCATTGAACTTTCATCAGAACAAATGTCCTTTTTTTTCCCCAGAATAAATGAACTATATGCAGAAAATGAACAGCTGTTGATGTATCAACAGAGACACAGGTGTTAGCTATGAGGCCCCAGTGATGAACTTTCCAAGTATCAATTGATCTAAAATTCATTTGACTTGATGAGAAAATATAAGATTCTTTTCTGTATGCTATCAACTTTCATTATTGATTGGTAACCCAGATGTAAAGAAAACTGACAGTAACAAAAGTAGCAATGCTATGACTTGACGCCAAAATATGAAAAGATAGAACCAAGACTTGGAGTTGAGGTCAGTATTGATGCTTTATTACAGTCTTTTATGAGATGACTCATCATCCTTAAATATATTGGTTCTGAAAGCAAATTCTATTCAGAGCCACAATTACTATAGAGCAAGAGCTCAACTCAACTAATGGAAATGGAGTACCTTGAGCATGTTTTTTCCTCTTCCAAATAATGCAGAAATAAAGCACCACCAAAAGCGCGACAAATGCCACGGAAGTTGCCACTGCTACCCATTCTTTCCACTTGGAGTTCACTGAATCTGAGAACATTGAGAGAGGTTAAAGGTAATCAAAGGCAATGATGAATAGGATTATCATGAGTCCATGAATAAAAAGTAAAAATAAGGTATATGTACTACCAAGGTCTGAGGCTGAAACGCGAATGTAAAGATCTTGATTTGCATATACGCTGAGTTTTCTGACGTCAAGAAGATCTCCAAACCATAGGAGACAGCCACTTCCACCTCCAGTGGCATCTATGTTCGCGTAGGCCCTGCATGAGCAGTTCTTGAAGCACTCTAATTCACATTCCTTAAGGCTCATGCTCGTGTTCATCGTGAACTGCAACAAATCAGGCATTTTTACACCTTTGAGCCTCTTAAACCCTTCTCCTTTAGAACAATTAAATGAGTTCTTACTGACACACCCACTACTCCACACAAATGTATCCCACTCTGCCTGTGACTTCGGTTGATAACCAATCATGCAGCTACATATTGGAGAATTGCTGATCGTGCACATGCTATTGGGTCCGCAATTCCCATAGACATCACAGGTATCATATGGCAACATATAAATCATGGTCCACTCCTGCGTTTTCTCGCTCCACAGGTACCGTTGTAAGCTCCCTGAAGCGTTTAACACCAAACTCGTGATGGGGGATTCATTGAATTGGTTGAACGTGTAGTAGACCTCTTGAGAATTGTTGACGAACTTGGGCAAGTATAACAAATTAGGAACCATCGGCATCCTACTGAACTGTATTCCATTCCAAGGTCCACTTCGGAAGTATTTGACACGTCCCTTACGTATGACTAGTTCGGGAATTATTTCTCCAAGATCGACACCATAGGTGAAGTCTCCAGTTGAGGGATCCTCTGCGCTCTTCCAGGATGTCATGTGCCGGTCCAAACCCATCCTCAGGTCCCACCCCAGCTTCATGCCCGCCAATAATGTGTTGGAGGGATGATCAAAACTCTGCCAAAGATAGTTTCCGGAGATATTTTCACTGTCATCTTTCAAAACTAGATTTCCAGAATCCAGGAGCTGAGCAACTACGCTTTGCGAAGTAGTATTCATGTTATTCGACGACCACAAGACTCTTTCTGCTTGGTCGACAAGGACTAGTTTACCTTCATTACTTATCCTCAGAACCCCTGACGAATCATTCACCGGATTATCTCCATTTGCCACCCAAACAATTGTCTTTTCTGGGATGTTGTGGTACCATATTGCGAGGAATCTGTTGCTGGAGTTTCCAGGGCTGAAGAAACCTAGCTGAAACTTTTCTCCTGCCGACACTAGGGTATCACCATCACGAATTGGCTCAGATGAGCTCAACACATCGACTGACTTGCATACTTCTAGTGCAAACATACAAATTGAAATGAAATACAGTATGGAAAAACAGGGAATTTCCATCTATTAGCCTTTCACGCTTGCAAATAGAACTAGCAGGAGGAGAAAATCGAGTTCATTGGAAATTCGGTGATTGGTGAAATGAAGAAAGCGGGAATTCCTCATGATGTGTTGGTTCCATGACCACATAGTTGATGGTTGATTTCCACGAAAATCCGGGGTTAGTTGGAATGATAGAGAGGTAGAATAGTTTTCTTGATTTTATGATTCGATGATCCAATAGTTGATGAGCATTTGCCATTAGCAGCCTACCACATACCTTATAGACTTTCCGAGACTTTGAATCTGTTTTAGCGTCCCTTTTCACACGTGAAGGACTCATCATTTGGACTTGTAGAAGCTAGACAAGAATTGCGCCAGCCAAATTGGAAGGGAGAAAATAGTCTAAAATATCTTGGGTAAATTTGACTTTTCAACTTACGTGAACGTGCAGGAAACAAGAATTGCGTTGCCACGAAGGAACTACCGTTCGGTCAACTTTCTAACTATAGCAAAGTTTGAAAGCCTGCCAATTTTTTCACATCAATCATGTAAAACAAGTTTATCACGTCAATCATCAAGAACCAAAATAAACACTTCCTCCCCTCATTATTGTTCTTTGTCCCATCAAATTCTCCTAGCTAGTTCATTCCTCCTCCAATCGTTTATCCTAAATGCTCTCGAACTGAACATGACTATTCCAAGGATGGTAGTCATTCTTACAGTGGTTATACGTTTTTATCTGAAATACATGGGCCCATCAAGGCCAGGCCCATGTCTTTAATAGACAAACTCAGCCCATCTTCTTTCTTCTCTTCTCGAGATTATTCACGTGAGGGAGGCAGTAGAAAAAATAAGAAAAAGAAGAGGAGAGGGAACTCGTCCACGGGAAGGAAATGGGGTGAAAAGAAAGAAATTTTCGCATGTTCACGAAGCTGAATCAGTTGCTAATTGCAATACCCGGTAGGTGCTTATGCCTTTCATTCATGTAATCGGAGTAATACTTGGTATTAGAGCACAAATTTGGAGCTTTGTGGATTTTCAGTTACAAGGTTTTGTTAAGGAGTCATGAAGCTGCAATATATATATATATATATATATATATATATATATATATATATATATATATATATAATAGTTTAGGATATTGTGGAGCCGTAGAATTTTACATAACTTGATTTAGACTTATTACTTGAAATACTAGGTTTTGGGAAATTCTTGCCAGGAAATCCAATTTCCAAGTTATTATGTTTTGGAATTTCATGGAAACGTGGATTTTGGCATTGTAAAGCGATGGGTTTTGATGGGAATTGATTTGGAGCAACAATTTTGTTAGGGTGAAATTCTAGGGTTTTGCTTATGAGTTCAATGTTGCAAGCAGGTTAATAATTGTTATAGTATTTTACCATGTTTTGATGACGATTCTCGTTTATTTGCTATGATTACAATATCATCAACACGTATAGTTATGTTGTGCGCATTCACAAGTAAGTGGTGCTATATCTTTTGTGAAATTTTAAACTCAGGTCTTGAAAAATATAGAGATTTGATATTATATAAGTTACGAAAGAGTATGTTGTATAAAAATCTAGACCAAATATTTACTACGTTTTAATATTTGTGAATAATTTTAGAAAATTTTAAGGAAAGGTGTTGTTAAACATTAAATACACACACACACATTGATTTGTGTATATTGATTCGGGAACTTGGTTAATGAAATGGGTTGAGAAATGGTATGTGAAATGTATTCTTGTTTAAGAAATGAGTTATGAAATGATTTGAGAAATTCTTTGCGAAAAGTATTTTTGGTGTACGAGTTGAGTTGTGAAAAATTATATATTTTAGTTTATGAAACCAATTCATATTATATATTTGTGGATTGACCTTGTGGGTATTGGAGGATGTGAGTTTGATGCTCAATATTGTTGTGAACCCGGTTGAGGGTTTGTGGCTATGCGCATGCTAATTTAAGGGCCAGCTACCGGCAATATAATAAAGATCATGCCAAAGAGAGAGCTTGGTCACCTTGTCACGAGATGTTATGCATTGCAATGATTGATATCTAAGCATGAGATTGGCCAATGGATTGGATCATTGGCGTGTGATTTTGATGACATTAATTAATTAAATAGACTATTGATATGCAAATTAATGAGATTGATCAATGAAGTGGACCATTGATGTTTGTTATGATATTATTGAATTAACGAATGTTTTTTGATATGTATATGATTGCATTACAACAAAATAATTCATTGATATCTTGTATGTGTATTATACTAAAATTGAAATAAGTGAGTTTTGAATATTGTTTTGTAAAGTGCATAACATGTCACACTTGAAATCCTATCAGGGTAGGGGTAATGATACGACCATCATTCCATCCGAAGGACACAGCTTCTAAACATCCAAATCCAACTTCTGAAATCCCCATCAATAGTGCTTTCACTCTAATGATCTAAAAAAGGCAAAATATGGATGTAATGAACAATAATAACCCAATAAGCAATGCATATCTCTTCTAAACAAATTGAGCACCCACTTTGCACTTTACAAAATAATATCATAACTTTTCTATCTTCATTTCAGTACATAATATACATACGAAATATAAATGAGTTATATCGCTTTAACATAATCATGTACATACGAGAAAACACTTGTTAAATTAATAATATCATAATAAACATCAATAGTCCAATCTATTGATTAATCTCATTAATTCACACGCCAATGGTCCATTCTATCTATTAATCTCATGCTACACATCAATGGTCTATTCCATCGTTCCATCTCATATAAAACTACACATCGATGGTCAATTCATTGACCAATCTTTTATTCAGTATCAAATCATGGTCACAAAACAACGCTTGATAATAAGGAGATCAGAATTCCTCTCTTAGCAAGGTCTCAACCTACAAAGCTGGTGACTCGGCCCAAAAGGATATTTTTAATCAGTATGTATACTCACAAGCCCCTTAATGAGCTTATAGTGATATTGACCACCCAACCTACATCCTCCACCAATCTCCATAAAGTCAATCCATAAATAATCTCATATATCATAACAAATTTCATAAATCAATCACATAATCTTTTACCACCGAACTCATCAACCATAAATATTTTTTAGTAAAATATATCTAAAATCATTTCAAGACTCGTCTCATAAATCGGTTTTACAGGTCAAATCAAATCAAATGCACATCGCAAAGTATTCCACAAATCAATATATATATATATATATATATATATATATATATAACATATTATAAACCATACTTAAAGTCGAGCTTTTCATAAAAAAGGTTTTGCAAACCCAAAATATATAATATTTCTCAACTTTGTTCATTAAACAAAATATATATTTTCACCAAATAATTCTCACATCATTTACAAATACCAAAATGCAGTAAATATCCAATTCAAATTATATACAACAAAAGGCTTATTCATAACTCACAATATATCAAATTATTATCATTTTGAAAACATGAAATTACAAATTCTAGGAAAGATTGCACTACTCATTTGGAATGCCCAAAACCAAAGAATGCGAAACTCAACGAGCCAACGATCTTGCAATCCTGACAATTAAATGAGAATTGGCATTAAAACCAAATAAAACTCTATATCAACAACATAATGGCTAAACTGCATCTAAATGCTAACAAAGTAACTCAAACGTGCCAACAAATCACCCATCTGAAGCAATTATTCACACCTAAGGCAATGCGAAACTCACCCACTGTCTGCCTCGATCCTCCAGGTGCATGCCCATCCCTCGGTGGTCGATTAAATAGCGACATCCTAAGATGCATTGCCGACCCATTTGTTTAAATACACATGCAGAAGTGAATAATAATCCTTAGACAACAATCATATGGGATAGGAAAGTAGGGCCACAAATTTTTGAAAATCACAACACACTTATATACACATCAAACTAAGTACTAGTTTATATATATAAGTTTGCAAAAGATGGAAAAGCTATAGGTCCTTTAAACATTTGATCCCTCAATAGAAGATTGCGGGGTCTCAGGCTCCAGGGACTTCAAGTCTACTGCTACTCTGCCAGAAGGGTTTGCCGTGCCTTTTCCAAAAGCAACCTCCAGCACCGACATAGGGATCTCAGATTCCGATAGGGGACCTTCTCTTTGTCCATTTCGCTCATGACGATACCACGATCTGTATTGATGGGGTACTATCCGAGATAAACTCGCATCAACCCAAACAACAGATCTCATGAGTTTATAGACCCACCCCCTTGGGTCCCCTTGAAGCGGAATATAAGATACTTGCTCTGTGACCTTATTCGATTGTCCAAAATGCTCGAGAGGTACTGCCATCTAAGGACTCGTAAATGTTATCCCACAAAGAGGTGAAGAAACGTATCAGCAAGTTCACCCCGTCAGTCCCGACTAGGAAGGAAAGACACTTGAAAGCTACCTATGCACACAAGAGATAGGTGACTTACCTTTGCCTCAGTTTTTTCCTACAAGTTAGTGCGATTCAACCACTTAACCAATCATTTCAAATCCAATTAAATCAAATCATCAGTCAATCAACCCACTCAATTCAACATCATCCATACCATCTATCAATTAATCCAAATTAATACTATCTATCAGACAATACTACCTATCAAGTCATTTCATTAAAACGACCATTGCTCACCTTATACAATAACTGCTTGCCTAAGCTGATATGGATAGATAGTATAGCTCACCGAAGCTAATATAGATAGATAGTATAGCTCATTGAAGCTAATATAGATTGATAGTATAGCTCACTAAAGTTGATACATGCTCACCAAAGCTGATCTATGCTCACCAGAGCTAATTTAGAGATATTATACTCATCCACTGACCTTTTCACTATTTTCATAGTACTCGGTAAAATAATCATGTGTGGGTACACGGTAGGCCTTAGCCAAAAATATAGTATTTTAATTTTACAATATCCCACTAATTATATAGTTTATTAAAATATTTTTGGCGTTGTAAACCGACACTCGGTAATTTCCTAATTAAATATTGAAATTACCAAATTTTGAGATAAATTCCCAAAATTACAATCAATTGCACAAACCAAAACTCAATTAAATAAACCAATCATACCATTGCGATCAGGATAAAATTCCGGTCACCTGCTATCTCGGTATAATTTTCGAAAAATAATAATTAATTAAATAATTACCAAAATTAATTAAATAAATACCAATAAATGCCATAAATGCAAACTTAGGCCATAAAAGTCTAATTAAATACCGAGATGGGCCCGAAAAATTTTCAAACCAATCTAAATAAATATTATAGCTTATCTAGTCGCTAATTAAGTTACTCAAATCACCTAACATGTAATAACGATTAATTAAATCACTTATCCATTCTAACTAACTACCTAAACCATACTTAGCCTAAACTAATCAACCCTTAAGCATAATTAACTCTCTAAGTGGAGATTAGTGAGTAAACTAACCGATTTTTGAAATCCAATGAGTTCATGAGGACGGCGAGGCAAGGATGAGCAATAAACTTTAAAGCGGCGCTACACTACAAGGTCCGGAAGGGCTTGGAAATGGGCCTCGAAGCCCACGATGGGTTGTTGGGTTTTGGTTTCTGCTTTAGGCCGAGTAAGGGTGGACCGGTGGCTAGCTTGGTGCAAAACAGAAGGGATGGGACAATGGCGGTCAGGTGGGTGGAGACGGCAGTGAGCTGAGCTCTGGTGACCTCCACGATGGCTCAGGTGACCTATTGGATGGCGAGCAAGGATGAACAATGCAGTTGGCATAGCGGTGATGCACGAGCAAGCGCGTGACTTGCGGACATGCTCATGCACTCGAGATGGTGGTGTATTGGCGGTTTGATGGGGTTAGCGATGGCAGGGAAGGGGCTGGTCAGTTTCTACTAGTCTTCCCTGGCTTCCTTGGTCCTCTATGTAGCAAGAAAGGAGAGGGGAAGGCTGAGGAGAAAGGAGGGGGACAGTTGTTATTAGGGGTGAGCATAGTTCCCAGGTAGAACCAGAAACCGAAGAACCGAACCGGAGGTTCCGATTTGGTTCTTTGGTTCTAAAGGGACCGGTTTCAGTTCTCGGTTCCCATTTTCTAGAAATTGGAACTAGCACCGGGAATTGGAATCGGAACCGGAATCAAACCGGTAAGGGCTAAAAAAAAGCCCCAAAATCAGAAATTGACTCACATTTCACAATTCACACAACCTTTCAATTTCACAGTTCTCTCTTTGCCCGTTCTCCACCTCTTCTCAATGCCACTGCTAGTTGCCCTCGATGCCACCGCCGGTCACCCTCGACGCCATTGCCGCTGACCTCTGGCTTGCTGACCTCCGCTAGACACCACCGCCGTTGACCTCTAGCTTGCTGACCTCTGCTCGACGCGATAACTGGTCGCCCTCGACACCACTGCCGCTGACCTCTGGCTCGCTAACCTCTACTCGACGCCACTACCGCTTGCCCTCGACGCCACTGCTGATCTTTGCTTGGCGAGCCACCGTTTCCTCTGTAGAGAGAGAGAGAGAGAGAGAGAGAGAGAGAGAGAGAGAGAGAGAGAGAGAGAGAGAGAGAGAGAGAGAGAGAGTGTGTCGTTACAAGTGCTTAGCTCTTCCTTCAAGAAGAAGGCGAAGAAGAAGAAGGTGCGTGCATCCGTGTCTGTATCCATCGCTCTTAGAGTTTCGTGGTTTCCCAACGCTCTCTCTTTTCCCCCTATCCCATTTAACGTTTTTGTTTTTGATGAGATTCGTGCGTTTCTGTGTCTCTCTGTGCAGGTCCCGTTGGAGCTTGAGACCATTACAGATTCGTCCTCATTCTCTCTGGCTTTCTCCTCGTATTGTCGCTTGTGTCCTTGTCTCCTTTATGGTCTTTTTTTTTTTTTTGGCTGGCCATGTTTTTTTTCTGACTCGCTTGTCTTGTGCCGTCGTGGCGGAGTGGTCAACAGCTCGACGTTTGCTCGCTCGCATGATCATCATCTTCGCCATGCTTCTCTAGCAGTGCATTTTTTTTCTTTTCTTTTTCTTCTCCTTTTTTTGGCGCTTGGTTACCGGGAGTCCGTGCTTGTGTTGGTGGTTTGCGGAGGTGATCCCATGTTCTTGCCAAGGACACGCTGGCTCCCTGATCATTTTCATGCAACACATGTCTTTTTTGGCGGTGGATTTGTGTTTGATCCGCTCTGTTATTACCTTTGCTTGAGTTTTAATCTCTTGAGTCGAGCTTGCATGTGGTGATGGCCTATGTGGTTGGTATCGATCTGGCGAACATTCTTTAAAGTTAGTCACCTAGATATTGCTGATGTGACAAATTTTTTGCACCCTCCCACACCACTCGATAATGAGGCTGCACAAAGGGGCACTTTTGTTTACCTTGTTGAGCGCCGCATTGACATGCTTCCAAAGCCTTTGACAAAAGGTAATATGACATTTAGAGCTGTAAAATCATCTCTTTGACATTAGAGAAAATACTGATTGTGGTTAATCCATGGTCCTACTTATATCAAATTTAACATGTGAATTTATGTTGTAGATATATGTTCACTTCGGGTAGATGTGGAGAGACTGGATGTTTTTTGTTCTATCTTCGTCATTCGCTGTGCTCTTTTTGGTAAAGAGGATTGCATATCCATTAGCTGCCATCACTAGACTACACCAAATGATAGCTCGTGTGCCGACTAATCATGAATTGTCAGCCCTGTGTATTCAAATATATTGATTGATCTTCCCATGAAAGGAGAACAATCTTGTTTACTGCCCAATTTTAGGAAATGACACCTGAAGCAGAGATAACATACACAAGATATAAAAAAACATTATTAAATCATGTGCAACTCTGTCTTATATTGAAACTCAAACAATGATGGATGACAGGTAATCATGTAAATGTTGAGAAGGCTATTCCTCTATTCATATGAGCTCTTTTTTGGTGTATAACCTCTCACACATTGTACTAAACTTGTTTTGATAATTTTGTCTTTCAAAAAACTTAGTCCATACTTGTTCTTTTTTCACTTCTTATCTCTGGCATCCTATAGATATTAATGTTGAAATACTTGAAAAAAAAATTATCTCATTTACATCTTTAAATTCCAAGTTTGGTTGTTATGAGGTTTGCCTGAAATGTACTGGTGCGCTGCGGTCCTGTTGGTTTATTTATTGTTGTTCCAGTTGGGAGAGAAAAAGGTGGCTAGTGATGAACCTGAAATAGAAAATGGAAGCGGTGTGATCTTATCGATTATTCATTCCATGTGTAACTTTTTGAACTCTTTAAGATCGAGAAAAGCAAACATGGCCACAAAAGTTGTGTATAATTGTGTGGCACTTGCAGAAAGAAATTCTTGATGGAGTTTGTAAGTCCAATTCCGTTTGATCATATTCTTACCTTGCAGACAAGTCTTGTACTTCAATCTCTCTTCAGCTTTCTCATATCCTAATCTATCTGCTGCAATAACGGCTCAAGCTGTTCTTTTCGTGTGAAATCAAAAATGGCTGCAAATAGTTTATAGTTATGATGACAATTAATATCTTTTACTTCAGCAGGAGATCAGACTTCGAGGTTTAAGATGACATGTTTATGGTTTTGCAATCTAATTTGGATTAAAAATGTTTTGATAGGGTTCAGAGTCTATATCCATATTGGACGGTCTAATTGCTGGTAACATAGAGAAAATTCTTCCACCACCAATTATCAAGCAATTGGCTGTGGCTATAGAGTAAGTCTTTATTATCTACAAGATAGCCATTATAACTTTTAGCTCTATATATTTCTTCTATCACTTAGACATCTTTGGAAACTTTTCCCAGGAATGGGAAGAAATTTAGCTCAATGAAAGATTTTCTGGCAACAAACAAAGGTTCTTCTCCTATTAAGGGCAGGACTAAGTCTCTCTGCTATGAGGTTGCTTGTGTTTCGTGAAAAGGAAGATAACATATCTGAGTTTCTAGATGAAGCTCTATTCTTTGATTAGTTTGCTGTTTGATGCAGGTAAATCAATAATCAGATTATCAAATTTACTAGTCCATGAAATAATATTGATCCATTATAAAAGATTTATCAGTTCTTTTTTAAAATTATCCTATGATGATCTTTCAGTTCTGTTGTAATATCAGCAAGATATTTGCAGAGGGAAAGTTTCTCAGAAGAAAGATCAATTTTGGTTCATAAACTACTACTGCAACATTGTTGAGAGATATTCATGCAGCTCCACTTGAAAGCTTTGTTACTAAAGTTGCTAAAGTCATTGGAAACTATAAAACAATGAGGGATATGGCTTTATTTTGGTGCAGGGTTGTTGCTGAGGTAAGGCTGGACTATGTGAAGTGAACTGCTGGACTTTGCAAAAGAGAAATAGTTCACGTTCTAGAATATTAAATGCTTATAAGTATTGTAGATTGTGTTCATGTTATATTCTCTTTGATGAATGACAAGTTTGTTTATTATTGCTGCATTCATTTCCATTTTTTTAAACTAAAAATGAAAAAAAAAAAAAAAAGGAATCTGTTAGAACTTGGAATCAACCCCAGAACTTACGACAGGGTAAGTTCTAGGTTCTTGATTCTGACGGGTAGGTTCTGGGTTCCAAAAAATGAGGAACCTGTACCCAAGTGTAGGTTCCAGGTTTCGATCGAAACCTATAAGGAACCGGGAACCGCTCACCCCTAGCTGCTATGGAGGGGGCCACCTTGACCCCAATTCTACTCCTTTGTCCCATTGACCATGTCCTAGCATTGCTGGCTGTCTTCCTCAGCAATTTTCCAGCCTTAAATCTTCCCTTAGAAGCTATTAAAGAGGTCTAAAGGTTGAGGGACCATGGGGCTACGAATTTTGAAGACAATTCCCCCAAATCCTCTTTAATTCTCTCTTGAATTGATTACATTCGGCCCTAAAAAATTCCTCCATCGTATCCATGATCAAATTGACATTTTTTTCTTGCCAATAGAACCAACTTGCATCCTAATCACAATCAAAAACGATCCCTTGAATTTTCCGGACAAAAATGGCCCTATCTTGAAATTTTGTCAAAAATCTCGGTTGACAGAAAAATCTTTGGAGGATGAGTCAACATCCCTAAAATGACTCATGACATAACAGAACTTTTAATCTAGCGTGATTTTAGCATGATCTAGCCTATCGAGTAGTTTTTAGAAATTTTTGGTACAATTGACCCGTGGTTGATTATTTTCAAGCCACAACGTACCTCTTTGACACATTTGTGGCTTTTGGTGGTTGTGAAAATCTCGTGATTTCAAATACGAACACATAATAACATAATAACAGAAAAATCGGTCTAATACCGGCAATTTGGTGGAATCACCCATATTTAGCCACATATCTCAGTCGAACCAACCTATCTCTAATCTCTAATCGATTTTTAACTATGCCATAATGATCTCTGCAGATGAGCACGGTCAAGTAGTCGATTCTTAGTCGAATTCTCAAGTCTATTGCATTAAAATCTCTTAATGACTTCCCCAGATAGTCTAGTTATCTCATGAGTGATCATTTCAAAGAATAACACTATCGACATGTTGACGAAAGGCCCGATTCATTCAATTGAAAATAAAACTGAATTTTCAAGATATCACACCCACACAACCCAAAAATTTCGCTTCGACCAAACCGTTGCTTAACCCCATGGCTCCACGACACCATAAACACCATTTTGTTGAAATCCCAAAGTTCCACAACACAACAATCAGACTTCATGGCACAATTTTCACTAAACTTCAAATTTGAGCTCTAAACCCAAAATCTACTCCGATTGTATGAACGAGGGGCGTGGGCACTTATTAGGTGGTGCATTACGGAGTAGAATTGGCTTGGCGAGGTGTCTAAATCGGTTGAGCGTGACAATTTGTTTTCCCTTCTTCTTCTTTTTCCTTCCTTTCTTCTTTTCTTCCTCTGTTTTTTGGTCAAGGGAGCTCTCAGTTCCTTTAAAAGCAAAAGACCATTATTTTCTGCTTGTTGACCGAGTCAACTTTTTTTGGGGGGAGGGGCTTTTTCCCTTTTGACTTGTTGACCAACACTTGAATGCTCGGTCGCTTAGAAGAGATATGCACTACTCACTAAATTATGGTTGCTCACTCATTTCTTTCCCAATCTTTTCAAGTGCCTCCATTAGGAGCCATTAGTACGAGATCATTATCAATGGGTATTTTTGGGAGTTGGTTTTTTTGTATGGTTTGAGACTACATCCTTATGAAAGGAAAGACGGCCGTGTCACTCCCCAATTCTAGTAGGATTCAGGGTGTTACATCTTTTACCTGATTCTTCAACCTGATGCTTCGTTCAAGGTTGAAGCATGTGGAACTTCACGTATCAATGGAAATGCCTAGCCTGGTGATCAGATGAATAAATATAAGTATGCAATAGATAGGATAATAGAGTATTTCCATCTTTTTTGAGAGTGCAAGAAGTTTCTTGCTAAGAAAGTGCGACAAGTCATATTCTTTTATGTGATTGTAACATTATTTGCTATGAAAATTATCAAGTAGTTCATTTATTAAGATTCTTTTCTTATCACTACTATAATCAAAACCTGGTATTGAAATTGATTATGCCAACACAGTATATGCTTAGAGTTTGGGCTAGGGAGGCAGTTTCCCGCTTTCCTTGCTAAAAAATGTCTTTCTTACCAAACCACTTCGGCAGGTGGAGGAACAGGACCAACATTAAACTTCACCTTTTTGATTTCTTCCATGACTAGATACATCGCTTTTAGTGAATTTTGAGCGTATCTCACAGTGGATATACCCAGCAGAAGTGAGTGACTACACATGCTTGGCAATCTATCTACCTTCTAATAATGTTATGGTAATCTCATTTGAGTTACAATTTCTTCGACTCATTTTAACATTTACGTTTTCAGAGCTCCTCTCAATGTAGAAACCGGGCTGCTTGGGCTCTGGCAACGAAGCGCTCTCACTGTCCAACATTAGAAGCACAGTCGACATTTTTGGTCTATCATCAAGACGCCATTGCACGCATAATAGTCTGAAATGTATGCATTTTACAACTTCCAACAAATTGAAAGAATTCGGAAGTTGTGGATCTATGAAGTCGCTCGCCTTCCTTTCAAGCCACAACATCCAGGCCTAGTACAAAAAAAAAGAAAAAAGAAAAAAAAAAGTGAATTTTTAGGCTATATCCAGCAATAGTATTGCTTTATTATAAGAATTTGACTTCTTAGACAGTTGTCGTACATGTCCAAGAAGATTGAGCAATGGTCTGGATGATTGAACTCTCTATTCCTCTTTCCGCTTATTATCTCTAGAAACAATACTCCAAAGCTCCTTACCAAAAAAAAAAAAAAAAAAAAAAAAAAAAAAAAAAAAACCTTACCAAAAAAAAACAATACTCCAAAAGTAAAAATGTCTGATTTTGTCGAGAAAAGCCCATCTATTGCGTATTCTGGCGCCATGTAACCACTAAAAGAAAAATGATATGCATAACAAGAAAAGGAATGTGTAAGCCATGCAAATCTGACTCACTACTTGCTAAGTGCCAACCATCCTCTTAGTTTTCACTAGAGATAAATCTCTGCCGAAGACTCTAGCCATGCCAAAATCTGATATTTTAGGATTCATCTCACTGTCAAGTAACACATTGCTTGCTTTGAGAACCATATGTATGATTCTCAATCTCGAATCTCGATGGAGATAAGGAGGCCCCTTGCAACTCCTATGATTATGTTGAATCGCATTCTCCATACTAGAGATTTTCCCTTGTTTTACTTGAAACAAATCTTTTTCTAATAAGTAATCTAGATGAGAAAATGTTTCCAACAGACTGTATTAAATCAAAATCAAACAAAGAAGGTACCGATCAAATCAAACCAAATATGAAAGAGTCTAGGCTTCCATTAGGCATGTACTCGTAGATTACCATCCTCTCTTCTTTGATGCAACACGCTAGAAGTTTCACAAGATTTCGATGTTGAAGCTTCGCGATCAACATGACCTCATTCTTGAATTCATTGAATTCATTGAGACCTTGCTGAGAGTCTTCTGACAATTTTTTGACTACTATTTCTTGCCCATTTGGTAGCTGACCCTAACAAGTGAATTGCATATTTTTTCCCAAGTGACATGGGACAATAGAAGCGAAATGCATGAATGAAGAGTAGTGTTCTTTTGTACGACATATGAAGTTGTAGACTAAACTCTACCTTGTATACGGGGCCAACACCACCTTCTCCCAACTTATTTGAATCACAAAAATTGTTAGTTGCCCGTAAAATGGTGACCCTATCAAAGATTGGAAGCTGTAAGCTATTCTCATCTTCAACTGGAAGGTCGAATGTTATCCCTGTTGACCATTGAACTTTCATCAGAACATATGTCCTTTTTTCCCCCAGAATAAATGAACTATATGCAGGAAATGAACAGTTGTTGATGTATCAACTGAGACACAGGTGTTAGCAATGAGGCCCCAGTGATGAACTTTCCACGTATCAATTGATCTAAAATTCATTTGACTTGATGAGAAAATATAAGATTCTTCTGTATGCTATCAACGTTCATTAGTAATTGTTAACCCAGATGTAAAGAAAACTGATAGTAACAAAAGTAGCAATGCTATGACTTGACACCAAGATACGAAAAGAGAGAACCAAGAATTGTAGTTGAGGTCAGTATTGATGCTTTATCACACTGTCTTTTATGAGATGACTCATAATCATTAAATATATTGGTTGTGAAAGCAAATTCTATTTAGAGCCACAATTGCTATAGAGCAAGAGCTCAACTCAACTAATGGAAATGGAGTACCTTGAGCATGTTTTTTCCTCTTCCAAATAATGCAGAAATAAAGCACCACCAAAAGCACGAGAAAGGCCACAGAAATTGCCACCGCCACCCATTCTTTCCAGTTGGAGTTGAATCTGAGATCTCTCTCAATTGGACACCCATTCGTGCTTAATTCAATCCAATTCAGCCTCAACAAATCCTGTTGTCGAGTCCTCGATCAAATCGATATTTTTTGCCTCACCCATGGATCTCACTTGCTTCCCAATTTTACGACCAGAAACGATCCTTGCATTTTCCGAACAAAAACGGCCCTAAGACAACTTTTTCCCAAAAAGTCTCGATTTGCAGAGAAATCTTCTAAGAATGAATCGATGTTCCTAGAATTTATTGTGACATGACAGAACTTTCAATTTTTGGAATCGGATTCAAATTCGTGATTATCTGCATTTTTTAGCGTGACCTACGCTATCGAATAGTTTTCAAAAGTTTTTAGTGCAAATAACCCGTAGTCAATCTTCTTTGGGCCACAATGAACCCACTTGACACATTGGTGACTCTCAGTTGTCGTGAAAATCTCGATGATTCAAATATGGACAAAGGATACTAAAATGATAGAAAATTAGTCTAGTGTCAGCCAATGAGAATTTTCCAATTTAGTGGTGTCACCCACGATTAGTCACACATCTCAGTCGAATCGACCTATCTCTAATTTCAAATTGATTTTATACTATGTTGTAATGACCTCTAAAGATGAGCACGGTCAATAAGCCGATTCCTAGTCAAATTCTCAAGTCTATCGTATTAAAATTCCTTAATGGCTTCCTTGAATAGTCTAGTTATCTCGAGAGTGATCAACTCTAAGAACAACCCTATAAGCGCATTAATGAAATGTCTGATTTATTCAATGGAAAATAGAAGTGAAAATTTGGGATGTCACATCAAATATGAAACATTGAGAGAGGTTAAAGGTGATCAAAGGCAATGATGAATAGGATTATCATGAGTCCATGAATAAAAAATAAGACAAAAGGTATATGTACTACCAAGGTCTGAGGCTGAAACGTGAATGTAAAGATCTTGATTCGCATATACAATAAGTTTTCTGACATCAAGAAGATCTCCAAACCATAGGAGACGGCCACTTCCACCTCCAATGGCATCTATGTTCACGTCGGCCTTGCATGAGTAGTTCTTGAAGCACTCTAATTCACATTCCTTAAGGCTCATGCTAGTGTTCATTGTGAACTACAACAATTCAGGAATTTTCACACCTTCGAGCCTCTTAAACCCTTCTCCTTTAGAACAATTGAATGGGTTCTTACTAATACATCTGCTAGACCACACAAGGCTATCCCATTCTACCTGTGACTTTGGTTGATAATTGGTCATGCAGTTACATATTTGAAAATCACCAATTGTGCACATGGTGTTGGAAATTGTGATCCATTTTCTCTAAAACTTTCTAGAAACTTCAAGATTGATATTAGCTAGAAAAGTCAAGAAAAATCGTTAAGAAAATCTAGCTTAGGTGGCCAAGAAAATGTAGAAGTCTCTAGAAGAACTACAATCTAGAATTACCTAGATGAAGCTTACATGGATAACATTCTATAGAAATCTAGAATGTTGTACTAAGGTGTAACTCATGCCTATAAATAGGCTTGTAATTCATTCATTTGTGTGTGGAAGCTTTAGACCTCCATGTGTAGAGGAGTAGAGTTAAGATGGTTTTTCTGTCATGAAATACTCCTCCACTATATCAAAATATCCTTGTCCATCCTCTACAAAATATACCATACACTTGTACACGTCACTAACCAAAAATTATAACTAATACCAAAACCATACTTCCGCACATATTTATATTCTAACAGTATTGGGTCCGCAATTCCCATAGACATCACAGGCATCATGCAGCAACATATAAATCACGGTCCACTCTTGTGTTTCCTTGTTCCACAGGTATTGTTGGTGGTTCCCTGAAGTGTTTAATACCGACCTCGTGATGGTGGACTCATTGAAATTATTGAATGTGTAGTCGACCTCTTGAGAATTGTTGACGAGCTTGGGAATGAATTGTGACATCCAGAATTTTCAACCCTGTCTTCTACTGAATAAATCGGGCATTTCATTGACGCGTCTATAGGGTTATTCTCATAGTCGATCACTCTCGAGATAACTAGACTAGCTGGGGAAATTATTAAAGAATTTTAAGGCAATAGACTTGAGAACTCGATCAGGAATCAACTTCTTGACCGTGTCCATCTTTAGAGGTCACTACGGCACAGTTAAAAATCAATTTGGAATTAGAGATAGACTGGATTGATAGAGATATGTGACTAATCGTGGGTGACACCACTGAATTAGAAAAGTCTTGTCGGCCAACACTAGACTAATTTTCTTATTGTTTTGGTACCCTGTGTCCGTAATTGAATCCTCAAGATTTTCACGACAATCAAGAGTCGCCATTGAGTCGAGTGGGTTCATAGTGGCTCGAAGAAAATCGACCACGGGCCATTTGCCTTAAAAAGTTCTGAAAACTACCCGATAGTCTAGGTCACGCTAAAAACGCGCCGAATGAAAATTAACCGCCAATTCGAGTCCGATTTCAAAAATTGAAGTTTTGGCCATGTCACAATAAATTTTAGGAGCATCGACTCAGTCTCAAAAGATTTTTCGGAGATTCGGGAAATTTTACGGAAATTGGGTTCGGACGTCGCAGAAATTTGGCAGAAGTTTAGATTGGCTAAATTAATGGGAAATTTGACTTTCGGGTTGAGCCTGTGTGTGTTGGAGATTTATAGAAAATTTCTTGGGATTTTTCCACATCAAAATTGGACCTCAATTTGGAGAGATTGGAATTGAAATTTAGTTCGCACTTAGTTAAAATCGAATCTTGAGATGGGGGTGTGCAACATTGGTATCAATTTGGATTTTTGGTGGATTCTTGAATGAGGAAAAATGCAGAGGTGATCAATGAATGATCAATTGAATTTATGAGAATCAAATTGAGATGGAATCAAGAGAGAATGGTTGTGCAATTTAAGCCATCTCCCCCAAATTCGTGTACCCCCACCTAGCCACAACATTTGGACCATTTTGGCTTCTAGAAGAGGGGGTCATGTTGGATCATTACAGACCAAGTATTTATACATGGCCTATAATGATCTTTGGAAGATATTTGCAAAATATCAAGCTTAAGGGGCCCTCACCCCTCATCCTCTTCCCCAAGCTGCCGTGGATTGCTTCTCCTCTCTCTCCCTCTCACTTCATGCGAGACTCTCTCCATTTCGCACACCATAGCAACCCAGGAGCCAGCGGAAGACGAAGACCAGCTGCTGCCCATCCACTAAATTCCCCTCATCCTCGCCACTCGTCCATCAACCAGCATCTCTCAGTCAACACCTGCAAGAACGAAGCCGTTGGTTGACCGCTTGAAGCCCACGACTCCACCGAGTTCCTTCACGTTGCCACCTGCCCGCTCCTCCTTCTGCTTCGGTCAACAAACGAAACCGCCGAAGCCCGAGTCCAACGTCTTCAGCCCGAGCATATCGTGGAGTCCACAAAGACCGAGGCCAGCGAAGCAGCGTCCACGAGCAGCTCCCATCTTTAGTCTTCCCCTGTGGCGTGCCCTCAGCTCCACGCCAGCACGCCAGTCAACTCCAACGCCCACGGAAGACCATCGATTCAACCAAGTCTTCGTCTGCGAAATCCTCCGAGCATCCTCACGCCGCCAGCAACATCCACCGAGCAACACCACCGAAGAGAAGCCGCACGTATCCACCGAATTCCGCCGTTTGTCCGTGCTTCCCTCCACGCGTCCAAGCCCCAACTCATTCGGTCCATCATCTCGCCGTGAAGCCTCAAGATCCACCGAGTTGCCAACTGTTGCCAGCGTCTTCGGTCTCCTTAGTCAGCGAATCCAGCTGCCTAAAGCCCAACAAATCCTGCAGCTTCAGTCTTCTTTTGTTCGTGGGCCAACCACAGCGAGCCCATTCCATTTTTCAGTGGCCCAACCTCAGTTCTTTGGAAGCCTGTGATCAAGCAGCCCACAAGCCCAGTTTAGTTCAATAGTTCAGCCCAAGATGGTTTAATTCAAGTTGTAGCCTAGTAATTTGAGGCCCAATTTAGCAGCCCAATCTTGAAGCCCAAGCCCGCGAAGCAATGCAATCCAAGCTCGGGCCCAAGTTCGATCCAAGCCCAAAAAAATTTCTGCAGGCTTGTGAGGCTTTTGAGCCCGGCCCGAGTGTCCGCCGACGCCGCCGAAAGTTTGGAATTCGGCCGCCGTCGCGTCGCCGTCGTGGTGTCCCGGTCCCCGTTTTTAATCAAGTGAGTTTTACTCACTAATGTTTTATTAGTTTGCTAATTATGCTTAGGGTTGGTTAGATTTAATTAAGTGCAATTAGGTGGTTAGATTAGATTAGAACAATTGATTTAGTGACTTAATGATGCATGTTAGGTGGTTAGACCTAGCTATTAGCAAGTAGAAATGTTTGGTTATTTATTGAATGCATCTCGGGATTTTTCCTGACCCGTTTCAAGCTCCAATAAGGCAATATGGGCCTAAATTGGATTTTTAATATTTATTTATTTATTTTTCGAAATTAATTATTTTTCCGGAAATTCAACCGGGATGGCCGGTGACCGGAATTTTGTGCCGATTGTTGTGGTGCAGTCCGTTTATTTAATTGAGCTTCAATTTTTATGGAATTGATTTAAATTGTGAAATTTGAGGAATTGTTCTAAATTGTTTGTTATTGAGTATTTGATTGGTAATGGCCGAGCATGGATATATAGCGCCAGTACATTGATGGGCTATCTAGTAGAGAGAACGGTGAGAGCTAACTGAGAATGTTATTGGCT
This sequence comes from Eucalyptus victrix, assembly GCA_016097545.1. NCBI lineage: Eukaryota > Viridiplantae > Streptophyta > Magnoliopsida > Myrtales > Myrtaceae > Eucalyptus > Eucalyptus victrix. The sequence goes on along the minus strand of CM027839.1, from coordinate 55,740,827 downwards.
GAGACCAATCTGGTACGATATGATTGGACATACGTGGTTCAGTGATTGGAAGTATCACTGGCGAAAACGGCGCCTTAAAGAACGCACATGAATGACTTATAGACAAACGTGGTTCGGTGATTAAGGAAATATCACTGGTGAAAACAACGCCTTAAAGAACTTACGATGTTGTCTATTGCCGATGTCACCTTGGCGAAAACGGCGCCCTAGAAAGAACATGTGGTTTGGTGATCGAGGATATCACTGGTGAAAACGGCGCCTTAAAGAACGCACGGTGTCGGTGATCGGTATGTCATTGGCGAAAACGACACCCGAGAAACACATGTGATTTGGTGAGTGAGTACACCACTGGGAAATCGTGGTATGAGTGGAAATGACCTAGAGAGGGTCTGACTAACATGTAATCGACTTAGTCGATTGACCAGTGCTTGATCGGATGTCGTGAATTATTTGAATATCTGTGTTTAACCTTGAATTGCAGGTTGGAACTGAGGCCAAGGTAAGTCTTCTGACTTGTGTTGTGCTTAGGCAACTGTATGGCGTATTAGTTTACTAATCGAGTCTTAGGAGGTAGGACTCGCTGAGACGTGGTCTCATTGGTTATTGAATAACCATTTCAGGACCCTAAGGAAAAGTTGAGGAGGAAGAACCTAAAGGGGAGAAAGTATTTTGAAGTAGAAGATGATCTAGAGAGGGATCTTGAGTACAAACCAGATGTGGATTGAGATCCCATCCTTTTTGTGAACCCTGTCTTAGTGTAGATAGCTGTGAGACTTTTATGCTGTAAACAGTATTGTAAATATACCATAAGTTGTGCTGTTAATAAAAGTGTGGTTGTGAATTTCAATATGAAAAATATGGCCTATTTTTCTATCCCATTATTTTATTGTCTGGGGATTTATAACTGCTTCCACATGCGTAATAAAAAGAAAGGGTCGGCGATAATTAGTCCTGGGATATCGCACTTTAATAATCGACCAAATTGAAGGATGGGCGCGTCCCCAAGGATTGGGGTGTGACATGAATATCAAATTAGGGGTGAATGGAACCCCACTGAACTGTATTCCATTCCAAGGCCCACTTATGTCAAATTCATATGCCCCCTTTGCCTAACCATTTTGGACCAATTCAAGGGTTGTAGGATGGGCATGTGTGGCTGAATTACAGCCTAAGAAGCAGCTGGTGGCTAAAGATGTGTCAAGGGGGACATTTGAATGGAAAAAAAGGCCAAGGTGGACCTCTTGTCCCTCATCCCTCTCCCTCTCACCCCCTCAATCGGTCGGTAGCCCCATTTCTTCCTCTATCTTACTGTTTCGAACCCCAACAACCAAGGAGAAGCAACTAGAGTAGCCCTACGCCGTTGCACGCCGCCATCGTCGCCGTACGCCGCTCCATCGCCTCACGCACCGTCGCACCTAACCGCGCATGCCCTCCATCCACCGTGCCGTCCTCATCCTTCTAGCAACCTGTTCTGCCATCTCAGCCTCTGTTTCAACCGTGCCAAAGCTATCCTGCCTCTGTTCAACCTTTGTGAGTCCCTGATAAGGCCCGGTTTGGCCCTTTCCACCCTCCTCGGTCCTTTCTCACCTAAACTGAGCTTGTTTTCCTTCTATTCCAGCCAAAGTCAAAACTTGAAGTTGTGGGTATCGCAGTGACTATTTGGCCCGTCTTGAGGTGGTTCCCGGCCCCAAAAGTTAGGCCCGCTTTAAGGAAAGTTGGTCCCCGTTGCATTCCCGATGTTTTGAGCCGAATGGATCGCGAATCAAGTGAGTTGAATTTACTAAACCCCGCTTAGTCGGTTAATTATACTTAGGGTTTAATTAGATTAATTAAGCATGGTTTAGGTGGATAAATTAGATTAGATTAGTTAATTTTGTTATCTACCAATGCATGTTAGGTGGTTAGTTAGTGTACTTAGCGAATAGACATACTCTAATATTTATTTAACGAACCTCGGAATTTTTCTAGGTTTGTTTTGGTGTCCAATTAGGTATTATGGGCCTAAGTTGGATTTATTGCATTTATTTAATATTTTTCGTAATTATTTAATTACTTAATTAATTTTCGAAAATTATACTGGGATAGCTAACGACCGGAATTTTATGCTAGTTATTGTGATGCAATCTATTTATTTGTTTGAGCTCTAATTTATGCTTAATTAATTTAATTGTGATTTTAGGATTTGATTCCTAAATTAATTAATTTTGGTAATTAATTGAAAAATTATTGGGCGTTGGTCTACAGTGCCAAGAATCTATTTTGGGACTGCTGAAAATAATAGGATGTTCAAAAGTGAAAACCTTGTATTTTGGAGGAGGGTGGACTAGGTATTCAAAAATTGCAAGGTTGCAATAAAGCAGCCATGGTGAAATATATTTTGATTTTGTTTACTAATAAAGAGTCCTTATGGTGTCAGTCGATTCATTCCAATTTTTTAAAGAGGGGAAATTTTTGGTTCTCCACTATTCCTACTGTGTGCTCTTGGACATGGAGGAAAATCCTGCAGCTGAGGAGGGATTTTAGGTCATACTTTATTTGGGAAGTGGGTGATGGTCGCTCTGTTTCTCTATAGTTCAATAATTGGCATAAAGAAGACCCCTTGTGTTTTTTTTTATTTCAGTTTCTCTTATTGAGGGCTCTGGCCTCTCGAAGCTTATGATGGTGGTAGACCTCACTTCTCTGGCGGGGCGGGTATTCAGGTTGCTCTTGGAGTGTTGGGATTTTTCCATCCTAGTTCTTACTCGGATGCCTGACTGGTTCTCTTGGCGCGATTCCTCTTCTGGTATTTTCTCGGTGGCCTCTGCTTGGGATGCCATAAGAAGCAAAAGGAATAGGGTCCCTTGGGCTAAGTTTATCTGGAACAATGCCATTGCTCCCAGATGTCAATTCTACCTTTGGTTAATTACTAGTAATCACCTACCAATGTAGGCTTTCCTCATATCTTATGGTAGAATTGACTATGAAGTATGCACTTTTTGCAATGTCAATCCAGACTCTATCGACCATCTCTTCTTTGCTTGTCCTGTCTCGGCGACTCTTGCTTTTTTTGGGCTGGTAGATGTAATCTTCCATGGCATAATAGATCTTGGATGGATAATCTCCTTTGGGCTTTGAATTTCCTAATTGGTAAGGATTTCTTCTATTCCATTGCTCGGTTGTCTTTTGAGGCCACGTGCCATTTAATTTGGAAGAAAAGAAATAGCATCGTTTTCCAAGGTGAAACACTGGAGGCTTCGGCTTTGAAGAATCATCTTGTCAAAGTTGTTAAAGATAAAGTGTTGACCTTCAACAATGAGCCAGACAACTTTCGTAACAAGCGTCTTCAACAAGGGTGGGGCTTTGACCCTTCTATTTTTGTTGGCGGGCCTGGCCATTCTCCTTAGTGGTGCTTCTTCAGCTAGAGTTGGTTGGTTGCCGCTGTTCCTTCTGGGTTTGCGAACCCGTTGCTGTGTTGTGCTACCTTGCTGACAATCTTTTTTTGGTTTGCTTGGTGGCGGTTTTCTTTTGCTTTCCGGTTTGTTTCGGCTTCCTTGTTTTTCCTTTGCTTTTGTTTTTCTTTTGCATCGGCTCCCTTTGACTCATTTTGCTCATGCATTATGAGTGAAAGTTTTTGGCGCTGGTTTTTTGTATAGTTGGGCTAATGCTCTATATATTCTTACCTTACCAAAAAAAAAAAAACTTTGTATTTTGGCTAAGGCCGGCCATGTACTCACACACATGTATTTTTATCAAACATAATAAAAAGAGTAAAATTGATTGTATCTTCAAAACAAAATACTATAACAGCTCGATGATTCGTATGCCATCTTGGAGAACGGACGTTATACTATTATAGCTTGATAACTCTCCTATCATATTGTGGAGGTCCGGAAGCCCCAAAGGCTAGGAAGGTGGAGATTGAAGAATCGACGAACTTGTCTGAGTAGAGAGTCTTAGGACAGTTCCTTTTTGGTTAAGCTGATATTTTTGTAAGCGACCCAGTGTTGTGAATAAACCTGTTTGTTATAAAAGGTTTGTTTTGGTTTGAAAAAGTTGGCCCTACTTTCCTATCCCATTGTTTTATTGCCTGGGGATTTATATCTGCTTCCCCATATGTATATTAAAATGAATGGGTCGGCTATGCGTCTTGAGACATCGCTATTATATCGACTGAGTAGGGATAGGCACGAGTTCGGAGGATCGGGGCGTGACATTCAACATGTCCCTTGCGGATGACTAGTTGGGGAATTATTCCTCCAACATCCAACCCGTAGGTGAAGTCTCCAATTGAGGGATCCTTTGCGCTCTTCCAAGATGTCATGTGCCGGTCCAAGCCCATCCTCAGGTCCCACCCGAGCTTCATGCCGGCCAATAATGTGTTGGAGGGATGATCGAAACTCTGCCAAAGATAGTTTCCGGAGACATTTTCACTGTCATCTTTCAAAACTAGATTTCCAGAGTCCAGGAGCTGAGCAACTACGCTTTGTGAAGAAGTATTCATGTTATTCAACGACCACAACTCTTTCTACTTGGTTGACAAGGACTAGTTTACCTTCATTACCTATCCTCAGAACCCCTGACGAATCATTCACCGGATTATCTCCATTTGCCACACAAACAATGGTCTTTTCTGGGATGTTGTGGTACCATACTGCGAGGAATCTGTTGCTGGAGTTTCCAGGGCTGAAGAAACCTAGCTGAAACTTTTCTCTTGCCGAAACTAGAGTGTCACCATCATGAATTGGCTCAGATGAGCTTAACAGATCAACTGATTTGCATACTTCTGCTAGCGAAAACAATAAAATTGAAATACAATAGACTACAGAAAAACACAAAATATCCATCAGCTAGAGAAATCTTGTAATGGATTGTCCATATTAGTCTTTCATTCTTGCAAATAGACTTAGCGTCACACCCCAAAACCATCAAGAATGGAGGATGATGTGGCCATCCTTCCACCAAAAGGATGCAACCTCAACGTAATAAAATTTGACTCCCCAAAGTTCCAGCTATAACAATCTCACTCTAACGGCCGCTAAGCCACGGACCTGAAAAGATTTGGAAAGAATAAGAGAATAAGATAAGCAACCACAACCCAATGAGTAGTATATATCTTTTGTAAGTAGATCAAGCAGTCATTATGCATATATATATATATATATATATATATATATATATATATATATATATGTATGTATGTATATCACTACCAAAAACTCATAATCAAACTCTTTAATATACATATCAAATCATATATAAGTTGTTTCATTTCGACAAGCTTTATACAATTAAGAAATACTCATTAAATCATCATAAACATTAATGGTGAAGTCCATTGATTAGTCTCATCATAATCACACGCCAATGGTCTATTTGAATAATCCATCTCATATCAAAACACACAATCAACTAAATTTTTTACTCAATATCAAACCATGGTCATGAGACAACATCTAGTAATAAGGCAATCAAGATTCTCCCTTGACAAGGTCTCTATCTACAAAGCTAGTGGCTTGGCCCAGAATGATATCATAAACCTGGTATGCATCCCGCAAGCTTCTCAATGGGCTCTAGTGATATTGAGTACCAAACAAACATCCTCTAATATTTACAAAGTCAATTCATAATATTTATCACAAGTCAGTTTCACAAACCAAAATATGTAATTTTTTGCAACTCGGTTCATATGATAGAAATAATTTTTTGTAAATCATTTCTCATATCATTTCATAAACCAAATTCACAAATTTGATAGGTATAACCTTTCGTATATTGTAACATTTCATGTAAAATGTTTCTCAAATCATCTTAGAGCTCCTTCCATAAACCAATTTGCAACGTAATACTTATATATAAACTTTCATAACAGCTTCCTTAACACATTTCTCAAATCACTCTCAGATAACCGAAGAGGAGTAAATGCCAATCCAGATTTTTATGCAATAAAAATGCTACTTCATAACTCATAATGTATCACTTTTGAAACATGAAGTCATAACTCGAAGAAGAGATATTACCACTCATATCGAAATGCCTACAATCAAACAACAAAAATTATTCGAACCGTCAAATTCACAATTCTATCAAATAAGCAAGAAACAACATTAAAATCGAGTAAGCATTGCCTCAATTACGAAATGGCTATACTATGAAATGCTAACAAAATAACTCCAATGCGTCAACAGATCGCATAGCCAAAATGATTATTCAAGCCGTTCGCAACAAAACCCTAAAATTCTCACTTTGACCAAACTATTGTTATTTAAAAACTCTTGTCAAACTCCACGGGTCCACAATGTCATAATCCACCATTTCCCAAAATCCCAAAGTTTCACAATTCAAAAATCAAATTTCACAGCTCCAATTTCACTAAATTTCAAATATACAATCTAACTTTGAAAACTACTCCGATTAGACGACCGAGAGATATGAGCATGTACGGGGCATTGCGACACATCACCTCCATGATGGGAATGTGCAAAACCCCTCTCTTTTTTTTCCTTCTTCTTTCCCTTCTTTTTCTTCTTTTCTCTTTCCTTCCTGCGCACTCTAGACCTCTTTAATCTGAAGCGTCCACTTTTGCTTCATTATTGAGGTCAATTTTCCTTTTATTTTTTTCTCGTGTGGGCTCACCACTCTTGACTTTTATTTTTTCTCGCTTGGGCTCACCACTTTTGACTAAGTCAAAATATTACAGCAAGAGGAGAATAAAAAGTCAAGTTCACAGAAAATCCGGCGTTCGCTGAATTGATTAGAGCTGTAAAGAAGTTCCTCTTGATGTGTTGGTTCCGTGATCCAATAATTGATGAAGATTTGCTTGTAGCGACGTACCACACGCCTAACAGTGTTTGTGGATCGTCTGATTGTGTCACTTCTCAATAGTGAAGGATCCACATATGGACATTTAGCAAGCAAACAAGAATTGCCCCTAGGTAGTGAGGAAGTGGGAAGACGGTCCAAGACATTTTGTGTAATTGAACTTTTCAACTTCCGGGAATGTGCATGGAACTAGTAATCGCGTTCCCATGTACGACCCTTGTAAGCCAACTATCGTTAGGTTAACTTCCTAGAAGTAGCGAAGTGTGAAAGCCTACCTATTTTTTCAAGTCAATCATAAAAACCAGGTCCACCATGTCAATCATCAAGGATAAATAAAATTCTCCGTCCCTCATTATTGTTCGTTGTCCCGCCAAATTCTCTTAGCTGGATCAAACCTCCCGCAATCCTTTATCTCCAATGCTTTCTAACAGAACAAGGTCATTTTAAGGATGTTTAGTTATTCTTATGGTGGCTATTTCTTTTACCAGTTAGACATGGATTCTTTTCACTTAAACATCATTAGACCATCGACTCCATCCCGTCAGTCTTTAGGCATTGCATGAATCAAGACTAAGTAGAAAATGTACATTTACTCCTAAAAGTGGTAGCCCTAAAAATTGGCCATGTGAAGACTGGGGTCCATACCCTGCTTGGTCTGATGTTGTAATGGTCTTTCAATAAAATTTTCTGGTTTTACTGTAAACAATGCATGATTTACTGATTATGCATTGGAATGGACTGATTCAAGATTGAGCTGATTTCTCTATTGCATTTGCTTGGGGATTTTACTGTAGTTAGAGGCCCCTAAAGTAGATCCACTTATGGTAGTTTGGCTTTTGACAAATCAGTTCCCTTTCCCGGTCGCACCCAGTGGTCCAATTTCCTTTATTCCATTCTGCAATCATTTTTGGTGTAAACCCTTTTAAACAGCTGCAAATAGGTGAAACGAATATGTTGCAAACACCAAAAGGACCACAAGTTCCATAAGTTTCACAGCGATTTCTCGGTGCTTCCCAATCCGTTTCCCACTTCTTCACCTTTTCTTCCCAATAGGTAAAGCCTAGGAACACCCCTCGATGAAACGGAAGAATAACAGAATGGAGGATTCTTGTAACTTTCTATGTACAAATAAGTCGTTCCCAGTTCTACGTCTTGCTCGAAAGTAAATCCAGTCAAGTATCTGTCGTCCATGTACGGTATGCCAATGAATGTTCACTTATCCCACCGTCTGCTTCGCTAGAAAGGAACTGACCTCTTCCAGACGAAAGACTGGACAGGTATCTCAGACGAGATGCCTGCAATGAAGTCTCCAGGCAATAAATCGTTGGCTCTTCTCCAGGAGATCAAATATTATTTTTGCCCTGTTCTTGTATTAATTCCCATCTTCATGCCTGGTTAAAGAGTATCAGTAGGATCATCAAAAGTTTCCCAGAAATAATTTCCCGAATGAACATCCTGTAAGACGAAATTCCCTGTGTCCATTAAAACTGCTGCAGCATTTTTTGTCTGAATAGAAGCATTATTTGACCAAACTATGTTTGTTGACCGTCGAGAAGCTTTAGACTTCCATCACTGCCTATTATTAAGGTGGCATATGAGTCTCTATATGAGAGAGGGTTGTCCCTATTGGCTACCCAGATGATTTTCGAGGGGGTCATGTTCTTGTAACACATTCCTATGTAGTGGTTTTGCGAGCTATTGGGTGTGAAAAAACCAAGCTCAAAGATTTGACTGGAGGACATTAGTGTTAGGTTCTGAAAAAGTGATTGCGATGGAGTAATTTGGTAAACTGCATAGCAGTGCAGTACGTGAAAGGACAAGAACATGAGCAAACCAAGAGAAAAATTCATGAGAGAAGAAGTTGAAAAGATCATCCGGTTGCTCATTTTTGATAGGCTTATGGTATTCTCTAAGATTTCACCCTTGCAACAGAACAAGTTGAAACAAGTTGAAGTTCTAATATTGCTTCCCAGCCAAGAAACTGTATATTGTTGCGATGATCCTTTTCTGCATTTTTTTGCTATGATGCGATAGTAATTATTTGATCAAAAGACTCATTGTTCTGATGCATCACCGGAAATTCTGATAATCAAGAGTCAGCCACTAAACTATAGAAAAATTTGACCTAATTAGGAAGACTTGGTGGAAATTCATCTGCAGAAAGTCCTAGATGCCATTCTGACACGACTCTTCCACAGTCAAGTTCATCTATGATATAGTCCGGTCAGAGCAATCATTTTTCTAGATGTTATGACCTCAATGACAAGCAATGATCTGTTGGCATATGTTCTTCAAAAACTGTTTAAATTTGACTTGGCCCAGAGCTTATTTATGATGCTTTAGGAGATTACGTCCCATTGAACTTTCAACCTCGTTGCACACATTAGAACTGACCCGAGATTGTAATCAAATGAGTCCAGCCAGGTTAAGCGCCCACCCGGGATTGACCCAGTGGAAAGCGCCAACCCGTGTTTTTGGCTCAGAAAGCAATGGATGTAGGTTCCATTCTTACTCTGAGAAACTTTGGACTTAAGTGAGGGGCTATGATAGTGGGTTGTTGTGTTGCTTCTTTTTCAGGTAGTCGGCTAGTTATGTCATGTCAGTGGATTATCAAAACCAAAAAACTATCGGGGTAAACACAGAATGCTTTGGACATGACTTGACCTGCTCAACTTCATAAAGAACGAGTTTACCTCCATCAACAAGAACATTCACGTGTTATTTTTGTCGTGTGACGCATATAAGTACGTTTAAACAGGCTTGAAGTGTCGAAATTGTGAGATAGCACACGAGATCCTATGCACTTACAACCTAGTCACCATCTGGACCTAGCACCATAGTATACAATGGTGACTATATACATGCTTCATTTGGGCTTGTGATGTCCCTAAATTAACTCACTGAGCTATTGTCCACTTTGATTCATCCTATACCGAGTCTCACAAGTGAACACCTTCCCAAGAGGTCACCTATCCTACAAGTGCCCCCACTTGGACACGTTTATCTTTGGAGTTTCAAAGCTAAGCAATGTTGTTATGTCAAAAGACATCTTCATGAGTTAATTCCAATTTTTACACACGCACGCACGTGCACGCGCACGCACATGCACAAGTGCGCATGCAAGCACACACACATCCTATACCAAGTCTCACAAGTGGAAACCTTCCCAAGAGGTCACCTATCTTACAAGTGCCCCCACTTGAACATGCTTATCTTTGGAGTTTCAAAGCTAAGCAATGTTGTTACGTCAAAAGACATTTTCATGAGTTAATTCCAATTTTACACGTGTGCGTGCACGTGCGCACATCCTATACCGAGTCTCACAAGTGAACACCTTCCCAAGAGGTCACTTATCTTACAGGTGCCCCCACTTGAACAAGTTTATCTTCGGGGTTTCAAAGCTAAGCAATGTTGTTCCGTCAAAAGACGTCTTCATGTGCTCACAATCACTCACACACACACACACACACACACACACACACACACACACATCTCACAATGGCTCACTCCCTATTTGATGCACAATTTGATTCTATTCCTACTCCCTTCATTATCGTATAAGCTTGCTATGAGCTACTCCTTATTTAGGCCCTTTGAGACCAGCAACCACTCCTTGTCCTCCTTAGATTGGGTCATTACAATTCCACTAAATTCCATGTGGTTCGTTCTTAAACAATACACCTGAGTCTTGCTTTGACAGCATATACCGGCCTTCACGGTTTTGTCTTTTGGTGCATACATGAGCACCTTCTCAAAAGGTTACCCATCTTAGAAGTGCTCCCACCTAAGTAAATTTTAGAATTCCAAAGCTAAGCATTGTCATTGCGTCGAAAGGCGCCTCCATAAATTAATTCCAAGTTTTACATATATCTCTCCAAATTGCTCTTTCGTTGTTCTGTGCATAATTAGGTTTATTCCTACTCCCTCCATCGTCCTTGAAGCCTGTTAAAAACTACTCTTTGTGTCACGCCCCGATCCTCGGGCACGCACACATTCTTCTATATTGGTCGATTTTATAATGCGATATCCCAGGACTTTGTATCGCCGACTCTTCATTTATTAAGCACATGCGGAAGCAGTTATAAATCCCCAGACAATAAATCAATGGGATAGAAAAGCAAGGCCATATTTTTCATATTGAAACTTATAACCAACTTTTATACAAAACACAAATCAGAGAACTTCATAACTATTCACAACTTCAAAGTGGAGTTCACAAAAGAATATGAAATCTCAGTCTATCCGGGCCGTACTCAAGGTCCCTCTCGGGATTATCTTCTTCTTCCAAAATTCTTCTCCTCAGGTTTCACCTCAGAGTTCTCCCACTCAGATTCCTCCTCCTCAGCTTCTCATCAGGGTCCTAAAATGTTTTCCCCAAACTGGGATGAGACTACGTTTCAGCGAGTTCTACACCACTAAGCCCAATTAGTAAACCATTATACTATAGGCTGCCTAAACACACACAGGGCAGAGGACTTACCTCAGCCTCAGATTCCACCTGCATATTAGCACAATTCAATAGGCACCCAAGCAATCACATCACAGATCGATATCTCGATCAATCGACCCAGTCGATCACACGCCAACAAAACCACTCACGGTCATTTCCATTCAATCAATCATTTCACAATATCGGATCAAATCATGATCAATCGACCTAGTCGATTACATATCAGTTGGACCATTTCTAGGTCATCTCACTCCACACCATATAATCCCCAACAACAATAATGCTCTTGGGCGTCTATTTGCCAAGGTGATGTACAATAAACACGTTATGCGCATGCTCTTATGCATTCCAATCACCTTCAACCACACGGGCACGACACTCAACACACAAATATATGGCCACACAGGCACAACCAATTATCACCACACAGGCATGATCAACTATCGCCACACAGGCAATGATCAATTATCGCCACACAAGCATGATCAACTATCGTCACACAGGCATGATCGATATTCAACAATTTACGTGCATTCTCTAAGGCAATCTTTTCGCCAAGATGACATATTCAACCACTGAACACACGTGCATTCTCCAGGCGATATTCTGATTCACCAAGCCCATGTATTTTCTTTCAGGTGATAACCAATACCCAACGATTTCTAAATCAAATAATTAACCATCAAGTCAATATGAATAACTCCTAAAAATTCATAATTAAATCAATTCCGTACAAATTGCAGCTCAATTAAATAAACGAATTGTGCCACGACAATCAGCACAAGATTTCAGTCGTCGGCCATCAAATTCTTAATTTCCAAAAAATAATTAATTAATTAATTAATTAATTAATTAATATTAAAAATTCCATTTAGCTCAAAATAAGACCCAATTAAATAAACGGACTTCACCACGATCACCAACATAAAATTTCGACCACTGGCCATTCCAGTTGAATTTTTGGAAAATAATTAATTAATTAATTAATTTCGAGAAATAATATTTAAATACCAAAAATTTCACTTAGGCCCGAAAAGCTTAATTGAAGCCCACTAAGGGTTGAAAAATCCTGAGACAATTTTAATAAATAGTAGACCACATCTACTTGCTAATTACACATTCAATTTATCTAAATCACATCACAATTGACTAGTAATTGCTAATTTATTCTAATCTAACAACCTAAACACAATTAATTAAAACTAAACCAACCTTAAGCATAATTAGCCAACTAATCCGGGATTAGTAAGATTACTCATCGGAATCGCGCGCAAAATGTATCAATCTGACGGGGACGACACGAGGGACGATTCTTCCCAAAGTACGGCTCGGGTTCGGGACCCAAAAACAGCCCAAAAGCGGGCCCGAACCAGCTAGAAACCCATTTTGTGGGTTGCTGGTTTGGCCTGGCCAAGGCTAATCCGACGGCTAGGACAGCGAGGGGAGGCCGGTGGAGGGCAAAAGGGACACCGGGGAGGCCGGGCGGTGGCCGGACGAAGCTGGGCGGTGGTCGGAGGTGGCTGGTCGGGGCGGAACAAGGCTGAGCAAAGACTTCACGGGAGCTAGAGGACATGGCTGGGCGGCGAGGACACGAGGGGAGGTGAGCGGCAAGGCGGCGCACAGGCAGGGGACGACGGCGACGGCTTGACATGCGGCGACGGCAGCTCCAGCTCCAGGCAGCGTCCACTTCTGTCTCTGCTGACCTTCGCACGAAACAAAGGGGGAAAAAGGAAGAAGAAAGCTTCAACGGTGGCCGAAGGGGTGAAGGAGAGGCGGAGGGAAGCAGCGGGCGGCGGCGACGGCTTCGGCGAGTTGCTCCGGTCTTCTTCTTCTCTCGGCGCTGCTGCTTCCGTTTTCTGCCTTTGTCTTCGTTCGAATGGTGAGGGGGAGAGAGAGAGTACCGAGAGAGAAGATAAGAGAGAGATAAATTTTGACTAGTCAAGGAGGGAAAAAGAAAGAGAGAGAGAGGGCAGGCGGTGGAGAGCTCGCACGAAGGGGGGAAAGGGAGAGGGAAGAGAGAGAGAGAAAAAGAAAAAGAGAAGGGAGAGAGAGAGAAAAATAAGAGAGAGGAAGAGAGAGAAATAAAATCAAATAATATAATTATTTTTATTTTATTTCTTTTCTCTTTCTCTTTCTAATTCTTTTCGGCCTTCGATTTTTTCTCCGATAATTTCTTTATTGAAATTTCGGACTTGCCAATAAATTGACAGAAGATGAGAAGGTCCTAAAAATGAATTGTGATACGCCCGAATATTCGATTCCTAAAACCGAATTAAATTTCATGATTAAAATCAACTGGACGCGATTTTAGTCCAATCCAACCAATTAGGTAGCTTTTAGGGATTTTACCGCGGTTATATCCCTTAATGGCTCCACCCAATAGGTTAGCTAACTCGTGAGTGATCAGCTCAGAGAAAAAGGACCATAGGCGAGCCAACGATATGCACATTTCACTTTATCAAAAATGGGTTGAATTTCAGGATGTCACACTTTATCCACATCCTCTAGCTCCCATGACCATTCCCTGCCCTCGTCAGATTAGGTCGTTACATTTGTTTCAATAAGTTGATTGATTGCATAGGTTAAATGCTGTTGTGTCATGAAATATTGAAGCTAAGACACTGCTTTCAATTCTCTCGCTCTTGTTGTGTCATGCAACCTTGTGTTTGGCAAAAGCCACCTTACAAGTTTATTTCATCTGGTGGTCGAGCCTCCTTTTGTTTAGAATTTTGGTATTTTGAGCTCCTTCCCACTTCTTTCGATGGTAGATTTCTAATATTGCGTTTGCCAAAAATAGAACATTGTTCCACAATCAGTAGTAAATTTATAGGATAAAGTGCACTTGAAATTCTAAAACTTGTCATGAAAATACAATTGAATGCTAATACTTTAAAAAAAAAAAATGTAATCAAGTTCTAAAACTTGTCACAAAAATGGAATTAAGTCCTAAAATTTCTCACATAAAATTTTCAAAAAGTACAATAAATGAAGGACTTAATTGAATTGATTAGACAATTTTTAGGACTCGATAACACGTTTTAAAAGTTTCAGGACTTAATTGTATTTTTTTGAAAATTTAAGGACTCCGTTGCACTCTTAAGATAAGTCTTAGGACTTTCAATATACTTATGTCTAACTTTAAAAAACTGTTAGTAGGTAAAAAAAATTACCGGTAGTTTATTAGTCCAACGTCAATTGTTTGTATGTTACCATATCAAAGAACAATTTTACCATCCACTGACTTGATAGTAAGTCATCAATTTTTTTAGATTTTACAAGTAAGCTCGTAAACTGCTTGTGTGAGTTACTAATAAAGTAAAAGTTTTACCATCCACAAATCCAACTTAGATTACCACTTATACCGTAATTTTACGAGAGGACGTGTATTTGTTTGTAAGTTACCAGAGAGATAATGATTTTAACATCCACAAATCTAAATTTTATTTTGGATTTTACAAGTGGTCATGTAATTGTTTGTAAGTTACCAACGAAATAACATTGTTATCATGCACCAGCCTAATAGGAAATTATCATTTGTTTCTAGATTACCGTAAATGTAATAGTAGATTACCGCTTGTATTTAGATTTTACAAGTAGGTGTGTTACTGCATGTAAGTTACCAAAGAGAGTAATAAATATATAACATAATTGATAAGTTGCATTGATGGTCGAAAGTACCAATTAACTACAGTTGTAACTTACTATTCTCACTGCTAGAAATTAGCTTCGAGCAGTAAATATATAACATAGTTAGTAAGGTATAATTTCATTGATGGTCGTAATATCGCCAACATTGTCAGTAAACTACAAATGTTTTTTAGAATTTACAAATTGGGTTACAAATTTACTATGAACGGAACATTGTTTGGTAAGATACAATGATTGTAGCCTATCACTAAGTTAACTGAGCATCCTTTGTACCGGAAGAACTTCACCGTAGAGTATAAGTTGAAGCACATGAACGAACTTCATTCCGAAAGGCCGAACTTTTGACACTGCTCGAAAGAAATGGTGTTGCAAGGTTACGAGTTTCTGATATTGTCATACGAAAGACTATGGTTTCGAGCTATATGGACCGACATTGCCATGCCACATCGCATTTGGCTTGCAACATTGTTATCCATGCCAGGTCAACACGGATAACTTAATTTGGGAATGGTGGCGCTAACCTCAAGATCTCTATGCATGATTCTTAACGAAAGAATCCCAATTGAGATACAAAGCCCTGTGGTGAGTAGTAACCTCTTGGATGGATTTCTTCCAGCATATAAGTTTTACAAGATTTGGCTACCAAGAAGCAGTCTCGTCTAAGGATTCTGCATTGGCCAGTATTCTTTATTTAAAGAATAGGTAATGGTTCCGGTTTTTTCCTAGAAATTTCCTGGAGTCCAGTCAAACAACACCTGGCACTCGAAGTCAATTGTAGATTACGAAATGGCTCCAAGACCTAGAGCTGATAATGTTTTGTTAAGAACCTTGCAACCTTGCCAACTTTAGAATTCATTTTTTAACCTACGTCAAGCTTTGAATATGAAATGGCTAAAAGTCATTCGAAAGGTTAGTCAGTCGCATGTAACCTTTCAGAAGCTGCGTAGTCTTTTATCATTCCAAAGATAACTAATTGTTATTGTTTTTCAGCGCAATCTGCCCACCGGTGGTCATCAAGTCCCTGTCAAGGGGGAAAATGCTACACCGACTAACCTGGACACGCTTAATCGAAATACAGGTAAACTGATTCTCAGAGGTCACTTGAATACTATTGTGTTATGAGCTTATGAACTCTGAACCCAACTCCTTGCAAGAACTTGAATAAATACAATTAAGAGTGTACATATGCTATTTCAAGTTGGAAGAGGCCAAAGTTTTGTGGACTTATGAACTTCTGAGCAAGTGACTATGTCTCTGTTTTGGCCAGACTTAGATAATTACTTTTGTTCGATGGATCTCACTTCCTGTCAGAGATCTGTTAGTTGCCTGTCATCAAATACACAATCATATTGCAAAATCGGTGTGAAAACAAAAATGCGGAATTTCAATCATTAGTTCAGGAAGGATCAAAGTTCCAGGTCTCTCAAATTGAGTGAACACTGAACTTTCAGCGCAGAACATTACAAGTTTACAGAAAGGAAAAAATGTTAATCATCATCTCCCTTCGACCATAGAATTTGTGATGGTGTTCGTGGACAAGATGCATTCCCATTGTGACTTGATATCGTGACTCAGCATTTCCCTTTTGAAGGTGAATGTAGGCGGTCTTGGCTGAGGAAGTTCTGATTCACCACTCAGCATCAGAAATATGGATAACATGTTGGGTCGGTCTGTCGGGTGGTCCTGCACAAAGAGTAGCCATGCCTGAATGCATCTCATCGCTTCTGAAGGCGAACAAGAATGAACAATTGCTTCACTTGTCAGGTCGAGTCCTCTATCTTCGCTCCACAATTGCCATGCCTGTAATAATTAGTGAGCAGAGGGCACATAAATAGCCGAAAAGATTATAGAATATTTCTTGAGATTGTATTCCTTGCACTTACAAAGGAGAGAAGATTGAAATGCTGGCCATAGTAGTACAAGCTTTTTTTTCTTTTTGCCAGTGACGATCACAAGTAGCAACACTCCAAAGCTATAGACATTGGATTTCTCAGAAGATATCCCTCCCATGGCTTACTTGGCAGACATATATCCTCTGCAATTGATTCGATCATGTTAATCATTAAGGTTATAGAGTTTCCTAATTGAATTGAATTCCAGCAACAAGGCTTGAAAACTTATGGTGTTCCAACAACTTTGTTAGTATTTAGCCAAACTCAAGTGCCTTCGAAGATCTGTGCCAGTCCAAAGTCCGCAATTTTTTAGTTCATTATCTCATTTAATAGAATAATGCTTGCCTTCAAATCTCAATGGATAACTCGTACGTAAGAATCTCGATGGAGGTACAGTAGCCTGCTCGTGATCCCTCGAGTGATCTGGAAACGTATATCCCAGTTGAGTTCTGCTTTCCTTCTTGAATCTCAGCAAGGAAGTAAATAAAATGAACTCGTAACTTAGGTAGTACAAAAATGTATATTTTTTTCCATAAGTTCAAGCATGACTTGAAGAGAGTGAGGCCAACCAAATAGAAATGAATCTAAGCTTCTGTTCAACAAATATTCATCTACTAAAATTTTTTCTTCTCCTTCAATACAGCAATCCAGGAGTCTGACCAGATTTCGATGCTGGAGCTTCGATATAAGAATGATCTCATTCTTAAACTCCTCCATGCCTTGGCCTGAGTTACTGGAAAGTCTTTTGACAGCCATCTCCTTTCCATCATTCAGGCTTCCCTGTTTCCAAACTCATAAAGTACCAGACCTCGGACAATGCATAAAATTTCACTAAATGAAAATTTTAGAGAAGTCTTTTACCTCATAAACTGGGCCAAACCAAAGTTGTCTGTCACAATAAGTAAGCTACCAAAAGTGAACAGCGTCAATTTGGATGCATCATCTTGCTTCAGCTGATCTTTCCATGCGATTCCATATGACATTTCTCCTGTTTTTTCAATTATATCCATTTAATCAATAGCCTTTGGAACTTTGGTAAAGTTTCTGGATTACATTAATGTGAAATTAAGCATTGGAGATGAAATGATTGTACCTCTTTTGCTATCTCTTGACTCACAGAGGACAAAAATTGCAGCTCCTACGAACATGATGGCAATTACAGTACTTAAGCTGATGATAAGTTTTGCTTGTGTTGACATGCCTGAGATGAATAAAGAATTGCAAGATGTGTGATACAGTTCAATTGAAACTCATTGTAGTCAAACCTCTTGTACGTATATTGTCATGTGCGACCCGAATATATATTTCTTGGCCAGCCATTGAAAACTCCTGAACATTGATGAGATCTTTAGCCCAGACAAAACACCCTCTCATGCTGATATAAGAATGAGCCAGGCAAGAACAATTATTCAGGCACCAGATTTGGCATCCTCCTTCATCTCTGATGTCTGATAAATATTCCACAGAATCAGGCACTTTCATCTGGTTCATCCGCACAAAGACATCTTTCTTCACCTGCATTGAAGCTGGCCTGCTTGTGTTCTTCTAATAATTCAATTCTGTTTCTCTAATGCAACCCCTGGTCCAATTTCTGCTGTTCCACTCTTCTTTCAATCTCGGTGTAAACCCCTTTATGCAAGGGCATATAGGAGAGTTAAGTGAGTTGCAGACACCAAAAGGACGCAAGTTCCATTAAATTGGCAACTGTTGTTCAATGCCACCCAATCTTTAAACCAACTCTTGGATCCATCATCCCAACACATTATTGTAAGAATTCCCCCAGGTGAAGTGAAGCCATAAGCACACAAAGAGATGTTATTATAATCAGCAGAGAAATAAGTGGTTCGCTGCTGAAGATTTTGCGGGAGATTGTAGCCATTGAAGTATGAGGAATCCATTCCTGGTATGCCAATAAATATTGATTTATCCTGTGGTCCACTTCTCCATAAAGGGTTCAAGCCATTCCAATTGACAATTTGTGGCGGTCTCTGACATACTCCCAGTGATGAAATTTCCAGATGATGGATCATTTTCATTTTTCCAGGAAACTAAATACTGTCTCCGTTTCTGGTGTTTATTCGTATCTTCATGTTTGGTAGAAGAGTATAAGTTGGATCATTGAAGCTTACCCATATTTCAATTGAATTCCCGTCTTGCAGGACAAAGTTTCCACAATCTAAAAGCATTGCTGATGTATAGTTTGACTGGACAGAAACATTGGTGGGCCAAACTACGTTCTGCTGCTTATCCATCAGCTTCAGATTCCCGTTGCAGCCTATTGTTAATTTCGCAGATTGATCTGGATATGCAAGCCGTGTATCCCTATTGGTGACCCAGACAATCATGGAAGGAGTCGCATTCTTGTACCATATCTTCACATATTGATTTGCTGATCCATCAGGATTGAAGAAACCGAGCTCGAAATTTGACTGGAGGAGACGAGTTTGATTCTGAAAGGGTGGTTTGGCTGCAGTAATGTTAAAAACTGTAGCGCTCTGATGTGCCTGAAGAAGAACGAAAATGACCAAGGAAGAGTAGAGACCAATCATAGGCAGCATGGTAATCCTAGTGCATTTCTGACCAACAGAAAAAGAAAATAAAAAATCCTAGTGCACTCAGGTGTCCGTTAATTCAGAATGTTAGGCTCCCAATTCTTTGCTGTTCTTTTTGTCTGCATATTTGAAAGGAAGACAAGATTTCTGCAAGCCAAAGCGTGTTGCCAAATGTGTGAGTTCATAAGTGCTTTTCGAGATGGCATTTTTAAAGTCAAACTTTTGGAGATAGCTTCAAGGGTTATGTTATTAAACAAATTAGTTTTATATTGGATACTAATGCTGCCTGACCCAGTTCAAGTGCATTCCCAGAATGCCAAGACATCATGAAGACATTGGTGCTGATACAGCTCAGTTTCAATTACACCATAGCAGCATCATTGTGTGAGTCAAATGGTGGCTTTTAAAAAGAGAACTGATTTGGTATAAGAAGCCACTAGATATCAGCATTCCTCTCCTCGCCATTGTTAAAAGTTGACTACACCTTCCAGTGTACAGATGATATATGTTTCTGTTAATTCACTAACACAAGTTTCATGTTCAATGAAGCTAGATATTATATGGGATCCATGCAAAAATGTAATTCCTAAGCACTTCAGTTTGGGGATCACAGGGCTCCAATTTTGGTTACCAGCTAACATTGGCCTCCCATTTTCATGCGAAGCTTATCCAAAGTGAATTGTTCAGCCATTCAAGCTTCTCGCTACTTTCTGTTTTCTTTCTTTTCTTAAATAACTAAGAATTATTTTATGGCTTCAAGGCAGCAATTTAAATGCCACAGGCATAGATGACTTCATACCAAATCCGGACAAGGTATATCGTATCTGCGAATCATATTGAAGCTGGAAATACTTTTTGCCGCGCCAGTGCTCATGCTCCTTATGTGGGGACTTTAGTCTATCTTTGGTAATGATATCTTTTGTCCAAAAGACCAGAAAATCAAATCTTCAACACAACTGGTGATGAGAGTGATGGCGATTACTTGGTAGTTCTCCGTAATAATGCCAACAGTTCTGATTGTAAGTCAGAACAAATCCTAGCATGGATTATATTCTCTCAAAAAAGTGTATATTCCAAACCCCTACTTTACAGCGTGAATTCTATGTAAAAAGTGGATGTTCATTCGACCTTTTGTTCTGATTGAACTAGAGCCATCCTTGAATTGAGTAAACACTTATATCTTAGAAAATAACAACAGAATTATCTCCAAACACAAGAAAATAAAAATCGAGAAAAATAGCCTTCATCTTCCTTCGACCATTGTATTAGTGACAGTGTTAACAGACCAGATGCTTTCTTGTGGTGATGGAATATAACGATTTGGCTTTTCAGCTTGGAAATTGAATATAGGCTGTCCCGGCTGAGGAAGATCTGATTCCCCATTTAACATTAGAACCACATTCCACATGTTTGGTCTATCTGCGGCATGCTCCTGAACACAGAGAAGCCCGACATGGATGCATCTTCTTACCTCCAGTGGAGAGCTAACAGCAATTGCTTCATCCATTAGGTCCAATGCTTTGCCTTCAATCCATAATTGCCATGCCTACGAGTGCGAACACTGTCATAATATTGCAGGGAACTTAGAATATTGATTAGGGTATGATTTGGGACTTACGTAGGAAAGGAGATTCAGATGTTGTCCCTGGTCATACAGGGCTGTGTTCTTTTTGCTGCTAACAATCTCCAGTAGCAGCACTCCGAAGCTATAGACATCGGACCTCTCAGAAAATATCCCACCCATGGCATACTCAGGAGACATATAGCCGCTACAGTTAAGTTAAACATGTTATGCACCCTTTGATTGTATCGATAGACAATGGGGATGAAACATGGCACTGAGGTTCATTATGGTAAATCAATCATTTGTGTTTGCTTGGAAAGATTGACTCAATGAATTGATAATTCAAATAAGACTAGATAGCTTACAGTGTTCCAACAATTTTGTGAGAGTTCACCAGAACTTGAGTGCCTTCGAACATTTGTGCCAGGCCAAAATCAGAAATTTTCGGGTTCATCTCTTCATCCAAGAGAATATTGCTTACTTTTAAGTCTCGATGTATGACCCTAAGGCAAGAATCTTGATGGAGGTAGAGAAGCCCCCTTGCGATCCCCTGAATTATATGAAATCGTTTGCCCCAGTCAAGTTCTGCCTTCGTCCTTGAATCTAACAAACACGACAAACAAGAACAGTTTTCAACTTTCAGTGCTATGGCGAGAAATACATCCCAGAAAAATAGTTATTTGGAGAGTAAAAACCAACCAAAAAGAAAGGTGTCCAAGCTTTTGTTTGACAAGTACTCGTATACCAAAATTTTTTCTTCTCCTTCAATGCAGTAGCCCATGAGTTTAACAAGATTTCGATGTTGTAGTTTCGATAAAAGGATGATCTCATTCCCGAACTCTTCAACGCCTTGGGCTGAGGTACTGGAAAGTCTTTTCACAGCTACCTCTTTCCCATCTTTCAGCTTCCCCTGTTTCGCAGTTCACATAGCTTTCAGACCATGGATTACCTCTATATTTTCATTTAACGAATATGCTGCAGAATAATTTCACCTTATAAACAGAGCCAAACCCTCCTTGCCCTAGTTTACTCGTCATGCTAAACTTGTCTGTGGCAAGTAGTATGCTATCAAAACTGAAAAGGGTCAATTCCTGCGAACCATCGTGCTTCAGCTGCTCTTTCCATGCTTTTCCTTGCATCATTTCGGCCGATTCTTCAGATGTCTCTACCAAGCCAAGGAGTTCTGAAAATTCCCTCAAGTTTCCTGTGTTCATCATTGGTAAAGAATTAGCTCACTGTCTTCATAGCGATGGAAGATTTAAACAAAATAGAAGCACAATCCTCTGAAAGCACTGGTGTGGCTCCTTAACGGTACCTTTTTTCTTAGCTCTCCATCTGCAGATAGCAAAAACAGATACTGTAAAGATCATGATGCCAGCAACAGTAATCAGGCTGATGATAAATGCTTTCTGCAGCGATCCTCCTGAGATGGAAGAGAAAGTTATGTAAAAGATGATCTGCGTTGACCCAAACTCATCTCAATGAAACAATTCCTAATATGCTTTGACGTGGACAGCTCGAACAAGTAGATCTTCCCCAGTTATGGGTTCCTGAAGATCGACCAGGTCTTTCCGCCAAACCATACACGCAACAGAGCTGACATTAGAATAAACCAAGCAAGAACAATTGCTTAGGCACCACCTTAAACATCCTTCTTAAACTATACACCGAATGATGCATGGAATGTCAATGCTATCATTTTGACTAATTTTCGTTGGAAAAACCACATTAAAATTTTGCGCAAAGGTTTAAAACTAAACCGGTTTTTGGTCTTCCTAATCTACTGTCTTCTCTCTCTCTCTCTCTCTCTCTCTCTCTCTCTCTCTCTCTGTGTTGAAAATCTTTGTTCCCATGCGGTGGTAAATTGATCCTTGCACACAACCCCAACCCCGAAACAAAATGGCAAAATTACAAAGTTTTGAAATGAACTGACATTTTTACAATAGATTTAGGATTAATCAAACAATTTTGACGTTGCTTTGTACTTGTATGTCGATTAGGATTTCGATCTTAAAACAATTGTCGGTCATCGCTAAGCACTTAGTAATTGAGACACGTCTAATTAGATGCTTTGAACGCCAGCTGCAGCACTATTAGAAATGGGCTGAGAAAAGTGAGCTGAGCTGTAGCTTCGTGGGCTTAAAATAGGGTTTGGGGAATTGGACTCAGATTTTTTTTTTATTTTTCGGCCCATCTTTTACATTTTCTCCCTCATGATGTTTCTCTGGCTCAACCAAAATTTGTATGACAATTCATAAACTACTAGGAGATGAGAATAATCAGGTGGTTCCATTCCAAAGCCAAACCCATAACCAAATTGGGGAATCAGTTCCTGGAAAACCTGAAACCCGAACCGGAATCGATCTATCCTATCCCTTATCTGCAACCAAATCGGCCCATTCCCGGGTAAAATGAGGATCATATCCTCCATTTTTATTTTATTTTTAAATTTTAGCATATTAAAAATGAATAACTATTTTTATTTTTTATTTTTTACTTGAGACTTCGTCTTTTTAACCCATTCTCTTTTATTTTGAGTTGTTAACTTGTCAATGGGCAATTTTTAAAAAATATGTCGATATTTATATATACTTACCATATCAATGCTGATTCAAAATTTGTTCTAATAGGAATTAACTTGGTCTGTTTGGTTCCTTAAAAAAAACATGTGGGCTTAAGGCTCAACCCTGAGACTGAAGCGATGGTTTTGGGTTGAACGTGAACTGTTGCTCCCCCTTAGGTAAACTTATATACATTTTAACAAATTTTCTGTTGTTTCTTTTTTCTCCCGATTCATCTCCTCCTCATTCCATCTTACCAAGCATGCAATTGCCCTTTAAACACAATCATAGGATCAGGATGGACCACAAGGAGAATTTTCCCTCTTGTATTGAGATATCAAACTATCAAACATGGGAGCAGTCAAAGGTTACCAAAAATAAACTAATCATATCCTACCTACCTGGAAATTCCACGACAGAATCCACAATTTAGACTGAAAGCCAGAAAGGTATTATAACTTCTCAATTACTCTGAGCATTTATCAGAACTTGATTTGCGACGTCCGAATCCCATCTCAAAAGGGAGGGAACTTATGGCCCGACACATAAGTAGAGCTCGACTTAACTGTTCCAATCGAGGGCTTTGCTCATGTGGATTGAGGGGGTCTTCAAGGATATTAGAGAACTATGTTAGACGCAAATTGCACAACCCCAAGATCTCTATAACCAGAACAAGAACATGCATAATTGAGTAGAAAGATTAACGCGCCTGTTTTGGGATCCATCGAACATAAA
The DNA here is from genome assembly GCA_016097545.1 of Eucalyptus victrix. Lineage (NCBI taxonomy): Eukaryota > Viridiplantae > Streptophyta > Magnoliopsida > Myrtales > Myrtaceae > Eucalyptus > Eucalyptus victrix. Next base: position 55,716,627 of record CM027839.1, on the reverse strand, counting down.
GCGGAAGCATAAAAGGATTACCCACATATATCAAGGGGATCCACGCATCAAGTCCTTCTCCTCTATTGCCCTCCGTATCACTGGCTCAATGAGGCGGCCACCCTCACGTTTAGCATTAGGTAAACGCCCCTTAGGTGAGGATACATGTGAGAATTAGGGTTAGAGGAGAGACTTGAGCACTATTTATAGAGTTTCCAGCCAGTCCCCCTCATTACGGGCCAGGCTCAACTCGGCCTACACTAGCCAGCCCCATATTAGACTAATTAAGAAACCTTCTATCTCACCTTAGACCAGCCCTGTTTTACGGTAACCGTAAAAACAGTAAATTATAATATCAATTAATGTAGTCCACATTAGGAAAACTCTTACATTCTCCCACTTGGACTATATTAATTGAAATCGTACCTTATGCGCGCACATTGGTCCAGAGATAATTCTTAATAATCAATCCTATCCCATAAAGTCTCAAACACCGAATTATGGCGGTAACTACATGTATACACACAGAGCCTTCCATGGTCACGAATATTCTCAACTTTATTGATATGGATTCAATATGGTAGTGTGTCAAATGGATAACGTCTCTCATAGAGAGATCCCATTTGTCAGTCACCATTCTCTTACCTTAGGTGTCACAAAAACTTGTGCCACAAGAGAATGCTTTATAGTTCCAATGAACCCACATATGTCTTGTCCTTATGGTTAACCTTTCTTTATGTATCACAAGACATATGCACAAGGCTAATAACCGGATGTCCGGATGCCCCTAGCCTTCACTCAAGGTCTATACAATCCCTTGAGACTTTATCAATATGTATTCAACATAATAACAACACATTCAAAATATTTTATTGAATGCAAAAGTTGATACATATCAAACCGTTACTAAGTGTAACGAACCACAGATGTGAACTTTATCAGAGTAAAGCCAAAACAACTCCCACTAAACAACAGTATCCGAAGATACTCCTAAGCCCATGTTAACGATATGTTACTAAAATACACATGGGCGTAGGCCTTTAGTTAGTGGATCTGCAACCACATCATCTGTGAAAATATGTTATATTATAAGTCACCTTTCTGTACCGTTTCTTTATGGTCAAAAAATATCTTACCACCATATATTTAGACCCCTTGAGACCTCTGTAGTAAATAAATAATACTACAAATTTGTTATCTCAATATAACCGTATGGGTCTATCCATCAAGTTAAAACGATCAATTCCGTCATGAGGTTTTGGAGCCTAAAAGCCCAAGTAATAGCCTAAAAGAATGTTACTAACACTACTTACATAGCAGAAGATGAAATAAGACTTTATTTACTGCACTTACTGCTAACATAAATATGTATTCTGTTATTGATTGCATGTCATCAGAACAGCCAGCAAAGTTTACATCTAAATATCCTACTAACTGCAAGAATTGAACATGGCTATAAATTAGCATATAATCTCTTGTCTTCTTTAAGTACCTTAAAACCTTCTTGACAACAACCCAATGATCATGTCCTGGATTTGACCGATATCTGCTAGAAGTCTCGTCACAAAGACAACATTTAGTCTAGTGCAAATTCAAGCATACATTATACTTTTAAGTGCACTGACACAAGGTACACCATTTAATTAGATTTTCTCAATATCTAAATAAAGACAATGTGATAGATTTAGTCCATCACCCTTAACAACAGGAGCAATTCCTGGCTTGCAATGATGTATATTGAATATTTCCAATATACAATCAGCAAATGTCCTCCGAGAAAATCTAAAATAATATGGCAAAAACAATCCTTACAGACCTCAGTATTGTCTCAATGTCACAACCTGTAAGTAAAATATCATGTACATAAAGTATGAGAAAAAATAAATTTCCTCCCACTGACCTTGCAGTATATTGAATTACTTTGTTCCCAATTGAACAAAATAAACATTACTATGAAACTTTAATAATATTGTCTGGAAACTTTCTTAAGACCATGAATTAGAACTTTTCAGTCTACACACAAGTTTACTTGAATCTGCTGCAAAAACATCCAGTTGCACAACATAGATTTTGTATCTATTTGGCGTAACTTTATATCAAAATAAATTATTAATGCCACGTTCACTCGAAAGAACATTTAAAGAAATAATTATTTCTTCACTATAAACAATCCACCCCTCTTTCAGAGTTAAAATGTTAGTTACAAATTTGGCTTTAAATTCCACAATTTTTGTTTGAAATTCTTTTAGTTTTGTACGCCAATTTGCAATTAATAAACTTGTGATCTTTAAACAAGTCAGTAAGTTTCCAAACATGTTTCATAGATTGTATATCGTCTTTTATGGCATCTAATCACATACTTAATTGAGAATAAGAAACGACATTTATAAATATGTCATTACATCAACCATATAGTGGATATTGTAATCATGCTCTCACAAATATATTATATAGTTTGATGGTATAACTGATCGTCTTTCCTTAACAAATCTCCTTAATAAAGCTGGAACCACTTCATTCTGCACTTGAGAGGTTTAAGAAATTTAATTATAAACTATATCAAGAATAGTACCTTGAACCTCAACAAGTTTAGTCTATGGTACAGGAGATTCCATAATTATCTGTATAGGTAAAGACAAAAACACAGTAACCTCCATCATACTATTATCTTTAATAATCTGAGAGCAGCTATCCTTTACAATTACGTCAATATTTAGAAACTTTAGAGTATGTGATTCAATAATTTTTTTACCTTCTTTAGGGTCATAAAATCAATACCCCTTTTGTATATGAAAAAATTGCTTTCATACTTGCCAAAATACTTATTGCCATTGTTAAACCTGACAACATTTTTAATCATATACGAGATGTATATGTTATTATGATTTAAACACAGTTTTTGCAAATGTGTCCTAATTTCAATATCAGACAAGACATAATTTCAAGCAATTAAGGCTTCCTTCATCTTATAGCAGTGCAGTCCACAGGCAAACCTCATTTCAAGTGTTCCAGAATGGAATGCTTCATGGACAATAAGCAAATTCAATTGCTCTTTTCTCAAGCAACAAATCATATGTCCACAACTTAAAATTTGAAACAGTAAAAAACCTCAATAATGACGGAATTACCATTTACAGAAAAGGTGACTGAAAAACAAGCAGTATATAATTAGCATCATGTGAGCATTGTGTAACTTGACGTACAAGTACACATCCAGAGAGTTACATGTAAAATCACATAATCACCTTTGGGCAGAATACATGACATGCAATTGTATACTCCCCACATGATAAGGGTTATGAGAATATGTTCCAATTTTTCGTGAATTCATCACCTTTGGACATATGAATCACTAGAATCAGTCACTCCTCCACCACACTATCATGTATCCTTCCATGAACTAATACACAATCACCTCCTTTGGGAGTATGATTACGCATTAGACTAGGAGACATCCCAATCATCATACGAGACTGAAATTTCTCAAACCCAATCAAGCATGCCACTTTGGCGGTCACTACTCAATTGAATCATTGAAATTCTCTCATACCAGGGATATAAGCTTTACTCCTCACATTCACCATATATATGTGATTTTAACTTTAGTGATAGGGGCATCATATCACCAAAATCACATATCATGCTAATTACATTGTTTTATTCATTAATATATATAAATATAATATATATATATATATATATATATATATATATATATATATATATATATATATATATAGCGAACCTAAAAAACAGATTCCAATGAGATCATCGATCACAGTAACATAAGAAATTTCTCATAATAGAGAATAAAACATCTCTTATGCACCACAATTACATATTACCAGAACAACATAAAAAGAATGCTGATCTATTATATCTCTCACAAATTAACATCAATAGTAATACAGGGTACACCAAATCAACAAGCACTATTGCTCATGAGTTTCATACGGCAAAACATGACTCCAAGGCCAACATCTGATTTATTAACCAATTTTAAGCAACAAATTATCATTGTAATCAACCAGTGGCCTATTAATTGAGTCAAACCAGAGAACCAAATATCTAAAATTTAACAGTAGATACTATTGCTCTGCGTAAATATTGCCATACTCCTTTACCATAAAAATATTCAATTTGATAGACATTAACAAGTGACCAGATGAGTTGATGTACAATATGCAGTAACTTAATTGACATGCATTACCCACATTCAGCAGATGTGTTAATCAGTATATCAGTTTAGTCACGAGTCCTTAAGTCGTCTATCATTAAAAAATTATCAGCGTGTAAAAGAGTATGCATGATCAATAAAAATTTCATGACTTTATTGTTTCTCATCATCTCAATACATAACTCAAATACAATCTCATATGAATTGTATCTCATTAAGCCAGCTTTAGTTCACAATAAAGTTTGATTTTTATTGATGAATCACACATTTTTATTATGTGATAACATACTAGTAACCCATCACCTGTATTTCCAAAATCACAAAAAATACAAGAAAAATACGTAAAAATACACTAAAAATACACGTATTTAGGGTTCCATATGCAATTTCACATCAATAAAACCATCAAATATATAAAATAAATATACCACGAGATAGGAAATCACCATACGAGTCCAACGCCACCAGCCACGCGCCAATCCGACACTCCATGCGCCCTCACGCGCCGCCTGAGTGCGCGGCGCGTAGAGCTCACGCGCGGCGTGCGTTCGACGCCCAGGTGGCGCGTGGCCGCACGTGAGGGCGCGTGCGGCCTCCCTCGGTGACGCGCCACCAACCTTCTTGCTCGTCTCGTCGAGCCCAGTCTGAATTTGTGATTTAATTTAATTTTTTATTGAATAAAAAGTATCGAAAATCACAAATTAGGGAAAAATTCGTACTAATTAGGGCTAATCCATACAAATTAGGGCAGATCCGTACAAATTATGGTAAATCCGTACAAATTAGAGCAAAACCAATTGCGTTCGAGTTCTAGGGTTATGGTTGCTCTGATACCACATGTTAGACGCAAATTGCGCAACCCCATGATCTCCATAACTAGAACAAGAACATGCATAATTGAGTAGAAAAATTAACGCGCCTATTTTGGGATCCATCGAACATAAAGCGGAAGCATAAAAGGATTACCCACATATATCAAGGGGATCCACGCGTCAAGTCCTTCTCCTCTATTGCCCTCCGTATCACTGGCTCAATGAGGCGGCCCCCCTCACGTTTAGCGTTAGGTAAACGCCCCTTAGGTGAGGATACATGTGAGAATTAGGGTTAGAGGAGAGACTTGAGCACTATTTATAGAGTTTCCAGCCAGTCCCCCTCATTACGGGTCAGGCTCAACTCGGCCCACACTAGCCAGCCCCATATTAGACTAATTAAGAAACATTCTATCTCACCTTAGATCAGCCCTGTTTTACGGTAACCGTAAAAACAGTAAATTACAATATCAATTAATGTAGTCTACATTAGGAAAACTCTTACAAACTACTCTAGTCGGAAGCCTGGTCGTCAGTCGGAAAAACTTTAGACGCGCTACATGGTGTTGCGCAGAAGTCACCTCTTGTGTCTATGGGGGTCATCATCTCTAGAATCCTACGAAAGAATATGGTTTTTAGCTCTATGGACCGACATTTCCATGCCACACCCCATATGTGGTTTATAACATAATCATCCATGCGAGGTCAGCATGTATAACTTAATTTGGTATTGATGTTGCGCACCTTGAAATCTCTATACATGAAGTAAAGAGTCCCAATTGAGATTCAAAGCCCTATAGTGAGTAATAGGGGTGATTGGTTTCTAGTTCCGGTTTGGTCTAATGGAACCGGTCATTTTTTATTTTTTTTTTTCACTACTTGATGCCTTCTATTATGAAGAAATAATTAAAAAAAAAAGCTAGTGACTTTTTTTTTTGAAGAAAAAAGAAAGAGTATTTGTAGTCAGTCCAATCCAGTTCTCCCTTCAAATTGGAAACCAAACGACCAAGACACCGGTTCCACTTTTAGGAACTAGAAATAGGATTGACACTCTTGAGAACCAGACCAAAACCTGTTAGTTCAGTCCGATTTGGGCAATTCTCAGTTCAAGTAGTCCATTTTGCACACCTCTTATGAAAAATAACCTCTTCGATTCTTTTAGCAGATAAGTTTTATGAGATCTGCCTACCCGGAAACAGTGTTTTCTCTTAGGATTCAGCATTTATCAGTATTGTTCAGTTAAAGAGCAGGTCATGGTTCCGGTTTTTTTCCGAGAAAATTCTTGGAGTTCAGTCAAACAACACCTGACACTCAAAGTCAATTGTACACTATGAAGTAGTTCCAAGGCCTAGAGCTTATAATGTTCTGTTAAGAACCTTGCAATCCTGCCAGCTTTAGAATTCATTTTTTTAACCTATGTCAAGCTTTGAATATGAAATGGCTAAAAGTCTTTCGAAAGGTTAGTCAATCGCATGTAACCTCCCAGAAGTTGCTTAGTCTTTTATCATTTAAATGACAGCTAATTGTTTCAGTGCAATCTTCCCTCTGGTCAAGGGGAAAAAAACTCATGACTCATACAGAAAATGCCACACCAACTAACATCATTCTCAGAGGTTTTCTTGAATACTATCATCTTATGAGCTTATGACTCTGAACACAACTCCTTGAATGAATTTAAATAAAGCCAATTAATAGTGAACGTATGCTACTTCAATTTGGAAGAGGCCAAAGTTTTGCGGATGTATATGAACTTCTGAGCTAGTAACTTTGTCTTTGTTTTTGGCCAGACTTAGATAATTACCTTTGTTCGATAGATCTCACTTCCTGTCAGAGAACTGTAAGTTGCCTGTCATGGAATCCCCATTCATAACGGAAAATCTATGTGAATAAAAATGCAGAATTTTGTACCAAATCTGGAGAAGGTAAATCATATCTGTGAATCATACTGAAGCTAGAAATACTTTTTGCTGGGCCAATGCTTGTGCTTCTTATGTGAGAACTTTAGCATATCTTTGGTAATGATATCTTTTGTCCAAAAAACCAGAAAATCAAATCTTCATAACACAACCGGTGGTGAGAGCGATGAGGATTACTTGGTACTTCTCCTTAATAATACCAACAGTTCTGGCTGTTGTAAATCAGAACAAATTCCTGCATCGAATATGTTTTGTCTAAAAAGTGTATATTCCAAACCCCTACTTTGCAGCCTAAAATCCATGTAAAAAGTGGAGCAGTTCATTCAACCTTCTGTTCGGATCGAACTAAAGCCATCCTTGAATTGAATAAACACTAATATCTTACAAAATAACAACAAAATCATCTCCAAAAACCGGAAATTAAAGATGAAGAGAAATAGCCATCATCTTCCTTCGACCGTGGTATTAGTGACAGTGTTAACAGACCAGATGCTTTCCTGCTGTGACGGAATATGACATTTTAGCATTTCAGCTTGGAAAATGAATATAGGCTGTCCCGGCTGAGGAAGATCTGATTCCCCATTTAACATCATAACCACATTCCACATGTTTGGTCTATCCACGGCACGATCCTGAACACAGAGAAGCCCAACATGGATGCATCTTGTCACCTCCAATGGAGAGCTAACAGCAATTGCTTCATCCATTAGGTCCAATGCCTTGCCTTCAATCCATAATTGCCATGCCTATAAGTGAGAACACTGTTATAATATTGCAGGGAACTTACGATAATGATTAATATTGGAATTCGGGACTTACGTAGGAAAGGAGATTCAGATGTTGTCCCTGGTCATACAGGGCCGTGTTCTTTTTGCCGCTAACAATCTCCAGTAGCAGCACTCCGAAGCTATAGACATCGGACCTCTCAGAAAATATACCGCCCATGGCGTACTCAGGAGACATATAGCCACTGCAGTTGAGTTAAAATGATTGTGATAGATAATGGGGATGAAACATGCACAGAGTGAGAGGATCATTGTGGCAAATCAATCATTTTTGTCTGCTTCAAAAGATTGACTCAATAAATTGATAATTTAAATAGGACTTGATAACTTACCGTGTTCCAGCAATTTTGTGAGTGTTCACCAAAACTTGAGTGCCCTCGAACATTCGTGCCAGCCCAAAATCAGCAATTTTTGGGTTCATCTTTTCATCTAAGAGAATATTGCTTACTTTTAAGTCTCGATGTATGACCCTAAGGCAAGAATCTCGATGGAGGTAGAGAAGCCCCCTTGCAATCCCCTGGATTATATGAAATCGTTTGCCCCAGTCGAGTTCTACCTTTTTCGTTGAATCTAACAAGCATGACAAACAAGAACAGTTTTCAACTTTCAGTGCTTTGGTGAGAAATACATCACAGAAAAATATTTGCTTGGAGAGTAAAAACGAACCAAAAAGAAAGGTGTCCAAGCTTTTGTTCGACAAGTACTCGTATACCAAAAGTTTTTCATCTCCTTCAATGCAGTAGCCCATGAGTTTAACAAGATTTCGATGTTGTAGTTTCGATAAAAGGATGATCTCATTCTTGAACTCTTCAATGCCTTGGGCCGAGGTACTGGAAAGTCTTTTCACAGCTACCTCTTTCCCATCTTTCAGCTTCCCCTGTTTTGCAATTCACATAGCTTTTAGACCTTGAATTACCTTTATATTTTCATTTAATGAATGTCCTGCAGAACGGTTTTACCTTATAAACAGAGCCAAACCCTCCTTGCCCGAGTTTACTTGTGGTGCTGAACTTGTCTGTGGCAAGTAGTATGCTATCAAAACTGAAAAGAGTCAACTCCTGCGAATCATCTTGCTTCAACTGCTCTTTCCATGCTTTCGCTTGCATAAGTTTGGCCGAACTATCAGATGTTTGAACCAAACCACGGAGCCTTGAAATTATGCACCAGTTTCCTGCGTTCATAATTGGTGAAGAATTACCTCACTTTCTTAATAGCGATGGAAGATTTATTCAAAATAGAAGCACAATCCTCAGAAAACACTGATGTAGCTCTCTTACGGTACCTGTTTTCTTAGCTCTCCATCTGCAAGGAGCAAAACCAGATACTTTAGAGATCATGATCCCGGCAACAGTAATCAGGCCGATGATAACTGCTTTCTGCAGGGATCCTATAGGAATGAGAAAGAGAGTTATGTAAAAGATGATCGGCGTCGACCCAAACTCATCTCAATGAAACAATTTCTAATCTGCTTTTACGTGGGCAACTCAAACAAATAGATCTTCCCCAGTTGGGGGCTCCTGAAGATTGACCAGGTCTTTACTCCAAACCATACACGCAACAGAGCTAACGGTGAGTCAATTTTTGCAAAACGGATCATATCAAATTTTGCGCAAAAGTTAAGAACTAAATTAGTAAATTCTTTTTTAGGTCTTTCTAATCTGCCCTCCTCTCTCTCTTTCTCTCTCTCTCTCTGAGAAATCTCTGCTCTCGTGCAGTGGTGAGTCGATCCCTGCCCGCGACCCCACTCCCAAAGCAAAACATTAAAATTACAAAGTTTAAAAGTGAACTGACATTTTTACAATTGGTTTAGGATTGATCAGATAATTTCCTAGAGTCCAGTCAAACAACACCTGGCACTCAAAGTCAACTGTAGATTATGAACTGGCTCCAAAGCCTAGAGAACGTTTTTTGAAGTACGTTGGGATCTGCCAACTTTAGAAGTCATTTTTTAACCTATGTCACGCTTAGAAAATGAAATGGCTAAAAGTCTTTCGAAAGGTTACTCAGCCGCATGTAACCTCCCAGATGTTGCTTAGCCTTTTATCATTCAAATGATAACTAATTGTTTCAGTGCAATCTTCCCACCGGTGGTCATCAAGTCCCTGTCAAGAGGAAATAAAAACTAATGACTCGCACAGAAATTCCGTACCAACTAACCTGGACACGCTTATCCAAAAAACAGGTCAACCGATTCTCAGAAGTCACTTAAATACTATCATCTTATGAGCTGATGAACTCTGAACACGTCTCCTTGAATGAATTTCAATAAAGCCAATTAATAGTTTACATATGCTACTTAAATTTGGGAGAGGCCTAAGTTTTGTGGACTCATGAACTTCTGAGCTAGTAACTTTGTATTTGTTTTGGCCAGCCTCAGATAATTATCTTTGTGCAAACGATCTCACTTCCTGTCAGAAATCTGTAATTTGCATGCCATGAAATACAAATTCATAATGCAAAATCTATATGAAAATAAAAATGCAGATTTTCGATTATTAGTTCATGGGAGTGTTCAAGTTGTAGGTCTCTCAAATTGAGTGCACAGTGTGACCTTTCAGCACATAACATTATAGGTGTAACAAAACAAAAAATAAAATAAAATAAAATAATGCTAATCATCATCTTCCTTCGACCATAGAATTCGTGGACAAGATGCATTCCCGTTGTGACTTGATATTGTGACTCGGCATTTCACTTTTGAAGGTGAATGTAGGCAGTCTCGGCTGAGGAAGTTTTGATTCACCACTCAGCATCAGAACTACGGATAACATGTTTGGTCGGTCGGTTTTGTGGTCCTGCACACAGAGAAGCCCTACCTGAATGCATCTCTTCGCCCTTTTGGCAAAGAAGTATTAACAATCGCTTCATCCGTTAGGTCTAGTCCTCTATATTCACACCACAATTGCCATGCCTGTAAGAATTAGAGAGCATAATCACTTGAGAATGTATCCCTCGCACTCACATAAGAAAGAAGATTGAAATGCTGGCCAAGGTAGTATAAGCTGTGTTCTTTTTGCCAGTGATGAACTCAAGTAGCAACACTCCAAAGCTATAAACATCAGATTTCTCAGAAAATATCCCTCCTATGACATACTCCGGAGACATATATCCTCTGCAATTGATTTGATCATGTCAATCACTCAGTTTGCAAAGCTTGTTTTGATTGTGCTTGCAGGACAATTAACTCTACCCCAATTTAAGCTTATGTCCCATCGAAATTGAGGTGTGTAGATTTCATTTCTTTAGGTGACATTTATATAGTTATAAATAACTTCACATTAATTAGTTCGTTGCTTGTCGAAGTTTGGAAATTTGACAATAAATAAACGAACTTCTTTTTTTTTTTTTTTGAAAAGTCGGGCTTTGATCTGAAATAGCCCACACCGAACTGAACTGATTCAGCCGAATAATTTGTGATTTAGGTCTAGCCCACTGATTGAGCCCAGAAAATTTACTCTCGATCTGTTTGGGCTCAGCCAAAAAATTGCTCTAGGCTTAACCAGCAAAGCCCTTTGCACCCTCTGCTTCCTACCCAAGCCTCGACTTAGTCCATTGCTACCTTCATAGTTGATTTGATACATGAGTAGATCTACTCATATATTAGCTGATAAACACAGATATATGTCTACTAGCTAATATATTAGGGTGCGTTTTCTTCAACGCTGCGATCTCAAGTCAGTTGATGTGTACTATTGAGCGGCCATAGAAATAGCCTTCTGGACTCGTTGACTGGACCACGACAACGACTAAAGAAACTCTCGCTTGACTCCGGGTCCAGGAGTCCAAAATAATTACGTCCGCTGATCATGTGTCCTCTTTACATTAGTCCACATGATCAACTACGCAAATGGATCCAAGCCACGTGTACCCTGATCCGAACAAATTTGCACACGGACAGACCCCTTGCTCCCGCATTCGCAATTTGTCTCCTTTCTTTTCAGTTTAGCCAAAGATATCGGCGATGGTTTCCCATGTCGATCGCAACAACTTCAACTCCAAAAGACATACTGTTTGATTCTCCGAATCAAGCCGCTTGGAGCATTGAGAGCAGCTCGATTGCATCTTCTGAAGTTCGTTCGATTTCAAGGATTTCAGTAATGATGCATTTGCTATGATGGTGCATTGAAATGAAGCAATCCTTGTTGTTTTTCTGGCTTTATGGCAAAGGGGTTCAAGAAAAATTGTGAATAGAGTTACGGATGATGATCTTGACAGGATTGTTAAGTGTTTTCCGTTTTGATGATGCACTTAAATTGGGCTAGTGGTGCTTATAGGGTGGTTCTTGTTGAACTATCTGGGCTAATTTGCCCGTTTATGTTCTTAACGAAATCGAACCTAAGTTTAGGTTTCGATTCAAACAGTCCATTTCATCTGCCCATCAGAAAGCTACAAACCAATCCCAGTTGATCATGTTGCTGTTTAAGGGCCCGTTTGTTTCCACTTCCGAAAACAACTAATTCTGTTTTTTTATTTTTGGAAATAAAAAAAAAAAGAATAGAACTTCGTTTGATAAATCTTTTGTTCCCAGGAAGAAAAGTATATTTTTTCGCTCTTGGGAATAGATTTTGCATAGAATCAATAATCGGAAAAAAGTAACTTATTGTTCCCGGGAACAATTCCTAAAATCTTTTTTTTTCTTCTTCTTCTCCTCTCTTCTTCTCTTTTCTTCTTTGGTTGGATGAGGGACAACAACCTTACTCGAGCATCACCAGCCCCCAGCGACACTAAGCCACATCAATTACCAAATGCATTTTTTTATTTTACTTAGAAACCATTCTAGGGAATGGAATTAGAAAAAAAAAAACTATTCCTAAAAAGAAATTATTCCCGGAAATAGAAATGTTATCATACTCACCCCTAGTTCCTTCTTCCGTTAAACCATATCACTTTCGGACTATGAGTTTATAAACTCAAAGAACATATAACACCACTTACTAAAAAAGTTGAAACAGACTTATAGACATTACTCGAGTTGATGCACTCGTAATCTTATCAATTATTCAAAAAATGGTGTCAAAATTTGAGTAAAACATTATTCCAATGAATGACTCAACTAAACCATGTTCAACTATTAACGTATTCACACCTAAATGCTACAAAGAAGCTTGTTTATGGCATATGTATGTCTTTTGCTATTACACGAATTATCCGTTACAAGTAACTTGCACACAAAACTTTGAAATCTCGTTCCAGACAAACCTACTTCAAAATCGAGTTTCGTCAAAGCCTACCACTCCACACAGCCTTAGACTATCATTTCCATAAAAACCATAACTCAAAAACTCCTTAATCGAACCTTGTAGTTTAAAATTTGCTTAACTCCAAATTTGTGCCATAATTTCCAAAATTACTCCGATTAGTCGAATAATCAACGTGAATACTTACTAGGTGTTATGCTTCATAGTTAATTTGGTTTGTCGATGTGTCCGGATCGATTACTCATGTACGATTTTTTCCTTCTTCTCTCTTCTTCCCCTTTACCTTCTTCACGGTCGAGCTTCTCGTTTTTCTTCTTTTACTTGTTCTAACGCTGCTTTGACTTCACGTGAGATATGTAGAGAAGAAAAAATGAAGATGGGCTGAGCTTATCTATTAAAGACATGGGCCTAGGCTTGATGGGCCATCTATTACACCTCCCAGCTACATGCGAAGCTCCTCTGAACAAATTGCTCCGTCATTCAAGCTTTGGACCACTTTATGTTTTCTTTCATCTTCTTGGATAACTCAGAGTTACTCAAATAAACACTAGGCTACAGTTGTTAGTTAGGATGAAATTCAAAATATGATAATACATATCCTATCTTGCATTTGGTATTTATTTAAGACATGATAAAGTTAAATATAAGGAGGATATAGGCTGAATTAAATCATTTCATGAAGAAGGTGGGATATAAGTGAATAAGATTTCTAATTTCCATAATAGAAAATTCAAACTTCTTAAATTAACAAAATTAAAATTACCTTTCAATATAAAAATTATTTGATTTCTAATATAAGAAATTCAAAATAACAAAAAATAGTTTTTTCTTATTTTTATTTATATTTTCGAATTTAATTCTATCTTAAACATATTTTAGGTAAATTAGTATAGCTTATTACTTAATTAAAATTTTATTAGAGAATGATGGAAGGGGAAGGAAGAAATAAAAAAAGAAATTAATTAATATTAAATAATAAATAAATAAATATAAAATAGGCAAGAGTATTGCGAGAGATTCTCACTCTCTATTTGTAAAAATTTTGGTTAATTTATACTGATATGACAGTTATACCAAATAATGTATAACGATATAATATGAATATATCTAACTTTATTACCGTAATCATCAGACAGTTAATAGGATATAGTAAAATCCTTAGGATTCATATCCTATTCTATGCGGTCCTGTCTTGATTAGAAATCCGAACGACCAAACGTCGGCTAATATCTTGGAAAATAACAACAAAATTAGCTGCAAACGAAGGAAAATAAAAATGAAAAAACATAGCCGTCATCTTCCTTCGACCATTGTATTAGTGAAAGCGTTAACAGACTAGATGCTTTGTTGCTACGGTGGAATAGCATGATTTGGCATTTCAGTTTGGAAAGTGAATATAGGCTGTCTCGGTTGAGGAAGATCTGATTCACCGCTTAGCATTAGAACCACATTCGTCATATTTGGTCTATCCATAGCATGGTCCTGGACACAGAGAAGCCCAATGTGGATGCATCTTATTACCTCCAATGGAAACCTAACGGCAATTGCTTCATCCAGTAGGTCCAATGCTTTGCCTACACTCCAGAATTGCCATGCCTATAGGAGAACACTGTCATAATATTGCAAGGAACTTTTTATATTGATTAAGGTTGAAATTTGGCACTTACGTAGGAAAGGAGATTGAGATATCCCTGATCATACAGGGCTGAGTTCTTTTGGCCACTAACAATCTCCAGTAGCAACACTCCAAAGCTATAGACATCAAACCCCTCGGAAAATATTCCGCCTATAGCGTACTCAGGAGACATATAACCACTGCATTGATTTGAACTTAGTATTTACCCTTCTAATTGTATTGAGGGACAACGAGATGAAACATTTCTAAAGTGACAGCATCATTGTGCTAAATCAATCATTTCTATTTGCTTTCGAAAGATCGACTCAAAAGATTGATTATTTATGTAGGGCTAGAGAACTTACAAGGTTCCAACAATTTTGTGAGTGTTCACCAAAATTTGAGTGCCCTCGAACATTCGTGCCAGCCCAAAATCTGAAATTTTTGGGTTCATCTTTTCATCCAAGAGAATATTGCTCACTTTAAGTCACGGTGTATGACCCTAAGGCAAGAATCTCAATGGAGGTAGAGAAGTCCCCTTGCAATTCCCTCAACGATTTGGAATCGTTTCCCCCAGTTGAGTTCTGCCTTCTTTTTTGAATCTAACAAACATAACAAACAAGAACAGTTTTCATATTTTTGTGCTATTTCGAAAAATACATTATTAAAAAATAGTTATTGAGAGAGAAAAACCAACCAAAAAGAAAGGAGTCCAAGCTTTTGTTTGGCAAGTACTCGTATACCAAAATTTTTTCATCTCCTTCATTGCAGCAACCAATGAGTTTAACCAGATTTCAATGTTGGAGTTTTGATATTAGGACTATCTCATTCTCGAACTCTTGAACACCTCGGGCCGAGCTACTAGAAAGTCTTTTCACAGCTACCTCTTTCCCATCATTCATCTTTCCCTGTTTCACAAATCACGTAGCTTTTAGACCTTGAACTATCTCTATATTTTCCATTTAATGAATTTCCTGCAAAATGGTTTTACCTTGTAAACAGAGCCAAACCCTCCTTGCCCGAGTTTACTTGTCGTGCTGAACTTGTTTGTAGCAAGTAGTATGCTATCAAAACTGAAAACAGTCAATTCCAGTGCATCATCTTCCTTCAATTGCTCTTTCCATGCATTTCCTTGTAGCAGTTTGCCCGGCTTTTCAGGTTTACCTAGCAAGTCAAGGAGCCTTAAGATTTTTCTGAAGTTTGTGAAGAATCAGCTTACTATTTTCATAGCAACGTAAGATTAAACAAGATAGGAGCACAACCCTATGAAAACACTGATGTGGCTCTTTTTTAGTACCTCTTTTCTTAGCTCTCCATTTGCAAAGACCTAAAACAAATACTGCAAACAGGATCCCAGCAACATTACTCAGGCTGATGATAATGGCTTTCTGTGACGATCCTCCTGAAAAGGGAAAGAGAGTTACGCAAAAGACAATTGATGTTGACTCAAACGCATCTCAATGAAACCATTTCTAACCTGTTTCTACGTGTGCAACTCGAACAAATAGAGTTTCTCCAGCTGTGGACAATTCCTCAAGATCGCTGAGGTTTTCTTTAGTCCAAACCATACACCCGATGGTGCTGAGATAAGAATAAGCCAAGCAAGAACAGTTGCTCTGGCACCAGCTTAAACATCCTTCTTGA
Organism: Eucalyptus victrix; assembly: GCA_016097545.1. Classification (NCBI taxonomy): domain Eukaryota; kingdom Viridiplantae; phylum Streptophyta; class Magnoliopsida; order Myrtales; family Myrtaceae; genus Eucalyptus; species Eucalyptus victrix. Next base: position 55,700,504 of record CM027839.1, on the reverse strand, counting down.
TCTCCAATGTCTGATAAATAATCGCCAGAGTCAGGTAGTTTCATCCGGCTCATTTGCCAAAAGGCATCTTTCTTTACAATTGTTGAAGCGGATGTGCTCGTGTTTTTCTGGCAAGACAATTCTGTCTCTCTTACACATCCTCCGGTCCAGTTTCCACTGTTCCATTCTTCATTTGACTTTGGCACAAACCCATTTAAGCATCTGCAAATAGGCAAACTCATTGAGTCACAAACTCCAAAAGGACCACAAGTTCCATAAGTCTCGCAAGTATTGTTCGGTCCTGCCCAATGTGCCAACCACACCTTAGCTCCATCATCCCAGTTCATTATCTTAAGCAATCCTCCAGGCAAAACAGACATGTATGTATAAGTCTGCTCGTGTGAATCAATAGATAAGTAAGTGGTCCCCTGCTGAATATCTTGCTCGACCTTGATTTCACTCGAGTACAATCGGACCATGTTTTTTATGCCGATAAATTTCGAAATTTATCGATTTGTCCCATTGTCCGCCTCTCCAGTAAGGGGTGGAACCATTCCAAGTGAAAGGTTGAGGCGGCGTCTCCGATGTTATCCCAGTCAAGAACCTTCCAGGGGACGGATCACTGTCGCTTCTCCAGGGAATTAAATAGAGTTTCTCCCCAGTCCTGGCATTTACTCCTATCTTCATGCCCGGAAGAAGAGTATCTGTCGGATCATCGAAGCTTCCCCATATTTTACTATAATTTGCATCCTGCAGTACAAAATTTCCATTATCTAATAGCGCCGCTGACCTATAATTGGACCGACGAGAGGCATTGGTAGACCAAAATATATTCTGCTTTCCATCCACGAGCTTCAAATTCCCATCACTGCCTATCATTAATTTCGCAGACGGATCTGGGTACACAAGCGGCAATTCCCTGTTGGCCACCCACACGATTTTTGGAGGCGCCAAGTTCTTGTACCATATCCCAACATACTGATTTGCTGACCTGTTTGGCGTAAATGATGCGGGAGCATCCAACGTAGCTCCATCCACCAACTCGGAACCATCAATGTTTATCCAAGCCAAGAGAGAAATTGGGCATTATGTGCTTCGATGGATCATTTTCAATGAATAATGTCAATTACTTATCGGTACTTCGTGGTATATCGATAACTATCAATGGGAGGCTATTCTAAATGTCTTGAATGACCAGTTGATGAAGTTTCAGAAGGATTATTTTCTGGTCAAGGGAGGAGCTCGAATTTGAAGGTTCAAGAATGCAGAAGGCCGAAGATTAAAGGCATTTAATTCCCGTGTTAATAAAGGCTTTTATTAAGTTATTATGTGTCTTTATTGTTATGCAGTCCAAGAGTCGAAGGTTTCAGTTTCTATGCTATTAAGGTATGCTTTTAATATGTATTAAGGTTTCGGTTTCTAGGCTATTAAGGTCTATTTTTAATATGTATTAAGGTGTCAGTTTCTAGGCTATTAAGGTCCGTTTTTAATATGTATTAACACTAAAACCCTCCTATAAAGAGGGGAAAACTATCCAAAGTAAGAGACGAATTTCATGAATGAGAATTGTGAGATTTCCTCAACTTGAGTGAACTCCTTTGGAGAGCGGATAACTCCTTTAGGTTTCTTTATCCTTGGAGTGTAGATCACTCCTTGGTGGTGAGCCAAGAAGCCCTTTATCCTTGGCTGGTGGAATCTTTAGGCCTTGGTGGTGAGCTTCTGCTATCCCGAAGTCCTTTATCCTTGGCTGGTGGAAGCTTTAGGCCTTGGTGGTAAACTTCGTAGATCTCGATCCTCATCCTTGGTTGGTGGCGCTGCCTTTATACCTTGGAAGTAGATTGTTTTTATCTGTTCTTATTCCTTTCCATTTCTTCCCCGTATACACTACTCCATACACTTAACCACAAAAATCTCCTAAAAAAAAATCTATGTTCTTGGATCACTCAACCCATCACGCATCAAAATATTGGTATCAGAGCTCAAGGTTCAACTCATTTGAGTGATTCCTTTCTTTCTTTTGTTACAAATTCCTTATGGATGAACAAGTTCCTAGAGGCTTGACTTTGGAGCAAGCGCACAACGAAAGGCGAGATCATGCAATCCAAAATCTTCAACAACAAATGGAGCGAGTTGTCAATCTTCTAGAGAATCCGGCGAGAGAAGGACAACCAGCAAGGCGTCCCAATGAACGGCATCGGCATGACGATTCTAAATCTCGTCAAAATTCTGATGTCGATTCCGAGTCCACTGGAGACAACCGAACGATTTTGCAGTCTAGTGATTCTGAATCTCCAATTCGAAGACGAAGACAGAGAGGGAGGCATAAGGAGGATGAAAGAGACATTAAAGTGGAGGTCCCCGAGTTTGACGGTAATCTTAATCTCGACGACTTTGTAGATTGGCTACACAAAACCGAACGAATTTTTGAATTCAAATCCTATTCGGATGAGAAGAAATGTAAGGTTGCTATCCTAAGGTTGACCAAATATGCTTCTCTATGGTGGGAGAATCTAAAGCATCAACGAGCAAGGGAAGGAAAAGGCCGAATCAAGTCTTGGGAAAAACTCAAAAAGTTGATGAAGAAGAGGTTCTTGCCCGACAACTATAAGCAAGATCTCTTCCTCAAACTGAACTCCCTAAGACAACATGGGATGAGCGTTGAAGAATACATTCGTGAGTTTGAACAACTCAAAATGAGAAGTGAAGTTCCAGAAGTTCCCGAGCAAACCATCGCTCGTTTTCTTAGCGGCATGAATCGAGAAATCTCTGATATGGTTGAACTTCAACCGTATTGGTCCTTTGAAGACATATGCAAGTTAGCCATAAAAGTGGAAAAACAATTGAAGAGCAAGAGGTTTTCCTCCGAACCTCAACAAAGGCGACATCCTATTTTAAGGGTGCTTCCTCAAGCAAGGGCGAGAGTTCGTCGACAAAAGACAGAGGCAAGGGAAAGAATGCAGAGCCTTCCAAAGAAGTCCAAAAGAAGTTTGAAGGTGATGCAAGGAAATGCTTTAAGTGCCATGGCTTTGGGCATTTACAAGCAAATTGTCCAAATCGGAGAGTTATGACTCTTCAAGAAATTGAGGAGATCAATTCGGCGCTTCAGGAGGCTGATGACAATGAAGACCAAAATATTTCCGAATCTGATCGGGAAGAAGAAGTTGTGGAGAAAGCTAATGATGGTGAGCCGTTGATCATCCGAAGAGCATTGCATGTTGAAGTTTCTCCTAATAAAGAGCAAAGGGAGAATATATTTCACACGCGTTGCACTATTAATGGAAAGGTGTGTTCGGTGATCATCGATGGTGGGAGCTGCACCAATGTTGCTTCGACAACTCTTGTCGACAAGTTGAAGCTTCCAACAACGAAACATCCTCAACCATACAAGCTCCAATGGCTCAATCAAGGGAATGAACTCAAGGTAACCAAACGTGTTCTTATATCATTTTTGATTGGGAAGAACTATCGAGATGAGGTTGTATGTGATGTGATTCCAATGGAGGCATGCCACTTGTTATTGGGTAGACCGTGGCAATTTGATATAAATGCTATGCATGATGGTCGGAAAAACACATACTCTTTTCAGAAGGAACAAAAATGCATTACTCTTTTACCATTGAGCCCTTATTCGATACATAATAATCAACTTGGGGAGGGAAACACTTGTAAGGAAAATCTATTCTTGAGTGAGACACGGGTTGAGAGAGCCATTAGCAAACAAAAGAATGTTTTTGGTTTGCTTGTGGTCGAGAAAAAGAGTGAGATAGAGCGACCCATACATCCAAAAATGTATTGCTTGTTGAAAGAATTTGCATATGTGTTTCCGGAGGATTTGCCACTTGGATTACCTCCCATAAGAGGTATTGAGCATCAAATTGATTTGATCCTCGGTGCTCCGCTACCAAACAAGCCAGCTTATCGATGCAATATGGAGGATACAAAGGAGTTGCAAAGACAAGTCAATGAACTTATTCTCAAAGGATACGTTCGAGAAAGCATGAGTCCCTGCTCTGTTCCGGCTCTACTTGTGCCTAAGAAGGATGGTACATATCGGATGTGTGTTGATAGCCGGGCCATCAACAATATCACCATTAAGTATAGGTACCCTATACCTATACTTGATGATATGCTAGATGATTATATGGTTCTTCTGTGTTTTCAAAGATAGATTTGCGGAGTGGTTATCATCAAATCAGAATGCGAGAAGGTAATGAATGGAAAACAGCTTTCAAGACCAAGGGAGGCCTTTATGAGTGGCCAAAGCAATTTGTCCTTCATTCTGATCATGAGGCGCTTAAGTTTATTAGTGGCCAACGCAAGCTTAATTCGAGACATGCAAAATGGGTAGAATTTCTTCAATCCTTTTCTTTTGTCTCAAAATATAAACCCGGGCACACCAATGTTGTAGCAGATGCTTTATCAAGAAGATATTCTATGCTTGCGGTTCTGGACTCTAGGATTCTCGGATTTCAATCAATGAAAGCACTTTATTCTGAAGATGCAGAGTTCTCATCCATCATCAACAATTGCAAACGAGGAGTTCAAGGTATATATTTTTTGCAAGATGGTTTCTTTTTAAAGGAAATCAATTATGTGTGTCGAAGAGTTCTTTTCGCGAATTGCTGATTCGAGAAGCGCATGGTGGAGGATTGGCTGGTCATTTTGGTATTAACAAAACTCTTGAGGTTCTTCAAGAGCATTTCTATTGGCCAAAGATGAGTGGAGATGTGCATGCTATCATCTCAAGGTGTGCAACTTGTCAAAGATCAAAAAGCCATTTCCATCAAGGTTTGTATACTCCACTTCCGGTACCATTGCAGCCCTGGGAAGATGTTAGCATGGATTTCATCGTGGCTCTACCAAGAACTCAAAGAGGAAAAGATGCTATCATGGTGGTCGTTGATCGGTTCTCTAAAATGGCTCATTTCGTGCCATGTCACAAGACCAATGATGCATCTCATATTGCTGAATTATATTTCAAAGAGATTATCCGCATTCATGGAGTACCAAAGACCATTGTGTCGGATCGTGATTCCAAGTTCTTAAGCCACTTTTGGAGGACTCTATGGAGAATGCTTGGTACAAGGCTCTTATTTAGCACGGCTTGTCATCCCCAAACTGATGGCCAAACGGAGGTAACAAATCGTACTCTAACCACTCTTCTTCGTGGTATGGTGAGTAAATCATTGAAAGATTGGGATTTAAAGCTTGCGCATGCTGAATTTGCTTACAATCGATCGCCAAGTTATACTACTGGTCGATCGCCATTTGAAGTTGTGTATGGAATTAATCCTCTCACACCCATTGATTTGATTCCAATTCCGTCTAACTCTCAAGTGAGCTTTGATGGCAAGAAAAGAGCAGAGTCAATGAAGAAGCTCCATGAGCAGATTCGATCCAACATTGAAAAGGCCAACGAATCTTACAAGAAGAAAGCTAATCAACATCGCAAGAAGGCTCAATTTCAACCGGGCGACCTTGTATGGCTTCACTTAAGGAAGGAGAGATTTCCATTTCGTCGAAAGAACAAGCTCATGCCCAGAGCTGATGGTCCCTTTAAAGTTATGGAGCGTATTGGTGAAAATGCTTACAAGATTGACCTTCCGGGAGAGTTTGGAGTTTCAGCAACATTCAACGTGGGAGACCTTTCTCCTTACTTGGAGGATGAAAACCTTCTAGATTTGAGGAAAAATCTCAAACAACCCAGGGAGGATGATGTGGGAGCATCCAACGTAGCTCCATCCACCAACTCGGAACCATCAATGTTTATCCAAGCCAAGAGAGAAATTGGGCATTATGTGCTTCAATGGATCATTTTCAATGAATAATGTCAATTACTTATCGGTACTTCGTGGTATATCGATAACTATCAATGGGAGGCCATTCTAAATGTCTTGAATGACCAGTTGATGAAGTTTCAGAAGGATTATTTTCTGGTCAAGGGAGGAGCTCGAATTTGAAGGTTCAAGAATGCAGAAGGCCGAAGATTAAAGGCATTTAATTCCCGTGTTAATAAAGGCTTTTATTAAGTTATTATGTGTCTTTATTGTTATGCAGTCCAAGAGTCGAAGGTTTCGGTTTCTATGCTATTAAGGTATGCTTTTAATATGTATTAAAGTTTCGGTTTCTAAGCTATTAAGGTCTGTTTTTAATATGTATTAAGGTGTCAGTTTCTAGGCTATTAAGGTCCGTTTTTAATATGTATTAACACTAAAACCCTCCTATAAAGAGGGGAAAACTATCCAATGTAAGAGACGAATTTCATGAATGAGAATTGTGAGATTTCCTCAACTTGAGTGAACTCCTTTGGAGAGCGGATAACTCCTTTAGGTTTCTTTATCCTTGGAGTGTAGATCACTCCTTGGTGGTGAGCCAAGAAGCCCTTTATCCTTGGCTGGTGGAATCTTTAGGCCTTGGTGGTGAGCTTCTCCTATCGCGAAGTCCTTTATCCTTGGCTGGTGGAAGCTTTAGGCCTTGGTGGTAAACTTCGTAGATCTCGATCCTCATCCTTGGTTGGTGGTGCTCCCTTTATACCTTGGAAGGAGATTGTTTTTATCTATTCTTATTCCTTTCCATTTCTTCCCCGTATACACTACTCCATACACTTAACCACAAAAATCCCCTAAAAAAAAAAAAATCTCAGTTCTTGAATCACTCAACCCATCACGCATCAGTAAAGAACCCAAGCTCGAAGATTTTGCCAGAGGAGACGAGGGTTTGGTTCGGAAAGAGTGGCTCCGATGCAGTAATATTGTAAGCCGAACCGCTGGTTCCATGACTTGCCTGAAGTAGAAAGACGACAACCAAGCAAGAGCACCAAGACATCATGAGCCACATAATAAGAATGACTGAATGAACCTGATGAGTTCGGTGGGTCGATTGATTCTGCACTTTCTGTCAATCAAGGATAGATGAATGAGCTTTCCTGTGAGGCGAGAGGCCTTGGTGCTTAAAGGGGGCTGAAACACAATGGTTTTCGGAAGACCACATGTTCATTGTCTATTCAACGTGGGGGTTATTCCTCCCCGCTGTTCAAATTTGACTCTGCGTCTCAGTTCACATATTCGAATTGCTTAGGTGTTGACCAAGACATCCACGTGTTAGGTTGGCGTGAGAACAAGGGTAAAGGCTCCATACCATCACCTCAGTCATGCTAACGATGGGGTTTGCGCCACTTTTTTAACATGGAAGCGGATTCGAATACCCACCTTCTCGGAGGGTTGAGGTAAGGACGATTTAGTTTCAAGTATAGGTTTCGATTTCCACGCCTTACAAAGAGGCGGGACAAAAGTCTGAGAATGAGAATTATAATAAGAATAGAGTAAGACCGACAAAAAAAAAAAAAAAGTCGTGCTGAAAAAAGGTCAATTCTTTAATATCTTTTCTTATCTAAGCATCAATTTCAAGTGATTATACATGAATTCTAAACACTTCTTCCAACCAAACGCATTGGTCTTTTATTATTACTATTATTATTAATTGTCCGTGCAATGTGCAATAGTATCCATATACTTTTAATGACTTTGAATTCATATCAAACCGAGCTTTGAGATGAGTTTACTAAGCCATTTTAGTAGATGAGTTATTTTTTATTATTGAACCTTAAACAAATTCTGGCAGTACGTTAAAAGCTTGTTTTGATTGTGCTTGCAGGACAATTAACTCTACCCCAATTTAAGCTTATGTCCCATCGAAATCGAGGTGTGTAGATTTCATTTCTTTAGGTGACATTTATATAGTTATAAATAACTTCACATTAATTAGTTCTTTGCTTGTCAAAGTTTGGAAATTTGACAATAAATAAACAAACTTCTTTTTTTTTTTTTTGAAAAGTCGGGCTTTGATCTGAAATAGCCCACACCGAACTGAACTGATTCAGCCGAATAATTTGTGATTTAGGTCTAGCCCACTGATTGAGCCCAGAAAATTTACTCTCGATCTGTTTGGGCTCAGCCAAAAAATTGCTCTAGGCTTAACCAGCAAAGCCCTTTGCACCCTCTGCTTCCTACCCAAGCCTCGACTTAGTGCATTGCTACCTTCATAGTTGATTTGATACATGAGTAGATCTACTCATATATTAGCTGATAAACACAGATACATGTCTACTAGCTAATATATTAGGGTGCGTTTTCTTCTGGACGCTGCGATCTCAAGTCAGTTGATGTGTACTATGGAGCGGCCATAGAAATAGCCTTCTGGACTCGTTGACTGGACCACGACAACGACTAAAGAAACTCTCGCTTGAATCCGGGTCCATGAGTCCAAAATAATTATGTCCGCTGATCATGTGTCCTCTTTACATTTGTCCACATGATCAACTGCGCAAATGGATCCGAGCCACGTGTACCCAGATCCGAACAAATTTGCACATGGACAAACCACTTGCTCCCGCATTCGCAATTTGTCTCCTTTCTCTTCAGTTTAGCCAAAGATATCGGCGATGGTTTCCCATGTCGATCGCAACAACTTCAACTCCAAAAGCCATACTGTTTGATTCTCCGAATCAAGCCGCTTGGAGCATTGAGAACAGCTCGATTGCATCTTCAGAAGTTCGTTCGATTTCAAGTATTTCAGTGATGATGCATTTGCTATGATGGTGCATTGAAATGAAGCAATCCTTGTTGTTTTTCTGGCTTTATGGCAAAAGGGTTCCAGAGAAATTGTGAATGGAGTTACGGATGATGATCTTGACAGGATTGTAAAGTGTTTTCCGTTTTGATGATGCACTTAAATTGGGCTAGTGGTGCTTATAGGGTGGTTCTTGTTGAACTATCTGGGCTAATTTACCCGTTTATGTTGTTAACAAAATCGAACCTAAGTTTAGGTTTCGATTCAAACAGTCCATTTCCTCGGCCCATCAGAAAGCTACAAACCAATCCCAGTTGATCATGTTGCTGTTTAAGGGCCTGTTTGTTTCCACTTCCGAAAATAACTAATTCTGTTTTTTATTTTTGGAAATAAAAAAAAAAAAGAATAGAACTTCATTTGATAAATTTTTTGTTCCAAGAAAGAAAAATCTATTTTTTTCGCTCTTGGGAATAGATTTTGCATAGAATCAATAATCAGAAAAAAGTAACTTCTTGTTCCCGGGAACAATTCATAAAATCTTTTTTTTCCTTCTTCTCCTTTCTTCTTCTCTTTTCTTCTTCGGCTAGATGAGAGCCAACAATCTCACCCGAGCATCACCAGCCCCCTAGTGACACTGAGCCACATCAATTACCAAATGCGTTTTTTTTTTTTTTTTAGTTAGAAACTATTCTAGGGAATGGAATTAGAAAAAAAAAATACTCATAAAAAGAAATTATTCCTAAGAATAGAAATATTACCATACTCACCCCTAGTGTCCTTCTTCCGTTAAATCATATCACTTTCGAACTATGAGTTTATAAACTCAAAGAACATATAACATCACTTACTGAAAAAGTTGAAATAGAATTACGAAGATTACTTAAGTTGACACACTCGTAATCTTAACAATTATTCGAGAAATGGTATGAAAATTTGAGTAAAACATCATTCCAATGAATGACTCAACTAAACCATCTTCAATTGCTAATGTATCGACACCTAAACATTACAAAGAAGCTTGTTTATGGCGTATGTTTGTCTTTTGCTAATACACATATTATCTGTTACAAGTAACTTGCACACAAAACTTTGAAATTTCGTTCCAAACAAACCTACTTCAAAATCGAGTTTCGTCAAAGCCTGCCTCCACACAGCCTTAGACTATCATTTCCACAAAAATCATAACTCAAAAACTCCTTAATCAAACCTTGAAGTTTAAAATTTGCTTAACTCCAAATTTGTGCCATAATTTCCAAAATTACTCCGATTAGATGTATAATCAACTTGAATACTTACTAGGTGTTATGCTTCATAGTTAATTTGGTTAGTCGATGTGTCCGGATCGGTTGCGCATGTACGATTTTTTCCTTCTTCTCTCTTCTTCCCCTTTTTCCTTTTTCACGGTCGAGCTTCTAGTTTTTCTTCCTTTACTTGTTCTAACGCTGCTTTGACTTCACGTGAGATATGTGGAGAAGAAAAAATGAAGATGGGCTGAGTTTGTCTATTAAAGACATGGGCCTAGGCTTGATGGGCCATCTATTACACCTCCCAGCTACATGCGAAGCTCCTCTGAACAAATTGCTCCATCATTCCAGCTTTGGGCCACTTTCTGTTTTCTTTCATCTTCCTGGATAACTCAGAGTTACTCAAACAAACACTAGGCTACAGTTGACAGTTAGGATGAAATTCAAAATATGATAATATATATCCTATCTTGCATTTGATAGCTGTTCAAGATATGATAAAGTTGGATATAAGAGAGATATAGGCCAAATTAAATCATTCCATGAAGGAGGTGGGATATAGGTAGATAAGATTTCTAATATCTATAATAGAAAATTCAAACTTCTTAAATTAACAAAATTAAATTTATCTTTCAATATAAAAAATATTTGATTTATAATATAAGAAATTCAAAAGAACAAAAAATATTTTTTCTTATTTTTATTAATATATTCGAATTTAATTCTACCTTAAACACATTAGGTATATTAGTACAGCTTATTACTTAATTAAAATTTTGTTAGAGAATGATGGAAGGGGAACGAAGAAATAAAAAAAATAAATTAATTAAAAATAGGAAAATTAAATAATAAATAAATATAAAATAGGCAAGAGTATTGTGAGAGATTCTCACTCTCTATTTGTAAAAATTTTGGTTAATTTATACTGATATGACAATTATACCAAATAATGTATAATGATATAATATGAATTCATCTAACTTTATTACCGTAATTATCAGACAGTTAATAGGATATAGTAAAATCCTTAGGTTTCATATCCCATTCTATGCGGTCATGTCCTGATTAGAAATCCGAACGACCAAACGTAGGCTAATATCTTGGAAAATAACAACAAAATCAGCTACAAATGAAGGAAAATAAAAATGAAAAAACATAGCCGTCATCTTCCTTCGACCATTGTATTAGTGACAGCATTAACAGACCAAATGCTTTGTTGCTGCGGTGGAATAGCATGATTTGGCATTTCAGTTCGGAAAGTGAATATAGGCTGTCTCGGCTGAGGAAGATCTGATTCACCGCTTAGCATTAGAACACATTCGTCATGTTTGGTCTATCCATAGCATGGTCCTGGACACAGAGAAGCCCAATGTGGATGCATCTTATTACCTCCGATGGAAAGCTAATAGCAATTGCTTCATCCAGTAGGTCCAATGCTTTGCCTTCACTCCATAATTGCCATGCCTACAGGAGAACACTGTCATAATATTGTAGGGAACTTTTTATATCGATTAAGGTTGAAATTTGGCACTTACATAGGAAAGGAGATTGAGATATCCCTGATCATACAGAGCTGAGTTCTTTCTGCCACTAACAATCTCCAGTAGCAACACTCCGAAGCTATAGACATCAGACCTCTCGGAAAATATTCCGCCCATAGCGTACTCAGGAGACATATAACCACTGCATTAATTTGAACTTAGTATTTACCCTTTTAATTGTATTGAGGGACAACGAGATGAAACATTTCTAAAGTGACAACATCGTTGTGCTAAATCAATCATTTCTATCTGCTTTCGAAAGATTGACTCAAAAGATTGATTACTCAAGTAGGGCTAGAGAACTTACAAGGTTCCAACAATTTTGTGAGTGTTCACCAAAACTTCAGTGTCCTCAAACATCCGTGCCAACCCAAAATCTGAAATTTTCGGGTTCATCTTTTCATCCAAGAGAATATTGCTCACTTTTAAGTCACGGTGTATGACCCTAAGGCAAGAATCTCGATGGAGGTAGAGAAGCCCCCTTGCAATTCCCTCAATAATTTGGAATCGTTTGCCCCAGTCGAGTTCTACCTTCTTATTTGAATCTAACAAAAATGACAAACAAGAACAGTTTTTATATTTTTGTGCTATTTTGAAAAATACATTACCCAAAAATAGTTTTTTAGAGAGAAAAAACCAACCAAAAAGAAAGGTGTCCAAGCTTTTGTTTGGCAAGTGCTCGTATACCAAAATTTTTTCATCTCCTTCAGTGCAGCAACCAATGAGTTTAACCAGATTTCGATGTTGGAGTTTTGATATTAGGACCATCTCATTCTTGAACTCTTGAACACCTTGGGCCGAGCTACTAGAAAGTCTTTTCACAGCTACCTCTTTCCCATCATTCATCTTTCCCTGTTTCACAAATCACATAGCCTTTAGACCTTGAATTATCTCTATATTCTCCATTTAAAGAATATCTTGCAAAACAGTTTTACCTTATAAACAGAGCCAAACCCTCCTTGCCCGAGTTTACTTGTCATGCTGAACTTGTTTGTAGCAAGCAGTATACTATCAAAACTGAAAACAGTCAATTCCAGTGCATCATCTTCCTTCAGATGCTCTTTACACGCATTTCCTTGTACCAGTTCGCCCGGCTTTTCAGGTTTACCTACCAAGTCAAGGAGCCTTAAGATTTTTCTTAAGATTCTTGTGTTTATTATTGATGAAGAATCAGCTTACTATCTAGCAATGGAAGATTAAACAAAATAGAAGCACAATCCTCTGAAAACACTGATGTGACTCTTTTTTATTACCTCTTTTCTTAGCTCTCCATTTGCAAAGACCAAAAACAAATACTGCAAAGAACATGATCCCAGCGACAGTACTTAGGCTGATGATAACGGCTTTCTGCGACGATCCTCCTTAAAAGGGAAAGAGAGTTATGCAAAAGATAATTGATGTCGACTCAAATGCATCTCAATGAAACCGTTTCTAACCTGTTTTCACATGTGCAACTCGAACAAATAGATTTTCTCCACCTGTGGAAAATTCCTCAAGATCGATGAGGTCTTCTTTAGTCCAAACCACACACCCGATGGTGCTGACATAAGAATAAGCCAAGCAAGAACAGTTTCTCAGGCACCAGCTTAAACATCCTTCTTGATCTCCAATGCTTGATAAATAGTCCCCAGAGTCAGGTAGTTTCATCCGGCTCATTTGCCAAAATGCATCTTTATTTACGAATGTTGAAGCCGATGTGCTCGTGTTTTTCTGGCAATTCAATTCTGTCTCTCTTACACATCCTCCGGTCCACTTTCCGCTGTTCCATTCTTCATTTGACTTTGGCACAAACCCATTCAAGCATCTGCAAATAGGCAAACTCATTGAGTTACAAACTCCAAAAGGACCACAAGTTCCATAAGTCTCGCAAGTATTGTTCGGTCCTGCCCAGAGTGCCAACCACACCTTAGCTCCATCATCCCAGTACATAAACTTAAGAGATCCTTGAGGCGAAACAAACGAGTATACAAAGAGCGAGCTGTTGTGAAAAACGATAGAAACGTATGTAGTCCCCTGCTGAATATCTTGCTGGACATTCGTCACACTTGAGTACGACTGGTCCATGTTTTGTATGCCGATAAATTTTGATTTGTCCCATTGCCCCCCTCTCCAGTAAGGGATTGAACCATTCCAAGTGAAAGCTTGAGGCGGCGTCTCCGATGTTATCCCAGTCAAGAAACTTCCAGAGGACGGATCACCGTCGCTTCTCCAGGAACTTAAATAGTGTTTCTCCCCAGTCCTGGCATTTACTCCCATTTTCATGCTCGGAAGAAGAGTGTCCGTTGGATCATCGAAGCTTCCCCATATTTCACTATAATTTGCATCTTGCAGTACAAAGTTTCCATTATCTAATAGCACCGCTGACGTAAAGTTGGACTGACCAGAGGCATTGGTAGACCAAACTATATTCCCTTGTCCATCCACAAGCTTCAAATTCCCATCACTGCCTATAGTTAATTTCGCAGACCAGTCCCTGTACATAAGCGGCAAATTCCTATTGGCCACCCACACAATTTTAGAAGGCGTGAAGTTCTTGTACCATATCCCGACATACTGATTTTCTGACCCATTCGGCGTGAAGAACCCAAGCTCAAAGATTTGGCCAGAGGAGACCAGAGTTTGATTTGGGAACAGTGGCTCCGATGTTGTAATATTGTAAACCATGCCCCCGGCTGTTTGACTTGCCTTAAGTAGGATGGAGAAGACCAAGCAAGAGCACCAACTAATCTCAAATGGCATGATAAGAATGACTGAACAACCCTAGCGAGTCCTGTGTGTCGGTGGCCGGAGCAAGAATTGATGAACAAGATTTTCAGAGAGTTAACCCCTAATGTTGTCACATCGAATTCTACAGGGATAGGAATGACACAGCCATCCTTTCACCAAAGGAAGCAGCCTCAAACCACCAAACTCCAACCCTCAAAACCCCCGTCAATAGCACTCTCGCTTTGCTAGCTGTTAACCGAAGAACCTAAAAAGGTTAGAAATAAGAGGGGTAAGCAATCAGAAGCTCAATGAGTAGTATGTATCTTCTAAGCAGCTCGCAGTATACAAAATAATATCAAAAACTCATAATCCAAACTCAACGTATAAAATATATATCGGATCACATATGAGTTATTTCAACATTTCAAAAAACTCATTTAACCCTCATAAACATAAATGGTCAAGTCCATTTGAGCACTAAAATTTCATTCCAATAAAATCATTGCGACAAACAATTCTTGTCAAAATCCACAGCTCTACCACATCATAAACCTTTATATTTCCAAGAAATTTTGAAGCTCTACAACTAAAAAATCGAACTTCACCACTCAATTTTTTCAAAATTCCTAATTTGAGTCCTAAATCAAAAAACTTTTATGATTGGACAAACGAGGCGCCCAAGTACTTACTGGACTATGCTATATGCGATCAAGTAGGCTTAGCAAGGTTTCATGACACGAATGCGGAAGGCCCCTTTCCTTTCTCCTTCTTCTTCTTTCTTTTCTTTCTTCTTCCTTGCGGGAGCCCTCAGACTCTTCTTTATTCTCAGACGAGCGGCACCGCCCCTTTCCCCTTTTCTCTTTGACATTTCAGCCCATTTTCCCTTTTTTTATTCATTTATTTTCCACGGGTCCCACCGCTTCTTTTGGCTTGGTCAGAGTACAACTGCATGCCAAAAATGACCCAAAAGATTAAGATTGACTTCACAATCATGAGTCAAAAGAGTTGCTTGGTGCTCAAGGTATGACGTCTTTTAAATCCTATTGTTGTGCTTGTCCAAGGTTCATTCGACCGACAAACTAGACACAATCGTGGGTGCCGACAATGCTGGTCTCAGAGTACAAGTGCAAGTTCAAAAAGGCCCAAACGATCACGATGAGATTGTTCTTTTGTCGCCACTTGAATTTTACAACGTGATGTCATCCCCAACTCAACAAGTACAGGGAAAATGATACAACTGTCCTCCAGAGGATGTAACCTCAAAAACCAACATGAACATGTTAATATTATGCATCTATATTTGATAAAATAGTAAGTTGGTTACATTATCAGATTTCTAAAATCCATCAAAATTAATATATAGGCATCTACAAACTAACAATTAAAGCCAACAAATATCATTTTAAACCTATTCAACTTTCTAAGCTCATACGCAAAAATTCAACTCCCAAAAACTCCCCACCAATATCATTGTTGACCTATTTGGCGTTGGCTAAAAAGCTTGAAAAAGATTTGAGATGAATGCTGTGAACAAACCACCGCTTAGTAAGTAGTATAAATCTCTTTTAAGTAAGTTGAACATCTACTATGCATACTACAAAGCAATATCAAAAACTCATTATCCCATATATAGCACACAAAATTATGAGTTATATAACTTCAACACATATACATATCATACATATTCATTTCATCCGTAATTTCAAAGCAGACATTAATAGTCTAGTCCATTGACTAATTTAGTGCTCAATATCAAATTGTGGTCATGCTTCACGGCCCATGACAAGACTTTTTAAGATTCTCCTTGGCTATGTCTCCTCCTATATCAACTAGCCCAAACAAAATGTCCTAAGAACATATGCATTCTCAACCCCACAATGGGTTCAAAGATAGTGACAATAAGCATAAAACCACTAACTCAATCATCCAATATCCCACAAAACCAATCTGAAATGTGTCTTAGTGTCACGCCTCGAATCTCGAGTGCGCACACATCTCTCGGCGGTCAACTAAAATTGCGACGTTCCTAGGACGCGTCGCCGACCCATTCATTTTATGCACATGCGGAAGCGAACTAATAAACATATACCCAGACAACAATCAGGAAACCAAGTATGCTTTCTTTCCTGTTTTGACATTTATTCCCGCCTTCATGTTTGGGAGAAGTGTATCAGTAGGTTCATCAAAGCTTACCCATATTTCATTTGAATTTCCGTCTTGCAGAACAAAATTTCCATAGTCTGAAAGTGTTGCTACAGAATAATTTTAATGGACTGTGACATTGATAGACCAGATCAGGCTTCGCTGTCCATTAAGAAGCTTCAGATTTCCATCGCTGCCTATCGTCAAGCTCACAGATCAATCCGTATTTGCGAGTGGCTGATCCCTATTGGCCACCCAGACAACTTTGGAAGGAGTCATGTTCTTGAACCATATTCCAACATATTGGTTTTGTGATCCATTTGGTGTGAAGAACCCAAGCTCGAAGATTTGACTATTGGACAACAGTGTCTGGTTCTGAAGAAGCGGCTCTGATGCAGTTATATTAAAAACTGCCCTGCTTTGTAGTGCTTAAAGCAGGAAGAGGATGATCGAGAAATAGAAGTACGCATTCATAGGAGCAACTCAAAGACAAGAAGAATCAAGTCGTACCGTTGAATTTGAAAGAGATGATATTGGCCTCCAGAGCTTCACTGTTTTGGTAGGCAGATCAAAATGGATAAAACACAGGATTGCTCCAGAAGCAAGGCTTGTTAACCAAGCTATAATGCTTCATTTCTCACTAAGTTTGGTTCATAGAAGTTTATGTCATAGATAAAACCAGTTTTCAACCTAATCAGGACTGATTTGGCTCAAGTACAGTCGCAGGACATCAACATTCCACTGGGATGTGGCTATTGAATTGCAACTTGTGTTCTGTTTTGGCAAATACTAAAAAAGTACCAAGTCAAGATGGTGGCTTTCAAAAGAAACCAGAGATTATAGCATCCATGGAAGCTTGGCCTTTTCTGATCCCGTGTACAAAGTTGACATCTTTGGGAGGTGACATATAATCCTCTATCCTCAAATTTTAAAAATATTCCCTTCCTACTACCAATAGATCTGACCCCCAAGGGAACAAACTTAGAGAATAGATTGTCTAGCAAGAGGTTTCTTAGAAGATACGGCAAACATAGTGGTCGGTTTTGGTTTCGGTCCAGGTGCCTCTGGATGCTAGTTTATCTTTCATCTGTGGATCATCTCAGCTTCTGCTTTTGCACAGCTGTTTGTTGAGAACGACATTAAGCAATTCGAAATCATCACCATCTTATCGTGCACTTTTGCATTTGGCAAAGCTAGAGGATGTCAAGAGATCAGATTACTACATCGATTTATGAATTGATGCCGTAAATAACCAGAAGTCATGTATAAGGTGCTTGGCTCGTTAGTATACAAAGTCAAGGGAAGGTTCGTGGAAATGATCATAAGATGTATGTGCGTGGCTTGATACTGAAAAATAAGGTACTTTGACCTGTCCTTTTTCATATTGTTCTTTAGTCATTCTTTTTTCCCGATTAAAATACGGAATAGTTTTAGTGTTGTATTGTTATTGAGAGGAAGTGGCGTGCATCGGTGAAATAGTTGTCTTCAAAGCCATGGCTGCTCATTCTTTGCTAGCCGTAAGCAAATTTGAATCCATTTTACCAAAGTAATGACTTCATTGTTTTTATTGGTGATAATTTGTTCTTTGGATTGCCAAGCAAGAAATTATGTTTTTTTCCAAGTCAAAGAAAGTTGCCAACTCCATGAGGAAGTTACTACTGTTATTACATATATAAATATATCTCTTTTTTAATTTGAAATTCAAATTTCTTTGACTTGGAAAAGAACATAATTTCTTGCTGGGGGAGACCCGACTCCTCACTTAGTAATAGGACTGCAGCCAGCATGTTGGGTCTTTCCATTTCATGGCCTGCATGCGGAGAAGCCCTTCCTGAATGCGCCGAACTACCTTGTGCCGTTGATAAAGCATCGGCATTTGCTTCATCCATTCGGTCCAATGCTCTGCCTTCACTCCACAATTGCCAAGCCTGTTAGGATTGGACGAGTGGTTAGAATGCACAAGGGATCACCGGTTTCGAATGGGACAAGTACAATGAAAAGGTTGAATGTATCCACTCTTCCTAGTCATTCAAGTGATCTGTTGAGCTTGAATGCATCCGCTCTTCCTAGTTCCTATTGTATACAAGAATAGAGTGATTTATGGTACCTGATATGCTTTCTAGGCCGCCAAAGCCAGAATCCATCATGTTACTGAGGAAGTACATTCAAGTTTGTGATAGTTCATTTCGGGGTTGTGGATATGAAGATGTACACTCAAGACAAAATGGGAAGTCCATAAAATGAATGTAGTTACTGGTATACAAAAATAATTAAGAAGCTACTAAAAAGAAAACAAAGTGTCAGATATCTTCAAGTTTGTTCTTCTCCAGAAATTGCGCTCTTCCATTGTCAAGCTGCTTCTTTTTCGGGTTTGGATCATTTTCAGATCTGCACTGGTTGACTCAAGTAGAGTTTCCTAGGGCTTACAATTAATGCAACCTTTGAATGGTTGTTTATTTATTTACCAGTCAATATTATATTAGGATTGCGATGGTTCATGATCACGCCACGTGTCTTTTTCGATGTTGTGAAATCCACAAGTATATTGATTATGAGGTATTTTAACAATCACGCCCCCCCACCCAAAAAAAAAAAAAAAAAAAAAAACGTTGGGGTGCTTTGGATCATTTCCAGATCTGCACTGGCTGATTCAAGTGAAGTTTCCTAGGGCTTAAAATTTATACAACCTTCGAATGGTTGACTAACTTTATTTATTTACCAGTCCATATTTTATTAGGATCGCCATGGTTCATGATCATGCCGCATGTCTTTTCTGATCTTGTGAAATTTTCCTTTGCCTTGATTCCACAAGTATATTGGTAACGAGGCATTTGACAATCACCCCCCCCCCCCCAAAAAAAAAGAAAAAAGAAAAAAACATGGGGCACTTTGGATCATTTTCAAATCTACACTGGTTGACTCAAGTGAAGTTTCTTGGGGCTTACAATTAATACAACCTTTGAATGGTCGACTAACTTTATTTATTTACCAGTCAATATTATATTAGGATCGCCATGGTTCATGATCATGCCACGTGTCTTTTTCGATGTTGTGAAATTTTCCCTTGCCTTGTTCCACAAGTATATTGATAATGAGGCATTTAACAATCACACCCCCCAAACAAGAAAACATGGAGGCTTTGGATCATTTTCATTTTTCAGATCTGCACTGGTTGACTCAAGTGAAGTTTCCTGGGGCTTACAATTAATACAACCTTTGAATGGTTGACTAATTTATTGACCAGTCAATATTATATTAGGATCACCATGGTTCATGATCATGCCGCCTGTCTTTTTCAATCTTGTGAAATTTTCCCCTACCTTGGCTGTTCCACAAGTATATTGATAATGAAGCATTTTAACAATCATCCCCCCCCCCCCCCCCCCCCCGCTAAAAAAAAACCCGACATGGGGGCTTTGGATCATTTTCAGATCTGCACGGGTTGACTCAAGTGAAGTTTCCTAGGGCTTACAATTAATACAACCTTTGAATGGTCGACTAACTTTATTTATTTACCAGTCAATATTATATTAGGATCGCGATGATTCGTGATCATGCCGCAGGTCTTTTTCGATCTTGTGAAATTTTCCCTTGCCTTGACTATTCCACAAGTATATTAATTATGAGGCATTTTAAAAATCAACACCCCCCCCCCCCAAAAAAAAAAGAAGAAGAAAAAACATGGGGGGCTTTGGGTCATTTTCAGATGTGCACTGGTTGGCTCAAGTGAAGTTTTCCTGGGGCTTACAAAATACAACCTTCGAATGGTTGACTAACTTTATTTATTTACCAGTCAATATTATATTAGGATCGGCATGGTTCAAGATCATGCCGCATCTCTTTTTTGATCTTGTGAAATTTTCCCTTGCCCTGACTGTTTCACAAGTATGCAGTCGGTGTCACATCCCAAACTCAACAAGAGTAAGGGCACGACATGACTGACTTTTCTCTTGAGGACGTAGCCTCAATATAATCAAAACTTGACCTAATATCAATATATATATATATATATATATATATATATATATATATATATTTGACAAAAAGATCATTAGTTTCAGTATCAGAGTTTCCTATAAACCATCAACATGATATATACACCTCCATAAAAAATTAACTCATAAACTCATCAAGTATACACAACTCATACCAAAAAGTTCTCACTATCAAAAAGTCCTCCCTGAAAACGAAACACTTATGTCCTACTAGCAGCTCGCTGAGAAAATAAGTAGATGAAAAGAGTGAGCTACAATGGCCCATGAGTAACATTTCTTCTAAGCGGATCAAGCAATTACAATGCACTTTTAAATTACAAACAAAATTCACTTTCGCCGAATTTGGAATTTAATAAATCTTCAAGACCAAAATGCGATATTTCTTGCTTTTAGAAATACTCAAGACAATAACAAAGCAAACACCAATGTTCCAACCCATTAATCAATCTCATCCAAACACACACCAATGGTCCACTCCATTGACCAAATTCATACTCAAGTATTTAACCACGGTCATGCATAATGCTTGTGATAAGACAATCAAGATTCCCCCTTGGTTAGGGCTCCACTTATTATTAGCTAGTGGCTTGGCCCACAAAGGTATCTAGACTAGTATGTGCATACCCATACACCACTCAATGGGTTCATAAAGACACTGAGCATAATCAACCTCAATCTCCAGTAATCCACAACCAAAATAAAAAATTATCTCACAATTCATGTTTAATAACCAAATCAAAACTTTTTGTGATTCTTTCATAAAAGCTTTCACAACCCATTTGCAGGCAATCATTCTAACTAAAGTCAAAAGATGACTTTCCATTTTAAACAAACAAAATAGCAGTAAAGGTTCAATCCTATTTTATGCAACAAATGATGCCATTTCTTAAGTCATAACATATCTGATTCATAACGTTTTTCAAAACATGAGTTTAAAAACACAAATATATATAGTATCACTCACTTGGGAAAATCAAAAACCAACATATGGTGGTTACTCGACCCGTTACACTCAAAATCCTAACAATTAATTGATGAACGATATCATGAGACTAAGTAAAATAAAATTCTAATGAACAATTCAACTACACTACTCCTATTCGTTGATAAAATGACACCTATGAACCAACAAAAGCTCACCCATAGTGGAAATCTATTGTTGTCCACTACAAGCAGCTCATGCACTAAATTTGTTCATGCTATAACTTCCTCCATAGAACTTTGTTTCAAGTAAGCATACAATCCATAGAAAGCCCTTTCAATATACGACTAGAGCCCCAACTTTTTTTTTGTTTGTCATAATAAGAACCCCAACTTGGCCGCCCAAAAACTAGCCAAAAATAGCTGAAATTCAATTAAAGGTTACTGTTCGCAATCTGTCTAGCACGGGCAACTAACTTGAAAATTCCATTACGAGCAAACTATAAGCTCAAATTGAGATCTGTAAAATATTACAACTTCACAATAATTTAAACTATCTTTTTGATATACACTGCTTGAAAACTCCTCAATGGAATGTAGCAATTCAAAATTGACCTAAATTCGAATTTCATGCCTTAATTTTGACAATTCTTTTCATTAGACAATTAGACGGTTCAATTACTAACCGGCGTTGCCAAACGGTGTTAATTCGGGTTATCAAGGTGTTTGGATTGATCACGTGCGAGAACTTTCCCCTTTTGCTCCTTTTTCTCTCCTCCCACAGGTGCGCTTCTTTTGTCTTGGTTCCGTCTGCCACTCATGCTTCAACGTGAGTTATAGAGAAAGAAAAATGAAGATGGACTGAACTTTTGAGAACATGGGCTGGGCTTGGCTTTTATTGGGTCTATTATTACATTTGGCATTATTATTTACTTCTATTAAAGTTAAAATGTCTTGTAGATAATCAACAAAGAGAGCATCATCTGAAATTTGTATTGAGCGTGAAAACCTTCGTAAGCCAAAACGAGTGACCCAAACAGGTGGAGGAGAAGAGCATAACGTCATGGAAGTAATCCATAAAGACGATCTCAAATCTCTATATTATATTGTGGCACTTTATAAAACTGTCCGGCCGAAAAGATGAGATAATCATCAGGAAGGAAATTTTTTTCTGGATCGAAGTGGACAGATTGTCCAAACCTTGTTTCATTTCAGCTTGTCACAATGACATCAACTTCACAGTGCAATTCAAGAATATGCTTTCATATAAGATATATGGTATCAAGTTCGACAACAAAAATGAATGAACAATCCCACAACAATTCCACAGTGGAGCAAACCAACATATTCACATTCATATTAAGATAGTCCCTATGCATATAGAGGTTACGAAGTTTGTGCATCCATGCACACATAAAACCATCCTAGTAAGGAGCTGGCAACTTAGAGCTTCTCACAATCTCTATGTTTACATCAGATATCCACATAATAGTGCCACAGCAGATTGGTTATTCAGGCCATCTAATTTGATAAGCACTGAATCCCTGGAAAGATGAATTGCATCAAGAAAATGCATATGAGAGTTTTATCTTCTTTCAACCATATTAATGGTGATGGTATTCCTGGACCAACTGTTTTCTTCTTGCAATTGGATTTCGTGAGTCGTTGAGCATTGAAATGTAAATTTCGGTTGCTTTGGCTGCAGAAGATCGGACTGATCACTTAGCATTAGAACAACGGCCAACATGTTGGGTCTATCTGTGGCATGGTCTTGCACACAAAGAAGCCCTAACTGAATGCATCTCATCACTTCTGATGGTGAAGATGTGTCGGCAATGGCTTCATCCATTAAGTCCAATCCTCTGCCTTTGCTCCGCAAGTGCCATGCCTGCAACAACTGGTCGATCGATAGATTGTCCCAATGACTTCTGATGGATAAAATCTAATATGGCGACATATTAGTCTGAAGTTAGATCTTGCACTTACAAAAGTGAGGAGATTGAGATGCTTTCCAAGGTAATCTAAACTTGTGCTCTTCTTGCTGCTGATAATATCCAATATCAATACTCCAAAGCTGGAAACATCAGATTTCTCAGAAAATATCCCACCCATTGCATACTTGGGAGACATGTAGCCACTGTATAACTTGGACATGTTATAATCTCATAAATAGGATTTCACAGTCATAATAAAGGTAGTAAAAATAATATAAGTGGAGCATTCACGAAATACTGTTCAAACAAAAAATCACGGACTCAAGGATGATGATACGAGAGGTCAGAAAATTGGAGTGAAGTAGACTTCCAAATCCACTAGTACTGTTTTTCTCATACCTTTTAGCATTCGTATTACAGCACTGGTCCATAATTACCTTGGAGAAAACTGAATTATTGGAACCATTGGATGTACATAAAAGAGTTTTCTCAGTCATATTAGAGGACAACATTAGGAAAATGATCCTGCATCATGTAATTTGGCTTATTGACCCTCTCGAAGACTTAAGGGTCCATAAGAGGACTTTCCTGTTCTCCTTTTCTTTTTCTGCTTCTTAATCAAGACTTGATGGAAATGTTACCAGAACTGCAAGGAGAGAGAATCATCAATTGGACAAGACACTCAAAATGACAGACTTCTCAGAGCAAATCAAGAATATGCTTTGACATGAGGATGGTATCAATTTTGACAACCAAATGAATACACAATCTAATACCAATTCCACAGCGAAGAACACACAATATATTATCTCTATCCATACAGACGTTCTGAATTTTTGTGCCTCCGTGCATGCATAAAACTCTTCTACTAGAGAGATAGCAACTGGAAGCTTGTCACGCCCCGATCCTCAGGCACGCGTCCATCCCTTGCCTGGTCAATTAATATGCGATATTTCAAGACTACGTATCGCCGACCCTTTCCTTTTTAACGTGCAAGTGGAAGCATAAATTAAATCTCCAAACAATAAAACATTGGGATATACAAGTAGGACTAGAAATTTGAACTAGAACACCAACACCCTTATGTACATATACAAGCCAGTTTAAAAACAAGGTCTACAAACAGAAGTGGGATTCAGGTCCACGTCCTCCTCTTCATCATCCTCCACACTCCCACTGGAGCCTTCAATAGACTGCCTCGGACTTCCGAGATCTTTAAAATCCAAGTCTACTGAATCTAGGGACCTGAAATGGTTATTCAATAACCAATGAGACTACATCTCAGCAAGTTCTATTCCATAAGACCCGATTATTAAACTAATACACTTAGGGTTGCCTATGCACAACATGAGTCAGAGGACTTACCTTGGCCTCAAATTGCATTTGCACATTAGCACAGATCAAATAGGTACCCAAGCAATCACATCACTAATCGAAGTATCGATCGAATTGACCTAGTAGATTACACGCCAATAAGACCACTCACGGTCATTTTAATTCAATCAATCAATTTATAACATCCGACTCAAGCAATGATCAATCACATTAAATCATACTTAGATCGGATCATTGATCAGTCGAACCATCTCTCGGTCATTCATTCCATCCCATATAACCTTCAATAGTACACTTAGTCACAAAGCTCCATCAATGCTCTCGGGCGTTGTTTTCGCCAAGGTGATATAAGTAACAGACGGTCTACGTACATTCTTCAAGGTGCCATTTTCATACAGTGATATTCCTCATCACCGAACCACGCTCGTCATAGATCACAGATAGTCTACATGCATTCTTTAAGGCGTCGTTTTCGCACAGTGATGTCCTTTATTACCGAGCCACGCCTGTCACAATTCATAGGCAATCTACGTGTATTCTTTAAGGCACTGTTTTCGCACAGTGATATCCTTAATCACCGAACCATGCCTGTCACGAGTCATAGACAGTCTACGTGCGTTCTTTAAGGCACCGTTTTCACACAGTGATGTCTTTCATCACCGAACCACGCCTGTCACGATTCATAGACAGTCTATGTGCGTTCTTTAAGGCGCCATTTTCGCACAGTGATGTCCTTCATCACCGAACCACACCTGTCACGATTCATAGACAGTCTACGTGCGTTCTTTAAGGTGCCGTTTTCACACAGTGATGTCTTTCATCATCGAACCACGCTTGTCACAATTCATAGGCAGTTTACGTGCGTTCTTTAAGGCGCCGTTTTTGCATAATGATATCCTTAATCACCGAACCATGCCTGCCACAAGTCATAGATCACTGACAGTCTACGTGCATTTTTTAAGGCACCGTTTTCGCACAGTATATCCTTAATCACCGAACCACGCTTGCCACAAGTCATAGACAGTCTATGTGCATTCTTTAAGGAGTTGTTTTCGCACAGTGATGTCCTTCATCACCGAACCACGTTTGTCTATACTTCGTACCTGATCAATCTCAGCCAATAGAGTTCTCAGTTCACTCTCATGACTCTCTCCACTTTACAGCTCATTAAGGCATTATAAATGCTAAATAGCCATACTCGGCTACCTACCAATCAATCATTCAATTCCACTCAATTTCAATCAATTTACGGTAAATCCCTAAAATATCACAATTAATTTAATTCCATGCAACGTAGAGCTCTAATAAATAAATAGACTGTGCCACAACAATTAGCATGAAATTCCGGTCATCGGCCATACCGGTTGAATTTCCGGAAAATAAATAATTAATAATGAATTTCGAAAATTAAATAAATAAATACAATAAATTCAATTTAGCACAATATAAAAATCAATTAAATAAACGGACTGCACCATGATCATCAGCATAAAATCCCGGTCACCGACCATCCCAGTTGAATTTTCGGAAAATAAATAATTAAATAATTAATTTCGAAAATTAATATTTAATTCATAAAAATTTCATTTAGGCCCGAATTGCTTAATTAACACCCGATAAGGATAGGGAAAAATCCCAAAAAGCATCCAATAAAACTATAGGCAATTCTCTATCTAAGTACACTAACCAATCAACTAATATGTGATGCAATTCACTAATAATCGCTAATCCATTCTAATCTAACCACCTAATTACACTTAACTAACACTAATCAACCTTTAAGTGTAATTAGCAAACTAAGAAGGCATTAGTGAGCAAAACTCACTCAAAATGACGGCATCGACGTGAGGATCGACTTTCCTCAAAGCAAGCTGAGCATCCAAGCTCGGGAAGACGGCCAAAATGGGCCAAAACCCCACTGTCATACCCATTTTTTGCCTTCTTTGTGCGCTGCTGGTTGAGGTGGTTCCGGCATCGGTTGAGGTGGCCAAGGGCAGCGGAGGGCAAGGTGGAGCTCCAGCGAGGCCAACGGTGGCCGGAGGTGGTCGGGCGGCGACCTGAGGTGGTCGAATGGGACTGGGCAGAGGTGAAACAGGGGCTGGACAGTAGCTCGATCGGGCAGGGGCAAACGGTGCACGGTGGGTGAGCGTGAGGCGAACGGCAGCAAGGTGGCATGTAGTGGCGACAGTAGCTCTGGCAGGACTGTAGCTCCTTCAATCGACGCCAATCACTGCTTCTACTTCTGCTTGTTAGTTCTGTTCGAACTAGAGGGAGGAGAGCGGGCGGAGGAACGCAGACGGCAGCTCGGCGGCTTGCGAGCATGCGACGATGGCAGTAAGAGGCAATAGATGGTGTTGCTGGCTACTACTTCGCGGCTTCTTCGGCTTGCAGGGGTGTCGCACATCCAGGAGGAAGATGGAGATGCTCGACGGAGGAGAAAGGGGGAGGAACCGGTCTCTCTCTTTCTCCTTCTCTCTCTCTCTTTGGTTTTCAAATGTGGCCCACCACCAACTGCCCTCCACTCACAATTTCAAGACAAAATTGCCCCTTCTGGAAGCATTTAGGTAGTTCAAAAAGTTGGGTTTATGGGCATACGAATTTTGCTAGGTTTTCTTCCCAAATTGGACCTTAATCCCACTTGAATCAAATCAAATTGACCCCCATAAATTCATTCATCACCTCATCAATCAAATTGGTACTTTTCTTTACCAATGTAGCCCACTTGCATCCCAATTTCACAATAAAAACGGTCCTCTACAAATTCTGATAAAAATAGCCCTAACTCAACTTTTTCCCAAAAAGTCTCAGTTGTTAGAAAAATCTTCTGAGACTGAGTCAACGTTCCTAAAATGACCTGTGACATGATAGAACTTCCAATTTCTGAAATTGGACTTAGATTGGCGGTTAATTTCACTCGGGCACCTTTTTAACGTGACCTAAGCTATCATGTAGTTTTTTAAACTTTTTAGGACAAATGACCCGTGGTCGATTTTCTTAGAGCCACGATGAACCCACTCGACACATTGGCGACTCTCGGTTGTCTTGAAAATCTTGAGAATTCAAATACGGACACAGGGTACCAAAACAATAAGAAAATCAGTCTAGTGCCGGTCGACAAGAATTTTCCAATTTAGTGGTGTCACCCATGATTGGCTGCAATGATCTCTAAAGATGAACATGGTCAAGAAGTCGATTTCTGGTCGAATTCTTAAGTCTATTTGCCTTAAAGTCCTTAATAGCTTATCCAGCTAGTCTAGTTATCTCGTGAGTGGCCAACTCAGAGAAAAATACTATAGTCACGTCGATGAAATGCCCAATTTATCTAATCAAAATCAGAATCCAAAAATCTGGATGTCACAAAGCCCCTCACTATATCTATGTACGGATGTCACAAAGCCCCTCACTATATCTATGTACATCATATATCACCGTAATAGTGCAGCAACAGATTGGTTATTCAAGCAATTTAACTTGATAAACATTGAATCCCTGGAAAGATGAATTGGATAGAGACAATGCATATGAGATTTTTATCTTCCTTCAGCCATAGTAATGGTGTTGGTATTCCTAGACCAAATGTTTTCTTCTTGTGGTTGGACTTTGTGAGTCGTCAACTGTTGAAATGTAAATGCTGGTTGCTTTGGTTGTGGAAGATCGGACTGCCTACTTAGCATTAGAACCACGGTCGACATGTTGGGTCTATCCATGGCATGGTGCTGCACACAGAGAAGCCCTAAGTGAATGCATCTCATTACTTCTGATGGCAAAAATGCGTTAGCTATGGCTTCATCCATTAGGTCCAATCCTCTGCCTTCACACCACAAGTGCCATACCTGCAACAACGGGCTAATTTTTAGATTGTCCCAGGGACTACCGATGGTTGAAAACCAAATGGAGACATTAGTTTGAAGATAGATCTCACACTTACATAAGTCAAGAGAATGAGATGCTGTCCATGGTAATCTAAACTTGTGGTCTTCTTGCCGTTGATAAGCTCCAATATCAGTACTCCAAAGCTATAAACATCAGATTTCTCGGAAAATATCCCACCCATGGCATACTCGGGAGACATGTAGCCCCTGTATGACTTGGACACATTATATTCTCATACTAGGATGCCATCGTCACAATAAAGATATAAAAAATAATACAAGCGGAAGGTTCACGAAATAAAGCTAAACAAAATTCAAACTCAAGGACGACGACGTGAGAGGTCAGAAAATTGGAGGGTGATAAAACTTGGAAATCGACAGGTACTGCTTTTCTAATACCTTTTAGCATTTGTATTACAGAACTGATCTACAAGTACCTCAGAACGAACTCACTAATTGGAACCACTGGATGTAAATGGAAGAGTTTTCTCAGTCATATTAAAGGACAATAGTAGGAACATGCATGGAAGGAAAGGTGGCGCATCAAACTGCTAATCTGCTGTCCAAGTTACAAATTGGCTCATGAGTAAGTACTCTTAAGACTGACGATAGAAAGCTTACAGTGTCCCCACAACTTTGTGAGTATTTACCAAAACTTGAGTGCCTTCATACATCCTGCCAGCCCAGAATCTGAAATCTTGGGATTCATCTTTTCATCCAAGAGAATGTTGCTCACTTTCAAATCTCGATGTATGACCTTCAGGCAAGAATCATGGTGGAGGTAAAGCAGTCCTCTTGCAATGCCCTGGATTATGCGGTAGCGGATCCCCCAGCTAAGTTTTGTCTTCTCTTTTGAATCTAAACAAGGTAGCAAGCAGAACAATATCTAGTTTCAGTACCACATTTCGTTGAAAGCAGAAAAAAATGTTCTTCATAGAGTGAGACAAACCAAAAAGAAAGGCGTCCAAGCTCTTGTTTGGAAAGTACTCATACACTAGTATCTTTTCTTCTCCTTCAGTGCAGTAACCGACAAGTCTCACCAGATTTCGGTGTTGAAGTTTGGATATTAGAAGGATCTCATTCTTGAACTCAACTATGCCTTGGCCTGAGCTGCTCGAAAGTTCGTTCACAGCTATCTCCTTACCATCATTCAGCTTTCCCTGTTTGCAAACGAACAAAAATATCAGATCTTGGATAATCTCTGTATTTCCCTCGGTAAAGGCTTTTTATTTACCGTATAAACAGGGCCAAACCCTCCCTACCCGAGTTTGTTTTTCACATCGAAGTACCCCGTCGCAAGGAGTATGCTGTGAAAATCATAAACCATTAATTCAGAGAAATAACCTTGCTTCATTTGCTCTTTCCATGCAGTTTGCCTTAGCAGTTCCTCAGATTTGTTGGCTGTGGCCACTGACTTAAGGACCATTGGGATTGTCATTTTCCTAAATTTCCCTGCATTTTACAAACAGAATGAAAAACAACTGATGATAAGTATGAGAACATGAGAAGCAACAGTGTTTCTATTGTAGTAATTGCCAAGCTTCTTAAGCCATGGTTTTACCAATTATACAAGCTCCTTATGTTGTGGTCGAAATCACACTTAAGACAGCAATAAACTGCACATGTTTTGTTACCTCTCCACTTGGAGAGACCACACAACGAAATGCCAACCCAAATAACATGATGCCAGAAATACTACTTAGGCTGATGATGAGTTTTATCCGCATAGGTTCACCTGAACTGGGAAAATATATTATAAGAACCATGGGCAGTGCATGATTAAACACATATTAATTCAACCTTTCCAACCTTTATCTGCATCCGCAAGTCAGAATAAATAGATCTTTGCCTGCGGAGGGGAACTGCTGAGTATCTATGAGGTTTTTACTCCAAGTGATACATCCTATTGTATCCACATAAGAAAAAGCCAAGCACGAGCAGTTTGCTAAGCACCAACTTTGACATCCTTCTGCATCAACTATGTTTGACAAATAATCAGCGGAATCAGGCAATTTCATCTGTTTCATTTTCCAGAACACATCTTTTTCCATAGTCGTTGAAGCTGCTGTACTTGCAGATTTCTGACAATTCAATTCCATTTTCCTACGGCACCCTCCAGTCCAGTTTCCTTTATTCCATTCTTCATCTGACCTGGGTTCAAACGCGTTTAAGCATCTGCATATTGGTGAACTAAACGCGTCACAAACTCCAAAACGACCACATGTTCCATGAATTTCACAATGGTTCGTCGGTGCTGGTGCTTCCCAATGTCTTGACCATTGATCGCCCCAACGAACAAACTTTATGGATCCTTCTGATGAGATGAAAACATATTGAAAGAAGGAGTTGTTGTAATTATTGAGGGAATAATATGATGTTCCCTGGTCGATATTTTGCAGGAGCTCATAGCCACTCAAGTACATGTCGCTCATGGTCGGTATTCCAATGAACTTGGATTTATCCCACTGTCCACTTCTCCAGTATGGCCTTGATCCATTCTGAGCAAAAACCTGAGGTGGTGTCTCTAATGTCACTCCGAGGACAAAGCTACCAGACGACGGATTGTCTTCACCTTTCCAGGAAATCAAGTATTGTTTCTTTCCTGTTTTCACATTTATTCCAATCTTCATGTTTGGCAGGAGAGTACCAGTTGGCTCATCGAAGCTTTCCCACATTTCATTCGCATTTTCATCTTGAAGAACAAGGTTTCCAGAGTCTGAAAGCACTGCTGCAGAATAATTAGACTTTACCGTGACATTTGTAGACCAGACAGTATTTTGTTGCCCATCAAGAATCTTCAGATTTCCATCTTCGCCAATTATTAAACTCGCAGATTGATCTCTGTGTCCAAGTGGCTTGTCCCTGTTGGCCACCCAGACAACTCTGGAGGGAGTCATATTCTTGTACCATATTCCTACATACTGCTTTGCTGATCCATTAGGCTTGAAGAACCCGAGCTCGAAGATTTTACTGCGAGAGACAAGGGTTTGGTTCTGAATGAGTGGCCTTGATGCAGTTATACTGTATATTGTGCTGCCTTGAAGTGCTTGAATCAAGGAGAACGCGAGCAAAGAACACAAATGCATAGTCATAAGAACAAGAATGAACAGATTCAAGAAGTATTTGTGAAAAAAATGCGTTGCCAAACTTCACCTCTTATAGGCAGATAAAAAAGGATTTTCACGGGATCACTACAAAACAAGGCCTGTGAACCAAGCTCATAGTGTTTAAGTTCTCTTTGCTTCAAATATAGTTTTTTAATGTTAAAACATGTGTCGAATTTGAACCATGAATTAACTAGATCTATAAATGCATGTGGAATCCGATTGAAATTTCTAATATACTCGGATGTGACGTAACTTTGCAAAATGCATATTGGTCTTGGATGTTTCTTGAAGATTGACTTTTGGTCAGAAAACAAGAAAAGGAAAGTCTGGATCAGAGAAATAATAAGAAATAAAAGACTCAAAGATATATTCTTTCCTAATTTGTGTGGAAGTCACGTTCAAGAATTGGAAAGTCCAACGTGGACTCAAGTCTAATAGTCGGTCGAGTGGGTTTCATATATAAATGTACACCGCAAGTTGGATTTCGTGAGAAATCTTGAACCGCCATTCACGGAGTGCGTGGTGGTGGGTTCGTTGATTTTCCTCGTGAAATAAGACCAAGAGTTCAAGTGTCAAAGCCAATAAGTCTTATGACAGTTGTTAATTCCTAAATGAGATAGTGATATTATTTCGTGAGATATCATGGTGATAAACATTATGAGTTATTTGGTGTAAATAGGGAAACATCGAGAATGTTTGAGTCCCTCAAGTTTAGTTGCAATCTCTGTTGTATCAAACCAAAATATACGGTATCATAGCCCCCATGACCCGCAGCTTGGGGGGTGGCGCTTTTCTACCCCAAATTTGGCGAGGTTTCGCAGGTAATGTTTGGATCGTCCTGAGCCAATAAAGTATCTGCCGCTTCTTTTCCTTTTTCCTTACAAATGATGATGATACTGAAGCAATCAGGATTTAGGAGATTGAATTCATCTGCTGAACTTGAATGAATCCACTGTTAGTAGTATGCCCTAAATTAACTTATTAATAACTAATTAAATTAAAAAAATGATTAAATCTTAAAGCTTTGTGCATGTGCACGATTCTTTAAATCGTGCACATGCACAAAATCGTGCACATGGTCAGCGGTTGCTGACCATCATGCACGAAGCATGGATGGTCAGCAACTGCTGACCATCATGCACAAAGATCGTGCATGAACGGTCAGCAACCGCTGACCGTTCTTGCACGATGGTGCATGATCGTGATCAGCAACGGTTGCTGATCCCACGATCAGCAACCGTTGCTGATTCGTGAAGGCATTAAGAGAGATAAAATGCCACAAAAGGTTGCGGGGGGAAAAAGTGTGATGCTTTGATGAAAAACAGAGAGCAAATTGTGTGCGTATTCTTGAGTCTTTGAAATGCAAGAAAGAAGAACATTATATCGTTCGGGCCGTGACTATTATACATCAAGGATACGATGGTTTGTTTCCATGTGATTGCTAGCACGATCGAAGTGGTGAATATCCGAAAATTCTCTCTTCCGTTCGACGTTCATTGTTGGTGTGTCTGAACTAGAGGTCCGACGCTTGTGGGACTCGTACTGTAGAACATCCGAACCGACTTGTTTCAAAGCGCGCTTCGAGAGGTATTTCGTTTAACTCCCTTTTATATTTAGATTTTTGATTAAAACGCACGAACAACGCCTTAGGAGAATCATGTGTAAAATATATCTTTGTTTCCGCTGTGTTTATTTTGTTAATTTTTCTTATACATGATTCATGAAAACCCAACATCCACTCCATCTGTTGTATACAAGAATAGGTTGGTGACTGCTATATGGCCCTTGATATTCGTCCAAAGCCAGCGAAGCCAAAACCCATGATATATTTTTCTTTTTTGGTAAGAAGTAAGAGAATATATTGAGCTTTAACCAACTATACAAGAAGAGGCCATGGCACCGAAAAGCTTACACTCAAAACGAACAAAGGTCATAGCGAGTGGAAGGGTGCCGAGACAGAAAAGAGGAGCCAAACAACGGCAAAACAGACACCCACAACAAGCAGCAAGAGGACAAGGAAAGCCAAAACAGCCGCCAAAACCCATGATATTATGTTTCAAGTTATGCAAGTTTGTTATATTGTAGATCTCGCTGCATAAATTGCTAAAGACTTAGACTTACAGAAAGGAAAACAATAGGCGCTATGCTTCAGGTTTTTTCTTCTCCTGAAGTGGATTCTTCAATATTCGAACTGCTTCGTTTTTGGGTTGAGTTGACCGTTGATCATTAATAAACTTTGCGCCGACTGTGATTGATTCCAGTAAGGTTATTGCGGTGTTAAAAGTTCATTCAAGTTGCTTTGACGACCGACCTTCTTGCTTTCGTATCACCATTTGACGAGAACATGACTTGTAGATATGAAATATGTATAAACGAATCTTAGTCGCATCATACATACAATTTTAATGGGAGCCAACCATTAAGAAGAAAATTAACAAGAAACAAAACTGATGAACTCCTGTTCGTCAATGCTTGGCAAGAGTCGGAACATGGAAAATATTAGATGAAGATTGTAACTACCTGGCCGGTTTGCTCCCAAGACAAGTATTCTAAATAATCGTATGAGGTGGTGACCATTTGGGTGGATGGGATTTTATATATGACTGAACAAAGGTTCTCCTGTTCAATCTAGGACTTAAGATATTACAATAGCCACCACATTGTGGTCACTCAGAGCAATTCGTTTAGGAGTTTGGTCCACATGAACTGAGCGGAGTCATTACATGTAGAATTAGAATAGAACTTTTCAGTAGATGCGCAATCTGTGGACTGTTAGGGAAATCCCTTATGATGTTTTGAAAATGACAAAATAAATCAAAGGCTACTAACATATTTAATGGTTAAGTAATAGACCATGCAGATAATAGAACATGTAAAGGATATTGTCAAAGTCTAAAGACGGCCAGAAGACTGAACGTAACATGTCCAAAGTATATTATGAAGATTTCCAGACTTCTGTATCAAAGTTTGAAGACCGCTAGACTTTAGTATCAAAGTCTGTTCTACATCAGAAGTCTGCTCTCTCTGATAAATTCCAGACTGAACGTGAATGATGAACCAGAAAATAGACTCTATACTGAAGCTGAACTGGGTACAGACCTTAAAGCTAAATCTGTTCAGAAGTAGAATATGTTCAGACTCAGATTGCAAAGTCTATCGCACTCAGACTCAGATTGTAAAGTCTATTACTCTCAGACTTTACATCCAGATTCAATGAATCGTAACTCAAGCCCAATCATATAACGGCTAGTGATCTAGTTTGGATTCCACATCAAAATTGATTTGATTGATTCAATATAATTGATTGACGATTGGATCTTGAACATAAGAACTTTCTATACGAAGAAGCTTTACTTATGGAAACTAAGATTTCGTTTGTATGGGTGATCGGAATCAATTTGGGATTCTATCTTTGTCACTCAACGGCTACCAAATCTTCTAGATACAGAGCTGTCCAATGGGTATATTGGAAGAAGATTCTCCGGGATACTGTCCAACGGGTAGTTTGGAAGTGGAGGAGTATTTAAGGAGATCATGGATCGATGAGCAAGTAAGAGATAGAGCGTAGAATTTATAATTCCAAAGTCTGAGCGACCTTCAATCATACACTTGTCTTTGGAGAGCTTAAACATTTGTGATTGTAAGAGAAATACCAAAAGAGTGACTTAGTGAGATAGCGTGATATACTAAGTATTTGCACTCGAAGTTGTAATCTCTTGTTGATTGCATAGTGGAATCCAGCCAAGAAGGCTGTTAGCGTGGGAGAGTGGACGTAGGCTTGGATTAAGCCGAACCACTATAAAACTTGTGTTCTTATTCTCTTCCCTAACTCCTTTGTTTGAAGTTTATTTTATTCCGCATATATTTGCCAAGATTTATTTTAAACACCTATTCACCCCCTCTAGGTGTTCATACTAGCACTCTCATGGACAAACTAGGCCTATATTATCACATCCTGTATTATATAGGGATAGAGTAATGACACGGCCGTCCTTCCACTCGAATGATGTACTCTCAAAACTATACCCTAAAATACAACTCTCGAAAGTTCCCATCGATAATGCTTTCGCTCTAATGGCCACTCTAAGCATCCTTAAAAGCATAAAAGATACATGGAATGAGCAATCATAGTCCACTAAGTAGTACATCTTTTCTAAATAGACCAAGCAACCATTATATATATATAACACAAACATAACTATTTACGCCATATCCAGAACACAACAAACTTCTAGATCAAAATGAGTCATATATATACTTCCACATAACATATTCCTTGCAAATTACTCATTTAAATCAATAATATCAAAGTAAATATCAGTGGTCCAGTCCGATGATCTATCTCAAAACACATATCAATGGTCCATTCCCATTACCAATTTTGAGCTCAAATATCAATTATGATCATGCATAACAGCCCATGACAAGGTGACCAAGCTTTACCCCTAGCAAAATCTCCACCTCTACTGTAGGTGTTGACACCTAATCTTGATAAATTTAGGAAAATAAGGAAAATAAAAATTGCATTTTGAACAAATAAAAAGAAAAAATGAAAGAAAATGGAAGCCAAACCCAAAATGGGTGAGGATAATGATCAGATTGATAAATCAAAAGGAAAGTATCAAAAATTATACTCATCAAGCGAGCTGTTTGCAAAAATCAAAACGAACTTGGATGCGTTTCCGGTAACGTGAGTGAAAAATTGAAATGTAAATTTGTGATGGCAAATCGGGGCTGAAATTCTGTAATTCCCGCAATCAAGGAAGCACAACTTTCTAAAGATCAATAGAGGTTTTCACTATAAAAGGGCTACAGTTTGTGAGAAATGGGGAGGTGCGAAAAATTAGGAGA
Source organism: Eucalyptus victrix (assembly GCA_016097545.1). NCBI lineage: Eukaryota > Viridiplantae > Streptophyta > Magnoliopsida > Myrtales > Myrtaceae > Eucalyptus > Eucalyptus victrix. The sequence continues at coordinate 55,664,309 of CM027839.1, read as the reverse complement.
GAATTGAAAAAAAATTCGTGAAAAGAATTCGTGCAAAAAGGTGTAGAGAAAAGTGGGGGAGGTCAGAAAGCAAAAAAAAATTTCGAGAGAAAATACATGTGAAAAATCTTCGTCCATCTTTAGTCAACAAAGAAAGCCACTTACCTTTTTCTTGTCCTGACAAGCTCGAAAAAAAAAAAAAAAAAAGTCAGCAAGAAGTGCAGAGAAGGGACATGAGAAGAGATGTGTGAGAAAAAAAAAAGAAAAGAAAAGAAAGCAAAGCTTGTCTTCTTCGTGCGTCTCCTCGCCACTACTGGTTGACCGCCGTCCCTGCCCTTCGAGCACGACCAACAGCACCCGCTGCTGACATTGCCGGCGCCGGTGGTTTGAGCCTCCCCCTGCCGGTGAACCTCGAAGCCCGCTCGTCACTGCGCCACCGCAAGCACCTCCACCGCGCCTCCACCGCTGCCGCTTCGCCAGCCACAGTCATTGGACGCCATTGCTCCTGCACCCCACGCGCCACCTGCTACCAGCCTCTGTTCGTGAACACCTGCACTAGCCACCACCCGCGCCACCGCAGCTCATCCCCGAACGCCGGAGCGGCCCACAAGCTCGTCCTACCGCATCGGTCTCGCTGCGACGTACAGCCCCGCCGGGTCTCAGCTCGCTTCCACCTGCGCATAAGCCCGAGCCCTGACGCCTGTAATCCACGAGCAGTTCGCCGCGCGCCATCTGCAACCAGACACCGCTGCAACCCAACGCTGCTGCTTCCATCCGCCTGCCCTCAACGACACTCGCACCCGAGCTCCGCCGTTGGCCCCACGCTGCCGCGATCTCGCACCCTCGCCGTTCAGCAAGCCGTGCCTCCGCCCGTCCGTGGCACCTACCGCACCTCCAAGCACCAGCATCGTCACTGCCCAAACGCCCTGTTAAAAAAGTGATCCATTTTTTAGAAAATTCTAGACTACACTAGATTACACAAGACAGAAAAAGTTGGCAAAAAGAAACCAGCAAAAAGCAAGCCTAGAAGACTCTCAAATGCTGAAGAATTTTCTGGTACGTGGGCAGCAGAACACATGGACAGCAAAGAGGCCAAAGAAAAGTCAACAAAAGCTGCTGAAGAATAGAAAAATGCAGAAAAATGGAGAAGAGACCAGAAGATGCAGAAGAAGCCGCATAAAGCAAAAGATAAAAAGCAAACTTGTAATATTATATTATTTCTTGTACTAATGTCGGTGGAGAATGGCGGTGACACGCCTATAAATAGGGGTTGGGTGTGTGTTTTAAGTTGTGTAGAAAAACTATACGCTCCTTCCTTCCTTTGTAATAAAAACTTTCATAATAAAAGCTCTTTTTTACCCATACTCCCTTGCCATTGTAGTCCACTTTTATTCACATATAACACTTGCACACACACAGGCTTCCGCAAAAACACCAACAGTGGTATCAAAGCCACGTCTTCGGTTGGTATTGCGCGTTTGTCCTACCTACCCATTCCTAAAACTACCCCTTCCAAATACCCACTAACTAAACCATGGCCAATTCTACCTCATCCTCATTTCCCATTCCCATTTTTGATGGGAACAACTATGACTTTTGGAGCATAAAAATGACTACATTCTTGATGGCCCAAGACTTATGGGACATCGTTGAAAAATGTTGCGAGGCTCCACCAGAAGGTGCAAGTGTTTCGAAGGATCAACTACAAAAAGATGCAAGGGCGCTATATTTTATCCAACAAGCGCTCTCAGAAACCATATTTCCAAGAATTATTGGAGCGAGGACTGCAAAAGAGGCTTGGGATATACTACGAGAAGAATTTCAAGGATCGGAAAAGGTACGCACTATTCGTCTTCAAACACTAAGAAGATATTTTGAGAATTCTAAAATGAAAAATTATGAGACCGTACAAGAATATTGTGGAAAATTAATGGAACTCGTTAATCAAATGAGAGCCTATGGAGATGGGATAACTGATCAAAGGGTTGTTGAGAAAATATTGGTGTCACTTACCAAAAAATACAACTCCATAGTTACAACTATAGAAGGAACTCAAGACTTGACGACCCTATCAATAAGTGAATTAATTGGCTCTCTAGAAGCATATGAGAAAAGACTAATGGCACAAGATGAAGATTCGGTCGAAAGTGCCTTTCAGTCTAAAGTAAATATACGGTCTCATCAAACTAAAAATGATGAAGGAGCTCATGGAAAAACAAAAGAGGAGGAGAAATTATAAAAAAAGAAAATTATCCACCTTGTAGTATTTGCAAGAAAACAAATCATTTGGAGAAGGATTGTTGGTTTAAAAATAAAAAACAATGCCGCTTTTGTAAAAGATATGGCCACGTAGAAAAAGATTGTCGCTCGAAAATAAATAATCGAGCAAACTATGTAGAAAAAAAAAAGAAGAAAGTGAAGAGAATACATTCTATGCAGGCCAAGCAGCAAATGACAATAAAAATGAAACATGGTACATCGATAGTGGATATAGCAATCACATGACAGGGGACGAAACTATATTCACTCATATTGATAAGTCGGTGAAATCTCAAGTAAAGTTGGGCAATGGTGCATTAGTAGATGTCAAAGGAAAAGGCACCATCGCCGTGGAAACGAATAAGGGCCCAAAATATATACGTAATGTATATCTAGTCCCTCGTCTTGCACAAAATCTCTTAAGTGTGGGCCAAATGATACAAAGTGGGTATTCTCTATATTTTAATAGAGATGCCTGCATTATCTATGATAAATATAAAAATATCATTGCCTCTGTTAAGATGAAAAATAACAATTTTCCTATTCAATGGAAATTGGTCAAAGATATAGCCATGAAAGCTCAACTTGATGATTCATGGCTATGGCATCGAAGATTTGGCCACTTCAATTTTGCTAGGCTAAAAATTCTCCATCAGAAAAATATGATGAGAGATTTTCCAGCCATCACAGAAATTTCAAATATTTGTGAAGACTGTCTTCTTGGAAAACAACAGAGACAATCCTTCCCATCTGGAGTTGCATGGAAAGCTAAGAAGCCATTAGAACTTGTCCACACGGACGTGTGCGGTCCGATGAGGACACCTACACCTAGTCAAAATAAATATTTCATCCTATTCATTGACGATTACACAAGAATGACGTGGGTATATTTTCTTTGAGAAAGATCTGAGGTTTTCTCTATCTTTAGAAAATTCAAGAACCACGTAGAGAATCAAAGTGGCCAAAGAATCAAAGTCCTAAGGAGTGACAGAGGCACATAATACAATTCAAAGGAGTTTAATAAATTTTGTGAAGATGAAGGAGTCCATCATCAACTAACGGTTGGCTACGCCCCAGAACAAAATGGAGTAGCTGAAAGAAAAAATAGAACCGTCATGGAGATGGCAAGGTCTATGCTAAAGGAGAAAGGCCTTCCCAACACTTTCTGGGCAGGAGCAGTTTATACTGCTGTATACCTATTAAACAGGTGTCCAACTAAAGCAGTTCAAAATAAAACTCCAGTCGAAGCATGGAGTAGACGGAAGCCTTCAGCAAAGCATCTCAAAGTGTTTGGATGCATTTGCTATGTCCACATCCCTGCTCAGAAAAGGAGTAAGCTAGATGAAAAGATAGAAAAATGAATATTCCTTGGCTACAGTGACCAATCAAAAGGCTATCGGATTTACAACCTAAGAACTAAAAAACTTGTGATTAGTCGAGATGTTGAGTTCGACGAAAATGCTGCCTGAAATTGGGAAAGTGAGAAGATCGAGAAGAAGTACATAACCTTGCCAGACATACCTACTCAGGAGGAGTCAACATCACAAGAAGAAGGAGAAGTACCAGATTCTACCACTCACGATGTAACTCCACCAAGCTCTCCAAGGGTGACGCAAGAAGAATCTACCCCAGAGTCTCCAGTACTAAGGGTAAAAGCCCTTAGAAGAATTTATGACACATGCAACTTTGCTATTTTGGAACCAGAAAACTATGAACAAGCATCCAAAGATGAAGTTTGGATAAAAGCCATGGAAGAAGAGATTAAGATGATCACGAAAAATGAAACCTGGGAGCTTGTTGATCGACCAAAAGACAAAGAGATTATTGGCGTTAAGTGGGTCTACAAGACAAAGCTTAATGCGGATGGATCAATCCAGAAGCATAAAGCAAGGCTTGTAGTGAAAGGATACTTGCAACAACCAGGTATTGACTATACTGAAACTTTTGCTCCCGTTGCCCGCCTTGATACTATTCGAGCACTTATAGCCTTAGCGGCACAAAAAGAATGGAAGATCTATCAACTAGATGTAAAATCAGCATTCTTAAATGGATATCTTCAAGAAGAAATATACATAGAACAACCACAAGGCTTTATTCTCAAAGGCCAAGAAGAAAAAGTCTTAAAGCTTAAGAATGCCCTATACGGGTTAAAACAAGCACCACGTGCATGGTATAGTATAATCGATGAGTACTTTATCAAGCAAGGATTCAGGAGGAGTATGAGTGAGCCGACACTCTACATCAAGACCCACGGTAAGTCCGACACTCTCATTGTCTCTCTATATGTAGATGATCTTATATATACAGGAAACAATGAGACAATGATCCGAGAATTTAAAGAAGAAATGATGAAGACATTTGAAATGATGGACTTGGGCTTGATGAACTATTTCCTCGGTATTGAAGTCAATCAAAATGAAGGAATTTTCATCTCACAAAAGAAATATGCAGAAAAACTCCTTGACAAATTCAAAATGAGTAATTGCAAAATAGTGGCAACACCACTTGTAATGAATGAAAAACTATTGAAAAAAGATGGAGCTGAAAAAATAGATGCTTCACTCTACAGAAGTTTAATTGGGAGTCTACTATATCTTACTGCTACACGGACATATATTATGTACGCGACAAGTTTACTATCATGGTTTATGCAGAGTCCAAGTCAAATTCATTTTGGAGCAGCCAAGAGAATTCTAAGATATTTATGAGGAACCACTGATTATGGTATTTGGTACCGACCTAGTGAAACAACTAAGTTGATCGATTATACTGATAGCGATTGGGTAGGATCATCTGATGACAGGATGAGCACAACTGGTTATGCATTCACATTAGGTTCTGGAATATTTTCATGGATATCTAAAAAACAAGACTCAGTGGCACAATCCACTGCAAAAGCAAAATATGTTGCGGCTGTTACAACTACTAGTCATGCAATATGGCTTCGAAGAATTTTAGAAGACATTGGAGAACCACAAATGGAATCAACACCAATATTTTGCGACAACAAGTCTGCAATTGCAATATCAAAAAATCCAGTCTTTCATGGAAGAACGAAACATATTGATATAAAATATCACTTCATTCGTGAAGTGCAAAGCAAAGGAGAGATCGAGCTAAAGTATTGTAAGACTGAAGATCAAATTGCGGACATATTCACTAAAGCACTACTAACAGCAAAATTCGAGACATTGAGAAGCATGCTTGGAGTATCACAAAAATGGATCAAGGAGGAGTGTTACAAAAGTGATCTATTTTTTAGAAAATTCTAGACTACACTAGATTACACAAGACAGAAAAAGTTGGCAGAAACAAACCAGCAAAAAGCAAGCCTAGAAGACTCAAATGCTGAAGAATTTTCTGGTACGTGGGCAGCAGAACACGTGGACAGCAAAAAGGCCAAAGAAAAGTCAACAAAAGCTGCTGAAGAATAGAAAAATGCAGAAAAATGGAGAAGAGACTAGAAGATGCGGAAGAAGCCGCATAAAGCAGAAGATAAAAAGGCAAACTTGTAATATTATATTATTTCTTGTACTAATGTTGATGGAGAATGGCGGTGACACGCCTATAAATAGGGGTTGGGTGTGTGTTTTAAGTTGTGTAGAAAAACTACACAACTTAAAACACTCCTTCCTTCCTTTGTAATAAAAACTTTCATAATAAAAGCTATTTTTTACCCATACTCCCTTGCCATTGTAGTCCACTTTTATTCACATATAACACTTGCACACACACACGCTTCCTCAAAAACACCAACACGCCCGCGCTCAGGCCCCCTTTTTTTTAATAAAAAAAGTCAAGGTAGTTTATTATTATTATTATTATTTATTTATCATGTTTAGTTGTCATTACTTAAGGATGTTTTGTTCATTTTATGAATATTGTAGGTATCATTCTCTAGGACTTCGTCCGAAATTAATATAATTATTAATTTAATCCGAGAGACATCGGATTTTTTTTAATTATATTAATTTTTAGGCTTTTTGGTAGAATTTTAATTGTTAAATCATTATAATTATTAATTTGATCCGTAAGACTTTGGATTAGATTTTTAATTATTTTGATCTTTTTGTCGTGATGATTAGGGTTAGAATAATCGTTAATTTGACCCGTGAGACAACACGTTATTTTTTCTATTATTTTAATTCTTTATTTTTGCTAATAGTTTAGATTTAATATTTATTTAATAATTACCTATCTTTAAAAAAACTAAAAAAAATCAGAAAATCAAAAGAATCAAAAGTCTGCATGAGCATATAGGTTTAGTAAATCAGACATATAGGTTTAGAAAATTAGAATTTTCTTAGGATTACATTTTTAGGATTGCATTTTTTAGAAATAAGTTAGAGTTGGACTTAAATTAATTTTTTAGATAATGTTCGGACATTTTAATTATCTTATTTAAAAAAAATATATTTTTCCAAGATAAGATAGGGTTTAGGTCAGATTAATCCCTAGAATAAATTAGAAAATTATCCATTTTTAGATAGTTTAATTAGGGTTTTTATTAATTCCAAATTTCAATAAAAAAATACAAAATACTAGGTGCATGTTGACTAGTTTGCATAATAGGCCCATTTAATTAGAATTTTCATATTAATAAGATTAAGTTAGATAGTTAAAATGCATGTTTTATAAAAAAATTCTAATTTCAAGAAAACTCAAAAAAATTGATTGCTTGCTTTGTGTGATGCAATTTATTTATTTTATTTTATTTGAATGATTGAGCATTTGTGTGATCACTCCATTGCATGATAGTAGTATAGGTTAAAATAAATCCAAGCTACTTGCAAAAAAATTTTGAAAAATTAAAAAGAAATGGTACCGAAAGGGCATTAGAGAACTCTAGTGTAACCAAGTTCTCGTACCCATAATCTCTGGTTCGTAGGAGTAAAATAATTCTCCCTTTATTTTACTTAGGTGTCTAATCGACCTACCATAAATCGATTAGTGCCGACTCCTAGTTAATAATCTTTTGCATGTTAAATATTTGAACCTTAAGTCGCGAATTGATATGGGCTTGTGAGAGCCCGAGCTAAGTTTAAAGACTTAGTAGTCCGTTAATCTAGTTTTAGGTGATGTACCCGAAAAATAGGTCACGACAGTAGGTTATTGGCCCACAAAGATATCCTAAACTAATATACATACCCATAAAACCTTCATTAGACTCACGTCGATATTGTGTATCAACACTAATCTACAACAATATCCTCCGCAATCCACAGACAAATTCAAAAACCATTTCATATATTACAATATATTTCCCAAACCATTCCAAATTCCATTTCATAAAATAGTTCACAAATCAATATATAACATTTCTTAAACAATATTTAAAGTCAAGGACTTTTCATGAGTCTTTCCCAAAAGGTTTCGCAAATCCATTTGTAGGCAATCGGTTTAGACTATAATCCAAAGATAACATTTTCATATCTAATATGCAAGTAGTAGTAAATGCCCAATTCAATTTATACAAGAAAATGCTTGCTCTTAAGTCATAACATAGTTGGTCCATTTCGTTTTCGAAATATGGGTTTGCAAACCTAAAGAAGATATAGTATCACGTACCTAGAATGCCCAAAACCATGCATAACTAAACGAGCCAGCAATCTCGCAATCCTAATAATTAACAAGAATTGACGTTAAAATCAAATAAAATACTAGAAGAACTATGAATTGGCTAAACTATGCCAAACGCTAACAAAACGACTCCTATGCACAAACAAAATTTTCAACCAAAGCTGATTTTCAACATTATCCGCAACTCGGAGCTTGAGTGCAAAACTTGGTCACGCCAAGACTCTCTTCATTGAGCCCCATTTCAAGTGAGATTACAGTCAAAAGGAATCTTTCAAAGCAATGGAAGACCCATGACTTGACTGACCCAAAATTGAGCTAAAGATCAACACGAAAGTCGCTAAACATGCATTATCCATCACTTATAGCCAACTTCAAAATTTTGTTTCAAGCAAACCGTAACCTCCAATCAAATTTCATAAAATCCTACATCTTCATAACACCTTAAACTATTATTTCTAAATATATACACAGCTCAACAACTCCTTAATCAAACCTTGAAGCTCAAAATCGACTTAACCTCAAATTTGTGCACTAACTTCGAATATTACTTCAATTAGACAAACGAAGGGTGGAGCACTTACCAAGTGTTGTGATATGTCATTGACCCGCCTTAATGAAGCTTTCCCATCATGTACGCAAAACCTTCTTTCTCTATTTCCTTTTCCCTGTCTCTTCTTCTTTCTTTCTATTCTTCTCTCTCCAAGCTACTCCTTGCTTGCCTTCTCCTTTCCCTTTTATTTGGCTGAACGAGCACTCTTCTTTTTTATTTTTCAATGCCCACTTTATTTTTTCCACCTCTTTTGACAAGTCAAAACCAACATATTACGATCTACCCTCTTTCAAAGAAATTTTATTTTCGAAATTTGAACTTACCTCAACTTTCAAACAAATGAAGTCATTTGTGCTTTGTCTCTTCCTTGAGCTCTCAAGTGGCCTTAGTCAAATTATTGGCAATAAACCATGTAGTATTCTCACCAATTGGATTTCGCAATAGACCGACAATAAAATCCATGGTAATATGCTCTCACTTCTATTTAAGTATCTCAGAAAGGTTGCAACTACCCATTCGTTTGTTAATGCTCAATTTTCACTTGCTGAAAAATCAAACATTGATCAACAAATTGTACATTGTCATTCTTCATTTGAATTCTATTGGAACTACTCTCTCAAATCCCTAAACATTTTATTGCTCTGCATAAATTGAGAATCAAACTATGAACTTCTTGCGATATCTCCTTCTTCTCATTTTTCCAACTCTAAATTATCGAGATCACATAACTTACAACAAAACCTCTAGGATCTACTTGTGACATCCTAAAACATCACCCGACATGTGTTTATTATATTATTACCCTCTTTTAGTATGTGATAGCATATTCAAATACTTATGAATACTCTTTTAACAATTAAAGCATCTAAAATGTAACCAACATACTTAAGCTTTTTCTATTTATACCACATTTGAGTTCACAACTTCATTACATTTCAAACAAAAGGTAGAAGTCTGGTTAGGGATAAGGGATAAAAGTCTGGGAAGAAATAGGGAGACCTATTTACATACTATACTACACTTCCAAAAGTCTGCCTATAGAAACATCCAGGCTATAATGTCACGAGTCAATAACTTCCCTATCTACTGCATTTCCAACTTCCAGATCGAAACTACGCAATGGACTAACTAACTGTCACACCTCGATCCTCGAACGCGTGCCCATCCCTCACCCGTCGATTAATAATGACGTCCCAAGACAAATTGCCGACCCCTTTCATTCTTATGCGCATGCGGAAGCATATAAATTATCCCCATACAATAAAACATTGGGATAGACAAATATGACTAAATTTCAAACTTTTAAAAACATTCACACTTATATACATTGCAAACCAATGCACACATATATACAAGATGAACTATTAAATCAAATTCAACTTAAGCCAGTTTAAAAACAAGGTTTATAAGCAGGTGTGGGGTTCTACAAACTACGGGTCCCCATCCTCCTCTTCATCATCCTCCACACTCCAACTGGAGCCTTTAGCAGACTACAATGGACTTTCGAGATCTTCAAAATTCAAGTCTGCTGCATCTAGGGACCTAAAATGGTTATTTAATAACCAATGAGATAGTGTCTTAACAAGTTTGACCCTTAAGACCTGATTAGTAAACCAATACACCTTAGGGTTGTCTATCCACAACACGAGTCAGAGGACTTACCTTGACCTCAGTCCCAACCTGCAAATCAGTACAATTCAATAGGCACCCAACAATCTCAACAGATCGAAGCATCGATTAAATAGACCTAGTCGATTATATGTCAGCCGGACCAACTCTTGGTCATTTCAATTCAATCAATTCACAACATCAAATCAAATGAATGATCAATCGACTAAGTCGATTACATGTCAGTCGGACCATTTTTGGTCATAACAGTTAATACTGTCCATTCTTCCAAGTAACCCATCGAGTTACTGAGCTAGTATTTTATACGAGTCATTCTTCGAAATGATATTATAGGTCACCGAGTATATTCATCACAACGTCCATTCTACAAAATAACCCATCGGGTTATCGAGCCATTATGGCATGTCGTCCATCTACAAAATGACCTATAAGGTCACCGAGCCGACATTGAATATCGTTTGTCTACAAAATGACCTATAGGGTCACCGAGTCGGTATTGGATACTGTTTATCTACAAAATGACCTATAGGGTCACTAAGCCAGTATTGGATACCGTCTGTTTACAAAATGACCCATAATGGTCACCGAGCTGGTATTTTGCATGATACTTCAAACGTACAATCAATTTGTCCATTTTTATTCTTTTATGACGAAAGTACACGTGCGTGGGCACATGGTCAACCTTAGCCAAAATATTATGATTTTCTTTTCTACAAATCCCACTCTTATCAGTAGTCCACCAAAACGGTTATTTTCCAATTAATAATCCACATTAATTAATTCAGGAAAATAATCATATAATCACGATTAATTCATTTCAGCACAAAATAATGCTTAATTAAATAAACAGATTGCACTACAAAAATCGGCATATAATTTCGGTCGTCGGCTATCCCAACCTAATTTTCAAAAAATAAATAAATAATTAAATTAATTTCGAAAATTAATTAATAAATACGAAAAATTCAATTTAGGCTTGTAATGCCTAATTAGAGCCCGAGATGAGTTGAGAAAAATCCCGAGATGCAATCAATAAATACTATAGACTATCCTCTAAATAAATGCCCTCACCAAATTCCTAACATGCATTACAATTAATTAATAATCACTAATCTACTCTAATTTAACTACCTAATCCTACTTAATTAACACTAATCAACATTTAAGTATAATTAGCAAACTAAGTAGTGATTAGTGAGTTAAACTCACCGGAATAATGCGTGAGTCGGATCAATCCGACAGGAACGGTGCGAGGGACGCTTTTCTCCAAAGCGGGCCTAGGAACCAAGGTTCGTAACACCTCAAAAGCGGGCTTGCAAGTGGCTGGAAACCCACTTCAAAACCTGCTGGTCTTGGTTGCAAAGCAGGAGAAATCAACTTGGTTTGGTGCGGTGAAGCTCAGGAAAGGTAGCGGGGGTGGTCTCGGGTCCAAACCAGGGCAAACCGGCGAAGGAGGAAGCTTCAGTGGGCTTCCATAGAACCAAACAGTGGCTGGATAGCAAGCTAGGCAAGAGAGAGAGAGAGAGAGGCGGCCAAAGGGACGGCGGCGTGCGGTGGGGCGCGGCTAGGCGGGAGAGTGCACACGAGGGGCGAAGGCGGCGGTCCGATGTGATGAGCTGCTGTGGTTCTCTCCTCCTTGCTAGCTGGTTTTTGCACAAATGGAGGGGAGAGGAGGTGTCACGCCCCGACTCTCGGTCACGTGACCATCCTTCGAGTTTGGTCGATTTTATTATGCGATATCCCCAGGACTACATATCGCCGACCCTGTCCTTTTTAATAGCACATGCGGAAGCAGTTATAAAAATCCCCAGATAATAAAGCAATGGGATATACAAGTAGGACTAGAAACCTGAACTTGAAAACCACATCCTTATGTACATATAAACACTTTAGGTCTAACATCTATTCACATGCACACAAGGTTTGACAAGATAGGACGGAATCTCAATCCTCATCTGGGTCGCACTCGGGGTTATCCTCAGGGTTCTCCTCCATGTACTCCTCTTCAGGTTCCTCAACAGGGATCTCCTCATCAGATTCATGCTCTTTAGGCTCATCATCTAGGTCCTGAAATGGTTATTCAATAACCACTGAGACAACGTCTCAGCAAGTTCTACCCCTTAAGACCCGATTAGTAAACTAATACACTTTAGGGCTGCCTATGCACAACATGAGTCAAAGGACTTACCTTGGCCTCAGATTCCACCTGCATATTAACACAAATCAAATAAGCACCCAAGCAATAACATCACAGATCGAAGCATCGATCTAATCGATTTAATCGATTACACGCCAACAAGACTACTCACGGTCATTTCCATTCAATCAATCAATTCGCAACATCAAATCAAGGCAGTGATATATCACATTGAATCACACTCAGATCGAATCATCGATCAATCGACCTAGTCGATTACAAGTTAGTCAAATCATTTCTAGGTCATTCACTCCATCCCACATAACCTCCAATAGTACACTTAGTCACAGAGCTCCATCAATGCTCTCGGGCGTCGTTTTCGCCAAGGTGACATAGGTAACAGACGGTCTACATGCGTTCTTTAAGGCGCCGTTTTCGCACAGTGATGTCTTTCATCACCGAACCACGCCTGTCATGATTCATAGGTAGTCTACGTGCATTCTTTAAGGCGCCATTTTCGCACAGTGATATCCTTAATCACCGAACCACGCCTACCATAAGTCATAGACAGTCTACGTGCGTTCTTTAAGGCGTCGTTTTCGCACAGTGATATCCTTAATCACCAAACCACGCCTGTCTATACTTCGTACTTGATCAGTCTCAGCCAATAGAATTCTCAGTTAGCTCTCACCACTTTCTCCACTTTACAACTCATCAAAGCATTATGAAGGTTAAATAAACAAACTCGGCCATTTACGAATCAATCATTCAATTCCACTCAAATTCAATCAATTAAGGAATAATTCCATAAATTGCACAATCAATTTAATTAAGCACAACGTGGAGTTCAAATAAATAAACGGACTGCGCCACAACAATCAGCACGAAATTCCGGTCGACGGTCACCTCAGCATTAATTTCCGAAAAATAATTCAATAATTAATTAATTTCGAAAATTAATTAATAAATATTAAAATTCAATTTATCTCAAAATAAAGCCCAATTAAATAAACAGACTTCACCACGGTCATCAGCATAATATTCTGGTCATTGGCCATCCAAGTTGAATTTTCGAAAAATAAATAATTAATTAATTTAATTCCTAAAAATAAATAAATAAACACAATAATTCCAATTTAGCACCATATGAAGCTCAATTAAATAAACGGTCTGCGGCACCATCATCAGCATAAAATCCTGGTCAATGGCCATCCCAGTTGAATTTTCGGGAAATAAATAATTAAATAATTAATTTCGAAAATTAATATTTAATTCCTAAAAATTCCAATTAGGCCCGAATCGCTTAATTAACACCCGATAAGGGACGGGAAAAATCCCAAGAAGTATCCAATAAATACTACAGGCAATTCTCTATCTAATTACACTAATCACACAACTAATATGCAAAGCAATTAACTAATAATCACTAATCAATTCTAATCTAACAACCTAATTACACTTAATTAACACTAATCAACCTTTAAGTATAATTAGCGCACTAAGAAGGCATTAGTGAGTAAAACTCACTCAAAACGACGGGCTCGACGCGAGGATCGACTTTCCTCAAAGCGGGCCGAGCATCCGGGCTCGGGAAGGCAGCCAAAACGGGCCAAAACCCACTGTCATACCCATTTTTCTACACTCTCTGTGCGCAGCTGGTTGAGGTGGTTCCGGCATCGGTTGAGGCAGCCAAGGGCGGCTGAGGGCAAGGCGGAGCTTTGGCGGGGTCGATGGTGGCCGGAGGTGGTCGGGCGACGGCCGTAGGTGGCTGAACGGGACCAACCAGAGGCAAAACAGGGGTTGGACAGCAGCTTGTTCGGAACAGGGTAGACGGCGCACAACAGGCGAGCGTGAGGCGAACGGCGGCAAGGCGGTGTGCGGCGGCGATGGCAGCTCCGGTGCGATTGCAGCTCCTTCAAGCAACGCCGATCGCTGCTTCTGCTTCTGCTAGTTAGGGCGCTGCACGAACCAGGGGAAACAGAGGGAGAGGGGTGTCGGAAGAGAGGGGCTGGGGTGGAGTTGCGCGCAGCAGCAAGACGGCGGTGACGGCGTGCGACGCTGCTGCTCCAGCGGTCATCGGTTTGCTGCGGAGGTCTTCTTCAATTGCTGCCGTCGACCAAAATGCCAGGAAGAAGAAGAAGATGCAGAGAGACCACGACGGGAGAGGGAGAAGGGGAAACCGGTTTTCTCCTCTCTCTCTCTCTCTCTCTCTCTCTCTCTCTCTCTCTTTGGCCCCACCAATCCAGCTGTCTTCCACTCCATTTTCCTTGCCAAAAATGGCCCTTCTAGAAGCTTTAAGGTAATTTAAAATTTTGGTTCTATGGGCATACGAATTTTGAAACAATTGGCTTCCATTAATCACTTGATTTACTTTAAATCCATCTCAATTGGCCTCAATGCTTCCATTAAATAATCTCCTCATCCAATAGCTCATCTCGCATCTCAATTTTGTATTCCATTTTAATCCCCGACTCCAATTGCATAGAAATGACCTGATTAACTCAATTGAAATTAATATAGAATATTTTGGATGTCACAGGAGGCTTGGACGGCGGAGAAAGGGTGAGGGAGAGAGTGGATAGAGTTGAGGAGGGATGGAGGGGCCCTTGGTCAATATTTTCCACATCTTGCTCTCCAAGTTTCATTCTTGGCCATATACTCATCCTTGGCTCACATTGAACCACCAACACACACCCCACAACTTCTCTTTTGGTCCATTTTGCTAGGCCATGCGGGGAGTTACGAATTTAGCTCAATTCTCCCCTCAATTGGACACCATTCCTCTCTAATTCTATCTCATATGGCCTCAATAAATTCAATTAACATCTCAATGCTTCCATTGGCATTTTTCCCCATCCAAGAATCCATCATGCTTCTCAATTTTGCAACCAAAAATAATCATCGGCCTTGATTGAACAAAAACAATCCTAAATCGACTTTTTCCCAAAAAATCTCGATTGTCAGAAAAATCTTCTGAGACTGAGTCGACGCTCCTAGAATTTATTGTGACACAACAGTACCTTCAATTTCTGAAATTGGACTAAAATCGGCGGTTAATTTCACTCCGATGCATTTTTAGCATAACTTAGGCTACCGGGTAGTTTTCAGAACTTTTTAAGGCAAATGACCTGTGGTCGATTTTCTTCGAGCCACATTGAACTCACTCGACACATTGGCGACTCTTAATTGTCGTGAAAATCTCGATGATTCAAATACGGACATAGGGTACCAAAATAACAGTAAAATCAAATTAGTGCCGGTCGACGAGAATTCTCCAATTTAGTGAAGTCACCCACGATTGGCCACACATCTCAGTCGAACCGACCTATCTCTAATCTTAATTTGATTTTTAACTGTGTCGTAATGA
Organism: Eucalyptus victrix; assembly: GCA_016097545.1. Taxonomy (NCBI): domain Eukaryota; kingdom Viridiplantae; phylum Streptophyta; class Magnoliopsida; order Myrtales; family Myrtaceae; genus Eucalyptus; species Eucalyptus victrix. Next base: position 55,648,808 of record CM027839.1, on the reverse strand, counting down.
CCTCTAAAAATGAACACGGTCGAGAAGTCGATTCTTGGTTGAATTCTCAAGTCTATTGCCTTAAAATTTATTAATGGCTTCCTTAGATAGTCTAGTTATCTCGTGAGTGGCCATCTCGGAGAAAAGCACTGTAGTTGTGTCAATGAAATGCCAAATTTATCCAATTGAAATCAGAATTTGAAAATCGAGATGTCACACTAACTCTCCATCAAGATTTCGATACCTGGCAATGAACTTGAAAGGAACCTACTCCGTAAAACTTTCTACATCAACTCATATCATAGAACTACACTTGGTATATAGTATTCCAAACTCTAGTTCAAGCACACTTTCATAAAAAGCTTCATTAGACACAGAGACTTCATAGTGCAAGGATTGAGAGGTGTCCATTCTACACGTCTTTAAAATAAAAAGGATGAGTTGAAATATCTAGTTTCAAATTAGAAAAATCATCTTGCCACTCTTCCTAGTATACATCAAATGAATGCAAAATCATCCGATAAGTATGATATGAATATAAATAGACTTTACCTTTCATTTTCATTTATTATGACATCTTGAAAATTCAGTTCTGTTTTCAATTGAATGAATTGGGCCTTTCATCAATGCGCTTATAGTACCATTCTCTAAGTTGATCACTCATGAGATAACTAGACTATCTGGGGAAGTCATTAAGGAATTTTAATGTAATAGACTTAAGAATTCGACTAAGAATTGACTGCTCAACCGCGCTAATCTGCAAGGGTCATTACAACACAGTTGAAAATCTATTAGAGATCAAAGATAGGTTGATTCGATTGAGATGTGTGGTTAAATGTGAGTGATTCCACCAAATTGCAAAATTCTCATCGATGGGTACTAGAGTAATTTTTCTATTGTTTTAGTACCTTGTGTCCATAACTGAAATCTCGAGATTTTCACAACCACTAAGAGTCGCCAATGTGTCGAAGAGGTACATTATGACTCGAGATAAATCGATCACGGGTCAATTGCACTAAAAATTTCTAAAAGTTACCCAGTAGGTTAGGTCACGCTAAAATCACGTCAAATTGAAATTAATTGCGAATTTGAACCAGATTTCAGAAATTAAAAGTTGTGTCGTTTCACGATTTATTTTAGGAACGTCCACTCATCCTTCGAAGAATTTGGGCGAGTTCAGGATTTTTACGGAAAATCGATTCGGATGATTCAGAAAAGAACGGAAATTCGAACGGGCCAAATTGAAGGGATTTTTGGCCTCCTTACCGAGCTATTTGGTGAAGGGGACTTGCAAAAATCATATGGGCTTTTTCTTCAATAAAATCGGACATCAAATTTCGGGAATTTGGTGAAGAAAAGGAAATCTAAGTGAGGAAATTTGGAACCTAGGGTGGTGGCTGGAATTTTGGCTTCAAATTGGGTTATTTGTGGAAACTATATGCTTGAAAGTGATGGGGGTGGGACAAAGAGGATTAGATTGAAGGCTTATGGGACTAAAGCATTCAATTAAGGGGCTAAGATTGTTGACTTTTGCCCTCCTTTTCACTTGGCTTCTCTAGCACACCTCCTCCCTCCGTCTCCTTCCTCACTCGAGCAACCCCCCCTCCTTTGGCTTCTGCTTTACTTTCCTTTTTCCCTCACTTGGATGAGTTGCCATTTCTGTTTTTCCTTCGTCCTTCTGCCTCAAAGACCGCCAGCATCTCTGCCACCTTGCTGCTCCACTTTCACACCCCCATCCCCACCGAGCTTCTCTCCACGTCCTCCACCATTTTTTGTCTCATGTAGTCCAGCTGCCTCGTCTGCACGTCCTCAGCAACAGCATCGTCCGCACCTGCTCCACGGCTTCTTCTCACGCCTGTTTGTAACCCACGCAATCTTCAGCTCGGGATCCAGTTGCTTCTCGTCCGAAGTCCACCGCCCCACACGTCCAGCCGTGTCCTCTTCCCTTGAAGCCATGAAAATCCAGCCAGCTTTGTGGCCGATTTTGGCCCGGTCCAAGCCCCCGTTGGCATCGCCATTTCAGAGTCTATCGCTCGCCGTCGCACTGCCGTCGCCGTGGACTCACCGGCTTGCAAATCCAGTGAGTTTACTAACTAAACTCTACTTAAGCAGTTAATTATGCTTAGGGGTGATTAGTTTAGGTTAATTAAAGTTTAGGTGGTTAGTTGGATTAGATTAGTAATTTAATTATCCAATTTTGCATGTTAGGTTGTTAGCTTAGATCAATTAGAGATTAGACAGGTTGTATTAGTTATCTAAATTGGTTCATAAATTTTCCGGGCCCGTTTTGGTATTTAATTTAGTATTTCTAGCCTAGGTTTGTATTTATGGCATTTATTGGTATTTAATTAATTATTATTTTCTAGAAATTAAACCAGGATAGCCGGTGACCGGAATTTTATGCTGATGGCAATGGTATCTTCGGTTATTTAATTGAATGCTAGATTGTGCAAATTGAGTGTTGTTTGTAATTTTGGGTAATTATCCCAAAATTTAATAATTTCAGTAATTAATTATAAATTATCGAGGCGTTGGTTTACAACACCAAAAATGTTTTCACATACTGTACAAATAGTGGGATTTTCTAAAATAAATATATTATATTTTTGGCTCGGTGCCAACCGTATATCTACACACGATTATTTTTATCAGGTACCTTTTAACACGATGAAATTAGGCCAAGTTGAGTATTTAATTGAGGAATTTATGTGCAAAGCACAAGACCCTTGGCCAGGAGTAATTTATTGCAGTTCAACTTCGGTGAGCAAGATTATAGTAGCTTCGGTGAGCACTATAGATATCAGCTTCGACGAGCATTATAGTTATCTAGCAACTTCGGTGAGCAATAACTGATATAGCAGCTTCGATGAGCAATATAGACATCAGCTTTGATGAGCAATGACATATGAATATATCTATCAGCTTCGGTGAGCGAGACCATTTGTTTCAGCTTAAGTGAGCAATGTTCGAATTGATAGAAATTATAGATGGTCTTAATGGTATGGAGTCGAATGAGTCAACTGATTGATGGTTGAATTGAATTGAATTGAATTGTTTGATTGAGTATTTGAATCGTACTGACTTGTAGGAAGGATCTAAGGCAAATAAGTCCCCTAACCCGTGCTTGTGCTTAGGTAGCCCTTAAGGCGTATTTCCTTTCTAGTCAGAGTTTAGGGGGTGAACTTGCTAAGACATTGTCTCATCCCGTCGTGGGCTCAACATTTTCAGGTCCATAGATGGCGATCGTGGAGGACCCGAAGCCTTAGAGTCTGGGGAGGTGGAGATCGAAGAATCGGCAAACGTGTCTAACTAGTTGGTCATAGGATAGTTTCCTTTTTGTTGAGTTGGTCTTTTGTAGACAACCTAATAGTGTATATAAACCTTTTGCGTTTATAAAAGGCTTATTTTTTATGTGAATGGTTTCCTGCTTTCCTATACCAAGCGTTTGGTTGTCAAGGGATTTGTTTTGCTTCCACATGCGCATTAAAATCGAATGGGTTGATGATGCATCCTAGGATGTCGCGATTTAATCGACCACCGAGGAATGGGCACGCGCTCAGAGGATCAGGGTGTGACATCTACCACAGAAATTGTCAACCAGCAAAACGTCCATCCAGACTCATGCATGTGCACACCATATTTCACACAAATGATTTGGTTCTACACATAATAATGCATTTCTTTCATTAATATTTCATATTCCCGAACAATCCCAGGGCATCCCGACACACGGGGTATGTCAACTCCATAGCATCCTATAAACTTTCATCATACAGCATCCCAATCCATAGGACATCTTGACTCCCGAGACATCCCGAAACACTCGCTGGGGCATCCCGACAACGGGGCATTGTCACTCACTGCTAAATGAGTAATAGAATCACATTAATCTCATTCAAGCCATGATATATGCATACTCACAAGCATGGCATACATATCTCAACTCAATTTATTACATTTGTCAAATAACCGCATATTAAACAATGCATAAACATATTCTAGTTATTGAAGTCTAGACATTCAAATGAGTACATTCTAAATCTATACATTGAACGTGTTCTAGACATCAAAATCTAGTAAATCAAATGAGTATATTATGAATTTAAATGAATAAGTACATTTTGGAGGTGAAGTCTAAATATGTAAATGGGTACATTCTGGTTAGAACAATGAAGTACGTTCTAATTGTAAAGTCTAAACAATCAAGAAGGTAAATTATGACTTGATAAAAGCTCATAAAATAAAAAGAACAAACTTACAAATGGACAGATTTAGCAAGAGACCGAATCAATAAATGAACGGATTCAATGAGTGGATTTATATTTAGTAAAGTATATCTAAACCAATAAACAAACTTATTAATGAGCAAATTCGTAAGTTGGTAGATTTAGTAAATGAACAAGCTCACCAATAAATAGATTCGAGTAGATTTATAAATGGACAAATTTTGTCATAGGAAATTCTAGCAAAAACAAGTGAAACAAACAGGTTCTAGCTAGTAGAGTTCTAGCCAAAAAAAAAAGCAGAACAAATATGCAATGGATTATTAGAAACAAATATGGCGAAATGACTAGATTCTAACGACCTAGAATAAGGCAAAGAGAGACAGAACGAACATGTAATGAATTTATCAAGACAAATACAATAGAATGACCAAATTATAATTACCCAAAATAAGGCAAAAAGAAACAAAATGAATATGCAATGGGTCACCAAGATAAAAATGGTAGAATGATTAGATTCTAACTATTCAAAATGAGGCAGAAAGAAGTAAAACGAATATGTAATGGGTCACCAAGACAAAGATAATAGAATAACTAGATTCTAACTACCCAAAATGAGGCAGAAAGAGGTAGAACGAACATGCAATTGATTATCATGACAAGTATAGCAGAATGACTAGATACTAAGTACCTAGAATAAGGCAGAAAGAAGTAGAATGAATATGCAATTGATTATCAAAACAAATATAAAAGAATGACCAGATTCTAACTACCCAGAAAAGTAGAATGAACATGCAATTAATTATCATGACAAATATAACAGAACGATCAGATTTTAAGTACATAGAATGAGGCAGAAAGAAGCAAAACAAACATGAAATGAGTAATCAAACTAAATATGGCAGAACGATTAGGTTTTGACTACCTCGAACCACAAAAAACCACACAAAATGAACCAAAATAAATCAAGCAAAGCAAAATGAACTTGCAAGAAATTATCAATGCCACTTAACAACTACCATACCTACATCAAGACTTCACATCTTACCCAACCAACAAAGATAAAAGTAGCTAAATAAATTTAAGTTAACTTAACACTCGAAACTTCACTTATCTCGACACAACCACAAATCACAAGCTATCGATTGCTTTCCCCATCTTATAGCTCTTGAATGTATAGTTTGCTATTCAAATTCTTAAATTGAAAAGTGAAATTAATGCATGCAACTTCTGTTTGAGTTTTGAGGGAGAAAATGGGTTCTTTGGCAAAATTAAAGGAGTTTTGTTAAAATTAATAATGATAATTTGATTTCTTGCAATGCTAGGTATAAATTTGCATATTGTGACAGCCCGAATTTTAAGATTTCGTTTTCGATTAAATAATCGGGCCTTTCGTCAATGCGCCAATAGTGCTATTCTCTGAGCTGATCACTCACGAGATAATTAGTCTATCTGGGGAAGCAATTGAGGAATCTAAGTACAATTGGACTTGAGAATTCGACCATGAACTGACTGCTCGATCATGTTGATCTGCAAGGGTCATTATGACACTGTCAGAATCGATAAGAGATCAGAGATAGGTCGATTCAACTGAGATATGTGATCAAAGTGTGGGTGATTCCACATGATTGCAAAATTCTCATCAATCGACACTAAATTGATTTTCTGTCATTTTGGGTACCCTGTGTGTGTAATTGAAACTTTGAGATTTTTACGACAACCAAGAGTCGCCAATGTGTCGAAGATGTACTTTGTGACTCAAGATAAATCGATTACGGGTCAATTGCACAAAAAATTCTTAAAAGTTACCCGGTAGACTAGGTCACGCTAAAAGCGCGCTAGATTGAAAATAACCTTGAATTTAAGCCCGATTTCAAAAATTGAAAGTTTTGTGGTGTCACAATCTATTTTAGGAACATCGACTTATCCTACGAAAATTGAATCGAATTGGATGCCGCGGAAAATTAGCAGAAATTCAGATGGGCTAAATCGATGGAAATTTGGACTTCTAAACTGAGCCTATGAGTGTCGGGGATTTATAGAAAATTGTTCGGGATTTTTCTTCATCAAAATTGGATGTCGAATTTGAGAATTTGTTGAAGAAATTGAAGACTAAAATGTGAAATTCGAAATTATGCTTGGACGGCATTTTTTTTGGCATCATTTGGTTTAATTAGTGAAATTTAGGCAAGAAAGAATTAGGGGACAAGTTGATTTACATGAGACCAAAAGTGGGAGACCAAGCATTTAATTAAAAGGATAGGATGATAGACTTTGGGGCCCTTTTGGCCAAACTTCCTCTGCACGCCTAGACGTCCCCTCCTTCTTCGAACTTCTTCTTTTTCTCTTTTGTTTCTTGGTTGCCGCCTCTGCTTTGCTTCTCATTTTTGGAACCCAGCAAAGCCCAAGCCAGCGTCTGTCTTCATTCACTGCCCAATATCCACCAAAATTCCTTCCATCTTTCCCCACTCACGCCGGTCAACAATCAAGCTTCCTTCTTCCTTGTTTGACCGAAGCCTCCACGCGCGTCCAGCTTCGAAGACAACTTCACGCGGCCCCAAGTTCCCCTGCAAACTGCCAGCAACGCCCGCAGCTGCTTCTCCTCTCGCCTCCCGGCTTCTATCGAAGCCACATCAGCCCACGTCTCGATCAATTTCCCCACCGAGTGAAGCCGTTTGTTGACTGAAGACCTTCAACTCCTCCACGCGGCCAGCGCCCATCTCTTTCGTTCGTGGATGAACACGCCAGCAGTTGCTTGAAGACTCCACCTGCCATGTCTTCGTGCACCGCGCGTCCACAGCCCAGCCCTCCTTGGTCAACAGCGTCCACCGAGTTGAAGCCCACGAAGACCGAAGCCAGCGAAGCCCACGTCTCACCGAGTCTTCATTTCGTCCGCAACGCCAGCGCCACACGTCCGAGTCTTCTCCAGCAGCCGTGAATTCCAGCAAAGTCAGCCCACGGTTGGGCCCTCCTTCGGCCCACGTGATAGCAGCTCCTTTGGGCTGTGTCTTCAACCCAAGAGAACGACCCATTAATTAGGTCTTCAGCCCAATTTAGCAAGGCCCAATTCTAGCAAGTCAATTGATACCCAGCCCAATTTGGAAACAAATCTCAGATTTGGGCTGAGATTTGTTGGGTCCGATTAGGCCTGTTTAGGCCCGGTCCGAGAGTTCGCCGACATCGCCGAAAATTAAGATTTCGGCAGCCGTCGTGTCATCGTCGCGGTGAACCGGTTTTCGCGATACACCGGTGAGTTTATACTCTAAACTCTTCTTAGTAGGTGATTGATGCTAAGGGGTGTTTAGATTTATTTAATTAGGAATTAGGTGGTTAGTTAGATTAAATTAGTAATTTAATTATTTAATTGAACATGTTAGGTGGTTAGCATGGTTTAGCTAAGGCCTAATTAAATTGTATTATTTATCTAGAAGGGTTCGGGAAATTTCCGGGTCTGTATTGGTATTTAATTTAATAATTTTAGCCTAGGTTAGTATTTTTAGAAATTAAATTGAGTTAATTAATTAATTTTTGAAATTAATTAATTATTAATTATTTTTCCCGAAATTAGGCTGGGATAGTCGGTGACTGAAATTTTGTGCTGATTGTGATGGTGTGGTTAATTTCTGTAATTGAGTGTTAAATTATGCAAATTGAGTGATGATTGGATTTTTGGTATTTAATTCCAAAAATTGTGGATTTTCAATATTTATTCAAAAATCCTGGGTGTCGGGTTTTAACACCGAAAATGATTTTATATACTATATAAAATAGTGGGATTTAAAAAAAAAAGGAAAAATGTCAATTTTTCTAGATCGAGTTGACCGTATACCCACACACGACTATTTTCATGCATATTTCTAATACGAAGAAAAAGGCCATGTTCACCCTTTTAATTGAAGCATTTGAGTACAATGCACAGTGCCTTAGGACATATTTGAGTGATCGTGTAATGATTAAGAGAAATCGTCCTGGGCTATTAAGCTGGACGTTATATCTATGTGGGATACCCCCTGGATAACGAGAAGTCGGTCGCAATAGATTCTGGACCCTATGCTCCTTCGGAAAAATCGTCTGATAAAGAGATGTGCCGTGCTCAATGCCAAACTGAGAGTAGGCCGTGCTATATGCCGAGATCAAAACTAGGAACACATGATGAATTTAGTTGAATGTGTCTGATTATGGGATAAAAATGTGTGACACAGTATGGGACGTGTCATAACGATTTGGCTCCATAATCAGGACCCCTGTATTGATTTAAGAATTCAGTGTTGTGTTCCCATTTAATTGATCTTGAGTACTACTCTGGTTTGTGATATGAACTGTGCTGACCTGCAGGGTGGAACTGAGATGAGGTAAGTCTCATTGATTGTGTGATTGCGTGCTTAGGACGCTTCTTAGCATCTTTCCCTCCTAGTCAAAGTTTAGAGCATGGACTTGCTGAGACATTGTCTTACTGGTTATTAAATAAAATTTCAGGGTCATCGAGTGGAGGACCTAGAGCAGAGAGGAGGTGATCTGAAGCATAGGTCAAATGGGACAGCTTCTTTTTGGAGAATAGTCTTTTGTAGTCTTTTGACCATAGACTCTTGTACTTGACTCAACATATGTTTATAAAAGCATGTTTGTTTGTGAAATTATTGTTCTGCTTTTCTATCTCGAGATGGTTACTGTCAAGGAATTTATAATCCGCTTCCGCATGTGCAATAACGTAAAAAGGGGTCAGCGACTAGTCCTGGGAAGTCGTGAAATTTTTATCAACCAGAGAGAGATGGGCATGCGCTTGAGGATCGGGGCATGACACATATTAATCTTTAGCTTGATGTGACACAAATGCAATGCAAACCCTTGCATGTGGCCAGGGGGAATGCATGAGAAAAAAAAGAGTCGTCTTGAAATAATCCTTACTTAGTTTAAGTGTAAAAGAATTTAACTACAAAATATTATATTCTAAAAACACATGGCCTTGAAATACATAATATGAGGACAAGTAGCACTTAACTTTCTAATTAATAGACCTTGCAAAGGAAAGGTAGTAGGCAAAACAAAATCTTCATCTTCTAGCATAATTAACACAAGTTATTCACTATTATTATTAATTAAACAAACTTATACAATTAATATAAACCGTCACTACTAATATTACAATAAATTAATTAATACCACCATAACATTAGTGTACGCATAATTCACTTCACACTTCAAACTCGGAATGACTTATGTTTACGAGAATTACCTATTGCATCTTCCGAAATCAACGATTCAACTAAAATTTTCACATATTCGTCCAAATATTGAGCAAATAATACTTAACTTAAATCCTAAGTATTATTATCACATACGAGAATTTCCGAATATTACATAATTACAAATACAAAAATTCCGGATGTCACATACTTGTCCTTCAGCTTATTCTCCTTTTCTAATATTCCTCAACCGATTTTTTTCTATAATAATTCTTATATAATCTCTTTTATCTCCAAGTATCAATAATTAACATGATACATTTACGACAATTTTCTCTAGTATCATAAAGTTTTTTTATCATTCGTCAATACTTGAAATATAATCCACAAAAACATTCATCCAATAAAAATATATCACAACCTGAATTTTTCACAATTCAACATTCCCTTTACTTTAATTACATATATAGCCTTCGAATGTCACATCATCCACTTGAAGATTTGTGCAAATGAACTCTTATTTATTGTACCAAAACATTCACATACTTTTCATGTCCTTACTAACACCTCAAGAAGAAATTATTGAAAAATGAAATTAACTCACGGAACCATCTTTTGATATAATGGCAAGTTATATTTTGAAACTTCAAAGTTAAGTGAACCTAAGCTGGAGCACTACTAGGATGGGTAACCTATGACATTCGGAATTTCCATATTTGAAATTACGTAATGTTTGAAAATTCATGTTATGATAATGATACTTAGATTTAAAGCTAATTATTTGCCTTAGTATTCAAACAAACATGCAGAAACTTTAATCGAATTGTAAATTTCGTGGGACGAAATGGGTAATTTTTGTAAATGTATGTTGTCCCAAGATAGACGTCTGAACTGAATTATGCGTACGCTAATGTTAAGATGGCATTAATTAATTTATTGTAATCTTAGTAGTGACAGTTTATACTAATTATATAATAATGGTGAATAACTTGTGTTAATTATGCTAAAAGAGAAAGATTACATTCTGCTTACTATATCTCCTTTGCAAGATTTATTAATGAGAATTTTTAAGTGCCACTTATCCTCATATTATGTATTTCATGGTCATGTTTTCTTATAACATTATATTTTGTAGTTAATTTCTTTTACACCTAAACTAAGTAATGATAATTTCAATATGATTCATTTTTCTCATGTATTTTCCTTGGCGATGTGCAAGAACTTTGCTTGCAATTGTTCCACATCAAACTAAAGATTAACATGCAATTTTACACCTAGTAATGAGACAAAATCAAATTATCTTAATTAATTTTAACAAAACTCATTCTATCTTGCCAAAGAACCAATTTTCGCTCCCCAAAATTCAAACATAAGTTGCATATGTTAATTCCACTTTTTAATCCAAGAATTTAGAGAGCGAGCTTCATATTCAAGAGCTATTAAGGTGGGGAAGGCAATTGGTAGCTTGTGATTTGCGATTGTGTTGAGGTAAATGAAGTTTCTAGTGTTAAGTTAGTTTAAGTCAACTTAAGTCTACTTAGTTACTTTTATCTTAATTGATTGGGTGAAAGGTGAAGTCTTGATGTGGGTATGGTGGTTGTTAAGTGACTTTGATAATTTCTAGCAAGTTCATTCTATTTCACTTTGGTTCGTTCAGGTTCGTTCTATATGGTTCTGGATAGCTAAAATATGATCATTTTGTCATATTTATCTTCATAACCCTTTATATGTTCATTATGCTTCTTTGTACTTATTTTAGATAGTTAGAATATGGTTATTTTGCCATATTTATCTTGATGACCCATTAATGTTCGTTCCACTTCTTTATGTCTCATTCGGAATAGTTAGAATCTGGTCATTTTTCCCTATTTATACCCAATGCATCTTCGTTCTATTTCTTACTACCTCATTATAGGTAGTTAGTGTGACATCCTGATTTTCAGGTTCTGTTGTCAATTGAATAAGTTGGGTTTTTTATCAACGCGCCTATAGTCTTTTTTTCTGAGCTGATCACTCACAAAATAACTTCTCTATCTGGTGAAGCCGTTAAGGGATTTTAATGCAATAGGCTTGAGAATTCGACCAAGAATCGACTACTCGACCGTGCTAATTTGCAAGGGTCATTATGGCACAATCAAAAATCGATTAAAGATCGAAAATAGGTCGACTCGATAAAGGTATGTGATTAGGTGTGGGTGATTCTAGCTAATTGCAGAATTTTTGTCGATCGGCACTAAACCGATTTCTCAGTCATTTTGATACCCCGTGTCTGTATTTGAAACCTCAAGATTTTCACGACAACCAAGAGTCGCTAAGGTGTCGAAGATGCACCTCGTGGTTCAAAAATAATCAACCACAGGTCAAAAGTGTTAAAAGTTCTTAAAAGCTACTTGATAGATTAAGACGCGCTAAAATCGCTCTAGATTGAAATTAATCGCAAAATTGAACCCGATTTCAGAAATTGAAAGTTCTATCATGTCACAATTTATTTTAGGAGTGTCAACTCATCCTCCGAAGATTTTTCTGCAAACCAAGATTTTTTGCGGAAATTCAAAGTAAGGTTATTTTGGACCAGGAAAGTTCGAGGACTGTTTTTGGTCGCGCTTTTGAGATTCAAGTTGGACCAATTGATGAGGAAAAAGGTTGATTGGGATGATGGCACCTTGGTGGGATTTATGGACATCAAATTGGATCCAATTGAGAGAGAATTGATGGGGATTTGATTGAATTAGAGGCCAAAATGTACAAAATTCGTAGCCAAGGGAGAGTACAACATTTGGACAGACATCTTGGCTTGCTAAGTGGTGGGCGGAACCACTTGAGTGTTTGGCCAAGTGTTGAAGGCTAAAGAGGCCATTTGGGGTCCCCCTCTTCAGTAGCCTTCTTCTTCCTCTTCCTCCCTCATTTCTCCATGGTTGTAGCCTTGAGAAAGATTGACAGAACTAGAGAGAACAAGCAGCCCTTCCCCCCTTGCTGTTGCACGCCCGCCAGACCAGCCGAGCCACCACCGTCAACCTATTTTCCCCCCTATTTCCTCCTTCTTCCTACTTCTGCTCTAGCTGACCTTTCTTCGAAATCTCGAGTTGTTCGTTGCATTCCCATGAAAATCATCCTTCGTGCCACCCACCATCACGCTCAGAAGGCCCAAAAAATTCAAGAGGACACGGCCGCTAGCCAAATGAACCCACCTGCCGACCGGAAGAAACCACTCACCGATCTATCGATCCACTTGGCAACCTACACTCCTTTGCCTATTTCACCTGTTTCAGCCATTTTCCTCCCATTTTGACCCAGCCTCCACCCATCCCAACCACCAACAGGTCCCCCTCGATCCCGGTGCCACCGATCGCTTGCCAACCCCTCACCGGAGCTCCGGCCAAGCCCATTCAACTTTGTTTCTCCTCTAGCAGTGCAATTTTCCAGAGTTGTAGAGGGAGTCCAAATTTGTGGCTGTTGTTTTAGCCTTGGGACCGCCTTGGATCATCATGATAAGGGTTCCTAAGCGTAGCCTTCGTTGTCGCTGCCGTGTCCGTGTCTTCGGCCTGCTTAATGAGTGAGTTTAGCTCCTAATCCTTCGATTAGTGCCTAAACTTGCTTAGGGTTGGTTTGGTTAGAGTTAATTCTAGTTTAAGAGATTTAATTAAGTTGTATTAGCCCTAAGATAGGTGGTTAGATGGATTGATTAGATTAGTTTAGCTTAGTCTTGATTTATTTGCTTAATGATGCATATTGGCTTAATTAAGTATGTTTAGCTTTAATTGATTGATTGTTTGATTTAATTAATGTTTTGCTTAATTTATGAATTTAATTTATTACTTATTTAATTCTAGAAATTCACTATTCACGCAACACTATTCACAAGTATTGTTCATGCGCACTATTCACGTGCACTGTTCATCCAAAAGCGAAAAGTTGTCTAAATTCATATGTTTTAATCTTATGAAGTGAATGGATGTGTAAATGCATGGGCATCCGCATGAATCAAGCGATTTGCACAAAAAGGGAAAAATAGGTTGTCTAAGGGACATTGGAAGTGGACCACTATTGTGAGAAAAGAGAGTTGTAGTAGTGTTCTTGCGTGATCAAAAGTTGAACCATCACCCAACAGAAGTTTGGGGGTGATACCCGACGGGAGTTGGAAGGCAGTCATAGTAAATTCTGGACCGATGTCCCTTTTTAGGATACCATTTGAACAGAAGTTCTCGACGTAGCCGTGCCCAACAGGGCAGGACGAAGCCCAATTTTTATCTGTAGCCCAATGGAAGTCGGATGATCGCTGACTGGAAAGTTAGCCATAGTCGGGAGGTCATTAATAATTGGTAAGTTGATCAGATCGCTGACAGGGAAGTTAGTCATACCGTCAACTAGGAATTGACGGTGGTCAATGGGCCATAAGAACGGGAACATGCGTGAGTGTTGAGATGTTTGGGCCTTATTATGAGGTAAAATTGTGTGGCGTGGTATGAGACGTGTCATAACGATTTCATCCTATAATTTGGACTTGTGTGATCAATTGATGCATGATAGGTGGCACACTAAAGCGCAAGAGCGTATGAGAATCATGACATCATTGGTCTTGACTGTGCATGAGTTGAGCACATTTTTTATGGCATGCACGCATGAATCGATAACTTGCAGGGTGTGGCAATGGCCAGGTGAGATTGCTTGTGACGCAACTCGTATGTGATTGGTGAACTACATCATCTAATAGCCATGTGCATTGCATGTATTATGTCGAGATGTATCATGTAGGGTATGGCATGCCGGGTAAGGTTGTATGCGAACCGACTAATTGATTGTTAGTTGGCCCCGGTTGTGTTATTTATTGATTGTTGGTTGTTAGTCGTTGCTTTGGTTATGGGATGGTTCTAGAGAGATACCCCGAGTTAAGTTGGTGTCCTAATCGAGGGTTTAGGGGGTAAACTTGCTGAGACATTGTCTCACCCCATCGTGGACTTATCTTTTCAGGTCCTTAGTGTGAAGAACCCGGAGCTTGAGGCGGAAAGGTCAGGAGCATGGACAGCTTAGTAATTCTTTTTGGAGATAGATCTCATGTACATAGACCATAGGTTGGCCTCTGTGTATAAATTAGTTTGTTTATGAAAAGTGTTTTGGTGAAAATGATATCTTGCTTTTCTATCTCATATTTATGTTGTCTGGGGATTTTATTAATGCTTCCACATGTGCAATTAAAAGAAAGGGTCGGCGACGAGTCCTGGGACATCGCTTGTTATCGACCACCGAGGGATGTGCGCGTGCTCAAGGTTCGAGGTGTGACAGCTAGCATCTAGTCATTCATTTATATTTGTCTTAATAACCCATTGTGTGTTCATGCTGCTTCTTTCTATCTCATTTTGGATAATTAGAATATAATCATTCTACCATATTTGTCTTAATGACCCATTGTATATTCGTTCTGCTTCTTTCTACCTCATTCTAGGCAGTTAGAATTTAGCCATTCTACTATCTTTTTGTTGATGACCCATTGTATGTTTGTTCTGCTTTCTTCTGTCTCATTCTGAGTGGTTAGAATCTGGCAATTCTATCATATTTGTCTTGATGACATATTGCATGTGTGTTCTCCTTCTTATTGTCTCATTTTAGGTAATTAGAATCAGGTTATTCTGCTATCGTTGTCTTGGTAACCCATTGCATGTACATTTTGTTTCTTTCTACCTCATTCTAAGTAGTTAAAATCTAGTCATTCTGCGATATTTGTCTTGGTGATCCATTATATGTTCATTATGTTTCTTTCTGCCTTATTCTGAGTAGTTAGAATCTAGTCATTCTGCTATATTTATCTTGATAACCCATTGCATGTCCATTCTACTTCTTTTTGTCAAAACTCTACTCATAAAAATCTGTTCGTTTCACTTATTTCTGCTTGAATTTCCGTATGAGAAAATCTTTCTATTTGTGAATCTACCCCTTTATGAATCTATTCATTTGGATTTGTGAATCCGTTCGCTTGCTAAATTTGCTAACTTGTGAATATATTTGTTGATAAGTCTATTTATTGGCTTGGACAGACTTTATTGAATATGAATCGATTTTTTGCTGAATTTCTTCATTTGTTGATATATCCAATATTGGATCTGTTCTTTTTATTCTATAAAATTTTTATCAAGTTAAACTTGCCTCTTTTAGGTGTTCAAACTTTACAACCAAAATGTACTTGTTCATTTAGACTAAGAATATACCCATTAAATTTACTAGATTTTAATATCCAAAACCTATTCAATGTCCAGACTTAGAATGTACTCATTTGAATGTCTAGACTATAATGACTCGAATATATCTATGTGTTATTTAATATGCAGTTATTTAACTAATGCATTAAATTGAGTTGAAATATATGTGTTATGCTTGTGAGTATGCATATATTGTGGATTGAATAAGACTAATGTGATTCCTCACCCGTATAGTGGTGAGTGACGATGCCTTGTGTGTTGGGATGCTCCGAGGAGTGTTTGGGGATGTCTTGGAAGTCGAGATATCTCGTGTGTCAGGATACCCTATTGTGGAAGTTTGCAAGATACCTCGGAGTGGAGATGCCCTGTTGTCGAGATGCCCCGGGAGCATTTGGAAGGATGAAGTATTAATGAATAAATTGCATTATTATGTGTAGAACCAAATCATTTGTGTGAAACATAGTGTCCATATACATGAGTCTAGATAGACATTTTATTGGATGACAATTTCTGTCATAAATGAAAATGAAAGGTAAAATTTATTTATGTTTGTATCATACTTATCGGATGATTTTGCTTTCATTTTGTGTATATCGGATAAAATGGTAAGATAATTTTTTTAACTTAACTAGAGATTTCATTTGCCGGGTTTCCACTCATTACTCTCATTTTTCAGACGTGTAGAATAGATGCTTTTCAACCTTTGCACTATAGAGTCTCTATGTATAATGGAACATTTTATGAAAGTGTGCTTGAACCAAAATCTAAAATAGCATATACCAAATGTAGTTCTACGATATGGGTTGATATAAGAGGTTTTGCATAGTGGGTTCCATTTCGATTCGTTGCCTAATATCAAAACCTTGATGGTGAATTAGTTGGTCCGTTGAGTGACTTCAATCTGGACGATGGAGACGCAATAGATGGAGAAGTTATCAATATGTGATTTCAATTTGAACGGATGTTCTCGGAGTGGAGATGCCCCGTGTGTCGAGATGCCCCAGGAGCGTTTGGAAGGATGAAGTATTATTGAATAAATTGCATTGTTATGGGTAGAACCAAATCATTTATGTGAAACATAATGTCCATATACATGAGTCTAGATAGAAGTTTTGTTGGATGACAATTTCTGTGATAAATGAAAATGAAAGGTAAAGTCTATTTATGTTTGTATCATACTTATCGGATGATTCTGCTTTCATTTTGTATATATCAGATAAAGTAGTAAGATAATTTTTTTAACTTAAAATTAGAGATTTCATTTGCCGGGTTTCCACTCATTACTCTCATTTTTCAGACATGTAGAATAGATGCTTTTCAACCTTTGCACTATAGAGTCCATATGTATAATGAAACTTTTTATGAAAGTGTGCTTGAACCAGAATCTGAAATAACATATACCAAATGTAGTTCTACGATATGGGTTGATATAAGAGGTTTTGCATAGTGGGTTCCATTTTGATTCATTGCCTAATATCAAAACCTTTATGGTGAATTAGTTGGTCCGTTGAGTGACTTTGATCTGGACAATGGAGATGCAATAGATGGTGAAGTTATCGATCTGTGATTTCAATTTGAACGGATCTATAGACACATTTTTGGAAGTATAGTGTAGTATGGAGATATGTATCCCTACCCTTACCTAGACTTCTATTCCCTACGCCTACATAGACTTTTGTTTTTTACTAGAAATATAATTAAGTTATGAACTGAAATGTGATATAAATAAAATAAGTATAAGTGTGTTGGTTATATTTGTAAGAATTTTATTATTAAAAGAATATTCGTAAATGTTTAATTATGCTTCTGTATACTAAAAGAGAGTAATAATATAATAAACACGTGTTAGGTGACATTCTAGGTGTCACATAACCTTTTAGGAAGGTGCCTATCTGTACATCAAAGGACAAAATTGTAAGACTTGGTGTGGGACAGGCAAAAGCAGACAATACCTCAAGTGAGTTAATCTAGAAATCTCACAACATGTATCTTAGAATCATTATCTCTCTATTTAGTGCATGGTTTGATTCATTCATACCCACTTGCCATCTAGAAGCCTATCAAGAGCCACTCAATGTTTGGGCTCTCTAGCTCCGGTGACCAACCATACACCTTCTAGAGGGCATCTCACTCTAATACCATATAGTGACATCACTAAGTTAACTCATTCAAGGTATTGTTTTCTTTGGCCGGTCCCATACTGAGTCTCATGATTTTATTTTTTTGGTGTACAATTAGGCAGGCATACAAATAAACATTTTCCGAGGAGGTCACCTATTCTGGTAGTATTCTAGCCTGGGCTTGCTTAATTTGGAGTTTTAAAGCAAAGCTTGCTGTTTCAGAAAGGAAAGCAATCATCTGTTTCAGCTTTTTCTTCTCCTGAAGTTGCTTCTTCCACATTCGAATTTCTTTGCTTTTGGGTTGGGTTGATCATTGACAAATTTTTCACTGATTGTATTTGATTCAAGTAAGGTTACTTTGGAGTTAAAAGTTCATTCAAGTTACTTTGACCACCGGCCTTCTTTCTTCCGTGAATGGCTTAACTTTTCAAATGACTTGTAGATAGTCCCGAGCTTGTAACGACAAGAGGCGTCATCTGAAATATATATAAGCAAATATTATAGCATCATACAATGTTATTGGTGAAATAACCGTTAAGAAAAAATTAATAAAAAAATTGATGAAGTTCTACTCTTCAATGCTTGGAAAGAGTCAAAACATGAAAATATTTGGACAGTGATGGTAATGACTTAATTGGAACAAGCTCCCAAAACCACACAAGGTGGTAACCATTTTGGCAAGTGGTAACTCGTATATAACTCACAAAAGGCCTCTCCCATTTGGGACTTGGGTCACAACGGTCACCACTTAGGTGGTCACTCAAAGTATTCCTTTTGGAGACTAGACTCACGTAGACTGATCTGATAAAGTGAGACCCTCCGGTTGGAGGAAAAGTACACCGAAAGTATCATAATTTTTGTATAACTCTCACTTTTGTGTCTTGTCACATTACTTAAGGGCCTCCGGTGACAAATTCCAACCAAAAATCATATGTGACTTTTTTTATTGGATTTTTAGAAAGACGCAGCTTTTTTTAAAAATTGGATAAGTATACTAGAAGTCCTAAAACTTACAAAAAATGCAATTTAATCCTAAAATTTATCAAATTAATGCAATCGAGTAATTCCGTTAACTCCATCCAATCAAGCTAATGAAAAATGCTGATGTAACTATTTTGAATAATTTTCTCTCTTTTACGTGGCATTACATTTCTAAAACATGAAATATAAGACTAAAATGACATTGTGGCCTAAATTCTAATTGTTTAACCAGAATCTTAAATTATATTAAAAAGTATTTTTCTTTTTCTTTTAAAAAGGCACGGGCAAGGGCAAGGGCGGCTGGCCCTCAACATTGCCACCTCATTGTCGTTAGAAGGCCAATAGGGACTCCTCAAGAGGGAGCAACCCTCGCCAATTGTAGGCAAGGATTGCAACCGTCTACCAAGATTTGGGCAAGGTCGCCTACCGTCATCTAGCTATGGGGACCCTCGGTTAGACTGCAATGAGGGTTGGCAGGCAAGGGGCACTGACCATCCACCCCCAATAACCCTCGCCCAGATCCAAGTGGAGTGTCACTAAGCCCTCGCCATGCCCCACTAGCCCTTTCTAACAACGGTGGGGCGGCAGTGGCAAGAGCCTGCTACCCTTGTCTTTTTCTTCCCCATTTTTTGTGTTTTCTTAAAAGTACCATTTTATTTTATTTTATTAAGATTTCGTTAAAATATTAGGTCTTATGCTAGGACAACATTGTTTTAATCTTATATTTCATGTTTCAGTAAGGTTAATGCCATATAGGAGAGAGAAAATATTTTTAAATAGTGTAGAAGAGAGAAAATATTAAAAAAAAAAAGGCTACGTCAGCATTTTCCGTAGATGTAATTAACAAAATGACTTGATAGCACTAATTCAGTAAGTTTTATGATTTAATGGCACTTTTTATAAGTTTAAGAACTCAATTGTATTTTCGCAACAAGTTTTATGACTTTTTATACACTTATCTCTTAAAAACAAATTGAAGTCCAACATGGACAAAAGGACCAGACCACGTGGCAGTAAATTTCATGTTACAAAAGAAAATGAGAAGATGAGCAACATAGAGGTTTTTGGTTCGCATCAAGGGATGGTCAGTGTCGATTAGGCGGTTAGGACACTACATTTTTAGGGTTGGGTATTCTAGAATTTGCAATTGCCATTGAAATGGACCAAGATGCCATTTTTTTTCTCCTTTCCAATTTATTTTGTCTGCTTTTGCGACGATGCAATGAGGATGGGGTCAATCTTCAAAGAAATCTTGAGCCAAGAGAGAGACAATAACACAAATCGTGGGCTGGCCGATGGGAGACACAAAGTTAACTATGAAGGCAGCGATGCGGGAACGGAGATAGAGGGCAGCGGTGACTATAGAAGGAGAAGGGAGAGAAACAATGAGTGATTAGCTTTTGATGAGCAAATTTACCCTCAATTCGTCAATTTAGGGCAAACGAATGTGAGATGTCTAGGAGTGATCGGTTCTTGGTCCGGTCCGGTTCTAAGGTAGAATCGAGAACTGGACCAAAGGGACCAGTTCTGATTTTGGGAACCGTGGACCAGACCATTTGGAAACCGTAGACCAAACTATTTGGTCCTTGGACTGGGAACTAGACTGGATCATTGCGACTAATCCGGTTTGGTCCAATGGAACCAGCCTTTTTTTTTTTTTAACTAAGGAGTGGCCGTGCTCTAGACTGATCAATCCAATTTGATTCCCAAGCAGCCTAATATAACTAATCGCACATGTTTCCACGTGCAAAAAAATCAAAATTCACTTGTGTGAGCATCAATCACACTTTGTGTATTTCACATTTAATCTTAACCATAAAATCCATGAACGATATGACTAAGGGTTGTGCTTGGCTTGGGTTTTATAGACAATCTCTCTTATGCTCTTTGAGTATGTGCTCAATGTGGGACTCTTGGAGGCTTGGAGTGTGTTGTCTCTTGCAAGTGAGGGGAGCAAGAGAGAGAGAGGGAGTGAACATGAGCCTTGGGAAATGAGGGTCCCTTGGAGCCTTAGTCTCACGTTGGATAGATGAAGAAACTAACAAGTAAGCTTTGTCTTTAAATAAAGATGAACAATAAGAGTTTTTGTGGTCTCTTGGCCACTGCTTCTAAGAATAGGAATTAGGAATCGGACCGCCGACCATGAGTACCACCCAAAACCGGCCAATCCAGTCCGAGTGTTTCTCGGTCCAGAACGGTTCTATTGCACACTCCTAGAGATGTCCTCGATTAGCCATTAAAATTTCATCATCTTCTTCTTCATCATCAATCTCTACTTCCATGTCTTCCTTGCCTTCCTCATCTTCATCAGCACTTCCTCTATAAATTGAAAAAGAAAAATGTTTGATGTTCGATGTTCGATGTTCAATGTCCAATGTGGATAAAAAAAAAAAGTTAAGGCGACATGGAATTTAACTATGATGTGGCTCTTTACTAGTGAGCTACGTCGGACCATCCATTTTAAAGTAATTCATGCCAGATTTTCCAGTCACTAAAATCAGCTATAACACTTAAGTAATCATTATTTTACAAAATTGGTACTCAAGTAATTGCTAGAAAAATTTTGACACTAAAGTGAGTACAATACTAAAATTATGACATTACTCAATCCATTTTCCCTCCAATAGATGTTCGTGAATGGACTAAGCCCATATCCGATTCGACAAGCGCGAGGAGTGACCATTAGTATGAGATGGCTCAAAAAATGTGCAAGTTGTATAGATTTTTAGGATGGTAAAGGAGACAGGTGGACTGGGTCACTTCATTAAATAAGGAGAGTACTAGTGGGCAATACAAGCCAACACTAATGAGGACATTAGTCCTTAGAGCGGGGGAGTTTATGTAATATTCTATGAAAAAGGGAAGCCTCGGTAAGGTAATATAAAGGAAAGGAAACAATTGTCCTCATCCTCGTTCCGGGAGAAAGTATTTGGCGGTTGCTAACCACCATCTCATCGGCCTATGTGGCACGCACCATCCACTCAAAATGCGACACTTGTCTGTTGACTTGGACATGAGTAGAAAATAAAATAAAAAATTAAGAAAACTTTCTTAATCTCGATCTGTTTGGGTTCAGCCGAAAAATCGCTCTAGACTTAACCAGCAAAGCCCTTTGCACCCTCCAATTCCTACCCAAGCCTTGAGTTAGTGCACTGCTACCTTCATAGTTGATTTGATACATGAGTAGATCTACTCATATATTAGCTGATAAACACAGAAATATGTCTACTAGCTAATATATTAGGGTGCGTTTTCTTCAACTTTGCGATCTCAAGTCAGTTGATGTTTACTATTGAGCGGCCATAGAAATAGCCTTCTTGACTCGTTGACTGGACCACGACAACGACTAAAGAAACTCTCGCTTTGAATGGATCCAAGCCACGTGTACCCAGATCCGAACAAATTTGCACATGGACAAACCCCTTGCTCCCGCATTCGCAATTTGTCTCCTTTCTTTTCAGTTTAGCCAAGATATAGGCGATGGTTTCCCATGTCGATCGCAACAACTTCAACTCCAAAAGCCATACTGTTTGATTCTCCGAATCAAGCCGCTTGGAGCATTGAGAACAGCTCGATTGCATCTTCAGAAGTTCGTTCGATTTCAAGTATTTCAGTGATGATGCATTTGCTATGATGGTGCATTGAAATGAAGCAATCCTTGTTGTTTTTCTGGCTTTATGGCAAAAGGGTTCCAGAGAAATTGTGAATGGAGTTACGGATGATGATCTTGACAGGATTGTAAAGTGTTTTCCGTTTTGATGATGCACTTAAATTGGGCTAGTGGTGCTTATAGGGTGGTTCTTGTTGAACTATCTGGGCTAATTTACCCGTTTATGTTGTTAACAAAATCGAACCTAAGTTTAGGTTTCGATTCAAACAGTCCATTTCCTCGGCCCATCAGAAAGCTACAAACCAATCCCACTTGATCATGTTGCTGTTTAAGGGCCTGTTTGTTTCCACTTATGAAAATAACTAATTCTGTTTTTTATTTTTGGAAATAAAAAAAAAAAGAATAGAACTTCGTTTCATAAATTTTTTGTTCCAAGAAAGAAAAATCTATTTTTTTGCTCTCGGGAATAGATTTTGCATAGAATTAATAATCAGAAAAAAGTAACTTTTTGTTCCCAGGAACAATTCCTAAAATCTTTTTTTTTTTCTTCTTCTTCTTCTCCTATCTTCTTCTATTTTCTTCTTCGGCTAGATGAGGGCCAACAATCTCACCCAAGCATCACCTGCCCCGCAGTGACACCGAGCCACATCAATTACCAAATGCATTTTTTTTTACTTAGAAACTACTCTAGGGAATGGAATTAGAAAAAAAAAAATACTTCTGAAAAGAAATTATTCCCAGGAATAGAAATATTACCATACTCACCCCTAGTGTCCTTCTTCCATTAAATCATATCACTTTCGAACTATGAGTTTATAAACTCAAAGAACATATAACATCACTTACTGAAAAAGTTGAAATAGAATTACAAAGATTACTTGAGTTGACACACTCGTGATCTTAACAATTATTCGAAAAATGGTGTGAAAATTTGAGTAAAACATCATTCCAACGAATAACTCAACTAAACCATCTTCAACTGCTAATGTATCGACACCTAAACACTACAAAGAAGCTTGTTTATGGTGTATGTTTGTCTTTTGCTAATACATGTATTATCTGTTACAAGTAACTTGTACAAAAAACTTTGAAATTTCATTCCAAACAAACCTACTTCAAAATCGAGTTTCGTCAAAGCCTGCCACTCCACACAGCCTTAGACTATCATTTCCACAAAAATCATAACTCAAAAACTCCTTAGTCGAACTTTGTAGTTTAAAATTTGCTTAACTCCAAATTTGTGCCATAATTTCCAAAATTACTCCGATTAGACGTATAATCAACGTGAATACTTACTAGGTGTTATGCTTCATAGTTAATTTGGTTAGTCGATGTGTCCGGATCGGTTGCGCATGTACGTTTTTTTCCTTCTTCTCTCTTCTTCCCCTTTTTCCTTCTTCACGGTCGAGCTTCTCGTTTTTCTTCTTTTACTTGTTCTAACGCTGCTTTGACTTCACGTGAGATATGTAGAGAAGAAAAAATGAAGATGGGCTGAGTTTGTCTATTAAAGACATGGGCCTAGGCTTGATGGGCCATCTATTACACCTCCCAGCTACATGCGAAGCTCCTCTGAACAAATTGCTCCGTCATTCAAGCTTTGGGCCACTTTCTGTTTTCTTTCATCTTCTTGGATAACTCAGAGTTACTCAAATAAACACTAGGCTACAGTTGACAGTTAGGATGAAATTCAAAATATGATAATATATATCCTATCTTGCATTTGATAGTTGTTCAAGACATGATAAAGTTGGATATAAGAGAGATATAGGCCAAATTAAATCATTCCATGAAGGAGGTGGGATATAGGTAGATAAAATTTCTAATATCTATAATAGAAAATTCAAACTTCTTAAATTAACAAAATTAAATTTATATTTTAATATAACAAATATTTGATTTATAATATAAGAAATTCAAAATAACAAAAAATATTTTTTTCTTATTTTTATTAATATATTCGAATTTAATTCTACTTTAAACACATTTTAGGTATATTAGTACAGCTTATTACTTAATTAAAATTTTGTTAGAGAATGATGGAAGGGGAAGGAAGAAATAAAAAAAAGAAATTAATTAAAAATAGGAAAATTAAATAATAAATAAATATAAAATAGGCAAGAGTATTGCGAGAGATTCTCACTCTCTATTTGTAAAAATTTTGGTTCATTTATACTATTATAATAGTTATACTAAATAATGTACAATGATATAATATGAATTTATCTGACTTTATTATAGTAATCATAATACAGTTGATAGGATATAGTAAAATCCTTAGATTTCATATCATATTCTATGCAGTCCTATTCTGATTAGAAATCCGAACAGCCAAACGTAACCTAATATATTGGAAAATAACAACAAAATCAGGTGCAAACGAAGGAAAATAAAAATGAAAAAACATAGCCGTCATCTTCCTTCGACCATTGTATTAGTGACAGTGTTAACAGACCAGATGCTTTGTTGCTAAGGTGGAATAGCATGATTTGGCATTTCAGTTTGGAAAGTGAATATAGGTTGTCTCGGCTGAGGAAGATCTGATTCACCGCCTAGCATTAGAACCACATTCGTCATGTTTGGTCTATCCATAGCATGGTCCTGGACACAGAGAAGCCCAATGTGGATGCATCTTATTACCTCCAGTGGAAAGCTAACAGCAATTGCTCCATCCAGTAGGTCCAATGCTTTGCCTTCACTCCATAATTGCCATGCCTACAGGAGAACACTGTCATAATATTGCAGGGAACTTTTTATATCAATTAAGGTTGGAATTTGGCACTTACGTAGGAAAGGAGACCGAGATATCCCTGATCATACAGGGCCGTGTTCTTTTTGCCACTAACAATCTCCAATAGAAACACTCCAAAGCTATAAACATCGGACCTCTCAGAAAATATTCCGCCCATAGCATACTCAGGGGACATATAACCACTGCATTGATTTGAACTTAGTATTTACCCTTTTAATTTTATTGAGGGACAACAAGATGAAACATTTCTAAAGTGACAGCATCGTTGTGCTAAATCAATCATTTCTATCTACTTTCGAAAGATCGACTCAAAAGATTGATTATTCAAGTAGGGCTAGAGAACTTACAAGGTTCCAACAATTTTGTGAGTGTTCACCAAAATTTGAGTGCCCTCGAACATTCGTGCCAGCCCAAAATCTGAAATTTTTGGGTTCATTTTTTCATCCAAGAGAATATTGCTCACTTTTAAGTCACGGTGTATGACCCTAAGGCAAGAATCACGATGAAGGTAGAGAAGCCCCCTTGCAATTCCCTCAATAATTTGGAATCGTTTGCCCCAGTTGAGTTCTGCCTTCTTTTTTGAATCTAACAAACATAACAAACAAGAACAGTTTTCATATTTTTGTGCTATTTCGAAAAATAAATCACTAAAAAGTAGTTATTCAAAGAGAAAAAAAACTAACCAAAAAGAAAGGAGTCCAAGCTTTTGTTTGGCAAGTACTCGTATACCAAAATTTTTCATCTCCTTCAGTGCAGCAACCAATGAGTTTAACCAGATTTCGATGTTGGAGTTTTGATATTAGGACTATCTCATTCTCGAACTCTTGAACACCTTGGGCCGAGCTACTAGAAAGTCTTTTCACAGCTACCTCTTTCCCATCATTCATCTTTCCCTGTTTCACAAATCACGTAGCTTTTAGACCTTGAACTATCTCTATATTTTCCATTTAATGAATTTCCTACAAAATGGTTTTACCTTGTAAACAGAGCCAAACCCTCCTTGCCCGAGTTTACCTGTCGTGCTGAACTTGTTTGTAGCAAGTAGTATGCTATCAAAACTGAAAACAGTCAATTCCAGTGCATCATCTTCCTTCAATTGCTCTTTCCATGCAATTCCTTGTAGCAGTTTGCCCGGCTTTTCAGGTTTACCTAGCAAGTCAAGGAGCCTTAAGATTTTTCTGAAGTTTTTTGTGTTTATTATTGGTGAAGAATCAGCTTACTATCTTCATAGCAACGGAAGATTAAACAAAATAGGAGCACAATCCTCTGAAAACACTGATGTGGCTCTTTTTTAGTACCTCTTTTCTTAGCTCTCCATTTGCAAAGAACAAAAACAAATACTGCAAAGAACAGGATCCCAGCAACAGTACTCAGGCTGATGATAATGGCTTTCTGCGATGATCCTCCTTAAAAGGGAAAGAGAGTTATGCAAAAGACAATTGGTGTTGACTCAAACGCATCTCAATGAAACCATTTCTAACCTGTTTCTACATGTGCAACTCGAACAAAAAGATTTTCTCCAGCTGTGGAAAATTCCTCAAGATCGATGAGGTTTTCTTTAGTCCAAACCATACACCCGATGGTGCTGACATAAGAATAAGCCAAGCAAGAGCAGTTGCTCAGGCACCAGCTTAAACATCCTTCTTGATCTCCAATGTCTGATAAATAATCCTCAGAGTCAGGTAGTTTCATCCGGCTCATTTGCCAAAAGCCATCTTTCTTTACAATTGTTGACGCCAATGTGCTTGTGTTTTTCTGGCAATACAATTCTGTCTCTCTCACACATCCTCCGGTCCAGTTTCCACTGTTCCATTCTTCATTTGACTTTGGCACAAATCCATCTAAGCATCTGCAAATAGGCCAATTCATTGAATTACAAATTCCAAAAGGACCACAAGTTCCGTAAATCTCACAAGTATTGTTCGGTCCCACCCAATCTGTCGACCACACCTTAGCCCCATCATCCCAGTACATTATCTTAAGCAATCCTCCAGGCAAAACAGACATGTATGCATAGGTCTGCTTGGGTAAATCAATAGATAAGTAAGTGCTCCCCTGCTGAATATTTTGCTCAACATTGATTGCACTCAAGTACGATCGGACCATGTTTTTTATGCCGATAAATTTCGATTTGTCCCATTGTCCGCCTCTCCAGTAAGGGGTGGAACCATTCCAAATGAAAAGCTGAGGCGGCCTCTCCGATGTTATCCCAGTCAAGAACCTTCCAGGGGACGGATCACTGTCGCTTCTCCAGGAAATTAAATAGAGTTTCTCCCCAGTCCTGGCATTTACTCCCATCTTCATGTCCGGAAGAAGAGTATCTGTCGGATCATCGAAGCTTCCCCATATTTCCCTATAATTTGCATCCTGCAGTACAAAATTTCCACTATCTAATAGCGCCGCTGACCTATAATTGGACCGACGAGAGGCATTGGTAGACCAAAATATATTCTGTTTTCCATCCACGAGCTTCAAATTCCCATCACTGCCTATCATTAATTTCACGGACTGATCTGGGTACACAAGCGGCAATTCTCTATTGGCCACCCACACGATTTTAGGAGGCGCCAAGTTCTTGTACCATATCCCAACATACTGATTTGCTGACCCGTTTGGCGTAAAGAACCCAAGCTCGAAGATTTGGCCAGAAGAGACGAGAGTTTGGTTCGGGAAGAGTGGCTCCGATGTCGTGATATTGTAAACCACGCCTCTGGCTGTTTGACTTGCCTGAACTAGGATGAAGAAGACAAAGCAAGAAAACCGACTAGTCATAAGTGGCATAATAAGAATGACTGAAGGACCCTAGCGAGTTCTGTGGGTCGGTTGATTCTGCACTTTCTGGCCCGAACAAGAATCGATGAACAAGATTTTCTGAGAGTCTAACCCATGGTGCTCAAGGTAGGATGTCTTGAGATTTTAATCTTTTCCTTTGAAGAATTGACAAAATACGCTACAGCTATTTATGAGAATTTGACCACTGCCCAGTCAAAAATCGACGTGAGTTGTTTGACGACAAAAGATCTCACGGCGATGAGGGTGTCTCACCTGTAATGGTGGCTCCATTTATACGAACATAACCTGTCATGGCTTCAACATGCAAAGGATGACCCCAGCGAACGACAGACCGAGATTCAAGACTTGATTGAGCAGTGTGAGCTCGAAGGATCATGCGGCTGCGAAGGTGTCAAGGGTAAGAAGGATCATGTGGCGGCGAGGGTGATTGTTTGAAGTAGGAAGAAGAAGAAAAGTAAGTGGCCAGAAGAGAGAAAGTAAAGGGAGAAGAAAAGAAAAGGAGGAGAAATTTGGAGTTTCTGAAGAGTGGGGCTTTGTTGATGTATCAAGACTGCACGTTTTGTTTTTTCTTTGTTTTGTTTAGTCGGTTTGCTGGTGTCATGTTTTTTAGGAGTTGGTAATTGTTGTTTTACTTGGTCAATCTTATCTTGTAGGAGCAGTTAGCTGCACATATTTTAGCTTTTCTGGTTTGTTGCTGGTTTTGTGGACCTTAGTGGGCAACGTGGGTTTATGGTTATGTTCTAGTATGTATTTTTAACAATTTTTTTCAGTTTTTTCTGAATATGACGCATAGCTTTTGCTGTCAACTCCTCCTCTGTTTTTTTTTTTAAAAAAAAAAAAAAAAAAAACAACACTGGTATCAGAGGCTTCTTGATCTTAAGGGGCTGTGAGTGACTTGTGAGATTGATTGAGAGGTGTGTCTACATCCATAGAAGTTAAAAGCAAGATGGAGGCAGGATCAAGTGGTTTTTCACCAATGGCTACACCAGCGTTTGATGGAGAAAATTATCAAGCCTGAGCAGTGAGAATGCGAGCCTATCTAGAGGGTTGTGATTTTTGGGAAGCTGAGGAACAAAACTATGAAGTTGCTCCCCTTCCCGACAATCCAACCATCAATCAAATCAAGTTTCACAAGGAGAGGACGACAAGGAAAGCAAAGGCAAAGTCTTGTTTATATGCTACTGTCTCACTTGCCATTTTCAGCATAATTATGGCTTGTGAATTAGCCAAAGCTATTTGGGACTTCCTCAAAGCTGAGTATCAAGGAGATGAGAGGATCAAAAGCATGAAGCGGCTAAACTTGATCACAGAATTCGAGAGACTACAGATGAAGGAATCTAAGACAATTAAGGAGTATTATGATAAGTTGATAAGCATTGCAAATTAGGCAAAAGTTCTAGGCACTAACCTCTCTAATAATAGGCTAGTGTAGAAGATTCTTGTCTCCTTGCCCAAAAGGTTTAAGGCAACCATTGCCTCTTTGGAGAATACCAAGGATTTGTCTCAGATCAAGTTGGCAGAATTGCTAAGTGCTTTGCAAGCACAAGAGCAAAGGAGGTTAATGAGGCTGGAAGGAATTATAGAAGGAGCTCTACTGGGCAAAAACAACAGAATGTAGGAGGAAAAGTCAAAAGTGGAAAGGGAAGAAAGGAAATGGTAGTAGTGGTTCAGAAGCTACTGCAGGAGAGAATAGTGTGGGCAACTCCAAGAACAATTGGGGAAGATATTCCTCATGTCAGCACTGTGGAAAAAAGAATCATCCACACTTTAGGTGTTGGAAGAGGCTAGATGTTAGGTGCAGAAAGTGTTATAAGCTTGGACACATTGAGAAGTTCTGCAAAGAGAAGAGAGATCAGCAATAGGGTGAGGCACATGCTGCAATTCAGCAAGAGGTAGATCAACAGTTTGTTGCCTCTTGTTTCTCCTCTAGTACTCCATGTGACAGTTGGCTTGTTGATAGTGGTTGCACAAACCATATGACAAGTGATGAAACGTTGTTTATAAATCTTGACAAGTCATTGAAGTCAAGAGTGAGGATTGGGAATGGGGAGTACTTAGAAGTGAAAGGTAAAGGGACTATAGTAATGGAGAGTTGTGCTAGAACTAAGCTGATTTCTGATGTGATGTATGTGCCTAAAATTGATCAGAATTTGCTGAGTGTGGGGCAGTTGGTAGAAAAGGGATTTAAGATGATATTTGAAGAGGAGAAGTGTTTGATCTTTGACTCCTGTGGTCAGGAGTTGTTTAAGATAAAGATGCAACAAAAGAGTTTTTCTTTGAATCCTCTTGAGAAGGAGCAGATGGCATTCAAGTGTCAGGCTAATGATTCAGAAATATGGCACAAGAGGTTGGGGCACTTTCATCATAAAGGTGTGCTGTTCATGCAGAGGAATGAAATGGCAACTAGGTTACCAATCCTGGAGAAGCATATCACAAGGTGCAAAACTTGTTTGCTGGGTAAGCAGACAAGACTTCCCTTCAAGGAATCCGCTTGGAGAGCTACAAAGAAGCTACAATTGATTCATACAGATCTATGTGGTCCACAAGTGACTCATTCACTAAATGGCAGCAAGTATTTCATTATTTTCATTGACGATTATACTAGAATGTGCTGGATTTACTTTATGAAGCAAAAGTCAAAAGTTGCTAGGGTATTTCTAAAGTTTAAAAAATGGGTTGAGAACCAAAGTGGCTGCAGATTCAAGTCATTAGATTTTATAATGGAACATAATACACTTCACAGAGGTTTAACTCTTTCTATGAAGAGGCTGGAATTAAGCATCAGCTTACTGCTCCTTACTCTCCACAACAAAATGGAGTTAGTGAGAGGAAGAATAGAACTATTATGGAGATAACTAGGTGTCTGTTGTATGAGAAAAATCTATCAAAAGAGTTTTGGGCAGAAGCAGCAAACACATCAGTTTTTCTGCTGAATAGATTACCTACGAGGGTATTGGAGATGAAGACACCCTTTGAAGCTGGGTTTGATGTCAAGCCAATTCTAAGAAATTTGAAGGTATTTGGCTGTTTGTGTTTTTCTCATATTCCACAGGTCAAGAGAGACAAGATGGGAGAGAAAGCTGAACTTGGGATTTTTGTTGACTACAGTTTAGTGTTAAAAGCTTATAGGATCTATCAACCGCAGACAGGAAATGTGATCACTAGTAGGGATGTTCAGTTTCTAGAAGATGAGAAATGGGATTGGACAAATCAGCCACAAGGCAAGCACAAAGAGGTCTCATTGGAACCTAACAAACTGGTGGATGATGTTCCAGTTAGAGGTGTTGGTGAACTCTTTTCAGAATATTTTGAAGCTGACAAAACGTTTCTATCATTCTAGTTTGGACAATTGCAAGCCTTCTGTTTAAAGTCTGAAGACTTTCAGATCACCAGACTCAGCACTCAAGACTCAAGACTCAAGACTATTCTCATTGACAGTTTTTCTAATCTAGTGACGAAGGCAATCCAGAGCCGAAGTATTTGGTTGATGATTTAGTCTTATCCTCTGGAGAAGATCTCTTGGTTGGATTAATATAACGGATTCTTTCATTCGTAATCAAGATCGTTTGAAGATCCGATGGTCGACGAAATATTCTTGGAAGGTTCTATTCTTGGAAACCAAGATCCTGATTGTATGGGCGAACAGGATTGATGGGCTATCGTCAGGTTCCTTTAATAGCTCGAATGATCTTCTTGATTGATTCCGTCTAACAGGTAGATTGGAGGAATTCCTTTGGTAAGTGCCAACGGGTATGATGGCATAAAGGAGTATAAAAGGAAGTCATTTGAGTTGCTTTAATGCATGATCGATAGAGAAATTTCAGAGTCTGAAGCACCTTGATTATTAGTCGATACATTCTGAGCGAAATTGTACACACAAAGAGTGTCTATACTTAGTGATACCTTGAGCGAGTGTAGTAGATCATCTACACCGAGAAATCAAGGGAGAACATCACTGTAACATCTCTTTGTTCATAGTGGAATCCAGCTAATAGGCTGTCAATGCAGAAGAGTGGACACAGGCTTGAAATAAGCCGAACCACTATAAACCGCGTGTTCAATTTTCTCTTCCCTTCTCTCAGTCTTACTTTGATTATTGTTTGTCTCAAATCTATCAACTGTCTAGTATTGTGCAATTATTGAGAATAATCTTGCATATACCTATTCACCCCCCTCTAGGTACTTGAACTTGCTATAGCAATTGGTATCAGAGCTCGTGTACTCACTTTATTTGAAGTGTTTTACTTCAGAGTAAAAGATCCATGGCTAGTATGCTAGCACCAGGGCTGATGGAAGGTCAAAGCAATACCAGACCACCTTACTTTAATGGAATTGATTACAACATCTGGAAGAACAAGATGAAAGCCTTCCTACGATCAAAGGATCCTCTGGAATGGGACGTTGTAGAAAAAGGAATTACTCCTACAGCTGCATCAGTCTCAGAAAGAGGGAAAGAAACTGTTGAGACTAGCGGAATGACTCAGGAAGAGATAATCAAGAGACAAACACTCAATGCAAAAGCAATTTACTCTTTATATTGTGCTTTGTCACCTATTGAATATAACATAATATCTTCTTGTGTTACAGCAAAAGAAGTTTGGGATAGATTGCATATCACCTATGAAGGAACAGATCGAGTGAAGGAGACCAGAATTAACATTCTCCTTGGTCAATATGAAGCCTTCAAAATGAAACCAGGAGAATCTATAACTGACATGTTTAGCCGTTTTACATATATTGTCAATGGTCTTGAGAATCAAAGACAAAAAATTTCTGATCCCATGAAGGTAAACAAGCTACTGCGTGGACTCTCCAAGGATTGGAATCACATAAAGACTTCAATCAGAGAGACGCAAAGAATTACGCCACTATCTGTCGATGAGCTGATTGGAACTCTTTAGTCTTATGAAGTGGAACGAATCAATGAAGACGAAGATCCAAAAGGTAAGAAATCCATTGCATTAAAATCAAATGATGATTCTGATGATATAGATTCTGAAGATGACATGGACGATGAGGAGCTTGCTCTCATGATAAGAAGATTCAGAAAACTGAATAGAAAAGGAAGAAGGTTCAACTCAAAGAAACAAAGTTTTCAAAGACAGCAGACCAAGTCTGTTGATGATGAGGAACCAAACAAAGATGTAGTTTGCTTTGAATGTAAGAAAAAAGGGACACATCAGACCCAACTGTCCTCTTCTGAAGAAGAAGAGAGGAAAAGCTGAAAAGTTTTGAAAAGCTCTCAAAGCCGAAACCTGCAGTAATACAGAGTGTGAAGAAAGTGATAATGAATATGCCAACCTATGTCTGATGGCACATTCAGACTCAGACTTAAACTCTGGATCAGACTCAGACAGTAAATTTGAGGTAAGTGATTTTAAAATTCCTGTCAAAGTTTCTAAATACATTGATGAAATGTGTTTTAGTCTTAAGACTTCTCTCAAAAGAATTTCCAAACTTAAAAAGGAAAACTTAGCTCTAAAACAAAAGGAAATCGTTTTAGAAGAAAGAGTTAAAAGTTTAGACTTAAATGTCTCCACTCTTAAAGAAAATGAAGATAATCTTTTGAAAGAAAATTCCCTTTTAAAAACTGACTTATCGAATATTTCAAAGAAATTTTCAATAGGGTCCGAAAAACTTGAAAAAATTCTTTCAGCTCAAAGACCTTACTTCAATAAGTCCGGTCTAGGTATGACAGCAGAAACAATTCCCTTGATTGATTTTCCTAAAGTAAAAGAAAGAATTAAGAAAAGACCCTCGAGAGAGGCTTACAAAAATCATTTCAAGAAAGTTTTTGTAAAGTCTGTAGGTCGAAATGCCCTCAGGTGTTCAAAGTGCAAAAGTCCGGATCACTTTGAAAAAGAGTGTCCTATGGTTTAGAAACCTGTTAAGAAAGTATGGGCTAATACTGTTTATTTTACTAACACCAAAGGACCCAAACCAAAGAAAGCTTGAGACTCTCTTTTAAATGCAGGTCTCCGTCAAGAAAAAGGTAAAGTGGTATCTTGACAGTGGATGCTCAAGACACATGACAGGAGACTCAAATTGCTTCATAAAACTTGTGCAAGTAAATAGTGGAAAAGTTTCATTTGGAGGAAACAACAAAGGAAGTATTGTGGGATTTAGAACTGTGAAAATTGGAAATCTCACAATAATTAATGTTTCCTTAGTGGAAGGACTCAATTACAATCTTCTCAGCATTAGCCAATTGTGTGACACTGGCTTTAAGATCTTCTTTCAAGAAGGAACATGTTCTGGAACCAGTAAAGACTCTACTCAGTCTTTCATGAGTCGAAGACATGGAAATATCTATCTTCTCGATGTGAAACCAGATGAATCGCAATGTCTAATCTCAATTCAAGACGAAACAAGCTTATGGCACAGAAAGCTTGGTCATGTCAACATGAAGCAATTAGCCAAAATCTCATCAAAACAGCTTGTTCGAGGTCTACCCTAATTACCATACCAAAAGTCTAATCCATGCACTCCATGTATTCTGGGAAAGCAGGTAAGAAATTCATTTAAGCCAATAAATCATGTCTCTACTAATCATGTACTACAGTTGTTGCATATGGATCTCTTCGGACCAACCAGAACCCAAAGCATTGGAGGTAAGAAATATTGCCTAGTATTTGTGGACGATTACTCCCGCTTTACTTGGGTATATTTCCTTGCAAGTAAATCTGAAACCTTCTCGTATTTTGAAAATTTTGCTAAAAATGTTCAAAATGAAAAATGATGTGTTATCTCAAATATAAGAACAGATCATGGAGGTGAATTTGAAAATCAAGATTTTACAAAATTTTGTGATGAATCTGGCTTTAAGCATGTGTTCTCCTCTCCATATACTCCTCAGCAAAATGGAGTTGTGGAAAGGAAGAATAGATCTCTTCAAGAAATGGCTAGAACTCTTTTAATTGAAAGTAAGATTTCTTCACGATTTCGGGCTGAAGCTATTTCAACAGCATGCTATATAATCAATAGTCTTCTTAAGACATTCTCTAGAGAAAACCCCTTATGAGTTATTCAAAGGTAAGAAGCTTATTGTTTCATACTTTCATGTGTTCGGTTGCAAATGCTTTATATTGAAAAATGCTAAAGATCGAATTGGTAAGTTTGAAGAAAGATCAGATGAAGGCATCTTCCTTGGATATTCTACATCAAGCAAAGCCTTCAGAGTCTACAACAAGAAGAGCCAGTCTGTGGAGGAGTCAATGAATGTCAAATTTCAAGACTCTATGCAAGATGAATCCAGTCAGACTCATCATGAAGAGTCTGAACTTGCTCCAGACCCTTCAAAGCTTACAACTCAAGAAGCATCTCAGACTCTGGAAGACCAGCATCAAGCTGTTCGTGAAGATTCAAATAAAGAAAGAGATCATCAACCATACAATTCAACCAGTAACTGGAACCATAAGTCCAGTCATCCCAAATATCTTATCATTGGCGACATCAATGAAGGAATTCGCACCAAATCTAAAAGGCATGAAGAGTCTAGTGCTGTGGCTCTCATTTCTAAAATTGAACCAAAGAGCATAGAAGAAGCTTTATCTGATGAAAGCTGGATTGAAGCTATGCAAGAAGAGCTCAGACAGTTCAACATTAATGATGTCTGGGAATTGATATCTAAACCAAAAGGTAAAACTGTTATTGGAGCCAAATGGGTGTTCAGGAACAAGATGAATGAGAAAGGAAAAGTCGTACGAAACAAAGCAAGACTCGTGGCCAAGGGATATACGCAAGAAGAAGGAATAGACTATGATGAGACTTACGCTCCAGTAGCAAGGTTAGAAGCTATTCGACTATTACTTGCGTTTGCTTATTACAAAAATTTCAGGTTATTCCAAATGGACGTCAAAAGTGCCTTCCTAAATGGATTTATCCATGAGGAAGTTTATGTGGAACAACCACCAGGGTTTGAAGACCCAAAGAAACCAGACTCAGTCTTCAGACTGAAAAAGGCTTTGTATGGTTTAAAGCAAGCACCTCGAGCTTGGTACGATAGGCTAAGAAAGTTCTTAATACAGAATGGTTTTGTCAAAGGTAAAGTAGATACTACTTTATTTATCAAAAAGGAAAACAAAAGCTTTTTACTTGTTCAAATATATGTGGATGATATTATTTTTAGGTCCTCTAATGAAAGTATATGCAAGAAATTTTCTAAGTCTATGCAGGATGAGTTTGAAATGAGTATGATGGGAGAGTTAACATTCTTTCTTGGTCTTCAAGTAAAACAATTGAAGGGATGAACTTTTATTTATCAAGAAAAATATGCTAATGATCTTGTCAAAAGGTTTGGACTAGAAAAGTGCAAAAAGATCGACATACCGATGTCAAGTTCTTTGAAGATAGACAAAGATGAAGAAGGAAAGAAAGTTGATCAAAAGCTGTACAGGAGCATCATTGGTTCACTTCTTTATCTTACTGCTTCTAGACCTGACATTTTGTTGAGTGTTTGCATCTGTGCTAGGTTTCAATCAGATCCTAGAGAATCCCATCTCAGTGCTGCGAAACGTATTATTAAATACGTTGCTTCATCTTCAAGCATCGGTCTTTGGTATCCTAAGAAGGGAGACTTTAATCTTCTGGGATATTCAGAGCAGATCTGGCTGGTTGCAGAGTTGATAGAAAGAGCACTTCGGGAACTTGCCAGTTGCTTCGAAGCAGGACAGTGTCTTGGTTTTTAAGGAAACAAAGCACTGTGGCTCTCTCAACAACAGAAGCAGAGTATGTAGCTCTTGGAAGTTGCTGTTCGCAAATTCTATGGATAAAACAACAGTTACAAGACGTTGGAATTGAAGACTCAAGCACAAAGATTAGATGTGACAACACCAGCGCAATCAATCTCACGAAAAATCCAATCCTTCACTCAAGAGCAAAGCATATAGAAATTCGACATCATTTCATTAGAGATCATGTTCAAAATGGAGAAATCCCGATTCAATTTGTTGATTCAAAAAATCAACTAGCGGATATATTCACAAAGCCTTTGGAGAAAAATCAATTCGATTTTATCCGTTCCAGACTCAACATTTTGAAGCTTGAGGAAGTTAAAGTCTAGAGACTCTTCAACCCTCAGACTCAGACATTCATGGCTATAGACTGTAAGTTGTTATTATATTCAATCTCGAAAAGGTACGATCATTAATTCAGTTAATTTATAATTTCCATGAAAAACGGAATCGTGTCTTTTCAAAAAGATTAACTTATATTTGGCAGTTATCGATTTCAAAAGAGGCGTCTGTTCATTTTCCTTTGTGCCGATTGATTTTTCCTTTTTAAACTGAGTTATATATATACAGTTTTTTTCTCGATTAAACTTCAAAACCCTTAAAAAGGCATTCTCCTCCCAATCCTGTCTCTACTTCGTGTTCATCTTCGAGAAAGTTGTCAACTTTTCTTGGGAAAGCGAGTAAAGGAATCTTTCAACGACAAGTAAGGATGTCTTCTTCGAGAAAGTCATCAAGAATCGCGAACAGGGGACCACAGAGAATGAGGAAGGGGCCTACCCATTTCGATCTCACCGAGGAGGAAGATTTACCGAGTCAGTAATAGAGTCCGATTCACTCTCCTCTACGTCACTCTTCACCATCTACCCCACAAGGTGCGGGTCATCAACCGGAGGAAGAAATAATCGAGGACGCAGACCCTGTAAGAGTTAAAAAACCCTCTTTTATTTACAAGCTCTATCGTGCTCTGAAAAGCACCGGTACTCCGCTGAACTATATAGATGAGTTCCTTAAAGATAAGAGTTGTGGGAATGAGTATATTTTCTTGCGGAAAATGGAGGATTTGGGAATTGCTCCCAAAGGAAAGGCTGAGGAAGCACTTGCGAACATTCCAAGTGACCCTCGTGTAGAGGGACTAAATCCGACTGACGGGAACGATGATGATAAAATGTTCCTTGAATTCCAACCTAGAATGGGTGTTACAGCAAAGGTGAAGGGAAAAAAGGATGGATTTGTTTAAATTGAAGGAATAGGAAAATCTGTTTTTCAGACTGTTGAAAAGAGGGGTGATAAACCCTAGGAGTGTTGATTTCGATTTCTTGGATGCCATCAATGTGAACTTAAGGGAGAAGTTAAATTTGCTTCAACTTGAGCAATTTTGCTCCGATACCACAGACGGTTATGCACAATTAACAACATACTTCTATTCGAATCTCAGCTTTTTAGATGCGAATAGAATATCCTTCAGTGTTCGAGACCAAGACTATGTGGTAGATGTGGACATGTTGGCAGATATAATTAGAGTTGAAAGAGGACGCTATCAACAGATCAAAGTTTCGATTGCTCGTACTACACTGGAGCTTGTCAAAGACAATAGTATAGAGGGAAGCATTATCTACTCAATGATGCGTGCCATCAACATCTTGTTTCACAAAATTGTGATCAACTGTATCAAGCCTAAGTCTACATCAAAGACTAACGTGTCTAACTCCGAGGCGAAATTGATGTACGCAATCAATTCGGGGAAGAAGTTCTCTCTTCCTCACACCATTCTCTTTCACATATACAGAGCAATGGTGAAGGACAAGGGCCAATTGCCTTACCCAAATCTTGTGACCAAAATCTTCAAACACTTGAACATTGAGCCTCTACATACTCTTTTTGTTCGACCATGCGACAAAATGGTGGTGGGTTTGAAAATGCTGACAAAAATGCGTCTGAAAAAGCTTAATAAGGCAATGGAGAAGTTCAAAGTGAAGACTCCAGTATCTTCTGCATCAAAGAGAAAAGGGAAGGAGCCCATCGGTGCTCCATCCAAAAAGAAAAGAACTATTATCTTGGAGGATGAAGATGAAGAGGAAGATCTCATTATCCCTGCATTGAAAAGGACCAGACGTTCTGTACCTGAATCAACAGAACAGAGAGAAGAAGAGGGACAAGCAAAGAACAGAGAAGCAGAGGAGCAACAAGAGAAAGAGAAAGAAGCTGAAGAAGAAGAAGAAGCAGTGAAAGAAAAGTCTACAGATGAAGCCGGAGAAAAAGGGAATCAAGGCGCTGAAGAGCATGACCATCACTCTTCCCCAATTGAGGTCCTAGAGACAGGGGGAGATGGCGAGCAAGGAAGGACTACACCACATGCTGTTAACAATGAAGGTGTGAGTCGCTCACCAGCAAATCTAGAAGATTTTCAGGCTTCTCAAATGCTTGAGGAAGGACATGATACGTCAACACCAAATTTGCTCGATTACACCGAAGCTCCATCGTCTGCCTTCACTCCATCCGAGAAAGCAAATGTGAGCACACAGACGGACAATACAGCAGATTTTCATCGTATCCTTGATGTTCTTCAGGAAATGCATGGTCAAATCTATGCTCTGGACTGTGAACTTCAAGTCCTGAAGAATGCTGGACAAGCATTTTCTGCTACCCTGGCGGATCAAATGAAAGACATCGCTCTTCAAATTCAAGCCAATGCCAAAGGAGAAGAGGTGGCTCATCTACGGGAAGACTTAAAGAGGCTGGAAGGCATCGTACAGTCGATGGGAGATTTCCAGATCGTGCGCATTCCCAAGTAGACTTGACTCTTTTCTCACCTTTTTAATGATGACAAAAAGGGGGAGAATTGCAATTTGAACTCAACTCTTTAAAACTTTGCATTTAAATTTTTTTTTTGTGTGTTTAAATGTTTTTGAGTATGACTTGGGTGTGAACTTGAATTTGACTGACTTAGATGTGGATTTTGATGCTTGACTATTTGCATTTATATCAAGTATTGCTATATGGTTTTACTCATGAAAGACTAACTGATTTTCTGTGAATGCAGAGTCTGGTTGTTGATTTTATTAATCTTTATGAGATAGCCATATTGCTTGAGTAATGTTTTGCAGGTCAAAGTTATTCAAATCTACAGGAAAGTTTTGTCACCATCAAAAAGGGGGAGATTGTTGGAGAAATCTTTCCAGAATATTTTGAAGCTGACAAAACGTTTCCATCAGTCTAGTCTAGACAATTGCAAGCCTTCTGTTTAAAGTCTGAAGACTTTCAGATCACCAGACTCAGCACTCAAGACTCAAGACTCAAGACTATTCTTATTGATAGTTTTTCTAATCCAGTGACGAAGGCAATCAAGAGCCGAAGTATTTGGTTGATGATTTAGTCTTATCCTCTGGAGAAGATCTCTTTGTTGGATTAATATAACGGATTCTTTCATTCGTAATCAAGATCGTTTGAAGATCCGATGGTCGACGAAATATTCTTGGAAGGTTCTATTCTTGGAAACCAAGATCCTGATTGTATGGGCGAACAGGATTGATGGGCTATCGTCAGGTTCCTTTAATAGCTCGAATGATCTTCTTGATTGATTCCGTCCAACGGGTAGATTGGAGGAATTCCTTTGGTAAGTGCCAACGGGTATGATGGCATAAAGGAGTATAAAAGGAAGTCGTTCTAGTTGCTTTAGTGCATGATCGATAGAGAAATTTCAGAGTCTGAAGCACCTTGATTATTAGTCGATACATTCTGAGCGAAATTGTACACACAAAGAGTGTCTATACTTAGTGATACCTTGAGCGAGTGTGGTAGATCATCTACACCGAGAAATCGAGGGAGAACATCGCTGTAACATCTCTTTGTTCATAGTGGAATCCAGCCAATAGGCTGTCAGTGCAGAAGAGTGGACGCAGGCTTGAAATAAGCCGAACCACTATAAACCGCGTGTTCAATTTTCTCTTCCCTTCTCTCAGTCTTACTTCGATTATTGTTTGTCTCAAATCTATCAACTGTCTAGTATTGTGCAATTATCGAGAATAATCTTGCATATACCTATTCACCATCCCTCTAGGTACTTGAACTAGCTATATCAAGAGGTACCAAATCTTTGACTGATAAGGTGTAGTGTGGCTGTTTTGGAACCTGCGAGTTATGAGGAAGTTAAAAGTGATCAGAGGTGGATGAATGCAATGAAGGAAGAGTTGGCTATAATAGAAAAAAAAAAAAAAAAAAAAAAAAAAAAAAAAAAAAAAAAAAAATAAAAAAAAAAAAAAAAAAACCAAACATGGGAGCTAGTGGAGAGGCCTGAAGATAGGAAGGTGATTGGAGTAAAATGGGTTTTCAAGACCAAATTTAATCCTGATGGCTCAGTGAATAAGCATAAGGCCAGGTTGGTGGTGAAGGGATATGCACAGGTTTGGGGAGTTGATTTCTCAGAAACCTTTACTCTCGTGGCAAGACTTGATACAATTAGAATGATTCTTGCTTTGGCAGCTCAACAAGGATGGAAGGTATATCGGTTAGATGTGAAATCTGCATTTTTGGATGGAGTGTTGCAGGAGGAGATTTATGTTGAGAAGTCAGAAGGCTTTGTCACACCAAGCTAGGAGGAGAAAGTTTATTTGTTGAGAAAGGCCCTCTATGGCTTGAGGCAAGCTCCCAAAGCATGGTACAGTAAGATGGATGCGCACTTGTTAGGTTTAGGTTTCAAGAAAAGTCTTAGTGAATCCACTCTATATGTCAAGAAGTTAGTATCTGACTTAGTGGTGGTGTCTCTTCATGTGGATGATATATTGGTGACAGGGAGTAATAGTGCTCAGATTACTGCATTTAAGCAAGAGATGATGAAGATGTTCGAAATGATTGATCTTGGTGAGATGTCATATTTTCTAGGAATGGAGGTTAGGCAGACTCAGAATGAAGTTTTTATCTGTCAAAAGAAGTATTTAAAGGAGATCCTAAGGAGATTCAACATGGAGGAGTGCAAGAGTGTGAGTACACCAATGGGTCATAAGGAAAAGCTTCAAAAGAAGGATGGATCAGTACCTGCAGATGAAAAAGTTTATAAAAGTTTGATTGGCTATCTTATGTATCTCACTGCAACTAGGCCAAACATCATATTTCCTATAAGTGTCTTATTTAGATTTCTCAATTGTGTAAGTGAGTTGCATATGGTAGCTGCAAAAAAAGGTGTTGAGGTACTTAAGAGGTAATCTTTCATATGAGATTAAGTTTTGTGAAGTTCAGGAGTTTAAGTTGCAGAGGTATTCTG
This sequence comes from Eucalyptus victrix, assembly GCA_016097545.1. NCBI lineage: Eukaryota > Viridiplantae > Streptophyta > Magnoliopsida > Myrtales > Myrtaceae > Eucalyptus > Eucalyptus victrix. The sequence continues at coordinate 55,606,990 of CM027839.1, read as the reverse complement.
ACAGTGATTGGGCAGGATCAATGGATGATATAAGGAGCACTTCAGGTTATTGCTTTACATTTGGATCGACATGTTTTCCTGGTGTTCAAAGAAGCAGGAAATAGTGGCTCAATCAATTGCAAAAGCTGAGTTCATTGCAGCTACTGCAGCTGTGAATCAAGCATTATGGTTAAAGAAGCTGATGGATGATCTGCATATGCACCAAGAAGAAGACATAGAAGTGTTTGTGGATAATCAAGCTACTCTGGCCATTTCACAGAATCCAGTATTTCACGGAAGAACAAAGCATTTTAAGGTCAAGTTTTACTTCTTGAGAGAAGTGCAAAAGGCTAAAGAGGTGAAACTGGTGTACTGCAGTTCAGAAAACCAGATTGCAAATATATTCACGAAGTCATTTCATGTTGGTCGATTTGAACTTCTCAAGGCAAAGCTAGGAGTGTGCAATACTTGATCTAGGAGGAGAATGTTGATGTATCAAGACTGCACGTTCTGTTTTTTTCTTTCTTTTATTTAGTTAGTTTCTTGGTGTCCTGTTTTTTAGGAGTTGGTTAATTGTTGTTTTACTTGGTCAATCTTATCTTGTAGGAATAGTTAGCTACACCTATTTTAGCTATTATGGCTTGTTGCTGGTTGGTGGACCTTAGTGGGCAACGTGGGTTTATGGTTACGTTCTAGTATGTCTTTTGAACATTTTTTTTTTTTCAGTTTTTTTCTGAATACAACGCATAGCTTTTGCTGTCAACTCCTCCTTTGTTTTTTTTTTTCAAAAAAAAAAAAAAAACAACTGGCTTGTTTTGTATAAGTTTCCATGTGTCCAAGGTAATCACAATAATTTGTCAGTCATTAATCGGGTAACACATAGGTGAGTTCACATGACAAACGACTGTAAGAGATTCAATCCTCGTGTCCATGCAAGGACTTGTCCACCGACAAACCCAGCACTAACATTTGTCTCCTCTGCTTCTCAGTTTAGCCAACAGATCAGCGATACTCTCCCATGTCTACTGTAATACATTCAATCCTTGTTGTTTTTCTGGCTTTTTGGCAGAACGATTCTACAAGAAGATGGCCTTAACAGGATTGTAAAGCGTTTTCGTTGTGATGATGCACTTGAATTACAGTAGCGGTGCTTCCAGGGTGGTTCCGCTTGAACAATCTGTGCTACATCTCAATCCTAGGTGCCGACAAGGCCTGTCTCAGAGTACAATTGCTTGCCCAGAATGACCCAAAAGGTCAAGATTGACATCGAGATCATTTGAGTCAAAACGGTGGCTTAAAAAGACAATCTTTTCCAGGAGCATTTCTTCATTTACTAATTCAACGAGAGATTGTTCCTCGCCGCTGTTCAAATTTGACTCAGCCTCTAAACTTGAATCTCCTTCCTCCACGAAAGGAGCTGCGTTACGCGAGAAGACCATGTAAGAAGAGTGGAACTTGGAATTCAAAGTTCTAGAAATTCGCCACAAGAAAAGGAACCAACAACTTCCGAGCTCACTGATGCAAACCATGAGCACAAAGATGACTCGTTGATTTTCCATCTTTCTAGAAAGAAATCTCATTGGCATTAGACATAAAAAAATTCTGCTTCGATGATAAGCATTGCTGAGCGAAGGAGGGTGAGATCCTGAAGCCGCGCATGGCCATGGAGGATCCGTCGTATTCGTAAATGCCGTGTAGAGTAAAAAGCACTTCAAAATAGAGCAAATTTAGTAGGATAACTACTATTCAGTCGGAGAGGGAAGTTAGAGTTGATGATTGACTAAATTTCTAAGTAAGTCGATTGAAAATAAGAGGGGTGTTTTAGTCAAAGAAGGGTGGAAATAACCCACCCCCCCCCCGCTCCCCCACGGTCGAACAAGGTCCAATATTGTCTTAAAAACTTGTCATGATTCTGCTTATGGGACTTCCAACCCTATACTGATCAAATTTATATCCAGTTAAAATCAAAACGTGTAGATTTTGTTACTTTAGGTGAACATGTGAATATTACTAGATAACTTTATGTAAAAAAAAAAATCAGGCTTTGACCTGAGGGCAGAGGCAACCAGACGGAATAAAAAATCAAACTGATTCAAACAACTTTTGGTGGGTTCGTCCAAGAGAAGACCATTTTGATGTGGCTTATCATTCGCCAAATCGAGTTCCCTGGACATCACGAAATGGAAGAATTGCTCTGACCGCGTCTTCGAAGAATTGCTCTGACCGCGCGTTCGAAGGTTCGTTCATTCCCTAGCCATTTTAGCGATAGTGCTTTCTCTATGATGGTACATTGAGAAGAAGCAGCCCTTATTGTTTATCTGGTGTGACATCATAATTTTCGAGTCTGATTTCGATGAGATGAAATAAGCTTTTCATCGATATACCTATAACATTTTTTTTTTCTGAGTTGGCCACTCACGAGTTAATTAATCCAAATGCAATAATCTTGAGAATTCGAACAAGAAACGATTGCTCGACCATGCTAATCTGCAAGGGTCTTTACGTCACTGTCAAAATTGATTAGAGACTAGAGATAGGTTGATTCAATCGAGATATACGATTAGTGTGGGCGATTTCACCTAATTGCAAAATTTCCGTCGAACGGCACTAGACTGATTTTTCTGTCATTTTCGTATCGGTGTCTATATTTGAAATCTCGAGATTTTCATGACAACTGAGAGTCGCAATGTGTTGAAGATGTACGTTGTGGCTCGAAAATAATCGACCGCGGGTCAATTGCATTAAAAATTCCTAAAAACTACCCGGTAGATTATGACGCGCTAAAATTACGTCAGATTGAAATTAACAGCGAAATTGAACGCGATTTCAGAAATGGAAAGTTCTGTCATGTCAAGATTCATTTTAGGTATGTCGACTCACTTTCCGAAAATTTTTCGGAAATTCCGAGATTTTTACGCAAAATCGATTCGGAAAATAAACGGAAATTCGGTTTAGCTCATTTGAAGGGAATTTTGACTTCTAAGCCAAGCTATTGGATGTTGGGAACTTATAGAAATTTATGTGGGCTTTCTCTTCAACAAAATCAGATCTCAGTTAAAGAATTTCGTTAAGGAATTGAAGCCCCAAAGTGTGAATTTCCGAATTTAAGCTTGGACAGCAAATTTTGGCATCAATTTGGTTTAATTTGCGGAATTTTAGGCTAAAAAGAAATAGGAGATAAGGTGATATGCTTGAAGACCAAGGGGGAACCAAGCTTTAATTACTCAAGATATTTCTTTGGACTTTGACTTCTCTCTCCACCAAACTTCTCGAGCACGTCCCCGCAATCCATCCTCCTCACGTCTTCTCTTTCTTGATCTCTCTCTGCTCTGCTTTTCATTTCATTTTCCTTTGCAACTTTTGTCTCTTTCATTTCTCTCCACCGAGACTCCCTCACCCACTCACACGATTCTACCACCACCGAATTCTCCATCTTCAAGCTTTTGTTGACCGGATTTTTTTCAACGCCTGCACACGCGGCCATCTCCACTTCCATCAAAACCCCACCTTCTCCACTCACCGAACCATCCCACCATTTGCCATCTCCACCAATCCAGCAACGTTGCTCCTTCCAAAGCCCGAGCGTCCAGCTTCAATCGAGCAGCCCTTCACTCGCTCGACCAGCCCATTCGAAGCCCGCTTCAACCCTTCACACTTCAAGACCAAAACCAACAGCTTTTCTGCTGGTTTTCTCAGCCCGAACAGCATGTTCGTTGGCCGTTTCCAGCCGGCCGGTCCAAGCTTCCCTCGACCTCAGCGTGAGCCCGGATCTTAGCCGCCGTTGCACCGCCATTGCCATGAGCCGATTTTCATGCTAACTAATTAGTGAGCTAATGATACTTAGAGGTGTGTTAGTTAGCTAATTGGTGGATTAATTATGTTAATTAGGCTTAGAATGGCTTAGTTAGATTAAGTATATAGTTATTATTTAGTTAGTTTATTTAGTTTAGTTAGATAAATTAGTTAGGAATTAGTTAGTTTATTTAGTTAGTGTAGATTAAATTAAAAAGGATGGTTTGATTTAATTGTTAGTTAGATTATTTATTTTAGTTAGTTTAGGTTAATTTAATTAAATCCTTTAAAATTATTTGTTTTGTAATTTATTTAATTTCTAGTAATTTAGTTAATTATTAATTATTTTCCGAAAATTAAATTGGGATAGCCGGTGATTGGAATTTTGTGCTTGATTGCAATGGCGTATTCGGTTTCTGCAATTGAATGTTAATTTGTGCAAATTGAGTGCTGATTGGAATTTTGAGTATTTAATTCCAAAATTTGTGAAATTCATTATTTATTCAGAAAATCCCGGGTGTCAGGTTTTAACATCAAAAATGATTTTTATATACTATATAAAACAGTGGGATTTTAAAATGGAGGATATCAATTTTTCTAGTGTGAATTGACCGTATACCCACATATGACTATTTTATCGTGTATTTCTAATACAAAGAAAATAGGCAAGATTCACCGTTTTAATTGAAGCATTTGAGTGCAATGCACAATATCCTAGGCCGAGATTGATTGGTCATGTGTTGGTTAAGAGAAACCGTCCTGAGCTGTTAAGCCGGACATTACCCATTCATTAGAACTCGGGTCGCAATAGATTCTGGACCTACGTCCCTTCGAAAAAGCCGTCTAATTGAGAGACGTCACCGTGCTAAAAGGAGGTGAGACAACGCCTGACAATGCCAGAAGACCGCTAAATTTAGAGTCGGACGTACCCTTAAAAGGTGTAATTAACAATTGGAACGCATAATTGTTTGAGTTTAATGCGCCTGATTATGAGACAAAACTGTGTTGCATGGAATGTGACGTGTCATAACGATTTAGCCTTATAATCAGGACCCTTGTAATTAATTGAATTGATGAGGTGTTCTAATTGTTATGTGCATTGATTATATGCAATGCGATATAAACTATACTGACGTGCGGGAAGGAAACTAAGGCAAGGTGAGTCCTCTATGCTAATTGTGTTGTGTGGTTAGGACACTTCTAGGTGTATTTCCCTCCTAATTGGGGCTTGAAGTGTGAACCCGCTGGGATTCATATTTCACCATGTCATGAGCTTAAATTTTTTTGGACCGTAGAGAGAGGACCTGGAGCTAAGCTGAGGTGACCTAAAGTGTAAGTCAAATAGGACTGCTTTTTTTTTGGAGAGTCAATCTTTTTAAATATTTTGGATATAGACTATTGTAAATGATTCAGTATGTTTATAAAAGTGTGGTTTTTTTGTGAATGTGATGTCCTGCTTTTCTATCCCAAGATGATTACTATTAAAGGATTTATTTTCACTTCCGCGTGTGCAATAAAATGAAAGGGTTGGCGACTTGTCCTGGGAAGTCGCAAAATTTTTATTGACCAGAGAGAGATGAGCATGCACTCAAGGATCGGGGCATGACATCTAGCTTCTAGCAAAAGGGTTCTAGAAAAAAAATCATGAATGTAGCTACTGATGATGATCTTAACAGGATTGTAAAGTGTTTTTGTCACAATGATGCACTTGAATTGGAGTTGTGGTGCTTACAGGGTGGCTCTGCTTGAACTATCTGTGCTAATATTTTGACTTGTCAAAGGGCAGGGCCGACAACAGAAAAAAAGGAAGAAGAAAAATGGACATTCAGCTTGTTATAGAAGCAAAAGAGAGAATTAAAAGAAAGAAAGAAGGAAGGAAGAAAGAAATGAAAGAAGTGGGCTTTTGTGCCTACATGTCACAGAGTCTCGCCAAACCGATTCAACTCCATGACGCAACATTTGATAAGTGCTCACATCCCTCATTTTTCTAATCATACTAGTTTTCAAGGTTATGGCTTAAATTTGGAATTACGTGAGGTTCAAGTTGCAAAGTCCGCTTTTTGATTAGTTGAGCTATGGAATTTTCTGGAATTGGTGGCTTATAGTGTTGTGGAGACATGGGCTTTGAAGGTAATTGTTTATAAGCAATGGTTTGGTCAGGGTGAGAATTTTAAGGTTGCACGTGCAAGCCCCGCATTGTGAACAGCTTGAATAATCATTTTAGGTGTGCAATTTGTTAGTGAGTAGGAATCCTTTTGTTAGCATTTAAGTGTTGTTTCATGTAATATTTTACTTGGTTTTGATATTGATTCTTGTTTAGTTGTTAGTATTACGAGATTGTTGGCTCGTTCAGTTGCGTGTTGTTTGATCGTAAGTATTCCAAGATGAGTGGTACTATCTCTTCTATGGTTCTGTAAACTTGTATCTTAAGTGATAAAGATTTGACTATCACACGAGTTATTAAAGCATGTTTCTTGTATAAAAATTTGGATCAAGCAATTACTATTGTTTTGTATTTGAGAACCACTTGAGAATGGTTTTAAAAAAAGATATTGCGATGGATATATATGTATTACTCAATTCATTTTCCCTAAAGTGAGTGCAATACTAAAATTATGACATTATTCAATTCATTTTCCCTCCAATAGATGTTCATGAATGGACTAGGCCTATATCCGATTCGACGAGTGCGAGGAGTGACCATTAGTATGAGATAGCTTGGAAAATGTGCAAGTTGTATAAGTTTTTAGGATGGTAAAGGAGACAGAGGTGGATTGGGTCACTTCATTAAATAAGAAAAGTACTAGTGGGCAATACAGGCCAACACTAAGGAGGACATTAGTCCTTAGAGAGGGGGAGTTTATGTAATATTCCGTGAAAAAGGGAAACCTTGGTAAGATTGTGACATCCTGAAATTCCAGTTCTATTTTCAATTGAATAAATCGGGCTTTTCATCGACACACCTATAGTTCTATTATCTAAGCTGGTCACTCACGAGATAACTAGTCTATTCAAGGAAGCCGTTAATGGATTTTAACACAATAGATTTGAGAATTTGATCAGAAACCAACTGCTCGACCGTGCTAGTCTGCAAGGGTCATTACAGCGGAGATAGGTCGACTTGATTGAGTCATATGACTTAGTGTGGGTGATTTCACCTAATTGCAAAATTCTTGTCGATTGACACTAGATTGATTTTTCTATTGTTTTAGTACCCTGTGTCTGCATTTAAAACATTGAGATTTTCACAACAATCGAGAGTTGCCAATATATCGAAGATGTATAATGTGACTTAAAAATAATTGACAATGGGTCAATTGCACTAAAAACTTCTAAAAGCTACCTGGTAAGCTAAGTTACGCTAAAATCGCGCCAGATTAAAATTAACCCCAAATTTGAATCTGATTTCAGAAATTGAAAGTTCTATCATGTCATGGTTTATTTTAGGACCGTCGACTCATCTTTCGAAAATTTTTCTGCAAACCAAAATTTTTGGCGAAAATTCAACATTAGGTCGTTTTTGTCCGAAGAATTCAGAAGACCGTTTTTGATCGCATTTTTAGGATGCAAGTTGGTTCTATTGGCGAGGAAAAATGTGAATTGAAGTGTGGACATCTTAATTGGATTTATGGGGACTGGTTTAGGTCCAATTGGAGAGAAATTGGTTCAATTTGGGGAAGTTGTGACCAAATTCGTAGGCCCCCTTGGTGCACAACCTTTTGGACACTTTAGCAAGTGTGCTGGGGAAGTTTGGAGTGGATAAGGGCTGCTGGATAATGGCTGAAGAGGTGGGGAGTGTTAGATGAGTTCAAAGGAGACAACTTCGGTTTCTAGAAGGCTTGGTGACCCCCATCCCTTCAACAGCTGGCCCTTCTTCTTCAGCAAACCTTGCTTTCTCCATTTCCAATCCATTTGAAGCTCCAAAGTTGCAGAGTAAACCGAGCCAAGCCCCCTTGCCGTCGCACGTCGCTCGCCAAGCCGTTAGACCGCCGTCACGCGGCCCGAGAGCCCCACGGGAGCCAGCACTTGTTCGTCGCTTGTCCCGCCCCCTATCGCGCCCAGCCATGTCCCCGCGCCATTCCTAGTCACCGTCGAGCTCCCTAGACCACCGTCCAGGTCGTCGGAGCAGCCACCGTCGCCCCCGTTGCCTAAAGTAGCCTTCGCCAGCCCATCTCGGCGTTTCTAGCTCAGCCTTTCGCTTGGTTCTCTCTCTCGGCCCAACATCCAGAACCAAAGGCCAGAAAGCTTCCGTGGACTTCAAGGCCCGTTTTCAAACTTGTCCCGTCCTCACTTGGCTTCACCACTAGGAGATTTGTCACCCGTCTCCATGTTGCCGTCGCGTGGACTCACTAAATCACAAAACCGTTGAGTTTACTCACTAAACCCAACTTAGGGAGTTAATGATTCTTAAGGGTTGATTATTTTATGCTAAGTATGGTTTAGGTGGTTAGTTAGAACGGATTAGTGATTTCATTATTTGTTTATGCATGATAGGTGGTTAGAATAGTTTAATTAGAGACTAGATAGATCGTATTATTTATCTAGATAGGTTCAGAAATTTTCCGAGCCCGTCTCGGTGTTTAATTAGGCTTTTCCAGCGTAAGTTTCTATTTTTTGCATTTAATTGTATTTATTTAATTAATTTTGGTAATTATTTAATTATTTATTTTTTTCGAAAATTATACTAGGATAGTTGGTGATCGGAATTTTGTGCTGATTGCAATGGTATGCTTAGTTTATTTAATTGAGTACTGGTTTATGCAAATTGAGTGGAAATTGTAATTTTGGATATTTACTCCAAAATTGGATAATTTTGGTATTTTAATAAGAAAATACCGAGCATTGGTTTACAACGCCAAAAATGTTTTTGTGGACTATTATAATTAGTGATATTTTCTAAAAGAAAGATATTGCAATTTTGGCTCAGACCGGTCGTGTACCCTCACATGATTATTTTTATCATGTATCTTTAACTTGGTGAGTTGTCAGCTTATGAGAGCATATTTATCGTAAGCTTGTGAGAGTTCCTTTGCACGTCAACTTGTGAGAGCAGTATACCTTATCAACTTGTGTGAGCTATGATTATTTATCAGCTTATGGGAGCACAATCTATATAATAGTTTGGGCGAGCTACTATCTATCTATATCAGCTTGTGAGAGCGTTGACCATATATTTCAGCTTATGTGAGCAGTGGTTGTATCAATTGAATCGATAAATGGAATTGAATTATATATGGTACTGATTGATAGATAGTACAGATCATTTTAATGGTATCGAACTGAATTGATTGACTGAGCTGATCGATGATTTAAATTAAATTGATTGGTTAAGTATATGAACTGTACTTATTTGCAGGAAAGATCTGAGGCAACGTAAGTCCTCCGTCTTGTGTGTGCATAGACTGTCTTTAGGTGTATTTCCTTCCTAGTAGGAGTTTAGGGGGTGAACTTGTTGAGACATTGTCTCACCCTATCGTGAGCCTAACCTTTTCAAATCCTTAGATGGCAGCTCATCCAAAGCGTTTTGGCCAGCCCAAGAGGATCACCAAACAGGTCACCTAGATTCCTCTTCCCGGGGGCCAAGGAGCCTCAGTCTATGAGCTTGCAAGGACCATTGTTTGGGCTGATGTGGGACTACCTCGGAGGGTACCCCATCAATTCAGAGCGTAGTACTATCAAGAGCGAAATGGACCCAGAGAAGATCCCCTACAAGAGTCTGAGGTCCCTATGTCGGTGTTAGAGATCGCTTTTGGCGAGGTTACTGCTGACCCTCCTGGTGATGCAATGGTGGACCCAAGTTCTTAGGAGAGCTCGGAGTTTTCAGCTGGGGATTCGAACATCTAGAGGGCTTGTAGACCTTATGCTTTTGCAAACCTTTGTATATAGACTAATATTGTAAATAAACTAGTCAGTTGTGTATAAAGGTGTTTGGTTTGGTTGTGCATTGTGGTCCTACTTTTCTATCCCATCTTTGTGCTATTTGGGAATTTATTTATACGCTTCCGCATGCACATTAAATTGAATGGATCGGCAACGTATCCTGAGACGTTGCAAATTTATCGACCATTGAAGGATGCGCACATGCTTGAAAATTGGGGCATGACAAAGGTAATATAAAGGAAAGGAAACAACTATTCTAGGAGAAAATATTCGGTGGTTGCTAACCACCAGCTCATCAGCCTATGTGGCACGCGCCATCCACTCGAAACGCGACACTTGTCCGTTGACCTGAACATGAGTAGAAAATAAAAATATTAAAAAAACTTTCTTTTCCTCCTCCTTTGGATTGCAGAAAAGTACCGACCAACAATTAAATGCTTACTTTCAAAATCCCGCCAAACACTCTCTCCTTTTCTTCAAGGGTTTTAAAAAATTTTGTTTGATCTTCTAAATGAATTCTTTCTTGTTCGGTTTCTAGAAATGGAAATAAAGAAAAAAAAATTATGTTGATAATGAATTTTTATCAAAGGCATCTATTTTCTTTTTCAAATTTTTCCTGACCAGTAATAAAAAGTATGCCATGGATCTTATTCAACCTGCTCTTCTAGAGAGGAACAACGATAGCCCACTCCCTCTTTCTCTCTCTCCAGTGCATCCCTACCGCTTCCTGCCTCACCCAAGAGCCACCACTGGTTGCAACTGCTAGTCCCAAGCCCCTTGCGCCTCTGCCGTCACCTCTAGAGCCCATCGACGGCCACGTTCATCAGTTGGCTCTCTCACTCACGCACGCACAATTATGCCGACTCACCATGGATGGTGCCAAATCCCGGCTATTTCTAACGCAACAATCAAGCATAAGGTCTGCACTCGCGTCTGTCCCTTGGGGAGCCCTAGAGACGTCTACTATGGCCAAGTTTTTCCTTCTTAAGAGCTTGTTGTTGTTGTGTGAGAATGCCCAGAAGCCAAAAGATCAGTCTTTTTCCTTGAATTTGCATCAACCGTCCATTGTACTCTCCACAAGTGACTGCTTTTTGCAATGCGCTCAGCTTTTGTTGAATATTGCTGCTGCGTTTGCCGCGGAAAACTTGAATAAGAGTATCATAGATGAAGTGGTGAGAAGAGACGAGGATGAAACAAAGACGGCCGTGAAACATGGTTACCTAAAGACTGATTTGGATTTTTTTAATGAGGAAGGACGAGGCGGCTCATGATGTGTAGCTGCGTTGATTAGAAGGGGCAACCACTTCGTGTCTAATGTTGGAGATTGTCAAGCTGTTTTTTGTAGAGCTGGCACTGCGGAGGCTCTCACATCTGATCATAGGCCTGGTAAAGAGGATGAAAAGGAACGCATTGAGGCTCTCACAACATTTTATTCATTCTTTACATGTAAAAAGATACCAGGTCGCAGATTTATATGAAATTAAGTTCTTTTACCTTAGCCACTTCCATTCTGAAATAACTTGAGTTACAAATTTCTGCTTGTGTTAGAAGCTTTGAGATTTCTATCCAATTCATGAAAGCGAGATTGAGGATCAAGCTATTGTATCAGCAGGTATATAATTTTCTATCTATGGGTCTATCTGCTAATTTCAATTGAAAAAATATTCTTTTCCATTGTTGTGGCTGCGAAAGTTGTTCAACATACATGATTTATGTCCAAATGTTGTGGTGTGCATCTTTGTTCAGTAATTCAATATGATCATAAATTGGCTTTCCTTCTTGTCATGGAGTGTGACAGATTTGTCACATGAGTTGCAGCATGTGGAACATTTCTTCATGCCACTTGCAAAAAGTTGGTTTTTCCATAGCAAGATGTAGATATCACGAAAATGGATGGTTTTTTATGATTCATATTGCGATTCAATGTCATGCAAAAACTTTTTTTTTTTTTTTTTTTTTGGGTTAATACTTCGAAAAACTTCAAACCGGTACACCTGACAAATTTACCCCAACTGATCATAAAAAACCATAAATTGATATATTTATGACAAATTTATCCCAAACTAATTTATTCGATCATAAAAAACCCCAAACTGGTAAATTTATAACAAATACACCATCTGCTAAATTAGATTAATACTACTAAAAAATCACAAAAATTGTAAACTGTGACAAACAGAGCGTAAAATCCTAAATTAGTATTGTCATGTGTCATTTAACCTAATAATTTGACAGTAAAATTTAAAGAAAACTAACAGAGGTTAAATTTGTCACAAGTGTACCAATTTTGGGTAAATTTGTCAAAAGTATTCCAGTTTGTAGTTTTTGGTGATCAAAAAAATAATTTATGGTAAATTTATCACAAGTATACCAGTTTTTGGTTTTTAGGATATTAACCCTTTTTTTTTAGTGGAATCAATAGCAAGTCTCCAACCATCCACATTTCCCAATGCAATAAGCACGGAATAACGTTTTGGTCCCCCAAGGAAATGGATCAGGAAGCTGGTCAAATCAGCCATTGAAGAACTTCCACTATATTCATCATGGATAGACTCCATCTTATGTTGTAAGGAGAAAGAAGCATAAAATTGATAAATACATATACGGCAAAGACTTGCCGAAATCTTCATACATAATGGCAGTAGTTGAAAGATGAACTAAACATAACAATATTCAATGTCATCAGTACCCATACTTAGGAAACTTGTAGCTCAACAACAGCAGAGTACGAAGATGCAAAAGCTCCAAAAGCTCAATCCCCTATAAAAAAACAAAAGAAACAAAAACAAAAACAAACCATGAGAGAGAGATGGAAGAGTCGTATTGAACTCACGACAAATGCAAACATCTTAATTTCTAATGCCTCCTCCGGTGTTCCCCCCATCATTCTCCGACCTCCTCCCACTGGAACTGGAACCATCATATCGACCACCTCTCCTGGAGGCATCCACTTTACTGGCTGTCTGCTAAATCTTTACATCCTTGTGTAGATCAGCCGTCATATCCACTTTACTAGTTGTTCGATATAAAACAAAGACGGCTGATGCAAATTCAAGGAAAAAGACTGATATTTTGGCTTTCGGCTATTCTTACACAATAGCAACAAGCTCTTAAGAAGGAAAAAGTTGGCCATAGTAGATGTCTCTAGGGCTCCCCAAGAGACTAATGCGAGCGCAGACCTTATGCTTGATTGCTGCGTCAGAAACAACTTGGGATTTGGCGCTGTCCATGGCAAGTCGGCGTAATCATGCTTGAGAGAGAGAGAGAGAGAGAGAGGAGCCAGCTGATGAACATAGCCGTGATGGGCTCTAGAGGCAACTGCAAAGGTGGAGGAGGCTTGGGACCAGCAGTTGCAACCAGCGGTGGCTGTTGGCGGAGGCAGAGGCGGTAGGGACATGCTGGAGAGAGAGAGAAAGAGGGAGTAAGCTGTAGTTGCTCTTCTCTAGAAGTGCAGGTTAAAACCCTTGAAAATTGGAAAGGAGAGAGAATGTTAGGCGGGATTTTGAAAGTGAGCATTTAATTGCTGCTCAATACTTTTCTGCAAGCCATAGGAGGGGGAAAGAAAGCTTATTTAATTTTTTAAATTTTCTATTCACATTTAAGTCATCAGACAAATGTTGTGTTTTGAGTGGATCACATGCGCCACGTAAGCTGAGGAGCTGGTGGTTAGCAACCACTGAATATTTCCTCCTGTTCTGGACATACACACTGATGGCGGGCAGCAATTAGGAGGGAATCAAGAAATTTCCTAGCTAAGTTTTCCCCTTCCATTATATTACCTAGGATTGGTATTTTCCACTTCCAGTTCACACAACCAATAGAAAAGTGGAGACAAGAGCAAAATAAGACAGCTTCGGGACACTCCAACCTCGCCGGAACCGTCACTTAACATCGCGAATTGTGCTTTTCTTTGTTGACGTCGGGATCCGACCAGATCTCAAATGGTCTCTTCTACCTTCGTCGCCAGGGGTGCTTAGGCAAATTTCTGGCTGCAACCCATGGCATTAACAGATATTAGAGGCGGCAATTCGGACATGACACAAGAACACCGCTCGGATTGAGATGACACGAGACAACTTAACTTGAACTTGACCTAAATTGACACGTTTTTACTCAATTTTTAAAAGAAAACATTTTGTTGTTAGGTTTAAACAATTTTATAACGAAAGGAAATGACACGAATCATTTCACGAAACTGAGAGGCGAGCATGAATAGGTAAACTTCTCATCTAAATTTAATCTGTTCGGGTTTTAAAACCTGTATTTTATGAAACCCCATTCGTTGAGGACTGCTACATGTCTACGAGATCTCTCTCCAAACGACACAACCGGTGCCAAAGAATAAGCCAACCATGAGCAATTGTGCAGGCACCAACTTCGGTGTCTCTCTTCATCTAAGATAATTATCTAATCAGTCTTAAACTTATTGTATGAATGTTAATTTAGTGCTTAATTTTTCATTTTTATCAATGTAGTTATAAACCTTTACACAAAATTTCAATACAATTGTTCTAACCAATAAATATTAGATATTGTTAAGTGGTGTCCACTTATAGCCAGCCATTCTATCTGGCATGTTGACTTGGACAATTTTTGCATCACCACATTAGTGATTTTCTCAGTGGCCAAAAGGGTTGCATTGGAATTTTGTACAAATGTTTAGGACTTAGATTGGCAAAGTTTGAAAAATTTAGGATTGAATTGGCATTCCTATAATATATTTAAGACCAATTGGTAAGTTGCCCCTTTTCATCCCTAGGCCTGGCAAATAGTTGACAAGATTGGACGAATTCAATCCATCTTGTTAAAAAGTCCAATCAGAGGCTAAGTTGTTAGATGAATATATAGTTTAAATATTCTAACATCCTCCTTGCCCTTGAGTATAGGCTAGACTTTGGCAAAAAATAGTCCACTTCAGATGTTCCTAAAAAATTTTGCTGTTTGCTCAGACAATCGGAACGGATTAATGCGGGATAAGCCACAAAGCAGGTTTGCCAAATAAAGTACAGTGGATAAAATCACATTGAGGCTGATGCTAATAAGTTCATTTTACGTCGTGGATGGGAAGTCCTTGTGTGCTGGACCCTGGTGGTAATGCCCGACTCGGTTCAAGCACTGTCCCAGATTGCCAACAGTCCTTCCTCTAGCATATACATATTCAATATCTGATAGACGGCTTGTGTTTTTGTCTGCCAATTGCTGAATTGGTTCATGTCAAACCAGTGGCTCTCAACAACAGTCACTTTCAAGAAAACTGTAGTCTCCATGACCCATATATAGCTTGAACTTAGGTAGCTGATGTCCTCTTTTCCCTAGATTTAATTCAAGTTTAGTGAAAGTCAAGCGGTCTAGCCTACTTCATGCGGTTTCCACAGGGATTTCCCAGTCATGTCTTGCTGCTCCTGTCCAGTTGTTACTGCTTTCTTAGGCGCGCGTCTTGGCGTGATTTCCCCTGAAATAAGCAATCTCCTCGGGTTGATGAAAGAGCATAAAAGTATCCATTTACTAGTTTTAGGCCAGAAGTAAGGTTCACGGAGATTGCATGGCTCAAAGTGATCCGGTGGAGTTAGAGGTTTCAAAGCTTCTTTTATTACACGCAAGGAAGTATATAATTGGGGTTATAATAAGGTGCTTTGAGCCGTTCTTCCACCCACAGACAAAACTCGTATAATGATAGATATATTGAGACTTTGAACCGTCTTCCTTTAAATCGTCACCTTCATAAAATTTTCTCGAAATGATAATTACAGAGAAGGCTAGTACTTTCCCGATATTGAGTCATCATGGGAGGTCGAAGCTCAGGCAACTCAACCCCAAATCGAGCCTTAGATCCTCTTCCGAGGTTGAGAAAGAGGGGGGAGGGAAAGGGTGCTCCTCAAGGTCGGGGTGTGGTGATGACAAAGGCTGGAATGGTGGTGGTTGGCGCGAGTCTCATGTATGTTGGCGGGAGTCTCGCAGCAGCAGCTGACAGATGCCAGGGGAGAAGGGTTTTGAAAACATCAGTGCACGTTTAGGTGAACAGACACTCGATGAACGCATGACGGGCATCTCGGAAGCGAAAGTAAAGCTGCTGCTACCTGCAGCTGAACCTCACCCCAAGCAGAGTTACTTGAGGCCGACTCTGATAGATTTATGTAGGCATCGAGCTGCTCCAAATGTTTGAACTGTTCAATAAATACGCGAAATTTTATATTTCATTAACATTGACTTTGTCTCCAAAAATTGAAAACCAGCCCTCAGCTTATATAGATCGAGCGTATCGATTCACTCGTGCAAAATGAGCTTCACCGGTGAAAGACAAGATGTGTCTATAATCACATCGGCTGGACAAACAGGGCAACATCTTGGTCCCAAAATGATGAATTTTCACTTCAGGCATGGCAAACTGCAAAATGCTGAAATAAAACAGCAGCCAGTGCACGGAGATCCCACTCTGCGCGGGATGATGGGACAGGTCCAACCACTTTGGTTATAATGTACACAGATTTTTGCAAGAAAACTATTTCTGCGACTTGTACCAGAGGTCACACAGCAACACCCGAATGCTAGTCCTAAAAACAACCAAATGCGTCGCTACTTTTTAAAAAGCAATGCAGACACTTTCATAACAAGACCAGGGAATCAAGTAATGATTTTTCTGTTTCACGTAGGGCCTTTTGACAAAAACACATGCGCACAATTTCAAGAACACTGTTCTTATTGTAAAGATCACAAGAACAAACAGACGAAACAACATGAAGAATCACATTGGCCCTATCTACCATCCGCCTAGCAACTGTCACGAGTTCCATGATTCGATTTCTTGGCTTTCAAACGAAGAATACGTATCTATGGAGCCCGTGATTGAGGTTAAGCTGGGTTGTATCGGTATTGAAAGACCCGTCGTTTCACCCAAAGAATAAGAACCTAAGAAGCCCCCAATCGAGGTTAACCTGGGTGGCTTCGGGAGGGGAAGACCTGCTGTTTCACTTTCTAATAGTAGCACAACGGAAGACATGAGCGGTCTATCTCTGGCAGAGTCTTGCACACACAATAGTCCGACTTGTATGCATCGTAATGCCTCATCCACATAGCACACGTCCCTGATACAAGGATCGATTAGTTCCATCGCCTTCCCTTCATTCCAGTGATGCCAAGCCTGCAATCATCATGCATTTGTGTGAAAAACACTTTGTACAACCCCTTGGATGTAAACACTTGAACAGCGAGTTCAAATGTATATTGTCCGCGTGCCTAATAACGTCTGTTGTTATCACTTTGCTTACAGACAATGGAGAAGTAGAAACCAGACCGAGACAGCAGTTTTAAACAGAACAAACTGAGCAGTTGCAAACATCTGCTGAAACGAGAGTTTTGGTGCCTACTATCTCAAATACAAATGAGGATGAACTCACATGGCTGATAAGATTAGAATGTTTCGGCGTGCGAAAGCCAATGTTTTTCTCGCCGCTAATGATCTCCAGTAATAATACCCCGAAGCTGTACACATCAGATTTGAACGAAAATAGACCTTCCATCGCATATTCTAGAGACATGTAACCACTGCAATTACAAGGGCAAATGAATCAATCCACTAAACCTGATCAAACATTTTGAGTCAGAGATGCACTTTTCTTATTCTCACTTGGAAGAAATTCAACTTACTACGTGCCAACCACTCGATTGGTACTCGCTTCATTTTCATTCCCACCGAAAATTCTCGCCATGCCAAAGTCTGATATTTTTGGGTTCATCTCTTCATCCAACAAAATATTACTGGCTTTAAGGTCACGATGAATAATCCTTAATCTAGAATCTCGATGAAGATAGAGGATGCCTCGTGCTATCCCTTCAATAATCTCCAAACGTTTCTTCCAGTTCAGTTGTGCTCGCTTCGCTGGATCTGCATCAAATTTTGAAAAGAGAAGAAAAGACACATGCAATGATTTTCATGACAATTCTTTCAAGGAATGCAAAAGATCAAATTTAAATGTTCGACTCAGCTTACCAAAAATAAAATAATCCAAGCTCCTGTTTGGCATGTACTCATAAACGAGCATCTTATCTTCACCTTGAATGCAGAATCCGAGGAGTCTCACGAGGTTTCTATGTTGTAATCTCGCAATTACCATAACCTCGTTCTTAAATTCCTCAACCCCTTGGCTTGACTTCCTCGAAAGCCTCTTAACGGCTATTTCTTGTCCTCCTAGAAGCTTTCCCTGCAGATTCAGAGGGTAGACAATTAAGAATGCAAATATGACATCACGATTCTAGAACTGGTGATCATATATCTTTACCTTGTAAACAGGACCGAATCCTCCGAGTCCGAGCTTGTTTTCTTCAGAAAAGACATTCGTTGCAGCTTCTATGGAACTGAAGTCAAACACTGGTATATCAGGTCCTCCTACTTGCTTAGCATCACTAGCAAGACCATCTGGTCCGGACAAATCAACATATAGCTCTTCGCTCTTAACAATATCATCAAACAAGAATCCTGTATTTATAGTTCATTAACATGTAAATAAGAAAATAAAGACTAATAAATCATTCACTCCACAGACTGAAATCTCACCTTTTAAATTGTCCTTGAACCTCCACAACAAAAATACTGTTATAACGGAAACAAACGCTCCAACGAAGGCAGTAACTATCATGCGTAGGTTGGATATTTTGCTCTTTGTTCCTATTCATGAGAAGAGAAAGAAATTAAAATTATAGGAGATCATCAGTAATCGGAAAGTGTTGGAAGTACTCTATAAGATATCCAAAGTCATTAGTACAGATAAACTCTGTGACAGTAAATGTTTTGTCTATCATGTGATACACGCTTCTTGTTGCAGGCAGGTGAGACAAAGGAAATTTCAACCAAGCCATGTGACGAATCATATGCTGATGAATGGGACCGTTATATCCATCAAAGTTCTGATCCTTCACCTTCCTATAAGCGTGAAAGTAGCTAGTTATGCTGAAGTTTGTTATTGGAGACTACCATTATGGATACGTCACATGGTGATCTTTCTTGACAGTGACTGCTTTCATTCCTTTCTGATGCTACAAAAGGCCAGATTCATGTTATTCAGTTACACTAACTGTTGAGATCCCTGACCTCCATAAACTCAATTCCATAGATAAGAATCTCAGTTCCTTTGCTGCTAAGTCACACAATCAGTTGTGGCCTTTATCATACTAAAAAGGGTCATTAGGTATGAGAAACATTATTTTGGAAAAGATCAACAAATTTGAAAATGGCAAAGGGGGGATACCCATGAGAGATCATACCTGGTTCAGAATTGGCGAGACGAATTTGGAGGGTCATTCCGCCCCCAGCGAAATGCTGCACATCAATCAAATTCTTGCTCCACATCATGCACCCAATGCTTCTAACAAATGCATAAGCTTTACACGAACAATTCTCTAGACACTTCACCTCACACTCATCCCCGCTAGTGGCTGAAAAATAATCTGCAAAATCCGGCAACTTCACCCCATCCAATTCCAAAAAGTGGTCCATCCTGCCACCATTTCCCACTGAAATGCTGCTGTTGTTCCCACACTGTAATCGGGTCTTCCAAGTACAACCCATGGACCAGTTACCCCTCTTCCATTGATCCGGTGATTTTGGAATGAACCCTTCCATGCAACTACATTTGGGAGAGCCCATGTCATTGCATATTGCAAAATCTCCACACTTGTTATATAGGTCACATTCCTTAGCAGGCTGTTCTTGCAGCACAGTCCACTCGTTATTAGTCTCATCCCAACCTAATTCTTCCCCCGTTCCATTCCAAAGTATACGGAACATCAAGAGATCGGACCTATTCGACGGTGTGTATGTAAAATACATGCTTCCATCCTCCTCAGGGGCCGAAAGTTTGAACCCATATCGAATATTTTCAGTCATATTTGGCATGCCGGTGAAAAGCAGCCCATTCCAATGCCCGCTCCTCCATTCCCGGCCTGACTGACCCCAGATCACTATCTGTGGCGGCAACCGGGGATCGACGCCCATAGAGTAGTTCCCAGGGGAAGGGTCGTTCAACGATCTCCATGACCTAAAGGCATGGTTCTCTCCAGCCGCAGAATTCACCCTCACTCTCATGCCAGGCAAAAACGTGTCTGTCGGGTGTTCAAAGCTTTGCCAGTATGCATTGCTGACATGACCATCAGCACTAGCAGTGTCCGCATCTGCCTTGGCCAGAAGAACAAGATTTCCAGCATCCGTCAAAACAGCTGTTGAGTTGGTGGGCACAGAGGAGGAATTAATGCCGCCAGACCAAACTAAGCGATGATACCCATCTAAAACCATCAAATTTCCATCACTTGAAATTGTCAGAACTCCAGATTCATCAGAAACAGGGGTATCTCTGTTCGCGACCCACACGCATGTTTTAAAACTTCTCTTGCGGTACCAAATACCAACATATCTAAGAGACGAATTCTCAGTTCTAAAGAACCCCAGCTCAAAGTTCCCAGAACGAGAAACCAGAGTCTCGCCATTTCGGACCAACTGCCCTTGCGATAACGAATTCGCTGTACGAGAATATGAAAACAGAGACGACCGCATGAAAAACAGGGAGATAAGGAAGAAACTTGCTCTGTTTTTGCCGGTGAAGGGCATTCCACCGTTGCCAAATGCCTCAAGCATTGCTCCGGGGAGAGGGAGAATCAAGAACACAAGTTTGAACTTTTCATGGGTGAGAGAGGGTCTTCAATGGTGACCCATGTTGGGCGTTGCAGTTGTCACACCCCGAAAACTATAGGGATGGGGTGACACGGCCGTCCTTCCACTTAAAGGAGATAACCTCAAAAGACATATCCAAAATTTACTTCCAAAGGTCTCTATCGATAGCACTCTCAATCTACTAGCTACTAACTAAGGAACCTGAAAAGATCAAAGGACGAGTGGAATGAGCAACAGCAGTTAAGTGAGTAGTATATATGTTCTAAACAAATCGAACAACCACTATATATGTATATAAAGCAATACCAAACATCATAACTTAAACTCAATATATAAAATACATATCGAGTCATATAAGAGTTATTTTTTACTATCAAAGCCTTATACTAATATGAAAATCACCACCAAAAGTCAAGTATCAATGGTCAATAATATCCATCAAAAAACACATCAATGGTCCATCCATTGACTAATCTATTACTCAATACTTTATCATGATCACGACATAACACCAAGTGACAAGGCGACCAAGATTCTTCTTGGCAAGTTCTTTACCTACAAAGCCGGTGACTCAGCCTAAAATGATATCCTAAACTTGGCATGCATACCCCAAAAACCCATCACTGGAGTCACAGTCATGTTAAGCATAAATAACCATCCTCCAATACTATAAATACAATCTAGAAATCAATATCTTAAACTAAGCAAATAACATTTTGCAGCATAGTCCATCATCCATTTCCTAACCATTTCTCAAATCATCATAAACATTTCCATAAATCAAACGCAAAATAATTATATTTATTACTCCACAAACTTTGTATAACACGTTTTTTAAACATTTATAATCAACTAAAGAGTAGAAAATGCTCAATCCAACTTTTATGCAATAAAAATGCTCCTCAATTCTATATATATATATATATATATATATATATATATATATATATATATACTTCAAGATATGGTTTTACAAAACCAAAGAAGATATAATATCACTTACCTCATCACCTACGACCAAACAACAAACAACACTCATACCGTCGAACTCATGGCCCTATCAAATAACTGATGAATAATGTTAAAATCAAATAAAACTCCATCTCAACTATAAAATGATTAAACTACGCCTTAACTCTAGCAAAAAGACTCTTACATGCTAACAAATCGCATGCCCAAAATGATTATTCAACCCATTCACAACGCAAAATTTAAGCGTAAAAATTGATTATGCCATAACTTTCTCCTCTGAAACCCGTTTTGAGTGTATTAATAATTTTAAAAAAAAAAAAAAGCCCTTCAAATGTACTACAGGAATCTCAACTTGAGCATTCCAAAAACAAGCCGAAAAATGACAAAATATGGGTCCAAAGTTGTTGGACGCATACTGTCATACTGTTCACTGCGTGTAGGAAACTTCAAAATATTGTTTCAAACAAACCATAAACTCAAATTACGATTCGTAAAATCTTATGACTTCACAACACCCTAAACTATTATTTCTAAAAAAAATACGCGGCTCAATGAGTCCAAAATCAGATTTCGCCGCTCAATTTTCCAAAAAATTTAAATTTGAGCTCTAAACCGTAAATTATTTTGATTGGACAAACGATGAGCCTAATCTCTTACCAGGTATTACATCACGGAGTTGAGTTGACTTGACGAGGCCTCCACAGAGTGCATGTGCCAAGCCCCTTCATCTTCTTCCTTTTTCTTCTTCTTCTTCTTTCCTTTCCTCTCTCTCTCTCTTCTTTTCTCTCTCCCGAAGTGGCTCGAGCCCTATAAAAGAGAACGCCCACTTCTTTTTGCTTTATCGACCAATCAAACTTATTTTCTTTTTCTTTTTTTTTAATTCCTTTGTTAACTTGTCAAACCAGTATTTTACATTGCAGTTTCTGACACAAAGTTGACGGCTTTTAAAGTGGTATTCTGTTGCGATAAGGCGAGCGATCGAACAATAATATAGACAGAAAAAGAAAAATAAATCGGACACCAAATTTACGTGATTCAGTCATAAAGACCTACGTCCACGGGGAGAGCAGTAGCGAATTTCACTATAGATCAAGCGATACAAGGAGATTACACACGTAAGTCACTCAAACACTCTCTCGGTGTTTCCCAAACCCCAATTACACCCAAACCTAAGTCACGGTACAAAATTACCGCGCGTTCAAGCTCGAAACAAAAACGCTCTACGGCTTCGCATTCTTAATCGAAGCTTCACACAGGCGGCTTATGAATCCTCACAGCTCCGTAGGGTTTCTTCCTTCTCTCGTACGAGTGCAGCAACTGCCGGAAAGAAAACCTCTTTCGCGGCTCCCTTCTACAACCTTTTTTTCGGCAATTCAATGCACGCCCGAAAAGTACGATTATGTTCTTATATATATGTGCCAAGGTCAAGGTCCCACCACGTCAAGGGCCCACTCGGTTTCGCTTCTTACGCGTGCGGACTCTTCTTTCCTTCTACGTGCACAGGCTTCGACGAATTTGCAGCAACTTCACGCCAAGGAGAAAAATTCCTAAATCAATATTATAAATGTGCCCAGGGTCAACGACTTTGACTCTCGGCCCACGTTCTGATTCCCTTTTATAATAAGAATTCGTAAGTGCAGGGAAGATGGGAAAAACTTCATTTTCCTTTTATTTCCTCCTTTTGTAATTCCTTCGCGAGTTTACCGAATTTCGCGTTTTAGCAAATGCTCAGACTCGAGTCATATTTAACAATCTCCACCTTGGCTCGACGTTTGAGTCAAGTCGCAATTGCTTCTCAAAAATTCAAACTCTGCTGCTACTTTCCCATAGCCTCCAATGGGCTCAACCATATTATCCAAATCCAAGCCTCGCTTGAACTTCATCATAACTAAGGACCTCATCAGAATACCAATTCCACATACACATTTAACTGCTCTGCAAGGATTTTCTGACACAACCTCCTTAACCGCAGATAAATCAAAACTATTGTTGCATCCATATCTATAAAGAGATCAAAAACGTACCTTGTCAATATCAGCAGTTACAGCAACCGTTTGCTCTATAGGCTTCATCTCGCTATGAGCACCATCATCTGTGTCGATTACTTTGCTAGTACCTGTACTCGCTACCTCAGGAGTTTCTGGTCGCAACTCCACCTCAAGCTGAACACTGTCCAGATCTAGATTAATACTACCACAAACACTCCTAGCCAGAAGTATTGGAGACTCATTAAGGATAACTTCTCTGCTGTTAACAAGTGAATTTATATCCGGGCACCACAACTGATTGCCCCACTCACCTTGTGCATAGCTATGGAATATGCATCTTACCCTCCCATCGAGTTTACCATCACTCACTCGAAAATAACACGGGCAACTAAACATGCTAATAATAGAATAACCAGCAACGTTACCTGACCACACTTCTTCAGGAGTCTGCCATTCAATAGCAGTTGATGGGGATCTATTCACCAGGCAGCTTTTCATACTAAACACATCAGCTAGGATTCTCCTAGCAATACCAGCACTAGAGATAATTTTTCGGGATATCTCTAGTAATGTTTTGCTTATCAATTCTGCAAATTGTTGTGATTTACTGGCACTAGTGCGGTGTTTCACTATGCCCTCTTTCATGCAAAATTTATTTGCCAGCTCTGAGCAAAACTCCATGCTATCGTCAGTCTACACATGCTTGATCGACTTACCAATTTCCGTCTCGATCAAAACTCTTGACTGCGAGATCTTGACACCAACATCAAACTTGTGCCTTGGCACAAACACCCAGATCTTCCTCAAGTAGTCAAAAGACTCTCGAATAGATGCATCCGGCGTCTCCGCAGCAAAATTTGTCACTGTCTCACCTTGAACTTTATACAAACCTCCGTGCTTGATTCCTTTCATTATGACCAAGGCACCTCGTACAACCTTCAGAACTCCACATTTTGAAGAATACCTGCAACCAACTAAATCTAGGGCACCCAAGGAAATTAAGTTCTTTTTCAATTCTGGAACATACCACACTCCAGTCAATGTCCTCACGATACTATCATGCATTCTGATTTTAACATCACCAACACCCACAACATCGCACTCAGCGTTGTTCCCTAACTGGACTTTACCACTACCCGTACACTGATAAGTGATAAACCAGTTTCTATTTGGTGTGACATGAAAAGAACAACCAGAATCCATAATCCATCCATCATGAGATGAATCATTAGTGACAGACAAGACATAATCAGCATTATTTGCTACAGCTGCAACATTATCTGTAAAATCAACTATAATTTCCTTACCATTTTCATTCTTCAACTTAAAGCAATCCCTCCTAAGATGCCCCCTCTTGCCACAGCTCCAACAGACAACATTAGCAGTCCTACATTGACTACGTCTGTTCATATTATTACTACCATTACCCACATGTGTTCTAGATCTTCCTCTATTTTCACATACTAAAGCAGTAGATACAGATTCGCCAGATTCTCTTCTACGAATGTCCTCGCTCAGAATCAAATCTCGAACCCTATCAAACGTCAAACTTATTGACCCAGAGGAATTACTAACCGCAGTAACGGCAGTATTCCAACTATCAGGCAATGAGGATAACAGGATCAAAGCACGTACCTCATCTTCAAAATCAATCTCAACTGAACTCAATTGACTAACAATCACGTTGAATTCATTGATATGATCTGCAACTGACGCACCTTCTTTCATCTTCAAGTTAAACAGACGTCGCATCAAACAGACCTTATTGATCGCAGAGGGCTTCTCGTACATATCTGATAGAGCTTGCATCAAATCAGTAGTGGTCTTCTCCTTTAGGATGTTAAATGCGACGTTACGAGCCAACGTCAGCCGAATAACACCCATAGCTCGTCTATCCAGCAAATCCCAATCAGCTTGCTTCATCGTCTCTGGTTTCTCCCCAAATAAAGGCAAATGCAAATTCATCTGATAAAGATAATCTTCAATCTGCATCTTTTAGAAACTAAAATCATTCCCATCAAATCTGTTGATTCTCACTTTTACTTCTTCTGTCGCCATCGATTCGCTTCAACTTAGCCAAGCCTGCTCTGATACCACTTGTTGCGATAGGGCGAGCGATCGAACAATAATATAGACAGAAAAAGAAAAATAAATCGGACACCAGATTTACGTGGTTCAGTCGTAAAGACCTACGTCTACAGGGAGGGCAGTAGCAAATTTCACTATAGATCAGAGATACAAGGAGATTACACACTCAAGTTACTCAAACACTCTCTCAGTGTTTCCCAAGCCCCAATTACACCAAACCCAAGTCACGGCACCAAATTATCGTGCGTTCAAGCTCGAAACAAAAACGCTCTATGGCTTCGCATTCTTAATCGAAGCTTCACACGGGCGGCTTATGAATCCTTGCGGCTCCATAGGGTTTGTTCCTTCTCTCGTACAAGTGCAGCAACCACCCGAAGGAAAACCTCTTTCGCGGCTCCCTTCTGCAACCTTTTTTTCGGCAATTCAATGCACGCACGAAAAGAACGATTATGTTCTTATAAATATGTGCCAAGGTCAAGGGCCCACCACATCAAGGGCCCACTCGGTTTTGCTTCTTACGCGTGTGGACTCTTCTTTCCTTCTACGTGCACAGGCTTCGACGAATTTGCAGCAACTTCACGCCAAGGAGAAAAATTCCTAAATCAATATTATAAATGTGCCCAGAGTCAACAACTTTGACTCTCGGCCCACGTTCTGATTCCCTTTTATAATAAGAATTCGTAAGTGCAGGGAAGATGGGAAAAACTTCATTTTCCTTTTATTTCCTCCATTTGTAATTTTTTCACGAGTCCACCGAATTTCGCGTTTTGGCAAACGCTCAAACTCGAGTCATATTTAACAGATTCAACAAAAAGAAATGCGCATCGGATCGAGATTTGAGACCCTTTTGTTTTTATACTCCGGGTTTTTAAGACCCCCGGTGTGGGATCGGCGACTCCCGTTGACGCAGGAGTCGTCGAGTTTGTGTTTGTCTATACGAAGAGGTCAAAGATGAGGACAAAAAGGAAGGCGATAGATTCGTCGTCCATCACGAAAGAGTTATCGGTGCGTACACGAGGACAAGCTTTAACGAACTGTTGATCCAATGAGAAGTTCCCATTTTTTTTTCACGTCGTTTTCGAGAGTGTACGGAACATCTCTCCCCTAGGAGAGATCGAAATCACGTGTTGTTTTCGAATGGTGCCTTGTTTTTTGAAGCATAAATTGCAAGAGCGGATGCATGCATGCACTTGCGTTGGTCCAAATGCTCTCATCTGGTCCTTGCAACAATGTCAATTTCCAACCTTTTTCTCAGTATAGGATTAGGAGCATGCAAAATAAACCACCCATATCAGGAATTGCCTGGATCAGACCAGACCAGCCGATTTGCTCCGATTTTTTAGAGTGTTAGCTTGGTTCCTAGTTCCTAAAATTGAAATTAGTATCCGAGCGGCCTAGTTCCCAATTTCAAGAGAGAACTGAACCAACTACAAATACTTTATTATTATTTCTTAAAAAATTAATAAAATATGAACTAAATACTATCTAGTCCAATCATATCACAAACTATGGCATAATTACTCTTCACTCATCATTACTTCTGTCAATATTTTAAGATTTGTCACTTTCTCTCTCATTGTGCATGGCCACTCTTTAGTAGGAAAGAAAAAAAAAAAAGTAGCCGGTTCCATTGGGCTGAACCAAAACCAATGGTCCGATCCGATCCCAATCCTAGGACCAAGCGGTCCAATCCACAATTCTCAAAATTGGGAACCGGTCCTTCCAGTCCGGTTCATGATTCCATCTTAAGGCTGAATCAAACTAAAAACCAATCACCCCTATATAGGACGACACACATATAAGAAAAGCAAATCAAGGTGCTGATTTCATGACAAAGAAAGGCCGCTCTCTATAAAGGAAATCTCCAAGTCGTTGCTTTCTAAGACATGCTAGGATTGCCCAGTCTGTTTCTATGTTATTTGGACCGTGTCCTCCTTGGTTGCCCCATGTAAAATTTTCACTTCGCATACTTTTGCATCTAAACACCAAACAGTTTAATAAAACAGACCAAATTGCCAGCAGAAGATCTCACCAAAAAGGAACCCTTTGTATCTCCAAACTCTAATCTCAAGCCCCTTCATAGATTCTACCACCATAGGCCGTTGTATTTGCCACCTCAGGTGACAATGTAACATCTCAGGTCTTCACTATACACATATTATCCGCTTTAGACACTAAGTCCTCACGGTTTTGTTCCTCTCAAGGCAGCTCATACTACCCCAAGAAAATGCGTATTGCAGGGGCAGAGAACCACATCAGAGTGCACAGCGCAGCGGTCCCACTCAAAGTTTTGTTTCCTCCACCCACAGGTTCAGAATGCGTATGTACAATTATAGGGACCCAAGTCTTATAAGTTAGCCCAAGACTCCCTTCTTAGGCGATATGGGACAAGAGAGGGACTCCTTCCTTGCGCACGTCCGAGGACCGAGGCGCGGACACACCGCCATCCCTCTTCCCCACGCACCGTCGTTCGGGTCATCACACTCTCCACCCCTTAACAGAACAACGTCCTCGCTGTGGCCCCCACACACGGTCGGAAGTCGACTCTGATACCACTTGGACTCGGACGTGCACAAGGAATGAGTCCCTCTCTTGTCCCATATTTCCTAGGGAGGGAGTCCTGGGCTATCTTATAAGGCTTGGGTCCCCTCTAACTGTACATACGCATTTTCTTGGGATAGTATGGGCTGCCCCGAGAGAAACAAAACCGTGAGGATTTAGTATCCAAAGCGGACAATATGTATACAGTGAAAACTCGAACGTTACAAACAAAGACTGTAAAACAACTATAGAATGTGTAACGGTAGCGCCCCGCTTGGGGAGTTGGGGAATTGTACATATCCTGGATTCTGTAATTTGAAAGCACTATGGCCGAATTGTTTCACTGGACCTTTGCATCGGTGGGCCAGAAAGTGCACGGCCATGGGACTCGGGCTCAGGCTTTGCACTGAAATGTGAGCTCGTGGCGATGGCACTCGGACCCAAGCAATGCATAGTGAGGATGGTAATTGAAATTTTCACCATTCTTCCTTATGTTAAATTTGATGTTTATCGATGGACTGACCACCTCACCTTTTGGGAAAAGTTGGTAATCCGCCCTCTATGATTCCCCAATCCCCTCACGTCAACACAGGAGCACGTCAACACAGGAGTTGAGGGTACACCCATGCATATGTGTAGCTTTTGGCTCCGGTTCCATACTGTCTAATCTCCTAGGTCTTTCAGCTGAAGTCCGAAGAATCGATGGTCCCGTATATACACTAGTGAAGCAAGATCGACTTTGGTTTCAAAAATTGAAGACAAGCCCTCAGCTTATAGATCGAGCAAATCCAAGAACACTCCCTCTCCTGTGCAAAACGAGCTTCTCATGTAAAATGCAAGATATGTATATAATCACATCAATTAGACAGACGAGGTAATTTGTTGGTCTCAAAAGATGAATTCCTGTTAGGCACAGAAACTGCTGAAAGCTGGAATAAAAAGGCAGTTGGTGCACGGAACTACCATTGTGCGCAGGATCCTGGGACGGCCGAACCACTTCGAGTCTATTGTACGCAACCTTACTATTAAATTATGTCTCGAATTTAAGCGTTAGCAAAACGCAATTCGCTTGGATAAATTTTTTTATTATTTGATCATGAAGATATTTTTCTGATAAAAATAATATTCAAGATTAAGCATAAGAAAAGAAATTCGAAATTCTTTTTAGGTTTTGGATGTCTTTGGTTGACAGAAGAACGACTCCATAAAAGTTTACAAAAAAGGAAATAATAGAAAATAAAAGGAAAAAAAGAGTTTGGGACACATGGAGTGCCAAAACTTGGCACGGGGGACACTTAAGTGCCAAAAATTTGAAGATGTATACTTAAGTGCCAAAATCGGAGTAAAATGGATCACTTAAGTGCCACTCCAGCCCAAAATCCGGCCAAATTGTTGAAGTGACAATTTTTTGATGAGATTGGTGCAAAACGGCATCGTTTTGTACTGACGATGTGGCGAGAAAATGCAAAAACAGCATTGTTTTTGCTCTAACGTGTAAATAATTAATATAAAAATTAATTAAATTTATTTAAAATATTCTAAAAAATTAAAAAAACTTTAAAAAAAAAAAGGGAGGGGGGTTGATGGGGGCGGGCCGAGGGCTAAGCCCTCGCCGCCACCACCTCCTCGCCACCGCCGGAAAGGGCCGGCGATGGAGGGGGCAGGGTCAGCTGAGGTTGCCTCCCCCGGCCGACCAGCGGGCCCTCGTCGCCTCCTCGCTGTCGCCGGAAGGTCGGCGACGGTGGGGGGAGCATCGGCCAAGGTTGTCGGGCCTTGGTCAAGGGCCAGCGATGCTGGCCGACCGGTGGCGAGGGCCCACGAGCCCTCGCCCAGATCTAGGGCGAGGGTCGTGGCCCTCGCTGCGATCCGGCGAGAGCTCGCCGATCGGCCTAAGGCCAGCGACCACGGTTGACCCTCCCCTCTTCGTCGCCGATCCTTCCAGATGGCGACGGGGAGGCGGCGGCGATAAGGGCTCGGCCCTTAGCCACCCTTTTTTTTTTTTAATTTTAAGTTTTTTAATTTTTTAGAATATTTTAAATAAATTTAATTTTAAATTTAATTTAATTAATTTTTATATTAATTATTTACACATCGAGCAAAACGACGCCGTTTTGCATCAATCTCGTCGGAAAATTACTACGTTAGCAATTTGGCCGGAGTAGAATTTAAGTGATCCATTTTACTCTGATTTTAGCACTAAATGTACATTTTCAAAGTTTTAACACTTTAAGTGTACCAGCATGTCAAATTTTGGCACTTGGGTTGTAGTTCTGCTAAAGGAAAAGTAAGGGTTTCTTCACCTTACCTGCAGCGTCCCCAATTCCCATTCAAGAAAGAAGCACATGGTGGGCCCAGAGTCAAAGTTCTTGACTCTGGGCATACATATAAAACAAAATACGTCTTCTCTCTTTCCGGTGGAGCCCCTATGAAAAAAACAGCCGCACGAAAGGAACGTCTAAGAGAGTGCCACAAGATCAAAAAAGATGAATGCAAATCCGTACGTACTCGAACTAAAAGACAATGCTAGAGTTCTTGTTTTGGCGTACATAGAGTATTTTACTTTGAGCTTAAATACACGGTAATTTTGTACATTTATATTCAAGTGAGTTATTTATTTATAAACACTTTGAATTTGAGCTTACATTTAAATGTAGGAAACATTCGAATATGTGAGAGATTTAAACATCGATTCTCCGATTATAATGGATTATTTGCCGTTAACTCTCTCCGTGAACATAGGTATCAATACTTGGATCGAATCACGTAAATTTTCAGTATCCTTATTATTTTTCGTATATTTATCTGGTAATTTTGTATTGACGTAAATTGTAAGATTTTATCGTTTTCGTGTATTATATATATTTTTTTTTATTTCAACACTTACCTAGCTGTTTCCATGACTTGACCCTAGGTTACCTGAAACGACAGTCCTAAATGCAATTGAATGAGATACTGCAGAATAAAAAGCAATAAAGACACTTTCATATCAAGACCAGGGAGTCAAGTTCTAAACCTTTTAGCAAAGGTACATGTGCACAGTTCCAATAATACTTTTCCTGTTGTAAACATCACAGGAGCAAAGTGAAGAGAAAACAAGAATGAATCACATTGGCCCTATCTACCATCCACGGAGCTAACTGTTACGCCATTCAATGACTCAATTTCTTGGCTTTCAGACAAAGAGCAAGTATCCATGGAGCCCGTGATCGAGGTTGACCTGGGTAGTTTCCGGAAGGGAAGATCCACTGTTTTGCTTTCTAATAGTAGCATAACGGAAGGCATGGCCGGTCTATCTACAGCGGAGTCCTGCACGCACAGCAGTCCAACTTGTATGCATCGCAATACCTTATCCGTAGAGCACGTGTCCCTGATACAGGGATCAATAAGCTCCATCCCCTTCCCTTCCGTAGAGCACGTGTCCCAAGTGGAACTAAATGTCGACAAAATCATTGAGACAAAAAGCGAAGCGGTATGGAGCCGATCCCATTTTGCGTAAGCCTTCCATTAAAATATTGACATCGCGAATATGCATCAGAGACTCCTCTAGATGGAAAAAGGCCATATCCACAAGTGTCTTCTGTCCAAACGAGGCGGAGAGGCGACTACAAATTGGAACGAGGGGCGGACAGTTCGTGGTCCATCGGTGGGAAGGTCAAGTTTCTCATGTGGCTCGCGTGGTAATCGATTTAGACGAGGCCAGGAAGATGAGACCCAGGCCGGGCGTTATGGGGGTGGCCTACACGATTATGTAAAGGCGGCGAAGGAAAATTGGGTCGACGGTAAGGAAGAGAAAGGGGGGTTAAGAGGGAGAGTGTATTGTTCAGATGTCTTTCGTATTAAATCGTCATGTACATTGGGGAGAATTACCAAAAAAAATTTAAACTTATTATTATTGTACAAATTCAGTTATAAACATTTTTTTTTAAATTTTTTCTAGCAATTTAATTATAAATATTTTGCAATTGTACCAATTCAGTCCATCTTGTCAATTTAATCCGAAATCCCTAACGTAAACGCCGACCGTCTTATATAGCACGACCAGCACTAAAGTGAACATTTTTAAATAATATTTTTTTTCCTTTTTTTCTTTTATTTATTTATTCCCTGGACTTACAATGACACTCTAAAATGTCACGTGCGACATGTGTCTTTTTGAATATATCATCTAATACTTATTAGCATGCAAAAACACAACAAAAATTTCACTACACCCCATTCAAGAAATCACATTATACATCTACTTCTTTAAGCAAAACGCAATTACAAAAAATAAGTTCTAAGAATGATCATGGTCACCTATCACCAATATTGTTCCTACGTTAGAGCACCTACCTGTACAAAGACCAAGTTATTTGCCATGGATCAACAGCCCCATCCATCGACAGACCAACGTCATCGAAACCAATGAACCATTGAAAATCCCTAAGAGGTCCAACAAACTCTTCGTCAACATACACAGTAGAACCACACTTAATGCATACTACCGCCGATCCGGGTATAAGCACAACTTGATATTCATAATCAAAATGCATAGGAACTCCCAACGGCAGTGGTGGGGATGATATGTCTCACAAAAATTGAGGAAAAAAAAACAAGGAAGGGGTAAGCCAAACCTAGTAAATGAAATCTCTCTAAAATAGGATATTATCTCACCCCTCAACCTAAAACACACACACACACACACACACACACACACAAATGTGAGTTCAAAGCATTACAAAATGACCATGCATGAAAAGTGCATTAGTTTATGCATATCTTTTCTTTATTATGATATACCGATGGAAATTTATATCATCATTATCTAAGATAATTTACTCATTTGCAAGCAAATGGCATTACATACTATGACCCAAGGCCAATTCTTTCATGTGTGCCTTTATGTAATTACATATGCATAGATACATGTATTATATTCCTTACTTCTCACAAACACTCCCAAAGCATCCCAACACAAGGCGTTTCTCAAATCTAAGGCATTCCCACACACAGGGTATCTCTACTCGTGAGATATCCTGACAACATCTTTTCATACATATAATTACCTTACCCTTTTAATGATCACATAATATAAAAGTATGTGCTTTAAAATACTAGGTAGAAAAATTAAGAGAGGTGCGTAACAATAAAAGAGAGACTAAAGGCTTATTTCAGGTAGATATATTGTTGGTTACCAAAATATCTAGTAAATCATTACAAAAACAAGGAAATCAATATTTGTTTTGAACATTGATAAATCCGAACAATATTTTGAACTCATTAAAATTATTAGTGAATGATATCAAATGCTAGGAAAATCTTAAATTAGTAAATTTAAAACTTAAATATCATCAAATATGCAATTTGAGGACTACAACTGGCATGGTGGTAAATTAATTACCTTCACTCAACACTGTCCGCATACATGTCAACATCTATCATTTTAAGCTTAATTTTTAGGTTTAAACAATTTTAGAAAGGAAATGACACGAATCATTTCACGAAACTGAGAGACGAGTGTGAATAGGTTAACTTCTCATCTAAATTTAATCTGTTCGGGTTTTACAACCTGTATCTTATGCAACCCCATTCGTTGAGGACTGCTACATGTCTACGAGATCTCTCTCCAAACAACACAACCGGTGCCAAAGAATAAGCCAACCATGAGCAATTGTGCAGGCACCAACTTCAGTGTCTCTCTTCATCTAAGATAATTATTTAATCAGTCTTAAACTTATTGTACAAATGTTAATTTAGTCCTTAATTTTTTATTTTTTACTCAAAATTTCAATCCAATTGTTCTAACCAATAAATCTTAGATATTGCTAAGTGGTGTCCACTTATAGCCAGCCATTCTATGTGGCATGTTGACTTGGACAATTTTTGCATCGCCACATTAGCGATTTCCAAGTGGCCAAAAGGGTTGCATTGGAATTTCGTACAAATGTTTAGGACTTAGATTGGCATAGTTTGAAGAATTTAGGATTGAATTGACATCCTTATAATATATTTAAGACCAATTGATAAGTTGCTCCTCTTCATCCCTAGGCCTAGCAGATAGTTGTCGAGATTGGACAAATTTAATCCGTCTTGTTAAAAAGTCCAATCAAAGGCTAAGTTGTTAGATGAATATATGATTTAAATATTCTAACATTCTCCTTGCCCTTGAGCATAGGCTAGACTTTGGCCAAAAATAGTCCACTTTAGATGTTCCTAAAAATTTTTGCTGTTTGCTCAGACAATCGGAACGGATTAATGCGGGATAAGCCACAAAGCAGGTTTGCCAAACAAAGTACAGCGGATAAAATCACATTGAGGCTGATGCTAATAAGTTCATTTTACGTCGTGGATGTACATATTCAAGTTTAGTGAAAGTCAAGCGGTCTAGCCTACTTCATGCGGTTTCCACAGGGATTTCTCAGTCATATCTTGCTGCTCCTGTCCAGTTGTTCCTGCTTTCTTAGGCGCGCGTCTTGGCGTGATTTCCCCTGAATAAGCAATCTCCTCGGGTTGATGGAAGAGCATACCATTTACTAGTTTTAGGCCAGAAGTAAGGTTCACGGAGATTGCATGGCTCAAAATGATCCGGTGGAGTTAGAGGTTTCAAAGCTTCTTTTATTACACGCAAGGAAGTATATAATTGGCGTTATAATAAGGTGCTTTGAACCGTTCTTCCACCCACAGACAAAACTCGTATAATGATAGATATATTGAGACTTTGAACCGTCTTCCTTTAAATCGTCACCTTTATAAAATTTTCTTAAAAATGATAATTATAGAGAAGGCTAGTACTTTCCCGATATTGAGTCATCATCGGAGGTCGAAGCTCAGGCAAGTCAACCCCAAATCGAGCCTTAGATCCTCTTCCGAGGTTGAGAAAGAGGAGGGAGGGAAAGGGTGCTCCTCAAGGTCGGGGCGCAGTGATGACAAAGGCTGGAATGGCGGTGGTTGGCGTGAGTCTTATGTATGTTGGCGGGAGTCTCGCAGCAGCAGCTGACAGATGCCAGGGGAGAAGGGTTTCGGAAACATCAGTGCACGTTTAGGTGAGCAGACACTCGATGAACGCATGAGGGGCATCCCGGAAGCGACAGTAAAGCTGCTGCTACCTGCAGCTGAACCTCACCCCAAGCAGAGTTACTTGAGGCCGACTCTAATAGATTTATGTAGGCATCGAGCTGCTCCAAATGTTTGAACTGTTCAATAAATACGCGAAATTTTATATTTCATTAGTTGAGCAACATTGACTTTGTCTCCAAAAATTGAAAACCAGCCCTCAGCTTATATAGATCGAGCGTATCGATTCACACGTGCAAAATGAGCTTCACCGGTGAAAGACAAGATGTGTATATAATCACATCGGCCGGACAAATAGGGCAACATCTTGGTCCCAAAATGATGAATTTTCACTTCAGGCATAGCAAACTGCAAAATGCTGGAATAAAACAGCAGCCAGTGCACGGAGCTCCCATTCTGCGAGGGATGATGGGACAGGTCCGACCACTTTGGTTATAATGTACACAGATTTTTGCAAGAAAACTATTTCTGCGACTCGAGCCAGAGGTCACACAGCAACAACTTTTACCCGAAATGCTAGTCCTAAAAACAACCAAATGCGTCGCTACTTTTTAAAAAGCAACGCAGACACTTTCATAACAAGACCAGGGAATCAAGTAATGATTTTTCTGTTTCACGTAGGGCCTTTTGACAAAAACAAATGTGCACAATTTCAAGAACACTGTTCTTATTGTAAAGATCACAAGAGCAAATAGACGAAACAACATGAAGAATCACATTGGCCCTATCTACCATCCGCCTAGCAACTGTCACGAGTTCCATGATTCGATTTCTTGGCTTTCAAAAGAAGAATACGTATCTATGGAGCCCGTGATTGAGGTTAAGCTGGGTTGTATCGGTATTGAAAGACCCGTCGTTTCACCCAAAGAATAAGAACCTAAGAAGCCCCCAATCGAGGTTAACCTGGGTGGCTTCGGGAGGCGAAGATCTGCTGTTTCACTTTCTAATAGTAGCACAACGGAAGACATGAGCGGTCTATCTCTGGCAGAGTCTTGCACACACAATAGTCCGACTTGTATGCATCGTAATGCCTCATCCACATAGCACATGTCCCTGATACAAGGATCGATTAGTTCCATCGCCTTCCCTTCATTCCAGTGATGCCAAGCCTGCAATCATCATGCATTTGTGTGAAAAACACTTTGTACAACCCCTGGGATGTAAACACTTGAACAGCGAATTCAAATGTATATTGTCTGCGTGCCTAATAACGTCTGTTGATATCACTCTACTTACAGACGATGG
Organism: Eucalyptus victrix; assembly: GCA_016097545.1. NCBI lineage: Eukaryota > Viridiplantae > Streptophyta > Magnoliopsida > Myrtales > Myrtaceae > Eucalyptus > Eucalyptus victrix. The sequence goes on along the minus strand of CM027839.1, from coordinate 55,570,792 downwards.
AGAAGTAGAAACCAGACCGAGACAACAGTTTTAAACAGAAGAAACTGAGCAGTTGCAAACATCTGCTGAAACGAGAGTTTTGGTGCCTATTATCTCAAGTACAAATAAGGAAGAACTCACGTGGCTGATAAGATTAGAATGTTCCAGCGTGCGAAAGCCAATGTTTTTCTTGCCGCTAATGATCTCCAGTAATAATACCCCGAAGCTGTACACATCAGATTTGAACGAAAATATACCTTCCATCGCATACTCTGGAGACATGTAACCACTGCAATTACAAGAGCAAATGAATCAATCCACTCCACCAGATCAAACATTTTGAGTCAGAGATGCACTTTTCTTATTCTAACTTGGAAGAAATTCAACTTACTACGTGCCAACCACTCGATTGGTACTCGCTTCATTTTCATTCCCACCAAAAATTCTCGCCATGCCAAAGTCTGATATTTTTGGGTTCATCTCTTCATCCAACAAAATATTACTGGCTTTTAGGTCACGATGAATAATCCTTAATCTAGAGTCTCGATGAAGATAGAGGATGCCTCGTGCTATCCCTTCAATAATGTCCAAACGTTTCTTCCAGTTCAGTTGTGCTCGCTTCGCTGGATCTGCATCAAATTTTGAAAAGAGAAGAAAAGGCACATGCAATGATTTTCATGACAATTCTTTCAAGGAATGCAAAAGATCAAATTCAAATGTTCGACTCAGCTTACCAAAAATAAAATAATCCAAGCTCTTGTTTGGCATGTACTCATAAACGAGCATCTTATCTTCACCTTGAACGCAGAATCCGAGGAGTCTCACGAGGTTTCTATGTTGTAATCTTGCAATTACCATAACCTCGTTCTTAAATTCCTCAACCCCTTGGCTTGACTTCCTCGAAAGCCTCTTAACGGCTATTTCTTGTCCTCCTAGAAGCTTTCCCTGCAGATTCAGAGGGTAGACAATTAAGAATGCAAATATGACATCACGAGTCTGGAACTGGTGATCATATATCTTTACCTTGTAAACAGGACCGAATCCTCCGAGTCCGAGCTTGTTTTCTTCAGAAAAGACATTCGTTGCAGCTTCTATGGAACTGAAGTCGAACACTGGTATATCAGGTCCTCCTACTTGCTTAGCATCACTAGCAAGATCATCTGGTCCGGACAAATCAAGATGTAGCTCTTCGCTCTTAACAATATCATCAAACAAGAATCCTGTATTTATAGTTCATTAACATGTAAATAAGAAAATAAAGACTAATAAATCATTCACTCCACAGACTGAAATCTCACCTTTTAAATTGCCCTTGAACCTCCACAACAAAAATACTGTTATACCGGAAACAAACGCTCCAACAACAGCAGTAACTATCATGCGTAGGTTGGATATTTTGCTCTTTGTTCCTATTCATGAGAAGAGAAAGAAATTAAAATTATAGGAGATCATCAGTAATCGGAAAGTGTTGGAAGTACTCTATAAGATATCCAAAGTCATTAGTACAGATAAACTCTGTGACGGTAAATGTTTTGTCTATCGTGTGATACACGCTTCTTGTTGCAGGCAGGTGAGACAAAGGAAATTTCAGCCAAGCCATGTGACAAATCATATGCTGATGAATGGGACCGTTATATTCATCAAAGTCCTGATCCTTCACCTTCCTATAAGCGTGAAAGTAGCTAGTTATGCTGGAGTTTGTTATTGGAGACTACCATTATGGATACGTCATATGGTGATCTTTCTTGACAGTGACTGCTTTCATTCCTTTCTGATGCTACAAAAGGCCAGATTCATGTAATTCAGTTACAACAACTGTTGAGATCCCTGACCTCCATAAACTCAATTCCATAGATAAGAATCTCAGTTCCTTTTCTGCTAAGTCACACAATCAGTTGTGGCCTTTATCATACTAAAAAAGATCATTAGGTATGAGAAACATTATTTTAGAAAAGATCAACAAATTTGAACATGGCAAAGGGGGGGGGGGGGGGGGGGGATACCCATAAGAGATCATACCTGGTTCAGAATTGGCGAGACGAATTTGGAGGGTCATTCCGCCCTCAGTGAAATGCTCCACATCGATCAAATTCTTGCTCCACATCATGCACCAGATGCCTCTAACAAATGCATAAGCTTTACACGAACAATTCTCTAGACACTTCACCTCACACTCATCCCCGATAGTGGCTGAAAAATAATCTGCAAAATCCGGCAACTTCACCCCATCCAATTTCAAAAAGCGGTCCATCCTGCCACCATCTCCCACAGAAATGCTGCTGTTGTTCCCACACTGTAATCGGGTCTTCCAAGTACAACCCATGGACCAGTTACCCCTCTTCCATTGATCCGGTGATTTTGGAATGAACCCTTCCATGCAACTACATTTGGGAGAGCCCATTTCATTGCATATTGCAAAATCTCCACACTTGTTATATAGGTCACATTCCTTAGCAGGCTGTTTTTGCAGCACAGTCCACTCATTATTAGTCTCATCCCAGCCTAACTGCTCCCCCGTTCCATTCCAAAGTATACGGAACATCAAGAGATTGGACCTATTCACCGGTGTGTACGTAAAGTACATGTTTCCATCTGCATCGATGTCCGAGAGCTTGAACCCGTATTGAAAATTGCCAGTCATATTTGGCATGCCGGTGAAAAGCAGCCCATTCCAATGCCCGCTCCTCCATTCCCGGCCTGAAAGGCCCCAGATCACTATCTGTGGTGGCAACCGGGGATCAACACCCATAGAGTAGTTCCCAGGGGAAGGGTCGTTCAACAATCTCCATGACCTAAAGGCATGGTTCTCTCCAGCCGCAGGATTCACCCTCACTCTCATGCCAGGCAAAAACGTGTCTGTCGGGTGTTCAAAGCTTTGCCAGTATGCATTGCTGACATGACCATCAGCACTAGCAGTGTCAGTATCTGCATTGGCCAGAACAACAAGATTTCCAGCATCCGTCAAAACAGCTGTTGAGTTCGTGGGCACAGAGGAAGAATTAATGCCGCTAGACCAAACTAAGCGATGATCCCCATCTAAAACCATCAAATTTCCATCACTTGAAATTGTCAGAACTCCAGATTCATCAGAAACAGGGCTATCTCTGTTCGCGACCCACACGCATGTTTTAAAACTTCTCTTGCGGTACCAAATACCAACATATCGAAGAGACGAATTCTCAGTGCTAAAGAACCCCAGCTCGAAGTTCCCAGAACGAGAAACCAGAGTCTCGCCATCTCGGACCAACTGCCCTTGCGATAACGAATTTGCTGTACGAGAATATGAAAACAGAGACGACCACATGAAAAACAAGGAGATAAGGAAGAGACTTGCTCTGTTTTTGCCGGTGAAGGGCACTCCACCGTTGCCAAATGCCTCAAGCATTGCTCCGGGGAGAGGGAGAATCAAGAACACAAAGTCAAGTTTAAACTTTTCATGGGTGAGAGAGGGGGCTTAAATGGTGACCCATGTTGGGAGTTGCAGTTGTCACACCCCAAAAACTATAGGGATGGGGGTGACAAGGTGGTCCTTCCACTCAAAGGACATAGCCTCAAAAAACATATTACTTCCAAGGGTCCCCATCAATAGCACTCTCAATCTATTAGTTGCTAACTAAGGAACCTGAAAAGATTAAAGGACGAGTAAAATGAGCAAGAACAGCTCAGTAAATAGTATATATTTTTTAAGTAGATCAAGCAACAAAGCAATATCAAAATTCATAACTCATATTCAATATATAAAATTTATTTTTTTACTATCAAAGCCTTATATTAATATGAAAATCACCATCAAAAGTTAAGTATCAATAGTCAAGTCCATTGAATAATTTCCATCAAAAAACACATATCAATAGTCCATCCATTGACTAATCTATTGCTCAACACTCTACCATAGTCATGGCACAATGCCTTGTGACAAGATGACCAAGATTCCCCCTTGGCAATGTCTCCACTTACAAAGCCGGTGACTCCGCTCAGAAGAATATCCTAAATTTAGTATACATATCCCAAAAATCCTTCACTAGATTCACAGTCATATTAAACATAAATAACCATCCTCCAATACCATAAATCAAATCCCAATATCAATATCTTAAACCAAGCTAATAATATTTTGTAACATAGCCCATCATCCATTTCCTAACCATTTCTCAAATCATCATAAACATTCATAATTAACCAAAGAGTAGCAAATGCTCCATTTGACTTTTATGTAATAAAAATGCTCCTCAATATATATATATTTCAATACATGATTTTACAGAACCAAAGAATATATTGTACTACTCACCTCGTCGCCTACGACCAAATAACAAAACGATACTCGTATCGTCAAACTCACGGCCCTATCAAATAATCGAGGAATAATGTTAAAATCAAATAAAACTCTACCTTAACTATAAAACGACTAAACTACGCCTTAACTCTAGCAAAAAGACTATTACGTGCTAACAAATCACATACCCAAAACGATTTTTCAAACCATTCGCAACCCAGAATTTAAACATAAAAATTGATTATACCATAACTTTCTCTTTTGAAACCTGTTCCGAACGTATTTATAATCAAAAGAAAACCTTTAAATCTACTACAAGAATCCCAACTTGAGCATCCCAAAAAGCAAGCCAAAAAATGACAAAATATAGACCCAAAGCCGTTGGATGCATATTCTTCACTGTGTGTGAGAAACTTAAAAATTTTGTTTCGGACAAACCATAAATTCAAATCATGATTCGTAAGATCCTATGGCTTCACAACACCCTAAACTATGATTTCTTTAAAAAATACCTGGCTCAACGGGTCTAAAATCAGATTTCGCCGCTCGATTTTTCAAAAATTCTGAATTTGAGTCGTAAACCCGTAAATTACTTCTTGGACAAACGAGGGGCCTAATCTCTTACCAAGTGTCACGTTACGGAGTTGAGTTGGCTTGGTGAGATCCGCAAAATGCATGTGCCAAACCCTTTCCTCTTCTTTCTTCTTCTTCTTCTTCTTCGTTTTTCCTTTCCTCTCTCTCTGTTTCTTCTTTTTTCTCTCTCCCGAAGTGGCTCAGGCCTATTAAAGAGAACACCTACTTCTTTTTGCTTTATCGACCGGTCAAACTTATTTTCTTTTTCTCTTCTTTTTACTAATTCCTTTCTTAACTTGTCAAACCGGTATTTTACATAGCCGTTTCTGACACAAAGTTGACGGCTTTTAAAGTGGGATTCAACAAAAAGAAATGCGCATCGGATCGAGATTTGAGACCTTTTTACTTTTTTACTCCTGGTTTTTGCGACCCCCGGTGTGGGATCGGCGACTCCCGTTGACGGAGGAGTCGTCGAGTGTGTGTTTGTTTATACGAAGAGATCAAAGATGAGGACAAAAGGGAAGGCGATAGATTCGTCGTCCATCACAAAAGAAGCATCAGTTCGTGCACGAGGACAAGCTTTAGCGAACCGTTGACCCAATGGGAAGTTTCTACCTTTTTTCACGTCGTTTTCGAGAGTGTACGGAACATCGCTCCCCTTGGAGATATCGAAATCACGTGTTGTTTTCGAATGGTGCCTTGTTTTTTAAGCAAAAATTGCCAGAGCGGATGCATGCATGCCCTTGCGTTGGTCCAAATGCTCTCGTCTGGTCCTTGCAACAATGTCAATTTCCAACCTTTTCTCAGTTTAGGATTGGAAGAATAGCGAAAATTTCAATTACCATCCTCACTATGCATCGCTCGGGCCGAGTGCCATCGCCACGAGCTCACATTTCAGTGCAGAGCCAGAGCCCGAGTCCCATGGCCATGCTCTTTCTAGCTCAGATCGGCAAAATGCTTTCTGGCCCACCGATGCAAAGGTCCAGTGAAACAATTCGGCCACAGTGCTTTCGGATTACAGAATCCAGGATATGTACAACTCCCCAGCTCCCCAAGCGGGGCACTACCGTTACATGTTCTATAGCTAGGTTTTACAGTCTCTGTCACCTGAGGTGGCAAATACGGCGGCCTATGGTGGTAGAAACCATGAAGGGGCTTGAGATTAGAGTTTGGATATACAAAGGGTTCCTTTTTTGTGAGATCTTCTGCTGGCAATTTTGTCTGTTTGATTAAACTGTGTGGTGTTTAGATGCAAAAGTATGCGAAGTGAAAATTTTACGCGGGGCAACCAAGGAGGACACGGTCCAAATAACAGAGAAACAGACTGGGCAGTCCTAGCATGTCTTAGAAAGAAACGACTTGGAGATTTCCTTTATAGAGAGCGTCCTTTCTTTGTCGTGAAATCAGCACCTTGATTAGCTTTTCTAATATGTGCACCATCCTATATAGGGGTAATCGGTTCCGGTCTGGTTCAGTTTTAAGACGGAATTATGAACCAAACTGAAAGAACCAGTTCCCAATTTTGAGAATTGTGGATTGGACCACTTGGTCCTAGGATCGAGAACCAGATCAGACCATCGGTTGTGGTTCAGCCCAATGGAACCAGCTACTTTTTTTTATTCCTTCCCACTAAAGAGTGGCCATGCACAATGAGAGAGAAAGTGACAAATCTTATGATATTGACGGAAATAACGATGAGTGAAGAGTAATTATGCCATAGTTTGTGATACGATTGGACTAGATAGTATTTAGTTCATATTTTATTAATTTTTTAAGAAATTAAAAAAAAAAAAGTATTTCTAGTTGGTTCGGTTCTCTCTTGAAATCGGAAACCGGGCCACTCGAATATTGATTTCAATTTTAGGAATTAGGAACCAAGCCGACACTCTAAAAAATCGAAGCGAATCAACCGGTCTAGTTTGATCTGGGCAATTCCCGATATGGGTGTTTTATTTTGCATGCTCAAATTTGATGTTTATCGATGAATAGAGCATTATGCTCTCACTCAAGAGCCGTATTTGCGTGTATATACACTAGTGAAGCAAGATCGACTTTGGTTCCAAAAATTGAAGACAAGCCCTCAGCTTATAGATTGAGCATATCCAATAATACTCCCTCTCCTGTGCAAAACGAGCTTCTCATGTAAAATGCAAGATTGTATATAATCACATCAATTAGAGAGACAAGGTAATTTGTTGGTCTTAAAAGATGAATTCCCCTTAGGCACAGAATCTGCTGAATGCTGGAATAAAAGGATGGAACTGCCATTGTGCGCAAGATCTTGGAACAGCCAAACCACTTCGGGTCTATTATATGCAACCTTACTATTAAATTATATCTTGAATTTGAGTGTTTGCAAAACGCAATTCGCTTGAATAAAAATTTTTATTATTTGATCATAAAGATATTGTTTTGATAAAAATAATATCCAAGATTACGTATAAAAAAGAGAAATTTCAAATTCTTTGTGGATTTTAGATGTCTTCGGTTAACAGGACTTCATAAAAATTTACAAAAGAGAAAATAATATAAAATAAAAGGAAAAATAAGGGTTTCTTCACTTTACGTGCAGCGTCCCAATTCCCAACGAAGAAAGAAGCACACGGTGGGGCCTAGAGTCAAAGTTATTGACTCTGAGCACACACATAAAACAGAATACGTCTTCTCTCTTTCCGGTGGAGCCCCGCACAAAAGGAACGTCCAGGAGAGCGCCACACAATCAAAAAAGACGAATGCAAATCCGTACGTATGCAAACCAAAAGATGAATGCTAGAGTTCTTGTTTTGACATACATAGAGTGTTTTACTTTAAGCTTAAATGCGCACTAATTTTATACGTTGAGTTTATGTTCAAGTGAGTTATTTATTTATAAACACTTTGAATTCTTATATTTGAATGTGCGAAAGATTGTAAACTTTGATTTTTCAATTATAATAGATTATTTGCTAGTAGATTTCTCTATGAACATAAATATCAATATTCAGACTGAACACCACCGGTCATAGTGGCGCTGCTGGATAAAAACTTTACTGATCTTTGCCTAAAGATGAGGGGTTCAAAACCCAGTAAAGGCACTTGGTGTCTTAAGATGGATGTCGGGGTGGTTGATCCTCTACTAGCGTCCCCCCAGATTTACTCATTTGGTTTGTTAGTTTGTATGGGGTTCTTGAATCATCATAAAAATATATATATACTTGGATTGAACCACGTAAATTTTTGATATCTTTATTATTTTTTGTTTATTTCTTTGATAATTTTATGTTAATGTTAATTGAAAGATTTTATCGTTTTTAAGTATTATATTTTTTTATTCCAACACTTACCTAGTTGTTTCCATGACTTGACCCTACGTCACAGAGCGACAGCTTTTACCTGAAACCCCGTCCTAAATGCAATCGAATGAGATACTGCGGAATAAAAAGCAACAAAGACACTTTCATACCAGGACCAGGGAGCCAAGTTCTAAACCTTTTAGCGAAAGTACATGTGCACAGTTCCAATAATAATTTTCCTGTTGTAAACATCACAGGAGCAAAGTGAAGAGAAAACAAGAATGAATCACATTGGCCCTATCTACCACCCACGGAGCTAACTGTTACGCCATTCAATGACTCGATTTCTTGGCTTTCAGACAAAGAGCAAGTATCCATGGAGCCCGTGATCGAGGTTGACCTGGGTAGTTTCGGGAAGGGAAGATCCGCCGTTTTGCTTTCTAATAGTAGCATAACGGAAGGCATGTCCGGTCTATCTACGGCGGAGTACTGTACGCACAGCAGTCCAACTTGTATGCATCGCAATACCTTATCCGTAGAGCACGTGTCCCCGATACAAGGATCAATAAGCTCCATTCCCTTTCCTTCTTTCAAATGGTGCCAAGCCTGAAATCGTCATGCACGCAAGTGAAAACAGTTTGACTTAGATGTAAACGAACGAATAGCTAATTCAAATGTATATTGTCCTGATGTGCAATAACATCTGTTGATAGCACTATGCTTTTTAATATGGCCGATAGTTTCTGAGCAACAGACAATGGACAAGTGGAAACCAGACTGAGACAACCCTAATCAAAGGCAGATGCAAACATATCTTAAGATGAGAGTTTTGGTGCCTAGTAGCTTGAATACATATAAGGATGAACTCACATTGACGATAAGGTTAGGATGTTCCAGCGTGCGAAAGCCAAGGTTTTTCTTGCCACTAACGATCTCCAGTAATAATACCCCAAAGCTGTATACATCAGATTTGACCGAAAATAGACCTTCCATTGCATATTCTGGAGACATGTAACCACTGCATTTATATTGGCAGATGAGTCAGTCCACTCCACATTGATCAAATATTTGGAGTCACATATGCACTTTCTTTTTCTCACGAGGAATAAATTCAACTTACTATGTGCCAACCACTCGATTGGTGCTCGCTTCATTTTCATTTGTACCAAAAATTCTCGCCATGCCAAAGTCTGATATTTTCGGGTTCATCTCTTCGTCCAACAAAATGTTACTAGCTTTTAGGTCACGATGGATAATCCTCAATCTAGAGTCTCGATGGAGATAGAGGAGGCCTCGTGCTATCCCTTCAATAATCTCATAACGTTTCTTCCAGTCCAGTTTCACTCGCTTTGCTGGATCTACAATAAATTTTGAAAAGTGAAGAAAAATCAAATGAATTGTTTTCATGACAATTCCTTCATGGAATGCAAAAAACCAAATTTAGATGATTGACAGCTTACTGAAAATAAAAGAATCCAAGCTCTTGTTGGGCATGTACTCATAAACGAGCATCTTATCTTCCCCTTGAACGCAAAATCCAAGGAGTCTCACAAGATTTCTATGTTGTAATTTCGCAATTAACATAACCTCATTCTTAAATTCATCTAGCCCTTGGCTCGACTTCCTTGAAAGCCTCTTAACGGCTATTTCTTGTCCTCCAAAAAGCTTTCCCTGCAGATTCAGAGGGTAGACAGTTAAGTATGCCTCTATGACATCTCAAGTCTACAACTGGTGATCATATTTAGCTTTGCCTTGTAAACAGGACCAAATCCTCCCAGTCCAAGTTTGTTTTCTTCAGAAAAGAAGTTTGTAGCAGCTTCTATGGAACTGAAGTTGAACACTGTTATATCAGCTCCTCCTACTTGCTTAGCATCTCTAGCAAGACCATCTGGTCCGGATAATTCAGCAGATAGCTCTTTGTTCTCAAAATTATCTAACAATGGAAGTTTCTTGTTTTTCCGATAGAAAATCAAGAATCCTGCATTTAAAGTTTACTAACATGTAAATAAGAATACAAGGAGCAACAAAATCATTCACTTCAGAAGAAAATCTCACCTTTTAAATTGTCCTTGAACCTCCATAACAACCATACCAGTACACCAAGAACAAATGCTCCGACCAAGACAGTAATTATTATGAAAAGTTTCGATATTTTGCTCTTTGTTCCTATTCATAGATAAGAGAAAGAAATTATGTTATACGGGCTGGAGAGTCTGCAAGTATTCTACAAAATATCCAAAGTCATTAGCAAAGAACAACTCAGACGATAGATGTTTTGTCTATTGTACAATGCACGACTTCTTGTTGCAGGCAGGTCAGACTAGAGATTTTGGGTAAGCCATATAACAAATCATGATATGATGATGAATAGGACCCTTTCATGCATAATGTTCTGATACTCCCCCTTCATATAAGCTTGAAAACACCTAGTTATGCCAGAGTTTTAATTTGAGACTGGAAACATCTCATGGTGATCTCTGTTGACAGTGATATATTTCGTTCCGTTCTGATACTACAGAGGGCTAGATTCATGTTATTCAGTTGCACTAATTGTTGTTATCCCTGACCTTCATTAACCTAATTCTATATGTAACAATCTCAGTGCTTTTTTTGATAAGTCACACAATCAATGTTGGCCTTTATCACACAAAAAGACGATCACAAGGAATAGGAAACATTACTTTGGAGAAGATCATCAAATTCTTAAATTGCAAAGGAATATATCGAAAAGAGATCATACCTAATTCAGAATTGGCAAGACGAATTTGGAGGGTCAGTCCGCCCTTGTCAAATTGCTGCACATCTATCAAATTCTCGGTCCACAGCATGCACCCGATGCCTATATCAAATGCAAAAGCGTTGCACGAACAATTCTCCAGACACTTCGCCTCACACTCGTCCCTGATAGTGACTGAAAAAGAATCCGCGAAATCTGGCAACTTCACGCCATTCAATTTCAAGAAGCCATCCATCCTGCTGCTGTTGTCCTGACATTGTAATTGGGTCTTCCGAGCACAACCTGCGGACCAGTTACCCCTGTTCCATTGATCTGGTGACTTCGGACTGAACCCTTCCATGCAACTACATTTGGGAGAGTCCAGTTCATTACATATTGCAAAATCTCCACACTTATTATAGAGGTCACATTCCTTAGCAGGCTGTTCTTGAAGCACGGTCCATGCATTACTAGTCTCATTCCAGAGAAACTGCTCTTCCGTTCCGTTCCAAAGTATACGGAACATCAAGAGATTGGAGCTATTCAATGGCGTGTACGTAAAATACCTGCTTCCGTCTGCCTGGATGCTCCAGAGCCGGAACCCATACAGATAACTGTGGGTCATATTTGGCACGCCGGTGAAAATCTGCCCATTCCAATGCCCGCTCCTCCATTCCCGGCCCGACTGGCCCCAGATCACTATCTGTGGTGGCAACCGGGGATCAACGCCCATAGAGAAGTTCCCAGGGGAAGGGTCGTCCGACGATTTCCACGACCTGAAGGCACGGTTCTCTCCATCAGTGGAATTCACCCTCACTCTCATGCCGGGCAAGTACGTGTCCGTCGGGTGGTCGAAGCTTTGCCAATTTGAATTGCTGACGTCACCACCAGCACTAGCGGAGTCAGCCTCTGCACTGGCCAAAAGGACAAGATTTCCTGTATCCATCAAAACAGCGGTCGAGTTGGTGGGCACAGAGGAGTTAATGCTACTAGACCAAACTGTGCGATTATTACCGTCTAAAACCATCAAATTTCCATCACTTGAAACTGTCAAAACTCCAGATTCACCAGAGACAGGGCTATCTCTGTTCGCGACCCAGACAACTGTCTTAACACTTACGTGGTACCAAATACCAACATATCTAAGAGAGGAATTCGCAGGGCTAAAGAACCCCAGCTCGAAATTCCCAGAAGGAGAAATCAGAGTCTCGCCGTCTCTGACAAACTGCCCTCGCGAGATCGAATTTGCCGCGCGAGAATACGAAAACAAAGACGATGACACGAAAAACAAGGAGAAAAGCAAGGCATTTGCTCTGTTTTCGCCGGTGAAGGGCATTCCACCGTTGACAAATGCCCCAAGCATTGCTCCGGAGAGAGGGAGAATCGAGAACACGAGTGGAAACCTTTCAGGGTGAGAGAGGGAGTTTCAACGGCGACCCGTGTTCGGTGTTGCAGTTTATAGCACAAGGTTGACGACTTTTTGGAATAAGAATAAACGGAGAAAACGCGCATTGAATCGAAACTTGAAACCTCTCTCTTCTTGTTTTTTCTTTTTCCTCTGGTTTTTAAGTAGACCGAACGCGCCGAGGCCCATCGCGAACGGAGCTACAGAAGGGTCGGTGGATTCGCCTGACCGGTCGAAGATGAGGACAAAGAAGAAGAGGAAAGTGGGAAATTCGCCGTCCATCATAAGTCAAAGAAGGGCTGGTTTCAACACGGGGACAAGCGTTACCGAATAGTTGGCAAAGAGAAATGATTGGGTATACTGGTTTTAATCTACAGAACAAAAATCTATTCTAGATGATAAAAGAAATCAAATAATAAATAATTATAATTTATTGTAAAGTCCATACTTTCAAGAATTTGTATATCATGACTAGCTATTATTCTTGAGTAGCTCAAAAATTGTTCTATTAGCAAGCAAGCAAATTGGTTTTCTGCAAAAGGTAACGCGTGGGACCCAGCAAAAAATGAATGTTTTTTTCATTTGGCTTCTCAAGAGTGGACGGAACATCTCTCCCCTACGTCTCTCCCCGAGGAGGGATGAAAATCATGCGTGTCCGTGACTGGTGAGGCTACCAAGTGCCACAAATCAACCCTTCCTCTTTTTTGAAATAGGATTAATACTTTGAAAAATCTCAAACTGATATACTTATCACAAATTTACCTCAAATTATTATTCTAACCATCAAAAACCCTCAAACCAATAAATATTTGACAAATTTACCCAAAACCAATATACTTGTAATAAATATATCCTATGTTAGTTTTCGTTAAATTTTATTATCAAATTATTAAGTTAAATGACATGTGATAATTGATTTTTTTTTTAGCTCAATTAATCTCACGTGTCAATTTTCATAGGCTAACCAAATGTAACTGGTTAGGATTACTCATGAACCTAGATAGAACATTCACAGCAAATAAAATATCTAGTATGGTTGCTATCAGATACATGAGACATCCAATCAAGCTTCTATACATAGAAGTATCTACTGCATTTGCCAATTTGAGATTTTATGTTTCGTTTGTCACAGTTTACATTTTTTTTTTTGTAGTATTAATCAAATTTAGTAGAGAATATATTTGTCACAAATTTATCAGTTTTTGGTTTTTTTTTTGTGGTTGAATAACTTAGTATGTGATAAATTTGTCATAGATGTATCAGTTTATGGTTTTTTATTATCAGTCGGGGTAAATTTGTCGCAAGTATACCAGTTTGGGGTTTTTCATGGTAAAAAAAATAGTTTTTGGTAAATTTGTCACAAGTGTACCAATTTGCGATTTTTCAGAGTATTAACCGTATGAAATATCTGAAACTAAGCTCCGACATTTGTCCAAATGCACCCATGCGATACATAAGCTCCAACATTGGTCCAAATGCACCCATAAGATACATGCGACGATGTCAATTGACGGCCTTTGTTCCTTGGATGGAAGGACTCTCCTCGGGAGCTTTCCCACGACGACGGACAGAGAACAAAGTCGGAAAAGCAAATCAACGGGCTCATTTCATGACACAGAAAGCATGCCTTCGACGAGGAAATCCACAAGTTATGGTCGGACCGACCGCCAGATATGTTGCAGAACTTGCACCTGCATTTTAGAACTTGTTGCTATCTAAAACATGCTCAAATTACCTAGCATGCTTCTCAGTTATTAGTACTGTTTCCTTCTTTATTGCGCCGACCCAAAATTCCCTTCGCATATTTTTGCATCTAAACACAAAGCAGCATAATCAAAAAGACCTAACTGCCGTCGTAGATTGTCAAAAAAAGAAACTTTAATGTCAAACAATTCAGCCAAAATACCTTAATCATTTTAGATACCTAAAGTCTAATATGAAACCCCTTAACCATCACCGCCGCTGGATACGATCGCATTTGGCAACTAGGGTGACAAAAACCATAAACCCTAGCGCCAGAACACGTAACATCAGCACCACGCTAGGGAAACTAGGGAGTTGTACCCAGGACGTTGAGACCATGCTCGGTATCACAACCTACGACACTTGTACCTCGGTGCTCAAGCTCAAAACCTAGAGGGCCGGACTTGGAACCCCAAGTATCGGATCCTGTACCCCGCAACATGGTACCTTGACCCCTTGAAACCAAACAGTATAAATGGCATTACATTGTTCAAGCCAAACCGTGTGATGGCTAATTAAAACTTTATTACATTGACAGTCTCATTATTCTATTACTCAAACCAAATAAGCCAGTAACCCTTAGTCCTTTCTTTTGATAAATCTTGTCTTTGAATAGTTTTTGGCAATCGAAGTTTCTAATGAGACAAGTTGTCAACGGTAAACAATGGAAACGAAGACAGGAGTCCCCCGCGTCGTGAAACTAGTAATATATTTGCAGACCACCAGATCTGACTTGGAAAAAAGATTCCCACGTCGTCGAGCTGGACAACAAAACCATGTTCAAGTCATGCTGGAATTCGAGAAAGATACAAATGCTGAACCAGTGCTGAAAATAAAGAAATCACTTATAAAGTTCCTCAACTAAGCAAGTAGGTAACGATCATGGCTTTAATAATTCACTAATAGATTATGTGCCGCATTATAAGGTAAATAAGATCTGACCAAGATTCATCTTTCTTATTGGAGCCAAGTGATACGAGGGACTAAATTTTGCATGCGAGGTTAAAGTTACTTCCGTGATGAAGTCAAACGGTAGGCCATCGAGTGATAGTCAAGGGGGTTGCGTCGAAACATACTGCTTGAGGTGCAAGCTCGAGTACTTATGCCAACTTGGCCAACCAGATGGGATTATCATTTAGGAGGCATAGCTCGAGGGAAAATGCCCAAGTGGAACTAAACGTTGACAAAATCATTGAGACAAAAAGCGAAGCGGTATGGAGCCGATCCCATTTTGCGTAAGCCTTCCATTAAAATATTGACATCGCGAATATGTATCAGAGACTCCTCTAGATGGAAAAAGGCCATATCTACAAAGTATCTTCTGTCCAAACGAGGGGGAGACGACTGCAAATTGGAACGAGGGGCGGACAGTTCGTGGTCCATCGGTGGGAAGGCCAAGTTTGTCATGTGGCTCGCGTGGTAATCGATTTAGACGAGGCCAGGAAGATGAGACCCCGGCCGGGCGTTACGGGGGTGGCCTACACGACTACGCAAAGGCGGTGAAGGAGCTATTGGCTCGACGGTAATGGAGAGAAAGTGGGGTAAGAGGGAGAGTATATTGTTCAGATTTATTTCGTATTAAATTGTCATGTACATTGGGGAGAATTATTAAAAAAAGTTTTAAACCTATTATTATTGTACAAATTCAGTCATAAACATTTTTTAAAATTTTTTCTAGCAATTTAATCATAAATATTTTGTAATTATATCAATTCAATCCATCTTGTCAATTTAATCAAAAATCCCTAACGTAAACACCAACTATCCTATATGGCACGACCATCACTTTTTAAATAATATATTCTTTTTCCTTTTTTTCTTTTGTTCTTTTGTTCTTTTTTCCTTGTACTTACAGTGACATTCCAAAATGTCACATGCGACACGTGTCTTTTTGAATATATCATCTAATAATTATTAGCATGCAAAAACAAAACAAAAATTTCACAACATCCCATTCAAGAAATCACATTATACATGTACTTCTTTAAGCAAAACTCAATTACAAAAAATAAGTTCTAAGAATCATCATGGTCACCTATCACCAATATTGTTCCTACGCTAAAACACCTACCTGTACAAAGACCAAGTTATTTGCCATGGATCAACAGCCCCACCCATCGACAGACCAACGTCGTCGAAACCAATGAACCATTGAAAATCCCTAAAGAGTTCCAACAAACTCTTCGTCAACATACACAGTAGAACCACACTTAATGCATACTACCGCCGATCCGTGTATAAGCACAACTTGATATTCATAATCAAAATACATAGGAACTCCCAACGGCAGTGGTGGGGATGATATGTCTCACAAAAACTGAGGGAAAAAAAAAACAAGGAAGAGGTAAGCCAAACCTAGTAAATGAAATCTCGCTAAAATAGGATATTATCTCACCCCTCAACCTAACACAATTAAAAAAAAAAATGTGAGTTCAAAGCATTACAAAATGACCATGCATGAAAAGTGCATTAGTATATGCATATCTTTTCTTTTATCATGATATACCGATGGAAATTTATATCATCATTATCTAAGATAATTTACTCATTTGCAAGCAAATGCCATTACATACTATGACCCAAGGCCACTTCTTTCATGTGTGCCTTTATGTAATTACATATGCATAGATACATGTATTATATTCCTTACTTCTCACAAACACTCCTAAAGCATCCCAACACAAGGGGTTTCTCAAATCTAAGGCATTCCCACGCCCAGGGTATCTCTACTTGTGAGGTATCCCGACAACATCTTTTCATACATATAATTACCTTACCCTTTTAATGATCACATAATATAAAAGTATGTGCTTTAAAATACTAGGTAGAAAAATTAAGAGAGGTGCATAACGATAAAAGAGGGGCTAAAGGCTTATTTCAAGTAGATATATTGTTAGTTACCAAAATATCTAGTAAATCATTACAAAAACAAGGAAATCAATATTTGTTCTAAACATTGATAAATCTAAACAATATTTTGAACTCACTAAAATTATTAGTGAATGATATCAAATGCTAGGAAAATCTTAGATTAGTATATTTAAAACTTAAATATCATCAAATATGCAATTTGAGGACTACAACTGGCATGGTGGTAAATTAATTACCGTCACTCAACACCGTCGGCATACATGTCAACATCTATCATTTTAAGCTTAACGCATCAAACTCTGGGCTACTAATGTTGCGGAAGAATCATCCATCGCACTTTTGAACCTCACAAAATTAGTGACCCACTTGAAATTCCATATGAGATACAAAACATAAAGCTAAATAATATACAAATTTGTAATCTAAATGTTATTACCGAGCATAATAAATTTTCAATGTCACACTTAGGGCTACATGACGATTGTCGGTCGACCCTTGCAGGCCACAAGTGAGGACCGAAACGCCCTCGACGACAACTAGGGGGAGGAAGAATAATTTATATATATATATATATATATATATATATATAATTAAAATAATATTAAAACATGTTTTCATCAATGCCAACCTTGACATATAGGACAATTGGTGTCCAAGTGAGCGAGTTCTAGCCAAAATTGGTAAGATAGACTAAATTAGCACAATCGTAAAAGATTTAGAACTAAATTGATAAATAAAAAAATAAAAGATTTTGGATTGAATTGGCACAATTGTATTATGTTGAGGACTTTTTTGGTAATTTCCCTAAGAAATTGTGGCATATTATAAATGAAAAGGCTATTGAAAATTGGATTAAGTATTTCATGCATTTTTTGAATGTGAGTCCAGTATATCTCAATTATCAAATCATGTGATATCCATGTAATACTCATATTAGTGGACTCACATATCACCAGTGTATATAAGAATTTTTCATAAATGTTAAATACCTCCAAAAATTATAAATTATACCACGTAACACTAATATCCCAAACTTTTTATTGTATCGCTAAAAATTCTAAACCATGCCCCTTGTGACACTAACACGCAAAAATTCTTTCTAGTGTCACAAATAGAGGTGAATAATTCTAGGGTGGGTAAGTCGCAAACTAGGTAGGTTTCTAACTTTTGGAATCAAGAACCCAACCTGTTAAACTTGGAACTTGCAATTTTTTTTTTTTTTTTTTGGTTTCATTTTGTTATATAACCAAGACATTATCAATTGCTGCAAGTAGATGTAAGGATACTCAAATTGAGCACATACAGTAAAGCTCAGTAAATAATGTAAGAGGAAGGCCCATTTTGGAGAAAATATTTGGTGAATAGTAAAGGACAACATGCCTTCACATTATGTCAACACAAGATACAGATTCACATTATACAAAGAAAGGCCGGCCCAATACTGACATTGATTTTCACAATCACCATTGAAAGATGTTTGTTTATTGCAAATAATTAGCCATGGAAGAGAAAGTGACCATTATGAAGGCATTCATTGCTCAACAAAACCAGTTAGATCCCGATTTAAAATCAGTTCGGTCTCGATTTTACCCCATTCAAGGCCCTAAACCAGAGATTAGATCAATCAAGGCTGATTCCCATTTTTCAAAACCATGAATCGAACTAATCCAGGGGTGAGGTGTGAACTTAGCCGATTCTTGAGTTAAACTGGTCTAGCCACTCACCCTTAACAACTGCCCCCTTGTTACTAGTATGACAAATTGGGGTACTTGTGATAAAAAATAAAGTTTGGGGTATTGATGTTACGATGGATAAAATTTATATTTCTAACGTAGACAACTGGTATTTTTATCAAACCAGTATAAATTTAGAGGTTTTAAAAAAAAAATATTTAAGATATTGGTACTCTAATGGGTTTAATTTAAGATTTTTGTTGGTATCTTCCTTTTTCTTATATTAGGTTGTTCTATACGTCCACGACTCTTGGCTAGATACTACAATGTGGTCGGTGTTGGATTTGGACTGAAGTGCGTGGCGGAAAAGGATGGAGAAACAACAAGTGAGAGAATAAGACCCTCCATTGGCAGAGTTCAACTTTCAACCACGCAGTTGAACTTTCCCAGGAAAGCAGGACTTTTGTTTGACACTAAGAAAAGCATTCATTTTATTTTTTTTATTTTCTGTTAACACGAAATAATTTTGTCATCTTTTAAAAAAAAAAATCATGGAGATCATTCCTAGATCACTTCGACTGTCGGTGTCTATATTTGTACAAAAATTATGTGCTCCGTATGTAATAGAAATCAAATCTAAAATGTCCAAAAAAAAGCACAAGTAACATGCTTTTTTTTTTTTTGGGGTCAAAACAAGTAAAACGCGACTTTCTTATTTTCATCAAAATCTAAAATATCAATCGAATTTATTACATTTGGAAGAAATTAGTTGGGAATGTACCTGCCAATGCTGCAGCTTTTTCGTACTAGAAGAAAATTAATGTGCGCACGCTGCGCAATTAATATGTATAAAGCAATAAATAAATAAATAAATAAATAAATAATTTATAGGCTAACATAGATAAATATCTTGTGTTTAGAGATATTGATATAGTTATGCTTTTTTCAATGACCTTCAATTTTGGATCTCGGAGAACTGATAAATCACCTTACCATATTATCACGTCATGTGCAGCACTGCAATCGGGTTAATTCAAACAAAAGGAACAACGTTTCAAGTTGATCAAGAGAAATTGCTTTTGTCAAATATGAATTCAATTACATCACTTAGTAAGCTGACTCAAATTTACATATCGATCTTAATTCGGGTTCCTTAGGTTACTCTATAATCTCATTTTCTAACTCACCACGTTCAAGTTGCAGGAGTCCTGGTCCCGCTATCTAAACATTTAAGAGGCATATAACTCTTAGGCCCCTGGGCTTCAATTTGGAGCCCATTAAGTGATACCCTACTTCCTGCTTTTTTTTCCCCGGCTAAGGGCCAGAAATTTGTAATCTTGCGATAAAATGTTTCGATAATGCTATGAACTTATAGTTTATACATGGCCAACGAAGCTCCCTCATTCTACTTAATCGTTTATGTTGAAATAGCCTATGTAGCTCGATAATGGGATCTATACGCTTTTCATATACATGTGGTCTTCCTCTACTTGATTAATATAAACTTTTAGATTAAACATTTTAACATGATATTAGAGTCAAGTTATACCCCTATTAGTCGAATTTTGTGTATCATTCATTTTCCAGCTCAGATACTAAAATATTGTAAATTCTCATATATGGTTTTCCTTTACATTGAGAAATTGCAACTCAACTTATAAGGTGATGTATAAAATATTTATGTCAAGAACATATGGCGTATCTAAATCTTCAAGTATATATAAGACATTTTTTTTTTTTTTTGCTTATTTAAAGAAGGTATAATGCTACTAGTGGTTCATATAGTCTAGTCTCTTACTAAAAAAACAAAATTATCCCTCTACCATTTCGTTTGTTCAATTTTTCAATTAACTTGATATGTCGCAATTTTATTCACACATATGGTATTGATGTGGCTTTTATGGTACAAAGCTGGCTCCACGTCATTTAGTTTCAAAAAATGAAAGCAGAGCGTCTTCACGAGGCCTGACGACTGTTGGGCCCAACACCACACCGTCACCGCGGAAGGAAATGATTAGACATTTTTGCTTTTCACGAAAGGAATTCACATGGGGTTTCTCTTTGTAAAATCTTGCACATCCTTGTGGAAACCCTAAATCCCCTGGATGATCTTTTAACACTTGTCCTGTGGTATCAAATATCAACATATCTAAGAGATGAATTCCCAGGTCTAAAGAACCCCAGCTCGAAATTTCCATTAGAAGAAATCAGACTCTCGCCATCTCCGACCAACTGCCCTCACGATATCAAATTCAAAGGACTAAAGTCTCCGTGGCTCATATATGGCTTGAACTTAGGTAATTCATGTCGTCTTTTGTTTAGATCTAGTTCAATGAAAGCAAAAGTTTGTGTCAAATCGGGTTCCGTCAGGCTATTGTCGGGGCAATTAATCGGTAGGATTTATTGGTCATGTCTGCTTTTCAGGTTAAAAGAAGGGAAAGTTATGGAAATATTAGTTCTAGACCAGATCTGAGGCTCACCTGAGAGAATTAATATGCAAGGCAGAACTTGTTCTTCTGTGGCCCCGGCTCCAATTCCTATGAAAGGTTTTTTTTTTTTTTTTTTTTTTTTTTTTTTTTTTTTTTTTTTATCAACTCGTTATGCAAGATTTCAAAAACTATTTTCAGTTTTGCCATCTATATCAATCTGCATCCTCATTTTTCAAAACTTGCAATCTGCAAAATCCAAACCGTGGAAGACTCAATTGACCATATAACCATTTCCCACATTGACCCTTAATCCTAGTAGAAAAGGAGATGACATCACCCTCCTTTCACCAGAAGGATGACGTAAACTCAAACCAATAAAATTTAATTTAAAAAAATCCCATCATAAATATCACTCTTATACTACTCAACGCTATGAGCAATCACGGCTCAATAAGTAGTGTATATTTTTTAAATGGATCGAGCATCCATTGTGCATATTTACACAACCAAACCATAAGTCTTTTAACTTGAATCCAGAACAGAACAAACATAAAATAAGAGAATAAGTTACGTACATAGTTATATTTATATTCATTTCATAATAATATCAAAACAAACATCAATGGGTCCAATCCATTGATCAGTCTCATTAATTCACATGCCAACAGTTCATTATATTGGTTAATCTCATGCCACATATCAATAGTTTAATGAAATTACACATCAATGGTTAATTTCATCGACTAAACTCAAGTCACATGTCAATGGTCCACTCTATTGACTAAATTCATATCACACATCAATAGTCCACTCCATTGACCAATCCGTTGCTCAATATCAAATAATGATTATGATACAATCTTAGTGACAAGGCCACTAAGATTCCCTCTTTAGTAAGGTTTTTACTTATTATTAACCAATAGCTCGGCCCAAAAGAATTTCCTAGACTAGTATACCTATAGCGATATTGAGCATTATACCAATCCACAACATCATTCACAATCCACAAAACCAAATCTAAAAATCATTTCGTATAACATTAAAAGCTTTCACAACTCAACTCATCTGCCATGAAGACTTTTCATAAAACATTGGAAAAATGTCACAAATAATCTCTGAACTTTCATCCAATGTTCCATCTAGTCCTTAACTATTTGAAAATTGACCAATTTCCTTTTTTTTTTTTAAATACCAAACTGTTTTTTTATAAATAAAAAAATACCAAACTGGGTTTTTTTGTCAAAAAAATACCACATTTATGCAAAGTTATAAAGGTCAATATTTTTTTCCTTTCTCCATATTAAAAAAAATGGAAAAAGGGACAATAATAATAAACAAAGGTGACTCTAGCATTTTGATTTCTTTTTTGTATATTCAAATTACTTGAATAATGTACAAAAGCCCATCAATTGATTTTTCCCTTTTCAGTGAAGTCCATAAAAAAAAAAATCAATTGATGGGATTTTGTCCATTATTCAAGTCATTTGCATATACAAAAAAGAAGTCAAAATGCAAGATTCACATTTGTTTATTATTACTGTCCCTTCTTCCATTTGTTTTTAATACGGAGAAATGAAAGAAATATTGACATTTATTACTTTGCATAAATGCGGTATTTTTTCGACCAAAAAAAAAAACCCAGTTTGGTATTTTTTTATAAAAAAAACATTTTGGTATTAAAAAAAAGAAATTGGTCAATTTTCAAATAGTTAGCGACTAGATGGAACATTAGATGAAAGTTAAGGAACCATTTGTGACATTTTCCCTAAAACATTCTCAAACCATTTCAAGGCTCGTCTCATAAGCCGATCTCACAAACTAAATCAAATCAAAGGCGTGTCATAAAGCATTTTACAAATCGATATCTCTATGACATTCCTTAAATCACCTCAAAATCAAGAGATTTTCGTAAAAACATTTTGCAAACCCAAAATATATAATATTTCTCAATTTTGTTTCTTAAACAAAACATATTTTTTCACCAAGTTCTTACACAATTCACAACTATCAAGACGTAGAAAATGCCCAATCCAAATTTTATGTAAAAAACTTGTTTATCCATATCTCATAACATATCAATTTTTTTTTTATCATTTTGAAAACATGAATTTACAAATTCTTAAAAGAGATAACACCACTCATCTGAATAAGTCCCAAACCAAACAACAAGTTCACTCAAATTAGTGAACTCGCATTCCTATCATATAAGAAAGAAAATATCATTAAAACCAAGTAAAACATTATCTCAACTAATGATTCAACTAAACTATACTTATACATCGATAAAATAACATCTGTGCACTAATAAATCACATATCCAAAGCGACATTTGCAACGCGGTGCTTGAGTGCAGAGCTTTGTCACGCCATAACTTTTTCCACCAAGCTCCCTTTCAAACGTTCTTACAATTAATAGAAAGCTATTTCAATATACTATAAGTGCCCTAACTTGACTGTTGCAAAACCAAGTTGGAAACCAACAAAATAGGGCCTCAAAGCTATTGGATACCCTTTGCTCATCACACGTGGGAAACTTCGAAATTTTGTTTTGAGCAAACCATAAGCTCAATCAAAATCCGAAAAATCCTACAACTTCACAACACCATATACTATCATTTCTATATAAAAACATAGCTCAATGACTCAAAAATCAAACTTCGCCACATGAACTTTCAATAATACCGAATTTTAAGCCCTAAGTCCGAAACTACTCCAATTGAATGAACAGGGCACAAACGCTTATTGGGCATTGTGTTATGTAATTGAGGTGGCTTGGCGAGGCTCCCATTACAAGATTGCACGAAATACTTTTCTTCTTTTCCTCCTTCTCCTTTCTCCTCCTCCGTCGTTTCTTCCCCGCGCGCTCTGTGTCTCCTAATGGCCGACGCCACCCCCCCAACCCCCCTTCTCTCTTCTTTGACTTCTCAACCTTTCTATTCTATTCTTTTCTTTTCTCTCTCTTCTTCTTTTCCTTCCTCTCTCCCGAAGGCTCTCAATCTCTCTCTCCACCACCTCCTCCTCCTCCTCCTCCTCCTCCTCCTCCTCCTTTTCTTCGTCTTTTCTTTTCTACTTGTAGGCCCACTCTTTAGACCAAGTCAAATATTGCAGAAAGAGCATGGCCATGGGGCTCGGGCTTGAGCTCTGCACTGAACCGTGAGCACGTGGCCGTGGTGGTCATGCTCGAGCCATGCACAGTGCCAGTGAGGATGGTATTAAAATTTTCGCTATTCTTCCTTATGTTAAATTCGACGTTTATCAACGATGAGAGCATTATACTCTTGCTCAGGAACCGCATGTGCAGGTACATATACTAGTGAAGTAAGTTTGACTTTGGTTCCAAAAATTCAAAACAAGCCCTCAGCTTATAGATCAAGCCGATCCATTAACACTCTCCCGTGCAAAACGAGCTTCACATGTAAAATACAATACGTGTATATAATCACATTGACTAGACAGACAAGGCAATTTGTTGGTCCCAAAAGATGAAATCACACTTCAGTTACAGAACCTGCAAAAGGATGTTTCTGCAACTTGAACCCCAGGACACAGAGCGATAACTTTTACTTGAAATGCCTGTCAAAGTAAAATTGAATGTGATACTACAGAATAAAGAGCAATCAAGACACTTTCCATATCAAAACCAAGGAATCGAGTTATGATTTTTCTATTTCACGTGCGTCCTTTAAACAAAAGTACATCCACACAAAGGGAAGAGACAACTTTAATGAATCACATTGGCCTTATCTACCAACCACGGAGCTAACTGTTAGGCCATTCAATGACTCAATTTCTTGGCTTTCAAACAAAGAACATGTACCCACGGAGCTCGTGATCGACGTTGACCTGGGTAGTTTCGGGAAGGGAAGATCCACTGTTTCGCTTTTTAATAGCAGCATAGCGGAAGGCATGGCCGGTCTATTTGGGGCGGAGTCCTGCACGCACAGCAGTCCAACTTGTATGCATCGCAAAACCTCATCCGTAGAGCACGTGTCCCTGATACAGGGATCAATAAGCTCCATCCCCTTCCCTTCTTTCAAATGGTGCCAAGCCTGAAATCGTAATGCACGCATGTGAGAAACAGTTCGACGTAGATGTAAACAGACAACAGCCAATTCAAATATATATTGTTTTAATGTGCAATAACATCTGTTGATAGCACTATGCTGTTTAATGACTGGTAGTTTCGTAGCAGCACACAATGGAGAAGTGGAAATTAGACTGAGACCACCCTAATCAAAGGCAGTTTTAAACTAAACATTGGGAGCAGATGCAAACATCTCCTAATATGAGAGTTTTGGTGCCTAGTAGCTCAAATACAGAGAAGGATGAACTCACATAGATGATAAGACTAGAATGTTCTGGTGTGCGAAAGCCAAAGTTTTTCTTGCCAGTAATGATCTCCAGCAATAATATTCAGAAGCTATAGACATCGGATTTGACCGAAAATAGACCTTCCATCGCGTACTCTGGAGACATGTAACCACTGCAATTAAATTGGTAGATGAGTCAGTCCACTCCACACCAATCAGACATTTGGAGTCAGATATGCACTTTAATTTTCTCACTAGGAAGAAATCCAACGTACTATGTGCCAACCACTCGATTGGTACTCGCTTCGTTCTCATTTGTACTGAAAATTCTCGCCATGCCAAAGTCTGATATTTTCGGGTTCATTTCTTCATCCAATAAAATGTTACTGGCTTTTAGGTCACGATGGATAATCCTTAGTCTAGAGTCGCGATGGAGATAGAGGAGGCCTCGTGCTATCCCTTCAATAATCTCAAAACGTGTCTTCCAATTCAATTGCACTCGCTTCACTGGATCTGCATTAAATTTTGAAAGGTGAAGAAACAACATCTGAAGAAATTTCATGACAATTCTTTCATGGAATGAAAAAGAATAAATTCAAATGTTTGCCTCAGCTTACCGAAAATAAAACGATCCAAGCTCCTGTTGGGCATGTACTCGTAAATAAGCATCTTATCTTCCCCCTTAATGCAGAATCCAAGTAGTCTCACGAGATTTCTGTGTTGTAACTTCGCAATTAACATAACCTCATTCTTAAATTCCTCGATCCCCTGGCTTGACTTCCTTGAAAGCCTCTTAACGGCTATTTCTTGTCCTCCAAAAAGCTTCCCCTGCAGATCAGAGGGTAGACAATTAAGTGTGCCTCTATGATATCTCAAAGTCTACGACTAGTGATCATTTAGCTTTACCTTGTATACAGGACCAAATCCTCCTAGTCCGAGCTTGTTTTCTTCAGAAAAGAAGTTCGTCGCAGCTTCGATGGAACTGAATTTGAACACCGGTATGTCAGCTCCCCCTACTTGCTTGGCATCTCTAGCAAGACCATCTGGTCCGGATAATTCAGCGGATAGCTCGTCGTTCCTAACAAGATCATCAGACAGGGGAAGTCTCTTGTTTTTCCAATTGAAAATCGAGAATCCTGCATTTAAAGTTTACTAATATGTATATAAGAAAATAAGGACCAACAAATCATTCACCCCAGAAGAAAATCTCACCTTTCAAATTGTCCTTGAACCTCCATAACAAAGATACCAGTACACCAAGAACTAATGCTCCAGCCAAGAAAGTAATTATTTTGGACAGGTTCGATATTTTGCTCTTCGTTTCTATTCATGGATAAGAGAAAGAAATTAAGTTAGATGGGTCATCATTAGTTGGTAAGTATTCAAGTATTCTACGGAATAGCCAAAGTCATTAGCACATATAAACTCTGTGACAATAGATGTTTTGTCTATCTTATGATACACGACTTCTTGTTGCAAGCGGGTCAGACAAAACAGATCTCGGTTATGCCATAGAACGGATCATGATATGCTGATAGGAGAACCTTTTTATACATTAATGTTCAGATACTTCACCTCCATATAAGCTTGAAAATACCTAGTTAAGCTGGAGTTGTTAGTTGAGACTGGAAACATCTCATGGTGATCTCTGCTGACAGTGATTATTGTCATTCCTTTCTAATACTGCACAAGGCTAGATTCATGTTATTCAGTTGCACTAATTGTTGAGATCCCTGACCCTTTCTTTTTTGGTCAGCATGATCCCTGACCTTCACGAACCTAATTTTATACATAAGAATCTCAGAGATTCTTTTTCTCAGTCACACAATCGGTGTTGGCCTTCATCATTAAAATGAAGATCACAAGGAATAGGAAACAATTCATTGGAAAAGATAATCAAGTTTTAACATTGCAAAGGGAAATACCCAAAACAGACCATACCTAATTCAGACTTGGCGAGACGAATTCGGACGGTCATTCTGCTCTGGGCAAAATGCTGTACATCTATCAAATTCTCACTCCACAGCATGCAACCGGTTCCTCCTGCAAAAGCATAAGCGTTGCACGAACAATTTTTCCGACACTTTACCTCACACTCATCCCTGCTTGAGGCTGAAACATACTCTGCAAAATCTGGCAACTTCACGCAACCCAATTTCAAAAAGCCGTCCATCCCACCACCATCTCCTGCTGTAATGCTGCTGTTGTCCCGACACTGCAATTGCGTCTTCCGAGCACAACCCGCGGACCAGTTACCACTGTTCCATTGATCTGGTGACTTTGGACTGAACCCTTTCATGCAACTACATTTGGGATAGTCCATTTCATTACATACTGCAAAATCTCCACACCTATTATAGAGGTCACATTCTTTAGCAGGCTGTGATTGCAGCACAGTCCACTCATTACTAGTCTCATCCCAGCCTAATTGCTCCTCCGTCCCATTCCAAAGTATACGGAACATCAAGAGTTTGGATCTATTCTGTGACGACCCGAGCGGCGGTGCGCGGGGAGGAGGGATGGCGGTGCGTCCGCGCCTCCGGTCCTCGGACGCGCGCAAGGGAAGAAGCGTGCAAGGGAAGGGGAAGGGATTCCTCTCCCTCTTGTCCCACATCGCTTAGGGAGGGGTCATGGGCCTTGTATATAAGGCTTGGGTTCCCTTAAACTTGTGCGACGCGTTTTAAAGCCGTGAGGACTTAGTGTCCAAAGCAGACAATATCACACAAGTGGGACCCGGGATGTTACAAATGGTATCAGAGCCGACTCCCGACAGCGTGTGGCTCCACAGCGAGGACGCTGTGCTCCCAAGGAGGGGAGAGTGTGACGACCCGAGCGGCGGTGCGCGGGGAGGAGGGATGGCGGTGCGTCCGCGCCTCCGGTCCTCGGACGCGCGCAAGGGAAGAAGCGTGCAAGGGAAGGGGAAGGGATTCCTCTCCCTCTTGTCCCACATCGCTTAGGGAGGGGTCATGGGCCTTGTATATAAGGCTTGGGTGCCCTTTAAACTTGTGCGACGCGTTTTAAAGCCGTGAGGACTCAGTGTCCAAAGCGGACAATATCACACAAGTGGGACCCGGGATGTTACATATTCGACGGTGTGTACGTAAAATACCTGCTTCCATCTGCCTCAGTGGGCGTGAGACTGAACCCATATTGAATATCGCTAGTCATATTTGGCACACCAGTGAAAAACAGCCCATTCCAATGCCCGCTCCTCCATTCCCGGCCTGACTGGCCCCAGATCACTATCTGTGGTGGATGCCGGGGATCAACGCCCATTGAATAGTTCCCAGGGGAAGGGTCATTTGATGACTTCCATGACATGAAGGCACGGTTCTCTCCAGCCACTGAGTTCACGCTCACTCTCATGCCGGGCAAGTACGTGTCTGTCGGGTGTGCGAAGCTTTGCCAATAGGAATTGCTGACATCACCATCAGCACTAGCAGAGTCAGCATCTGTTCCGGCCAAAAGAACAAGATTTCCAGAATCCTTCAGAACAGCTGTTAAGTTGGTGGCCACAGCGGAGGAATTACTGCCACTGGACCAAACTGTGCGATTATTCCCGTCTAAAACCATCAAATTTCCATCACTTGAAACTGTCAAAAGTCCAGATTCACCAGAAACTGGGCTCTCCCTGTTTGCAACCCAGACGACTGTTTTAACACTAATCTTGTGGTACCAAATACCAACATACCTAAGAGATGAATTCGCAGGGCTAAAGAACCCCAGTTCGAATTTCCCAGAAGAAGAAATCAGAGTCTCGCCGTCTCTGACAGACTGCCCGCGCGAGATCGAATTTGCTGCATGAGAATACGAAAGCAGAGACAACGACACAAAAAACAAGGAGAAAAGGAAGAAACTTGCTCTGTTTTTGCCGGTGAAGGGCATTCCACTATTGACAAATGCCCCAAGCATCGCTCCGGAGAGAGGGAGAATCAAGAACTCAAGTGGAAATTTGTCAGGGTGAGAGAGGCAGTTTCAATGGCGGCCCGTCTTAGTGTGGCAGTTTATAGTTAAGGGTTGCAGTATATAACACAAGGTTGACGACTTTCTGGAATTAGGATCAACGCAGAAAACGTGCATTGAATCGAAAGTTGAAACCTCTCTCTTCTTTTCCTTCAGGTTTTTGAATAGACCGAACGTGCAGAGGGCCATCGTGAACAGAAATATAGACGGGATCGGTGAATCCACTCAACGAGTCGAAGATAAGGACAAAGAAGGTGAGAAATTCGCCGTCCATCATAATTCAGCGAAGGGCTGGTTTCAGCACGAGTACAATCGTTACCGAATAGTTTGAGCAGACTGGTTTTCCAGCAGAAGGCAACGCGCGGGACCCAGCGAAATGGAATGTTTCTTCCATCTCGTTTTTCACGAGTGTACGGAACATCTCTCCCCTACGTCTCCTACCTAGGAGAGATCGAAATCATGCGTGTCGGTGAGGCTGCCGAGTGCCACAATCATCTCTCCCTCGTTTTTGAAGCATGAAACACCAGAAAGTAAACTCCAACATGGGTCCCAAGCTCCTGTACGATTTATGCCATGATGTCGACTGAAGACCATTGTTCTTTAATGCAAGTACTCTCCTCAGGAGCTTTCCCACTACAAAGGACGGAAAACATGGTCCGAGAAGCAAATCATTGTGATGATTTCTAGAACGCCTTCTACAGGGGATCTTCAAGAGTGTACAGAACATCTCTCTCCTACGTCTCTTATCTAGGAGAGGTCGAAATTATGCGTGTCCGTGAGGCTGCCAAGTGCCACAATCATTCGCTCCCTCGTTTTTGAAGTATGAAAACCAGAAAGCAAACTCCAACATGGGTCCCAAGCTCCTGTACGATTCATGCCATGATGTCGATTGAAGACCATTGTTCTTTAATGCAGTACTCTCCTCAGGAGCTTTCCCACGACAAAGGACGGAAAACATAGTCCGAGAAGCAAATCAGCGTGATGATTTCATGACAAGGAAAGAACGCCTTCTACAAGGGATCTACAAGTTATGGAAGGACCCACCGCCAGACATGGTGCGATATGCTCTAAAAACCTATTATGCTTCTCTGCTATTGGTACTGTATCCTCCTTTATCGCCCCTGCCAAAAATTCACTTCGCATACTTTTTGCATCTAAACAGAAAACGGCATAGTCAAAAAGACCAAACTCTAATATCAAACCCCTCAACCATAAACGCCACCCTACGCGGTCGCATTTGGCAACTAGTGTGATAAAGACCATAAACCCTAGTAATAGAACACGTAAGATTAGCACCCCGCTCGTGCAACTAGGGAGTTGTACGTGGGACCTCGAGACCATACTGGCATTCCATTGTGCTCAAGCTCAAAACCTTGAGGGCCGGACTTGGAACCCCGAGTATCAGATCCTAGACCCTGAATCACGGTACCTTGACCCTTGGATACCAAACAGTATAACTGGCATTCCATTGTTCAGGCCACACCACAAGATAGCTATTAAAAGATTATTACATTGATAGTCTCATTATTCTATTACACGAACCCAATAAGCCAGTAACTCTCAGTCCTTTCTTTTGATATACCTTGTCTTTGAATAGTTTTCGGTAATCGAAGTTTCTTTTGAGTCAAGTTGTCAACTGCAAACAATGAAAACGAAGACAGGAGTCCCCGCGTCGTGAAACTTGTAATATATTTGGAGAACACAGATCTGACTTGGAAAAAAATTCCCGAGGTAAGAAAATTAGGAGTGTTAAAATTTTTGTACAGCACTCACCCGAGTACCAATTTTTTTTTTTTTTTTTGCTCACTTGATTGCCACAAATTTGAAAAATCGATCATTTGAATGTCAATTCAAATTTGTCTCACCGGAAAATCTAATGTGGACGCCAATCATTTCACATGCCTTCACCAATACCGACGTAAATAATTTTTTTAAATTATTTTAAAAATTTTATTACTACATTTTGAATTTATTTTTTTTTTTTTTTTTTTTTTTTAAAAGGGCCGACGAGGGTCACTGACAACCCTTGCCAACCATGAAATCCTTGCCTTTGGCCATGAAGGCCTTGGATGAGGTTGTCGAGGCCTCACCAGCAGCTAGCAAGAAACCTTGCCACAAAGGCCTTGGCAAGGGCGTCACAACCTCATCGACAATGGGTGGGGCCATGAGCACCCCTCATTAGCAGTGGGCAAGGTTGCGAGGGCCCTCACTCATGGCTACCTAAAGCCAATGAGGCCTTGACAGCCTCACTAAGGGCCTTTGCAGCCAAGGACGAAGCAGCCCTCACCTAATCTAGGCGAAGGTTTCACAACCAGCAAGGCTTG
The DNA here is from genome assembly GCA_016097545.1 of Eucalyptus victrix. Classification (NCBI taxonomy): domain Eukaryota; kingdom Viridiplantae; phylum Streptophyta; class Magnoliopsida; order Myrtales; family Myrtaceae; genus Eucalyptus; species Eucalyptus victrix. The sequence continues at coordinate 55,539,259 of CM027839.1, read as the reverse complement.
CCAGTGACCCTTACCGGCCCTTAAAAAAAGGAAAAGAAATCAAAAATAAATAAAAAAAATTCACGTAGGACATTTGGTCGGAAGTGACACTTAAGTGAGCGATTTTACTCCGATGCAGCACTTAAATGAGCAAAAAAAAGTTTTGGCACTTAAGTGAGCATTGTACGAAAGTTTTGATGCTCCTATTGTTCTTATCTCAAGCGCATGTTCTAGTCATGACAAAATATTGAACCAGTGCTGAGAATAAAGAAATTACTTACAAAGTTCCTCTACTAAGCATGGAGGTAAGATTATGGCTTCAACAATTCACTAATAGATTATGCACCACATTATATGGTGTCACACCCAAATCCTATAGGGATAGGGTTAATGCCATGTCCATTCTTCCACCCGAAGAACACAGCCTTTCACCACCTACAATCCAACTTCCAAAAGTCCCTGCAATAATGCTCTCACTCTAATGGCCACTAATCAAGAGACTCAATAGACACGAAAGATGAATGGAATGAACAATTATAGCCCAGTAAGTAGTATACCTCTTCTAAACAAATCAAGTACTTACTATACACTTTACAAAACAATATTAAAACTGATTTATCTCAATTCCAGTACATAATATACATACAAGATATAAAGGAGTTATATTCTTTAACATAACCATATCCATATTAGAAAATATTCATTAAATCAATATTATCATAATAAACATCAACGGTCTAGTCCATTGATCATCAAAACACATGTCAATGGTCTATTACATCAACTAATCTCAAATCACATGACAATGGTTCATCCATTGGCCAAACTCTGACTCAAATATCTAACAATGGCCATGGATAACAATCTATGACAAGGTGACCAAACTCCTCTCTTGGTAAGGTCTCCACCTACATTACTGGTGGTTGGCTCACTAGGACATCATAAACTAGTATGCATACCCATAAGCCCCTCAATGAGCTCACAAAGCACCAACTCAACCTTATGAGAACATCCTTCACAATTCACAAGCCAATTTGAAATCAATAATCACAAAACAATTGCACAAACCAAAACATATAGTCTTTAATAGCTTAGCTCATCCACTAGAAACAATTTTTGTAAAACAACTCTCAAATCTTTTCCTAATGCATTTCATAAATTAGTCCATAATGCAATACATATATGTATCCTTTCCCAACATATTTCCTAAAACAATTCTCAAATCATTCACAAATACCAAAAAGTAGTAAATGTTCAATCCATACTTCTGTGCAACAAAAATGTCATTTCATAATTGATGATGTAGTTAATCCATATCACTTTCAAATTATGAATTTTCCAAACTCAAAAAAGAGATAATATCACTCACCTAAAAATGTCCAAACCAAACAACACATAGCTAAACAAGTTGACAATCTCATAATCCTAACAACTAAAGCTGAATTGATGTTGAAACCAAATAAAACACTATATCAACTACAAAATGACTATATTATGTTTAAACACTAACAAAATCATTTCCGTGCACTAAAAAATCGCTCACTCAAAGCAATTATTAAAGCCTAAATGTAATGTGAAACCCTTAATTTCACTCGACTAAACCGTTACTTCAAATCAGCTCCTATCAAAACCATAGCTCTATGATGCCATAATCTAACATTACCTTAAAATCCAAAGATCAACAACTCAAAAATCAGATTTCACGACTCGAATTCACAAAATTTCGAATTTAAACCCTATATTCGAAAATTACTTTGATTAGAAAATGATGGGTGCAAACACTAATCAAACATTATGATACAAAGTCAAATTGGCTTGGTGAGATGCTTCTTCCTTCTTCTTCTTTTCCTTTCCTTGCATGCTCCCTCGGCCTTTAAGAACCGAGCATCCCTCCTTTTCCATATTCTCTTTAACTTTCTTTTCTTTTTTCTAGGGGCCCACCAAGTCAAATTTTGCAAGAAGAATAATACCTTTCTAAGTTTCATCTTTCTTATGGTGGCCACATGATATGAGCGGCTAAGTTTCCATACAAGGTTTGTTGGTTGTGTCCACCTCATTTGTGGGGTCCAACCAATATGTTAAAACAAACAAAAAAGACAGGAAAAAGTCAATAAAAGTAAAAAAGGAAAAAAAAAAAGATCTTACTAAGTTTCATCTTTCTTATGATGGCCACATGATATGTGGGGCTAAATTTCCATACAAGGGTTGTTGGTTGGGTTCACCTTATTTGTGGGGCCCAATCAATATATTAAAACAAACATAAAAAAGAGGAAAAAGTCTAAAAGTAGAAAGGAAGAAAATGTGGGCGGCTCATTCGAAAGTGGAGCCCAACAGCGAGTAGGTGAGAGAAAACAAAGAGTGCACCAAAAGAACGTGAAGAAGAAGTGAAAAAAAAAAAGGTCGTTATTTTGCAATCCTAACTTGAAGGTCATACGTTGATGGAATTTGCTCATATTTGGACATGTTGTTCATGAAACCAAGAGTTACGAGTCGACCGATTTAGTTCGTTGAGAACCTCGTTCGAATTCTCCAATTGCAGTTAAAGCTCTCTTGCTCCATTTTTGTTAATCTACCTTTGTGATGAGGAAATATGATTGTATTATTGATATTGAGTCTCTAGTGTGTGACTAGAGCATAACACTTTGTGTATCCTATTATTTTTAGTTATTAGTAGAAGTTTTTATGCAGTCCATGGTTTTTTCTACATTGGGTTTCCATGTTAAATCTTTATGTTATTGTTAGCTTTGTCTACTTGTCATTTCAGCATTATACATTGCCAATTGTTACTGGGATTAAGTTGATTTTAGTTGGTTTAGTTCCAAGGAAGAAATTGATTCTATTTTGGGTTTAGTTCTTGGTGAATTGTTATCCTAATTCTCCCCAACAAAGTTGTATCAAAGCTAAGGTTGAGATTCTAGTGTTAGGAGAAAATTAGCGGCACCGTATTTAAATTAAATTTCTCAAATTATTCCAATTGGAAGTCTCGAGTGAAACATATGTTAAATTAAAAAGATTTATTTTATCCTATTGAGGGTGATCAAGCTAAAGGAGATAAGGAAGATAAATGAATGCCGAACACCTAAAGTGCCAAAACTTGGCACGAATAGACACTTAAGTGCTAGAAGTTAGAAAAGTGGCACCTAAGTGCCAAAATCGAAGCAAAATGGATTACTTAAGTGTCAATGGCGAGAAAATCCGGCCAAAATACTAACATGGCAATTTTTCAACAAGGTAAGTGCAAAACGACGTCGTTTTGCACGCCGACGTGGCTAGACAAATGCAAAACCAACGTTGTTTTATTTTTGACGTGATAAATAATTAATATAAAAATTAATTAAATTAAATTTAAAAATAAATTTATTTAAAACAATTAAAATTAAAAGAAAAGGGGGAGGAGAGAAAGCGAGAGAGAGGAGGCACGCAATTAAGGGCTAAGCCCTTGCCACCGCCTCCTCCCCGCCGTTATTGAGAAGGGCCGGAGAAGGTGGGGGGACGTCGTCAGGACCCTTGCCCCAAATCTAGGTGAGAGCTCACGGGCCCTCATCGCCGGTTGGCTGGGATCGTCGGCCCCTAGCCAAGGGCAGCGAGACTTGAGCCTACGGCGAAATCAAGGGAGGTCCAAAAAGGGCTTGAAAATAGCCCACAAGTCTCAGCTGTGAGCTGGAACTTCAGTTCTATCCAAGGGGCTTGGTCATAGCTTGGCTCAACTCAACGGTTGGAACGGCGGGCTGAGACAATAAGGCAGCTAGACAGGTGACGACAAGCCGATGGCTAGACGGTGGACGGCTGCGATGGTAACCAGGGTTGACGAAGGCGAGCGGCTCGGGCTCTTGGGTGGCTCGAGCTAGAGACACAGACATAGGGACGCACAAGCGGAGGCAAGTGGCAGCTCGGGTGCTCGGGCGACAGAACGGGCCAAGCGGGGAGAGCTAGCTGTTTTGGCTAGTTCTTTGCTAGTTCTCTGGTTCTAAAATAGCAACAATGGTGAACAAAGAAGCAAGGAGGAAGAAGATGGAGTTGCTGCAGCTGGAGGGGGGGATAAAGAGCCACAAAAGTCTTGGAAAAATATTTTAAACACTCAAGTAGAAGCCCCAAAGTCTTCAGCCCTTATCAATTGCCAATTTCCCCTCCAAAGCTTCTCCAACAAGCCAAGAATGGTGCTCAAATGTTGCAGCCCCCCATGGCCTACGAATTTCGCGTGGTCCTTTTCAATTTCAACTCAATTTCATTCTAATTGGCTTCAATTCAATGGCCAAGGAGCCCACACCAAATTCTTACATTCCCATCACAATTTTATCTAACTTGGAGGCTGAAAGCGCACTCAAAAAAAAAAAAACCATCCGAATTTCTCAGTCCAATTTTGCCAAATCTTAATTTTTCGCCGAAAATCCCTAGCTTGCCAAAAATCTTTCGAAGGATGAGTCGAAATTCCTAAAATAAATCGTGACACACCAGAACTTTTAATTTCTGAAATTGGGTTCAATTTCGTGGTTAATTTCAACCAGACGTGATTTTAGCATGACCTAACCTACCGGATAACTTTTAGGAATTTTTAGCACATTTGACTCATGGTCGATTATTTTCAATCCACATTGTACATCTTCGACTCATTGGTGACTCTTGATTGTCGTAAGAAATCTCAATGTTTCAAATATGGGCACGGAGTACATAAACGACAGAAAAATCGGTTTAGTGTTGTTCGACCTAAATTTGGCTATTAGATGAAATCACCCACCTTTAATTACATGCCTCTGTCGAATCGACCTATTTCCGATCTCTAATCGATTTTAACGATGCCATATTAACCCTTACAGATTAGCATAGTCAAACAATTGATTTATGATCGAATTTTAAAGTCAATCGCATTTAGATTCCTTAATGGCTTCACCTGATAGATTAGTTATATCGTGAATGATTAGCTCAGAGAAAAAGACTATAGGCGCGATAATGAAAAGCCTAATTCATTTAGTCGAAAGCAGGGTTGAGAAAATCATGATGTCACAATTATAATATATATATATATATCCATATTAGCACAGCCACATGGAATGACTGACATATATGTCAACAATTTCTGACCATTGATTAGATGTATCGAAGTGTCATAATTGCAAAAAATTTAAGACTAAATTAGTGTAATTGCAATATGTTTGAGACTTTTTTAGTAAGTTTCCCTATGAAGTTGTGGCATGTTATAAATGAAAGGGCTATTTAAAGTTGGAATAAGTATCACGTGCATTTTCCATATGTGAGTTCACTACATCTCAATCATTAAATTATGTGATATCCATGTAAAATTTATATTATTTAATAAAATTTATAATATTTGATGGCTAAGATGGAGCAGACTCGCATTTCCTGAGTGTATACAAGAATTTTTCGTAAATGTTTAATACCACCAAAAGTTATAAATTATGCCATGTGACACTAATATCCTAAACTTTTTCTTGTATTGCCAAAAATTCTAAACCGTGTCCATTGTGGCACCAACACCCGAAAATTATCTGTGTCACAAATAGAGGTGACTAATTCCACGGTGGGTAAGTCCAAAACCCAGTCAATTTCCAATTTCTTGAATCAAGAAGCCAACCCGTTAAATTTGAAACCGGCTAGTATTTGTTTTTTTGATTTCATTTATTATTTGACCAAGTCATTATCAATTGCTGCAGTTAGATACAAGGATCTTCAAATCGAGCAAATACAGTAAATTCAGCGACCGACCAAAAAAAAAAAACACAAATTCAGCGGAATTGTGTAACAATCGCGGCAGAATACCAGCTTCTCCCTTTCACAATTGAATAACGCAAGAAGAAGACCCATTTTGGAGAAAATAGTTGAACAGGAAAGGACAACATGCCTTCACAATATGTCAACCCTAGCTACAGTAAAGGCCGGTCCAATGGAAACATTGATTTCCAACATCATCATTGAAAGATGCTTGTTAATTGCCGATCATCAGTAATGGAAAAGAAAGTGGCCAATATGAAAGCATCCATTTTTCAACAAAATCGGTTAAGTCCCGATGTAAAATCGGTTCGGTCTTGATTCTGCCCGTTCAACGCCCTAAACCGAAGACCGAACCAATCTAGGCCAGTTCCCACTTTTTGACAACGGGAATTAAATTGATCCACGTATGAAGTGTGAACCAGATCCCTTCCTGGGTTAAACTAGTCTAACCACTCACCCTTAGTCCCAACTATTTTACATTGGTGACAGCATGACAAATTGGGATACTTGTGAAAATGAAAACGTTTGGGGTATCAATGTCACAATGAACAAAATTTATATTTCTGAGGGGTTTTAAAATAAAAAATTATTTGAAATTGGTAAAATTCTAAGGGCTTTGAAAAAAAAATATTCAATACATACTCTGGCGGGTTTAATTTAAGATTTTTGGTGATATTTTTCCTTTTTCTTATGTTAGGCTGTTTTATACGCCCGCCTGCGACTCTTGGCTAGAAACTATAATGTGGTCGGTCTTGGATTTGGACAGAAGTGCATGGCGGAGTTCTACTTTCGACGACGAAGAGGAACTTTCCTAGGAAAGCAGGACTTTGTTTGACCCTCAGAAAAGCATTCTTTTATATTTAATTTTTTCGTTAATATGAAATAATTTTCTCATATTAAAAAAAGAAAAAAAAATCATGGCAATCGTTCCTAGATCACTTCCAATGTCGGTGTCTATATTTGTATAATGTGCTCCATATATAATAGATATCAAATCTAAAATGTCCAAAAAAAAAAAAAAAGCACAAGTGACCTACTTTGTTTCGGGTCAAGCAAGTAAAACGGAACTTTCTTATTTTTTGCCAAAACCTGAAATATCATTTAAATTTATAATATTTCGAAGAAATTATCTGGGAATTTACCTACCAATGCTGCATGTATTCCGTACTTAAAGGAAATTAAAGTGCGCATGCTGTGCAATTAAAATATGTATAAAGCCAAAAAAAAAATATCTCTAGGCTAACATAATTAGGTGCATAATATGACTAAATTCTCTCTGGTAATTAGTATAGAAAACTTCATCCACTTTTTTAAACGACTTTGGATTTCAGATCTCAGAAAATTTGGAGGTAATTACATTGTATTATCACGTCTCCGCATGCCCCTGCAATCTGGTTAATTTGAACAGAAGGAAGAACAATTTAAGTTGGTCAAGAAAAATTGCTTTTTTTTTTTTTTTTTTTTTTTTTTTTTTACCAATTCAGTTACATCACTTAGTAAATCGACTTAATTTTACGTGTTGATCTTAATTCGAGTACCTAAAATTACTCTTTAATCTCATTTTCCGACTCACCACGTTTCAGCCTAGTAATCCACCCCCCTCTATCTAAACGTTAAAGAGGCAGGAAACTATTGGGGCCTGGGCTTCAATCTGGAACTCACTTGAGTGATGCCCTATTTCATGTATTTTCCCCGGCTAGGGATTTGAAATTTGTAATCTTCCCATGACGCTATGAACTTATAGTTTATACATGACTAACAAATCTTCCTCATTCTACTTAAACCATGCGTATATGTTGAAATAAGCCCACGTAGCTTGATAACGGGGTCTATATGCTTTCTATATGTATGTGCTCTCCCTCCACCAATTAGTTTGAATCTTTTGAATTAGGCTTTTTAACATGGTATCAAAGTCAAATTCTATCCCTTTTAGTTGAATTTCACCTCTCATTCATTTTCCAGCTGTACGTGATGGGGGTATTGAAATATTGTACATTTATACATCCGGTCTTCCTTTACATTGAGAAATTGCAACTCAACTAATAAGGTGATGTATAAAATATTTTGTCCAAGAAATATGATTTATCAAGGCTCCATTTATTTCACAGAAAATAACTTTCAGGAAATTTTTTTTTTTTTGAACTTTCTGACATTCATTTCATGGAAAATGAATTGGTCGAGGGAAACATTTTTCACCAATGGAAAGAAGTCTTCTAAAATAGGAGAAAACGTTTTCCACTTTTCAAGTAGGGGAAAACATTTTACTTATCTTCTTTCACCTCACTTTTTTTCATAATCTTTTTTTTTCTATTTTTTTTCTATATATTGAAAATTCAAGTTTTTATTTAATTTTTCTTTTTTTTTTTTCCTTTTCTTTCTTTTTATTGTTCTTCTTCCTAAGCCAATTGTTGGCCATGGCATTGGCCAACGACCAACCACAAGTAAGCTCAAGCCTTGTTGGCTTATGGCAAGCTCTAGCTCGCCAAATTTCGATGAGGTCGAGCCCCGTCGACCTGTGGCAAGGCCCAAGCTTGGATCGAGCGAGCTCAAACCCTACCTAGCTCGCCGGATCTAAGGAGGCTCAAGCTCACCTAAGATCCAAATCCAGTGAGCTAGGTTGGGCTTGAGCCTCGCCTGAGGTTGCCAAAGGTCGGCAAGGCTCTAGTAACCTCAGGCTAGGCTCAACCTCCCTAGTCTATGGTGAGGCTTGAGCTTGCCTATGTCAATCGCTGGCCATTGTCATGGCCAGTAACCAAATGACAATTGATATTTTTATTATATTAGCCGAGGAAGAAGAAGAAAAATTAATTAAAAATCAATTTAAAAAAATAAAATAATTAGAGAAGGTATAATGCTACCAGTGGTTCGCGTACTCTTACTCGAAAAACAAAATTATCCCTCTACCTTTTTTGTTTGCTTAGTTGTTCAATTAAACTGGACATGTCGCTGCTGTATTTACACATCCGGTATTGACGTGGCTTATATGGTGCAAAGCAGGCACCACATCCGGAGGTTTCAATAAGTGAAAACATGGTGTCTTCGTAAGGCACGGCGACCACTGGGCCCAAGACCACACTCCCGCGATGGTGAGGTAGTGAAAATAAGTTTGAGGTAGACATAAAGGCTGCATTTGGCAGTCGGGATAAAATTCGGGATAAGATATAATTTATCCTATCCTACGTTTGGTGCTCACTCGGGATAGGATAAAGTCGGATATAAGGGGGATATACACAGGATAAAATTATCCCATGGGGGTGGGATAAAGGTGGATAGGATTTCTAACGTCCATAATAGGAAAGTTATTTTTTTTTAATAACAAATTTATTAAATTAACAAAATTGAAATTATATTTCAATATAAATAATATTTGAATTCTAATTTAAGAAAATAAAAATAAAAATTTATTTTTAATTAATCTTATTTTAATTCTATTTTATAATAAACATTCAATCTATAAATTAAATATTTATATTTATTATATATTTTAGGTATTTTTGTATTTTAAATATGTTAGTACAGTTTACTATTTGATAAATTTTTATTAAAGAATGATGAAAGGGAAAAAAGAAATAATAATGAAAATAATATAAAAAAGAGGAAAAATATAATAAATAATAAATAATAAATAAATTAAGGAATAGTGTTACGAGATATTTTCACCATCTTCATTTATGAACATTTATGTTCATTTATAATGATATGTCGTTTATATAAAAAAAAAATGTACATGATGTGAACATATCCGACTTTAATATTGTGATTCACCAAACATTGGACATGACATAAAAAAATCCTAGAATTTCATATCTTATCCTATCCAATCCTATCTCGATTAAAAATCCGGACAACCAAACGTAGCCAAAAGGTCTAAAAAAAAAGAAAGAAAGAAACAGAATTCGAAGGAAATGATGAAATATTGCTTTTCACGAAAGGAATTCACAACACTGGATTTCTCTTTGTAAAATCTTGCACATCCTTGTAGAAACCCTAAAAAAGCCTGGTTGATCTTTTAAAACTTATCGTGGTACCAAATGCCATCATATCTAAGAGACGAATTCTCGAGGCTCGAAATTCCTAGAAAAGGAAATCAGTGTCTCCCCATCTCCAGCCAACTGTCCTCGCGATATCGAATTTGCTGCACAAGAATATGGAGACAGAGATGAACACACGAAAAACAAGGAGAAAAGGAAGAAACTTGCTCTGTTTTTGCCGCATAAAATGCCAGAGTGCATGCCCGCATGCGCATACATTGGTCCGAATGCTAGTCTGGTCCTTGCGACAGTGTCAATTTACGACCTGCATTGCTTGAATGCACGACTCTCCTCGGAAGCTTTCCTCAATATAGGATGGCGCACATATGAGAGAAGCACACATCAGTGTTGCCTTCTACAAGGAAATCTCCGGGCTATTGGGAGACCACACCAGTTGAAATTTTGCATAACTTAGACCTGGAATTTGGAAGTTGTTGCTTTCTAAGAGAGGCTATGATTACCCAGTTTGTTTCTTTGATTTAAGGACCGTGTCCTCCTAGGTTGCACCACGTAAAATTTTCACTCTGCATACTTTTGTATCTAAACACAAAATAGCATAATCAAAAAGACCAAATTGCCAGCAGAAAGTCCCACAAAAAGGAAACCCTTTATATCTAAAACATCAGCGGAAAGCCCATAATCATTCCAGATATCCAAACTCTAATTTCAATCCCCTTCATAATTAATACCACCGTAGGTCATCGGGTTTGTCATCTTGGGTGACAAAGGCCACAAAATCAAGCTATAGAACATGTAATGTTAGCGCCTCGCCTGGGCTCTAGGGAGTTGTATATGTAATGTGTTCTGTAATCTGAAAGCATTGTGGACCTTTGCATTGGTGGACCGGACAGCATTTTGCTGCCCGTCGAGAAGCTTCAGATTTCCATCGATCCCTATTGTCAAGCTCACGGACCAGTCAGAACAAGCAAGGGGCCAGCCCCTATACGCCACCTAAACAATTTTGGAGGTAGTCATGTTCTTAGACCATATTCCTACATGCTGGTTTTCCTATCCATGACGTGCAAAGAACCCAAATTTGAAGATTTCATTTTCAAGACCAGTGCTCGATTCTGAAAAAGAGGCTCTGATGCGGTTATGTTGTAAACCAAGTTGCCTTCAAGCGCTCAAACCAGGAAGCAGATGAACAGAGTAATACGTCATGAGAACAAATGACAAGGAGATTTCAGCTGTGCTTGCTAATTAAAAAATAGTCCACTTCACACGCCTTTCAAAAACTGCACCGTTTTCTCAGACGATTGGAATGGATTAATCCAGGATCAACTATGAAGCAAGGCCTGTCAAACCAAGGTATGGTGAATAAATTCTTATTGCGACAACTGCTACTAAGTTCATCTTATGTCATGAATGAAAGTCCTTGTGTACTGGACCTTGATAATGGCAGACTCAGTTCAAGCACCGTCACAGAATGCTGACATCCCACTGGTATGTACATGTCAAATATTTGATTGACAGCTTTCTATATTATTTGGCAATTGCTCTCAATAGCAATCACTTTCAAAGAACTATATTCTCCGTGGCTCATATATAGCTTGACCTTAGGTAATTCATGTCCTCCTTTGTTTAGATCTAGTTCAATGAAAGCAAGCGTTGTGCCAAATCAAGTTCCGTTAGGCTATTTTCGGGGCAGCTAATCGTTGGGATTTCTTGGTCATGTCTGCTTTTCCGGTCAAGAGTTCTTGATTTTTAGGCACGAGTCTCAGTGCGACTCTCCTGAACCAAGCAATCTCTTCAGGTTGAAAGAAAGAGTGAAAAGTTGCAGACATATTAGTCTTAGGCCAGATCTGAGGCTCACCTGAGGGAATTAATATGCTAAGCATAAGTTGTTCTTCTGTGGCCCTGGCTCCAAATTCTTCAAAAACCATTTTCAGTTTTGCCATCTATATCAATTTGCATCCTCATTTTTCAAAACTTGCAATTTGCGAAATCCAAACCGTAAAAGACTCATTTGACTGCATAAAACATACCCATCACTACGTTACCTATCCAACGTCCCCTGTGACCCAAACCAAAACCAGGTATAATGCTAGCCACCGCCCAACACCGCCAACGTGCTTTTAGCCATAGCCCCATTGACCATATCACCATTTTCCCCTCGTCTCACACCTGAGTTTTGAAAGAGCACAGCCACAGGGCTCGCGCTTGAGCTCTGCTTTGAACCGTGAACTCATGGCCATGGCGATCAGGCTTGAGCTATGCACAGTGAGGATGGTAATTGAAATTTTCATTATTCTTCCTTAAGTGAAAATTTTGACGTTTATCAATGATGAGAGCATTATACTCTCACTCACGAACCGTATGTGCATGTATATATACTAATGAAGTAAGATTGACTTTGGTTCCAAAATTTGAAAACGAGCCCCCAGCTTATAGGTTGAGAATATCCCTTAACATTCCCTCTCCCGTGCAAAACGAACTTCACATGTGAAACACTAGAAGTGTATATAATCACATTGACTAGACAGACAAGGCAATTTGCTGGTCCCAAAAGATGAAATCCCACTTCAGTTACAGAACCTGAAAAAGGCTGTTTCCGCAACTCGAGCCAGAGGTCACAGAGCAATAACTTCAACCTGAAATGCCTGTCTAAACGCAATCGAATGTGAAACTACAGAATCAAGAGCAATCAAGACGCTTTCCATATCAAAACCAAGGAATTGAGTTGTAATTTTTCTATTTCGTGTGCATCCTTTAAACAGAAGTACATCCACGCAATTTCAAGAACACTTTTCTAGTTGTAAAGATCACAGGAGGAGAGGAAGAGAAAGATTTAATATATTGCATTGGCCCTATCTACCATCCATGGAGCTAACTGTAATGCCATTGGATGAGTCAATTTCTTGGCTTTGGAACAAAGAATAAGTATCCATGGAGCCCGTGATCGAGATTGACATGGGTAGTTTTGGGATGGGAAGATCCACTGTTTCACTTTCTAATAGTAGCACAACAGAAGGCATGGCCGGTCTATCTACAGTGGAGTCCTGCACGCACAGCAGTCCGATTTGTATGCATCGCAATACCTCATCCGTAAAGCACGAATCCCTGATACAGGGATCAATAAGCTCAATCCCCTCCCTTCATTCCAACGATGCCATGCCTGAAATCGTTGTGCACTTATGTGAAAAACAGTTCCAGTAACACCTTACATGTAAACAAACGTGTAGCGAGTTCAAATGTATATTGTCCTGGACAAAATCCGTTGATTACACTATGATTTTAAATATGAATGATAATTTCTACGCTACAGACAATGCAGAAGTCGATACCAGACTGGGACAACCCTAATCAAAGGCAGTTTTTAGCAAAACAATTGAAGCAGATGCATACATCTCCTAAAATGAGAGTTTTGGTGCCTAGTAGCTCGTTTAAAGACAAAGATGAACTCACATGGCTGATAAGATTAGAATGTTCTGACGTGTGAAACCCTAAGTTTTTCTTGCCAGTAATGATCTCCAATAACAATATCCCAAAGCTGTACACATCGGATTTAACAGAAAATAGACCTTCCATCGCATACTCTGGAGACATATAACCACTGCAATTAAATTGGCAGATGAGTCAATCCACTCCACCCTAATCAAACATTTGGAGTCAGATAAGCACATTGGTTTTCTCACTAGGAAGAAATTCAACTTACCATGTGCCAACCACTCGATTGGTACTTGCTTCATTTTCATTTGTACTGAAAATTCTCGCCATGCCAAAATCTGATATTTTCGGGTTCATTTCTTCGTCCAACAAAATGTTACTAGCTTTTAGGTCACGATGGATAATCCTTAGTCTAGAGTCTCGATGGAGATAGAGGAGGCCTCGTGCTATCCCTTCAATAATCTCGAAACGTTTCTTCCAGTCTAGTTGCGCTCGCATCACCAGATCTGCATTAAATTTTGAAAAGTGAACAAAACACACATGAATAAATTTCAAGACAATTCTTTCGTGGAATGCATAAGACCAACTTCAAATCTTTGCCTCAGCTTACCAAAAATAAAACAAGCCAAGCTCTTGTTGGGCATGTACTCGTAAACGAGCATCTTATCTTCCCCTTGAACGCAGAATCCAAGGAGTCCCACGAGATTTCTGTGTTGTAATTTTGCAATTAACATAACCTCGTTCTTAAATTCCTCAAGCCCCTGGCTCGACTTCCTTGAAAGCCTCTTAACAGCTATTTCTTGTCCTCCAAAAAGCTTTCCCTGCAGATTCAGAGGGTAGACAATTAAGTATGCATCTATGACATTTCAAAGTCTACAACTGGTGATCATATAGCTTTACCTTGTATACAGGACCAAATCCTCCCAGTCCGAGCTTGTTTTCTTCAGAAAAGAAGTTTGTTGCAGCTTCGATGGTACTGAAGTTGAAAACTGGTATGTCAGCCCCTCCTACTTGCTTATCATCTCCAGCCAGACCATTTGGTCTGGATAATTCAGCAGATAGCTCTTCGTTCTCAACAAAATTTTGAGACAAGGGAAGTTCCTTGTTTTTCCGGTGAAAAAATGAGAATCCTGTATTTAAAGTTCGCTCACATGTAAATAAGAAAATAAGGACCAATAATTATTTACTCCACAGAATAAAATCTCACCTTTCAAATTGTGCTTGAACCTCCGCAACAACCATACTGCTACACCAAGAACAAACGCTCCAACCAAGACAGTAATTATTATGAACAGGTTCGATATTTTTCTCTTTGTTCCTATAGATAGACAAGAGAAAGAAATTACGTTATATGGGTTATCACTAGTTGGAAAGTGCGCAAGTATTCTATAAAATATCCAAAGTCATTAGCACAAGTAACTTCTGTGACAACAGATGTATGGTCTATTCATGATATGCTGATGAATAGGACCTTTTCATGCGTAATGTTCTGATACTTAACCTTCACGCCGGAGTTTTTATTCGTGACTGGAAACATCTCATGGTGATCTCCGTTGACAGTGATAAATTTCATTCCTTTCTGACAATACACAAGGCTAGATTCATGTTATTCAGTTACGCTAATTGTTATAATCCTCAACCTTCATTAACTTAATTTTATATGAAATAATCTCAGTGCTTTTTTTGGCCTAGTCACAGAATAGGTGTTGGCCTTTATCATGCTAAAGGAGATTACAAGGAATAGGAAACATTACTTACAGAGAAAATCATCAAATTTTCAAATTGCAAAGGGAAAATCGAAAAGAGGTCATACCTAATTCAGAATTGTCGAGACGAATTTGGAGGGTCAGTCCACCCTTGTCAAAAAGCTGCACATCTATCAAATCCTTGCTCCACAGCATGCACCGAAAGCCTATAGCAAATGCATAAGCGTCGCACGAACAATTCTCCAGACACTTCCCCTCACACTCTTCCTTGCTAGTGGCTGAAATATAATCTGCGAAATCTGGCAACTTCACGTCATCCAATTTCAAAAAGCCGTCCATCCTGCTGCCATCTCCCACTGAAATGCTGCTGTTGTCCCGACACTGTAATTGGGTCTTCCGAGCACAACCCGCAGACCAGTTACCCCTGTTCCATTGATCCGGTGACTTTGGACTGAACCCTTCCATGCAACTACATTTGGGAGAGTCCATTTCATTACATATTGCAAAATTTCAACACTTATTATAGAGGTCACATTCCTTAGCAGGCTGTTCTTGCAGCACAGTCCACTCATTACTAGTCTCATCCCAGCCTAACTGCTCCTCCTTCCCATTCCAAAGTATACGGAACATCAAGAGATGGGAGCTATTTGACGATGTGTACGTAAAGTACATGTTTCCATCTGCATCAATGTCCGAGAGCTTGAATCCGTATTGAATATTGCCAGTCATATTCTGCACTCCAGTAAAAATCACCCCATTCCAATGCCCACTCCTCCATTCCCGGCCTGACTGGCCCCAGATCACTATCTGCAGCGGCAACTGGGGATCGACGCCCAGAATGAAGTCCCCAGAGGAAGGGTCATCCGATGAGTTCCACGACCTAAAGGCTCGGTTCTCTCCAGCCACAGGATTCACCCTGGCTCTCATGCCAGGTAAGAACGTGTCTGTTGGGTGTTCAAAGCTTTGCCAATATGAATTGCTACTATTACCATAAGTAATAGCAGAGCCAGCATCTGCACCGGCCAAAAGGACAAGATTTCCAGTATCCATCAAAACAGCTGTTGAGCTGGTCGGCAATGAGGATGAATTGCCACTAGACCAAACTGTGCGATTATTACCGTCTAAAACTACCAAATTCCCATCACTTGAAACTGTCAAAACTCCTGAGTCATCAGAAACAGGGCTATCTCTGTTGGCAACCCACACGACTGTTTTAACACTTATGTGGTACCAAGTACCAACATATCTAAGAGACGAATTCTGAGGGCTAAAGAACCCCAGTTCGAAATTCCCCGAAGAAGAAATTAAAGTCTCCTTCTTACCGACAAACTGCCCTGGCGAGATCGAATTTGCTGCACGAGAACACCAGAACAGGGATGACCACACGAAAAACAAGGAGAAAAGGAAGAAACTTCCTCTGTCTTTGCCGCTGAAGGGCATTCCACGATTGACAAATGCCCCGAGCATAGCTCCGGAGACAGGGAGAATCAAGAAAGCAAGTGGAAACTTTTCAGGGTGAGACGGGAGTTTCAATGGCCACCCATTTTAGGTGTTGCAGCTCATGACACGAGGTCGACGACTTCTCGGAGAAAAAATCAACACAAAGAAACGTGCATTGAATTTAAAGTTGAAAATTCTCTTCTACTTCTGCTTTTCGGGTTTTTGAGTTGACCCAACTTGCGGCAGGCCCTCGCCAACAAAACTACAGAAGGCATCCGTGAAACCCATGGCGGCGGAGTCGTCGGGTTTGAATCTGTTTAATACCAACTCGAAGGTAACAGACAAAGGACAAGGTTGTGAGAGATTTGTCGTCCATGACAATTCAAAAGTACGGGCAGGTTTCGACCCGAGTACGACGTTGCCGAATAGTCGACCAAACTGTTTTCCCCGCAGCAGGCAGCGCGCGAGACCCAGCGAAATGGGAGTTCCATCCTCTTCAAGACAAGACGCCGTGTTTGTTCAGGGGTGTGCGGAAGCATCTCTCCCGTTCATCTCTCCTCTGGGACTAGGAGAGACCGAAATCCTTTGTCATATAGGCTACGAAGTCCCAGAAATCATTGGTGCCTTGTCGTTGCAGCGTAAAATACCAACATCGGTCCAAATGTTCTTGTCTCGTAGTTACATCGAATCGATGACAACGCACGACGGGAGGAGCCGAATTCCTCGGTACGTTATCCATGGTGGGGCCCAAAGTCAAAATTTTGACTTAGGGCACATGGTGGAAAGAGTGAAGCCCTCTGCACGTGGGCACATGGTGGAAAGAGTGAAGCCCTCTGCACGTGTGGAGCCAAACGCTGGTGGGCTCAGGTCAAACTCTTGACCTTGGGCACGTATAAAGATAAAGTAGAACCAGCAAGTAGAGCGGTTGAAACCCTACGAGGAGCCGCCCGATGTCGAGTCGAAGAGGAGCCACCCACGCGATCAAGAAAGAAGAACGCAAATCCATAAATACGCAAATCAGGCGTATGTAGAGTTATATTTTGAGTTTGAACGCGTGATGATTTTTGTGTAGTGAGCTGTTAATTTATAAATACTTTGGGTTTGAGGTTAAATTTATGTGTGGAAAATAATCGAGCGTATGAGTAATTGTAAACTATGATTCTTCAATTATAGTTGATTATTTGTTGCTAACTCTCCCGTGGACGTAGGTACTGATACTCAGATCGAACCACGTAAATTTCTGTTGCCCTTATTATTTCTTATTTATTTCTTTGGCAATTTTGCGTTTACATAAATTACAAGATCCTGTATTTTCTACATATTATATTCCAACAGTTGTTGCCATCTAAGACATGCTCAAATTACCTGGTATGGTTCTCTGTATTTAGGACTGTTTCCTCCTTTGTTGCACCAACAAAAAAATCGGTTTGCATATACTTCAGCATCTAAACACAAACTCTAATATCAAACCACTGTTACTACCACCACAGCTCATTGTATTTGCTACCTAGGGTGATAACGACCATAAACTCTATGTGCCAACTATAGGGGCCTAGAATAATTTGAACTCAAGACCTCCTGTTCTGATACAATGTGAGATTTTGTGAAATCGCTACCAACTGTATACTTAAGATCACAAGCTATGACCCTTGTACCTCGGTGCTCAAGCTCAAAACTTTGAGGGCCAGACTTGAAACCCCTTGTATCGGATCCTGGACCCCAAAACACGTTACCTAGACCCCTTGAAAGCGAATGGCTACTGGCATTACATTGCTTAAGTCAAACCACGTGATAGCTATCAAAACTTTGTTGCGTTAAAGTCTTATTCTTTCTATTACTGAACCAAACAAGCTGCTAGGTCGTCGTCTTTTCTATAGATACATCTTTTGGGCTTCAAACCATTGTTATTTCTGATGTCAACTTTCTGTAATATTTTTTTGGTAGTTGAAGTTTCTTTTTCACTCAAGGTCTCAACTGTAACCAATCCATGCTGGAGTTCGAGAAAGATGCAAATGTCGAACCAGTGCTCAGAATATTGAAGTCACTTATAAAGTTCCTCTACCAAACAATTCGGTAGGTAAAGATGACAACTTCATTAATTCACTAATAGATTATGCACCACAATGCATGGTAAATAAGATCTTACTATGCTTCATCTTTCTTATTGCAGTCACATGATATGAGGGACTAAATCCGTTTGTGTTGTGGAAAATGTGACATCTTGGAAAAAATATTCTAGGAAGTCATTTTCCAAGCAAATTACAATATCTTCCGGTGTTTGGCTGAAACCCGAAAATGAACTAAAAATATTTACCACCATTTTGGATTTGATTTTGTTGCATATTATATGTCAAAGTTACTTCCTTGATGAAGTCAAATGGTGTGGCATCGAGTGACTCTTGAGGGTCGGCAATGCGTCCTGAGAACGTCACATTTTAATCGAGTGTCGAGGGATGTGCACATGCCCGGGGTTCGGGGTGTGACATATATAAATTCACCTTGCAATTTTCCTTTATTGCCAAGTACATTTCTGATTACTGAGTAACTCTCAATTTATCAAGCAAGGCCCAAGTTTGTTTGGTCAGAGCCTAAAAACCCTAAGACCATTTTGACTAACACATTGACTATTTCAACAGTGATGAATAGCAAGTTCTTTGATCGTTTCTACTTAAATTCAAATACGAGAAGGCAACAATCTCAAGAAGGTTCTGGAAATGGCAACAAGCCGTCCCTAAAATTTCTTTTAGGGATGGCTCCGGCAATAGCCCCGGCGATGGGCTTCACAAACCTATTTGGGGATGTCTTTTTCAGCTTTAGGGACGGTTTTGTGGCTTAACCATTTAGTCTTTTTCAACTTTAGGGATGGTTTTGTCACTCAACCACTAGTTTCCATTTGTAGTGTCCCCTTTTATTAGCTATGATAAGAGAGCAACTCCTTCATTTGTGTTATATTGTCTCATTACAATACTTTTCTAATGACGGTTCACTTAGAAAAATGATGTACTTAACAATATGGGATGCCCCATAAATTAGATGATGACTTAATTCCACAACTACTTTAAGATTATTCTTTGGCTTTTTTCTTTATTTTTCTCGGAAAAATTCCTAACTAGCTTATCCCCTCCAAATACATTTAAGTCTATCCATAGAGTTCCCTGTCAAAAGAGATGGTTTAAGGTAATAAAGATAAGAGGAGAGAAAAAAAGAAGAGGAATGAAAGCTGTGACAACCCAGGATGTTATAAGTGGTATCAAAGCCAACTCCACCACAGTGAGAACACTATGCTCCTAAGGGGTGGAGAATGTGACGACCCATACCGAGGACAGTACGGAGGGACGGACTAAGATCTCCCCAATAGTACGCGGGCAAGGCTAGGCCCTAGTGACGGTGCACGGGGAGGAGGGATGGCGGTGCGTGGGCGCCTCGGTCCCCGGATGTGTGCAGGGAACTGGCGCGTCTCTTGTCCCACATCACATAGGGAGGGAGTCATGAGCTAGCTTATAAGGCTTAGGTCCCTCTAACTGTACATACACATTTTCTTAGGATAGTATGGGCTGCCCTAAGAAGAACAAACTGTGAGGACTTAGTATCAAAAGCGGACAATATATGTACAGTGGAGACCTGGGCTCCTAAGGGGTGGAGAATGTGACAACCCAGACTCGAGATAGCGAGATAGTACATGGGCAAGGCTAGGCCCTGGCCATAGTGCGCGGGGAGGAGGGATGGCGGTGCTTGCATGGCGGTGCTTGGGCGCCTCGGTCCCCAGACGTGTGCAAGGAGTTGGCGCGTCCCTTGTCCCACATCGCCTAGGGAGGGAGTCCTGAGCTAGCTTATAAGGCTTTGGTACCTCTAACTGTACATACACGTTTTCTTAGCGGACAATATATGTACAGTGGAGACCCAGGAGCTTACAAAAGTTTTTATGACGGGCTATTAAACTAGTTGCCTTCCATTGGTCATGTCATGAACAAAAAATTCACTAGCTACTATTAAAAAAGGTGGGTTTTCACTTTCCAGTGTGTGAAAACCTAATTAAAGCTGGGTATTTTTGTCAGGCAAATTGCACCTTCTCAACCTCACGATAAATTTATTGCCTTTATTTTTCTCGAAAAAATTCCTAACTAGCTTATCCCCTCCAAACATGTTAAGTCTATCCACTAGAGCTCCTTGTCAAAAGAGATAGTTTAAGGTAATAAAGATAAGAGAAGAGAGAAAAAAAGAATAGGAATGAAAGCTTTTATAGCGAGCTATTAAACCAATTGACCTCCTCTGACCTTCCATTCATCATGTCATGAATAGAAAATTCACTAGCTACTATTAAAAAATGTAGGTTTTCACTTTTCAATACGTGAAAACCAAATTAAAGCTAGGTATTTTTGTCAAGCAAATTGCACCTTCTCAACCCCATGATGAATTTCTTGCGTTTATTTTTCTAGGAAAAATTCCTAACTAGCTTATCCCCTCTAAATATGTTAAGTCTATCCACTAGAGGTCCATGTAAGAAAGATAAGAGGAGAGAGAAAAAAAGAAGAGGTATGAAAGCTTTTATAGAGGGCTATTAAACCAGTTGACCTCCTCTGGCCTTCCATTAATCATGTCATGAATAGAAAATTCACTGGCTACTATTAAAAAAATGGGTTTTCACTTTTCAGTACGTGGAAGCCTAATTAAAGTTGGGTATTTTTGTCAGGCAAATTGCACCTTCTCAACCCCACGATGAATTTTTTGCCTTTATTTTTTCTCAGAAAAATTCCTAACTAGCTTATCCCCTCCAAACACGTTAAGTCTATCTACTAGAGGTCCCTGTCAAAAGAGATGGTTTAAGGTAATAAAGATAGGAGAAGAAAGAAAAAAAAAGAAGAGGAATGAAAGCTTTTATAGTGAGCTATTAAACTAGTTGACCTCCTTCGGCCTTCCATCGGTCATGTCATGAATGGAAAATTCACTGGCTACTATTAAAAAAGGTGGGTTTTCACTTTCCAGTACGTGGAAACCTAACTAAAGCTGGGTATTTTTGTCAGGCAAATTGCACCTTCTCAACCCCACGATGAATTTATTACCTTATCAAGGGATTTTTCATACAGTAATTGCAGCTTCAATCAAAATGAGATTGCTCCCCCACTCCAGTTCGAGCTATGCATGAGTTAGTAGTAAGTTCCAACTAGCAAAAATGACAAGAAAACAGAAGGAGCCATTGGCAGGGCAAGTGCACCCCCAAGCCTCGGTCCGGCAGCGCGTGGGGCATGTGGGCATCTCGTCCATAACGCCTCCCTCCCTCTCTTGCCCAACCAAGGCCATTATGCACAGCTTCACTCGTGACGCAGTCAGGTCCTGCCAAATTCGGTTGACATCTTGGTTCTTGTGCACATGGAGGTTGCGAGGATATCCTAAAATTTGCATCTTTTGCCTACTGAAAGACAGTGGGATCTCGTGCCAGGTTTCCATGTGGCCCGAGGGCGGAAATGCGTTCAAGCGCTCCTCACGTCACCCTCATTAAAGTACTTACACGGTATTCGAAGCACATTTGACTCGCCTTGCTCCTTCGTTCCGGAGTCAAAACCGAAAGCCTAATAATGTCCAGCTTCCCTATATAAACCCCACCCCAACTTTTTTTAACCTCCTAATTTTCTTTGCCTGCTCCATCTCCTTCTACAACCGCAAAGCAAGCTCGTACTTGCCTTTGCTCACATACAAAGAAATCATGCTGGTCCAAGGATGATAGAAATGTCTGGAGAAGATCACCTTCGGATTCATCGAACTCCAACTCGGATCCAAAGTCAAGTTCCGCCTCTTCCAAATGCCTAGTAAAAAGCAACTCAAAATTCCGTACTGACCCTAAATACTTGAAAGACCTCAAGTTCGGTGCCTCAACCGCAAAACACTCATGATGGAAATTGCAATTATCAATCACCAATGTCTTCAATGCCAAATCCCTCTAAAAAATGCTCAGATGCTCCAGGTTCCAACATTTTTTCAACCTCATGTTGGAAAAATGTGGCTTCAAATTGGGTTGAACAATGAAGTCGGATCGAGTAATGAAGTCGGACTTTGAGGCGTGATATCACTTTCTGTAAGGATTTATTTGCCCCACAAAGTTGCTAATGGTCACCGGTAAATTCCTCCAAGATACAACAAAATCTCAAATGAGAATGCTAAATAGCAATTCTAGTATTTCTCCAAGATCTCTCATGGGAAACAATTAGAAACAATGGCTGTAGTTTCTTTCGAAAGAAAAAAAAATGAAAGAAGATATTGTTTGATCTCAAAACAAATGTACTTATATATATGTCTTTCGAATAGAGGCAACCCTTCAAAATGTTACAAAAGAACAAAGACAACCTTTCGTGAATAAGTACGTCTCAAAGGTTACATTAAAAAGACATAAAAAATTGATCGTCGGTTGTGCCAAATCTCGTCCACGTGCGCACTCACATCTTTTCGATGTGGGACAAGGCACCTTTTCATTTGTTTTATAAACAAATTACCAACAATCCCCCACTTTTGTTTGTAAAACAAAACAAGAAATAAAACATTAGAGGTATACAGCCAAAATTTCCGGGAGATTAATATACATATATAAAGGTCTCTTTCGAGTTAAACCTTTACTTAGTGCAAGTATCTCAAAGCTCTATCAAAGTGAGAAGTAGCTCGGCTTTAAACTTGTACTTTTATGTAATAGAACCGGACATACCGCGCGTACACTAACCTCTTGTTTCAGCGAGAAGTTCTATATTACTTTGCACTATTACGGCCTTGTGCTTGATCCTATTTCATGAGCTCTCTTGAAAGCAACCCTTAACTTTCGTAAGAAGCGGCACCACTTCTAAGCTCATATTGGTGAAGTATCTACTATGTGTTTCTATTACTATCAACACACTACAAACCTGTATCATACTTCATTAAGAATTCAATTCAGCCTACAAAACGTAACAAACGATATTGACTTCTCATATCAGGGCTACGTCAGTATCAAACAATCATATTCAATGACTTGTTCTTACCCATTAAACCTTGTAATTAGTGATATTCTAGAAAAAAGGTCGGGTTACCATTATTGGTGATTTCAATTAAAGGGTTTCAGCCCCGTTTCTTGTGAGGTCATTATTACCATGTCTCTTGATAAAGACTTCGTCAAAGGATTAGCAAGATTATTACTTAACCTCACATAGACAATTGTTATAGTACTATCTTTAATCAATTGTTTCACATACTCATGTCTTCGACTAATATGTCTAGACTTACCATTATAAGTGCTACTATAAACTATTGCCAAAGTAGCATGACTATCATAGTGGATAGAAATAGGAAGCATAGGACTAGGCCACAATTTGATATTCAAAAACAAATTCATAGTCCATTCAGCCTCTTTCCCAAATTTTGCTAAAGCAATGATTCAAATTTCATAGTTGAGTGAATTATGCACATTTGTTTCTTGCTCGCCCAAGAAACAACACATTCATGTATTGTGAAAATCCATCCAGAAGTTTCATCTCCCACACTTTTAATCCAAGTAGCATTGACGTATCCTTCTAATATAGCCGGATTATTATAGAATAATAAGATAACTCTCACATGTTCTATATTTGGATTACAAATATTTACTCAACTTGCATATACAAAAAGTAATATTAGGTCTAGTATAATGTATCGCATACATTAAAGACCCATAGCACTCACTTTAAAAACTCTCTACCAGGAATCAAATGGAGTACTCATATATTTGAAAACAAGATGTTTAAATCTATGCAACTTCTTCTCCGTGTAATCACTTTAGCTCAAAGAATAACCCCCACTATTTTTAATTTTAATACTTAAGATAGTATCTGCTTCTCCTAAATATTTCATTTTGAAAATGAAAGCTAGATACTTCTTAGTCTCAATGACTTCAAGTCCCCTTCAGATACCCCACCACAAAAATATTTCATGAGGCATCCAATCAAAACTATGCATTGTCAAATTTCATGCTTAATGAAATACATACATCAAAATAGAAAACCAATGCAATTCTATTCTCTTGGCTCATTTATGCTATTCCTTAGAATCAAATCTATGAGGGGCAAGGACAGCAAATAGAACACATTAGAACCAAACAAGGAACACCCAAAAAACCCATTCAATATCTCCAGATTGCCTCCATAAATAGAGCACTACATATCATCCCATGCATGTAAGAACATTCTCTAAAAATTCAGTAAATGCAAGCGAATTGAGTATCGAGGTATCATAAGTGCATAAACTGGAATTGAGAGAGGTGAAAAGAAGATACCAGCAATTCTAGGAATGGAATCAACAACATTGTATAATCCGAAACCTTCTAAAAGGTATAATCATAGCCATACCTCATTTCTTCATCAAATTGCATGTAAGGGCAAAACCATAAATTTAACATTATTATGCTTGAAACCATTAGATAATATGAATGAATCGAATTTTCATGCCACTACTTATGTGCTTGCATAAGCCCATAATAACATAAACATTCATGCACATATTAATCTAGGACATCAAGCAATCAAGCCGATTCCATTTAATCTTGTGCTTGAATGCATGGCTCAAAAATACTAAAGCGTGAAACAAATCAAGGCCAAAAGTCTAGCTCAATCACACGATACCAAAATTCTATAGACACCTTCCAGTTCTAGTTCAAAATTCACACGCTCGTGTCAATCTCGTAATGCATTGCGATTGAACTCACCTTTCTTGGTCAACCGCCTACAACGATCAACAGCTCAAGCATACACATGCGTACCATTTCTTGTTACTTAAGTCTTAAATTAGGGCATATCGCGTCTCTTCAATTGTATCATTATCCCACACATGGAATTGAACACACATGCCAAAATGACTAAAGACTAAGAGCAAGTATGAAACCCTCAATGACAAATAGTGTAGCAGTTTATGTGCTAAACATGGAGATAAAAATATCGCATACCTTAGCATATAAGCCGATTAGCAAAAAGCAACACCTCGGTACATTCTCAAGTAATCCTCCAAGACATCCATGAATGACCCAACATTTGCCTTCAATTTCACACAATTGTCCTATCTATGGGTGCAGTGACCCCCACTATTCCAGAGTTTGATCAGTGCCATTAATGTGACACTAATTGGCAGACATAGGAACATTTCGGTCACGTCTACTTGTGTCATCCACAGAAAAGTGAAGCAATACTAGCCAACGAAAAGTTTCGACGGAGATGCAGTCGCTTCAGGCTCTCAACCAAGCAGAGCATGCTTTGTGCTGTTTCAAAATACAGCCAATGGCAATGAGCGATAATCATCAGCATCCGTGGAAGCCATCGAGGGACAGACCAAATTCTGCTTTGGCGTTTTTCTCAACTTATCCCTGGATGAACTTATCTCCTTCTTTTGGGTTTTTTTATTTTTTATTTTTTTATTTTTTAATTCTAAGCTCATCTCTTTTCAAATTCTCTCCCCTGCCGATGACTAAGTCTATTTTTTACCGTACTCACAACGACATCCCTAATCCTCCTTATTTATTGAGGAAGCTTGTCCGCTTGAAGGTAGGCAGAAACCTGAAAACATATAAAGAGCTTTGACCGCGCACAATAAGTGCAGCAATCCCAACGAGATCATGCTCCCCTGCTCGACTTACATAGGACCGAACCGAAGTGTAGGACCTCGATCTTCTGTCAGACCACGATTGCAGAGAAATAACACCTCTTCTCAAAAGCCTTTTGGTCAATCTCCTATCATCCGAGACCCTCTTTGTAACATTCCACTGGGCATAAGTACAGCCCAAGTGCCATAATTTGACACGGAGGGACACTTAAGTGCCATAACTTTTAAATGGTACATTTGAGTGCCAGTTTTAAAGTTAAATGGGACACTTAAGTGCCACTCTAGCGAAAATCCGGTCAAACGGCTGACGTGGCGCTTTCTGGCAAGTTTGGTCCAAAACGGCGTTGTTTTGCACGTTGACGTGGCGAAGAAAATGCAAAAACGACGCCGTTTCGTGTCTACGTGTAAATAATAATATAAAATTAATTAAATTAGATTTAAAATTAATTTTATTTAAAATATTCAAAAAATTAAAAAATTTTAAAAAATTAAGAAAATTTTAAAAAATTAAGAAAAATTAAAAAAAATGGGGTGAGGTCGAAGGGGCGGCTGAGGGTTGAGCCCTCGTCGCCATCGCCTCCCCGCCGTCTCTGGGAAGGACCAGCGATGGAGGGGGGAGGGTCGGCCGGTGACCGATGGGGAGGGCTGCGAGCCCTCGCCGCCGGTCGGAGAACCCTCCCCACTCTGCCGCCGGCCCTCCCTGGCGGTGGTGGGGAGGCGGCGAGGGCCCATGAGCCCTCGCTGAATCTGGGCGAGGGTCGCGACCCTCGCCCTAGATCTGGGCGCGGGCCGCGACCCTCGCCCAGATCCGGCGAGGGCTCGCGGGCCCTCGCCTTCTCCCTGCCGCCACCGGGGAGGGCCGGCGACGAAGTGGGGAGGGTTGGCCGGCCTCGCTGGCCGACCGGCTACGGGGGCCCGCGAGCCCTCGCCCAGATCTGGGGCGAGGGTCGTGGCCCTCGCAGCGATCCGGCGAGGGCTCACAACCCTCCCCATTGGTCGGCCGGGGGCCGGTGACCCCGGCCGACCCTCCCCCCTCCATCGCCGGCCCTTCCTGGCGACGGCGGGGAGGCGGCGGCGGCAAGGGCTCAACCCTCAACCGCCCCTTCGACCTCCCCCTCCCTTTTTTTTTTTCTTAATTTTTTAAAATTTTAATTTTTTCTTAATTTTTCTTAATTTTTTTTAATTTTGTGAATATTTTAAATAAAAATTAATTTTAAATCTAATTTAATTAATTTTTATATTATTATTTACACGTAGACATAAAACGGTATCGTTTTTGTATTTTCTCTGCCACGTTAGTGTGCAAAATGACGCCGTTTTAAACCAAACTCGCCGGAAAAATAGCCACGTCAGCCATTTGGCCGGATTTTTGTCGGAGTGGCACTTAAGTGTCCCATTTTACTCCGATATTGACATTCAAGTATACCATTTTAAAGTTATGACACTTAAGTGTCTCTTCGTGCCAAGTTATGGCACTCTAGGTGTCCCAACCTCTATTCCACCGTGTTGAGTACTTCCATGTCCTCATTCATCGAGACCGTCCGTTAATACATGCCGCAGAAACGCTTCTCTTGAGAGGAGTTCATGATTTTCGTGACCCGAATGCGAGACCCACGTGAGTAAAAAAGGAGAAGCAGAAGTCTATGGGAGTAGGCAGAAAGTACAGACGTGGAGGCGGGCGAACTCCTCGGCGCCTGCGAAGGCGAGATTAGAGTGGGGAAACTTGTCCATGATGAGCCTCGCCAGGGAGATCGGGTTCTTCACCATTGTCACACCAGAAAACGTGCCGCACCTCCTCCCCACCCGGTCCATTATGCTCGCCTCCATCTCCACCGTGCCCTTCTCCGTCAGGGCCGACCCCCGCCCCGAGTTGAACACCGGATTGGTGATTCTCGTGCAAACCAGCGACCATGACGCGCACTCTGCACAACAATCGAGACTCTTCGTCAAAAACCGAGGCAGGCACGCTGGCGAAAAGACACGACCCGCCGGGTCAGAGGTTCATGCACCAGTTAAAGCACGTGGATGGCTAAACGTAGAAAGAGCCATGCCATTGACGTCCTTTCGTCCCTCGTGACTGGCGTTGGGTCCCAACCGCCATCCATGCCAATACGTTTCATTCACCATCCGTTCGAGAAAAGATGATTTTGTTTTCGAATTCTCGCGACTAAATATTTCAACGGGTGAGATCGTCCATCGATTCCACCATCATCCACGAACCAGCACGAGGATCGAAAAGCTCCACTGTCGCCACCATTTTAGATCCATCG
Source organism: Eucalyptus victrix (assembly GCA_016097545.1). Lineage (NCBI taxonomy): Eukaryota > Viridiplantae > Streptophyta > Magnoliopsida > Myrtales > Myrtaceae > Eucalyptus > Eucalyptus victrix. Next base: position 55,511,137 of record CM027839.1, on the reverse strand, counting down.
TAGCCTCCTATATCATATAACTTTTGGTTCAAGACGACCAAAGAATGACCCCCTCTTTTCGTGCTCATGTCCTTTATCGGTCTCCATGAGCGTTCTCAAGGATCAAATCTTTCTGCTGACTCCAAATAGTCTTCTCCAACGTTCTATACTTATTGTCGAACATCACGCCCTCATGGAGCAGATCAACATGCAAGAAGTCATGGCATGTGATCACTCGATATATTTGCCAAAGAGTTTGAAGTCTCCTCCGTATGCACATCTTCTTTTTGTATCAACTGATATCCATCAGGATTTCCTTCATTTTGCTTCCTCCAAAACACAATCATCCTTGTTCTAAGAGTTCCATAATATCCTGAATGTTGTCCTCCGCTTGCAAAATATTCTTCACCCCCTCTGGTGATGCTGTATCATCTGTGCATAAGATATATCAATGTGATTGTCACGAGATTTGCCAGAAATAACTGAACTGTCCCGCCACATCAATACGCTCTGAAGTTCCACCAAAGCCCTTTGCCCTGGTTCTCGATTTGAGCAAAATTGCACTGGCAGCAAAGCAGACGAATGTGCCCGACAAAACTTGACTTCGATTAATTCCAACTTCATTGTTGCAGAAAAATAAATCCTTAAAATTGTTGGAAAAAATGTGGCTTCGAATTGGGTTGAACAATGAAGTCGGATCGAGTAATCAAGTCGGACTTTGAGGTGTGATATCACTTTCTTTAAGGATTTATTTACCCCACAAAATTGCTAATGGTCACCGGCAAATTTCCTCCAGGATACAACAAAGTCTTAAATGAGAATGCTAAATAGCAATTCTAGTATTTCTCCAAGATCTCTCATGGGAAACAATTAGAAACAATGGCGGTAGTTTGTTTCGAAAGAAAACGAAAAAATGAAAGAAGATATTGTTTGATCTCAAAACAAATGTACTTATATATATATGTCTTTTGAATAGAGGCAACCCTTCAAAATGTTGCAAAAGAACAAAGACAACCTTTCATGAACAAGTATGTCTCAAAGGTTACATTAAAAAGACATAAAAAATTGATTGTCGGTTGTGCCAAATCTTATCCACGTGCGCACTCACATCTTTTCAATGTGGGATAGGGCACCTCTTCATTTGTTTTATAAACAAATTACCAACACCTCAAACTCTCCAAGCATGTAGAGTTCATCAACAGGCCATTCAGAGTAGACATTCTCACTGCGATCCAACCAAACGAAACATGCTTAAGCGATCTGAGATTTATCAACCAGGCTGGGTTGAAACTGCATGCGAACAGCATCAACGACTCGAGCTGGCATGCCATTTTCATAAACTTGCATGGGGAGATTGAACTCCGGTTTGTGATTCTCCATATTGTTCTCGTCCCACGTTGGATCGGAGAAGTCCAGTTCAAGCGCTCCAACGTTACGGGAAACGGCAAATGAAATGCACATTTGCACATCGCGTTTGAACTCGCGAGGCTTCGACATACGGAGCCTGAACCTTCGCAGGATGAGTTCGGTGGTGTATTCATGTAGCAAGCACCGAATGAAGTTGATGAATTCGAGTCTCTGAACAGGCTGAGTTAAGGATTTATTTGTGCAACAATGGAGTTAAAGGATGCGGTTGATGGTGGGTTAAGCAAATGATGTGCGAAACGCAAATGGAGCCCTCTTCTTTGGTCCACGGACAAATCTCTCTCTGGTTATTATGGCATTTATCTCCACTCATGTTGGCAATCGTGGCTCTCTCTCTCTTCTCTCTAACGGCCCTCAAGTGTCAACCCCAAGAAATAGGACAGCCCGCTTGGACAGCAACCCATTCCGAGCCGGTGATATAGCAATCATCAACATTGAAGTTATGGCCAACGTTGCACACAGAGACAATGCCACACCTCGTCGTCGAATCGGTCTATTGAAGCATGCTCTTCTCTCGCCTGTGTTCGACTCTGCATCGTTTGCTTTCAGTGATTCCAAGTCTTCATCCAGTCTCGCAATTGGATCTGGTTCTCTCCTTACCTTAGCTGAGATTAGCACATGGAAACTTCCGTTTCGGGTCGTGATTGTAAGTTTCCGGGTGGGTAAGATGAGCAATCCGCAAATAATCGCATTCAAGGAGGTGTTTGTGGATCCGAAGTACGCCGATCACTCGTGGGAGGTTCTGAAAATGCTATTTATGAGATTTACAAACACAATGCCAGTGGCCTCTGCATGAAAGAGATCTACAGGTTCTCTCTCTTTTCTCTTGAATTTTCTCTCTCTGATTTTTTTTATCTGTCCAATTTCGGTTCCGTCATAAGGACAAAATGGCGGAGTCTTGAATTGACGGACGCTCTACTAATCACTATCATTTCCTTCATGCCCTTTGAAGAAGCCACAAGAACGAGTGTACTATCCCGGCGGTGGCATGGCCTATGGCGTTCGATGGCAAACATTGAGTTTGACGAGCGATTTTCCGTTAGAGACAATGAACCTGTTGAAACTCAGCGGGTTCAAAGACTCGAATTCATCAACCTCATTCGGTGCTTGCTACATGAATACACCACCGAACTCATCCTGCGAAGGTTCAGGCTCCGTATGTCGAAGCCTCGCGAGTTCAAACGCGATGTGCAAATGTGCATTTCATTTGCCATTTCCCGTAATGTTGGAGCGCTTGAACTGGACTTCTCTGTTCTGACGTGGGACGAGAACGATATGGAGAATCACAAACCGGAGTTCGATCTCCCCATGCAAGTTTATGAAAGTGGCATGCCAGCTCGAGTCGTTGACACTGTTTGCATGCAGTTTCAACCCAGACTGGTTGATAAATCTCAGATCGCTTAAGCATGTTTCGTTTGGTTGGATCGCAATGAGAATGTCTACTCTGAATGACCTGTTGATGAACTTTACGTGCTTGGAGAGTTTGAGGTTGAAAAAATGTTGGAACCTGGAGCATCTGAGCATTTTTTAGAGGGATTTGGCGCTGAAGACATTGGTGATTGATAATTGCAATTTCCATCGAGAGTGTTTTGCGGTTGAGGCACCGAACTTGAGGTCTTTCAAGTATTCAAGGTCTGTAGGGAATTTTGAGTTGCTTTTTACTAGGCATTTGGAAGAGGCTGAACTTGACATTGGATCCGAGGGAATTCGAAAGAATTTTAGAGCAAAAACGTGGGGGCTTTTGGTTTGGTGTTGAAATTTAAAAAGAAAGAAATTTTCTTTTACGGGGTGAAGTCATTCATGTCCGTCCTTGGTAGAAAAGCAGGAGGCCAGAGAACAGAGAGAGAGAGAGAGAGAGAGAGAAAGGAAAAAAGAAGCCACCGCATCGTCTTCTTAGCGGAGACCTCTGAGATAGCTAGTATAAGCACCTAGAGGGGGATGAATAGGTGTAAAAATAGTTTCTCGTGATAAGTGAGCAATACAAAATAGACAATAGAAAGGAAGTTCGCCTTTTATTAACAAAACGAATTATGATCAAAGTAAAAGAGAGTAAGGAAGAGAAAATGAACACAGAGATTATAGTGGTTCGGCTTATTTCAAGCCTACGTCCACTCTTCCACACTGACAGCCCATCGGCTGGATTTCACTATGAACAAAAGAGTTGTTACAGCAAAGCTCTCCATTGATTCCACAGTGTAGATACTCTACCACACTTGTGACATCCCGATTTTCCAATTCTATTTTCAATAAATTGAGACGGGCATTTCGTTGGCACGCATGTAGTTCTTTTCCTTGAGTCGGCCACTCATGTGAAAACTAGTCTATCGGGTGAAGTCGTTAAGAAATTCTAATGCATCAGACTCGAGAATTTGACCCAGAAGCGATTCTTCAACCGAGCTAATTTGCAAGGGTCATTATGACACAATTAAAAATCGATTAGAGATCGAAGATAGGTCGACTCGACAGAGGCATGTGATTAGGTGTGGGTGATTTCACCAGATTGCACAATTCTTGTCAATCGGCACTAAACCGACTTTTCAATCGATTGGGTACCCTGTGTTCGTATTTGAAATCTTGAGATTACCCCAACAACCGAAAGTCGCCAATGTTTTAAAGATGTACATTGTGGCTTGAGATGATCAACCACAGGTCAAATGCATGAAAATTTCTAAAGGCTACCCGGTAGGTTGGGGTGAGCTAGTATCGTGCCAAAGTGAAATTAACTGTTGAATTGAGATCGAATTTAGAAATTGGAAGTCTGGGTGTGTCACAAATCATTTTTAGGATCATTGACTCATCTTCGGAAAATTTTTTTGTGCAAGCTGAGTTTTTCAGCAATTAAATCAGAGAATGACTAATTTGGCTCGAGAAATTGGTAGGCCTACTTTTGATTGTATTTTTTAGATCAAGATGGCACCATGGTCAAGTAAATATGTGAATTGAATGGTGGTGACATTTGATTAATTTTACGGACCTTAATTTGGTTTAATTAGAAGTGAATTGAAGAATGTGATGTACAAAGTTTAAGAATTTGTGTGCCACAGCGTAGGATGAAATTGGACCCATTGAAGATTGTTGTGGGAGATTTGAAGTTAGTGGAAGGTGATGTTATCTTAGGTCATGGTGGGCCATTTTTGTTGGATTAAAGAAAGAGAAAAATAAAAGAAATGGTCCCTCTTTCTCCTCTCTCCTCCCTCTCACATTGGTGTGTTCGGTTCTTCTTCTCTCCATCTTCTTCTTGTTAAAAAAAAAAAAAAAAACCCAGCAACCGAAGAAGCTGAAGATCGCTCAACGCCCGTAGCCGCTCGCCGTTCGTCGCGGTCGCCGCCCGTCTGCGCGCGAAGACCTGCGCGCGCTCGCTGGCCCGTCGTCGCCCCGTCTCCGCCTCCCACTCGCTTGCCCTTGCGTCACAGCTGTTGCATCAGCCCGTGCCGAAGCCGTTTAGCCACCTTCAGCCACCGTTCAGGTCCCACCTTGGTCCAGTTTGACCCCTCAACCTTTCCCGGTGCTTTTCCATCTCATCCAATCCCTAGATCCGCCCATTCTCGGCCTCAACCAGCTATGGACAGTAGCTGCAGAAAATGGGTATGGCAGCGGGTGTTTGGCCTGTTTTGGCCGGCTTCCCAACCCCGGATGCTTGGCCCGCTTTGAAAAAAGTTGTTCCCCTCAGCGTCCCCGTCATTTTGGTCCGCTTGGCTCGTCATTTGAGTGAGTTTAACTCACTAAACCTTGATTAGATGGTTAATGATGCTTTAGGTGTGCTTAGTTTATGTTAAGTGTTATTAAGTTGTTAGTTTAATTTATTTAAGTGTAAATTATATTAAAGTGCTTAATTAACTTAAAGTGTGTTTGATTTAAGGCTAAATGAATGTTTATATTAATATAAACCTTGATGTGACTTAAAGGAATTTATTTTTGATTTATTTAAGTATTCCGAAATTATTAAATAATTTAATAATATATTATTAAAATATTATTATTTAATTATTTTCGGAATAAATTTAATTATTTATTAAATTCCGAAAATTTTGTCAAGATCCTAAATTCTCAGAATTTCGTGATGATTGCTGCTATGTAGTCAGATTTTGAAATTGATGATTGGATATTACAAATTGAGTGTGGATCGTGAAAAATATGGATATTATTATTTAATTAATTTTCGGATTAAATTTAATTATTTAATAAATTCCAAAAATTATTTCGGGACCTTATTTTCTCAGAATTTCATGCTGATCACTGTTGTGCATTTAGAATTTGAATTTGATGAATGCATGTGGCAAATTGAGTGTTAATTGTGATAAATAGGGATTTTATTCATAAAAACCCAAATGTTGGGTTTTGATGCAAAAATTGGATTTTAATGATTATATTAAATAGTGGGGTTTGAAAAAGTGAGATATTGGCTTTCTGGTTCGAAATTAGCGTGCCCTCACACATGTGAGTAATTTCTGGAATATTTTTAATATGAAAAAAATGGCCGGGATCACTATTTTAAGTGGAAGTATTGAGTGAAATGCAAAGTGTCCGGGGTCGAGTATGCTTTGGCTGTGTAATAACTAAGAGGAATCGTCTTGGGCTGTTGAGTCGGACTTGCCCCTATATGAGATGCCCACGCGATGGATGCCGATCGCAGTAGAGGCTGGGCCGACTAGATCGATGCTCTTTCGGGAATGCCGTCAACGTAGTGACGAAGCTGTACTCCAAAGGGGGGAGGCGATGCCTAGCATTAATGTTAGAAGATAGCCGAACTGCGAGTAGGCTATGCCCTTGTGTGACAGTGAATAATAATTGGAATGTGTGCTAAGTGCGACTGTGATTTATATGAAAGTGATGGCGTTCCAATTGTTTGAATTATTATTACTACATGTGATTGAGTGATTTGAATTGTGCTAACCTGCATAAAGGAATTGAGGTGAGGTAAGTTCTCCGAGTGATGTGGCTAGGCCATCCTTGGGTGTATTTTCTTTCTAATAGGGGTTTAGGGGGTTGAACTTGCTGAGACATTGTCTCATCCCGGTTTGGGGATTAAAATTTCAGGTCCCTAGATGGCGGTCGTGGAGAACTCAAAGCCCTAAGTCTGGAAAGGTGGAGAATGAAGTATCGGTGAACGTGTCCTGCTAGTTGGTTTTAGGATAGTTCCCCTTTTGGCGAGCTGGTCTATTTTGTAGACAGTCCAGAGTTGTATTTAGACCTATGTGTTTGTAAATGAGTGTTTGGTATTGTGATTGATTGCCTGATTTTCTATCCCAAGTTAAATGTTGTCAGGGGATTTGTTTCGCTTTCGCATGCGTAGTAAAATGAATGGGTCGGCGACGTATCCTGCGATGTCGCATATTTGATCAACCACAGTGGGATGTGCGCGCGCTTGGGGTTCGGGGCGTGACAACACTTCCTCAAGGTTTCTCAAAGATATAGAATCTCTTTTGCGTACAAGATTTCGCTCAACAAATGAATTGATTAAAAACAAAAAGCTTCAGACTTTGGAATTCTTCTATCGTGCACTCTCTTAAAACAACTAGAACGTCTTCCTTATATACTCCTTTATGCCATCATACCATTTGGCACTTACTAAAGGAATTCCTCCAATCTACCCGTTGGACAGAATCAATTAGGAAGGTCTTCAAGTTGTTTAAGGAACATGACGATAGCCTATCAATCATGCTTGCCCATACAATCAGGATCTTGGTTTCCATAAGTAGAATCTTCCAAGTATACTTCACTAATCAATGGATCCACAATCGCTAAATCAATCTTAATTTGAATAATGGATCCCGACATGTTATATTCAGCTAAGAGATCTTCTCCAGTCGATAAAGTCAAATTCTTAACGAAACATCCAGTTCTGGATAAGTCTTCTTCGACGGACTAAAAACTGTCAATGATGATAGACTTTGAATCTTGAGTCTGGCAGTCCGAAGGTCTTTAGATTTTGATGAAGGAATCTACAAGTCTTTAGACTAGATTGATGGAAAAGTTTTGTCAGCTTCAAAACACCCAATGAAGATTTCTCCAACAATCTCCCCCTTTTTGATGGTGACAAAACTTTCCTGCAGATTTGGATATCTTTGACTTGCAAAACATTACTCAAGCAAATATGGATATCTCACCTAGATAAATGGCTTAATAACACTAGAATCCGCATCCACAGAAAGTAGATTAGTTCTTTAAATAAGCAAAGCCATGAGATATCAACAGTGCTTAAACAAACATTCAAATAGTCAAACCAAAATTCAGTCCAAATCCAAACAGCCAAACACAAAAGTCAAGTCAAAACATCATAAAAGTCAAGAGAGTTCAAAAATTCTAATCAAATCTGCACCACTTCTCCCCCTTTTTGTCATCATTAAAAAGGTAGAGATGAAAAAAATGGAGTTTAAGATTGCTTGGGAACACAAACAAGCTGGAAATTTCCCATTGACTGGACAATGCCTTCCAGCTTTTTCAAGTCCTTCTTCAGTTGCGCCACATCTTTACCCTTAGCATTTGCGTGAAGAAGCTTGACCTGCAGTCTGCAAGTTTTGTACTTCGCATCCCAAAGCATATATTTGACCCCGCATCTCTAAGAGAACATTAAGAATTCCGCGAAAATCTGCTGAATTATCAGTCTGAGTATTGGTTTCTGCATGATCAGACGGTGTAAAAGCAGATGATGGTAAATCAGCATAGTCATGCAGATTAGGCGATGAAACATCATGTCCTTCCTCAGGAAATTGAGATGCATAAATGTTCTTTGGATCTGCTGGAGAGCGGCTTACTCCTTCATTGGTAGCAGGGTATGAGGACATTCCTATTTTCTCAGGATCTCTCCATATTTCCATGCCTTTAGGTGGAGAAGAGTCTTCCTCATGCGTTGCTTCCGCTTGATCTCATCTCTCCTCTTCTTCTTCTTCAATTCTTTCCTCCTCTTTATCTCCTTCTTCTGCTTCTTTCTCCTTTGCTTGTTTTTCCTCTGCCTCCAAATTTTCTCTTTCTCCAGTCCATTGTTCTGTATCATCCATGTCTTTTTCTTGTCTCTCCATTGATTCTTGAACAGAACGACTCAAGTTCTTCAATGCCATTGCAGAAATGGTGATATCATCCTCATCTTCGTCATCCTCAATGATGAGAGATCTTCTTTTTTTGGATGAAGCAACCATGGGCTCCTTTCCGTCTCTTTGTAGGCGAAGAGATTTGATGAGTCTTGATAGGGGTTTTCTCCTTGAATTTCTCCAAAGCCTTATTGAGTTCCTTCAGATGCCATTTGGAGACCATTTTCAGTCCCACCACCATTTGATCGCACGTTCGAAGACAAAGAATTTGGGGAGGCTAAACATTCAAATGTCTGAATAATTTGGTCACAAGAGATGTATAAGGAAGGTGACCTTTGTCCTTCACCACTGTCTTGTACATGTGGAACATAATAGTGTGTGGAAGAGAGAACTTTTTCCCAGCATTGATGGCATATATCAGCTTTGCCTCCAAGTTTGAAACGTTGGTCTTTGAAGTAGATTTTGGTCCGAGGCATTTAATCATAATCTTGTGAAGCATAACATTTGTCGCATTTATTCTCATATAGGAAATCTTTCCCTTTGTCCTTCTATCCTGAACAAGTTCCAACGTTGCACGAGCGATAGACACACTAATAGGTTGATATCTCCCTCTTTCAACTCCAATCACATCAGCCAATTTATTCATGTCAACCACATAATCCTGATCTCGAATACTAAAAGAGAATCTATTCGCATCCAAGAATCTGGGATTCGAATAGAAATAAGCAGTAAGTTCAGCATGCGCTTCGGTAGATTCAGAACAAAACTGTTCAAGTTGAAGAAGGCTGAATTTCTCTCGTAGATTGACATTCACAAAGTCAAGAAAATCAAAATACACACTTCTAGGGTTTATTACCCCACGCTTCAGCAACTTAGAGTATAGTTGCTTGTGTTCCTCCGATCGAAACAAGTCTGTCCTTTTGTTTCGAATTTTTGCCGCAACACCCATTCTCGATTTAAACTGACTGTACATCCTATCATTACCGTTCCCATCTAGTTGATTAAATCCTCCAACCCGTGGATCACTTGGGATATTAGCAAAGGCTTCTTCTGCTGACCCCGCAGGGGCTATTCCCAAACGTTCCATATGCGTAAAAAGAAAGTTTCATTTCTATACCCTTTGTCTTTTAGAAATTCATCGATGTGGTTCAAAGGAGTACCACCCTTCTTCAAAGCACAATAAAACTTGTAGGTAAAAGAGAGCTTATGAATTCTTACTCTTCTTGATGTACAACATCCTGAGGTCTAGAGAGAGGAGATGGACATTGCTGAGAATGTTGAGGGCTCTGTTGCTGATTAGGAGATTCTTCTTCTTTGGTTAGATTGAAGTGCGTAGGCCCCTCACGCATTTTCTGTGGTTCCCTATTCACGATCCTTGAAGACTTTCTTTGGAAAGACATTTTTTAAAGTCTCTGAGAGATTCCAAACTTGTTTTCCCAAGAAAGATGACAACTTTTCAAGGATTAAACAAGAGAAGAAAACAGAAATGAAAAATCAGTGTTCTCTAAGGGTTTTTGAGAGTAAAGCGAAAAGGAACCGACAGTATATAAGATAGTCGAAGAGAGGCATATAGAACGTCATAAAAGAAAGTATAAAGATACCTTTTTAAAAAATAACTGCCTTTTTCAAAAAAATTAGATAATTGTCATTTAAAAAATAACCCATTTTTCAAAAAGGAAAGATTGCAATAATCACGTAAATTAAAGATAGCAATAATCAATCATGGGTTGATGATCTTACCTTTTCGAGATGAGATTCGAGAGATAATAAAGTAAAATAACTTACGAAAGAAAATCTTGATCGTCTGAGTCTAGGTATCTTTAGACTTTCAGTCCTGGATCTGAATTTCCTCAGACTTTAAGATTTTGTAAAAATATCCGCCAGTTGATTCTTTGAGTCAACAAACTGAATCGATACTTCTCCATTTTGAACATGATCTCTAATGAAGAGATGTCGAATCTCTATATGTTTTACTCTTGAATGAAGAATTGGATTCTTAGTGAAATTGATTATGCTAGTGTTGTCACACTTAATCTTCGTACATGAATCTTCAATTCCAAAATATCTTAGCTGTTGTTTTATTCACAGAATTTGTGAACAACTCCCAAGAGCTATATATTCTGCTTCTGCTGTAGAAAGAGCTATTGTACTTTGCTTCTTTGAAAACCAAGATATTGTCCTGCTAAGTAGTTGACAGGTACCCGAGGTGCTTTTTCTATCAACTCTACATCCTGCTAGGTCTGCGTCTGAGTATCCAAGAAGAGTAAAATTTCCCTTTTTAGGATACCAAAGACCAAAGTCTGAAGTTGATGCAATGTATTTGATAATACACTTTGCAGCACTTAGATGAGATTCTTTAGGGTCTGCTTGAAATCTCCTTCATCTTTGTCTATCTTCAAGGAACTTGACATCGGTATATCAGCCTTTTTGTAATTTTCCAGTCCAAACTTTTTGACAAGATCATTAGCATATTTTTCTTGATGAATAAAAGTTCCTTCATTCAGTTGTTTCACTTGAAGCCCAAGAAAGAAGGTTAGTTCACCCATCATGCTCATTTCAAATTCATTCTGCATAGACTTAGAGAATCTCTTGCAAAGACTTTTATTAGGGGATCCAAAAATAATATCATTAACATATATTTGAACAAGCAGAAAACTTTTGCTTTCTCTTTTGATAAACAGTGTAGTGTCTACTTTATCTTTGACAAAGTCGTTTTTAAATTAAAAACTTATTCAGCCTGTCGTACCAAGCTCGAGGTGCTTGCTTTAGACCATATAAAACCTTTTTGAGTCTGAATACATAGTCTGGTTTCCTTCGGTCTTCAAAACCGGGTGGTTGTTCCGCATAGACTTCCTCTTGGATAAATCCATTTAGGAAAGCACTTTTGACGTCCATTTGGAATAACCTGAAATTCTTATGACAAACAAAAGTAAGTAATAATCTAATTGCTTCTAACCTCGCTACTGGTGCGTAAGTCTCATCATAGTCTATCCATTCTTCTTGCGTATATCCCTTGTCCACGAGTCTTGCTTTGTTTCTTACGACCTTTCCTTTCTTATTCATCTTGTTACTGAAAACCCATTAAGTTCCAATAATAGACTTACCTTTCGGTTTAGGAGTCAATTCCCAAACATCATTAATACTAAATTGCTTGAGTTCTTCTTGCATAGCTTTAATCTAGCTTTCATCAGATAAAGCTTCTTCTATACTTTTGGGTTCTATTTCAGAAATAAGAGCCACAACACTAGACTCTTCGCGCCTTTTGGATCTTGTGCGAATTCCTTCATTAATGTCGCCAATAATGAGATCTTTGGGATGATTAGACTTACGCTTCCGGTTGCTGGTTGATTTATCAGATTATTGATCTTTTTCTTCATTTGAATCTTCGACAATTATTTGTTGCTGGTCTTTTGAAGTCTGAGCTGCTTCTGAAGAGTTAGACTTTGTAGAGTCTGGAGCAGGTTCAAATTCTTCAAGATGAGTCTGAATAGATTCATTTTGTATAGAATCTTGGAATTTGACATTCATTGAGTCCTCCACAGATTGAGTCTTCTTGTTGTAGACTCTATACGCTTTGCTTGTGGTTGAATATCCAAGGAAGATGCCTTCATCTGATTTTTCTTCAAACTTGCCAACTCGATCATTTGCATTTTTCAATATAAAGCATTTACATCCAAACACATGAAAATATGAAACAATAGGCTTCTTTTCTTTGAATAACTCATAGGAGGTTTTCTCCAGAATAGGCCTTAGAAAAACTCTATTAATGATGTAAAATGCTGTAGAAACTACTTCAGCCCAAAAACGTGAAGATATGTTATTTTCAATTAAAAGGGTTCTAGCAATTTCCTGAAGAGATCTATTCTTTCTTTCCATAACTCCATTTTTCTCTAAAGCATATGGAGAAGAGAACACATGCTTAAAACCAGATTTATCACAAAATCTTGTAAAGTCTAGATTTTCAAATTCTCCTTCATGGTCAGTTCGTATACTTGAAATAATATACCATTTTTCATTTTGGACATTTTTAGCAAACTTTTTAAAGTAAGAAAAGGTTTCAGACTTACTTATCAGGAAATATACCTAAGTGAATCGTGAGTAGTCATCTACAATTATTAGGCAATATTTCTTACCTCCAATCCTCTGAGTTCTGGTTAGTGCAAAGAGATCCATATGCAGAAGCTGCAATACACGGTTAGTGGAAACTTGGTTTATTGATTTAAATGAGTTTCTTACTTGTTCCCCAACACACATGGTGTGCATAGATCAGTCTTTTGGTATGACATATTGGGTAGACCCCGAACAAGCTTCTTTGCTAAAATTTTGGCTATTTGTTTCATGTTGATGTGCCCGAGTTTTCTGTGCCATAAGTTTGCTTCGTCTTGTATTGAGATTAGACATTGGGTTTCATCTGGTTTGACATCCAAGAGGTAGATATTTCCATGTTTTCAACCCATGAATGACTGAGTGGAATCTTTACTGGTTCCTGAACATATTCCCTCTTGAAAGTTGATTTTGAAACTGGTGTCGCTCAGCTGACTGATACTAAGCAAATTGTAATTGAGTCCTTCCACTAAGGAAACATTACTGATCGTGAGGCTTCTAATCTTTACAGTTCCGAATCCCACAATTCTTCCTTTGCTGTTTCCTCCAAATGAAACTTTTCCACCATTTACTTGTATAAGCTTTATGAAGCAATTTGAATCTCCTGTCATATGTCTTGAGCATCCACTATCCATATACCATTTAACCTTTTTATTGATATTGATCTGCATTTAGAAAAGAGACTCAAGCTTTCTTTGGTACACATATTTTCTTGGGTCCATTGGTGTTAGCATAATATACGGTCTTTGCCCATACTTTCTTAATAGGTTTCCAAACCATAGGACATTCTTTTTCAAAATGGTCTGAGCTATTGCATTTAGAATATTTAAGAGCATTGCGACCTACTGATTTTACAAAAACTCTTTGGAAATGATTTTTGTAAGCATCTCTTGTAGGTCTTTGCTTAATTCTTTCCTTTACTTTAGGAAAATCAATTAGAGGAATGGTTTCCGCAGTTATTCCCAAACCAGATTTATTGAAATAAGGTCTTTAAGCAGAAGAATTTTTTCCAGTTTCTCAGATCCTTTAGAAAATCTTTTAGAAATATTTGAGATATCATTTTTCAAGAATGCATTTTCTTTTGAAAGATTGCCTTCATTTTCTTTCAAGGTAGAAACATTTTTGTCTAAAATTTTGACATTTTCTTTCAAAACATTTTCTTGTTGTTTTAGAGCAGCATTTCCTCTTTTAAGTTCGGAAATCCTTTTAAGAGAAGTTTTGAGATTAAGACACAATTCATTAATGTATCTATAGACTTTAGTAGGGATTTTCAAATTACTTACCTTGATTTCATTGTCTGAATCTGAGTCTGTCTCGAAGTCTGAATCTAAATCTAATTGTGCCATGAGACAAATGTTGGCATAGTCATCATCACTTTCTTCACATTCTGTATCACTCCAAGTTTATGCTTTGAGTGCCTTCGATATTTCTCAGCTTTTCCTTTCTTTTTTATCAGAATGGGATAATTAGGTCGATGTGTCACTTTTTCTTACATTCAAAACAGACTACATCTTTATTGGATTCATCATCCTCAACAGACCTACTTTATTTCTTTGGATTGAATCTTCTTCCTTTTCTGTTCAGCTTTCTGAATCTTCTTATCACGAGAGTAAGCTCTTCGTCATCCATATCGTCTTCAGAATTTGTGAACTCAGAATCATCATTAGATTTTAATGAAATTGATTTCTTACCTTTAGGATCTTTATCTTCGCTGATTCGCTCCACTTCATAAGACTGAAGAGTCCCAGCCAATTCATCAACTAAAAGTGGCATAATTCTTTGTGTCACCCTTATTAAGGTCTTTATGTGATTCCAATCCTTGGAGAATCCACGCAGTAGCTTGTTTACTTTCATGAGATCAGAAATTGGTTGACCTTGATTTTCAAGACCATTCATGATTTCTGTAAAACGACTAAACATGTTAGTAATAGATTCTCCTGATTTCATTTTGAAGGCTTCGTATTGACCGAGAAGAATGTTGATTCTGGTTTCTTTCACTCGATCAGTTCCTTCATAGGTGATGTGTAATCTATCCCAAACTTCTTTGGCTGTAACACAATAAGATATTCTGTTATATTCAGTAGGTGACAAAGCACAATATAAAGAATAAATTGCTTTTGCATCAAGAGCTTGTCTCTTGGTTATATCTTCCTGAGTCATTTCACTAGACTCAACAGCTTCTTTTCCTCTTTCTGAGACAGATGTAGCTTTAGGAATGATTCCTCTATCTACCACATCCCATTCCAGAGGATCATTTGATCTTAGAAATGCCTTCATCTTGTTTTTCTAGATGTTGTATTCCTTTCCATCAAAGTAAGGCGATCTGGTATTACTTTACCATTCTACCAACCTTGGAGCCAACATACTAGTCATGGATCTTTAATTCTGAAGTAAAACACTTCAAAATAAGTGAGTATACAAGCTCTAATACCAATTGAGATAGCTAGTATAAGCACCTATAGGGGGTGAATAGGTGTAAAAATAGTTTCTCGTGATAAGTGAGCAATACGAAATAGATAATAGAAAGGAAGTTCGCCTTTTGTTAACAAAATGAATTATGCTTAAAGTAAAAGAGAGTAATGAAGAGAAAATGAACACAGAGATTATAGTGGTTCGACTTATTCCAAGCCTACATCCACTCTTCTGCACTGACAGCTCACCGGCTGGATTTCACTATGAACAAAAGAGTTGTTACAGCAAAGCTCTCCATTGATTCCACAGTGTAAATACTCTACCACACTTCCTCAAGGTTTCTCAAAGATATAGACTCTCTTTTGCGTACAAGATTTCGCTCAACAAATGAATTAACTAAGAACAAAGAGCTTCAGACTTTGGAATTCTTCTATCGCGCACTCTCTCAAAACAACTGGAATGTCTTTCTTATATACTCCTTTATGCCATCATACCCGTTGGCACTTACTAAAGGAATTCCTCTAATCTACCCGTTGGACAGAATCAATTAGGAAGATCTTCGAGTAGTTTAAGGAACATGACTATAGCCCATCAATCCTGCTCGCCCATATAATCAGGATGTTGGTTTCCATAAGTAGAATCTTCCAAGTATACTTCGCCAATCAATGGATCCACAATCGCTAAATCAATCTTGATTTGAATAATGGATTCCGACATGCTATATCCAGCCAAGAGATCTTCTCTAGTCGATAAAGTCAAATCCTTAACGAAACATCTAGTTCTGGATAAGTCTTTTTCGATGGACTAAAAACTGTCAATGAGGATAGACTTTGAATCTTGAGTCTGGCAGTCCGGAGGTCTTTAGACTTTGATGAAAGAGTCTACAAGTCTTCAGACTAGACTGATGGAAAATTTTTTTCAGCTTCAAAACACCTAAGGAAGATTTCTCCAACAACCTCGACCGCGGCATAGCCCCTCGCGGGTCCACTCGCCTCCGCCACGCCGCTCCACCTCAGCCCTTGTTGACGCCTTGACGCCTGCTGCCTCGCTGCTGCCCCCGCGATGCCAGCATTTCAGATCCCCCAATTGCGAACCAGCTACACCACCACCGCTTCGTCTCCTCGCTGCAACCACCTCTGTCCTACGCAACAGCAGCATCGCCTGCGCGTCACCTTGCCATCACTCTTGCCCCTGTGAAGCTGCTGCTGCCCAGCACCACCAGCACCGGCAGCTGAGCCGCCGACCACCGCTGCCCTGCTAGCGAACCACAAACCCTCTACGCTCGGAGTTTGATGAATCCGGAGGTGATCTTCTCCAGACGTTTCTATCATCCTTGGACTGGCATGATTTCTTCGTACGTGAGCAACGGCCAGTATGAGCTTGCTTTGCGGTTGTACGCTCTTATGTGCCGGACGAGCGTGAGGCCGAATGAATTTGGTTTCCCCGTGGCGCTTAAGGCATGTAGACTTGCTCGTGATTTCATGATGGGAATGCTCATCCATGCACAGTTACTCAAATGCGCGTTCAAAGAAAATATTGGGTATCCTAACAGTGCCACGTCATCCGTACTCTGAACCATTCATGCGTCGACACCTGTCCTCGGGGCCTGCCGCGTCTGCTCTCTCTTCTCTCCATGTTCTGCGCTTCTGTCTCTCTCCTCTCTCCTCTCACTCTCTCCGAAATAACTCCTGGCTGGTGGCTCGGCTCAGCTCGGCTGGCAGAAGAAAGGACGACTCCCGCTTAAAATTTCTCTCTCCTCGTGAAGGGTAGAGAATGAGCTGCACTTCCTTTCCTTTTCTCAGCGCATCCCACCCCCACCCCACGAGCGGCCCGCGCCTCCGGAGGGGGAGCGCTCGAGCTGCGCGGCCGGCGGAGGAGGCGGCGGCGGTGCGAGTGAGGACGGGAAAGCGGAGGAGGCCGAAGCGGCGCGGCGGCCGTGGAATCTGAGGCTGAGGAGGGCGGTGAACCCTCTGCCACTGTCGTTGAGGAACGGCGAGGTGTTTCACGACGCTGTGAACAGCGCACTCGACGGGGACAAGGAGAATTATGCCGCGCAGTAGCAACAGCAGTTGCAGCTGCAGCCGAAATCTGTGCAGTAACAAGGCTTCGTGGGGGAGGGCGAGAGGAAGGAGAAGAAGAGGAAGTTATGGATATCGCTGTCGAAGGAGGAGATCGAGGAGGACATTTTCATCATGACGGGGCCGAGGCCTGCCCGGAGGCCAAGGAAGAGGCCTAAGAACGAGCAGAAGCAGCTTGATGTATGTTCTTCTATGTGGAATATTTATTCCTCTTTCGTACGATGAATTTTCTCTTTGTTTCATTTGGTTTTCGCTTGCAGATTGTCTTTCCCGGTTTATGGTTGGTGGGGCTCACATCGGATGCTTACCATGTGGCCAAAGCTCCAGCCACGGTCTCTCTCTGTTCTAGAACTTAGGATTATGTTGCTGTCTCTGTATGAACTTGCTATGTTCGAAAGTTAATGAGTTTTGTGGCCTATTTGGTTTCGACAATGAAGTTTGTGTTTATCACTTCTGCAGAGATAGTTTGCGCTGAGGTAGAACATCTTGCCCGTTTCCTGAGCCGGAGGTCTCTCTGTCTCTCTCTCTCAACCAAATTGTCATGCTCTGGAAGTTCTCGGTGTCTTCACCCTGAGAACTTTGATATTGAAGGCGTATGTCCCGGAGATAGAAGGTGTTCCCGAGCCGGAAGTCGTGATGCTTGAAGGCCTATGGACGCTCGTAGGCATCGGGCGCTTTCACACATCAACTAGAGGTAAAATTTGGTTAGTAGGTACAGGAAAGGGAAAAGTATCGAATTGGAAAAAGGGACAAAGTTATCGTTCGATTTTTTTTGTTTGTTGATCTAAATTTACTTTCCCTGCTGGGTGTTGGCTTTGTAAAAAAGTTTGGTTTTTTAATTGTTCAGCAATTGCAAGTAGTACATGTAAATCTGAAAATAGGCGCCGAAGATGAACCGGCATAGCATATTTTGGGTAATTTATGCTATGCTTCATGCGTTATGATCTCCCTTTAATTGTGTTTCGAGATACCATATCGGTTGAATAGATTAAACTTCTTCATATGACTACGTATGCTGACACAACAAAGCAGAGTAGCAAGGTGTAGTTCGGAAAATAAAACAGCATCCGTGCTTACTGCATTTAACTTGATTGGGCAATGCAGACCCATCGCAATTAGATTGTTGTTGCGTGTATGTGTAGGCTGTTGTATGTATTATCTGTCTTGCATACATGAAGTGGGTGATCATGTTTGTATTTAGAAGTGCCCATCACACAATTAGAATAATCTCCCATGTGTCAATGTTCTTCATGTGCTTTAAATGCTTTGGAGATTTTTTGTCTGGGGTTCTGTTGTTATCAGAAGTACTGCTCATTAGAAAATTATTGCCTTTCGGGATAATTTTTTAGACGTCTATTAGGCATTCTCTCTTGCACAATTCCCTTTGATTTAATCCTGAGGTTCACTAACCTGCAGAAACTCTTCAACTTTTGCATACAGTTTTGCAAACTTTTGGCATCCATCGGTAGATATGATGACCAGCTAATGATCTTAAGGCACTCTTAGCTGTTTTGACCTCTTTCAGCTCTGTCTCTACTCATTTGATATTGGAAATATTGTGTTAATGATCACAAATGAGTTTAGTCATGGGCATGGATACGTTCATGTGCACAACACTGTATTAAAGCTTTTTCTTCTGCTGAAAAGCACTTGCTTAAGAAAATATACATACAACGGCACTTTTCAAATTCCATTGCTTTCCTTTAATCTGTTTCAGTTAAGAATTTTCCAATAAATCTGATTCCGCTTTATTGGAAGGCATATTCTTATATTTCCTTATGCCGGGGTTTGCTTAACATCGGTTGTTTTTGGTTGGAGCTTATTGAGCAACCAATAACCATGCTTGGAAATAGTGATGAACTTAGGATCTTACCTTATTTGCTGGCTCTAGGGACGGCAGTTTTCATTCAGTCTCATATTTCGGTGAGCTCTCGTGTCATGATGCCTTTGAGGCCATGGATTCTCTCGAGGTCCTTCCTTATCCTGCTGGAGTACAAAATCCATCACGTGTGGTGTCTTGATTACGTCCATGAATAGTTGAACTGTAGCTAGCTTTGCTAGAAGTGTTCTTGAATTTTAGACTTTTTTCGAGTGTGAACGGGTTCAGCTGGCTTGACTATTTTTCAGAGCAGTCTTCTTGAACAAAGTGATGCGGTATATATGACTCCTTATTATTGATTATTTCCATATTGTCTCCTTGCTTGGATGATGACTGCTCCTTATTTCTTTTTAGGTTGTGACATTTTCCATGGTGTAGAATCTTTTGAACGGGTTTAAAGGTCATTGGTTTTCATAAGACCATTGAATGCTCAAAGTGAAAAGGAATAGCAAGCTGAAAAGGCCAATTCAAAAGTATCCATCTTTCGATGTTAACTTTTTAGATGCAAAGTTGAGGGAAGTCTATATTTACACGTGAAGTGCAATAAAACATTCCAATTCCTTTTTTTAGATAAAGCAAACACCTTAGAAATGAGTTCACAATTGTGAATTGTAATTTTTTGTGGCATTACTTGAGTTAGGCAGGAGTCCTAATCTCTAGCTTGCTGCTAAATTAGCTTTCTAAGAATTCAACCTGGCTTGAGGCCTGATGTCAAGTTACGTTTTTATCAGTTTCTGACTTCTATGGTTGTCACCTTATAGGATATTGCTCGCATTAGGCCTGATATGAAGTTGCTTATTTCAAGTGCCAAACTAGATGCAGAGAAGTTCAGTGATTTTTTTCACTCCACCCTGAAATTTAGATATCTAGTAAGGCGGTATCGAATTGAAATTCTTCACACCAGTGCACCTTGAGCAGATTACTTGGATGCAGCTATTCTAAGTGTAAATAAGACAAGTGTACTTTTTTTTTTTTTTTTATTGTAAGACAAATGCACTTTGGCCAATCAACTAACACTATTTTACCTCCACATCATTTCAATTTGGGTGCATCTAAAACAGGTTCATTTCCTTTTTATTTTTTATTTTTTTTGTTTCTGACTTGAATTGCTGCACAATATTGTTAAGCTCTGTCATCTGGAGAATATGTTGGAAAGAATGACAGCATGTATCTGCCTTTTTCTTTTTTTCCATAGGTATAGCAGCATGTATCCATTAGACTAGTAATTGAAGAAAGCATGTATCTGTTGGCCTGTGCTTATGCTTACCAGTCATCCCTTCAAATTGTCAAATCCTCTGCAAAACCATCAGTTGTCCCTTTCATTTGCTGAGTGGCCATCCCTTATTCTTTTGTTTACTTCTTGTCATTTATTGCTGTCCATCGGATTCTCATCGTGAGAGTATAAAAGTTCACATTTGTAATGCAGTTGACCCCAGTCAAGCTACTGGAAGTTGTACTTAGCTTTTTGTTTGTTTCTGCATGTTGGTTGTGCAACCGTTGGATGAATTCATCAGGAATGTAACCTCGAAGAAATCTCCGATTATGATGAACCCCCACCAAAAAGTTCCAAGGATAAAATATCAAATGGTCCAGACTCTGGAAAAGGACCTGGTCTTGTCTTCAAGATAACTAGCAAGGTTCCTTACAAGACAGTACTGAAAGGTACTTATTCTTTCATACATTATGTCTTTTATCTTTAGGATTTTGACTATCCCTTCAAACTGTCAATTGGATGTCCTGCTTCCATGTTGTAGCTCACAGTGCGGTGGTATTGAAGGCTGAGACTATGGCAGAGAAGGTTGAGTGGTTGAACAACTTAAGGAATGTTGTCCCACCTTCTGCTGGAGGTCAAAAGAAGGGAGAATCTGGGCTCCCCCTCCGGCAAAGCCTCTCTGATGGTTCTCTGGTGAGTCATCTAATGGTATTGTTTGGTAACAAATTCCCTCCCTTTCCCTTCTTCCGCAAGGGGGAAAAAAGAAACAACCATCAACCCCTAAAAGGAGATAGAAAATCAATGGGTTTGTTTTATCCCTTAGCGACTGCAAGCAAGATCCAACTGTTTCATTTTCCACTCTTCCAACTGTCCAGTGTTCCTGTAGGATTTCTTTGAAGATAACATATCCCAAAGGCTCAAAAGACCTTGAAATGTTTTACCTTTCTCTGTTAAGACTATTACTAACTAAACTGGCAATATGTTTTTGGTGGTCCCTGTATTTCAGGATACCATGGCAAGAAGACCTGCAGATCCAGAAGAAGAACTTCAGTGGATGTCCCAAGAAGTTTGTGGTTATGTCGAAGCAGTTCTCAACAGCCTTGGTGCTAACGTTCCAAAAGTCAGTTTTCTTTACTTGGTGCTGTTGTTCTTATGTTTGCTGAGACAGTGGCATTGCTTTTTATTTCACTAGCTTCTTATGTCCCTGAGCAGGCCATGGTACCTTGCCAAGTAGAGAAAGCCAAAGAGGACATGCTCAATCAATTATACAGTTCGATCAGGTTAGCTTGAAGATCACATTAATTGTTTCTGTATTTGGTGAATCAATTTTTTTTTCTTTTGAATATTTCATAGTATGCTCGTGTTCCTTACTACATGGTGCAAATGCAAGGTATTCAAAGCATTCCTTTTCCGAGTGGTGGTTTGTTAAGACCACTGCACGTAGCATCTATTGCATCTGACCATGTTCCCTATAATGAAAACATATATTAGAATATTGCATTGACCACATATTTATTGTGTTCTATTTTGTAGCTACAGTTTCCAATTCTACAGCACTAATATGCTTCATATGTAACCTTTTTACACTATTCTATATCATTAATGAAGGTTTATTCTTGAATGATTAGTCATCCTTTCTTGTTTACATTGGATTGTAGTGCTCAAAGCACAGCAAGAATTGAAGAACTGCTTCTAGAGGATCAGAATGTAAAACGTAAGAGGGAAAAATGCCAGAAACAGGCCTCCCTCCTGTCGAAACTCACAAGACAACTCAGCATTCATGATAATCGAGCATCTGCTGCCTCTAGCTGGTCTGATAGCAGCAGTCCTGCAGGTAATAGCTAGTGCGGTTTTAGTTAAATGTGCAGTGCATCTTTAAAATCTGAACAGCTTATGGAGTAGGACTTGTATGCCATGGCAGTATAAATCTTATAAGTTGTGTCTGAAGGGTTAAGAAAACTAATTTCTTAAACGACTTTCTGTTTCCAAATTGATTTCTCTCTGCTAGTATGCCTTTGGCTGTTGCTTATGCTGTAAAGTTTAATGGAGCTTACCCTTTGGGAGAAGTTCTTTTTTTTTTCTTCCCTGGTTTATAGTGATAAAATGGTGTGCCCAGTGCTTCAGAATTTAATTTCTAACTGGCGGTCTCGAGTGGTTTAAATGCTGAAAGTTTCTCAAATCTTATGTTTCTGGAAATGCGGAATTGTGATGATAGAAATCACTGACTGGTAAAAGCCTCTCCAATCGGTATGAAACTTCAAATTGGGAATGGAAAAGGATGCTGGTCTTTATTGTGATTTAAATGGCAAAAATTTCTCGAATCTGATAATTTCTCTGTATGTGGAAGAATGGTGTTGTGATTTTAGAAAAGGTAAGCTTTTGCAATTTGCATCAAAATTCAAATTGGGAACTGAGAAAATGCTAGCGGCAGACTAAAGTGCAGTTTAAATTAGGTTTCTTGAATCTGAATTTTCATGTATTTATCTTGGAAAAGCGAATTTGTGATTTTGGAAACCATTGGTCGGTAGAATCCTTCCCATGATCCTTGAGTACTTTGTGACGTGAACCTCTTCCTCTTCCTATTTGAGATGTTTTCATAGAAGGCCTCTTGATTGATTCTCGATTGATATATTTGAGTGTGGCAATTTACTATCAGAGACTTGACTGCAGTGCTTCCTATATTGCACTTATTTCCTAGTAATTGAAAAAAGAAGGAAGAAAAATCTACCTCAGCTGCTGATGTTAACCACATCTATATTGCGTAGAAAGCCCAAGAAGTAATGGACCCTCATCTGGTGATGACTGGAGGAGCGCTTTCGATGCGGCCTCCAATGGACACACTGATTCATCTCGGTTTGGGACGAGCACAGTCGGTGGAACAGTGACACTGCTCAAAATGGTGATGTCAGCTCGGCATCAAATTCCGGTGGCCGGCGTACACCGAATCGATTACTGCTTGCACCCCCAGAGTCAGGTTTGACTTACAGATACTAGATGTTTGAAGATCATGATGGATAATGACTCTCAAGGCATTCTTGTTGGATGGGTGTCTTTGCTCCTGGTGGTTTGAGTATTTAAATTAAATCACATGTCGCTGTATATGCTTCATAGAGGTGAGAATGAGTATTAGGTGGTCATGTATAAAAATTGCGCGATTAATATCGGAGCCTGCCCATCCGACTGTCTCATCCGGAGCTTCATTAGTTCCTTTCATTGGAAGGATTGGTTTGTTAATTTTTTTTTCTCTTTTCAGTCGGGTTGGGGGGGCAAGGCGGGGGCGGGGTGGGGATAGGTTACAATTTTTGCTCGCAGTGACATGCTTTGGATGGAGGATTGTATACCATGTTTTGCTGGTGAAGTGCATTATCTGCTTTGGGGTACAGACCTATTATTTTGAAATATAAGCTTTTGAGTTTCGATTAAAGTGATGCTCATGCCTTTTTTAACTTTTATCGTCTTCACTGACTGAATCAAACAGTGAATCAAAGGTGTTCCATGGAGTTTGAGCCTTTTTAATCTGGACTTCTTGTTACCTTGAAATAGTAAGCCCAATTTGCGTCATTTTCCATATCTTCTTATTTAAAATTTTGAAAAGGTTGTAATATTATGGATGCAAAATTTCGTAATATCACGATAGCAAAATTATGTATCATTGAATGATTCCTCCTTTTTTTTTTATTCAAAGAAACTATATAATTGATCTATCCGTTCTGTCGCATCGCGCCAATCTTTTCGAGGGCTATAGTACAATGTAATACTACAACTCATTTGTTCAGGAAGCTTGAAATATATATATTTTCTATCATTTATAAAAATAAATAAATAAAAATATTTGTATTATTCATGAAAATATTTAAATATAAATTATAATGAATAATTATAAAATTATCTACTAATTAACAAAAGGGGTAAAAAAGATTACTGTTAAGAAAGTATTTTATAATCATTTATCTTGAGCAAAATAAATGCAACTTAAGTATACAATCCATTTATTTTTATCTTATTTGAGAACCTGACGTTAGCGATTGTGATCCTTTGTTGGCATAAATTTTTTCCAACAGTTTAAGGCACCCATGTATGGGGCAAACCTTATTTTTTAACAAGTCAAGTAGAGAACAATCCAAGTGAAGAAATGGCCGATCGTCAGTCTTCCGCAATTGGAGAACTTTGGAGGCTTGGCTGACGATTTGATGATATATGTTTTCATTGATGATGTCATGCACTGATGAAGTTATGCCTCTTTAAGATCATCAGGAGCTTCGAGATCAAGAAGGGAGGGTCTCCATATCGACATCACACCAAGGCGGCCAGATCGCAAAACCCACCGACATTGTTTCTATAGCGACTCTTTTACTAGAATGAAATGGTCGACTAATGGATCTGTACATTAGATATGGATAGATCTTTCCTTCATCAAGATGTACACACCACAACCATATAGGCATGGACTTCCTACCTACATGTGTCTACTGTATGCCTTCTTTAAAGGGTCCGGAATCGCGGATTTGATTCATCACAAGTTTGACTTGCAGAGAAGGCAAATGTTTTGATTATGCTGACAGGAGATTTCAGATCATACGTGGTTTAATGTTCCTTTTCCTT
Organism: Eucalyptus victrix; assembly: GCA_016097545.1. Lineage (NCBI taxonomy): Eukaryota > Viridiplantae > Streptophyta > Magnoliopsida > Myrtales > Myrtaceae > Eucalyptus > Eucalyptus victrix. The sequence goes on along the minus strand of CM027839.1, from coordinate 55,486,417 downwards.
TAACTAAGAGTTAGAGGTGATATCAAATATAGTGGCGCAATGGAGTTATATGCTATATAGGAAGAAGAAACTCCTTTTAGAAAAGCAAACCTAAGTCCGAAAGCATTGTCCAACTTCACCGCTGGGACCTTCCTTATATCTACTTTGCTAAAATGCATTAGGGAATGATGTGCGGTCGAACATAACGAAAGTAAGAAGGCAAGCGTTCAGCATCAACAGTAATCATCTACGACACAGATAGTTCAGTTGAATACAATGTCTACTGCTACCTCCTTTGTGACTGCATCACTAGGCCAACCGCACAATAAACATAGGAAGCAAAAAATGTTCTTGCATTCGCAGCATATGAGAAGGATCGAATGTTCACCACAACATGATGATAGTGCTATTAATAAATGAGTTGTTCTCGCCTGATGACATTTTAGTTACATACCTGAGTTGCCTCGCGCACTACAAATTCTTCTATGGCCTTGCTGAATTCTTCATCCAGAAGGTAGTGGCAGCTATAAGTGGGTACAGGCATATAACCTCGCTGAATTTTGTGCTCACCCTAAGCCCCTGCCTCCACTGTTTTCAAATTAATCTCTATAGCAGCTTCTATTGCCTGTTATGTAGATAAAAGTAAATAGTTATATTGTTCCAAACATGACAAGCGCATGCTTCCATATCACAAGAACTATTATCCTCCCATAGCAAATCTACTTTTTGCTAAAATTAGTTGATCTACCACTTCCTCTTTCCTCTTTGTTTTTGCAACTCCACTGCAAATTCCTTGATGGGAAATTTTTCATTAGCATATGAGGGACTATTATAATGTAGAGAAAAGCTTTGTCAACTTCTGGAATGACATTTCTAGATATGCCCATGCCTTTATAGCAGCACTCTTGCATAAAGTCGCCATTTAGAGCGGAAGATAATCATGGTAGTAGGCCTGAACAATGACATTTATCTTAGGCCCTATTTGGCAACCATCCAAACAGTGCCTGATTCTGATTTTTTGTTCCCAGAATCAATTTAGGAACAGAATCGCGTTTGGTAAATTTTTTGTCAAAAGCGATTACGGGAACAAATTTACTCCCGAATCAGTTTTGGACAAGAATTCAGAATAAAAAAAAAAATATGATTCTCCGTCCGAGAATCATCAAAAGTGCCGAATCAAAATTTTTTTTATTTCTATATTTTATTTTTATTTCTTCCTAGTATGAAATATATATTTGTTGTATATATAATACATATTTAATTTTATTTTATAATTTAGTATTTTTATTTATTACATATTGTAGGGATATTAGTATAGTTTATACTATGGTTTATTATTTACTATATAATAAAAATTGATTAGTTAATATTTTTATTACTTAGTATAAAAATATAATTAATTAGTGAATGGTTTACGAAAATTCAATATCAAATTTATTTTAATCTAAAAAGGTAATTAAAAAAGAATTGGAATAGAAATTTTATATAGTTACCAAACGCGTTTCTATTCTTTTTTATTCCAGAATCAGAAATTTTATTTATTACCAAACGCGTTTTTTTACTCGAGAATCAGTTCCTGGGAACAGAATCAGAAATAATCATTTCTGGTCAGAATCAGTTCCCGGGAACAGAATCGTTACCAAACACGCCCTTAGCTGCTGTACCTGTCACAAAGACCCATGGTGATAATCATCACCTGACGCTACCTTTTATTACGACAAAATAGGTCCCCAATTCTTCAAAGAACAAAATTATACGCAAGTAGATTCCAAAACCAAATGAATGACATTTACTTCTGGATTTGAAATTGAAGAACTAGTCACATTCTAGTATTCTTACTTGGGAAGAATTTACATAATCTTAGTGAATCGGTTGCCACTTTAAATTGACAATCTCTTCCTCTATTTATGTGACATCTGGATTTTCGGGTTTTGATTTCAACTAGATAAATTGGCCATTTTCGTTCAGTTGAAGCCGATGATTAATTGAGAAGCATGAGGGATTCTTAGATGAGGAAAATAATCAATTTGATAAGTGAGATATCAATTGATTTTATGAGAGTCTTTTGAGAGAGAATTAAGAGGGAATTTGGATGCAGAAGAGCAATTGGGGACCAAGTGCTCTAATTTGAATTTTCATTGAAAATCATAGAACTTATTAAAAAGAAAATGGGATGAGAATTTTCTATTTTAAGAAATTCTCTTAGCTTTCTTCCCATTTCCCATTTCTTTTACCATTTTTGGGCCAAACACCCTTTTTCTTTTATTTCCCTTTTTCTTTTCCCCCTACCCCACTTGGTGGACACACCCCTCTCTCTCTCTCTCTCTCTCTCTCTCTCTCTCTCTCTCTTTTCCCACGTGCAAGAAACCCCACCGACAGCCCTTACCAGTTCCAACTTTGCTTCCCCACCTTTTTGACTTTTCAAACTTATCTACTCTCTCTCTTATCCTTATCTCTCTCCCATAGTACTCTCTCTTGACACTCTCTCTTCCTCCTCTTGCTCGGTCTGTTCGAAGGCAGCAGAAGCAGAAATAGAACCAGCGACCAGTGTCGATTGAAGGAGCTACAGTCACACCAGAGCTACCGGGCCACCATCTACTCCGCCAGCACACTGCCCGCGCCCTCCGCCCCAGCCTCTCTCTTCCTCTCCCTCTCGGCCGTTCGAACATAGCAAGAGCAGAAGCCGAGAAAGCAGCCACCGAGAGAGGAAGATCGGAACAGCTTACCGTCACCGCCTCACGTCGCACGCCGCCCTCGCCCCGCGTCATCTTGCCATCGAGCTGCTGTCCTCGCGTGCCACTGTTGGCCACGCGCCTTGGCCATCTTCTCGTCCAGCTCGTCGTCCCGAGTTGCTGTCCAACTCATGCAAGAGCCACTAGAGCTCCCTCCGACCACCTCCGGCCACCGTGAAGCCCCGCCTAGGTTCGGTTCAGCCCCTCCATCCATTTCTGACACAACTCGACTCCGAATCCGCCCTCCTTCGCCCCCAACCAATAGCGCACAGAGAGTGCATAAATGGGTATGATAGCAACTGTTTGGCCCATTTTGGCCGTCTTCCCGAGTCCGGATGCTCGGCCCGCATTAAGGAAAGTCGATCCCCGCGTCGACCCCATTGTTTTGAGTGAGTTTTACTCACTAATGCCTTCTTAGTTTGCTAATTATACTTAAATATTGATTAGTGTTAGTTAAGTGTAATTAGGTGGTTATATTAGAATTGATTAGCGATTATTAGTTAATTGCATTGCATATTAGTTGTTTGGTTAGTGTACTTAGATAGAGAATTGCCTATAATATTTATTGGATGCTTTGTGGGATTTTTCCCAACCCTTGTCGGGTGTTAATTAGGCAATTCGTGCCTAAATGGAATTTTTAGGAATTAAATATTAATTTTCGAAATTAATTATTTAATTATTTATTTTATGGAAATTCAACTGGGATGGCTAGTGACCGGGATTTTACGTTGATGATTGTGGTGCAGTCCGTTTATTTAATTGAGCTTCATATTGTGCTAAATTGGAATTATTGTATTTATTTATTTAATTTTCGAAATTAATTATTTAATTATTTATTTTTCAGAAATTCAACCAGGATGGCCAGTGACCGGAATTTCATGCTGATTGTCATGGTGTAGTCCGTTTATTTATTTGAGCTCCACATTGTGCTTAATTGAATTGATTGTGCAATTCGAGGAATTATTCCTTAATGGATTGAAATTGAGTGGAATTGATTGATTGATCGGTAGATGGCCGAGTTTGGTCCTTTAACGTTTATAATGCCTTGATGAGCTGTAATGTGGAGAGAGTCATGAGATTTAACTAGGAATACTCTTGACTGAGACCGATTAGGTACGGAGTAATAGATATACGTGGTTCGGTGAAAGGAAATCACTAGCGAAAATGGCGCCTTAAAGAACGCACGTAGCTGTCTACTTACTACATCTTTATGGACCTACGTGGTTCAGTGATTTGGAATATCACTGGCGAAAACAGCGCCTTAAAGAACACACGTATTGGTCTAGTACTCATATTGTTATAGGCATGTGTGTGTTCGGTGATTAAGGATATCATTGGCGAAAATGGCGCCTTAAAGAATGCACGCAATTGTTTATGGAACACATCATTGTAGGCATGGTGTGGTTCGGTAATTAAGAATATCACTAGTGAAAACGACGCCTTAAAGAATGCACGCAATTGTCTATTGAACACATTGTTGTAGGCATGTGTGGTTCGGTGATTTAAGGATATCACTAGCGAAAACGGCACCTTAAAGAACGCACGCAATTGTCTATGGAACACATCGTTGTAGGCATGTGTGGTTTGGTGATTTGGGATATCACTGGCAAAAATGGCATTTTAAAGAATGCACCCAATTGTCTAGTGTATACGTCACCTTGGCAAAAACGACGCCCGAGAGCATTGATGGAGCTCTGTGACTAAGTGTACTATTGGAGGTTATGTGGAATGGAATGACTGACCTAGAAATGGTCCAATTGACATGTAATCGACTAAGTCGATTAATCTTTGTTTTGATCTGATGCTGTGAAATGATTGATTGATTGGAGTGATCAATGAATGGTTGATTAAGATGTAATCGACTAGGTCGATTAATCATTGCTTGGGTCTAATGTTGTGAATTAATTGATTGAATGGAAATGACTGTGAGTGGTTTTGTTGGCGTGTAATCGATCAGGTCGATTTGATCGATACTTCAATTAGTTATGTGATTGCTTGGGTGCCTATTTGATCTGTACTAATATGCAGGTGGAATTTGAGGCCAAGGTAAGTCTTCTGACTCATATTGTGCATAGGCAGCCTTAAGGTGTATTAATTTATTAATCGGGTCTTAAGGAGTAGAACTTGCTGAGACGTGATCTCAATGGTTATTGAATAACCATTTCAGGACCCTGATGAGGAGCTTGAGGAGGAGGAATCTAAAGAGGAGAACTCTAATATGGAACTCGATGAGAATGAAGATTTTGGAGAAGAAGATGACCATGAGGAGGACCATGAGTATGACTCGGATGAGGACTGAGATCCTATCCTCTTTTGTGAACCTTGTACATGTGTGGTTGTGAATTTCAACATGAAAATTATGGCCCTACTTTTCTATTCCATTGTTTTATTGTCTGGGGATTTATAACTGCTTTTGCATGTGCTTAATAAACGAAAGGGTCGACGATACTTAGTCCTGAGATATCGCATTTAAAATCGACCAAAAGTAAGGGATGTGTGCGTGTCTGAGGATCGGAGCGTGTGACAATTTAGCTTGCACTTACATTTGATATCTTGTTCATGCTTTTACTATAATGAAGTCTCAAGGTACAACACATGGGTTAGCAAATCCATATCATGCAATTAAGTCCATTAGTTCACCCTTGTCAACATAAGGTTAAACGAATCTCACTTCTTTAAATAGGCAATAAGCACCCAAGAAAGCACTTCCATATCAAGTATATATCGAACTCATAGGAGTTTTGCATGTTAAATAGAGACAAACCTGGTAATAACAAGCTTCAAAATGTAAGCTGGGATAATAAGCTTTCGGGTGACAGCCCCAAAGGCGCCCGTATATAGTATCTCCGCCTATAAGATTAAGGGCTCCCGCAAGAAGTTCATCCCCTTCTTCAGCTACAACTAGTAACACTTGGTCTCCCATTTTTGATCCCATGTTATGAAAAAACTCTCTTGTCAAATAAGGGCTGCCCCACCTAAATAAACATAAGCAGCAAGACATGATCTACTTAAACCTCTCATATCAAATAAAGATGCCTTTGAATATACACAAGAGGCAGGCAAAACAATCAACAATATTATATTTTCTGCAAAGGAAAGACAAAACCAGTCCCTGGACCCATACTTGTTATCGGTGGTGTTCCTGTAGAACGTATAGAAAGAATCCCAGTGCTTAGCCTGCACACACAATCAAAACCAAGAAGCTCAAGTCCTTCATGTTTCAGAAAGTGAAGGTATTAATTTAGGAGTAAGTTCTAAGAGAACAGGAGTCACATGTGGATGATCACATCTAAGGACTACTCATCGAAAAGCTCAAAGCAGTGGACAGAAAGTTGCTACTAGCATCTAAATTCAAATTAATAGTATTACTGGGAAGTTGCGACATGATATACTTATTTATACTTCTCTGTATAGTTAACCAACTAGTCTCTATTCACATTGATATCAAATGAAGGAAATTCCCAAATAAAATAACATTTGGAAAAACTAACCTTCTTGCGCTCCTGACATATATTTTTCCTTTTGTTCTGCTTCATGTCCATCAAAAAGTCATCAAAACCGTGGCACAGACAGTGAAACTTGAAGCATGTACCTTTTGCATGCAAGATAAACACGAGAAATGTAAAAAGATCAAAAGTTGGCAATCCAAGTAAATTTAAGACACCACTCATTCAGAGAAGTAATGCTGCAATCATATGCTAACTGGCAGGACTATTGCAAAGGAAACTGATGCATGCACAATATCAAATGGAGAAAATTGACAGCAGCATCACGTCCAAGTATATTTTTAAACAAAAGCTGCATTTGACCTAGATAACATTGTGAAGCATATACCCCTTGACATGCTATCTAGATCAAAAAGAGACAACTCCATTCAACTCCCAAATACTTTCAACCCTCATTGACAATCAAGAAAAGGGGTCAAAGGTGTATGATAGCTATGACATAATTGAGCGAGTCTTATGAAATTTCAAACTTGGTCAAATAATACTTTGATTGAGAACCTAGAAATATCACAGACGCCTATTTTCATTAACGTTGAGTCTAAAGTTTCAGCACTTGCCTGCTTAATGCTTTACTTGATGTGTCTTTGTTTCCCTACTCCTATTACGAAAGAATATATAATCAAATACTTATCTTGACCATTAAGAAATAAGCAAATTGCTAGAGGTTTGTCACCATGTTATATGATTTTTACTTCAGATGGCTTTGGCTGGAGCCCGCAAGGAGCTCAATCATGAAAGTCTACGACTCATTGCATTAAACAGGGCAGAAAGTACTCTTAAGGTTTTGTTAAATTGTAAAATCACCCTTCAGAACCTTTTCTAAATCTACTAATACACTTCAGATGGAGATGAATCTCCTGGGTTGTTTTACTGCTGAAGGGGAAAGTGAATAGGGAAAAACCAAAAGTTATTGTCAATGTATCCAGCAGCAGTAACATCAGGCCTAACTGTACTTTCAACAGTCATTTTGCCACTCACCATGTATAGTTTCAATTGGTCCAATGGTACTGCATTCCTATCCTCTGTAGAAAACCCTTTTCCTTGAGGTTTTGCCATTCATTCTCAGGAGAAAATGTGATGTGGACTGACGAAACCTGGGACTGTTTTCAAGGATATAGAGCAAATTCAAAACTACTGCAAATTGAAACATCAGATTCACAGTTCAGGAATTTTCATCTTTAAGTAAGCCACAGCTAGCCGCAACTTCCCCACTTGTTTGGCGAATAACCAAGTTATTTCTTGTTTTCCATGAGACCATGAGATCAGCCCTGAAAACATTTTAACTCTACTGCAGCTCCAGCCAAGGTAAAAGGTCCAAATAATTGATGGAGTGTAAAAAAAAGGCCAATGATGAAAGAAAAGTGTGATAAAAGTCCAGCCATTGCATGGATGTAACATCATATTCACTATGGACAGTCACACATCTGTTATCACGTACCTTAGCAACCAGATACTTTAAGGCGTCTACTACAATGTCAAAAACTTGATCCTTATATAAGGAATCACGAAGTAGAATCCGAGGATCAGTTATGGGGGTAAAAGGCACACAACACTGGTATTTTGGAATAGTATCTTGAACCATAACTGTAGTAAGCGCCTGCCCAAGAATGGTCAAAAACAAATTCACCATACAAGTGACAGCACATCAACACGAAAAATGAGTGAAACCATCATCATAAAGCTCCTTGAAGATTGTAAAAATTGCTCAATATATAGCTATTTACGAGGAGCGTAGAAGAAACTATCTATTTGAAGTTTCAGAGAAAATAAATCTAATCCTGAGAACAAAGAAGAGGATAAACCTTTTCAGATAAAGTGGAACAACACCTACAACAGTCCCATATTCATCCTTAGCAACAATGTGCCGTGGCATCTATCCTGTTTCCTAAAAGCAATTAAATAGATTAACGGAGTATCCAAGAGAAGCTATTCAGCTTAACAGCATAGTAACACTGAAAGAACTCCGTTCAGGAACAATAGGAAGAGAAGCCAAAACCTAAAGGTACCGAGAGGGTGCCAATCCATTAAAAAAATTACTTCACTAGGTAGACATCAAATTCTACAAAACTCAATAGTCCCTCTTCATTCAAAGAGAAACTTCGCGGCATATACCAGAAATAAAAGGAACTTCTTTTTTCCCCGTCTGTCAGAGCATCAGAAGGAGAGATCTCTCTAGAGATAAAAACCTATCGGGCCGACAAGCTGTCGGAAGTAAAAGCATCAGGGACATCCCACAAGCAGTAGTGTGCAACCAACTTATCAGTGAAAGCTTATGCATGAAGGAACCAAGGGATAATTATGCCAAGGACTCCAATATCAATGAAGCAAATACCAATCATCCAATCCTCCTCTCATAAGAACGCAAAAATTACGTTGATGAACAACAATCTCAACCCCTAGAACGCGAAATCTCACTTTCACAGCAGAATTAGACTCCTCCAAACTCGAAAGGAACCCGTGCTAGAGAAATGGATTATACTTCTCAGGGCCAGTAGCATCAAGAGCACACGCATCCCAATCATCCGCCGAAACCTTGAAGATGGAATTAACAACCGATGCAATATCCGCTTCGGCCTCAACTCCGCCGCTGCGACATCCTGCGTGACAGAACATGTATCTATTCATTCCGTACATCCCAGAAACAGAACCATCGCGAACGTGACTAAGAACATACCTCGGCGCCTAGTGCCGTCAGAGCATAATAGCCGAGGGAAAGATCGATGGTCTCGCGAGGCTCCAGAGACTTCTTCAACCTCCAGAACAGCTCGTGGATTCCGGCGGCGGTGGCTGCGGCGGCTCGGAGTCGGAGTTAATGACAAGTTCGTTGGAGGGAGGCAATCGGATGGAGGCCCAGAAGTTGCTGAGAGACCAACGAGCACAAACCTTATGCTCGATCTCCGCGTTGGAAACAGTCGGACGCGAAGGCGGTCGGGAACCAGCTGCGACTAGCGGGGCTCTTGGAGGAGGTGACATGCCAGAGGTAGATGACCGGCGAGGCGGAGGCGGTGGGATGCGCTGGAGAGAGAGACAAAACCCAAAATATTTAAGTGAGGAGAGAGAAATTTTAAGCGGGAGTCGTCCTTTCTTCTGCCAGCCCAGCCAAGCCGAGCCACCAGCCGAGAGTTATTTCGGAGAGATTGAGAAGAGAGAGGAGAGAGACAGAAGCGCCGAAGATGGAGAGAAGAGAGAGCAGACGTGGTGGGCCCCGAGGACTAGTGTCGACGCGTGAATGGTTTAGAGCACGGATGACGTGGCACTGTTAGGGTACCCAATATTTTCTCGCAACGGTGTCCATGTCAATAACACTTGCAGGGAATCAACCGTCAAATGTGTACCAGCATAACGAAGTTTAATTCTAGCAGAATTTTTTTGACATGTCCATGGAATTCTGATACAGTTGCAGAGCGACAAGAGGCGACTATAAACTGATTCTTCAACCTGGTGCTTCATTTAGGGTCGAAGAATGTGGAACTTCACTAGTTAATGGAAATGCCTAGCCTGATGATCAGATTGATACGTATAAGCTTGCAAAAGATAGGATATTATGCTAAGAAAGTGCAAGAAGTTATTTCCTTTTTTGAAAACTTGTATCATATGATTGTAACATCATTTGGTATGAAAATAATCGGGCATTTCATTTATTAAGACTCTTTTCTTATTACTGCTGTAGTCAAAACATGGTATTGAAATAGATGTTGCCAACACAGTATATGCTCGGAGTTTGGGGTGGGGCGGCTTTTAATTCCCGCTTTCCCGGCTACAAAATGTCTTTCTTACCCATCCGCTTTAGCAGCTGGAGGAATCGGACCAACGGTAAACTTCACCTTGTTGATTTCTTCCATGATTAGGTACATCGCTTTTGGTGAACTTGGAACATCTCTCGGTTAGTGATGCATTGCTATCGCGCATTGGAAAGACTCAGCAGAAGCGAGAGACTGCCCATGCTTGGCAATCTATCTACCTTCTAATAATGTTATGGTAATCTTATTCGAGTTACCATCTCTTCGACTCATTTCAACGTCAGTGTTTTCAGAGCTCCTCTCAATGTAGAAACCGGGCTGCTTGGGCTGTGGTAGGGAAGCACTCTCACTGTCCAACATCAGTAGCACAGATGACATATTTGGTCTATCGTCAGGATGCCGTTGCACACATAATAGCCCAATTTGTATGCATTTTACAACTTCCGATAGATCAAAAGAATTTGGAAGTTGTGGATCTATGAAGTCGCTTGCCTTCCTTTCAAGCCACAACTTCCAGGCCTGACAAAAAAAGAAAGAAAGTGAATTTAGGCCATTTCCAACGCAAGTATTGCTGTATTATGAGAATTTGACTTCTTAGAGCGTTGTCACACATGTCCGAGAAGATTGAAGCAATGGTCCGGATGATTGAATTCTTTATTCCTCTTTCCGCATATTATTTCCAGCAATAGTACCCCAAAGCTAAAAACATATGATTTTGTTGAGAAAAGCCTATCTATTGCGTATTCCGGTGCCATGTAACCACTGCAAGCAAAATAATATGGACAAAAAGAAAAGGAATTTGAATGTGAATGTGTAAGCCCATGAAAATCCTACTCACTACTTACTAAGTGCCGACTATCCTCTTTGTTTTCGCTAGTGACTGATCTCTGCCAAAGACTCTAGCCACACCAAAATCCGATATTTTAGGGTTCATCTCATTGTCAAGCAACACATTGCTTGCTTTGAGATCCCTATGTATGATTCTCAATCTCGAATCTTGATGGAGATAGAGGAGTTCCCACACAATTCCTATGATAATGTCGAATCGCCTTCTCCACACTAGAGAATTTTCCCTTGTTTTACCTGATTTAAACCTTTTTCTAATCAGTAATTTTGGATGAAAGATATTTTCAACAAATTGCATATTGAATGGATATCAAACAGAGAAGGTATTGATCAGAGCAAACCAAATATGAAAGAGTCCGGACTTCCATTAGGCATGTATTCATAGATTAGCATCCTCTCTTCTTCAATACAACACCCCTGAAGTCTAACAAGCTTTCGGTGCTTGAAGCTTCGCGATCAACATGACCTCATTCTTAAATTCATTAAGACCTTGCCGAGAGTCTTTTGACAATCTCTTGACTGCAATTTCTTGCCCATTTGACAGCTGACCCTGACAAGGGAGCTGCATAATTTTTCCCAAGTGACAGGGGACAATAAAAATGAAATGCGGAATGAAGAGTAGTATTCTTTTGTGCGACATATGAAATCGTAGATTAAACTCTACCTTGTATACGGGGCCAAAACCTCCTTCTCCTAACTTATTTGAATCACAAAAGTTGTTAGTTGCTCGTAAAATGGTGACCATATCAAAGATCGGAAGCTGTAAGTTGTTCTCATCTTCAGCCTGAAGGTCGAACTTATCCCTGTTGACCACTGAACTTTCATCTGAGAATATGTTCTTTTTTTCCCCTGAATAAATGAACTATATGCAAGGGGAAAGTATTAAAAAAAAGTCATAAACCTTTTGTATTTATGCCAATTTAGTCTTAAACATTTTTCACTTGGTGCCAATTCAGTCATTTCGGACTAATTTTAGTTGGATTTTGCTGACTAGTCACCGGCCGGCTAACATGGCACGATCGATGCTAACAGGTACAATTTTTAATAATTTTTTAATATTTTTGAATTTTTTATTTTCTTTTTCCTTTTCCTTTTTCTCTTCTTTTTTCATTCTTCTCATCCTTCCTCTAGCCGGTCACCAGACCTCAACGACCGGCCTTTAATCTTGTCAGATCTGGCTAGGTCAAGCCCTTGCCCAGTCTTTGGCAAGGCCTTGGCTGCGAGGGTAGCCTCGCTAGATCCGATGAGGGCGAGCCCCACCGCCTCGTGTGAGGCTGCCCTCACGACCACCAGCAAGGGCTCGAGCCTCACTAGTGGCCGACGAGCTTGCCAGAGACCAGCAAGGTTGACCTCAACCTCATTGACCGTCACCTTTGGCCGGTTGCCAAGGTTTGGCGACCAGTTGGAGGAAGAAGGAGGAGAAGGAAAAAAGAAAAAAGAAAAAGAAAAAGAAAAAAATTAAAACATATTAAAATATTATTAAAAGTTGTCCACATCAGTTCCAATCGTGCCACGTCGTCGATCGGTGCCTAGTCAACAAAATTTGGCAAAAATTAGTCAAAAATGACTGAAAGGACTAAATTGGTACATAAAAAAATGTTTATGACTAAATTGGCACAAATACAAAAGATTTAGAACTTTTTTAACACTTTTCCCCTTGTATGCAAGCAATGGACAGCTATTGCACGTATCAGCTAAGACACAAGTGTTAGCAATGAGGCCTTAGCGATGAACTTTCCAAGTATCAATAGATCTAAAATTCATTTGACTTGATGAGAAAATATGAGATTCTTTTCCGTATGCTATCAACTTTCATTATTGATTGTTAACCCAGATAACAAAAATAGCAATACTATGGCTTGACTCCAAGATACGAAAAGAGGAACCAAGAATTATAGTTGACGTTCTGAAAGCAAATTCTAGTCAGAGCCTCAATTGCTATAGAGCAAGAGCTCAACTCAACTAAGGGAAATGTAGTACCTTGAGCATGTTTTTTCCTCTTCCAAATAATGCAGAAATAAAGCACCACCAAAAGCATGACAAATGCCATGGAAATCGCCTCTGCCACCCATTCTTTCCCCTTGGAATTCACTGAATCTGAGAACATTGAGAGAGGTTAAAGGTGATCAAAATCAATGATGAATAGGATTATCATGAGTCCTGGATTAAAAAATAAAACAAAGGTACATGTACTACCGAGGTCTGAGGCTGAAACGTGAATGTAAAGATCTTGATTCGCTGACCGGCTGAGTATTCTGACATCAAGAAGATCTCCAAACCATAGGAGACAGCCACTTCCACCTCCAGTGGCGTCTATGTTCGCGTAGGCCCTGCATGAGCAGTTCTTGAAGCACTCTAATTCACATTCCTTAAGGCTCATGCTAGTGTTCATCGTGAACTGCAACAAATCAGGCATTTTCACACCTTTGAGCCTCTTAAACCCTTCTCCTTTAGAACAATTAAATGGGTTCTTACCAACACACCCGCTACTCCACACAATTGTATCCCACTCTGCCTGTGACTTCGGTTGATAACCAATCATGCAGCTACATATTTGAGGATTGCTGATCGTGCACATGCTATTGGGTCCACAATTCCCGTAGACATCACAGGCATCATATGGCAACATATAAATCATGGTCCACTCCTGCGTTTTCTCGCTCCACAGGTACCGTTGGTGGTTCCCTGAAGCGTTTAACACCAACCTCGTGATGGTGGATTCATTGAATTGGTTGAACGTGAAGTAGACCTCTTGAGAATTGTTGACGAACTTGGGGATGAATATCAAATTAGGAACCATCGGCATCCTACCGAACTGTATTCCATTCCAAGGCCCACTTCGGAAGTATTTGACACGTCCCTTACGTATGACTCGTTGGGGAATTATTCCTCCAAGATCGACACCGTAGGTGAAGTCTCCCGTTGGGGGATCCTCTGCGCTCTTCCAGGATGTCATGTACCGGTCCAAACCCATCCTCAGGTCCCACCCAAGCTTAATGCCCACCAATAATGTGTTGGAGGGATGATCAAAACTCTGCCAAAGATAGTTTCCGGAGACATTTTCACTGTCATCTTTCAAAACTAGATTTCCAGAATCCAGGAGCTGAGCAACTACACTTTGCGAAGTGGCATTCATGTTATTCGAAGACCACAAGACTTTCTGCTTGGTCAACAAGGACTAGTTTACCTTCACTACCTATCCTCAGAACCCCTGACGAATCATTCACCGGATTATCTCCATTTGCCACCCAAACAGTGGTCTTTTCTGGGATGTTGTGGTACCATATTGCGAGGAATCTGTAGCTGGAGTTTCCAGGGCTGAAGAAACCTAGCTGAAACTTTTCTCCTGCCGACACTAGAGTATCACCATCACGAATAGTCTCAGATGAGCTCAACACATCGACTGACTTACATACTTCTAGTGCAAACATACAAATTGAAATGAAATACAGTATGGAAAAACAAGGAATATCCATCTATTAGCCTTTCGCGCTTGCAAATAGAACTAGCAGGAGTAGAAAATCGAGTTTGTTGGAAATCTGGTGTTTGTTGAAACGAAGAAAGCAGGAATTCCTTATGATGTGTTAATTCCATGATCCTATAGTTGATGAAGATTTGCTGGTAGCCACATACCACAAGCCTAACAGACTTCTGGGTCTTCGAGGATTGTCCGTTTCTGAGTCGATTGATGAATATTTGCTGGTAGCAACAAACCACAAGCCTTACAGACTTCTGGGTCTTTGAGGATTGCCCGTTTCCGAGTCACTTTTCTCAAGTGACTCAGGAATTGCCTTAGCCAATGGGGAGGGAGGAAGTGGTCCAAGACATTTCATGTAATTGGACATTTCCACAAATGACCTTTGAAAGCCAACTACACTCGGGTTTATTAAAGTGTTAAAGCCTGGCAAATTATTCACATCAATACCGTATCCTGTGACATCCCCCTTCTCCCCCTCCCTCTTTTGTCTTCTTCTTTTCTCTCTCCTCCTTCTCCTTCTCCCTCACGTTTCCTCCCCCCCTTTCTGCCGTTCATCCCCCTTTCCCCTTCTCCCTCTCTCTCTCTCTCTGTTCTCCTTTTCCCCACCCCAGCCCTCCCACTTTTTCTTTTCTTCCCTCTCTCTTCTTTCCCCCCCTCCCTCTCTCGACCGAGCCTCTTCTTCTTCTTCTTCTTCTTGCCGCCGCTGCCCAACTCCTCACCACCAGCATCATTGCCGTCTACGCCCCCAACTCACCACCACGACACCTCTGTCCACCGCTTGGCGCCATGCCGCTCGCCATCCTCACCGCCAAACCACCATCTCCACCGCCGAGCTTCAAGGACTGTTGCACCACCGCTCGCTCGCCGCCGTCCTGAAGCCACCGTCACCGCCTCTTGCCACCACTCGCTTAGCCATTGGTGCCGCCGTTGCTTCGAGCCGCCACCACCACCGTCGCAAGCCATCACCCAAACCGAGCCCCCCCTTTTGGCGGTGAGCTCCAAGAGCTGCCGCCGTTGCCGTCGAGCCTCCATTTGAGACACGAGCATTGCGTTTTCGATGCCGTTGCACCACCGTCACTGGAAATCGGTGAATTAACCTCCTAATTGTGAATTAGGACGTTAATTGCATTTAAAGGGTGGTTAGTTTAAGTTTAACGGCGATTATTTTAAGTAATTACGATTAGATTAATTAATCATTGTCAGATTAATTAATTGAGGTTATTTTAATTAATCGTAATTTATTTATTTAATTAATCATAATTATTTTAGTTAACGAAGATTAATTTTAATTAAATATAGTAGGCTAATTAATCGAGTTTAGCCTAATTAATTACAATTAGCATAATTAATTGTCATTAGCATAATTAATCATAGTTAGCTTAATTAATTGTGATTAATGTAAATTAATGACGGATTAGTCGTTAAGTAGAATTTATGCTTGTTTTACTAGATGAATTTACACTTGATTCTGATCATTTGAGCATGTAATGCCATGATGTCTGATTGCTCATATAATGTATTTTAAATGCTATTTCTTCAAAAATGGTTTATGGGTAAGAAAATAGCAAACTTTGAGATGTCGTGTTTGGACGCCGTATTTTACGTGATAAAAGAGGCAATGATGTCTTAAAGTGAAAGTGTGCAAAGTTTGATAGGTTGATTTTAAATAGATGACCATATGCGATTATTTTACCAGAATTTTAAATGTAAGGATTTTCCGAGGTATGTAATTTAAGCACAAACTCTTTTACATTGGGCTAATTGACGGAAGATAAAAATTGGCTTGAGTGTTGGTATGCTTGTGTGGTCATTTAATTGAACCCATCACCCAACGGGAGTTTGAGGGCGATGCCCGATTTTTATCGGATGTCCGGCGGGGGTCCGGATGTAGAGTTGCGGTTGAGGCCAAACTGATGCTCATTTATGAAATGCGGGATGATGCCCGATCATGCCGGAAAACCGCCAACTCGTGTGTTGGCCGTGGCCCAAGAGGTTGTAATAATTGGAACACGTGTGAATATGTGTGAATGATTGTGATGCATTACGGTTGATTATGGTTAAAACTGTTAGGCATAGTATGTGACGTGCTAAAATGGGTTTTACCTTATAATCGGGACCCGTGTGAATGCTTGGTGCATGAGAGTTATGTGTTTTGATTATTGTTTATGCTTATTATATTGATAAAGGCATATATGACGTACTACTATGCAGGGGTGTGCCAAGGTGAGGTAAGATTGTATGCTGTTGCATGATTAGACTGCCTTCATATGAATTTGCGTCCTAATCGAGGTTTAGGAAGTGGAATCACTGAGATTTTATCTCACCCCGTTGTTGATAACTATTTTTCAGGGCCATAGCATGGAGATCTGTTGAGTGTGGATGTGGTGGGCGTGAGATGCGACACTTTTTTGCTGGCCGTGTCGTTAGTGAAGCTAGAGTTAACCCTGACCTTTATGACCCTGTTTGCTCATAGGTCATCTAGGAGTTGTCTTTTGTTGTAGACCTGTACATGTTAAACTTCTTGGGTTAACAAGTGGATAAATAAAATGTGTGACTTTTGGAAATCATTTGTTGTATTTTACTATCCTTGATTTGTTGGTTGATTGGGTATTTATATAATTCGCTTCCGCATGTGTTTAATCGAAAGATAAAAAGAATGGGTTGGCGACACGTCCTAGGACGTCGCATTTTTAATTGACAGTTGAGGGATGTTCACGTGCTCGGGGTTCGAGGCGTGACATATTTTTCACCAATGCCCTTAAGAAATTTTGCACGGTGATTCATGGGCTTGCAAATTTCATAACAGAACCCATTCATGTGGATTGACCATTGCTGATTGGTCCGTGGTCCTATCCTGGGCAATTATGGGTGTCGTACTTGACTCGCCATTATTCATATGACCTCACAAGAGTGAATTAACCGCAGACTTCACCTTCTTGTAGTGTCCATTGAGTTAGCTTCACAACAAACACAGATATTGAGTCAGTGTTGAAGGTTGAGACTTTACTAATAGCATGTTGCATCACTCTATCTCATGTATCAGAAGCTCTTGGCCTCTTTCTTGGTCATATTCTCCCATTCTTAAAAGATTAGGCTCACAAACTCAAGAAATAGAGAGTAAAAGCAAAAAAGAGAAATTGAGACACAAGAATTATCTCAATTCACTTTTAAACTAGGGCTATATTCAGCAGAGCATTTTGTTATTATTAGCACTTTTAGTCTTTTTGGAACTACTCTTAATTACAAGAGAGAAAGATTACATATAACGGGCATAAAAAAACCTTAGGGCCAAGAAAGCTCTAGGCCCACTCAGTAGATATTTATGAGTCCAATCCTAGACTATTAATAAATTATGGGCCAAAATTGTAAAAGTCTTTTGGCAGCCTAAGACACTATCCCTACAACCATAGATCCCCATGCCTTCGTGTTGATGGAGAGTATAAACTACACGCCAACATATATTATATCGGAGAAGAACACATGGCTCTTAAATTGGTGATGAGATTGTTGAATTTTTTGTCAATGAAATCAGTCTAGTTTCTCCATCCTCTCTCTCTCTTTCTCTTCTCTTCCTTCGACTTATATTATTTGGGTTTTTCTCTACTCTCCCAGCTAAGTCTCAATAGTCCATAACTTTTCTCCATTGTAACCAGCAGAAGAGCACATGCGCATTCATGTGGAATAACGGGAAGAACACGGTAGTCCATTGCAAAATGGATGTGCTGCATGCATAGTCTGATGTAACTGAGGATTAGGGGTGAGCGGTTCCAGGTTCCTTACAGGTTCCACCTAGAACCTGGAACCTACCCTCGGGTACAAGTTCCTAATTTTTTGGAACCTGGAACCTACCCGTTGGAACTTGGAACCTGGAACCTACCCTATTACAGGTTCCAGGGTCGGTTCCAGGTTCTTACAGGTTCTTTTTTTTTTTTTATTCATCTTTAGTTAAGCAAAACTTTCACAATACTTATCTCGAGAAATAGCTACGCCAACTTATCACAACACGTTCACTTCCAAGACGTACTTCTCCATAACAGGACCCATAATGCCATCACTCCAAAATGAAGTATAAACATCCATTGAACTATACAAGAAGTTTCATTAGCATCAGACCATTTTTCTGAAGCTCTATGTTGGGAAAGTCTCTATGTCACAGCTCAATGGGACTTCCTAACAACTATGCATTGGAAAAGTTCAGATCGTCTACTTAGGAAGACCCGTCAAATATGCAGTTGTTTGTCAACTCATCCTCAAGAAGTCTTTCTAACCTACAAATTTTTAAAACACGTATATGAAGAGCTATTGTGTACTTAATAATATATTCATTACTTTGCAAAACAAGAGCTTTTCAGTCACACATACCTTGGTAGACCATAAAGAACAAGAATGGCTGTAACTTCACATTTCCTTGTCAATTTCTGGGGTTGAGTTTTCATTCCAACAAGCCCGTGGCCTCCAAGTCTGGGTGAACCTGAATACAAAGCAAAGAAACGAGTGTAAAATTGAATAGGTGAATCTTGCTCAAGGATTTACTCTGGATTTCCTGAAAGCAAAATCAGTAGATGTCCAATATCATACACTGGATACAGTTTGCTCCTCGGAAAGCATTGGAATTTGCTGATCCAATTTCATGTTCATTCCTTCATAGTAGTCTTTGATCGCATGATAAAGTGGTTGACAGTCACTAGTGTCCATGATAGCAGATTCCATGCACTCGAGGCATAAACTTCGTCCATCTCCCAAAGATATGTATGTTGTGTTCCACGACTGTCAGTAGGTAAAATAAATATCAAAAGAAAGAAAAACAAAAAAAAAAAAATGAGTACAGCTGATTCAATGCATTTAAAATATACAATCCGCAAGATTGTGGGAACAAAGCATGGCATTGCATTTACTTGTGCTAACCTAGACCACTACCTCCAAACGCTCGCAACTACAACATCAAGCTGTGTTGTCATGCTCATGTGATGGACAGTACTTCTGGGACCAAAAAGGATGGCATATATACTCAATCAAACCAGCTCCATTTGTTGGGATCTGTGAAATGAAATAGAAGCTTACAATAGAATCAAAAGGTAAAAGACTAAAGTTACATTAATGCCATACTCCCTTGAAATTGCATAAACATAATAGACAAGAACAACTTGGACTCAGACTCTCTCACTTCAATAGCATGCTATTTTAACAAATCCCAGGTCTACATACGGAAGGCTCAATGAGAAAAATATGGTCCACTTGTCACTAAAATGAACATAACATGGTCGAATTAAATGACTTAAGGTAAATTCAACTGTCATACATCCTACAAAAACATTTTGCAAGCTAAAAATCCAAATAACTGAGATAAATCCAACCTTACCATCTCATCGTCGATCAGCCAGTAGGCCCCTGTTGGAGTCTCCAAGGGCGTCCCGCGTCGCCCTCGACTAGACAGGCGGAAGGAGAGAGAAAGTAGGGGTGCGACTGAGCTGGAGGTGGAGGTGGAGGTGGAGGCGGAGGCGAAGGGGTATGGAGTTAAGGCTCATTAGGCGGCTGGTTGAGTGGCGAGCGGTGTCGGGGCGACTGGGCGAGCGGCGAGCGGCGAGCGGCTTCGAGGCAACTGGGCGAGTGGCAAGCGAGCAGCGTTAGGGTGGCTGGGTGAGCGGCGAGCAGCGTCGGGGCGGCTGGGCGAGCGAGCAGCCTCCACCACGGGGACGAGCGACATCTAACGGTGGCGTCGAAGGCAAGTGGCTGAGCGGCGAGGCGAGCGAGGGGTGACGGCGTCCAGCGGCAGTGTCAAGGGAGGTGGCTCTCGGTGGCGAGCGGCGGCGCGGACGGCACGACAGCTCGTCGGGCTCAACGGCGAGACGGCTCGTCGGACGAGCGGTGGGTGGTGGTGGTCGGTGGCCAAGAGGTGATGGTGAGTAGGGCGTGGGGCGGCGGTGTGGTGGTGGGTGAAGTAGGAAGAAGAAGAAGAAGAAGAAGAAGAAGAAGATTGGGGTTCCGTCCGAGAGAGGGGGAGAGAAAGAGAGAGAGAAGAAAAGAAAAAAGTGGGTGGGAGTGGGGGAGCAGGAAGTGACGTGAGGAGAGGAAAAAGGGGAGAAAAGACAGAGAGAGAAAGAAAGGGAAAGGGGGGAAATCGTGGGGTACTTTAGAGTTTTTTTTTTTTTTAATTGTAAATTTAACTGGTTCCGGTTCCGCCGGTTCCGGTTCCTATGGGAACCGGAACCGGAATCGGGAACCCCGATTCCTAGAAAAATGGAACCGGGAACTGGAACCGGTCTTCTTAGAACCGGGAACCAGTAAGGAACCTGCGGTTCGGTTCCCCGGTTCTCGGTTCTACCCGGGAACCACGCTCACCTTTACTGAGGATGGCATTGTTGTCGACACATTGTGGAAGGTTTATAGTGCTTGACAGTGCAGAATACCAATTATGCTCCTATGATGTCTAGTAAAAAACTGATCAGTGGATGACATCCTAAGTATTCAGCCTCGGGCAACAGCAGCTTGGCGTACTGGAAGGCGATCGTATTCTTGTTGATAACATGAGCTGGAATTGACTATTGAAGGTGTACAAGCACAAGGAAGTTCGATTCTAACAGAAGTTTTTTCAAAAAGTCAAAAAGTCAAGGAAAAAAAAGAAAGAGAAAAGAAGGTTGAAAAGTAAAAAAAAAAAAAGCAGAACAGTGGGCGCTCGTTTATAAGAGATGCACGAGAAACAGAGAAGGAAAAGCGGAAAAAGATCAAAAGAAGAAGAAAGGGAAAGATGGGTTTTACGCATAAGCCACAGAGGTTTCGTCAAGTCTGATCAATTACATATCGCAACACTTGATAAGTGCCCATGCCCTTCATTCTTTTAACCAAAATAATTTTTGGGTTGGAGCTCAACTTCGAAGTTTTGGGAAATTTGAGCCATGAAATCCAATTTCTAAGTAATTGAGTTTTAGTATTTCATGAAAATTATGGATTATGACATTGTAGAGCTGTGAGTTTTAATGGGAGTTGATTTGAAGTGACAATTTTGTTGGGGTGAAATTTTAGGCTTTGCTTAAGAGTTTCACATTACGTTTAGGTTTGAATAATCACTTTCGCTTTGAGTGAGCGATTTGTTGTCATATAGGAGTTGTTTTGTTAATATTTACATGTAATTTGGCCAGTTCATAATTGCTATAGTATTTTACTAACTTTTGACAACAATTCTCGTATAATTGTTAGGATTACATTATCATCAACGTGTATAGTCACATTGTGGGTATTCCTAGATAAGGGATGCTATATTTTTTATAAATATTTAAACTCATATCTTGAAAGCTATAAAGATTTAATATTTTATGAGTCATGAACGAGCATGTTTGTGTCACGACCTACCTCTTGGGGGAGGGCATAGGTTTAAGAGTATTGTCTAAAAGATGGGTCTATGGCCCATGATCAAGCACAGACCCTTCCAAGTCTATACCTCATGCAACTTTGGGGTGTTCATCAGAATTTTGTGATAAGAAGTCACCGTTAGCCTATTGGGATCGGTTAAAAACTAAGTGAAGCATAGGTGTGTACCTCACTTCTTACGCAACCAAATAATGTAAAGTTGGGGACTTGATTATATTATTTAACCAATTAGTGACATTTCGATATATAATCTTGTTTGATTTAAAAAAAGATTTTTGATATGCAATTTGGATTAATTTTAGACCAATCCGCTAACATGTGTAGTGACTATGTGGGTGTGTAATTAGTAATATAACAATGGGCGACTAGAGTCACATTAGGTAAATTGTATCAGAAGAGTAAGAATCTAGCATTATCAGAAACCATTGACATATAGAAAGTGCGTAATTAAGGGTATTTGTTTCTAAGGACAATAAAAATCCTAAGATAAAGTCCTAAGGGCTTGGTTAACCTTAAGCATAATTATAAATTGAAAAACTTCCATTTTTCACAAGAAAATAACCTAAAAGATTAATTTGAACGTTTTTGAGGATCTGAAATTTTAAAATTTTTTTAGAGATTTTTTTGGAATTTTTGGGAAAATTGAATTTTCGAATTTTAGAAAACAATTCTAGATTTTTTTAATCTTTTGAATTTTTTTCTTTTTGTATTATTTTTCTAATTACTACTAAATTTTTTAGAAATTTCCTGAATTTTGGAATTTTCTGAAAATTTTTGAATTAAAAAATCCAATTATTTAAATATTTTCTAAAAGTTTTTCAATTTTCCAAAATTTTTTGAATTTTTATTATATGTCGAATTTTTTGAACTTTTTTGAAAGTTTTTGAATTTTTGAAATTTTTAATATTTAATGTTATTATATTAGGCAAAATGGGTCCGGGCCGGGTAAATCAATCCGGCCCATTGACCCGACCCATTCGGATAAAAAAGAAAATAAAATTTTCACTTTTTTATTTTTTAATGATTTTTTTATCTTTCCATTTTTTTCTCTTGTCTTTTTCTTATCTTGTCCTATTCCTTGCACCTTCTTCTTCCTTGGTCTTCTTCACGATGTCATCCCTCCTCTTCTGGAGCGCCGTCCATCGCCTCGAGGCTCGTTCGTTTCTCAAGCCGTTGCCGAACCACCACCCTTCATCGGCCGTCCACTCTGACTGCCACTCGTTGGCCGACCTCCCTGCCATCAGTCGAGCATACCCTCCTTAGCCAAACACTGAACAAACAACAGTGACGATGGGAATGTAGCGAACGACCACACGGCCGACGCCCAAGATCACCCAACACCACCGGAACATCACGATAGAGCGCGACACGCCCGGACAACTCGATTCCAGCCAAAGACCAAGGCACGGAGACTAGAGCTCGTTGTGGCATTCTATCGAACAAGTGCAATACGCTAGAGGAACGAAAGATTCCGGCTCAACTGAGACTCAAATCCAGTCCGAGACTCTTGACAAGCGAACCAGAGCACACAACAATTTATGTTCGCATATTCGCTGAGTTTTCAGACATCAAGAAGATCTCCAAACCACAGGAGACAGCCACTTCCACCTCCCACGGCATCTATGTTCGCATAGGCCCTGCATGAGCAGTTCTTGAAGCACTCTAATTCTCATTCCTTAAGGCTCATGCTAGTGTTCATCGTGAACTGCAACGAATTAGGCGCTTTCACACCTTTGAGCCTCTTAAACCCTTCTTTAGAACAATTAAATGGGTTCTTACTGACATACCCGCTCGTCCACACAAGTGCACCCTGCCTGTGACTTCGGTTGATAGCCAGTCATGCAGCTGCATATTTGAGGATTGCTGATCGTGCACATGCTAATGGGTCCGCAATTCGCATGGACATCACAGGCGTCATGTGGCAACATATAGATTAGGGTCCGCAATTCATTGAAAGCTTTGAACGTGTGGTAGACCTCCTGAGAGTTGTCGACGAATTTTGGGGTGAATATCAAATTAGGAGTCATATGAACCCCGCTGAACTGAATTCTATTCCAAGGCCTAGTTTGGTAGTACTTGGCATGTCCTGTGACATCCAGATTTTCAGGTTCTAATTTCGATTAGATAAATTGGGTGTTTCATTGATGCGATTACAGTGTTTTTCTCTAAGTTGGCCACTCACAAGATAACTAGATTAGCTGGGTAAGCTATTAAGGACTTTAAGGCATATAGACTTGAGAATTCAACCAAGAATCGACTTCTCGACCGTGCTCATCTTTAGAGATCATTACGGCACAGTATAAAATCGATTTGAAATCAAAAATAGGTCGGTTCGACTAAGATGAATGACCGATCGTGGGTGACTCCATTAAATTGGAAAACTCTCGTCAACCGGCACTAATTTGATTTTACTATTGTTTTGGCACCCTGTGTCCGTATTTGAATCTTCGAGATTTTCACGACAATCGAGAGTCGCCAATATGTCAAGTGGGTTCATTGTGGCTCGAAGAAAATCAACCACAGGTCATTTATCCTAAAAAGTTCTGAAAACTACCTGATAGCCTAGGTCACGCTCGAAACGCGTCCGAGTGAAATTAACCGCCAATCTAAGTTCAATTTCAAAAATTGAAGATTCTGTCATATCATAGGTCATTTTAGGAACATCAGCTTAGTTTCAGAAGATTTTTCTAACAACCGAGACTTTTTGGGAAAAAATTGAGTTAGGGCCGTTTTTTATTAGAATTTGCAGATGACCCTTTTTATTGTGAAATTGGGATGCAAGTTGGATTATATTAAGGGAAAAGTCATGAAATGGACAAGGATACCTTGATGGATTTATTTAGGCTTCAATTGAAATTGTTTGTTGAGAAGTGAAAAAATTTGAATAAGATTGAAGAGGGAAAAATAGCAAATTCGTATGCCACCTTTACCCAACACCTTAACCTACCTAAATGCTTCTAGAAGGGGCATTTTTGTCCACAAAAAGAAGGGTGGATGATAGCTAGTAGTGGCCCACGTGTGGATGACCTAAGAGAGAGAGAGAGAGAGAGAGAGTGAGAGAGAAAAGGAGAAACCGGTTTTCTCTTCTTCCCCTCTCTCTCCTGTCGTGGTCCCTTCCTCCTCTTCGGTTCTGCTCGATGCCATGGAAACCAAAGACTAAGCTGCCATCGCCACCATCGTCGTATGCTCGCAAGCCATCGGAGCTGCTCGAGCGCACCCAAGCCCGTCGTCATGCTACCGTCCACGCGCCTCTGCCCCCTCTCCTCCCTCTGGTTCGAACAAAACCGACTAGCAGAAGCAGAAGCAGCGACGGTCGCATTGGAGTTTCCGTTGCTATCATCGAGCACCGCCGCCGTCCTGTCCGCTTCACACTCACCTGCCGTATGCCGTCTGCCCCTGTCCAATCGAGCTGCTATCCAGCCCCTATTTCGCCTCAGTTCAGTTCCGTTTAGCCACCTCAGGCCGCCGCTCGACCACCTCCAGCCACCGTCGGCCTTGCTGGAGCCCCACCTTGTCCTTTGCCACCCTTGGCCCCTTCAACCGACGCCGGAACCGCCTCAACTATTAGCGCACAGAGAAGGCAGAAAATGAGTATGACAGTGGGGTTTTGGCCCATTTTGGCAGTCTTCTCAAGCCCGGATGCTCGGCCCGCTTTGAGGAAAGTCGATCCTTGCATTAACCTCGTCGTTTTGTGTGAGTTTTGATCACTAATTCCTTCTTAGTTTGCTAATTATACTCAAAGGTTGATTAGATTTAATTAAGTGCAATTAGGTGGTTAGATTAGAGTAGATTAGTGATTATTAGATAATTGTGATGCATGTTAGTCAATTGGATTGTGTAATTAGCGAGTAGACATGTAATACTATTTATTGAATGCTTCTTGGGATTTTTCTGACCCTTACCAAATGTTAATTAGGCAATTCGGGCCTAAATGGAATTTTTAGGAATTAAATATTAATTTCGAAATTAATTATTTAATGATTTAATTTTCGGAAATTCAACGGGATGGCTAGTGACCAAGATTTTATGTTGATGATCGTGGTGCAGTCCGTTTATTTAATTGAGCTTTATATTGTGCTAAATTGAAATTATTGTATTTATTTATTTATTTTTCGAAATTAATTATTTAATAATTTATATTTCCGGAAATTCAACTAGGATGGTCAGTGACCGAAATTTCGTGCTGATTGTTGTGTTGCAGTCTGTTTATTTATTTGAGCTTTGAATCGTGCCAAATTGAATTAAATGTGGAATTTTAGGATATATTCCTAATTGGTTGTTTTTAATTATTTGATTGAAAAATTGTTGGGTATTGATTGTCGGTATCGAAAGT
Organism: Eucalyptus victrix; assembly: GCA_016097545.1. Classification (NCBI taxonomy): domain Eukaryota; kingdom Viridiplantae; phylum Streptophyta; class Magnoliopsida; order Myrtales; family Myrtaceae; genus Eucalyptus; species Eucalyptus victrix. The sequence goes on along the minus strand of CM027839.1, from coordinate 55,460,438 downwards.
AAGTTGGTAATCACCTGAAAGAAGATACGTGGGCTCGGTGAATTGGGATATCACCTGGAGAATGCACGTGAGTTCAATGGTTGAATATGTCATCTTGGTGAAGAGGTCGCCTTAGAGAATGCACAAGGCTTGGAGACTCGATATGTCCTCCTAGAGAATGCACGTGGCTCGGTGACAGTGTATGGCATCGTAAAAAGGGCATGTGGGCTCGGTGAATTGATGCATCACTTTGGTGAGTTAGCACCTAAGAGAAGGCACATGGGCCCGGGCATCATAAAAAGGGCATGTGGCTCGGTGATCTGATGCATCACTTTGGCGAACTAGTGCCTTAGAGAATGCACATGGGCCCGACATTCTAGAATGGCATCTAAAAGGACACGTGGCTCGGTGATTTGATACGTCACTTTGGTGAACTAGTACCTTAGAGAATGCACGTGGGTCCAGTATTCGAGAATGGCATCTAAAAGGGCACGTGGCTTGGTGACTTGATGTACCGCCTTGGCGAAGAGGTCGCCTTAGAAAATACACGTGGGCCCGAGGTTTGAGGCACGTGGCTCGGAGACTTGGTATGTCATCCTGGAGAATGCACGTAGCCTGACTTCTAGATATTCCACCGTGGGAAATGATTTGGATGACATGTAATCGACTAAGTCAATAAACCTTTGCTTTGATTTGATTTGTGAATTAATTGATTGAATAGAATGATCGGTGAATGGTTGATTGAGACGTAATTGACTAGGTTGATTGATCATTACCTTGCATTGATGTTGTAAATTGGTTGGAATAATGGAAATGATCGTGAGTGGTCTTGTTGGCGTGTAATCGATTAAGTCGATTTGATCGATGCTTCGATTAGTGATGTGATTGCTTGGGTGAATATTTGATCTGTGCTAATATGCAGGTGGAATCTAAGGCCAAGGTAAGTCCTTTGACTCATGTTGTGCATAGGCAGCTCTAAGGTATATTAATTTACTAATCGGGTCTTAAGGGGTAGAACTTGCTGAGACGTTGTCTTAGTGGTTATTGAATAACCATTTCAGGACCTAGATGAGGAGCCTAAGGAGGAGGAATCTGACGAGGAGATCCCTGATGAGGAACTCGAAGAGGAGTACGTGGAGAAGGGCCCCGAGGATAACCTCGAGTACGACTCGGATGAGGATTGAGATCCCGTCCTGTCTTGTCAGACATTGTCTGCATGTGAATAGATGTTAGATCAGACTTACGTATATATAGTATTGTAGAATACTATGAGATGCGTGTAAAAAGGTGTTGTTGTGAATTTTTAGTATGAAAAATATATGGCCTACTTTTCTATTCCATTATTATATTGTCTGGGGATTTATAACTGCTTTCGTATGTGCATATATAAATGAAAGGGTCGGCGATACATAATTATGGGATATCGCATTTTTAAAATAGACAAAAAGTAAGGGATGTGTGCGTGCCTGAGAATCGGGGCGTGACATGTCTCTTATGAACAATGAATTTGAGAATTATGCCTCTGAGATCGACACCATAGGTGAAGTCTCCGGTTGATGGATCCTCTGTGCTCTTCCAGGATGTCATGTGCCGGTCCAAACCCAATCTCAGGTCCTGCCCAAATTTCATGCCTGCCAATAATGTGTCGGAGGGACGGTCAAAACTCTGCCAAATATAGTTTCTGCAGACATATTTGCTGCTATCTTTCACAACCAGGTTTCTAGAATCCAGAAGCTGAGCGACTATGCTCTACAAAGAAGTATTCATGTGGTTCGACGACCACAAGACTCTTTCTGCTCGGTCGACAAGGACTAGTTTCCTTTTGTTTCCTATCATCAAAACACCTGATGGATCATTCAAAGGATTTTCTCTATTTGGTAACCAAACAATGGTCTTATGTGGAATATTGTGGTTCCATATTGCGAGGTATCTATTGCTGGAGCTTCCAGGGTCAAAGAATCTAGCTGAAACTTTTCTTCTGGCAACACTAGAGTGTCGCCATCGCAAATAGGCTCGGCATACTTCTGCTAGTGAAAACAATGAAATTGAAATGCAATAGAGAATGCGAAAATGCAGAATATCCATCTACTAGAGAAATCGTGTAATTGACTATCCATTTCAGTCTATTGTGCTTGCAAATAAAAGTCGATTTCCATGAAAATCCGAGGTTAGTTGGAATGATAGAAGGTAGAAAAGTTCTCTTGATTTTTTGATTCGATGATTCAATAGTTGATGAGCATTTGCCAATAGCAGCCTACCACATATCTAACAGACTTTTCGAGACTTTGAATCTGTTTTAGCGTCCCTTTTCACACGTGAAGGACTCATCATTTGGACCTGTAGAAAAGAATTGCGCCAGCCAAATTGGAAGGGGGAAAATGGTCTAAGATATTTTGGGTGAATTTGACTTTTCAACTTATGTGAACGTGCAGGAAACAAGAATTGCGTTGCCACAAATAAACTACCGTCAGGTCAACTTTCTAACTATAGCAAAATTTGAAAGCCTGCCAATTTTTTCACCCCAATCATGTAAAACAACTTTATCACGTCAATCATCAGGAACCAAAATAAAATCTTCCTCCCCTCATTATTGTTCTTTGTCCCATCAAATTCTGATAGCTAGTTCATTCCTCCTCCAATCGTTTATCCTAAATGCTCTCGAACTGAACATGACTATTCCAAGGACGTTAGTCATTCTTACGGTGGCTATGCGTTTTTAACTGAAATACAGGGGCCCATCAAGCTCAGGTCCATGTCTTTTATAGACAAACTTAGCACATCTTTCTTCTCTTCTCTAGATTATTCAAGTGAGGGAGGCAGTAGAAAAAATAAGAAAAAGAAGAGGAGAGGGAACTCGTCCGTGGGAAGGAAATAGGGTGAAAAGAAAGAAATTTTCGCGTGTTCACGAAGCCGAATCAGTTGCTAATTGCAATACCCTGTAGGTGCTTATGCCTTTCATTCATTTAATCGGAGTAATACTTGGTATTAGAGCATAAATTTGGAGCTTTGTGGATTTTCAATTACGAGGTTCGATTAAGGAGTTGTGGCGCTGCAAATATATGTAGAAATGATAGTTTAGGATACTGTGGAGCTGTAGGATTTTATGGAACTTGATTTAGACTTATTACTTGAAATTCTATGTTTCGGGAAATTCCAGCCAAGAAATCCAATTTCCAAGTTATTAAGTTTTGGAATTTCACGGAAATGTGGATTTTGGCATTGTAAAGCTATGGGTTTTGATGGGAATTGATTTGGAGCAACAATTTTGTTAGGGTGAAATTTTAGGGTTTTGTTTATGAGTTCAATGTTGCGAGTAGGTTAATAATTGTTGTAGCATTTTACCATGTTTTGATGTCAATTCTCGTTTATTTGCTATGATTCCAATATTGTCAACGTGTATAGTTATGTTGTGGGCATTCACAAGTAAGTGGTGCTATATCTTCTGTGAAATTTTAAACTCATGTCTTGAAAAATATAGAGATTTTGTTGTAAAATATTGTGTTGCGAATATATAATAGAGAAGAGATTGAGAAGAGAAAGCAAGTGAACACTAGAGATAGTAGAGAAAGCCAGATATTTCACTGTATTGTGATTGTTATTCTTATAGTTGTTCTGTTCTATATTGTACGTCAAAACTAAACTCCTATTTATAGGGGAACAAGAATGTACTTATCATTAATATCAATGTTTCGAATGATACATGTACTGGATATGGGAGATGAACGTTCATTGTATAGGGAGATGTACTTAGAATGTATGATAAAAATGTACCATAATAAGTACATTAAATAAGATGAATATAATGAATATTCATTCATGTATTTCAAAACACTCCCCCTTGAATATTCATCATATTCATTACGAATATGCATCGAATGAAACTGCCTCATTAAAAACCTTAAGCCGGAAAAAACCAGTGGGATAAAAACCGGACAGAAGGGAAAAAGAGTGCAGAGCACAAATGTTATGATCTCTCCCTTTTATAGATGCATTATTTGCCTCGTTAAAAACTTTAAGCCGGAAAAACCCTATGGGAAAAAAACTGGACATAAAGAAAAAAGAGTGCAATGCATATATAGTCACTTCTGGGGCTAATCATTACTGCATCTTGTGAACTCGCCGCATATCAATGCTGCAATGCATAGTTTATAATATTTTCCCCTCAATTGAGTCATATAACCACTTCTTGGGTTAATCAATATTGCATTTTAGTTATAGAGTTAAATAAATATTATATGAGGTTCATAAGCATTTCATAACCATATGAAAGAATAATAATAAGTAATATATCTAAAGCAAAACAACTAAAAAGAAATTATTAGAATTATAAAATTCAAAATTCAAATCATCATCCACTAATCTGATGTCTCATCAAAGTAATTAAAGGTCCTTAAAGAAATTAGAGACATCCAATGATGCATTTGCTACTTCAGGAGCAAGAGGAGTCCCACCAACGAAGATATTGTTGGCCTAAACAGTGGTTATGGTAGTAGGATTGATTTCAATGGCATGAGATTTACCACGCTTGCCCGTATTCTTTAAAGATGCTTGGTATAGGTCAACAAAATGTTTTGGCGTACGACAGGTACGTGACTAGTGCCTAGTCATGCCACAGCGATGACAAATACTTTCATTAATCACATTTTTTGGCTTCTTTTCTTTGCCATGATTCAGGCCAAAGTTTGATTTCCTAGGGCGGTTAAATTTCTTACCATCCTTTCTAAGATTATGTTCTTACCTGTGCTTATAACCCTTAAAATGGCAAGTATTTTTCTCAATGTGACATCCTGAAATTCAACCCCTTTTCAATAAAATGAAATGTGCATTTCGTCGACGTGCCTATGGTCCTTTTTCTCTGAGCTGATCACTCACGAGTTAGCTAACCTATTGGGTGAAGCCGTTAAGGGATATAACCGCGGTAAAATCCCTAAAAGCTACCTAATTTGTTGGATTGGACTAAAATCGCGTCCGATCGATTTTAATCATGAAATTTAATTCGGTTTTGGGAACTGAATATTCAGGTGTGTCACAATTCATTTTTAGGACCATCTCATTGCCTATCAATTTATTGCCGAGTGCGAAATTTCAATAAAGAAATTATCGGAGGAAAAATCGAAGATCAAAAGAAACTAGAAAGGGAAAGAGAAAAGAAAAATAAAATAAGAGCAAGGATATTATTTTATTTTGTTTTTTCTCTCTCTCTCTCCCTTCTCTTTTCTTTTTCTCTCTCTCTCTCTTTTCTCTCTCTTTCCTCCCTTCTTTCCCTCTCCCTTCGTGCGAATTGCCCCTCCCCACCGACCGAATACCCTCTCCTCTTAGCTGTCTTCCTCTTTCTTTTTTTTTTTTAATTTCTTTGACTAGTCAAAACCGTCCTCTCTCTCTTTCTCACTTTCCCTCTCTCTCTCGCACTCTCTCTTCTTCTCCTTCCTTCTTCTTCGTGTGAGCAGAACCGGAAGCAGAAGCAGAAGAAGAGCAGAAGTGGTAGTAGCTCGCTGAAGCCTTCGCCCCCTTCTTGCCACCCGCGCCTGTGCCCGTGCGTCCGTCGCTCGCCGCTGTGCGCTGCTAGTCCCGTCCCCTCACGCCAGGTGTTTCCCCCGAGCAAATCCTCCTCTGCTCAGCCCTTGTTCCGGCCGTCCAGCCGCCTCTAGCCGTCGCTCACCACCGTCCCGACCTCCCCAGTGTCCCTCTCGCCCTCCGCCGGCCTCCCCTCGCCACCCTAGCCGTCGGACGAGCTTCGTCCAGCCAAGAACAGTGGCTGGGGGTTTCCAGCCCTGTTCAAGGCCCGTTTTGGGCCGTTTTTGGGCCCCGAACCCAAGCCGCGCTTTTGGAAGAATTGTTCCTCTTGTTGCCCCCGTCGGATTGATCTGATTTGCGCGCGATTTGGTGAGTAATCTCATTAATCCCGGATTAGTTGGCTAATTATACTTAAGGTTGGTTTAGTTTTAATTAATTATGTTTAGGTTGTTAGATTAGAATAAATTAGCAATTATTAGTCAATTGTGATGCGATTTAGATAAATTGATTGCGCAATTAGCAAGTAGACGTGCTCTACTATTTATTAAAAGTATCTCGGGAATTTTCCGACCCCTAATCGGGCTTCAATTTGGTGATTCGGGCCTAAGTGGGATTTTTGGCATTTAAATATTATTTTTTGGAATTAAATTAATTATTTATTTATTTTCCAAAAATTCAACTGGGATAGCTAGTGACCGGAATATTATGCTGATGATTGTGGTGAAGTCTGTCTATTTAATCGGGCTTTATTTTGAGCTAAATTGAATTTTTAATATTAATTATTTAATTTTCGAAATTAATTAATTAATTAATTATTTCATAAAAATTCAATTGGGATGGCCCGTGACCGGAAATTTATGCTGGTAATCGTGGTGCAGTCCATTTATTTAATTGGGCCTTATTTTGAGCTAAACGGAATTTTTAATATTTAATAATTAATTTTCGAAATTAATTAATTATTTATTTTTTTTTTGGAAATTAAGATTGAGATGGTCGACGACCGAAATCTCGTGCTGATTGTCGTGGCATAGTCCGTTTATTTATTTGAGCTTTAATTTGTACTGAATTGATTTAAATGTGGATTTTTAGGATATGTTCCTAAATTGATTATTTGGGTAAATTGAGTACGAATTAAGGTTGTGGATAATTACTTTAGAAATGTGATGAATCTTCATGAAAGGCACGTGGCTCGGTGATTAGTACATCACCTTGGAGAATGCACAGGGCTTGATGATTTGATATGTCACCTCGGAGAATGCACATGGCTCGGTGACGAAGTATATCGCCTTGGAGAATGCATGTGGCTCGGTGATTAAGTGTGGCATCTTAAAAGAGACACGTGGGCTTGATAATTTGATGCATTACCTCAGAGAATGCATGTGGTCTCAATGAGTACGTTTGGCATCTTGAAGAGACACGTGGGCTCGGTGACTTGATGCATGGCCTTAGAGAATGCACGTGGGCTCGCTGATTCAAAATGACATTTTAAAGAGCATGTGGCTCGATGATTGGTTCCATCACCTTAGAGAATGCACATGGCTCAGTGATAAAGAATATCACTTCGGAGAATGCACGTGTTTCGGTGATTGGTTTTATCAGTTGAAACTGTATAGCAATGAGTAGAATGACCTATAGATGGTCCGACTGACATGTAATCGACTAAGTCGATTGGTCATTGCCTTGAGTCTGATGTTGTAAATTGATTGATTGAATGGAAATGACCGTGAGTGGTCTTATTGGCTTGTAATCGACTAGGTCGACTTGATCGATACTTCGATCGGTGATATGATTGCTTGAGTGCCTATTGTGAATTGTATTGACTTGCAGGTGGGATCTGAGGCCAAGGTACGTCTTCTGCCCTGTGCGTGTATAGGCAGCCTATAGTATAATGGTTTACTAATCGGGCTTAGTGGGGTAGAACTTGCTGAGACGTAGTCTCATTCCAGTTTAGGGAAATACATTTCAGGACCCCCGATGAGGAGCTGAGGAGGAGGAGTTTGAGAAGGAGAACTCGGAGGTGAAACTGAAAGTAAGAAAGATTTTTGGGAGAAGAAGATAATACTGAGAGGAGTCTTAAATATGATGTGAATAGAAATATAGTAAAAAGTTGTGAAATATTCTGGTTTGTGTTTTGTACAAAAGTTTGGTTATAAATTTCAATATGGAAAATATAGCCCTGCTTTTCTATCCCATCGTTTTATTGTTTGGGGATTTTAACTGCTTCCGCATGTGCTTAATAAATGAAAGGGTCGGCGATACATTATCCTGGGATATCACATTATAAAATCGACCAGGTGTGAAGGATGTGTGCGTGCCCGCGAATCGGGGCGTGACATCCAGTTTAAGTGGTATCAGAGCGAAGTTCAAGATTGGAGTGATAAGAGGCGATGACCATGGGATAGTTAGTAGGAAAGGCCTTTAAATTCATGCTGTGCATGTCTGTGTTAGCTGAGTGCTAGAATTGTTTGTTGTGTGTGGATCGCTCACCTTCTAATCCAGTGTGGGTTTGGAAGACGGGTTGCAGTGTAAAAACTGAACCATGAGCGAGCAGGAGTTGAGAACTCCTAGTAAGAGGACAATGTCCTTTGTGACTCAGGATGATGCACTGACAAAGGTCAGTACCTGAGGTGGTTGTGGCAGAGTGTTGGCTCTGGCTAGCTCAAGTGTAAGAGCACCACTGCAAGTTGGTACTAGTGTAGTAGTGTCGAATGATCCTAAGTTCGATAGGATCGTTTTGATGCTAGTGTTCCTTGGGAATTGGATGAGCCAGGAGGCTTAGGATCGAACCGCCGTCAGTGTTGCAACCGCCGTTGTCGCCTCACCTGCTAAGATCTAGAGTGGAGATGTGATCCGGGAGCGAGTCATTACATTCGAGCTGAGGTATAGATCCAGTTCAGGCAGAAATGGAAATCAGTCAGGGAAAAGGTCGAGGTCGGGAGTGGTCCTAGCAAATTGATGTGTGCTGTCACTTGGCAGGAGATAGAAGACTCACATGATAGGTGTCAGAATTGTAGAAGGAAGCATGGATAAATTCAGTGTCCGAGAATGACTAGAATATGTTGTGATGATGACCAGCATGGCCATCGGGTGAAGGATTGTCAATGGAAGTCTAAGATAGCATAGACATTGCTATTATGGCCAGAACGCCACTAGGATGGCGAAAGAAATGGGAGTAGAATGGACCTTGCACCAATCAGAGAAAGAATGTGTCGAAGGTGATTTTATCAGAAGCGGTGCGCAGCGAGTTTTGTGCTAAGTTGTAGAACTTTAATTGTTGAAGAAAAGTGAAGGAAAGAGGAATCACTAGCTATAGTCATACTTGACTAGTTGCCTATGTATAAATTTGATACCATATATAAAAAGGTTTGACTTGAGGAGCCTTTGTTGTAAGGAAGTGTTGTTGTAATGAGATATAGTTTAATCCGTCAACGGAGGAAAATTTCGAATTTATCAGAAGTCAAAGAAGGCCCTTGATTTCCCTAATCTTGTCATAAGAGGTAGATCGTTGGGTAGATGAAGGTTGCTTAGGATTACTTGACGGTTGTCTTGGGTAGAATAGATTGAAGAACTAGAGATGGAGGACATCTCAGTGGTCTAAGAAATTCTAGATGTGTTGTCACAAGAACCGTCAGACCGCCATTAGAGAACGAGATAGAAAGTGCAATCGAGCTAGCACCAGGATAGAGCTACTCTCAAAGGCTTCTTACCAGCTGTTGTTGTCTGAATTGGTAGAATTGAAGATGCAGATGTGAAGATTGAAGAATGAGGAATTCGTGCATATCAGTGCATCAATTTTGGGAAACATTAGTTTTGTTTGTGAGAAGAAGAAAAATGGTTTGTTGCAAGTGTGCATTGACCATCGTCAACTCAATTAGGAGAAGATCAAGGACAAGTGTTCTTTGCCTAAGATCAATGAATGGTGTGACTAGTTATAAAGAGTATTGATGTTTTAAAGGTCGACTTGAGATTATGAAGTCATCAATTATGAACTAGGAAGGAGGTTGTACGAAAGACAGCTGTTCGTACTTGATATAGTCTTTACTAGAGTATTATAAGATCATTTGGCCTGGTGAACACTCCATTTGTTGTCATGGATTTGACAAACAGAATGTTCAAGGAATATCTAGATCAGTTTGTGATCGTGTTCATTGATGACATCTTAGTCTATTCGAGAAGTGATGAAGAGCATGAGAATCATCTGAGAATAGTACTCCAGACCTTAAGAACTCATCAACTGTATGCTAAGTTTAGCAAATGCGAGTTTTGATTGACTCGTGTTGCGTTCTTAAGTCATGTGATTTCCGGGAAGGAATCTCCGTCGACCCGAACAAGATAGAAGCCGTGATCAAGTGGCCGAGACCGACAACAGTAACAGAGATCAGAAGTTTTCTGGGGTTAGCAGATTATTACAGACGGTTTGTGGAAGGATTCTCGTCAATAGCGTCGCCTCTGACAAAGCTTCCGAAGAAAAATGGGAAGTTCATATGATCAGACAAATGCGAGCGTAGTTTCCAAGAGCTGAAGAAAAAGCTGACTACCACACCTGTGCTAACGATTCCATCTGGTCCTGGAGGATTCGAGATCTATAGTGATGCGTCATTTAGAGGATTGGGATGCGTGCTGATACAACATGGCAGAGTTGTTGCATACGCTTCCCGGCAGTTGAGACCTCATGAATTGAATTATCCGACGGATGACTTAGAACTCGTAGCCATCATATTTGCGTTGAAGATTTGGAGGCACTACTTGTGCAGAGAAAAGTTACAGATCTTCACAGACCATCAGAGTCTCAAGCATTTGTTCTCTTGAAAGGAGTTGAACATGAGACAGCGCCGATGGATGGAATTGCTTAAAGACTATGACTGTGATATTCTATATCACCCGAGAAAGGCGAACAAGGCCGCCGATGCATTGAGTTGGAAGTCTTTAATAGCGCAAATCTTGATTAAGGAGTGGAACTTAATCAAGAAAGCTCGAGATTCGGAATTCAAATTTGAGGTAGGCCACATTTCAAGTCTTATGGCTACCCTCAGAATTGAACCAGATGTCCAGGTCAAAATTAAAGGACTTCAATCGACAGACCCAGATGTATAGAGAGTTCTTCAGGAAGACGCAGATAAAAGAAAGGCTGATCTTCAAGTTGCTGATGACGGGACTCTAAGATTCCAAGGACATTTGGTTGTACCTGACGATATTGAGCTTAGAGAAGAAATTTTATCCGAAGCACATCGTAGTAGCTACAACATTCATCTTAGAAGTACCAAGATGTATTAGAACTTGCGTCAACACTACTGGTGGTCAAGTATGAAGGCGGACATCGCTAAACATGTGGCCAAGTGTTTGACTTGTCAGCAAGTAAAAGCCCAGCATTGTAAGTCGGGAGGATTTCTGCAACCTCTTGCGATCCCAGAATGGAAGTGGGAGCATATCGCGATGGATTTCGTGACTGGACTACTAAGGAGTCAAAGAGGAAATGATTCAATTTGGGTAGTAATCAACAGGCTGACAAAGTCGGCTCACTTCATTGTAATTCGAAAGGACCTGAGTCTGGATAGACACGAAAACCTATATGTGCGTCAGGTGGTTCGTATGCATGGAGTGCCGGTTACGATAACATCCGATAGAGACCCGAGGATTACTGCTGCTTTTTTGGAAGAGCTTGCAGAGTGCTTTGGTACAAAGCTTCAGTATAGTACGGCGTATCATCCTTAGACGGATGGCCAGTCTGAAAGGACAATTCAGACTCTTGAAGACATGCTCAGAGCGTGTGTAATAGACTTCAAAGGAAGTTGGGAAGATCAGCTTCATCTGGTGGAATTCGCCTACAACAACAGTTATCAACAGAGTATCAAGATGGCTCCATTTGAAGCGTTGTATGGCAGAGCGTGTAGAACTCCAATGTGTTGGGATGAAGTCGGAGAAAGGAAGATAACAGGCCCAGAGTTGGTTCAGTAATCAGTAGATGCCGTGGTAGTGATCAGAGACAAATTAAAGACAGCGCAGAGCAGGCAGAAAAGTTATGCAGAGAAGCGTCAAAGGTCTTTGGAATTCCAAGTTGGTGATCACGTTTTCCTGAAAGTGTCACCAATAAGGGGAACTTCGTGCTTTGGTAAGAAAGGGAAACTGAGTCCGAGGTACGTAAATCCATTTGAGATTCATGAAAGAATCGGAAACCTAGCGTATCGTCTTGTGTTGCCGCCAAGATTGGCACAAGTGTATGACGTCTTTAACGTGTCGATGTTAAGGAAGTACGAGCCTGACTCGACCCAAGTGCTCAATTTCGAGGAATTGGACGTGGATGACCGTGTGTCAGTGTGTCATACGTGGAAAGCCCGGTTCAGATTGTCAATCGTAAAGAGCAAGTTCTGCGTACAAAGATCATTCCATTGGTCAAAGTGGTATGGCAACACCACGATTCAGAAAGAGCTACTTGGGAGACTGAAGAGTCGATGAGACAATTGTACCCCCACCTTTTTTAGCAAAGTGTAATGGTTTAAATTTCGAGGACGAAATTTTTATAAGAGGGGAAGAGTTGTGACATCCTGAAATTCGACCCCGTTTCGATAAAATGAAATGTGCCTTTCATCGACGTGCCTATGGTCTTTTTTCTCTGAGCTGATCACTCACGAGTTAGCTAACCTATTGGGTGAAGCTGTTAAGGGATATAACCACGGTAAAATCCCTAAAAGCTACCTAATTGGTTGGATTGGACTAAAATCGCATCCGATCGATTTTAATCATGAAATTTAATTCGGTTTTGGGAATCGAATATTCGGGCATGTCACAATTCATTTTTAGGACCGTCTCATCGTCTATCAATTTGTTGCCGAGTCCGAAATTTCAATAAAGAAATTATCGGAGAAAAATCGAAAATCGAAAGAAATTAGAAAGGGAAAGAGAAAAGAAAAATAAAATAAGAGCAAGATATTATTTTATTTTGTTTTTTTTCTCTCTCTCTCTCCCATCTCTTTTCTTTTTTCTGTCTCTTTGTTTTCTCTCTCTTTCCTCGCTTCTTTCCCTCTCCCTTCGTGCGAATTGCCCCTCCCCACCGACCGAATACCCTCTCCTCTTAGCTGTCTTCCTCTTTCTTTCTTTTCTTTTTTTTAATTTCTTTGACTATTCAAAACCGTCCTCTCTCTCTTTCTCACTCTCCCTCTCTCTCTTGCACTCTCTCTTCTTCTCCTTCCTTCTTCTTCGTGCGAATAGAACCGGAAGCAGAAGCAGAAGAAGAGCAGAAGCGGCAGTAGCTCGCTGAAGCCTTCGCCACCCGTCTCGCCGCCTGCGCCCGCGCCTGTGCGTCCATCGCTTGCCGCTGTGTGCCGCCAGTCCTGTCCTCTCGCGCTAGGTGTTTCCCCGAGCGAATCCTCCTCTGCTCAGCCCTTGTTCCGGCCGTCCAGCCGCCTCTAGCCGTCGCTCACCGCCGTCCCGACCTCCCCGGCATCCCTCTCGCCCTCCGCTGGCCTCCCCTCGCCACCCTAGCCGTCGGACGAGCTTCGTCCAGCCAAGAACAGTGGCTGGAAAAATGGGTTTCCAGCCCTGTTCAAGGCCCGTTTTGGGCCGTTTCGGGGCCCCGAACCCAAGCCGTGCTTTGGGAAGAATTGTTCCTCGCGTCGCCCCCGTCGGATTGATCTGATTTGCGCGCGATTTGGTGAGTAATCTCACTAATCCCTGATTAGTTGGCTAATTTTTCTTAAGGTTAGTTTAGTTTTAATTAATTATGTTAAGTTGTTAGATTAAAATAAATTAGCAATTATTAGTCAATTGTGATGCGATTTAGATAAATTGATTGCGCAATTAGCAAGTAGATGTGCTCTACTATTTATTGGAAATATCTCGAGAATTTTCCAACCCCTAATCGGGCTTCAATTTGGCGATTCGGGCCTAAGTGAAATTTTTGGCATTTAAATATTATTTTTCGGAATTAAATTAATTATTTATTTATTTTCTGAAAATTCATCTGGGATGGCCAGTGACCGGAATATTATGCTGATGACTGTGGTGAAGTCCGCCTATTTAATCGGGCTTTATTTTGAGCTAAATTGAATTTTTAATATTAATTATTTAATTTTCGAAATTAATTAATTAATTATTTATTTCCTAAAAATTCAACTGGGATGGTCCGTGACCGGAAATTTATGCTGGTAATCACGGTGCAGTCCGTTTATTTAATTGGGCCTTATTTTGGGCTAAACGGAATTTTTAATATTTAATAATTAATTTTCGAAATTAATTAATTATTTATTTATTTTTTGGAGATTAAGATTGAGATGGCCGACGACTGAAATCTCGTGCCGATTGTCGTGGCGCAGTACAACTGAAATCTCGTGCCGATTGAAATCTCGAGCTTTAATTTGTACTGAATTGATTTAATTGTGAATTTTTAGGATATGTTTCTAAATTGATTATTTGGGTAAATTGAGTACGAATTAAGGTTGTGGATAATTACTTTAGAAATGTGATGAATCATCATGAAAGGCACGTGGCTCAGTGATTAGTACATCGCCTTGGAGAATGCACTGGGCTTGATGATTAGATATGTCACCTCGGAGAATGCACATGGCTCGGTGACGAAGTATGTCGCCTTGGAGAATGCATATGGCTCGGTGACTAAATGTATATATCACCTCGAAGAATGCACATGGCTCGGTGACGAAGTATGTCGCCTTGGAGAATGCATGTGGCTCGGTGATTAAGTGTGACATCTTAAAAGAGACACTTGGGCTCGGTAATTTGATGCATTACCTCGGAGAATGCACATGGTCTCAATGAGTACGTTTGGCATCTTGAAGAGACGCGTGGGCTTGATGACTTGATGCATGGCCTTGGAGAATGCACGTGGGCTCATTGATTGAAAATGACATTTTAAAGAGCATGTGGCTCGATGATTGGTTCCATCACCTTGGAGAATGCACGTGGCTCGGTGATAAAGAATATCACTTCGGAGAATGCACGTGTCTCGGTGATTGGTTTTATCAGTTGAAACTATATAGCAATGAGTAGAATGACCTAGAGATGGTCCGGCTGACATGTAATCGACTAAGTCGATTGGTCATTACCTTGAGTCTGATGTTGTAAATTGATTGACTGAATGGAAATGACCGTAAGTGGTCTTATTGGCTTGTAATCGACTAGGTCGATTTGATTGATGCTTCGATCGGTGATATGATTGCTTGAGTGCCTATTGTGAATTGTATTGACTTGCAGGTGGGATCTGAGGCCAAGGTATGTCTTCTGCCCTGTGCGTGTATAGGCAGCCTATAGTATAATGGTTTACTAATCGGGCTTAGTGGGGTAGAACTTGCTGAGACGTAGTCTCATTCTAGTTTGGAGAAAAACATTTCAGGACCCCCGATAAGGAGCTGAGGAGGAGGAGTCTGAGAAGGAGAACTCGGAGGTGAAACTGAAAGTAAGAAAGATTTTTGGGAGAAGAAGATAATACTGAGAGGAGTCTTAAATATGATCCGGATGGTCTAAGATTCTATCTTCTTTTGAGATCTCTGATTTGATGTGAATAGAAATAGAGTAAAAAGTTGTGAAGTATTATGGTTTGTGTTTTGTACAAAAGTTTGGTTATAAATTTCAATATGAAAAATATGGCCCTGTTTTTCTATCCCATCATTTTATTGTCTGGGGATTTTAACTGCTTCCACATGTGCTTAATAAATGAAAGGGTTGGCGATACATAGTCCTGGGATATCGCATTATAAAATCGACCAAGTGTGAAGGATGTGTGCGTGCCCGAGGATCGAGGCGTGACACTGAAAGTTAGCATGTGCTTCAGGCAATGCTTTTGAGCTAGCAGGTCTAAGATCATGATGTTTGAGTAGTAATTCATTGGTTTGCTCAGCCGTAAGAAGCACAGAAATTAATTAGGAACGTGTAGCAAATTGACGTTGCCGGTATTGCTATTGCAATACAATATTTGAAGCATGAAAGGTTGAAAAAGTTTTCTCAAGCAATTCTGCATCAGTGAGTTTGATACTGCATAACTCCTGCTGAGAAACAATATCAAATAAAGCAGATTATAGTCAGACACTGATTTAAAATCTTGTAGTATGAGATTTTACCAATCATATTGTGCTTTAGGAAGGATAACAGTTTTGGTATGATCATACCTATCCTTCAATCTCCTCCACAAGATATGCGAGTCTCGAACGGATAAATATTGAGTCTGCAGGCTCTCATGCAAATAATGGCAAATAAAAAATCAGCACATTTGCTTTATCCTTTTCATTTGAGGTTTCATGATCTATAATTGTATTAGCAAGATCTTGCCCTTGGAGGTGCATTTCCATGTCAAGGCACCAGGATAGATAATTCTTTCCACTCACTTCGAGATGTGGAATTTGGGCTTTTCAATATTTGCTATAATCCTTGCAAAAATAAATCCTTAAATTCTTTCCAAATATCCACCGCTACTTCAGGAGCAGAAGGATACTTTTAAATTTAAAATTTGGCTTTGGGCCAAGAAAAATAAAAATGAAGAATTGATAGAAGAAGATGAAGTATAAGTTGATCAATAAAAAGAATACCCACCTTACAAAAATTACTTACTCAATCGATAGATCCTCGTACTGATAACGTGTTGTAAAATATTGTGTTGTGAATATAATAGAGAAGAGATTGAGAAGAGAAAGTAAGTGAATACTAGAGATAGTAGAGAAAGCCAGATATTTCACTATATTGTGATTATTATTCTTATAGTTGTTCTGTTCTATATTGTACATCAAAACTAAAGTCCTATTTATAGGAGAATAATAATGTACTTATCATTAATATCAATGTATCGAATGATACATGTATTGGATATGGGCGATGAACGTTCATTGTATAGGGAGATGTACTTAGAATGTATGATACGAATGTACCATAATAAGTACATTAAGTAAGATGAATATAATGAATATTCATTCATGTATTCTATTCATTCATGTATTTCATAACAAATTTGACATTATATAAGTTATGAAAGAGTATGTTTGTTGTATAAAAATCTGGATCAAGCATATACTACATTTTAATATTTTTGAATAATTTAAGAAAATTTTAAGGAAAGGTGCTGTGAAACATTAAATACACACACACACACACACACACACACACACACACACACACACACACACACACACACACTGATTTGTGTATATTGATTCGTGAACTTGGTTAATGAAATGAGTTCAGAAATGGTATGTGAAATGTATTCTTGTTTAAGAAATGAGCTATGAAATGATTTGAGAAATGCTTTGCAAAAAGTATTTTTGGTGTATGAGTTGAGTTGTGAAAAATTATATAATTTAGTTTTTGAAACCAATGCATGTTATATATTGTGGATTGACCTTGTGGGTATTGGAGGATGTGAGTTTGATGCTCAATATTGTTGTGAACTTGGTTGAGGGTTTGTGGCTATGTGCATACTAATTTAGAAGCCAGCTATTGGCAATATAATGAAGACCGTGCCAAAGAGGGAGCTTGGTCGCCTTGTCACGAGACGTTATGCATTGTGATGATTGATATTTAAGCATGAGATTGACCAATGGATTGGATCACTGGCGTGTGATTTTGATAAAATTAATTAATTAAATAGACTATTGATATGCAAATTAATGAGATTGATCAATGGAGTGGACCATTAATGTTTGTTATGATATTATTGATTTAACGAATGCTTTTTGATATGTATATGATTGCATTACAGCAAAATAATTCATTGTTATCTTGTATGTGTATTATACTATAATTGAAATAAGTGAGTTTTGAATATTGTTTTGTATAGGGGTAATGATATGGCCATCCTTCCATCCGAAGGACGCAACTTCCAAACATCCAAATTCGACTCCTAAAATCCCCATCAATAGTGCTTTCACTCCAATGATCTAAAAAAGGCGAAATATGAATGTAATGAACAATCATAACCCAATAAGTAAAGCACATTTCTTCTAAACAGATTGAGCACCCACTATACATTTTACAAAATAATATCATAATTCTTTTATCTCTATTTCAACATATAATATACATACAAAATATAAATGAGTTATATTGCTTTAGCATAATCATATACATATGAGAAAACCCTTGTTATATTAATAATATCATAACAAACATCAATGGTCAAATCTATTGATTAATCTCATTAATTCACATGCCAATGGTCCATTCCATCTGTTAATCTCACGCTACACATTAATGGTTTATTCCATTATTCCATCTCATATAAAACCACACATTGATGGTTCATCCATTGACTAATCTTTTGCTCAGTATCAAATCATGGTCACAAAACAACGCCTGATAACAAAGAGGTCAAAGTTTCTCTCTTAGCAAGGTCTCCACTTACAAAGCCGGTAACTTAGCCCAAAATGATATTTTAAATCACTATGTATACTCACAAGCCCCTTAATGAGCTTATAGTGATATTGACCACCAAACCTACATCCTCTAATCTCCACAAAGTCAATCCATAAATGATCTCATATATCATAATAAATTTCATAAATCAATCACATAACCTTTTACCATTGAACTCATCCACCAGAAATATTTTTCGTAAAATATATCTAAAATCATTTCAAGACTTGTCTCATAAATCGGTTTTACAAGTCAAATCAAGTCAAATACACGTCACAAAGTATTTCACAAATCAATATATA
This sequence comes from Eucalyptus victrix, assembly GCA_016097545.1. Classification (NCBI taxonomy): domain Eukaryota; kingdom Viridiplantae; phylum Streptophyta; class Magnoliopsida; order Myrtales; family Myrtaceae; genus Eucalyptus; species Eucalyptus victrix. The sequence goes on along the minus strand of CM027839.1, from coordinate 55,442,295 downwards.
CATACATACATACATATATATATATATATATATATATATAATATTCCATAAACCATACTTAAAGTCAAGCTTTTCATAAAAAAGGTTTCGCAAACCCAAAATATATAATATTTCTCAACTTCGTTCATTTAAAATATATATATATATATATATATATATATATTTTCACCAAACAGTTCTCACATCATTTACAAATACCAAAATGTAGTAAATATCTTATTCAAATTTTAAAGAACACAATATTTATTCATAACTCACAATATATCAAATTATTATCATTTTGAAAACATGAAATTACAAATTCTAGGAAAGATTGCACTACTCATTTGGAATGCCCAAAACCAAAGAACGTGAAGCTAAATGAGCCAACGATCTTGTAACCCTAACAATTAAATGAGAATTGACATTAAAACCAAATAAAAATCTACATCAACAACGGAATGACTAAACTACACCTAAATACTGACAAAGTAACTCAAACGTACCAACATATCACTCATCTGAAACAATTATTCACACCTAAACGCTATGCAAAACTAACCTACACAACCCAAAAATTTTGCTCCGATCAAATCGTTGCTCAACCCCACAGCTCCACGACGCCATAAACACCATTTTGATGAAATCCCAAAGTTCCATAACTCAACAATCAGACTTCGTGGCATTCACTAAACTTCAAATTGGAGCTTTAAACCCAAAATCTACTTCGATTGGATGAACGAGGGACGCGATCACTTATCAGGTGGTGTGTTACGGAGTAGAATCAGCTTGGCGAGGTGTCTAGATCGGTTAAGCGTGACAATTTGTTTTCCCTTTTTCTTCTTTTTCCTTCCTCTCTTCTTGTCTTCCTCCATTTTTTGGTCAAGGGAGCTCTCAGTTCCTTTAAAAGCAAAATGGCCACTGTTTTCTGCTTGTTGACCGAGTCAACTTTTTCTTTTGGGCTTTTTGCCCTTTTGACTTGTTGACTAACACTATTACATAATGGATGCTTGGCTGCATAGAAGAGATATGCATTACTCACTGAATTGTGGTTGCTCACTCATTTCTTTCCTAATATTTTCAGGTGCCTCCATTAGGAGCCATTAGTATGAGAGCACTATCAATGGGTATTTTCGGGAGTTTGGTTTTTGGTATGGTTTGAAGCTACATCCTTTTAGAAAGAAGGACAGTCGTGTCACTCCGCAATTTTGGTGGGATTCAGGGTGTGACACCTTTTACCTGATTCTTTAACTCGATGCTTCATTCGAGGTTGAAGCATGTGGAACTTCACGTATCAATGGAAATGCCTAGCCTAGTGATCAGATCAATAAATATAAGTACGCAACAGATAGGATAATTGAGTATTTTCATCTTTTTTGAGAGTGCAAGAAGTTTCTTTCTAAGAAAGTGCGACAAGTCATATTCTTTTATGTGATTGTAACATTATTTGGTATGAAAATTATCAAGTATTTCATTTATTAAGATTCTTTTCTTATCGCTGCTATACTCAAAACATGGTATTGAAATTGATCTTGCCAACACAGTATAGGCTCAGAGTTTGGGCTCGAGAGGCTGTTTCCCGCTTTCCTTTTTAAAAAATGTCTTTCTTACCGAACCTCTTCGGTAGGTGGAGGAACAGGACAAGTGTTGAACTTCACCCTTTTGATTTCTTCTATGACTAGGTACATCGCTTTCAGTGAACTTTGAGCGTATCTCATAGTGGAAATACCCAGCAGAAGTGAGGGACTACACATGCTTGGCAATCTATCTTGTGACACCCCGAACCCTTCGCAGGTCGTCACCAGCGCAGGTGTTACACTTGATTTTCTCCTACTATCTTGTACTTGAACAAGCGTCATTAATCACAGGCATTTTTTTTATATAAAAGCAGTCCCAGCGCAACTCTTAGTGGAAGCAAATTAAACATCACCATCTATCCCCCTACCAATCCATGATACAAATACACACCACTAATCATCAGGATTTAAAAGATAAGCCATGCCACTATTATTTACATATTATCGCGATGGGTTTTTCACGGGTCGATACAACAAAAGGAGATCAAGATTTTCAGCCACACTTAGCCTCATCCCAAAAAGATACTACGACCCCTAAAGAAAATCACATGACATTCCCCCATCCAACAGTGGCGGCTACTCCCAAAAAGATGACACCAGCTCTCTACCCTTCACGCAACCATCACACCCATCCAGGTGCATCGGGTGGTGGTGGCGGCAACATCCCCCTAAACACTCCGTCTCGGCGAACATGAACAGACAAAAACTCCTGGATGACTGGGCCCTCAGCCAGGCCCACGTCGTACATAACCAGCACATGCACTCGCACAAATGTCAGTCCAGGGATAGTGACGCAGTCGATCTCCGTACATTCTACTTCTACATCTGACGGAATACCATAGAAGGTGCCTCGCGTGACGGTAGGAAGCGGCATCTTCCTAATCTGAAATGTTATCCCCAAAAGGGGTGAGTACAACTACTCAGCAGATAAGGAAACCCAATAACATTCCAATGCATCATGCATATCATCACATGTTGCAAGCATCACCTACCTTGTAATCATGCGTATCATGCATCATCACATCATATATATCATCATCATCATCATGGCATATCATATATCATTATCATAGGTGATCATCATATCACATTACATGCCACCATCATCATGCATCACCATGCATATCATACCATGGATGATCGTCATATCACATCACATGCCATCATCATCATGCATCATCATGCATATATTATCATAGGTGATCATCATATCACATCACATGCCATCATCATCATGCATCATCATGCCATCAGTTAATTATCATCTTTATCTTTAAATTTTGATCACCACATTACCCATCTCTCAAATCATTAATCTCATCATCAACCCTTCGGGCAGAAACCTCCGACAGGGTTCCCGGCAAACTCAGCCATCCCATGGCCACCGGCTTCCGGCCCTCCACATTCCGGGCATCTCGCATCTCAACTAGCATCACGAGGCATTCCCTTTGGGCAGAAACCTCCGACAGGGCTTCCGGCCTTTACCCTTCTAGCCAGGCATCCCGCACCCAAATCCTGGTGTCGCGAGGCATTCCTTTCGGGCAGAAACCTCCGACAGGGCTTCCGACCCCCCACATTTCGGGCATCCTGAAACTCCCAGGGAATCTCTAGAATTACACCACCAGCCCACCAGACAACATCCTCCACCACAACCTCATTCTCATCCACAATTATCCTTTTTTCTCAATTTAACATGGCAATTGGCATGGCATCAAACAAATCACACTTGCATTTCGATTCACATGTCATACACATGCCAAAGCTTAATCACATATGCATTTCAACTTAATACATGTACAAAGACCTCATCACACAAGTGCCACACAAATGGAATTGAATCCATGGCCAAATAAAAATCCATTTTATTTTATTTTATTTTATTTTATTATTTTATTATTATATTATTATTTATTTCCATAAATATTAAATTTAATATCTATGATTTTCCCCAAAATCATGATACTCAAAAATCATTAAGCAAACAAATAGAATCACAATTTCATACAAAATTTGTGGCCGAATTGAATTTCTTATAATTTCACAATTTTCACAAAATAGTACCTTATATTCGGATAATGGCCAGACTTGCACAGTTTCCAAATAAATTTGATTAATATACTCATATGGCCTTCAAAAATTACGAAATTTTACAGGGTGATAATCAACACATTTTCGTGCATTTCTCATGAAGAACTTTAAGCCAAATTCTTTTTAGATTAATTTCTATAGCCCTACGAAGCCTCTGGAACCACTACCGCGACGTCCAGAACACTCTTCTCCGAAATTTGTAGATCTCACCATCAAATCTCTTTCGTTTCCTCTGAAATTTGAGTATGTTATGTACCAAGGTGTCCTTTACAAGTTTCATGAAGATATCTAGGCCAAATAACCAGATTATGGTCACCATTTTAGTCCATGAAGTCTCGGGTGTCTCGAGATACTTAACTAGAACCATCATTTTCAGGATCTAACCGATTCACAGAGCTATACTTATTATTTTTGCTTCAAATTTGAGTATGTTGTAGCTTAATATGTTTCCTACAACTTTCAAGAAGACAACAAAGTGAGATCTCCAACAGAAGTCAACATGCAATCAAGAAATCAACAAGAGGTCAGTGAAAATTTCGCAGATCTAAAGTCTCCGTACAATGGAACTTTTGACCCCACAAATCTCCATCGTTTTCTACGAATTTTTAGTATGTCATAGTACAAGACGTTAGCTTCAACTTTCATGAAGACACCGAAGCCAAAATCGAACTCCAAACACACATGCAAACTCGAACAAGCTACTGACTTCAACAAACCGAACAAGAACAGTCACACGGTTTACAAATAACCCACTCTTACCTCGGTTTTTCGCACAAATCACACCTAAAATCTAACATGCAAACACCACAACAAACATGCAAGAGAAGTTACGGACTCCACTTGCCTTAAAGATGAACAAGCAACAACGAACGGCGACGATCGGACGGCGAACGAACGGCACACCCCTCCGGCTCTGCCTCCTTCCCTCTCGGTTTCTCTCCCTTTCTCTCAAACTCTCTCTCTCGCACACCTCTCTCTTTGGACGAAAATGAAGCAAGAAATCCGGCCACTCCTCTTCTCTCTCTCTTTTTATATCCCCTAAAGCCCATGATTAGTAATGATTGATTCACCTCATGTCCAACCAATGCATGCTCTCCTTTGTGCCACATGTAATTTTTATTTTTGAATTTGAATGGGCTTGGGCTTAGGCCCATCCGGCCACTCCCTTTGGGCTGGTCGAGCTCCCTTCTTGGGCCCTAATGGGCCGACTAGCTTGGCCCACCAAGCTTTAGGATAATGGGCCCAAGGCCCATTTCGAAAATTAATCCCCTTTTTCTTTTTTCTTTTTTGAATTCCTTTTTATAAATATTTCTAAATTCAAATTTCATCTTGGCCAAAGTCTTGGGATATTTTTAATTATTGAAATTTAAATCATATGGCCAAGCATTAATCTATTAAATTTAAATACACAAATCATCAAATTAAAAGACAAATTGGCTAAGGCATAAGCCAAAAGAAATTCTATCACCTAATTAAAGATTTTAACACACCTTAAGGCTCGGCTTTGAATTTCTGGGATGCCACATATCTACCTTCTAATAATGTTATGGTAATCTAATTTGAGTTACAATCTCTTTGACTCATTTCAACGTATGTGTTTTCAGAGCTCCTCTCAATGTAGAAACCGGGCTGCTTGGGCATTGGCAGCGAAGCGCTCTCACTGTCCAACATCATAAGCACAGTCGACATATTTGGTCTATCGTCAAGAGCCGTTGCACGCATAATAGTCCGACATGTATGCATTTTACAACTTCCGACTGATCGAAAGAATTCGGAAGTTGTGGATCTATGAAGTCGCTCGCCTTCCTTTCAAGCCACAACATCCAGGCCTAACAAAAAAAAAAAAGAAGAAGTGAATTTTTAGGCCATATCCAACAATAGTATTGCTTTATTATAAGAATTTGACTTCTTAGACGGTTGTCGCACGTGTCCAAGAAGATTGAAGCAATGGTCTGGATGATTGAACTCTCTATTCCTCTTTCCGCTTATTATCTCCAGCAACAATACTCCAAAGCTAAAAATGTCTGATTTTGTCAAGAAAAGCCCATCTATTGTGTATTCTGGCTCAATGTAACCACTGCAGGAAAAATAATATGCATAACAAGAAAAGGAATGTGTAAGCCATGAAAATCTGACTCACTACTTACTAAGTGCCAACTATCCTCTTAGTTTTCACTATAGATAGATCTCCGCCAAAGACTCTAGCCATGCCAAAATCTGATATTTTAGGGTTCACCTCATTGTCGAGTAACACATTGCTTGCTTTGAGATCCCTATGTATGATTCTCAATCTCAAATCTCGATGGAGATAAAGGAGGCCCCTCGCAATTCCTACTATTATGTCAAATCACATTCTCCATACTAGAGAATCTTCCCTTGTTTTACCTGAAACAAACCTTTTTCTAATCAGTAATCTAAACGTTTCCAACATACTGTGTATTAAACCAAAATCAAACAAAGAAGGTATCGATCAAATCAAACCAAATATGAAAGAGTCTAGACTTCCATTAGGCATGTACTCGTAGATTAGCATCCTCTCTTCTTTGATGCAACACCCCAGAAGCTTCACAAGATTTCGGTGCTGAAGCTTCACGATCAACATGACCTCATTCTTGAATTCATTGAGACCTTGCCGAGAGTCTTCTGACAATCTCTTGACTGCTATTTCTTGCCCGTTTGGCAGCTGACCCTGACAAGTGACATGGGACAATAGAAACGAAATGCATGAATGAAGAGTAGTGTTCTTTTGTTCGACGTATGAAATTGTAGACTGAACTCTACCTTGTATAAGGGGCCAAAACCACCTTCTCCTAACTTATTTGAATCACAAAAGTTGTTAGTTGCCCGTAAAATGGTGACCCTATCAAAGATCAGAAGCTATAAGCTATTCTCATCTTCAGCTGGAAGGTCGAATGTTATCCCTGTCAACCATTGAACTTTCATCAGAACATATGTCCTTTTTTTTCCCCAGAATAAATGAACTATATGCAAGAAATGAACAGTTGTTGATGTATCAACTGAGACACAGGTGTTAGCAATGAGGCCCCAGCGATGAACTTTCCAAGTATCAATTGATCTAAAATTCATTTGACTTGATAAGAAAATATAAGATTCTTTTCTGTATGCTATCAACTTTCATTATTGATTGCTTTTCCATATGTAAAGAAAACCGATGGTAACAAAAGTAGCAATGCTATGACTTGAGGCCAAGACACAAAAAGAGAGAACCAAGAATTGTACTTGAGGTCAGTATTGATGCTTTATTACACTGTCTTTTATGAATGACTCATAATCCTTAAAATATATTGGTTCTGAAAGCAAATTCTATTCAGAGCCACAATTGCTATAGAGCAAGAGCTCAACTCAACTAATGGAAATGGCGTACCTTGAGCATGTTTTTTCCTCTTCCAAATAATGCAGAAATAAAGCAACACCGAAAGCACGACAAATGCCATGGAAATCGCCACTGCCACCCATTCTTTCCACTTGGAGTTCACTGAATCTGAGAACATTGAGAGAGGTTAAAGGTGATCAAAGGCAATGATGAATAGGATTATCATGAATCCATGAATAAAAAATAAAACAAGGGTATATGTACTACCAAGGTCTGAGGCTGAAACGCGAATGTAAAGATCTTGATTCGCATATACGCTGAGTTTTCCGACGTCAAGAAGATCTCCGAACCATAGGAGACAGCCACTTCCACCTCCAGTGGCATCTATGTTTGCGTAGGCCCTGCATGAGCAGTTCTGGAAGCACTCTAATTCACATTCCTTAAGGCTCATGCCAGTGTTCATCGTGAACTGCAACAAATCAGGCATTTTCACACCTTTGAGCCTCTTAAACCCTTCTCCTTTAGAACAATTAAATGGGTTCTTACTGACACACCCACTACTCGGCACAAGTGTATCCTACTCTGCCTGTGACTTCGGTTGATAACCAATCATGCAGCTACACATTTGAGGATTACTGATCGTGCACATGGTATTGGGCCCGCAATTCCGGTAGACATCACATTCATCATGCGGCCACATGTAAATCATGGTCCACTCCTGCGTTTTCTCGCTCCGCAGGTACCGTTGGTGGTTCCCTGAAGCGTTTAATACCGACCTCGTGATGGTGGACTCATTGAAATTATTGAACGTGTAGTGGAACTCTTGAGAATTGTTGACGAACTTGGGGATGAATACCAAATTATGAGTGGACGGAACCCCACTGAACTGTATTCCATTCCAAGGCCCACTTCGGAAGTGTTTGACACGTCCCTTACGTATGACTAGTTGAGGAATTATTCCTCCCAGATCGACACCGCAGGTGAAGTCTCCAGTTGAGGGATCCTCTTCGCTCTTCCAGGATGTCATGTGCCAGTCCAAACCCATCCTCAGGTCCCACCCGACCTTCATGCCCGCCACTAATGTGTTGGAGGGATGATCGAAACTCTGCCAAAGCTAGTTTCCGGTGACATTTTGGCTGTCATCTTTCAAAACTAGATTTCCAGAATCCAGGAGCTGAGCAACTACGCTTTGTGAAGAAGCATTCATGTTATTCGATGACCACAAGACTCTTTCTGCTTGGTCGACAAGGACTAGTTTACCTTCATTACCTATCCTCAGAACCCCTGATGAATCATTCACCGGATTGTCTCCCTCAAGCACATATTCACCGCTTTGTTGCTATGGGAGGATAAGGACTAGTTTACAAAGCATTCATGTTAGCGGGGAACTGGGGCATTCAACTAATGAATGTTTCACCCTCAAGCACAAGATCCAAAACCTCTTAGACATGAAAGTCTTTTCGTTTCAAACTGCTCGGCCAAACGTTCAGAAGAATCCGCTACCCAAGCATGAGGGTACAGTGAATGCTATCCTGGAACCTGAAGTCGGTCGAATCAAGAACTCGAAGGTGCACGTGGCAGATGCCTACAATGGACTGGTGAGAGCTGGATATTATCCAAATCAAGAAGATGTTCCCCTATCGTTGATGAAGGAAAGAATTGCCAAAATGGTGGATGACGACATTATCGTATATGCTGACCGTAACTGCGTAGTTTCCACTATTTCCCACATCATCATTGATTGGGAGGAGGAGCAGGCTGCACTCAATGCTAATAAGGAAGAAGTTGATCCTTCGCTCGTGGGCATGCCTCCGCTAGAAGATACATTTGATGAGGAGATTGTGATCAAGATACCTCAACCGTATGAGTATGTCAACAACAAAGCGGTGCCTTGGTCCTCTGACTTAGATGTTGACCTCGTTACAAGGTCTGGTCGGGCTTATGCTCAAGCCAATGCTCAACCCGCAAAGCCTGTTATTGATGAAAAAGCTAAGGAATTTCTGGTTGTGATTAAAGCGAGTATAATGTGGTCAATCAATTGTGAAAGTTGCTAATGAAGGTGTTGAGTGAAATTCATGTGCCAAAGACGGTTGAGGCAGACAAGTTGGAAGAATTTGTGGAATTGGTCATTCTCAAGGATTTGATTGCCTTTTCTAATGAGGAATTCCCTCTTGAAGGCCGGGGACATAACAAAGCACTATACATATCCGTTAAACACAAGTCTTCTCATGTGTCCCGAGTGCTCCTTGATAATGGGTTTGCTCTGAACGTATGTCCATTAGCCATTCTTCACTGCCTCAAGGTAGACTCGTCGAGGATACATGCTGCGAAGACCTCGGTACGAGCTTTTGATGGCACAAAGAAGGAGGTGCTCAGAGAAATCCATCTCGATGTACAGATAGGGCCAGTCATCTTCAACATTCCATTCCAAGTGGTGGACATCCCTACCGCATTCAATTTCCTGCTAGGTCGTCCCTAGATATACACTGTTGGAGCAATGCCTTTTAAGTCTACATCAAGCTGTGAAATTTGTGATCAAAAGAAAGCTCGTCATCGTGTATGGTGAGGAAGACCACCGGATCTATCATGAGACGGCTATCCCCTATGTAGAGCCGGACTCTAAGTTTGAATCAAGTTACCACTCATTTAAGTTGGTATCCATCATACATGCTTCCCGAGGTTCATCACCGCCCAATCCTAAAGTTTCAGATGCTGCCCTCATGGTGGGAACAGTAATGGTCGAAAACGGTTTCATTCCTCGCAATGGTCTTGGAAGGAATGGTCGGGGCATTCGAGGCCCCATTGAAGCCCCTCAGAGGTCATGTTCTGCTAGTTTAGGGTACCATGGAAGAGGTAGGGGAAGTTCAAGAGAATAAAGACAAGGAAGGCAAAACCCGCCACTTGATCAAGGGCAAGGGAGGCAAAACCCGCTACCCTCGAGCATTCATGAGACATTCCCCGGTCCTCCAATAATGATGCAGGATGAAGCAGATACCCTGGGGCAGCCTAGCGGCAAATTTGATTACCTGGTGAAGTATTCAGCCCCTCCCAGCTATAGCATTGATCCTCGTGAGATAGTCCTAGATGGATAGGATAGCATGGATGATCCAACACCCCTGAAGATCGTAAACCTTGATGATGAATTGGAAGGGGTTGCAAGCTTATTCGACAACTTCATCATAGGAGTCATTGATGAAGGACCCCCTGAAGAGATGGGCCTTGGCCCACAAGAGCAACTTTTTACCGCTTTCGCACATTGCGGGAATTTTTATTGCTTTCTAGGGATTGTTTTTTATTTCTTCTTTTTCGTTTTCTTCTTAGGACTTGAATTGCATTTTCCATTCAATAAATTGTAATTGATTGATGAATTTCAATAAAATTACAACCTTTATTTTGAGAGTATGATGAGGCACACCAAACTAGCCCGGGGATGATATCCAACCAATAAAACAAAATGAAAAATCTAGGGAGAATTTTGAGGCCTGGGTTTCATCATGCTTTTTTCTGTCAAAATGTTTCAAAAAATTCTTTTCGAATTACTTTTCCAAAAATTTTCAAAAGAAAAATCTTTTTTTAAAAAAAAAAGAAGATAGATAAATATGATTTACCCCGTTTGTCTTTTTGATCCATCTACATTCTGTTTCAAGAACGATCATATAGTATGAAAATGTGTGGAAATGGTCCAATCCAATGCAACAAGTATTGATATTGATGATCTCGAAGACTCGATCAAGGATTCCATTAAGGTGCAACATAGCTGGGAATAACATAAAAAGGCCAAGACTCTCACATCTGAGCAGACCGTCACTATTAATTTAAGTGACACTGAAGAAGCCAAAGAGGTGAAAATTGGGGCAAGTCTCCCCAAAGATGAGGCCGAGCGTCTGATTCAGCTATAAAAGGAATATCAGGATATCTTTGTAAGGACCTATGCTGACATGCCTAGTTTAGACCCGTCAATCATGGATCACTACTTGCCCACTAATCTGGACGTGCCACCTAAGAAGCAGAGACTACAGAGAACTAAACCCGATCTCTCAAAGAAAATAGAGGAAGAAGTGATGAAGCTTTTGAAGGCGGGATTCATTGAAGTCTCACAATACTCAGAATGGGTAGCTAACATTGTACTGGTGATGAACAAGGATGTTCGAGTCCGAGTTTGTGTCGATTATCGGGATCTGCACAAAGCTAGCCTGAAGGATGATTTCCCGTTACCTCACATAGATGTCCTTGTGGATAGTACTGCCGGATTTGAATTGTTCTCATTTATGGATGGTTTTTTTGGGTACAATTAGATAAGGATGAAGGAGGAAGACAAGGAGAAGACTGCATTTATCAACCCATGGGGAACCTTTCATTATAAGGTTATGCCATTTGGACTCAAAAATGCAGGGGCAACTTACCAGCGAGCCATGATAGCACCGTTTCATGACATGATGCATCAAGAGATTGAAGTCTATGTTGATGATATGATTGCAAAGACTCAACTTGGAAAAAGCCACGTCGAGACCTTGAAGAAGCTGTTTGATCGACTCCGTGAGTTTAAGCTTTGACTAAATTCCGCTAAGTGCGTGTTCGGAGCAACATTCGGTAAATTACTTGGATTCATTGTGAGCAGTAAAGGAATTGAAATTGACCCGGTTAAAGTTAAGGCCATTTGTGAGCTACGACCTCCATCAACGGTGAAAAAAGTCCGGAGCCTTTTGGGGAGGTTGAATTACATTACTCGATTCATTTCCCAACTTTCTGAAACTGCCAAGCCATTCTTCAAGCTCCTAAAGAAGAATGCACGAGTCAACTGGGATGATGAGTGTCGAGAAGCATTCGACAAATTGAAGTATAACTTGATGAATCCACCGATGCTTGTCCTACCTTCGCCGGGGCATCCTTTGATTCTCTACCTCACCATTCATAGTGAGTCACTGGGTGCAATGTTGGCTCAGGAAAGTCCGGTCGATAAAAAAGAACGAGCCATTTATTATTTGAGTAAAAAATTCACGGTATCAGAGCTGAAATATTCTGATGTGGAAAAGACTTGTGCCGCATTGGTGTGGGTATTGCATAGATTGCGACAGTACACACTGCATCACTAGATGTTCCTTGTGACTAAGAACAATCCTATCAAGTACTTACTTGATCAGCCAGCTTTGGTGGGTAAGTTGGCTAAATGGCAGATTTTGATCTCATAATTTGATGTGCAATTCATGCCACAAAAGTCGGTTAAGAGTCAAGTGATTGCTAATCTATTGGCCGAGAATTCAGGGGTCTCAAATAATGATGACAGCTTCCTAGATGACCGTGTCTTGAATATAAGTGAAGATTCATGGACAATGTTCTTTAATGGAGCCGTGAACTTGTCTGGTTCTGGTACTGGAGCTGTTCTAATATCCCCAGATGGACAACACCATCCGGTAGTTGCAAACTTGGTATTCCCATTTTTTAAACAATGTGGCCAAGTATGAAGCTTGCATGCTCGGGCTTCAGGCCGCAATTGAGATGGGTGTGGTTAAGTTAAAAGTGTTCGGAGATTCAACGCTGATCATATTCCAGACCGTAGGTGAATGGAAGACTAAGGATGCCAAATTGCTCCCATACCACAAGTATTTAGAAGGTCTGGTGAAAAAGTTCGAGGAAGTTTCGTTTGAATACTTGCCGAGATCTCATAATCAATTTGCAGATGCACTTGCGACATTGTCTTCTATACTGAAAGTCACTGATGGGTTAGAGGTCGAGCCACTGAAAATAGAGGTTTTGTCGAAGCCAGCTTATTGTATGATTGTGACTGAAGAACCTGATGAAAAACCATGGTATTACAATATTATGAATTACATTAAAAAGCAGGAATTCTCCGAAGGAAGCACTTAGGCTGATAGGAAGTACATCACGAAGATGGCTTCGAATTTTTTTCGTCAATGGTGATAATTTGTACAAGAGATCTTACGATTTGGTCTTGTTGCGGTGTATAGATGCAGTCGAGGCCACTCAAATCATGCAAGAAGTGTGCAGTCGAGGCCACTCAAATCATGCAAGAAGTGCACGAAGGAGTATGTGGCCCTCATATGAATGGACACATGTTAGCCAAGAAGATCATGAGATTAGGCTACTATTGGCTCACACTGGAAAGTGATTGCATCCAGCATGTTCGAAGTTATCACCACTGCCAGATTTATAGGAATAAGATAAATGTTCCTCCAACTGAGCTGCACCAGTTTTCCAAGCCATGGCTTTTCTCGATGTGGGGCATTGATGTAATTGGCCCAATCAACCCTAAAGCTTCAAATGGGCATTAATTCATCTTGGTGGTGATAGACTATTTCTCCAAATGGATTGAAGCTACATTCTTTGCAAATGTCACTACCCGGAATGTTGTGAAATTCGTTAAACGTGACATAATTGCTCATTATGGCATCACTGAAGCAATCATCACTGATAACGAGACAAATTTGAACAACAAACTTGTTGATGGGTTGTTCAACAAGTTCAAGATCAAGCATCTGAATTCGTCTCCTTACCGCCATCAAATGAACGAGGCTGTTGAAGCGGCCAGTAAGAACTTTAAGAAGATCTTGGCTAAGACAGCCGAGAATTATTGAGATTGGCATGACAGGTTATCCTTCGCATTGATGGCATACTGAGCATCAATCCGCACTTCTACTAGGGCAACCCCTTTTGCTCTAGTGTATAGCATGGAAGCAGTTCTGCCTGTCGAAGTAGACATTCCTTCTCTGAGAGTTTTATCCTAAGTGGATTTGTCGGAGGTAGAATGGTCACAACAAAGATTTGAATAGTTGAACTTGATTGACGAAAAAAGACTGAAGGCTCTTTGCCATGGCCAAATATATCAACAGAGAGTAGCCAGATCTTTCAACCGGAAGGTGTGACCAAGACATTTTGAGGTGGATAATCTTGTTCTAAGGAAGTTGTTACCAATATTTCCAGATCCTAGAGGCAAGTTTGCTCCAAAATACAATAGTCCTTATGTGGTGAAGAAAGTACTTCCTGGAGGTGCCTTGATCCTTGCAGAAATGGATGGTCGTGAGTTTTCCAATTTAGTTAATTCCGATGCTGTCAAGAAATATTACCCGTGATAGAATTTGCCATGTCATGTTTTGAACTGCAAGCATTTCTATGTTGAATAAATTGCTTCAATGAGTTGAATCATTCAAATTTGTTGCAAAACTTGAATTTTTCTTCCTTGATGAGTTGTGTGAGATAAATTGAATGTGTCAAATGGGATATCTTGGAATGATGAAAGGTGAGCCTTATTCCATACACTATTTCATATATTGACCCCCCAGTGAGTTGTATGAAAAATTTCATGCCCGCAAAAGAAAATGTGATCTCACAAAAGGTACATCAACTGAAGTGAAGAGAGGCATTCTTTTCTCTATCCCAAACACTACAGGTGATCCATTGCTTAACCTTTTTGAGCCCATACACTTATGGATATTCTTTTCAAATTAGCCCTGTCAAGAATCACCTCACATCGGGGCAATTGGGAGATAAAATGACATCATGAAGTGAGGAAAACAAATTGAAATTTTCATGCTCTCACTTGTATCAATCTTCTAGTCATGCTATTACATTGAATTCATGTGGCAATTTAAGTGCCCTAGGATGACAAAGAGCATTTCTTTCACTATCCTATACACTTATATCATTTGCATAGCCCACTTGAGGCTGCAATTTCATTTCTTTAAACCCAGTTGATAATCATCCCCCACATTGGGGCAAGCAAAAGACAGATAAAAGACTCTTTAAAAGTTCGAGTGTCGTTCAAAGTGTAATTGTTTGATGCATGTATTGTGCACAAGAATTGGATTTAAAATAGAACTAAGGAGCATAAAAAAGTAGTGTGCCTGATAAAAGTAAGGTCAATGCCTATGAAAAAATAAGTGAATAAAAAGTAAATAAAAATTAGGGGCATGAAAAAGTGGTGTGCTTGGTAAAAGTAAGGCCAATGCCCATAGATGAAAAAAGAGAGTCAAGATAGAGGACTAACAATTGCAAAAATTGCATCCCCAATGGAGCAATACTTAAAGAACTCAAATGCTAAGTTTTTACAATCAATGGGGCACTTCATGAAGACCATCCCCGATGGTGAAAAAGAAAACTAGCGTCAATGCCAAGATGATCATCAACTCTCACCTTTTATACACATTTTGAGCCTAATGATCCTTTCATTTCTCAACCCAAGAACCCAACCTACGTTACGTCCCTTACAAAGAAGTGTGAGCAAGATTATTTCTTTCTCATTTTGCAAGGTTCTTGACTTGTAAACTCGAGGATAATTATAAAATTGTTCTTTCAATGGCCTTGACTCAAAGAGTCCTTTTGTTAAGTCATTGATCAAGCCCACATTACGATCCCTATTAAAGACCCCTCGGATTGGTAAGGTCGTACTGCTTGCGAGAATACTCGGACCCCTATCGATATGGTAAGATGGAGTGATTCTCATAAAATAGCTCTTCTAAATGAGAGTGAGTGAAAGTCATTTCTAACTGAAAGTCTCTCACTTAGTATTCTTAGGAAATCCATGTTATAAGTGAAAATTGTCTTGAACAATAAATCTCTCTAGTGAAAATTTAGGTGATGCAAAAGTCATTATGCATGAACCTTGATTGAATTGATAAAAGCTTCAATAGATTTTGAAGTATGCATTCTAGAATAGCTTTAATTACTTATTTCTTTGGTGAATGCATTTTTTGCTCTAATCATGTCTTATAGGTAATGTTTTCTCAAAGATCCAAGAGCTCTTGACTTTCAAGTTCCTTTTAGAATGCCTCATGATATTAGGAGATGAGAAACCATCATAAACATTCAAGGTGCATCCTTGATGTTCCAAAATTTATTTCTACTAAGAGGTGAGAGGCCTCCACAGGATATTTAAGTTCCAGAAGACATATCCCCAAGAATCAGAGATATCATCAGGTAAGTATATCTCTACCCATTCTCGACACTTGACTCGATCAAGCTGTCCTTTTAAATTGACCTGGCGTGCTTTTGTAGCCCGGCATTCATTTCATCGACCCGATGTGCTTCCGTAGCCCGATATCCTTTATATTGACCTAGCATGCTTTCGTAGCCTAAAGACCCTTATATCGACCCGGCGTGCTTCCGTAGCTCGGTGTCATTTATATTGACCTGGCGTGTTTTCGTAGCCCAGAGTCTTTTTCATCGACTCGACGTACTTCCATAGCCCGATATCCCTATTTGTTGACCCAGTGTGTTTCCATAGCCCAGTGTCCCTTGATATGACATGACGTACTTCTATAGCCTAGAGTCCCCTTATCAAATCGGCATGCTTCTGTAGCCCGAAGTTCCCCTTCATCGATATGGTGTGCTTCCGTAGCCTAAAGTCACCTCATTAATTTGGGAGACATATCTCTAAGGATCAAAGATGCCACCAAGTAAATATATCTCTATCCATATCTTAAATACTTGTCATTATATAAGTATTCCTTTTCAAGCACCGGCACTCAGTGGAGTTGCCTCCCAAAGATTTTTTCTAGATTCAATCTGATTTAGGCAACTGTAGAATGGTACGGGTCTTGGAAGGTAAATCCTCATTTAGGCGACCGCAGAGTGGTACGGGTCCTAGACACAACCAAACAATGCCATACTGGGCAACCGTAGAATGGTACGGGTCCTAGGAAAGCAATCTCGTTGCGAAGCCATGTTATTATTTTAGGCGACTGTAGAAAGGTATGGGTCATAGATATGAAACATCAATCTATCTTGAGTTACTCTACACTCCTCGAAGGTAAATAATTCTAGGTAAGTTTCTTTATCATTTGCGTTTTCATCATATAAATTGCATTCAAAAATGGAATTTATTTTCCAAAAAATCATTCAATACATGTGCATGGTCAAAATTTAGGTCTCAATCTATCTTTGAAGGCAACCTCTTTGAGCTTACCTTCAAAGAAAGGCAGCTGTTTACACTTAAATTTTGGTGATTTTATTACATAAAAAATAAAGGGATTAATTTTTAACCCCTAAAAAAATATATTAATTGCATAGCATATTAATCTAGCTGCATTTGTTTTTAATTTTTGTGCATTTATTTATTGGATTGAGGGTGGATAAGTTCGAATTAATGTTTCTGAGCTCTAGTTCGACAAGCCGTGCAAGGCCCACAAAAGGAGAAAATTAACCCAAGCCTATTGTTTTTTCTAATCAATTATCTTGTGAAAAATTGAGATTTGATGCGATATTATGATGATTTTTTTTGAAAATTTAAAAATGGATAATGTAATGGATTCAGTCCATCACCCTTAATGACTAGAATATTTCCAAAATACGATCAGCAAATTTCCTCTGAGATAAATCAGACATATATGGCGAGAATAATCTTTACATACCTCAATGCAAAGGACAAAAGATGCCTCAATATCACTACTTGTAAGCAAAAAGTCATGTACATAGAGTATGATAAAAATAAATTTTCTCACACTGACCTTGCAGTATATATCTACTGAATTACTTTGTTTACAATTGAACGAAATGACAACACTATAAAACTTTAATAATATTATATGTAAACTTGCTTAAGACCATGAATAAGATTTTTTGTCAATACACAAGTTTACTCGAATCATCTGCTACAAAATCCTCCGGTTGCACTATATATATTTTGTTATCAACGTGTCCATTTGAAAAGATAGTATCTATTAGGCGTAACTCCATATCAAAAATAAACTATTAATGCAACATTCACTCTGAAAGAATCTTTGAAAATATTAGAAAAAATGATTATTTCTTCACCATTAACTATCCACCCCTCTTTCAAAGTGAAAATTTTAACTACCAGTTTAGCTTTAAACTCCACAATCTTTCTTTGAAATCCTTTTAGTTTTGTACACCTATTTGCAACTATTGAGCTTGTGATCTTTAGGCAAATCAGTAAGTTTCCAAACACTATAATTTTTATAGATTGCATATCATCTTTTATGACATCTAATTACATACTTGATTGATGATAAAAAACAACAATTATATAAGTCGCTAAATCAACCATGCAGTATATATTGCAATCATGCTTTAACATATAAATTATATAATCTAATGATATAACTGACCGTTTTTCCCTAACAAATCTCCTGATACAATCACTTCAGCTAGCACTTGAGAAGTTTAAGAAATTTCATCATAAACTATATCACGAATAGTACATTGAACCTCAACAATAATCTATGGTATATGAGATTCCATAATTGCCTGTATAGGCAAAGAAAAAGACATAGTAATCCCCATCGTATTATTATTCTTAATAGTCTAAGAGGGCTATCCTCTACAACTATGTCGAACTCTAGAAACTTTACTGTCTATAATTTCATAATTATTGTACCTTCATTAAGGCTATAAAATCAATATCCCTATAAACAATCTGGGTAAGATACAAAATAATTCTAAGTGCATCTAAATTCCAACGCACTTAATATTGAATTTTATGATCTTACTTTTGCATGACACCTCTAAATTTTAATATGATTCAAGTTAAATTTACATCTAATTCATAACTCAAAAAAAGTTTGGGAAACAACTTTGATAAGAAACACGTTTTGTATGTGAAAAGATTGCTTTCAAAATATTAGCTCACATAAGACCGGATATATTAGTCTTACTCATCAAACTCATCACCATGTTGATTATGGTACAATTATGCCTTTTGGCCAAATCATTTTGTTAGGATTTTCAAGCATAGTAAATTATATTACCACCCCAAAATTTACCTAGTATTTGACAAATGACTCTTTATGCTATTCATCATTACCATACTTGCCAAAATACTCATTGCACTGTTAGGCCTAACAACCTTTAAGACTAATTCTAACTATTTTATTCTTTATCTCGGTCATTTTACTTCCACAATAATCTATAGAAGTGTTTAAATAATCGTTAAGAGTAGATAGAATATCAACATTGTCAATTTTTCTACTCTTTCTTTAGACATATGTGAAATTATCCCTTAGACAGAAAAATTTTGGAAACAACATTTTCAACTATATATGAGACATATAATGATAGTCTTTGTAGATATATCCTAATTTCGGTATTAGACAATATATAATTTCAAGCCATTAATGCTTCCATCATCTTTTAGGAGTGTAAGAATATAATGAAATGCTTCATGAATAACAAGCAGATCCGATTGCTCTTTTACCAAATAGAAAATCTTATTTCCACTATTTAAAATTTGAACTAATAAAAACCTCAATATTAGTGGAGTTATTAATTACAGAAAAAGTGATTGGAAAA
Organism: Eucalyptus victrix; assembly: GCA_016097545.1. Taxonomy (NCBI): domain Eukaryota; kingdom Viridiplantae; phylum Streptophyta; class Magnoliopsida; order Myrtales; family Myrtaceae; genus Eucalyptus; species Eucalyptus victrix. The sequence continues at coordinate 55,423,056 of CM027839.1, read as the reverse complement.
CAAGTAATGTATATAATTAGCATCATGTGAGCATTGTGTAACTTGACGTATAAGTACACATCTAGATAGGTACATGCAAAATCATATAATCACATTTAGGCAGAATACATGACATGCAGTTGTACACTCCTCACATGATAGCGATTACGAGAATATATTCTAACCTTTGTAAATTTATCACCTTTAAGCATATGAACCACTAAGATCAGTCACTCCTCCACCATACCATCATGTATCCCTTCATGAACTAATACACAATCACCTCCTTTTGAAGTATGACTACGTATTAGATTAGGAGACATCCTAATTATTATACGAGACTGATATTTCTCAAACCCAATCAAGTGTGCCACTTTGGCAGTCACTATTCAATTGAATCCTTGAAACTGTCTCATACTAGGGATATAAACTTTACTTCTCACATACACCATATACATGTGATTTTAACTTTAGTGATATGGGTAGTAAATCACCAAAATGACATATCATGCTAATTGCAATGCTTTATTCATTCAGGAAAATCAATCATACATATATATATATATATATATATATATATATATATATATATATAAAGGACTTGAAACACAGACTCCAATGAGATCACCAATCACAGTAACACAAGAAACTTCTCATAACATAGAAGAAAGCATCTCTTGTGCACCTAGATTGCAGACTACCAAAATCATAAAAAAAAAAAAAATGCTAATCTAGAGGACCTCTCAAAAGTTAACATCAATAACAATACATGGTACTTTATATTAACGAGCTTGACAGTTGAGCCACTATTGCTCATGAGTTTCATAAGGTAAACTATATCTTCAAGGTCAACAGCTGATTTATTAGCCAATTTTAAGTAACAAATTGTCATTGCATCAACCAATAGCGTATTAATTGAGTCAAATCACAGAACCAAATATCTAAACTACAACAACAGATATTATTGCTCTGTGTAAATGTTGTTATACTTCTTAACCGTCAACAAAAATGTTCGACTTGATAGACATCAACTAGTGACCAAATGAGTTTAGGTATAGTATCCAATAATCTAACTGACATGCATTATCCACATTCAGCAAATGTGTTAAGTAGTACAATCAGTTTAGTCACAAGTTTTTAAGACGTCAATCATTCAAAAGTTACTAAAAGAAACAAAAATACATCAAGATGCGTGTAAAGGAGTATACTTGATCAACAAAAATTTCATAACATTTTACTATTTCCCACCACCTTATTACATAGTTCAAATTCTATCTCATAATTGTTGTATCTCATCAAGCCAACTTCAATTCACAATGAAGTTTAACTTTTATTAATGAATCACACTTTTATAATATTTATGTGATAACATACTTGTAAACCAACATCTATATTTCCAAAATCACGGAAAAATACAAGAAAAATATGCGAAAATATACTAAAAATACATGTATTTAGGGTTTCGTATGTATTTTCAAATCCATAAAATCATCAAACATGTAAAATAAATACACCACAAGATAAAGAATGGTCATACAAACCAGAAGTCGCCAGCCACATGCTGATCGAAGCCTCCATGCGCCCGCACGTGTCGCCTGCCCTGGATCTCATGCGCAGGCGTAGAATCAGGTCAAAACCGGTCCAACCGGTTCTTAGCTCAATTTTTTTGGTCCGATCGACTAAGTTCGAGTTAGATCAATGGGTCAGGTCAATGGGTCAAGTCGAGTCAATGGGTCACGGGTTAGGTTGAGTCTCGGTCGCTAACGTCATCATGACGTCAGCCTCCGCGCGTGCATCGCACGCCCAAGTGGCGCCCTATAGGTAGGAGCATGTGAGGACATGTGACTAGGTGTACGCGATGCCCGGCGGCGCATGGCTGCGCATGGGGGTGCGTGGGGCCTCCCTCAGCAACACGCCGCCCACGAATTTGCTCGTCTTAACGAGTCCAGTTCGTATTTGTAATTTAATTTTATTTTAATTGAACAAAAAGTCATGAAATCACCAAAATAGGGCAAAAATTCTATGCATTTGAGTTTTAGGTTATGGTTGTTCTAATACCACATGTTGGATGCAAAACGTGTAACCCCAATATCTCCATAACCAGAACAAGAGTATAGATGATTAAATAGAAAGGTTAACGCACTTGTTTTGAAATTCATCGTTCTTGATACGGAAGCGGAAAAGCGATGATTCACGTGCAAGTCATTCTCCTCTATTACCCTCCGTATCACTGGCTCAATGAGATGGCCCCCTCACCTTTTAGCACCAGGTAAACGCTCCTTATGTGAGGATACTTGTGAGAATTAGGGTTAGAGGAGAGACTTGAGCACTATTGATAAAGTCTCAAACTAGACCCTCTTATTACGGACCAGGCTCAACTCGGCCCACACTAACTAGTCTCATATTAGATAAATTAAGAAACATTATATCTCACTTTAAACCAACCCAGTAAAATGGTAAATTACAATATCAATTAATGTAGTCCACATTATGAAAATTCTTACAGGGTATGCTCGGCTGATAGCAGGGAGGTCGGCCGACGAGTGGCAATCGGAGTGGACGGTCGATGAAGGGTAGTGGTTTGACAACGGCTTGAGCTTTGACCTAGGCTTGTCAAGAAAAAAAAAAAAACAAAGGAGCTTTGAGGTGATGGATGGTGCTTTAGAAGAGGAGGGATGCCATGAAGAAGACCAAGGAAGAAGAAGATGCAGCGAATAGTACAAAATAAGAAAAAAACAAGAGAGAATTTTTTTTTTGGAAAAATAGAAAAATCATTAAAAAATAAAGAAATAAAAATTTTCTTTTCTTTTTTAATCCAAATGGGTCCGGTCAATGGGCCAAATTGGGTTTACCTGGCCCGAACCCATTTTCCTGAATATAAGAACATTAAACATTAAAAATTTCAAAAATTCAAAAATTTTCAAAAAAAGTTCAAATAATTAGACAAATAATAAAAATTCAAAAAATTTAAAAAAATTAAAAAAACAGAAAATATTTTAAAAATCGATTTTTTAAAAATTTTAAAAATTTTATTAAATAATATGTCTAAAATTTCCAGTAATAATTAGAAAAATAATAAAAAACAAAAATAAAAATATTTAAAAAAATCTATAATTTTTTGTAAAATTCGAAAATTCAATTTTCCCAAAAAATCCGAAAAAAAATCTCTGAAATTTTTAAAATAAAAAATCCTCAAAAACGTTCAAATTGATCTTTTGGGTTATTTTCTCTTGAAAAGTAGAAGTCTTTCCGTCTTTCCGCGGGGAGGGGGGGGGGAAGAAACGAACGAACCTCGGGGCGACGAACGGCGCTCCAGAAAAGGAGGGATGAAGTCGTGAAGAAGACCAAGGAAGAAGAAGGTGTAGGGAATAGGACAAAATAAGAAAAGGACGAGAGAAAAAAATTTTGAAAGATAGAAAAATCATTAAAAAAATTTAAAAAAAATGAAAATTTTCTTTTCTTTTTTAATCGGACTGAGTCGAGTCAATGGGCCAGATTGATTTACCAGGCTCGAACCCGTTTTCCCTAATATAATAACATTAAATATTAAAAATTTAAAAAATTCAAAACCTTTCAAAAAAGTTCAAAAACTTCGGCAAATAATAAAAATTCAAAAAATTTCTGAAAATTTAAAAAAATTAGAAAATGTTTAAAAAATTGGATTTTAAAAAAATCAAAAATTATTAAATAATTTTCAGAAAATTCCAAAATTCAGAAAATGTTTAAAACTTCCAGTAATAATTAGAAAAATAATAAAATATCAAAAATATTTAAAAAAATCTAGAATTTTTTCTAAAATTCGAAAATTCAATTTTCCCAAAAAATCCAAAAAAATCTCTAAAATTTTTAAAATTAAAAATCCTCAAAAACGTTCAAATTGATCTTTTAGGTTTTTTTCTCTAGAAAAATGGAAGTCTTTCAATTTATAATTATGCTTAAGGTTAACCAAGCCCTTAGGACTTTATCTTAGGGTTTTTATTGTCCTTAGAAATGAATACCCTTAATTGCGCACTTTCTATATGTTAATAGTTTCCCTTTGGCTTGGTTAGCCATAGCATGTTCCTTATTTGAAAATGCTAGATTCTTACTCTTCCGATGCAATTTACCTAATGTGACTCTAGTTGCCCATTGTTTTATTACTAATTACACACCCATATAGTCATTACACATGTTAGTGGATTGGTCTAAAATTAATCCAAATTGCATATCAAAAATCTTTTTTAAAATGAATAAGATTAGATACTAAAATAGCACTAATTGGTTAAATAGTGTAATCAAGTTCTCGACCTTAGATTCTTTGGCTATGTAGGAAGTGAGGTACAAACTTATGCTTCACTTAGTTTTTAGCTGACCCAAATAGGTTGGTGGCAATTTCTTATCACAAAATTCTTATGAACACCTCAAAGTTACGCAAGGTATGGGCTTGAAAGGGCCCGTGCTTAATCATGGGCCATAGACCCATCTTTTAGGCAATACCCCTAAACTTATGCCCTCTCAAGAGAGATAGCTCGCAACCCAAACATGCTCTTTTATGACTCATATAATATCAAATCTGTATAACTTTCGAGATATGAGTTTAAAAAATTATAAAAAAAGATAGCATCCCTTATTTGGGAATATCCACAATGTGACATTACACGTCGATGATATTGTAATCTTAACAATTAAACGAGAATTGGTGTCAAAAGTTAGTAAAATACTATAGCAATTATGAACCGGCTAAACTACATGTAACTAGTAACAAAACAACACTTACATGACAACAAATTGCTCACCCAAAGCGAAAGCGATTATTCAAACCTAAACGCAATGTGAAACTCATAAGCAAAATCTAAAATTTCGCTCCAACAAAACCGTTGCTCCAAATCAACTCCCGTTAAAACTTACAGCTCTACAATGTCATAATCCGCCATTTCCATGAAATTTTAAAACTCAATTACCTAGAAATTGGATTTCATGACTCAAATTTCTCAAAACTTTGAAGTTGAGCTCTAACCCAAAAATTATTTTGGTTAGAAGAATGAGGGCGCAAGCACTTATCGAGTATTGCAATACATAATTGATCTGACTTGATGAAACCTCTGTGGCTTATGCGCAAAACCCATCTTTCCTTTTCTTCTTCTTTTTTCCTTTTTTCCCATTTTCTGTTTCTCGTGCATCTCTTACAAACAAGCGCCCACTATCATGCTTTTTTTTTTTTTTTTTTTTTTTGACTTTTCAACCTTATTTTCTCTTTTTTTTCCCCTTGACTTTTTCACTTTTTGAAAAAACTTCTGTCAGAATCGAACTTCCTTGTGCTTGTACCCCTTCAATAGCCAATTCCTGCACATGTTATCAACAAGAATACTGTCACCTTCCAGTAGACCAAACTGCTGTTGCCCGAGCCTGAATACTTAGGCTATCATCCATTGATCGGTTTTTTACTAGACATCACAGGAGCATAATTGGTATTTCGCACTGTCAAGCACTATAAACCTTCCACAATGTGTCGACAACAATGCCATCCTCAGTTATCGGACTATGTGTGCAGCACATCCGTTTTGCAATGGACTACCGTGTTCTTCTACTGGTTACAACGGAGAAAAGTTATGGACTATTGAGACTTAGTTGGGAGAGGAGAGAAAAGCCCAGATAATATAAGTCAAAGGAAGAGAAGAGAAAGAGAGAGAGATGATGAAGAAACTAGGCTGATTTCATTGACCAAAAATTCAACAATCTCATCACCAATTTAGGGGCCATGTGTTCTTCTCCAATATAATATCTGTTGGTGAGTAGTCCATACTCTCCATCAACATGAAGCATAGGGGTTCCGGGAGTTGCAGGGGTAGTGCCTCGGGCTGCCAAAAGACTTTTACAGTTTGGGCTTATAACTTATTAGTAGTCTGGGATTGGACTCACGAATAGTTACTAAGTGGGCCTAGAGCTTTCTTGGCCCTAAGGTTTTTTTATGCCCGTTATATGTAATTTTTCTCTCTTGTAATTAAGAGTAGAACGAAAGAGACTGAAGGTGCTAGTTATAATAAAATGATCTGTTGAATATAGCCCTAATTTAAAGGTGAACCGAGATATATCTTGTGTTCCAATTTCTCTTTTTTCGCTTTTACTCTATTTCGTTGACTTTGTGAGCGTGATCTTTTAAGAATGGGAGAATATGACCAAGAAGAGGCCAAGAGCGTCTGATGCATAAGATAGAGTGACACAACACGCTATTAGTAAAGTCTCAATCTTCAACACTGACCCAATATGTGTTCGTCGTGAAGCTAACTCAATGGACACTTCAAGAAGGCGAAGTCTGTAGTCAATTCACTCTTGTGAGGTCGTATGAATAATGGCGAGTCAAGTACAACACCCATAATCGCTCAGGATAGGACCACGGACCAATCGGCAATGGTCAATCCACATGAATCGGTTCTGTTTTGAAATTTGCGAGCCCATGAATCACCGTGCAAAATTTCTTAGGGGCACCGATGAAAAATTATGATGCGGAGGATACAGAAAAATATTGATGTGAATAATTTGCCAGGCTTTAACACTTTGATAAACCCGAGTGTAGTTGTCTTCCAAAGGTCATTTGTGGAAAAGTCCAATTACATTAAATGTCTTGGACCGCTTCCTCCCTCCCCATTGACTAAGGCAATTCCTGAGTCACTTGAGAAAAGTGACTCAGCAACGGACAATCCTCGAAGACCCAGAAGTCTGTTAGGCTTGTGGTTTGTGGCTACCAGCAAATCTTCATAACTATGGGGTCACGGAACCAACACATCATGAGGAATTTGTCCCGCTTTCTTCATTTCAACAAACACCGGTTGTTGGGCCTCATGCCCATGTGGATTTTCGGCCATGAGGGCCAAATGGACTGCCGAGCCCATTCCAAGCCTAATTCAACAAGCAGGCCCAATGACAAAGTTGTAGATTTTTGGCCAAAAAGCTTGGTTTTTAAGAAATTGAAAATAAAAAGAAAATGAGGGGACAAAAGACTAGGTTAAGAGCATTTTAAGGAGAGTTGATGAAGGAAATCATGAGATTTCGGAAAAAATCTTGGGAAAAATCTAGCTCCTCTCTCTCTCTCGTCCACTGCCTTCATTTCCCCCTCCTATAGCCGAGCCTTACCCTGCCATTTGCCTTCACTTCACTCAACTTCTTCAGCTCCATTCCTATCATCTTCACCCTCATCTTCCTTAGTCCATTTCCTCCATCTTTCGCCCACACTTTGGCCGTTCATCACTGCTGCCCATAGCTGCCATTGCCACTGCTTGCTCCCTGTCGCTCGCCACTAGAGGTGTCAAACGGGTGGGTCGGGTTATTAATGGGTCGACCCAAATTGACCCATTAACCCATTTATGACCCATTTAAACCTAATGTAAATTTTTCGACCCATATCCGACCCGACCCAAACCCAACCCATACCTGACTCGACCCATATTAATAAAATATTTTCATATTTAACCAAATTTAGGAAAACTTATTCTTATGTTTTATTTTTAAGATTTTATTACTAAAAAACTTCCGAGCAATACAAATCCAATCGATAATTTTTCACAAAAATTATTTTTTTTTTTAAAGATTTTATTACTAAAAGATCAAAGCCTCAGTTTCAAATTTGATGTAGATGACTTGTCCTAGAACATATAAAAACACGACAGTTAATAGCCAGAGAAATAACCGGTAGATCATTTACATCACGACAGCAATCTCTAGTAAAGACAAGCAAATTCAGGTTCAAGATTTCCATATTCGATGTACACAGGATTTTGCTAATTACAGATTCCAAAAATCAAGCAGTAAACCCATAAACCAAGTCTGAAAGGTAACAAGCTAGACATATATATCAGTAACAGGAATGTAGGAAAGCATCAATAGAAGCAAGCACAGTTCACTATAATTGTGCTCAAAAGTCCATAATACATTACTACTCTTAAAAAACAAAAGATAATAGAAAAACCGTCAAACATTTACAAACTTTCTAATACATAACCTAATTCACCAGCCCGAAACGGAATGACCCACATAAATATGTGGACTTTTAAGGCCAAGACATGATGAAAATGGGATATTTTCTATTGACTTCCCCCTCACCCTCCTTCAACTTCTCGAGCATGCCAGCAAGCTGCTCCCCCCCTTCGCTGCTTCTGCTTCAGTTTCATTTCCCTCCTTCACGGACCTGCCGCCAGCCTTCCTCTCCATTTTTCCCTTTTCTCTGTAACTGAGCACCCCTCATCTTCTCGTCCTTTTCCCCCCATCAGCGAACAAAACTCCTTCTCACACCTGCAACCGCCCATTCCCATCCCCTCCATCTCCATTTCCTCTCTCTCTCTCTCTCTCTCTCGCTGCCACCTCACCCAACTTCCATCTGCACGTGTCCCCCTCCACCGAGTCAACCCCAGTCACATCCCTCGATGCTGACTCCACCTTCCCCACCGATTCCCCAGCTCGCTGCCATCGCAACTCAATCCAATCGAAAAACCCAGCAAGCCCCACGCCCCCATCCTTGCCACCAAAGAAGAGGCCAAACTCAGAAACGAGACAAGAAAGAAGGGTGCGCCCGCGACATGATTACTTACCCGGCTGCTACAGAAACGGTTTAGGTTTGTGGCCGAACCGCGCTGGATGACAGCGACGGAGATCTAAAAGACCACAGATCCGCAGATCCGCCCAATCAAAGCGCAATCGCTTTCCGCGCACGGCGAAGACGGCGGCGGCAGCAATGGCTGACAGTGGAAAGAGAAGGAGGAGATAAACGTTCGAAATGTTCGGAAAAAGAGAGAACGATGGAGGTTAGGAGAGAAAATGAAGAGGAATAGTAAATGGGTTCTTTTAATGGGTTGATAAATGGGTCCGAGAACAGACCCATTTCGACCCATTTAACTATAAATGGGTCTATAAATGGGTTAATGACCCATTTTGACACCTTCTATGGTCGGTCCGCGACCCCTGGATGCCGAAGGCGTCCTTGGGGTGATACTCGTCACTCGGCCACCGAGCCCCCACTAAGCTTGGCCGCTCCTTCATCTCATCGAACTACCACCAAGTTTCGCTGTCCACTCGAGCCACTTGTTGCTGCTATCATTCACCATCCTTCGCTGCTGCCTGTGCTGCCATTGCTTGCCATCACTCATCGTTCGCTTGAGCTGCCACTGCCCAAGCCAAGCAACCCCCTTTGGTGGCTGTGAGCATCAAGTGGCTTCGCCACTGTTGTTTGAGTCCCTGTTCAAGCTGAGAATGTTGTATTCTCGATGCCGTTGCGCTGCTATCATCGTTAGTTCTTCACCAAAGGAAAATAGTGAGTTAACTCCTAATCCTTGATTAGGAAGTTAATTGTGTTTAGGGATAGGTTTAGTTTAGGGCTAATGGTAGTTAGTAGCCTATAATGATGGTTTAGCCCTAACAATGGTTCAGGATGGATTAAATTAAGGCTAATAGAGATTAGTCTTAATTAAGGATGGTTAGTTTAATTAATTATGGTTAGTCTAATTATGCGTGGCTAGTTTAATTACTCAATATCACTTTAATTAATTGTAGTTAGTTTAATTAATGGAAGTTAATAACAATTAGTCATAGTTATAATTAACGATGATTAGTCTTAATTAATTATAATTAGATTAATTAATTATAGTTAGTTTTAATTAATCACAGTTAGTGTAATTACTTTTTAGCTTAATTAATGGCATTTAGCACTAATTAATTATGATTAGTGGAAATTAATGACGAATTAGTTGTTAAGTAAAAGTTTATGCTCGATTTTCTGGATGGATTAATGCATAATTTTGATTGTTTGAATTTTTTTTTTTTTGGTCAGTCATATTCTATTCCTACTCTAACTCTCACTCTTAAACTTTTGCCTTACCTCCTTGCAGGGCGTGGAAGACGAAACTCACTCCTGAAACTAATTCATTCCCACCCCAACCCCTCCTGAGAATGTGGGGATTCAAACCCCCCTCCCCCCTTCCAAGTTGGAAGGTGGTGATATTATTGATTGGTCAATTATATGCCTTCATTACTATATTTTCAAAGAAGGTTTATTTGGCAAGAAAATGACATATTTTGAGGTGTCGGGTTTGGATGCCGTGTTTTAGGTATTAAACGGGCTAATGGAGTTTTAAAAGTGAAAGTTTGCAAAATTTGACGTGTTGATTTTTAGTACGTGATCACATGCCAATATTTTACAGGAATTTTAAGTGTGAAAATTTGCCAAAAATTTATTATTTGAATACGAACTCCTTTAGTACTAGACTAATTAATGACAAATAAAATTGGTTTGAGTGTTGCCATGCTTGAGTGGTCACTTAATTGAACCTGTCACTCAATGGAAACTTGGGGGCAATGCCCGATATTTGTCAGATGCATAGTAGAGGCTTGGATGCCAAGTTGGAGTTGAGGTGGGACGATGCCTAGCTATGATGAAAGACCACCGATTTGTGTGTCAGTCGTGGCCCGATGGATCATAATAATTGGAACACGTGTTGGCGGTGTGCTTGGATATAGTGGAATATGTTCTAATCATTGTTTATGCTTGTTGCATTGATATTGCCATATGTGATGCACGGATGCGAGGTAAGTTTGTATATCATGCACATTCAAGCTGCCTCTAAGACAAGTTTGCATCCTAGCGAGGCTTAGGTTGTTAACTCATAGAGATTTTTATCTCACCCCTTTGTTATTAATTATTTTCCAGGTCCTTAGTATGGAACACAGTCTCGCATGTTTTGGGGTCCCCACGGATCAAGATTCATTTATGATCGCGTTTCCTGTTTCGGGAACCGGCCATGTCCATGAATTGGTGGTCACAACCATATGGGTAGACATGGGGTTGACCATCTGGGTGCCCCATAGGCTCGAGGCATGGTTTATTAGGGAGAATGATGTTCGTACCAGTCCGATTCAGGGTTTTGATGGGCCATTCGATGGGACCTTGGGGATGTAGAACTGGAACCCATGGACGTCGACATCCCCGATGGTGTTGTTGTGGATCCGGAGTCTGAGCCGGACGCAGAGGAGTGTCCCTTCGACTATGAACCGAGGGAAGAGTTCCTCCCTGACCACGATCCTGACTTTGACCCCCGACACTAGCACTGACCACCGTCCTAGAGGAGCTTAAGTTAATCTTGACCTCTCTGACCTCTTTTTGCGCAATGGTCATTAAGAAGTTTCTTTTGATTTCAACATATTAATAAGAAACTTCCCTGGGTTAACAATTGATAAATAAGAGTTGCATTTTTGGAATTGTCTGATGTGTTTTTACTATCACTGTTGTTTGATTGAGTGTTGTTTATATTAAATGCTTCCGCTGGTGTTTGACCAGAAGACTAAAGTTTGGGTCGATGACAAGTTTTGAGATGTCGTAATTTAATCGACCGTTGATGAATGTTCGTGTGCTCGGAATTCGGGGCATGATAGTATTACATATATATCTGTTGCAATATCTTTTTTTAAAAAAAAAAACCATTATCTAGTTGTTCTCAAATATTAAATAGTAGTAATTGCCCGATCTGGATTTTTATACAAGAAACATGCTTTAATAACTCATGTGATAGTCAAATCTTTATCACTTAAGATACAAGTTTATAGAATCATAGAACAGATAGCACCACTCACCTAGGAATGTTTACGATCAAACAATGTGCAATTGAATGAGCCAGCGATCTTATAATACTAACAACTAAACGAGAATCAACATCAAAACCAAGTAAGATACTAGAAGAAACAACACTTAAATGCTAACAAGAGGACTCCTGCTCACTAACAAATTGCACACCTAAAGCAATTATTCAAATTATTCGCAATGAAGGACTCGCATGTGCAATCTTAAAATGCTCACTCTGACCAAACCATTGATTGTAAACGATTACCTTTAGAGCCCATGGCTCCACAACACTATAAGTCACCAATTCCAGGAAATTCCATAGCTCAACTAATCAAAAAGCGGACTTCGCAACTTGAACCTCATGTAATTCCGAATTTAAGCCATAACCTTGAAAACTAATATGATTAGAAAAACGAGGAATATAAGCACTTATCAGACATTGCGTCATGGAGTTGAATCGGTTTGACGATACTCTATGACTTGTAGGCATAAGAGCCCCCTTCATTCTTTTCCCTTCGTCCTTCTTTCTTTCAATTCTCTCTTTTCCTTCCATAACAGGCTGAATGTCCATTTTTCTTCTTCCTTTTTTTTCTCTTGTGGGCCCTACCCTTTGACAAGTCAAAAGATTAGCACGGATGGTTCAAGCAGAGCCACCCTGTAAGCACCACAACTCCAATTCAAGTGCATCATCGCGACGAAAACACTTTGCAATCCTGGTAAGATAATCATCAGTAGCTGCATTCACGATTTTTTTTTTCTAGAACCCTTTTGCCATAAGCCAGATAAACAATAAGGGTTGCTTCTTCTCAATGTACCATCATAGGGAAAGCACTATCACTAAAATGGCTAGGGAATCAACGAACCTTCGAAGACGTGGTCAAAGAAATTCTTTCATTTCATGATGTCCAGGGAACTCGATTTGGCGAATCATAAACCACATCAAAAGGGTCTTCTCTTGGCCGAACTCATCTATCAGGGATCGATCAGTAACCATAGCCCCAAATCACCAAAAGTTGTTTGAATCAGTTTGATTATTGATTCTGTCTGGTTGCCTCTGCCCTCAGGTCGAAGCCTTATTATCATTTTTTTTATTTACATAAAGTTATCTAGTAATATACAAATGTTCACCTAAAGTAACAAAATCCACACGTTTTGATTTTAACTGGATATAAATGTGATCAGTATAGGGTTGGAAGTCCCAGAAGCAGAATCATGACAAGTTTTTAAGACAATATTGGAACTTGTTCGGGGGGGAGGGGGTGGTTTATTTCCACCCCTTCTTTGACTAAAACACCCCACTTATTTTTAATCGACTTAGAAATTTAGTCAATCATCAACTCTAACTTGCCTCTCCGACTGAATAGTAGTTATCCTACCAAATTTGCTCGATTTTGAAGTGCTTTTTACTCTACACGGCATTTACGAATCCCACGGATCCTCCATGGCCATGCGCGGCTTTAGGATCTCACCCTCCTTCACTCACCAATGCTTATCATTGAAGCAGAATTTTCGCTTCGCATGTATGCCTCTTTTATGTCTAATGCCAATGAGATTTCTTTCTAGAAAGACGGAAAATCAACGAGTCATCTTTGTGCTCATGGTTGCATCAGTGAGCTCGGAAGCTGTTGGTTTCCTTTTCTTGTAGCGTATTTCTTGAACTTTGTATTCCAAGTTCCTCTCTTCTTACATGGTCTTCACGCGTAACGCAGCTCTTTCGTGGAGGAAGGAGATTCAAGTGCAGAGGCTGAGTCAAATTTGAACAGCTGTGAGGAACAATCTCTAGTTGAATTAGTCAATGAAGAAATGCTCCTGGAAAAGATGGTCCTTTTAAGCTACCGTTTTGACTCAAATGATTGCGATGTCAATCTTGACCTTTTGGGTCATTCAGGGCATGCAATTGTACTCTGAGACAGGCCTTATCGGCGCCTAGGATTGAAATGTAGCACAGAGAGTTCAAGCGGAACCACCTTCGAAGCACCAGTACTGTAATTCAAGTGCATCATCACAACGAAAACGCTTTACAATCCTGTTAAGGTCATCTTCTTGTAGAATCGTTCTGCCAAAAAGCCAAAAAAAACAACAAGGATTGAATGTGTTACAGTAGACATGGGAGAGTATCGCTGATCTGTTGGCTAAACTGAGAAGCAGAGGAGACAAATGTGAGTGCTGGGTTTGACTGTGGACAAGTCCTTGCATGGACGCGAGGATTGAATCTATTACAGCCGTTTTTCATGTGAACTCACCTATGTGTTACCCGATTAATGACTGACTAATTACTGTGATTACCTTGGACACATGGAAACTTATACAAAACGAGCTCCACTCTTCCGAAACTTCAAATTTCTCCTCCTTTTCTTTTCTCCCTTTACTTTTTCTCTTATGGCCACTTAGGACCTGTTTGGCAACGTGCCAAACAGTACCTGATTCTGATTTTTTGTTTCCAGAATCAGTTTAGAATGAGAATCGCGTTTGGTAAAATTATTGTTTCCGGGAACAGATTGGGAAGAGAATTGAGAATTAAAAAATATATATATCCGTCCGAGAATAAAAAAAAGAATCAAAACAATAAAAGTCGCATTCTTTCCTTCCGACATCCTGCGATTGTTGTCCACCACCGCCTGCTGCCGTTCACCGCCGCCCACTGCCGCCCGCCGCCTTCCGCCGCCGGTTGCCGATCGCCGGTTCGGCGAGCTTGCCGAAGGCTTGCTAGGCTAGGGCGAGGTCCGATGAGCTCGTCGGTGGGCAAACCGGCCTCACCCAGCCCCGGTGAGGCCAGCCTGGCCACCGGCGGGGCTTGGGCGAGCCTCACCGGTGGCCAAGCGAGCCTCGCCAGCAGCTGGGCAAGGCTCGCCCAGCCCCATCGAGGCTCGGCCTCACCAGATCAAGCGAGGCCAAGCCTCGCCGGTGGCCAAGCGGGCCTCGCCTAGCCTAGTGAGGCTCGCTCGGCCACCGACGAGGCTCGCCTAGCCCCGCCTGGCCACTGGTGAGGCCGAGCCTCGCCTAGCTGTCGGCGAGGCTCAGCCGACGAGGGCTGACCTCACCGAGGGCCGGCGACGCTTCAGTGAGCATCGCCAGCCCTCATCTGGCCGGTCGCCGATCCGGGGACCGGCCAAATGAAGAAGAAGAAGAATAGGAGAAAAGGGAAAAAAAGAAAAGAAAAAAGAAAAAAAAGAAAAAAAGTAAAGGAAAAAAGTAAAAAAGTAAAAAATATATATTTAAAAGTATTTAAAAATTATTTAAAAATTAAAAGAAATTTATTTGGAACAGAATCAATTAGCACGGTATCAAACGCAATATTCCAAAATCAAAAATTTTGGACAGTTATCAAACACGATTTTTACTCAAAATCAGTTCCCAGGAACATAATAAAAGATAATCATTTCTAGTCAGAATCAACTCTCGGGAACAAAATCTTTACCAAACATGCCCTTACTTTTCTTCTTCTTCCTACTTCAAACAATCACCTCGCTGCCACATGATCCATCTCACCCTCAACACCTTCGTAGCCGCATGATCCTTCAAGCTCGCACTGCTCAATCAAGTCTTGAATCTCGGTCTGTCGTTCGACGGGGTCATCCTTTGCATGTTGAAGCCATGACAGGTTATGTTCGTATAAATAGAGCCAGCATTACAGGCGAGACACCCTCGTCGCCGCAAGATCTTTTGTCGTCAAACAACTCACGTCGATTTTTGACTGGGCAGTGGTCAAATTCTCATAAATAGCTGTAGCGTATTTTGTCAATTCTTCAAAGGAAAGGGTTAAAATCTCAAGACATCCTACCTTGAGCACCAAGGGTTGACTCTCAGAAAATCTTGTTCATCGATTCTTGTTCGGGCCAGAAACTGCAGAATCAACCGGCCCACAGAACTCGCTAGGGTCGTTCAGTCATTTTATTATGCCACTTATGACTAGATGGTGTTCTTGCTTTGTCTTCTTCATCCTACTTCAGGCAAGTCAAACAGCCAGAGGCGTGGTTTACAATATCACGACATCGAAGCCAATCTTCCCGAACCAAACCCTCGTCTCCCCTGGCCAAATCTTCGAGCTTGGGTTCTTTATGTTGGGGTTTCATGAATCATGTATAAGAAAAATTAACGAAATAAACGCAGCGGAAACAAAGATATATTTTACACATGATTCTCCTAAGGCGTTGTTCGTGCGTTTTAATAAAAAATCTAAACATAAAAGGAAGTTAAACGAAATACCTCTCGAAGCGCGCTTTGAAACAAGTCAGTTCGGATGTTCTACAGTACGAGTCCCACAAGCGTCGGACCTCTAGTTCAGACACACCAACAACGAATGTCGAACGGAAGAGAGAACTTTCGGATATTCACCACTTCAATCGTGCTAGCAATCACGTGGAAACAAACCATCGTATCCTTGATGTATAGTAGTCACAGCCCGAACGATATAATGTTCTTCTTTCTTGCGTTTCAAAAAACTCAAGAATACGCACACAATTTGCTCTCTGTTTTTCAGCAAAGCATCACACTATTTCCCCCGCAACCTTTTGCGGCATTTTATCTTTCTTAAAGCCTTCACAAATCAGCAACAGTTGCTGATCGTGGGATTAGCAACCGTTGCTGATCACGATCATGCACCATCGTGCAAGAACGGTCAGCGGTTGCTGACCGTTCATGCACGATCTTTGTGCATGATGGTCAGCAGTTGCTGACCATCCATGCTTCGTGCATGATGGTCAGCAACCGCTGACCATGTGCACGATTTTGTGCACGATTTTGTGCATGTGCACGATTTAAAGAATCATGCACATGCATGAAGCTTTAAGCTTTAATCATTTTTTCTTTTACTAATAAATATTTTAATTTAGGGCATACTACTAACAATCTCCCACTTGCACTAAAGCTAACTTGTTTGGTATGTTAACATATATCCACTTTGGGTATGCGTGTGCATCATATGCAAGTAGGCTCGTGACTATAATACAAATTAAATTAAATCTCATTTAATTTAATTTCAAATCGACTCAATTCGATTGTAGTAATTGCAAACACATTTGTAATAATATTTCTCTCTTGTTCCACGTCATCCTAATTGTTTATGGTGTGTGACATCCCTAAGTTCATCACTAAGCTGGTAGTAAGACTTGTACTAACACATTAGTACTTCCGAAAGAATTAATTATCCCGATTAATCTTTTAGGTCCTACAAGCCACGATTGACATCTAGCAATATGTCATGACTACCCAGATAGTGTGAATACTTTAAGAACATAATGAACCTGTCAGCTTTGGCTACAGTGTAATTCAATCCCTCTGTCTTACTATGTCCCGATCAAACAAAGACCATGGAATATTTGTCAAGTCATTAATTCGATCATATGCACAAATCTAATTGACATGCATTTTATTCGAGACATAAACAATTTATTCTCGGTTACAATCCCGGCCGAGGATTTCAATGCAGTGTCACAATTAGATTGCATAGGACATCATCATCATACCTTGCATATAACAAGGAGACATATTCCATATTACGCACACGTGTAACTTCATATATGAACAAACTATGACCATCAAGTATAAAGACGGATCAACGACCTGGCATTATGTGCACCCGTGAACCATAGTTGTTCGATACACAAGTTAACACTGTGCCTCAGGTCTAAGGATTATTTACACAAGACCAAAGCATGAACAATTAGACATTGACCATGCTAAAAGCTTCCATGTCGCTAATTGTTCCATATGTGTCACGTTCAGTGAATTTGTCTAATACAAACACCTGTGTTCCAACTCAGGCATCATAATACCCAATGACATGCGACTCATCATTCCCTTAAGTATCCAATACTTAATGGCGAAGTTAAGAACACACCGGTCTCAATAGGATTATTAATATCCGCTTAATAATCCATCGACCAGGAACAATTTAAAGATTCAGTCTAACTATGAACCCGTCACATATATTCTTGACGTCTCAAGAATAGGTCTAGTTGCAAGCGATCTTATGGAATCATTCATCAATATAAAATAATTGGACAAATGAATGAATACGTCACGCCATTAATTAAATAATAATAATGAAAGTACAACTGAAATCCCTAATATGTAACTATTACATAGCAACTTTAGGGCATACATCTAATAATTTCCCAATTGCACTAAAGCCAACTTGTCTGATACCTCAAACCCATTTTGTCAATATGTCTTTCAAAAGAAGACTAAGGTAAGCCCTTAGTGAAGGGATCTGCCACGTTTTCTGCTGAGGCAATTTTCTGCAAGGCGATATCACCTCTCCCAACAATTTCTCTGATGAGACGGAAGCGTCTCTCAATATGCTTGGACTTCTGGTGAAACCTTGGTTCCTTAGCTTGAGCTATCGCCCCATTGTTGTCACAAAACAATGTGATCGGTTGCACAATTGAAGGAACAACTCCAAGTTCAAAAATAAACTTCTTCATCCAAGCGGCTTCCTTTGCCGCTTCTGAAGCAGCTACATACTCTGCCTCAGTGGTGGAATCGGCAGTTATGCTTTGTTTGGAACTTTTTCAACTAACCGCACCACCATTGAATGTAAAGACAAACCCAGACGTAGACTTATAATCATTAGGATCCGATTGAAAATCGGAATCAGTATAAGCTACAACTTTAAATTCTCCTTCTCCGTATATCAAGAATAAATCTTTAGTCATTCGCAAGTACTTAAGAATATTCTTGATTGCTATCCAGTGCTCTTCTCTTGGATCAGACTGATATCTGCTAGTAATACTTACAGCATGCGCAATATCAGGTCTAGTACATAGCATATCATACATTATGCTTCCAATAGCGGATGCATATGGTATCTTTGCCAACCGCTCTCTTTCTTCAGGAGTGTTGGGACACATCTCCTTAGAAAGACGGATCCCTTGCCTAAAAGGCAATAATCCTCTCTTGGAACATTGCACGTTAAACCGTGTTAACACTTTGTCTATGTACGTAGATTGTGAGAGGCCAATCAATCGTCTTGATCTATCTCTATAGATCTTGATACCTAAAATGTAGGTTGCCTCTTCTAAATCTTTCATGGAGAATTTCTGTGACAAGAATAGTTTTATCGATGATATCATTGGTACATCATTTCCAATCAAAAGTATATCATCGACATACAAAACTAGAAATGCAATTGCACTCCCACTGATCTTCTTATATACACAAGGTTCATTCGGATTTTTGATGAAGCCAAACGATTTGACTACCTCATCAAAACGGATGTTCCAACTTCTGGAGGCTTGTTTGAGTCCATAAATGGATCTCTTAAGCTTACACACCTTCTGTTTTTCACTATTAGATTCAAAACCCTATGGCTATTCCATATAGATGTCCTCATCGAGAAAACCATTTAGAAAAGCCGTTTTGACATCCATCTGGAATATCTCATAATCAAGGTGTGCAGCTATAGCCAACATAATCCGAATGGATTTTAGCATGGCCACAGGTGAGAAAGTTTCGTCATAATCAATTCCTTCTTTTTGACGATATCCTTTCGCCACCAGCCGTGCTTTGTAAATTCCAATTTGACCTTCAACATTCATCTTCCTCTTGAAGATCCATTTACAGCCAATTGGTACAATACCATCAGGCAAGTCAGTCAAGGTCCATACCTCATTGGAATACATTGAATCCATTTCGGATTTCATGGCTTCTAGCCATTTACCAGAATCGATGTCCAACATCACCTCCTCATAGGTTTTAGGATCATCGGGTTGATCACTATCATTCACAATGAATAATGGTTCAATATGATCAACCGAGTGTCTATAACGAGCAAGTGGGCGAGACATTCTCGCACTTCTCCAAAGAGGTTGTGTATCAGAAGCTCCCACTGAATCAGAGATTGGTATCTGAACTCGGTTGTTTGATACTTCATTATTTTCTTCTTGTAAGACTATTTTCCGCCCAGCACCACTTTCTTGGATGAACTGATTCTCCAAGAAAGAAGTGTGCTTGCATACCAAATTCTTTGGTCTGAATGAAAATAGAAATAATATCCAAGAGTTTTCTTTGGATATCCAATAAAGCGACCTTGTTCAGATCTTGCCTCCAATTTTTTCACTTTCAGCTTTTTCACAAAAGCTGGACAACCCCAAATCTTAATATGATTACGACTAGGTTTCCTACTATGCCATATCTCATAGGGCGTAGTTGGAACAGATTTGGACGGCACTCTATTCAGTATATATATATATATATAGCTGTCTCAAGGGCATATCCCTAAAGGGATATTGGCAAATCGGTGTAACTCATCATAGATCGTACCATATCTAATAAAGTACGATTTCTTCGTTCAGATACACCATTATGTTATGGAGTTCCAAGAGGTGTCCATTGTGATAAAATGTCATTCTCTTTAAGAAAGTCCAGGAATTCAATACTAAAGTATTCACCTCCTCGATCTGATCGAAGAGCCTTAATACATTTTCCTGTTTGTTTCTCAACTTCAGCCTTGAATTCCTTGAACTTTTCAAAGGATTCAGATTTATACTTCATGAGGTATAAATAACCATACCGTGACTGATCATCGGTGAAGGTAATGAAGTAATTATAACCACCTCTAGCAGTTTCATTAATTGGTCCACATACATCTGTATGTATTAATCCTAATATGTCAGCAGCTCGCGCACTTTGTCCCACAAAAGGCGCTTTGGTCATTTTTCCTAGAAGACATGCTTCACAAGTCGAGTATGACTCAAAATTTGAAGGATCAATGTATCCATCATTACTCAACTTGTTAATTCTGTCTTCTCCAATATGACATAATCGGAGATGCCAAACATACTTTTTATTTGGACCGTCTCTAAGGCGTTTATTAGTTATGGAATTTATATCAATTCTATTTTGCTTATTGACATTGGTAATCACATTACCGGACATTGTAATGGTATAAAGATTGTTGGTTAATAAGCTAGAACCAACACATATTCTATTATGATCAATAGAACATACATCATCAGCAAAAGAGAATTCATAATTCTCTTTACCCATACGAGGTATAGAGATGATGTTCCTATCAGCATTCTTATAATGCAAACAGTTCTTTAAAACCAATACATGTCCAGAAGGCAAACATAAACGAAAAGTCCTTATAGCTAATGCAGCAACTCTTGCTCCATTGGTAAACGTCAGGACAATCTCATTTCGCCCTAGCATCCTGTTTATTTCCAGATTCTGCAAAGACATACAAATATGTAAAGTTGCAGCAGAATCTAGAACCCATGAGCTGGATTCAGCACTAACCATAAGATTAGTTTCAATAAGCATAGACACCATACCTTCATAAGGTCGGTTCTTGGGCTTGACCTTCAAGCTCGCGAGGTACCTCTTACAGTTCCTCCTCCAGTGCCCTTTGACACCACAGTAATGACATTTCCCTTTATCAATCATGGGTTTTGGTTGCACAACAGGTTTGGCAGGCCTCTTCCATTTATTCTTCTTTAAAATGGTCTTACCCTTTGAAGAAGAAGCCTTAGCCATAGCCACTACATTTGGCCTCGTGTTATGCATTTCCTTCTCATAAACTACCAGCATGCTATGTAACTCAGCAAGAGTTTTCTCCATTTTATGCATGTGGAAGTTTTGGACAAAACCAGAGAACGAATCGGGTAAAGATTGGAGGATCAAATCCACAGCTAACTCATTGTCCATAACGAGATTCAGCCTATCCAATTCTTCAATGTGCCAGATCATTTTTAAAGCATGATCATTAACAGATGATCCTTCAGCCATCCTCATAAGGTACAATGCCTTAGATATCTCATATCTAGAGGTTCGACCATTCTCATCAAAGTATTCCTTTAAGTGCAAAATGATCGACGCAGCATCTTCCATGGATTCATACTTCTTCTGTAATTCATTATTCATAGAAGCAAGCATATATGACTTAACTTTTAAGTCATCATCACGCCACTTATCATAAGTGACACGCTCCTCTTGGGTCCCACCCTCAGGAAAGGAGGTTGGCATCTTTTCATCAAGCACATACCCAATTTTTTCTGAATTGAGAACAATTCTCAAATTCCTCACCCAGTCAGTGAAATTGGGTCCAGTCAAACAATTCTTGTCAAGTATAGAAGTGAGTGGGTTTGTGGTCACCATTTTCAGAGTAATAATATATCTATTGCAGAAAATAAATTGTTAGCCGTTGTATCTTTCAAAGTAACTATTTCATTTTGGTCTTTAAATGAAATAGATCCTCCCACTAAATTTATATTCGAATCCCATACTCCTTAAGATGGGAAGCGGTAATCTTTGTTGGGTAAAGATTACTAGTGGGGATTAGAGTCTCACTAGTCCAAAGTCCACCTCACCTAATAGTTATTGGTGTCCTATGAACTTAGTGAGTGAACCAGCCTGTTCAACGCATCATATGCAAGTCCCAATCATAACTTCGGCCTCTAGACCATGAAAGCCTCACCTAACAGTTATTGGCATCATGATCATAGTTAAGTCTAGCCCATCGTCTCATGCAAGTATTGAAAACACAAATGATTCCCTCACCTGACAGTTATTAGAAATCATTTGGCTCCAACCCCATAGCATCATATGCATAATGGAGTGATCCAATATTATAAATGGTAATTAACCCCTATGTATCCATAACCGGTTAGTTAACCACTATAATATTGGATCAAACCACGACGATGGAAGGCCACGAGTCCAAAACCCGTTTCGACTTAATATTCTTTGTAAGGAGATTTGGGTCGTTATTAACGGTCTCACTTTGCACATTAACCGGTTTAACATGCACGATATTATAAACACAATAAATAAATAGATATCACATAATAGCTATCCTATGTGGTGATCATGGAATTATGGTTCAATGGGTCTCGAGCCAAAGAGACCCATTTAACCATTTTAATGTTTTAATTATATGGACATGCTCTTTACTTTTTCTTCAATCTTTGAACTCTTCAAAGACCGGGCCCAAAGAGCTCACCGGTTTAATGGCTCCTCCAATGGCTCCTCCTCTCTTGTAGTATTTCCATCAACAATTGAAATACTAAACTATACTAAAACTACATATCAAGAAAATTTAAAGTAAAATAAAAGGAAGGACGCAGCCTCCATTTAATAATTACATCCCCAAAAAGAATACCTGTAATCATCATACATTCATCCATACAACAATCACAATAATTAGGGATTTTTCCATGATCACCATCCTTCCTTACGAGCCATAAATTCAAAATTTAAAGCTCTGGAAGGCATGTATAAAATTCAGCATATCATTTGCAAAATATAAACATCAAGTATAACATGTTACGGATTTTTGATTCAAAATTAATTTAGTTCTAATTTTTGCTTTGTTGATTAAATTTATCACATAAATCAATCAACTTCTATAGGCCACATAAGAGCAAGAGAACCAATTCTCTTAACAAAAGTAAATTGGCCATTAGAATGCAAAAATATATTTGAACTATAAATCAATTAAACGCACGAAAACGCCTAAGGTTGGCTCTGATACCACTGTTGGGGTTTCATGAATCATGTATAAGAAAAATTAACGAAATAAACGCAACAGAAACAAAGATATATTTTACACATGATTCTCCTAAGGCATTGTTCGTGCGTTTTAATCAAAAATCTAAACATAAAAGGAAGTTAAACGAAATACCTCTTGAAGCGCGCTTTGAAACAAGTCGGTTTGGATGTTCTACAGTACGAGTCCCACAAGCGTCGGACCTCTAGTTCAGACACACCAACAACTAACGTCGAACGGAAGAGAGAACTTTCGGATATTCACCACTTCGATCGTGCTAGCAATCACGTGGAAACAAACCATCGTATCCTTGATGTATAATAGTCACGGCCCGAACGATTTAATGTTCTTCTTTCTTGCGTTTCAAAAAACTCAAGAATACGCACACAATTTGCTCTCTGTTTTTCAGCAAAGCATCACACTATTTCCCCCGCAATCTTTTGCGGCATTTTATCTTTCTTAAAGCCTTCACGAATCAGCAACGGTTGCTGATCGTGGGATCAGCAACCGTTGCTGATCACGATCATGCACCATCGTGCAAGAACGGTCAGCGGTTGCTGACCGTTCATGCACGATCTTTGTGCATGATGGTCAGCAGTTGCTGACCATCCATGCTTCGTGCATGATGGTCAGCAACCGCTGACCATGTGCACGATTTTGTGCACGATTTTGTGCATGTGCACGATTTAAAGAATCGTGCACATGCACGAAGCTTTAAGCTTTAATCATTTTTTTTTTACTAATAAATATTTTAATTTAGGGCATACTACTAACACTTTACGCCAAACGGGTCAGCAAATCAGTATGTTGGGATATGGTACAAGAACTTGGCGCCTCCTAAAATCGTGTGGGTGGCCAATAGGGAATTGCCGCTTGTGTACCCAGATCAGTCTGCGAAATTAATGATAGGCAGTGATGGGAATTTGAAGCTCGTGGATGGACAACAGAATATATTTTGGTCTACCAATGCCTCTCGTCGGTCCAATTATAGGTCAGCCGCGCTATTAGATAGTGGAAATTTTGTACTGCAGGATGC
Source organism: Eucalyptus victrix (assembly GCA_016097545.1). Classification (NCBI taxonomy): domain Eukaryota; kingdom Viridiplantae; phylum Streptophyta; class Magnoliopsida; order Myrtales; family Myrtaceae; genus Eucalyptus; species Eucalyptus victrix. The sequence goes on along the minus strand of CM027839.1, from coordinate 55,398,972 downwards.
AAATTATAGTAAAATATGGGGAAGCTTCGATGATCCGACAGATACTCTTCTTCCGGGCATGAAGATGGGAGTAAATGCCAGGACTGGGGAGAAACTCTCTTTAATTTCCTGGAGAAGCGACAGTGATCCGTGCCCTGGAAGGTTCTTGACTGGGATAACATCGGAGATGCCGCCTCAACCTTTCACTTGGAATGGTTCCAGCCCTCACGGGAGAGGCGGACAATGGGACAAATCGAAATTTACCGGCATAAAAAACATGGCCCGATCGTACTTGAGTACAATCCATGTTGAGCAAGATATTCAGCAGGGGACCACTTACTTATCTATTGTTTTACTTAAGCAGGACTATGCATATGCATACATGTCTGTTTTGCCTGGAGGATTGCTTAAGATAATGTACTGGGATGATGGAGCTAAGGTGTGGTTGGCACTTTGGGCAGGACCGAACAATACTTGCGAGACTTATGGAACTTGTGGTCCTTTTGGAGTTTGTAACTCAATGAGTTTGCTTATTTGCAGATGCTTAAATGGGTTTGTGCCAAAGTCAAATAAAGAATGGAACAGTGGAAACTGGACCGGAGGATGTGTGAGAGAGACAGAATTGTATTGCCAGAAAAACACAAGCACATCAGCTTCAACAATTGTAAAGAAAGATGCCTTTTGGCAAATGAGCCGGATGAAACTACCTGACTCTGAGGATTATATATCAGACATTGGAGATCAAGAAGGATGTTTAAGCTGGTGCCTGAGCAACTGTTCTTGCTTGGCTTATTCTTATGTCAGCACCATCGGGTGTATGGTTTGGACTAAAGAAAACCTCATCGATCTTGAGGAATTTTCCACAGCTGGAGAAAATCTATTTGTTCAAGTTGCACATGTAGAAACAGGTTAGAAATGGTTTCATTGAGATGTGTTTGAGTCAACATCAATTGTCTTTTGCATAACTCTCTTTCCCTTTCAAGGAAGATCGTTGCAGAAAGCCATTATCATCAGCTTGAGTACTGTTGCTGGGATCCTGTTCTTTGCAGTATTTGTTTTTGGTCTTTGCAAATGGAGAGCTAAGAAAAGAGGTACTAAAAAAGAGCCACATCAGTGTTTTCAGAGGGTTGTGCTCCTATTTTGTTTAATCTTATGTTGCTATGAAGATAGTAAGCTGATTCTTCACCAATGATAAACACAAAAAACTTCAGAAAAATCTTAAGGCTCCTTGACTTGCTAGGTAAACCTGAAAAGCCGGGCAAACTGCTCCAAGGAAATGCATGGAAAGAGCAATTGAAGGAAGATGATGCACTGGAGTTGACTGTTTTCAGTTTTGATAGCATACTACTTGCTACAAACAAGTTCAGCACAACAAGTAAACTCGGGCAAGGAGGGTTTGGCTCTGTTTACAAGGTAAAACCATTTTGCAGGAAATTCATTAAATGGAAAATATAGAGATAGTTCAAGGTCTAAAAGCTACGTGATTTGTGAAACAGGGAAAGATGAATGATGGGAAAGAGGTAGCTGTGAAAAGACTTTCTAGTAGCTCGGCCCAAGGTGTTCAAGAGTTCGAGAATGAGATAGTCCTAATATCAAAACTCCAACATCAAAATCTGGTTAAACTCATTGGTTGCTGCACTAAAGGAGATGAAAAAATTTTGGTATACGAGTACTTGCCATACAAAAGCTTGGACTCCTTTCTTTTTGGTTGGTTTTTCTCTCTGAATAACTACTTTTTAGTAATTTATTTTTTGAAATAGCACAAAAATATGAAAATTGTTTGTGTTTGTTATGTTTGTTAGATTCAAAAAGGAAGGCAGAACTCAACTGGGGCAAACGATTCCAAATTATTGAGGGAATTGCAAGGGGGCTTCTCTACCTCCATCGAGATTCTTGCCTTAGGGTCATACACCGTGACTTAAAAGTGAGCAATATTCTCTTAGATGAAAAGATGAACCCGAAAATTTCAGATTTTGGGCTGGCACGAATGTTCGAGGGCACTCAAATTTTGGTGAACACTCACAAAATTGTTGGAACCTTGTAAGTTCTCTAGCCCTAATTGAATAATCAATCTTTTGAGTCGATCTTTCGAAAGCATATAGAAATGATTGATTTAGCACAACGATGCTGTCACTTTAGAAATGTTTCGTCCCGTTGTCCCTCAATACAATTAAAAGGGTAAATACTTAGTTCAAATCAATGCAGTGCTTATATGTCTCCTGAGTACGCTATGGGCAGAATGTTTTCTGAGAGATCCGATGTCTATGGCTTTGGAGTGTTGCTACTGGAGATTGTTAGTGGCAGAAAGAACACGGACCTGTATGATCAAGGATATCTCAGTCTCCTTTCCTACGTAAGTGCCAAATTCCAACCTTAATCGATATAAAAAGTTCCCTGCAATATTATGACAGTGTTCTCCTGTAAGCATGGCAATTATGGAGTGAAGGCAAAGCATTGGACCTACTAGATGAAGCAATTGCTATTAGCTTTCCATTGGAGGTAATAAGATGCATCCACATTGGGCTTCTCTATGTCCAGGACCATGCTATGGATAGACCAAACATGAAGAATGTGGTTCTAATGCTAAGCGGTGAATTAGATCTTCCTCGGCCGAGACAGCCTATATTCACTTTCCAAAATGAAATGCCAAATCATGCTATTCCACTGCAACAAGAAAGCATTTGGTCTGTTAACACCATCACTAATACAATGGTTGAAGGAAGATGACGGCTATGTTTTTTCATTTTTATTTTCTATCGTTTGCAGCTGATTTTGTTGTTATTTTGTAAGACATTAGGCTACGTTTTGTCGTTTGGATTTCTAATCAGAATATGACTACATAGAATATGATATGAAATCTAAAGATTTTACTATATCCTATTGACTATCCAATGATTACGGTAATAAAGTCGATATATTCATATTATATCATTGTATATTGTTTAATATAGCTGTCATATTAATATAAATAAACCAATTTTTTTACAAATAGAGAGTGAGAATCTCTCGCAATACTCTTGCCTACTTTATATTTATTTATTATTTAATTTTCCTCTTTTTAATTAATTTCTTTTTTTTATTTCTTCTTTCCCCTTCCATCATTCTCTAATAAAATTTCAATTAAGTAATAAGCTATACTAATATACCTAAAATATGTTTAAGATAGAATTAAATTCGAATATATAAATAAAAATAAGAAAAAACTATTTTTTTATTTTGAATTTCTTATATTAGAAATCAAATATATTTTTTTATATTGAAAGGTAATTTTAATTTTGTTAATTTAAGAAGTTTGAATTTCCTATTATAGATATTCGACTTTATCATGTCTTGAATAAATACCAAATGCAAGATAGGGTATATATTATCATATTCTGAATCTCATCCTAACTGACAACTGTAGCCTAGTGTTTATTTGAGTAACTTCGAGTTATCCAGGAAGATGAAAGAAAACATAAAGTGGCCCAAAGCTTGAATGAAGGAGCAATTTGTTCAGAGGAGCTTCGCATGTAGATGGAAGGTGTAATAGATGGCCCCATCAAGCCCAGGCCCATGTCTTTAATAGACAAACTCAGCCCATCTTCATTTTTTCTTCTCTACTTATCTCACGTTAAGTCAAAGCAGCGATAGAACAAGTAAAAGAGGAAAAACGAGAAGCTCGACCGTGAAGAAGGGAAAAGGGGAAGGAGAGAGAAGAAGGAAAAAATTGTACATGTGTGGTCGAGACACATCGACTGACCATATTAACTATGAAGCATAACATATGTCTAATCGGAGTAATTTTGGAAGTTATGGCACAAATTTTGAGTTATGCAAGTTTTAAACTATGAGGTTCAGTTAAGAAGTTTTTGGGTTATGATTTTTGTGGAAATGGTAGTCTAAGGCTTTGACGAAACTCGATTTTGAAGTAGGTTTGTTTGGAACGAAATTTTGAAGTTTTGTGTGCAAGTTACTTGTAATGGATAATACGTGTAATAGTAAAAGGCAAACATATGCCATAAACAAGCTTCTTTGTAGCATTTAGATGTCGATACGTTAACGGTTGAACATGTTTTAGTTGAGTCATCCATTGGAATAATGTTTTACTCAAATTTTAACATCATTTTTCGAATAATTGATAAGATCATGAGTGCGTCAACTCAAGTAACCTCTGTAAGTCAGTTTCAACTTTTTCAGTAAGTGGTGTTAGATGTTCTTTGAGTTTATAAACTCATAGTTCAAAAGTAATATCGTTTAATGGAAGAATGACACTAGGGGTGCGTATGGTAACATTTCTATTCGCAGGATCAAGAGTAGTTTTTTCTAATTCTATTCATTAGAATAGTTTTTGAGAAAAAAAAAAACATATTTGGTAATTGCATAAAATTTCTATTTTCAAAATAGAAAAAGAACTTTAATGTATTTTGGTACAACCTACCATTTTTTTTTTTAGACGTCTTTTACTTTTAATAATTTTTTGAGATTTTTTTTCCCTCTCTTCTTCTTCCTTGGGCGGGTAGTAGAAGGTGGACTAGTAGAAGAGGAAGAAGTGGGTCAGGTATAGGGTCCAATACAAACAGGGTCGAGTACATGGTCTAAAAAAGGAGAACCGGTTATAACAGGGTCGGGTACAAAGTTTAGGTATAGACCCTACCCACCCTGGACTCGATCACCCCTACCCTACTCGGCTGAGCTAAGCCCAATGTCTCCTAAACGAAAGCCCTAAGCCCAACTCCAAATCCCCTCCTCCCGCACGTTTGCACAAGGCATACTCTTCAGCCTTTATTTATTTTTTTTCCTTTTATTTTCTTTTACTATTTTTTATTTCTTTCCCACTCTCATCCTTCTTCACTGAGAACCCACTATTCTTACCAACAACACACCAATGGAAGAGAAAGAAAAAGAGGGAAGGAGGCTGGGCCGGCCCATCCCCAACCAGTTTCGCTTTCTCCTTCTTTTTTTTTTTCTTTTTTATAATAATTTTTAAATAATAAAGTATAATAATAATAAAATTTAAAATTAATTTTTCTAAATTTTAATATTAGTAGTGCAAAAATTACTAATGTCCATATGCCTAGTTTTGTTGGGGGCTAAAAATTAATCCATAAATTTTTATGTGATTAATGAATGGTTAAATGAGTCATTAAAATTTAAGTGTCGGCATAACTCAATTTACAAGTTGCAATATTTGACAAAAAATTTCGAGCACAACATAGTTACAATTATATTAAACAAACTCTTAATTTGTGTGATTTATATATCTAATTCCTTGCAAAAAATAAAGAAGTATCATAATATGATCAATTCTATGCTATAGATAATTTGCAAAAAAATAAAGGCAAATTATCAATTTACCACTTTTTCCTTTGACGACTTCATATGTCACCTTTCCTCTTCTTCGAAGCAAACAAGTGAGAAAGATAAGTATCGTTACACCTCCAATAGGAACGACAATGACAATAGTTATCACGGTGAATTTGTTGCTTTTTCCTACACACATGCCATTACATTTATGAGAAAATTGCCAAACTAATCAAAAAGCCTTTTAGATGAAGGCATGGTTAAAATTTAAACACTCTAATACCCTGCTTAACTATATTGGAATTAGACCTAAGATTGAAGTGTGAAGATTGGTAATTTGACACAAACGAAGGGCCTTGGGATACTTGAATGGAGAGGCTTAATCAAGAAACTCTAAACTTCAGTTGCAATTTTAGCATCTATAAGTATTTGGTTACGGTAAAATGATGGGGTTGAAGGAAAAATAAATTGTAGGATGGACAAATCCCGTTTGATAACGAGTTAATATGTAAATTAAATTTGAAGGAAGAGCATACTGAACTATCATTTGTTATGATGACTACATTATCATCACCTCATACTCCACCTTTAACTCATTTGCCCTTGCACTTTGAACTGTGATTCCTATAGTTCATCACCTCATTGCAACAACAACATGGACGATTCTTGATTTTGGACTTTTATTTAGAATGGCTCTTCCATTTGCTGCTTCAAAATTCTCTTTGTTTTTCTGTTTCTTAGATAGCCAAATCTTGCATCATATCATATGCCATGTTATATTATCACTGCTTCTTTATCACTCCATAGAGAGCAAGATAGACTTTATCATTTCTGGGGAACTTATCATGCACCCGATTAGAAGAGTATTAGCGAAGTTCTCAAAAGAATCCATCTATAGCATTATGCCTTGTTTCTCATTGGAAAAAGCTTCTTTGACATTTTCCAAGTCCATCTTAAATTTGTTAAACTCATCCCAACTGTGCTTTGATTGATGTACCTTCGACCATGCCAAATTGAAACATCATTTTGAGTATATATATAAGTTATTATTCAAACCCTTCATTAGTGAAGTGACTCAAGTGTTTCCCATAATGCTGTCACAATCTTTTCTTCGACCACTTCAATCAACACCTTATCTCACAGAATCAACAAAATTATGCTCTTTTCCTTCTTCATCAATTGTACTTCATTAGCATCTTTCATTTCATTCAATAACTCATCCTTACTATCCAATTGCTCCACCGATTTTTGGATTGTTGAGAGCACACATCTTAATGCTCCATTACTTGCTCCTCTAATTGGCCTTTTCACTCTCCGCTCTTGCTCCGAACATGATCCCAAATACGTTATTCCATACAATGACCAGAAAACAAAGATGCTATTTCTAGAAATACTAAACTTAGGTTTGGTATCAATTGTCGTGAAATAACACTGAAGCCAACAAATATTACAATTAAATACTCACCAGATACTAAGACATTAAATTTTTTAGAGAAATCAACCAAATAATAAAAACACCAAACACTTACATGATTCAATTTTCAGTATTTATTTTATAGGGAGAACAAACGTTAAAGAAATTTACCATGAATTTGTAGAATTAAAGAGTTTCAATTATTGAACCACTCAAGTGTTTCCACGCTTAGATTACACTCAAGGAATTCACAATTGTGTTTACTGACAACCTCTCATGGTCTCACTAAGAAAATTCAAAAAGGAAATAACTAGACACTTCGAGCTCTATCCGTAATTGAAATGATGAACTCCACTTGTAATTATGGCCGCTGCCGGAGCACATGAGCGCATGGGCTTAAATCTCTCTGAAAAACCCAGCTCACACTAACTCCATGAGCCGCACGATGAGTTGGACTTGCTGGAATTCCTTGGCCATACTTAAACACGGACTTTGACTCCAACTGGAATTATGGTGTTCATTTTGCCTTTCAATCCGATCCAAACTTAAGTCTGCAACCAAGTTCTAATCGTGTGAAAATTTGTATTTTCACACAATATGGGCTAGACTTCAATTGGGTCAGGTTTTCAATCAATGGGTTCAAGCTCAACACTTAATTTTGAGAATTCAATCACAAGTTCAAGCTCGAGACATAATTTAACATGCACATTCGCTCTCTCAACAGGCTCTATCATGCATGATCAAGCTTTGCACTTGGGGACAAATCAAGCCCCACTGTAGCCCTTCCTTGATTAACGGCGAGATGGCTGTTTGGTTACCTCTTTCTTCGTTGAAAGAGGCCCCAAGTGTCCAAACATATATATCTTCCTATTAATATGGAATAAACTTAAATCTAACAAGAATAAAGTACAAAACAACTAAGGGAAAAAAAAAAAACAAGCACTCACGATTGATAACATGTTTTTATCAATGATAATTCCTCATCTGCATCTGTAACTAGAGGCAAATCTATTCACCATTTGCCAACTTTTTGATATGGTAAACAGAGACTTGATTATGGACCAAAAAAGAAAAGAAAAAAAAACAGCATAGACTTGATTTTCTATTAAGACAAAAAAGAATAACAAATAACAAATTTACCACAAAAAAGTGAATCCTTGAGATAAAAGTGACCAAAGAATGGGCAGGTAGCTATAAGAGCCATGATGGAGATAGGACTAGTTTTTACTCTCAAAATAGCAATAAATTTAAATTTGAGAAAAGTAAGAAGGAAAGTAAGGGCATGTTTGGTAATATTTTTATTCCGGAAAATAATTTCTTTTAAAACAATAGTCTTTTTCTATTTTTTTTTCTTTGAACAAGTTCTGATTAAAAGAATACATTTAGTAACCACAAAGAATTTATATTCTTGGAATAAAAAAAGAACATAAATGTATTTGGTACAGTCCACAATTTGTAATGTAGAATTTCTTTCAATGTTTTAGATTTTCATTCTTTTTATTCTTTTATTCTTTTCTTCTCGTGGCAATAGGCGGTGGATAGCAACGGTGGAGGGCAATGAGTTGCAAGGAAGAAGAAGAAAATAAAAAAGAAAAAAAAATACTTATTTCTAAAAATTATTCTTAGAAATAAGAAACTATTTTTTCTAGTTTTTTTGTTTCTATTCTAAATCTACTCCTTGGCAACTTTTCTATTTCACGGAATAAAAAAATTAATTGATATTAGCAAACGGAGTTTTGTTCCTTTTTCCTACTTTGAGGAGAAAAAGAACAAAAAAAAAAAAAAAAACAGAAGTGTCGCCATGGGTGCCCTAAATAAATTGAACGAAACTATATTAATATGGAAATTGTCAAGGGCAATATTGTCAATTTAGTGAAAATGTAGAGATTTTATTTTTTTTTTCCTCTCTTTTTGGGTCGGCAAAAGGTGCAGATTTAGCCGGCGGATATAGTCACACCCTTTCTACAATCGACAGACTTCTATGCAACAACTTTCATACCTTGACAAGCTTCAGATCATACGGTCGACGAGGCCATGCACAAAGTCACGGGAGGACAGACTCAGCTTAAAAATTGATTATATCCCGGATTTTGATGTTTCAAAAGTTGAAGACTTGTCCCTTCTTTGTCCCATCCAAAGAAAGGCCAAAGGAAACTTCCACATACCTTCAGGTGTTGTCACGGGAGGAGGAAGGGGAGGCGGAAGGGGGCCTTCAGATGTCGTAAGCGGAGGAGGAGGTGGGGCCCGCACACCGGTACCTCACGTTGCAGCTCGGGGTCAATGTCCTCGCTACTTGCTTCCCCTCGAGAATATCAATCGCCGACAGGAGGCATCTGTTACACTCCCACTCCATCAAGTCCGGCGTGCACTGCGCCATCATGTACAGCGTCTGCGAGCTCGTGAACTTCATCTCTGCCTCCGCGAATTTCTTCCCCGACGCGCTGCCTGAAGCCCTATAGGCAATGTCCCTGATGCTCTTTCCAAGTGCTTGCCTGAACCTGGCCCGTTCAGCGATGTTCCAGCGGTTGAGCAGCGTGAAGGAAGGCGTCACTTCCATGACGGAGAAGATGGACTTGTTCGGCTACCTCAGCATGCACTTCTCGTACCAGATCACAGAGACTCGCTGGTTGGGGCATACCTGGCGGATATCCCGTTTTCCAGTGGCGATGCAGTCGCTGCACGTGGTGGTGCTGACGTTGCTGCGGCAGAGGAAGAGCCCGTAGGCCTGGTCAGGAGGGTTTTGGCCGGCAGTGGCTTTGGCAAAGCCATCGCTGTTGTTGGTGGCGGCGGAGGAGAGGGAAGAGAGGAGGGTGTTGAGGTTGGACTGGTAGGTGGAGTTTGGACTGAAGAGGGTGGTGTTTGGGCATTCATAATCCAGCAATTCCGGCGACAGGCCAGTACTGAAAATTTTGAAGAAGTAGAAGAAGTAGAGAGAGAGGGAGACCGCGAAGCAAGATTTCATGGTTGGATCAATGATTGTATTGGCTATAGCTAGATCGGCATGGAATTAGAGGAACAACAATGTTTAAATTCTCAATTCTACTCGTTCCATGCACTTGCATGCCACGAATCCATCGACAAGTCTCATATAACTTTATGATGGATGTGAAGTTTGTAGACCCCTCCTATTTTAGTTAATTTGATATATAGAAAGCAAAAGATCTAAGACCACTTGTGATGCGCAAAGATCGGTCCCACCCACTCCTGACTGAAATCTTTGCCCTGCCAGTGGAACAGGGCGATGAGCCAACCATGGAGGATCAAGGTGGGATTTTACTTTAGGGGGCGACTTCCCTAAATAGTCTAATCTTGGCGCTTCTTGATTTTGCAAGCTCTTATTTTAAATGATGTTTCGGTTCCTTTTTGAGTTTGTAATATATTAGACTAGTGAAAAATAAAAGATAAATGATATTGATAAAATGAAGATGGCGTGAATTTTTATTGAGAAAAGAATTGATTTTTATTCGTGGAAAATTTCAAGCAAAAAATAAAATAGAGAGAGAAAATCCGTTGATAATTTTCTCCTTTGTTCCAACTAGCCTCTTTCTCTAAATATATGGAGAGATCGTCAAGAGAGTGGTGAAATCCAATCCCATCAATGACATATCCACTCAGATTACTTAATTTATAAGCTTAAATTAATGAGCTATGAAGTTTGTGAATTAATTAAGATAATATAAATTTTCTTGAGGAAACAAACAATCAAATAGTAAGATAAATTAAACAAGAAAATAAAATGAACATCAGATTTATGTAATTCGATTGATCGACCTATTTGTATGGGGAGAGCAATAAATAATTTTACTATACATCAAGCAATATAATGGAAATTATAACTACACTCAAATCACTCAAATATTATCAGTATTTTCCAATTCTCAATTATACCCAATAGCTTAGATAATGTTTAATTCCATAATTTCTCACAAAATAATCTCTCAATCGTACAAAGAAATTGTACAAATCTTTACCATAAGGGAAAGTATAATCCTTGTTTGAAGTTGTCAAAGTTGTGGACAAATAGCAAGGGAGCAAAAAAAATCCCTCTCTCTCTCTCTCTCTCTTCTCTTTCTTTTCCCATCTTCTTCTTCAATCTTTAGCCATGGGAAGGTTTTGAGCTAGTGTGGCATCCTAGAATTTCATGAAAATCCCTAAATATGCCATCAGCCATGGATAGGCGATGGAAACACCGTTATTGTATTTTTGTAGCCTTTTGATCCATGATTCGCAAGGAGATTTATGGCCAAGCTTTTAATGGATAAATTTTGGGAAATAGAGTTCTATCTTTGGCCATATGTATTATAAATTGGAACTTATGGATTTATGAGTACAAGTGTATAGCCATTTAATTTGCAATTTAGTACTTTGATTTAATGGGGATTTAGTTAGTTTTTAAAAGGGTTAATCTTAGGTTATTTAAACTTGGGTCTTAGGCCCAAGAGTGTTGGGCCTAAGATGGGCCGAAATGGCCAGCCCATAAGCCCATGAAATGGCCGTCGATCGCACGAAGACGCGGAGGGGGGGGGGGAGACCGGTTTGCATGCCCCCAATTTATCCTTTGAAGTTAGCCAAGTGTCACCCATGCACAACTAATGATGGCTAATGATGGAGGGAAGGAAAATTAGGGGAAAATGATGGCCGACTTAAGCGAGAAAGAGAGAGAGAGAGAGAGAGGGGAGTTCGTCCAAGAGAGAGAGAGAGAGGAGAGAAAGAGAAGGAAGAAAGGAAGAAGAAGGAGGCTGTGTGTGCGCGAGAGGAAGGAGAAGGGCAGTCGGCTGTCGTTCGTTCGCCACCATCGAGTCCGCCTCACCCTCCGTTCGTGTTTGCTGTGTTCGATCGGTCTAGAGGCAAGTGGGATCTCTTGATCTACTCTTGCATGCTGTGCTTAGTGTGTGTGATTGACTAATAAAATTTCGCAGGTTTAGAATGTGAAAAATTGACGTTATAAGGGTGGTGCTCTAGCCTAGTGTACTGTTATTGAGAAAACAGCTCGACCTTGGATGTTCTAGTGACTTGCATGTGATGTTCGAGTTGGATTTTGGCTTTGACTTATAAATGAAAGTTGTTAAGGACTTCTTGTAGTATAACATACTCAAATTTGGGACAAAAGAAACAAGTATAAGTGGGTGAAATCGTTATTCTTTGGAAAGACTGGATCTGGAAATTTCGGTACTAGGAACAGGGGTTTCAACCGCCTATATTTCATTACCTAGGACGAATCTGACCTCGATGTCTTCATGAAGTATTTACCTTATGGTCTTAGTTATCACATAGTCAAATTTCATGATTTTTGAATGTCATTTGGGTATTTAATCCAAAATGTTTCTAAAACTAGGTAATCTGATGTGTTCGGACTTGGTAATGTTGCAATGCGTAGTCTATACCGTTTTTTATGAGATTCTTTTGGAAAAGTGTTATGCATGAAATATCTTTTTTTATGTATTGACTACAACATATTGAAATTTCGTAATTTTTTAAGTTCATTTGCCTATTTAACTAAAAATGTTTCAAAAACTGTGCAAGTGGAACGGACAGAATTAGTAGTGCTGTGATGCGTGTTCTGTATTGAACTATATGGGGATCTTTTGGGGTAGTGTTCTTCATGAAGTATCTGCCTTTATGTCTTGACTATCACATGTTCGAATTTAATAATTTTTTAATGTCATTTGGGTATTTAATGAAATTTTTTTCTAAAACTGTGCAAGCTGGATTGTGCGAATTTCAAAAGCTGAAATTGACCTTGTTGCCATTACATCATGTGCCATGTTGATATTGAGACACAAATGTGAATATGAATTATGATAAATGAGGATACCGTCGGAGATGTGAGCCAACGATGCCTCGGGAGTGTCGGGATGCCTGGAGGTGGGTGCTGGATGCTCGGAGTGTGTGTGCTAGATGCCCTCGGGAGTTTTGGGATGCCCGGAGGTATGTGCCGGATGCCCGGAGGTGTGTGCTGGAGGTTCCTCATGACGCCAGGTTGGGTGCGAGTGATAAAATGTGGGATGCAATTACTAGTCCTGGGAAAGAAAAATGTGGTGACCCAAATTGAAAGATAAAAAGTTGAAATTAAATCATGCATGGTATGGTGACATGTATGCATGATTGTATGATATAATATGGATTAGTGCATGGTTGTATATGCACCTATGGCATGGATATGCATGAATGCTTGGTGACGAGTGCATGGTTGTATATGCACCTATGGCATGATGGTATATGCATGAATGCTTGATGATGAGTGCATGATGGTGTATGCACATATGGTATGATGACATATGCATAGCTGCAAGGTAAGTTATGTTTAGATGCATGAATGATATGTACTCTACTATGATGTTATGATTGTTTGTTTGATGCATTGAGTAGTTTAATGGATCTTTTACCTGCTGAGTGGTTGTATTCACCCCTTTGGGAACCAACATTTCAGAGTAGAAAGATGCCTCTCTCTCTGGTCATGCGGGGTACTTTTTACGGCCTTCCATCTGATGTGGAGGTCGATTGTATGGAGCTTGATTGTGTCACCATCCCTGGTTTGACGTTTGTACGGGTTTGTGTACTAGTGATTTATAATGTGGGCCTGGCTAGGGGCCCGGTCATCCAGGAGTTCTTGTTTGTCCACGTCCGCCGTGACGGAGTGATATGGGGGATGTTGCCGCCGCCATCGCCCGATGCACCAGGATGGGTGTGATGGCCCACGTGAGGAGAGGGAGCTGACTTTTTGGAAATAGCCGACACTTGTAAATGGAGGGTTATACATGATCGATATAGGAGTCGAGATCTCTCTTTTGAGCTATAGCCAAGTTTAGCTAAAAGTCTTGGCTTTTTGGTTGTACCGACCCAAGATGTCCGTCTTAAAAATGTAAATAAAAGTGGCTCGGCTTATGTTTTCTTTCGATGTGTAGCTAGTGTGTATTGTACCATCATTAAGAGAGTAGAGAGATGGTGAGACTCGTCTTTAATTTCGCTATGAGCCGCGCTAAACTCTTTCAAAAAAAAAAAAATGCCTATGGACTTCGTTCCTTCTTTAAACCCCTTTTATATCAAAGATATGTAACTGGTATTCATTAGGTGGAGCGATAGGTAGCTGTGGTGACCTTAGCTGTTTGGGGGTGCCACAGCTAGCCTCACCTAACCCTCCCTCTTTTTGTTGATTTTGTTTGCATTTTATTGTTCTCTTTTACATTTTCTTCTCTCCCGATTTAGATTTGGGAGCTCTCATCTCCTAATCTAACTTTCGATTTGAGAGTTTAAACTCTCCCAATCTAGTTCTAGATTTTGGTGTTTTCCCCTCCCGATCTAAATTTGGGAGTTTAATAAATATACTTGTGGGGATTCGATACCCCTCTACTTTGTTTGTGTATAGGTTTTGCCTTTAGTCTCAATGATGATTGCAAGATTTTTGGCATTTCATTGGATTATGAAGATTTTCTTTCCACATGTTAAATTTGTGTTTGTTTAACATATTCTATGCTCAGCCTGAGCACGTAAACTTCTTTCGCCAACTCAACAAGCCCACACTTTCCTTTCAAAGGCCAACAAACACTTTTGGACTTAAACATGGATATAAGAAGCCAACTCTAATTCGTGAAAACAAAGTGACAAGTGTCGCACAAAGTTGCACTAGCCCATTCAATGAGCGACACATGTCACTCAAGGGCCAACTTGTCAGAAACATGCAACCCTCTCTCTTCTCTCTTCACATGTCACTCGATCCTTCTCCTCCCATCCTCTCACACTTTCTCTTCCTCTTGATCTTCTTCGTGCTCTTCTTCCTTGCCAAGCACCTCCTCTCGACCATGTATAACACTCAGATGATTGCAAGCGCTAGCAAGTTCATTACCCCATAGGGGTAGCAACAGCACATTGCCATGCAACACATGACCACAACGGCTGTGCACAACTTGCACTGCTTGCTAGAGCACTTGTTTTTAGAAATTTTTAGAAATTTGGAATTTTCTTTATTTTATTATTTTTTTTAATCATCTTCTGATTTCCTACTGACAAGGTCATCAGGTCTTGACGAATGGCCATCAGAGAAGATAAATAGCAGGATAGGAAAAAAGGAAGAAAGAAAAAGGAAAGGAAAGAAGAGGGAAAAAAATAAGCATAGAAATTACAAAACGACATTAATCTCATCGAACACATTACATCACCAACCATTCAACGTAGGATAATTAGTATTGACTAGATCGTCATATCATCGATTTCCAACCTAAATTGGCCGAAATGACTATATTGGGAAACGTGCAAAAGTTTAGTACTATAATGATCAAATTGAAAAGCTTATCATTGACTTGGCAGTTATATATAATAGGCTTACAACTTTTTGAACAATTTTTCCACTTTTCCACTCCTTTCATATTGTTGACAATTTTTTTACATTGTTAGTTTATAGGACTTATATGCTTTCTATATACATGTTGTATAGTTCCATCTATTGACTTTAAGTTTTTTTGAATTTGATATTCTAATGGAATCATATTCTATTTTAGTTTATTTTGTGTGTGTAGCCTGTTTGTCGATTAAATGCCCATAATTATCTTAGACATGATGAATTTCGTCACAATCTTTGATCTTCATTTTTGTGTTAACACGTTGATCTTTGTCTAAATAATTGGTACATAGGTAAAGGATGATAGAGATCGGAGTAGAAAAAGGAAATGGTGTCCGGATTGGACGGATGACCATAAAGTCTCTATAGCAACAATTAAACACAAAATAAAAGGAAAAGACTTAAGATTGAATGATTCGTAATGAATACTGGATCAACCGTGCTTTGATCTCTTAAGTCTAACATTGCCCACTAACGATAAAAGTCTGAAAATTGTCTAAAAAATCTTAAATATATTATATTTTTATAAATTCAATCATAAATCTTTTTATATTTTGTCAATTGAGTTTATCCGACTAATTTTAATCGGAAATTGTTGACGTGGATGGCATCATTAACGTGGCATTTTGTAAATAATATCTTAGTGATATTTTGAATATTTCATGATTTTTTTTCTTTTTTCTTTGTTCTTTTTTACTTTTCTTTGCCTTTTTTTTCCCTGTTTTTTGGTTAGGGCCAATGACCTTTGCCACCTACAAGCGAGGGCTGGCCAACCCTCACTGGCCCTAGGTGAGAGCATCGTACCCCTCGCTAACTTTGGGCGAAGGCTGTGACACCCTCGTTGACTAAAGTGAGGGCTCGCAAGCCCTCACCCAAAATTAGTGAGGGTTGCGGTGAAGGTTAGTGAGCCTTCGCCAGCCCTCACCCAAAAAAAAGCGACAAAAAGAAAAGCAAAGAAAAGTAAAAAAATAAAAAAAGATTCAAAATAACATTAAAATATTATTAGAAAAGTGTTATGTCATTGCTGGCTATCCATGTCAGCAATTTTCGGCCAAAAGTGTAATAAATTTATGACTTTTTGGATAATTTGCCAATAAAATTATAGGGTTATGCTACAGCTATATACGTTGTATTTCTAATGTTTTCAAGATAAGCATTGTACAAATGTCAAAATTTTTGTGCAATAATCATTTAAGTGACATAACTTTTTCTTCGATCATTTGAGTATCATAATTTTAAAGAAAAAACACTTATATAAGTGTTATAATTTTCAATTGATGAATGTTATCAAAAAGTTATATCACTCAAATGATTGATTGAAAAGTCAAATGACATTTAAATGGTCAAAAAAATATTGCACTCAAATTATCGAAAAAAAAAGTTGTACTACTTGAATAAACACCGTATGGAAGTTATGACACTTATGGTATCATTTTTTTCGACATTTTCCCATACATGGCTAATAAGCTAGCTTAAAAAGCTTTATTTGGAGAAAGTTACTAATGTGAAAAACTTAGTTTTTAAGATATATTGAATATATTGTATGTCAAAAGTTAGAAACCCTGTGGATGGTGATTGAATTCTAGGTATAGGTTCATAGAGAGTTGTTGTGACCTACCCCTCAGTAGGGAAGAAAATAGGTTTAGAGGTACTCGCTTATGAGATGAGTCGAATGATTCATTCAAATGACAATCTCGAATGGACCATCATTTGTTAACACCATTTAAGAATCATCGATCACAAACCCATATCTTGCGTTACATTGGATATTTGATTTTCATTCAATTAATCCTATACGAATTTCTACATAAAGAGTTGCCACTAACTCATTGGGATCAGCTTAAAACCAAGTGAAGTATAGGAGTATACTTGACTTTCTAAGTTATCAGGGAACTTTTGGTCGGAGACTTAATTACACCAATGATCAATTAGTGCCCTTTTGGTATTTAACATTGTTTATTTCAAGAAGATTTTAGTCAGACAGTTTGGATGATTTTATATCTATTTACTCACATATGAGATGATTATGCGAGTGCACAATTATTAAAATAGTAATTAGCAACTAAATAAAGCATTAAATAAATTACGAGGGAAAGTAAGCATTTAACGCTAAGAAGTAAATAAATGTCACTCCTAAATAGGCAAAAGAGAAGCCATAATCATCATATATAAAGTGTGCAATTAAGAGCATTCTTCTTTATGGACAATTTGAACTCTATGATAATGCCATAAGAGCTTGTTCAATTTTTTAGTGCAATTTCATATATTAATGATTTTCCCAATAATTTTAAGAGAAGGCTACCCAAAAGGACTATCTTTAAGCATTCTAGAGGGCTTCTAATTTTATGGAATTTTTAAAGTTTTCTAGAATTTTCTAATTTTTTTTATGAATTTTTGAATTGTCCAAAAAATTTTAATGGTTTTCTGAATTTTTATTTTTTTATTTTTCTTTATTTTCTAAATTTATAATACTTCTCTATTTTTAATATTTTTATTAATTTCTAAAATTTTAAATTAATAATAATAATAATAATAATAATAATAATAATAATAATAATAATAATAATAATAATAATAATAATAATAATAATATTTTTAATATTAAAATAATATAGCATAAAACAGACATCCGACCTGGATCACAACCGATCGGGTCCACGAATGACTAGGCTCAACAATCGGGCCTAGTCCCTCAACCCCACGAATGGACTAGGCCACCTTGGCTTAGGCAAGGGTCAGGCTCGCCCTCGCTTGATTGGGCCTCACTTGTGGCAGGCGAGGCCAGCTCGACAGCCATGGCCGCTGATGGCTACCGGCAAAAAGAGGAAGAAAGCGAAAAAGAAAAAACATAAAAAAAAAGTATAAAAAATTTCAAAAATATTAAAATAGTATTAAAAATTATCAACGTCAGTGTTAACTATATATGTTGCACCGCCAGTGTTCATGTTAGCGAATTTCGACCAAAATTGGTTGGATTGATTCAATTGGTAAGAAGTAAAAATGTGAAGGACTAAATTAGCAAAATTGAAATGTTTAGAACCAGATTGATAAAAGTGTAATAGGTTTAGGACTTTTTGGACAATTTTCCCGATTTCGAGAGGAGATACCGTCTAGGGTGGGAAGGGATATCTCCATAGGGGTAGACCATTAGAGAAGGTTCATAAAGTTTACTAGGATTATCTTAAACTAAAGAGCTAGATTTATTAAAAATAATTTACACAATTGTTTTAATAGGATATATGTCAGATAGTAAGTAATCCTCTAAATAATTGGCTATATTAAAAAATTAAT
This sequence comes from Eucalyptus victrix, assembly GCA_016097545.1. Taxonomy (NCBI): domain Eukaryota; kingdom Viridiplantae; phylum Streptophyta; class Magnoliopsida; order Myrtales; family Myrtaceae; genus Eucalyptus; species Eucalyptus victrix. Next base: position 55,380,673 of record CM027839.1, on the reverse strand, counting down.
AATAGCCCGACATATCATTTAATAAATTAGTTATATAAATTAGACATAATGAGCCTAATATTTTGCTAAAAAAATATGACATATTTTTAACAGTTTAGAATTTGGCTTGCGTATAAGAATTAGATGTATAGAACTAGCCCAGTTCCCCATACAAATAATCACTAAAAAGGAAACCTTAAAACAGAAAAAATAAATCTAGAAAAAGAAGGCGTGCCTGTGCATGGGGGAAGCTCACGTTAATTTGATTATCACTAGACCGGTCGATATTCTAGGCTAGTCACATGTGTGTAACATGAAATCTGGGTTGACCTTCTAGAAGTTTAGGAGGACCACTTACTGTCTTTACCAAATCGATCATTAGAATATGAAATTCCCACTTGATGTTTTGCTATCTAATTGATTGGGCAAATCTTGTTTCAAAGGTTAAGAGAGAAGACATGTATGAATAAATGCGATTTGACCAAATTCTTGCCGCTAATTTATCGAACAGGAGAAGAACAAAACAGCGGGTAAACCACTCGGTACACTAGGACATCTTCTTGGCCCTATTTCTCCAAAAGTCCTTAGGGCTTTTCAGCTTCAAGCTGCCCAAAAGCTTCCTGTGATCACCACCTGGTATGGTCCTTCCATGGGTGATTTTTAATGTTTGAATACTTAAAAAGTTTTGTCAAGTGGGCGCTAGGAAATTCATAATCATATAGCTTATTAAATTAATGGATACTATAAGAAGATAATTGTATTTGGTATAAATTGATTCCCAATAATCTTATCCTTGAAAAAGTTATGTACTAACACTCGAACACAACACGTCCACAACATGAGCTGACTTGCTTCACTGTCTTCCTTTCAAAGTCTTTCTTTAAAAAGGTATTGTTTTTGTTAAGTAGATGAGCTAACTCTACTAGAAGAAACCAATAGCCGATGGGCAAAATTATACCCAAAAAAAAAAAAAACCAAGAAGAAGTCAAAATCGATTTAAAACTCTCATTATAGGCGGCTTGTAGATCAGTGACCGTCATTGGAGAGGATTTTGCGAAACCTGTTGCCAAGAATTGTTGTGGAAGGATAACAATTAGGTACTCGTCCAGCCAACTCCATGGCAAGATATTGATGGAGCTAATATAATTTAAATACTGTGACAGCTAACGAAAAATTTACATCAATAAATGAAAGTACTAAGAAGACACAATTGCAACCAATTTATTCCTAATTCGTAAGAGAAAGTGCATTCACAGAGTGTATAGATAATCTTTGTCTCGAGCTATAAATATTGTCAAAGAATACAAACACACACTTTTGATTTTTTTTTCCTTGTTGAAGGGATTGCTTTAATTTCTTCAACTAACGATTCTCAGACAACAAAGAATGCTTTTGAACAAAGGATCACTCAAAAGGGCTGAGATGGGCTATAGGCAACCAATTACAAGGGAGGGCTTCAAATTTGCTAATTGATTGGCCTCACAGAAACAGTGGATAACTGGGATTTCATGGAGATGGGCCGGATGAAATTGGCATTCTGCAATAATGGCCTGCAAATCCCACCAAGGTTGATCGGTGCCCTAGAGAAAGCCTATCGGATATTGAGCACCTATAGCCTAAAGGTATAGTTTTAACAACACCAAAACCCAACTAATAGCTAAAGAAATGTATAGTCTAGTGGGCATTATTTAGTCTAGACAAGAGAAGTAGTATTCATCCTAATGGATGCACAAAAATTTAAAAACGTACAAAATTACAGAGGATCAATGTATGATTTAGCTTCAAATAGTAATAACAACTTGGAAGAATCTTAATAACTATGATGAATATCATGCATATTCTTTTAATTGCACACGATCCCTTTAAGCAATCAACAATTTATTCTCCAAATACATTGATTTTTGATGATGGGTCATAAAAAATCACGTTGGAAGGCCAAGCAATCACACCGTGAGACCATCCATGAAGAATAATTTTCACTTACACGGCCATTCACCGAGGATACAATTCAGTAACCGACATATCATTGGTTGACAGAAGCATGGTCCTATTAGTAGAATGATTCGATCCAAGCTCTTTCATCGGGATGCTCACTCCCACCGATCTACTTCGGACGAAAAAGGCTGGATGTTGAGGCAATGGCAGGTTAAAGTACTTGTGGTTGAGCATGAGAACTACATTTTTCATGGTGGGTCTAATAGCTGGATCTTTTTGAATGCATAATAAGCCAATGTGCAAGCAACGAAGGACTTCATCTCTTGAATAAGAATCCACGATAGCTGGGTCCAACACTTTCAAGGCCGTGCCATCCCTCCATTTATTCCATACCTGCAACAATAATTCCCAAAAATCTTCACAAAATTGTGGCATTAATTCAATGACTCATCATGCAAGACATCTAAATCTAGCAAATATACATATATGACTAAGGAAAAGAACCATAAGTATTTCTTTAGGCTAAACGACTATGTTTTTACAAAGGAATTTCAATTTCACTTGACCAAATTTACAAAGAGTGCAATGTGAATATTTACTTCTGTAGCACAGCGAAACTTACATAACTAGGAAGATATTCACCCACATCCAATTGGCGGTAGAAGGTATTCTTCTTGCCGCAAATAATCTCTATAAGCAGTACGCCAAAACTATAAACATCAGATTTCACCGAGAATTCTCCACGCATTGCATATTCAGGAGACATGTAACCACTGCAAAACCGAACATTAGCCACATGTATATTGCATAATTATATGCAGATCAATGAGTATCCTTAAATAGATAAAATGAGCATGTCTAGCATCCAATGACAAAGTCATCTACTAAAGACCTAAGACTTACAAGGTCCCCACGATTTTATTTGTGCTAGCCTGAGTTTGATCGACTCCAAAAATCCTTGCCATGCCAAAATCTGAAATCTTTGGGTTCATTTCACTGTCTAACAAGACATTGCTACATTTTAGGTCACGGTGGATGATCCGAAGACAAGAATCTTCGTGTAGATAGAGCATTCATCGAGCGATCCCACATACTATTTTATATCGTAATGACCAATTCAATTGACTGCTTTTTTGGGGATCTGCATTGTTGCACCAAAACTCATTATGTGCTAGCATGTGGCACCTATTCAAAAACTCAAGGTGAATATATTTGCTCTCATCGATCAAAGGTAGCTTAAATTAAAAACTATAATAATTTGAAAGAATAGAAAACCTCTTAATTTCAAGTTTTCCATAGCTAGTGAAAGTTGGAACATTTGATTTGAAGCAGATGTACATAAGAAGGTTAAATTACAACATACCAAATAAGAGGTAATCAAGGCTTTTATTTGGCACAAACTCATAGGCGAGTAGTTTTTCGTCTCCCTCCAAGCAAAATCCGAGCAGTTGTACAAGGTTTCTGTGTTGAAGCTTCGCAACTAATAGAACTTCGTTTCTGAATTCTTCATCACCTTGTCTAGAACTTCGAGATAGCCTCTTCACCGCGATTTGTTGTCCATTCAGAAGTCTACCCTAAAGTGTGTTGAATTTATCATGTAATTCCGTATGACACTTTTTAAAAACTAAACTAAAGAAGCATTACAATTTTCTTTTTTCGGCACCATTATCTTCAATTCAAATGTAAAGCATTCTTCATTGTTTCTAACTTATATGTAATACGTACCTGGAAAACTTCACCAAATCCACCTGCACCCAACTTGTTTCTAGGAGAGAAATCATTTGTCGCTGCTTGTATTGTAGCCAAGTCAAATTGCAAGGACTTCATGGTGGTAAGTTCATTTGCACCTACATTAAGAAAAAAAAATGCAATTTGCTATTGTATCGACATTGGCTCCTAGTGGCATTTGTATGGTTGCTAGTGCTTGGGAAATTATCACGATGAAGAGCACTGGATTAGGCTGGCATGGTTGTTCCCTTACCCCAGTGAAATCTTTCCCCTCTTGATTGATCATGAAGAAAAAAATTACAATATCATCAACAATATTGGTAACAAAGTAATGAAATGAATCTTGTATCATGATTACTTCTTCATGCTGAAGGTACTGCTAGGTTTGTTAATTGTGGTGCAGATGCTACTTACGCTTGGAGAGACTTGCTAAATGTTAGGAGCATTTTGAGGCCTCGTTCTGTGGTTGGTCATGTCGAATCTATATCCCTCTAGAATGACTCATGGCATTCGAATGGAATCTTGCTGGATGTATTCCCAAGGAGAGTAATTGACGATTCTGCTCCTTTGAGCTACAAAAGCACTTGATATGATTTATGCTCTAAATGGAAAAGGCCCAGTGCAAGGTCTGAAGACAAGGTATCATTCCATGCAGCTGTTTGTGGTGTAATTTGTTTGAAGGCTTCTTTGGATGACCAAGATTCTTGCACTGCTGCTTCTTGTGACATTCTTACCTCTGCTTAAGCTTTGGAGATTGTGAGGAAAAGAGCCACAATAGTTGAATGGTATTGGCTAATTTGATTTTCATCTAATTTGCTGAGGTTTGAATTCATATTTTGGTTTGCCGTACAAGATAAGCTGCCTATATTTCAGGAAATTGATAGATAGTCTTCTAATCAAGGCCGAACTCTCTACTTTCTGTGTCATGAAAGCACTGAGATTGTTTGAACTGTCTTGATGCAGCAAGCTATAAAAAGGAGAGATTTTCACTGGTGTTTCGGAAAATTTTTGTAGGATTGCTGCATCTATTTATCTTGAAAGCTGGAAAAGAGATGTTACATTTCCAAACTTATTGACGGCATTATGATTGCTTGTGTAGTCAAGTGTAGTTTTGAAGGTTGAAAGAGCATGAAGAATCTGATCTTTGTCATTGATCTTTTCCATTATATGTGCTACATTTGTATCAAACGGACTCTTAATTCATCTAATTAACATATATGATTCCTTATGGAAAAATAAAGAAATTTCATAATATGGGCATTTATTTGAAGTAGATAGCTTACGAAAAGATAAAGGCATATAGTCGATTTACCGTCTTTTTCTTTGACGATTTCATGTGTCTTCTTTCCCTTTCTTCGAAGCAAACAACATATGGGAAAGACAAGGACAATAACACCTCCAATAGGAACGGTAATGGCTATGGCTATCATGATAGATCTGTTGCTTTTTCCTGCACAGTTTCCATTTTGTATATGAGACAACTGCTAAACTAATCTAAAAACATTTTAGATGAAAGCGTGTATAATATATAAACATTCTAACACTGTGCTTCACTAGGTAGGAATATGGCCTAAGACTGACGCGTGAAGATTGGCAATTAGACATGCAAGAAGAAGCTTGAGAAATCTATATAGAGAGGCTTAAACGAGAAAGTCTGAACTTCAATTGCAATTCTATCATTTATCAGTTTCAGTTTTTGGTAAATTGACGGAGACGAATAAATGAAGAATATTAAGAAGTAAAAAAATTTCTGGATTAACAACCCACGTTTGATCACCTACTGACTGCGGCAACAGGGAATTATTGCGACTGCTGCAGCACACGAGCACTTGGGTCTAAATCCCTCTAAAAAACCCTATTCACATTAACCTTATGAATATATCAACCACCGCCACAAGAAGTCCAATTTTGGTTTTCTTTATGAACCCCACACACAAAGTCAGAGGGAAAATTACCCAATTAGTCCTAATTCTATTGTACGGATACTAATTTAGTTTTGAAATTTTCAAATTTAACCAATTTAATCCTAAACCTCGATGAGTAATTTGAATGTAATCCTTATGATCAATTTTTGCAAGAAAATTAATGACATGGCAATCCATTCATTGCTAGTCATCCTATGTGACACACTGCTATGGTAGGGATTTCTAACGAAAAAGTGGCCGGAAAGACTACATTAAAATCTTATGCAAAGGTTTGATATCCATACAGTAGGTTTAAGGGTAATTGGACCATAAATTGCCTTGCTGTTGCAAGCACAGCTTTCAAACATATGTTTCCCATACGGTATTTTTTTTTGGCTGATTTGAGCTCGACAATTTGTCTCAATTTATTTTTATTTTTTTTACGATTAGCATTAATCACCACCAGCAGTGTGGCCCTAAAGATGGTTGATATGGATTCTAACCCTAGATCGATTTAGATGTCGAGCTACTTCTCTGATTGTTAAAAACATTTTTGTGTTTATATCAGTTCACGAACGGTGGTGATTGAATGAGGAGAATTAATGAACATCTGCTAATGATTCATTACCCTTTGCATAAACTCACTTTATTATTAATTTAAAGATCTCAAATGACCGCTCGTGAGCAATGATTGGTGTAACTTTTGATTCAATGAACTCACCATGATAGTTGACTATAAGCCATGTCCATGCGCCGAAGATTGAGGCATGGACCATAGCTTCTTTTGCTGAAAATATGGAATTATTCCGTACCTACTTTTTGGCAAAACTGTTTTTATCCAACGCGCTGACCCAAAAATTAATTAGATGGTCTATGGAGCATATAGATTAAACTTATTTGAACAATTAATCGTACAGATCTTATGTGGAACTCGTATAATTAATAATTAGATTATCTTAATCCACCCTGATTAAAAGAGGACAAAAAACAAAAAGCCACGTGCCTAATGCCTGAACAAGAGCCAACGTACCTGGAGGCGGCGGCGGAGGCGGCGGTGGAGGCGGCGGCGGAGGCGGTGGTGGAGGCGGCAGCAGAGGCGGTGGTGGAGGCAGAGGCGGAGGTGGCGGCGGAGGCACTGGGTCAAAGAACGGATCATTGGTCTCGTAACGGAACTGGCAACTCGGCGCCAGGGCCCTCATTCCTGCCTTCCCGAGGTAACTTCCCTTGACTCTCTCGACGATTTTCGTTTGGCACTCGAAGCATTGCTCCTCCGTCAAATCTGGTGTGCACTGCGCCATCGCGTAAACCATGTCAGACCCCGCAGACATCTTCCTTGTAGCAAACTTCCTCAGTGAGCCACCGCCGGCTGCCTCAACCTGCAGATCTTTTATCCGTGTCCCCACCGCGAACTTTACCTGGTTTGAGGCGGGGTTCTCGTTGAGCCAAATGTAGTTGGGTTCAGTGTTAACTGTGCTGAAGATCGAGGTGTCAGAGTAACGGACGGTGCAGTTATCGCTGTAGAGGACCGCCTCCTTCTGGAGGGGGCAGAGGCGGAGTATGTCGGAGGCCGAGGCTTCGAGGCAGGTGCCGCAGCTCCTGGCAGTGAGGTCACCGCGGCAGGAGCTGATGACGTAGAGGGTTTGGGAGGTGCCGGAGACGGCGGAGGAGGTATTGAAGAAGCCGTAGGTGAGGGACAAGGAGTTGGTAGTAAAGATGGAGGAGAGGAGGCTGGTGAGGGTGGTTTGGTAGGCGCTGTCGGCCGTGAAGTTGCCGGTCCAACCACAGTAGGGCATTGGGAATTTTTGGGCATTAATGGTGGAACCAAAGGTGAGAAGAAGCAAGAGAAGGAGATCTGGAGGATCCATTCTTCTTAGTTTTTTTTTTTTTTTTTTTTTTTAGGGTGTTTCGGGTGTTTCTTTGATTTGTGTCGAGAGGCTAATAATGTATGAACACAAATAGCTGGTGAAGCTCCTGCACAAGTTGCTTCGTCGAAATATCAACTTTATCCACATCTTCTACCTTGGGATGGGGATTGTTCATTGAATCTTTTTTCTCTTTCTTTGCCAGAAAACCAGTGTTGACTGAACGCGCGTTGAAAAATATTAAGTAGTCCTGCACGATTCGGCGGCCGACACGCGGCGAGACGTGTCACGCGTGGGTCCCTTGGACGAAGCCTCTCTCCCTCTCTCCCTCCCTCCCCAACGTTCATTCTCTCCAACACGCAACTTCTTGTCACGGTAAAACACTGTTCAGATCTTGGGAAATAGGAAGGAAAAGAAAATGGAAATCAGGAGCTAGGCTCACCTTAGATCACACAACAGAAAGGAATCTCGCTATGGCTGCGATCGGTTCTGGGCCTCTGGCCGCCCCGCCAAGACACGGCCGGTCGTCGGTGCCTGCCCGATTTCATTTTCTCTCTCCTCTGTATAAGTGCAATTCATTTTTTTTTTTTTTGGGTTATGCATTCTTGTTCTAGATGATATGAAAAGTGGTCTTTTTCTTTCCTTATTTATTTATTTATTTTGCTTTTGTTTGGGGCTGGAGGAGAACATGTACATAGATATGTAAATACAGATATAGTCCATTTCAACTTTCAGTGAGAAGCCGACAACGATGCCGTAGGTTGTCGTTGGCCTTAGGCATTCACACCATAGTGGTCAGATCGCAAGTGGCTTCAATTGGTAGTGAGATTCTTTTTATAACTTTCTTTTCCTCTTTATTTGATTTTAAATTATTAAACAATTTGCCCTGTCTTATTCGAGATTTACCAAATAAGAAATACACTATTTCAAGCAAACGTATCCTCCTTCTCCTCCTGACGAAGGAAGCATGAGCCTTGGGATCAATGGTCCTGTCATTGAAGCAAGTCAATTACGTTATCTTACGTTTTTCCAAAGCAGAATAATGCCCACTGAGTTGGACTCTTTGGTCCTCATCCCAAGCGGAGACTTGGGAAAGAAAAGTCTTAGGATGGAGACGTAACTGGAAATGAGAGAGAGAGAGAGAGAGAGGAATCTTCATTCTAATTTTCGTACTAAAAAAATTGTAGGAACTCTTGTTTCCGATTCCTTTTTCCAACGAAGGACGTGCCTTTTCAAAGGAAAAGTTGTTCGGCGCCTGGGAATTTACAAATTAAGATCCTCTGATTGCCCGGGCATCTTGCTAATTTTTATTTATGAATAAACTTCACATGCAACTAAATTTTATTACGAATTAAGATTCTTTGAAATTAAAGTAAATTGACATTATTTTTTTCTTTCTAGATGAGTGTAATTTGATGTTTTGAGTTTACTACATTGAGAAGATGACATATTAACACAAAAAAGAAAGGTCTGAACTTAATCTTCCCATTTATACCTTTTTTTCTTCATTTCCTTTTCTTTCTCGTTTATGTTTTTCTTCGCTTCTTTCTCAGTTCCACGGGTAATATCACCGCCCTCCTCCTTTTGTGATAGAGAGGCAACTCAGTGAAAGATAGGCCGATCTAATGGGAAGCGATTGCCGCTAGTGGCGAGGCATGACAATGAGGTGAGAGCCGTGTGACCCACGGTTGAGATGAGGCACGACAATGAGGTGAGGGCCGCGTGACCCATGGTTTCACCGAAAAATTGTGAATACTTTGTTATTGGTTAGGCCATCAATACTCAGGTGGGAAAAAGAGAAGAGAAGAAGATGAACGGTGAGGATGGTCAGCTTTTTGGGCTCCTTTTTGGGCTCCTACAGGGCTCACTGACGAGGTCAATTGCGTGATTTGCATTCTCTTGTTGCCGGGGGGAGGGGGAGGGGGAGGGGAGACTTGACCAACAAAAGTCGAGATAACATGCAACTCTAATATCTTAGTTTCAAGTGATGGCGATGGCAACGGACAGCACTTTGGACTAGGTTCATATGTACTCGTTGCCATGGAAACTATTCGAACTTTCCTTGATTTTATGTGAGGAAAAGTATTGGTCCAATTGGACAAGTTTGTTGACCTGGTACAGCTCCTTGTAGGCCACGGCTAAAATCTCCGACAGAGGTATACATTACTGCTGCTTCACGTAATGCATTTGCGTGTGTGTAAGTGATTTGCATGAAAAATTGCTGAACAACTTTTACAGGTAGTCACCTCCTGATGCCAATGAAAATACTTGCAATGCCGATTGAGTTAAGGATGTGAACTAGTTTGTTCTGCTCGGAAAAAGACTAATGAAAAATTAATGCGGAATATGATGATGTTTTTACCCTACAATTAGCATGAAATGACGGAACACTCATGTGCAGGTTTTAGATTATCCGCTCTGAGGGACATAGAATTACTTCATCCTAGAGTAGCTCCCAGTCATTTACTATCCTTTTTTAAGTATGTAGTAATTCGTAGACCAGCGTAGTGTAGAGGATCCCCATGGGCATGAAGTTCTCTTATGAGTGACGGGAAAAAGTGACGGAAAAGTGCTCTAATAATTTGATTTTCAAATGGTTTCGTATATACGAGAAAATTCTTTTGGAAAAGTTATGCAAAGTCGACAAAATACGATAATAATCAAGCTATTGATTGACAAATTACAAAAACCAGGCATCGCAGCGAAGTCAAACTACGATACGAAGGCCACGTCGGTTGGAGGCGGCGAAGGCGAGGGAAGAGAGGAGGGCGTCGAGGTTGGACTGGTAGGCGGAGTTCGGAGTGAAGAGGGTGCTGTTTGGGCAATAATGATACAGATATTCGGCCGCCAGTCCAGTACTGAAAGTTTTGAAGAAGAAGAAGAAAAAGTAGGGAGAGAGGGAGACGGCGAAGCAAGATTTCATGGTTGGATCGATGATTGTATGGGCCACAGCTAGATCGGCATGGAATTATAGGAACAACAATGTTTGAATTGTTAATTCTACACGTTCTACGCACTTGCTCGCCACATCTCCATCGACAAGTCTTGTATCACTTTACGATGGATGTGAAGTTGGGAGACCCCTCGTATTTTAATTAATTAGATAAATAGAAAGCGAAAAATCTAAGACCACTTGCGGTGCGGAGGATCAGTCCCACACCGTCCCGACTGAAATCTCTGCGCTGCCAATGGGACAGGGCGATGAGCCAACCATGGAGGATCAAGGTGGGATTTCACCTTTGGGGGTGACTTCGCAAATAGTCTAATCTCGGCGATTCGGAATTTTGCAAGCTCTTGTTCTAAATGATTTATGGTTCCTTTTTGAGTTTATAACATATTAGATTGGCAAAAAATAAAAGATAAATGAGATTGATAAGATGAGAATTGTAATGTGAATTTTTATTAAGAAAACAATCGATTTGAATCCATAGAAAATTTCAAGCAAAAAACAAAATAGAGAGAGAAAATCTGTCCACAATTTTGTCCTTTGTTCCAACTACGCTCTTTCTCTAAATATATGGAGAGATCTTCAAGAGAGTGGGAAATCCAATCCCATCAATGACATATCCACCCAGATCCACCTTCATATGTAAGTTTAAGTCAATGAGCTGTGAAGTTTGTAAATTAATTAAGATAATATAAATTTTGTTAAGGAAACAAACGATCACATAGTAAGATAAACTAAATAAACAAATAAATCGAATATTAAATTTATGTAATTCGGTAGAGCTGACCTATTTGTATGAGGAGAGCAATAAAGAATTTTACTGTACATTAAACGATACAATGAAAATTACAACTACACTCAAGTCACTTAAATACTATCAGTATTTATCAAGTCTCAATTATATCCAATAAGTTAGATAGTATTTAATCTCACAATATCTCACGAAATAATCTCTTGATCGTACAAATAAACTATATAAATCTTTACCATGAGGGAAATTATATTCCTTTTTGAACTGGTCAAAGTTGTGGACAAATAGGGGGGAGCCAAAAAGTCCGGTCTCTCTCTTTTCCCATCATCTTCTTCAATCTTAGCCATGGGGAGGGTTTGAGCTAGTCTCACCCTACTCTCTTTTTTGTTGATTTTGTTTGCGTTTTATTGTTCTTTTCTTACATTTTCTTCTCTCCCAATTTAGATTTGAGCGCTATCTTCTCTTGATTTGATTCTCGATTTGAGAGTTTGAACTCTCTAGATCTAGCTCTAGATTTGGATGTTATCCTCTCCCAATCTAACTCTAAAAATTTAATAAATATGCTCTTGTGGATTTGATGCCCCTTTACTCTCTTTGTGTAGAGGTTTTCCCTCCAATCTCAATGATGATGGCAGGAATTTTGGTGTTTCGTTAAATTGTTAAATTATAAAGAATTGCTCCTTCACATGTTAAGTTTGTGTTTGTTTTAATCTATTCTCTTATAAGTACATAAACTGCTTTCGCCAACTTAGTAAGCCCACACTTTCCTTTCAAAGTCCAACAAACACTTTTGGACTCAAACATGGAAATAAGAAGCCGACTGCAATTCGTGAAAACAAAGTGACACGTCTTGCACACAATTGCACTAGCCTATTAAACAAGCGACACATGTCGCTCAAGGCCAATTTGTGAAAAAACATACAACCCTCTCTCCTCTCTCTTCACATGTCGCTCGATCCTCCTCCTGTCCTCTCGCATTTCCTCTTCCTCTTCATCTTCTTCGTGCCCTTCTTCCTCGCCAAGCACCTGCTCCTGACTATGTACACCCGGATGAGCGCAAGTGCTAGCGGGTTCATTCCCGAGCAAGGGGCGACAGCAGCACATCGCCACACAATCCGCGACCACACCGGCTGTGCACAACTTACACCGCTTGCCAGAGCACTCATTTTTAGAAACTTTTATAAATTTGTAATTTTCTTTATTTACTTTTTTGAATTCATCTTCTGATAATTAGCGTTGATTAGATCTCGGCGAATGGCCACCAAATAAGAGAAATAGTAGAATAGGGAAAAAAAAGGAATAAAGGAAAGAAGAGGGAAAAGAAGACGTAAGTATAGAAATTGCAAAACAACAGTGTTTTAAATCTCATCGAACACATTAGATTACCAATCATTCCACGTAAGATAATTAGCATTGATTAGATCGCCACATTAGTGATTTCCAACCTAAATTAGCTGGAATGATTATATTGGGAAACATAGTTTAATACTATAATGACTAAATTGAGAAGTTTAGACAATAAGTTTATAGCTTTTTGAACAATTTTTTCACTTTTTCACTCCTTTCAAATTATTAACAATTTTTTTTTGGCATAGTATCTCACATCATTTGTTTATGGAACTTATACGCTTTGTATATACATGTGATCTCTCACCATCCATTGACTTAATTTTTTTTTGGATATATTCTAATAGAATCATCTTCTACTTCAGATTATTTTGTGTATAGCCCATTTGTCAATTATCATGCCCATAATTGTCTTAGACGTGATGAATTTTGGCACAATCTTTGATCTTCACTTCTGTGTGAACACGTTGACCTTTGTCTAAACAATTGGTACATAGGTAAAGGATGATAGAGACTGGAGTAGGCAAAGACAACAACGAAAAGGAGACGGTAGAATATTCAAAGATGATTTTTTCCAACACAGTTCTCGCGGCTCAGGTCAAAGTGCTTTTATCCGACAAGACTAAACCGCGCGCTGGGGCTTCTTTTTATACTCACCGACCGACGCGGTTTCTTTTTATATGCACCCGGCAATTGGTGTCCGGATTGGACGGATGAGCATAAAGTCTCCAGAGCAATAATTCAACATAAAAAAGAAGGAGAAGACTTAAGATTGAATTATTGCCAGTGAATAATGGATCAACTGTATTTTGATCTCTTAAGTCTAGCATAGACCACTAATGATAAAAATAAAATAAAAAATTATTCAAAAAGTCCTAAATCTATTATATTTTTATTAATTTAATTTTAAATATTTTCATATTTTACCAATTAAGTCTATTTGACCAATTTAGTCCGAAATTACTAATGTAGACAACCAGTGCTGATGTGGCATTTTTAAATAAAATTTTAATAGTATTTTGAATTTTTATGATTTTTTTCTTTTTTTCTTTTTTATTTCTCTTTGCCTTTTTTTTTTACCCTCTTTTTGGGTTAGGGCTGATAGCCCTCACCAACCACAAGCGAAGGCCCATTGAGCCTTGCTGGTCCTAGGGGAGAACGTTGTACCCCTCGCCAGCTTCAGGAGAGGGGCGTGATGCCCTCATTAGCCAAAGTGAGGGAAAGCAAGCATTTAATGCTAAGAAATAAAAAAAAAAATATCAATCCTAATTAGGCAAAAGATAAGCCATAATCATCATATAGAAAGTGTGCAATCAAGAGTATTCTTCTTTATGGACAATTAGAACTTGATGATAAAGCCGCAAGAGCTTGATCAATTTTGATCAATTTTCTTTAGCGCGATTTCTAATATCAATGATTTTTCCATAACTTTAAGAGAAGGCTACCCAAAAGGACTATCTTTAAGCATTTCGGGGAGTTTCTAGTTTTTTTTTTTTGGAATTTTTAAAATTTTTTAGAAGTTTCTAAATTTTTTTATGAATTTTCGAATTTTCCAAAATTTTTTAATGATTTTCTAAATTCTAAGTTTTCACTTTTCTGGATTTTCAAAATTTAGCTTAGAACAGACATCCGACCCAGATCGCGATCGATCGGGTCCACGAATGGATTGGGCTCACCGACAAGGCCCAATCCTTCAACCCCCCGAAAAATAAAGGGCAAAACAAAAGAAAAGAGCCCAGCCTAAATCAACTAATACCCGAACTTACTAGTTCTAATTAAGCCCAAACTTACTAAATCTAACTTAATCCCACCTAATAACTTTCTCCCTTTCCCCTTTTGCATGTTGCCTTCCTGAAGCCTTCTTCCCCGAACGTCTTCTTCCTTCGGTGGTCTTCCTCAACGAGCTACACCTTCATCGGTTGTCCACTTCGACGACCACCACTCGTCGGCTGACCTCTCCGCCAATTTCCTCTTGTCATCGGACAGCCATTGTCGGCCACAAAGCACAAAACGCGGAACCACATAAGCGATGACAGTGGTGGGGGCAGTGAAACGATCGAACAACCAACGCCCGCGAATGCTAATCACAAAAACGACACCTCAACAGGGCGGATCAACACAAGGACGCTCGGTTTTGGCCAAAAAGGGCAAAGCGAAACTTGATCTCGACGAAGCATTTCATCAAGCGGTTTGCGTGCGCCATCGAAAAAGTGGTTTCCAGCTCAACCGTGACTGGAGCTTGGGCTACAAATCCTTAGCAAACAACGAGCAACACGCAGTGACCTAGCTAAAGACCTACAGGGGTCGGAGCTCGCGTGAGCGAACGACCACGACCACTGGCCCGGCTTACCCAAGAAAGTAGCAAACAGAGGGAAAGAACAAAGACCTACTGGTTCGGGCTTGAGGACGTTTACCGGGAGAGGTCGTCGGACGGAGCACGTGTGTGGCCGAGGTGTTGGCCGAGGCTCTCTCTCTCGCTCTCAATTCAACCTCAGCGGTCCCTCTCTCTCAGCTCAAAAATCGCCCCCTTCAGCTCCCAATGATGCTCTCTTTCTCTCTTGTTTTCTTCTCTGCTTCCTCCTCCAGGCGAGCAATGGCCTCCTTCAATCTCCGCTCCCCACCTCTCTTGATTCCTTCCTCTTTTCTCCACGAGCCCCCGTCCTTTTTGTCTCTGCCTCTGCTATCCTCTCTATCCCCTTCTATTGTCGTTTAGCCATCCTCCAAAACCAGGAGAGAAGAAGAAGAGGAGAAGAGAGGGCCGGGCCAGGAGAAAATGAAGAGAAGAAGTGGGTTGGGCCGGCCCAAGCGTGGAAGACAGAGGAAATGAAAAGAAGAGAGGGCCGGGCCGGCCTGCCTCCGGCTCGGTCTCGCTTCTACCCTTTTTTTAAAAATAATTTTAAAAATAAGATAAAATAATAACGATAATAATAATTCTTTTTTTAGTTTTTAATACTAGTAATGCAGATGCCCACCTAATTTCTATATGTGGTACAATTTAATGAAAATTATTTTGCTAGGAGTTAAAAATTAATCCGTAATTTTTTATGTAATTACGGAATGATTAGATTAGTTACCAAAATTTAGATGTTAATAAAAGTTCTAATATAATAATCCAAATTCCACTTGATTTTGGCTGTGCACTCTAATTCTAGGATGTCGTTCTCCTATTTTCGCCAATCTAGATGAACCCGCATATACGATTAGTGATTTGGCTTAGAAGACATTAGAGTAAACCCATCGTCCATTGTGCGAGCAGCCCACCACTTCTTCTGGAGATCATAATTGCTAACAATAAAAGAATTTTCATTCTATTTTCTACCTTGTCACCACATACTCTCCGGTTAGACTTCTAATGAACTTACCTAGAATTTAGAGCTTTCAAAAGCATTAATTTATCTTAACAACAACTCACATCGTCTTACTTCCAAAATTCAACATTGATCCTTCGGTGATTTTGTCATCTAGGGTGTGGATCCATCATCGAAGCTTCATTTATTGATGTCGCTGCTGAGCCATTAATAGATGTAGTCAACACCTCTCTACCACCAGCGTAAGTCAAATATACAAGCTGTGTCAGTGTTGGAAGGGTCGCCCTTTGGCTTACCAGCACTAAAACCACCCATGATATGGGCTATCTTGATACGTTCTCTTGAACACATAGCAACGCAATGTGGATGCATCTTAATATTTTATTTCTCAAACTGTCCTCTAATATCGAATCAATAAGGTGATAATGGGTCTATAAGATTAAATATAAGGCAGATGGTTCTATTGAGCATTACAAAGCTTGATTAACTGTCAAGGGTTTCGCAAAGCAGAAAGCTTTTGAATTATCAGGAAAATTTTTCCTTAGTAACTAAGGAAGTCATTATTCATTCTTTTCTCTCCATCGTTACTTTCCTATCATTGGTCCCCACTCTAGACGTCCATAATGCCTTTTTCCATGGTGATTAAGAGGAGGAAATTTACATGGATTTTTCGTCGAGTTTAGGCAAATAAGGAGAATTTCGGGTATGTCGTCTCCATAAATCCCTTTATTGACTTTAACATGTATCTTGATAGTGGTATGCTAAATTCATCATTGCACTCATATTTGCATGATTCAAGCAATTTAGACATGATAATGCCATGTTCACATGGACACAAGGTACATTGTCATTCTACTTGCCAGTATATATTGATAATATACCTATTATGGGCAATAATGAATATGCTATTAAAGAATTCAAGAAATATTTGCATTCTACCTTTTACATTAAGATATGTGGCCTTCGAAATATATTCTGAACATTGAGATTGCACATCAAATAAAGGAATTTGCCTCAGTTAACGTAAATTTGTCTTGGACATTATATCATAAGCAGGGTTGTTAGGATGCAAATCAACTATCATTACAATCAAGTAGAATGTTAAGTTAACGACAATTGAATATGATGTGAGATTATCACCTTTAGACGAGGATCCATTGCTCAAGGATTAATCAAACTATTACAATAGCAAGCCTAAGTTTGATCAACTCCAAAAATCCTTGCCATGCCAAAGTACAAAATCTTTAGGTTCATTTTTCTCTCTAATAGGATATTGCTACATTTTAGGTCACGATAGATGATCTAGAGACAAGAATCTTAATGTGGTTAGAGTATGTCTTGAATGATCCCAGATACTATTTTATAACACAATGGCCAATCCAATTGTACGTTTCTTTTGGGATCTACATTATTGCACCAAAATTCATTAATGTGCTAGGATGTGACGCCTATTCAAAACTCAAGGCCAAGAACATCACACAATACGAAAATATATTTACTCTCAACAATCAAAGATAGCTTAACAAAAAACTATAATAAGTTAAAATAACCTTTTAATTTCAAGGTTTTCATAGCTAGTGAAAGCTTGAACATATGATTTCATGCAAATGGTACATTCTGCACATAAGAAGTTTAAATTGCAACATACCGAAAAAGAAGTAATCAAGGTTTTTATTTAGCACAAAGTCATAAGCCAGTAGCTTTTCATTATTCGAGTAGTCATACAAGGTTTCTATGTGAAGCTTCGCCATCGATGAAACTTCATTCTTAAATTCTTCATCATCTCGTCTTGAGTTTTGAGATAGCCTCTTCACTGCCATTTGTTGTCCATTACGAAGTCTACCCTAAAGTGTTTTGTATTTAGAATTTAGTTTCTCATGACAACTTCTTATAAGCAAACATAGAAAAGCTTTATATCTTTCTTTTTATTTGACACCATTATGTTTAATTCAATTCATATGTAAAGCGTTCTCAGTATTTTAGCCAAGTTAATATTGCAAAGACTCCACGGTGGGAAGTTTGTTTACACTTACATTGCAAAACAAATTGATTTGATTAAAAATTACATTGACGGTGTTGATTTTGATCTCTATAGTATAGGTTTGCCAGTGCTTTGGGATATTATCACAACGGACAGCATCGATTAAACTGTCATGTTGTGTCTCCCTATCGTGAAGCAATTTGTCCTCTCTTGATCGGTCATGATGGAAAGAAAAAAAGAAATAAAATCATCAATAGCATAGGAAACAAATGGGATGAATCTTATATTACGATCACCTCTCCATACTGAGGGTAGCATTCATTATGGTGCAGATGCTACCCATTCCTGAAGGAAATCCTTAAAGGTTAGGAGTATTTTGAGGACTTATTTTGTGCTTAGCAATGGTCAATTTATATTACGTTGGCATGTCGAGGAGTCTGGAACATGTAGGGGCGAGAAAATTTTTCTCTGTTTTCTTTGCTTTCTCCTTTCCTTCACGGAGAAGCTCACTCTCTTTCCTCGCATTTGTCACTGCCTTCATTGACTTCACGCACATATTTGGAGAAGCAACTTTGAAAGTGGCTGAATTGCTGCTACTGAAACATGGGCTTGGGCTTTAGGAAACATGGGCTGGGCCCATCTATGACAAATGTATATTCAATGAGGTTAATCTTGACTTCCGTGATAACATGCTTACATTGTTCATAGGATATTGTATTATATTATTTTATGAATGATAATAGATTGGAGTGGATAGGCACAATTGCAAAAGAATACAATAGTGTTCGAAGTAGATTTTTGTTTTTCCCCCAACATTGAATGTTATGGCTTAGGTCAAAGGGCTTCTCCATGACAACCTATACAATTAAGAATATAACATGGGATCATATAACATGTTTGGATTGGATTATACTTTTTACTTAATCTAAATTTTATCCTATACATGTTTGAAACTATTTTTAAACGTAATCATCTAAGACTTTCATAATATATAGTATTTGGCATATAGATTTGCTTTTATATATATAAGATTATGAAATTTTAACAAGACAGTAACAGAAAGTTCTTTTAATTTATAAACTCCATCCTCAGATGATCATTTGCTGTTCTAATACTCCTATATAACTTTTTTAGGATGCACAATATTTTTCTTATCAGATGATGCTCACGTGATTCCTTTCTAACCTCACTATCCTCATCTGACATCAAGCGTTGAGTGACCGCCACGTGGTGATAGCCGAACTCAAGCGACCACCTTGCGGTGGTTGTTGGCCTCAGGAGGTCGCGACACAGTGCTCAGATCTCAACCGACTGCTGTCTAGTGGCTTTGATTGATGGTGAGCACATTTTTCCTTTTATAAAGTTTCTTTCCCTCTTAAACTTAGTATAATCTTGATTTTTTTATAATTTGCCTCGTCTCATTCGAGATTTACCAAGTAAAAGATTGGCCATCTCCCAGCAATGGAAGCACGAGCCTCGCACTTAGGGTCAGGTCATTGAAGTCAAGTCAGTTACGAAACCTCTGTGTTCCTCCAGAGATGAATAACGTCGGGTGGCTGCGCGGACGTGAGGAGAGAGAGAGAGAGAGAGAGAGAGAGAGAGAGAGAGAGAGAGAGAGAGAGAGAGAGAGTAGTCTTCGTTGTAGAGTGAAGATAATGTAAAATTTGTTGAGTGGATCCGATATTTCAAGAGTTTCCAATTCCTTTCTCCAACGAAAGACAAAAGTATAGTCGTATTTCATCCAATAGCGATACTTTCTCCAAACTCAGATGATTAATCACATTAATTTCAAATCCTTGTAGTTCCACCAATCATCCATGCGCGTTCTTTTATTGAAGCCATCAAATAAAGAAAAGAATTGTCTGAATTTTCGTTCTTTTTTCATCTACAAATTCTTCTTTTCTTTTTCTCATTTTTCACTTCTTCCTTAATTCCACGAGTAATGTCACCGCCCTCCTCCTTACACGACAAGGAGGTGAGCTCAAGATCATGAACTATCCTTGGTGAGGGTTTTGCGAAACCTATCATCATGACGGAGACGGTTTTACTTCCCATTCCTAGAGGATATCAATTATATGCTTGTCCCATCAACTCCATGATAAAAAAGATTGATGGAGGTAAATCAATTAATCAAAGAACTATGAAGACACAACTACAACAAAGTTATTCCTAATTTTCACAAGAGGAAGTGCATTCACAAAGCAAGTAGATAACCTCTATCTTGAGCTATAGAATACTATCAAAGAATACAAAGACTCTCTCCTCTTTTTTTTTGGGTTGAACAAATTGCTTTCATTTCTTCAACTAACAATTTCCAAACAACAAAGAAGTACTTTTTGAACAAAGGATGGCTCAAAAGGGTTGAGGTGGGTTAGACAACCAATTACAAAGGGAGGGCTTCAATTCTTTGGGTCTTGACAACCCAATCGGCTAACTAATTAGCCTCATGATAATGGTGGACAACTTGGATTTCCCAAAGATGGGATAGACTAGATTTGCATTCCACAATAAAGGCCTGCAAATCCGAATCCCATCCATGTTGGTTAGCACCTTAAAAAAGCCTATAAGAGATGGAGCACCCACGGCTTATAGGTATAGTTTTAACAACACCGAAAACCAACTAGCTTCACAGGTGAACATATGTACAGTTGTCACGATCTAACATTTTCATTCGGACGGAAATGGATGATAGATTTAGGGATATTGCCTAAAGGCAGGTCTACGGCCCTCGATTAGGTGCGAGCTCTCTCAAGCTCATACCTCGCGCGACATTGAAGTATTTGATGTTAAGTCAAATTGGCACTATAAGGATTTTCAAATAAGGAGTGACCAATATAGGGTCTGCTAAAAATTGAGCGAGGAATGATAGTATACTTCACTATGCAACTAGAAAATCTAGCGCCGATGACTTTGTTACATTATTTGATCAATCAATGTCCTTTTGGTACATAATCTTATTCATTTCAAGAAAATGTTTGTCAAGCAATATGAATTGATTTAACTAATCTACTAATATGTGACGATTATGCAGGTGCGCAATCATTAAAATAACAATCAACAATCAAGGAAAAACTAAATAAATTGCAATGAAAGGCAAAAATCTAATGCGACAAAATAGGAAGCATGGCATTCCTAACTAGGCTAAAGGAAAGCCACAATCAACATATTGAAAGTGTGCAATCGAGAGCATTGATCTTAAAAAATAAAAAATAAAAAAATTAAAGCGTATTGCAAAACCCTAAAAATTTGTTCAATTTTAAGCACAATGTTTTATCAAAGATTTTCATACATTTTAAGAGGAAATTGCTCAAAAACTTATTTTTAAGTTTTTTTCCTAATTTCTGAAAAATAGAAATTTTTTCGGAATTTTTATTTTTATTTTTGATTGTTTAATTTTTTAAAGATATTTTATAAACAATAATTTTTTATTCCGAAAATAGGGACGAGGGCCGGGCCTTGGGGCCCAGCCAGAAAATGGGCTTCCGCAGGTCACACTAATCTGGGCTGAAGGATGCGAAATGGGCTTCACACATTAAGAGGCTTTAATTGATTGAAAAACGAATTGGGCTCAACTAATAGAATTAAGCCCGATTCCTCCGGCATTTGACTAAGCCCAATCCCAACAGACCAAGTTCGGGCCAAATCTAATTTAACAAGCCCATCTAACCTATCCAGAACCCAAAACACACTAAGCTCAAATAAGCCCAAATCCGACAAAATCCAACTTCAGCCCCCAGAACACGAATACGTGAATTTTTAATTATCAAAACTTGGGATCAACGAAAGAAAGCGCGGCTTATGGACCGCCATCTGGAGCATTATATGAAACCTCACTGTCATTTACCACCAACTTGTCACTAGACCAACGCCCCTGAACATTACAATCATAGCTCCAAGAATACTTAGAAGGATAATATCAAAGCACTAGGCAAAGGCAATGGAAAATTTTAAGAGATCCAAACTCTTATGGAAACAAAATTTTTAACTAAAAAAGCACTAAATAATCAAGAACAATCTCGCACTGAACAGAACAAATTCGAATGCCTCTTAAACAAGTCAGAATTCGAGACTAAATTGGATGGACTTTCTTCAAGCATTTCTTCGAACATGTAGTGGGCAGCGAGTTGGATAGCAAATATGGACCTACCCGTAGCTCAAATTCACACCCAAACTCAAGAGAAATCAGCAAGCAACATTCAAACTTAAAAAAGCCAAACGAAGAAAAACCGACTTGTTCGGTATCTAATCTTGTTCATTTCATAAAGACGTTTGTCAGGTGTTCTAGATTGATTTTAAACCTATCCACTAATATATGAGGTGTTTATGCGGTCGCGCAATCATTAAGATAACAATTAGCAATCAAGGAAGCATTGAATAAATTACAAGGCAAAACAATAATCTAGCACTAAGAAATAAGAAAAATGTCATTCCCAGCCAAGCTAAAACGGAAAGCAAATCAATATACTGAGAGCATGCAATCAATTAATAATTGAAATAGCAAAGCACGAACAACCTAGTACTCATCTTTAAAAACATTTACGCCTTATTATAAAGCCCTAAGAGCTTGTTCAATTTTGGGCAAAAACACTTTCAAGGATATTCACACACTTTAAGAGAAAACTATCAAAAAAAAAAAAAAATTAAGCTTTTCTATTATAGAAAAGTAATAATTTTTTTGAAATTTTTAATTAAAAATAATTTTTAGTCTAAAAATAGGGACAGGGGTTGAGCCCTTGGGCCCAGCCTAATGTGGACCGCAATTGGTCTCATGAAACTAGGCTCATGGCACAATTGGACTTTCAAATTGAGCCATCCTTTCAAAAGACCAAAGCCCAGCTCATTAAAGAACTAACTTAGCCAAACCAAATCATACTAAGCTAAGCCCAAGCTCACCAAGGGCCACAATGAACCCAAATTCGAAATCATTACAAGTCCAAATTTTGGGTGAAGAACACTCCTAGTGTTAAAACTTGGCACGAGTAGATACATAAGTACTAAAACTTTTAAAATGTACTCTTAAGTGTCAAAATCGAAAAATAAAGGAACACTTAAGTGGCAACTATTAGAATTTTTGGCCAAATAGCTTACATGGAATTTTTCGTTGAGAATTTTAGATGATGTGCCATTTGTTCAAAAAAAAATTATCCACGTGATGCCGACGTGGTTAGATAAGCCCAAAATGACATCATTCTAATCCAAATTTGATTTTTAATATAACTTATAATTAAATTGAATTTAAAAACTAATTTAAAAAAAGGAAATTAAAGAGGGCCTTTATAGCCCTCACTGTCGCCACCTCATCATCGTTGCAA
Source organism: Eucalyptus victrix (assembly GCA_016097545.1). Taxonomy (NCBI): domain Eukaryota; kingdom Viridiplantae; phylum Streptophyta; class Magnoliopsida; order Myrtales; family Myrtaceae; genus Eucalyptus; species Eucalyptus victrix. The sequence goes on along the minus strand of CM027839.1, from coordinate 55,357,619 downwards.
AGGGTTAGCGACGGTGGAGTGAGGGTCAACTAGGGTCACTAGGCCTCGACCTATGGCCGGCGACCCCACTCCTGCCAGCGATGGTGGCCTCTTTAGGCAATGGCTAGCAACCCTCATATGATCTAGGGGAAGGCCGCAACCCCTCACCTTAGATCTACGCGATGGTGTATAGGCCATCACCTGCGATCAGCCAAGGTTGTCGACCCTTTCTGGCTATGGTCCTTCGCTAATTTCCCCTTTTTTAATTTTTTTCTTTTTAAGTTAATTTAATTAATATTTATATTAAAAATCAAATTTCAGGGCAAAACAACATCATTTTGGGACAAGGATTGTGGAGTGAATATTTTGGCAAGCGAAAAAGACAACTTTCCATTTTTTTTCTCTCGCCTCACTCGTCTTGCAGCCTCACCTCCATCTCTCACTCTCACTCTTAGTGGCCTTTGGCCTCATTGCTCCCTCTGTCACTCTCGCTCTCAGTCGCCTCTAACCTCTGACCTTATTGCTTGCTCTCAAGTCTCACACCTCTTCTAAAGTGTGGACAAATCGATCGGTTCTATGTAGAGTTGTTAAACGGGTGGGTCGGGTCATAAATGGTTCGAGCCAAATTGACTCATTAATCTATTTATGACCCATTTATGTTTAATATAAAATTTTCAACTCATACCCAACCCGACCCATTTAACTAAACTTAAGAAAGTTGATTTCTTATATATATATATACATACATAATGGTATTGCTAAAATAGTTTTATACAACATAAATTTAATGGAAAAAATTTATAATTTAAAAAATTATTTAAAAAAATCAAATTTTAATTATTTTTATTTTTAAATATAATTTTTAATTTTTAATTTTCTTTTTTCTTTTTTGTTCTTCTTCTTTTTTGGCCAGCCACAATGACGCCGGCGGCCAGCCACAAGCGAACTTGGAGCTCACTCGGCTCGCTCGACACTGGCGAGCTAGAGGCTCGCAAGATCCGGCAAGCTCGAGCTTGCCCGATGCTGGCGAGCTCGAGGCTTGCTAATGAGCACCCGACACCGACAAGCTCGAGGCTCACCTGGTCGATCATCGACCATCGCCGTGCCGGCGACCGGAGGAAGAAGAAAAAAAAAAGGAAAGAAAAAAGAAAAAAAAATCTAATTTCATTTTTTTAAAAATATTTTTGTAAAGTTAAAGAGAGAAGAGAGAGATTGTGAGATTTTGGGTGAAAATAAATGGGCCCATTTTTAATGGGTTGATAAATGGATCTTAAATGGGTGTAGAGCTACCCCGTTTAAGACCCATATATCTTAATCTTGACCCATTAAAACTCATTATGGGTGCTTTAGGAAATAAGGCTTGACCAATTAATGACCCATTTAAACATAAATGGGTCTATAAATGGGTCGATGATCCATTTTGACACCTTTAGTTCTATGGAACCACTCATGAATCAAACTGGATTGGCAGTCCAGTCTTGGGGTGGGTCCTTAGAACCGATGGGTAGTTCTCAGTTCCAATTTATCAGAATCAATCCTTAGTAGGTGGTTCTTTGACCATCCACCTAGGATCTGATCACTAGACCTAGCAAAATGGGTCATAAACCCATATTATGACCCATTTTTAATTAAATAGGTCATATATTGGTTAAGTGAAAGTTAAATATGAATCAGAAATGAATCAAGTGAAAGTTAAATATGGGTCAAAAATAAATCAAGAGAAAGTTAAATATGGGTCAGAAATGAGTCTGAGAAAGTAAAACACAAAAAGAAATTGTTCTAAATGGGTTATTAGGAAACACACTTTAAAGTTTAAACCCATGGTCTCTTTTAACTTTATAAAAATGTTTTTTAATGAAAAATCGAAATTATAATTATTTTTTATATTCCAATTAATTTTCTTTTTCTTTTTTCTTTCTTTTTCTTCCTTCCTTAGCCGGCAGCCGGCAGGGCGACGGTCGGCCGCCGACTGGCGACAGGCCAGGCGAGGCTCAAGCTTGCCGGCAGGTCGTTGACGACCAGCAAGGCTCGAACCTCGCTGGATTTGGCAACACTTGAGCTTGCCAGCGTTGGGCGGGGCCTCGGCCTCGCCAGATCGGCGAGATCGAGCCCTGCCTGACGTCAGTGAGCTCGATCTCACCTATGGCCAGTCGCCGGCCGTCGTCGTGGCTAGCGGCCGGCCAAAGAAGAAGAAAAAAGAAAAGAGAAAAGAGACAAGAAAAAAATAATTATTTAAAATTTAAAATTATATTTTTAAAAATAAAAATAATTAAAAATTATATTTAAAAAATTAAAAAGTCGATTTTTTAAAAATATTTTAAAAAGAATTTAAAAAAATTTCTATTAAATTTTTATTGCATAAAAATTGTTAAAAAAATTTGTATTGCATAAAAATATTTTAACAATACTTTTTTTTATAAAAAAATTATAAAAATGAGCTTTTTTAGGTTTAGTTAGATTTTTTTTTTTTTTTCATGTTATAGTTTTTAGTTATTCAATGGTATGTTCACTTCAAATAAGAGAAGCATGTGCAATGTCTATTTTTTTTTTTTTATAAATATTTCAATTTATAGGTTTTTTTTTTAACTTTTTTAATTTTATTTACTATTTTTAATTTAATTTGAAGTTTTAATCCAATTAACATATAGTAGAAGTGGGTTTTCCTAGAATATTAATAGGTTTTAGCAATACGAGTCGGGTCGGTCGGGTACGGGTCGGGTCGGGTATGGGTCACTAGATTTACACTATAAGAATATAGGTCAAATCGAGTTAAATTGGTCAAATATGGGTCGACTCATTTTTGACTTGATTCATACCCGACCTGACCCACCCATTTGTCACCCCTACCGATCACCCATACCCTATTCTAATCAACAAGTTAATTCCTATTTGAGTTTACAAGATATTACATTTGTAAAAAATAAAAGATAATTGACATTGACAAAATGAGGAGTTTGGTGTGAATTCTTATTGTTGAAACAATAAAATTTGAATCCGTCGAAAAGTTCAATTAAAATAATAGAGAGAAAATCAATTGATAACTTTTTTTCCTTCACACCAGTAGGCTCTTTCTCTAAATACATGGGGAGATCATCAAGAGAAGGGCGAAGTCCAAGCCCATCGTGTTAGACGCAAATTGCGCAAACCCAAGATCTCCATAACCAGAACAAGAACATGCATAATCGAGAAGAAAGATTAACGCACCTGGATCCATCGAACATAGAGCGGAAGCATAAAAAGGGATTACCCACATATAAAAGGGGTTCCACGCATCAAGTCCTTCTCCTCTATTGCCCTCCGTATCACTGGCTCAATGAGGCGGCCCCCCTCACGTGTAGCGTTAGGCAAACGCCCCTTAGGTGAGGATACAGGTGAGAATTAGGGTTAGAGGAGAGACTTGAGCACTATTTATAGAGTTTCCAGCCAGTCCCCCTCATTACGGGCCAGGCTCAACTCGGCCCACACTAGCCAGCCCATATTAGACTAATTAAGAAACCTTCTATCTCTCTTTAGACCAACCCTGTTTTACGATAACCGTAAAAACAATAAATTACAATATCAATTAATTTAATCCACATTAGGAAAACTCTTACATTCTCCCACTTGGACTATTTTAATTGAAATCGTACCTTATGCGCGCGCATTGGTCCAGAGATAATTCTTAATAGTCAATCCTATCCCATAAAGTCTTAAATACCGAATCATGGCGGTAACTGCATGTATACACACAGAGCCTTCCATGGTCACGAGTGCTCTCAACTTTATTGATATGGATTCAATATGGTAGTGTGGCAAATGGATAACATCTCTCATAGAGATCCCATTTGTCAGTCACCATTCTCTTACCTTAGGTGTCACAAAAACTTGTGCCACAAGAGAATGCTTTATGGTTCCAATGAACCCACATATGTCTTGTTCTTATGGTTAACCTTTCTTTATGTATCATAAGACATATGCACAAGGCTAATAACCGGATACCCGGATGCCCCTAACCTTCACTCAAGGTCCATAAAATCCCTTGAGACTTTATCAATATGTATTCAACATAATAACAATACATTCAAAATATTTTATTGAATGCAAAAGTTGATACATATCAAACCGTTACTAAGTGTAACGAACCACAGATGTGAACTTTATCAGAATAAAGCCAAAATAGCTCCCACTAAACAATAGTATCCGAAGATACTCCTAGGCCCATGTTAACAATATGTTACTAAAATATACATGGGCGTAGGCCTTTAGTTTGTGGATCTGCAACCACATCATCTGTGAAAATATGTTATATCATAAGTCACCTTTCTATACCGTTTCTTTATGGTCAAAAATATCTAACCACCATATATTTAGACCCCTTGAGACCTCTGTAGTAAATAAATAATACTACAAATTTGTTATCTCAATACAACCGTATGGGTCTATCCATCAAGTTAAAACGATCAATTTCGTCATGAGGTTTTGGAGTCTAAAAGCCCAAGTAACAGCCTAAAAGAATGTTACAAACACTGCTTACATAGCAGAAGATGACATAAGGCTTTATTTACTGCACTTACTGCTAACATAAATATGTATTTTGTTATTGATTGCATGTCATCAGAACAGCCAGCAAAGTTTACATCTAAATACCCTACTAACTGCAAGAATTGAACATGGCTATAAATTAGCATATAATCTCTTGTCTTCTTTAAGTACCTTAAAACCTTCTTGACAGCAACCCAGTGATCATGTCCTGGATTTGACCGATATCTGTCTAGAAGTCCCGTCACAAAGACAACATTTAGTCTAGTGCAAATTCGAGCATACATTATACTTTTAAGTGCATTGACACAAGGTACACCATTTAATTAGATTTTCTCAATATCTAAATAAGGACAATGTGATAGATTTAGTCCATCACCCTTAACAACAGGAGCAATTCCTGGCTTGCAATGATGTATATTGAATATTTTCAATATACAATCAGCAAATGTCCTCCGAGAAAATCTAATATAATATGGCAAAAACAATCCTTACAGATCTCAGTATTATCTCAAGGTCACAACTTGTGAGCAAAATATCATGTACATAAAGTATGAGAAAAAATAAATTTCCTCCCACCGACCTTGCAAGTATATTGAATTACTTTGTTCCCAATTGAACAAAATAACAACACTATGAAACTTTAATAATATTGTCGGAAACTTGCTTAAGACCATAAATTAGAACTTTTCAGTCTACACACAAGTTTACTTGAATCTGCTGCAAAATCATCCAATTGCACAATATAGATTTTGAACAAAATAACAACACTATGAAACTTTAATAATATTGTCTGGAAACTTGCTTAAGACCATGAATTAGAACTTTTCAGTCTACACACAAGTTTACTTGAATCTGCTGCAAAATCATCCAATTACACAATATAGATTTTGTATCTATTTGGCGTAACTTTATATCAAAATAAATTATTAATACCACATTCACTCTGAAAGAATCTTTTAAAGAAATAGTTATTTCTTCAATATAAACAATCCACCCCTCTTTCAGAGTGAAAACTTTAGTTACCAATTTGGCTTTAAATTCCATAATCTTTGTTTGAAATTCTTTTAGTTTTGTATGCCAATTTGTAACTAATAAACTTGTGATCTTTAAACAAGTCAGTAAGTTTCCAAACATGTTTCATAGATTGTATATCGCCTTTTATGGCATCTAATCACATACTTAATTGAGAATAAGAAACGACATTTATAAATATGGCATTACATCAACCATATAGTGGATATTGTAATCATGCTCTCACAAATAGACTATATAGTCGATGGTATAACTAATCGTCTTTCCTTAACAAATCTCCTTAATAAAGCTGCAACCACTTCATTCTGCACTTGAGAGGTTTAAGAAATTTCATTATAAACTATATCAAGAATAGTACCTTGAACCTCAACAAGTTTAGTCTATGGTACAGGAGATTCCATAATTATCTATATAGGTAAAGACAAAAATACAGTAACCTCCATCATATTATTATCTTTAATAATCTGAGAGCAGCTATCTTCTATAATGACGTCAATATTTAGAAACTTTAGAGTATGTGATTCCATAATTCTTGTACCTTCTTTAGGGTCATAAAATCAATACCCCTTTTGTATATGAAAAATTGCTTTCATAATATCAGCCCACAAAAGACCAGATAAATTAGTCTTACTAATCATACTCATCACCATGTTCAATATGGTGCATTTATGCCTTTCGCCCAAATCTTTTGTCAGAATTTTCAGGTATAGTAATTAAACTACCACCCCAGAATCTACCAAGTATTTGACAAATGACCATTTAAGCTATTTCGCATTGTCATACTTGCCAAAATACTCATTGCCATTGTTAAACTTGACAACATTTTTAATCATATACGAGATGTATATGTCATTAGGATTTAAACACAATTTTTGCAGATGTGTCCTAATTTCAATATCAGAAAAGACATAATTTCAAGCAACTAAGGCTTCCTTCATCTTATAGCAGTGCAGTCCGCAGGCAAACCTCTTTTCAAGTGTTCCAGAATGGAACGCTTCATGGACAATAAGCAAATTCAATTGCTCTTTTCTCAAGTAACAAATCATATGTCCACAACTTAAAATTTGAAGTAGTAAAAACCTCAATGATGACGGAATTACCATTTACAGAAAATGTGACTGAAAAACAAGCAGTATATAATTAGCATCATGTGAGCATTGTGTAACTTGACGTACAAGTACACATCCAGAGAGTTACATGCAAAATCACATAATCACCTTTGGGCAGAATACATGACATGCAATAGTACACTCCCCACATGATAAGGATTATGAGAATATGTTCCAATTTTTCGTGAATTCATCACCTTTGGGCATATGAATCACTAGAATCAGTCACTCCTCCACCACACTATCATGTATCCCTCCATGAACTAATACACAATCACCTCCTTTGGGAGTATGATTACGTATTAGACCAGGAGACATCCCAATAATCATACGAGACCAAAATTTCTCAAACCCAATCAAGCGTGCCACTTTGGCGGTCACTACTCAATTGAATCATTGAAATTCTCTCATACCAGGGATATAAGCTTTACTCCTCACATTCACCATATATATGTGATTTTAACTTTAGTGATAGGGGCATCATATCACCAAAATCACATATCATGCTAATTATATTGCTTTATTCATTAATATATATATATATAGCGAACCTGAAAGACAGATTCCAATGAGATCATTGATCACAGTAACACAAGAAATTTCTCATAACAGAGAATAAAACATCTCTTATGCACCCCAATTACATATTACCAGAACAACATAAAAAGAATGTTGATCTATAATATCTCTCACAAATTAACATCAATAGTAATATAGGGTACACCAAATCAACAAGCACTATTGCTCATGAGTTTCATACGGCAAAACATGACTCCAAAGCCAACATCTGATTTATTAGCTAATTTTAAGCAACAAATTATCATTGTAATCAACCAGTGGCCTATTAATTGAGTCAAACCAGAGAACCAAATATCTAAAATTTAACAGTAGATACGATTGCTCTGCATAAATATTGCCATACTCCTTAACCATAAAAAATATTCAACTTGATAGACATTAACAAGTGACCAGATGAATTCATGTACAATATGCAGTAACTTAATTAACATGCATTACCCATATTCAACAGATGTATTAATCAGTACATCAGTTTAGTCACGAGTCCTTAAGTCGTCTATCATTCAAAAATTACCAGTGTGTAAAGGAGTATACTTAAGTAACAAAAGTTTCATAATCTTTATTGTTTCTCATAAGCTCAATACAAAGCTCAAATACAATATTATATGAATTGTATCTCATTAAGCCAACTTCAGTTCACAATAAAGTTTGATTTTTATTTATGAATCACACCTTTATGTGATAACATACCTTTAACCCAACACTTATATTTCCAAAATCACAGAAAATATAAGAAAAATACGCAAAAGTACACTAAAAATACACGTATTTAGGGTTCTGTATGTATTTTCACATCCATAAAACTATCAAAGATATAAAATAAATATACCACAAGATAGGAAATCACCATACGAATCCATCGACACCAGCCACGCGCCGATCCGACACTCCACGCGCCCTCACGCGCCGCCTGAGTGCGCGGCGTGTGGAGCTCACGCGCGGCGCGCGTTCGACGCCCAGGCGGCGCGTGGCCGCGCGTGGGGGCGCGTGCGGCCTTCCCCGGCGACGCGCCGCCGACCGTCTTGCTCGTCTCGTCGAGCCCAGTCCGAATTTGTGATTTAATTTTATTTTTATTGAACAAAAAATCTCGAAAATCACAAATTAGGGCAAAATCCGTACTAATTAGGGCAAAACCTTTATGCGTTCAAGTTCTAGGGTTATGGTTGCTCTGATACCACATGTTAGACGCAAATTGCGCAACCCCAAGATCTCCATAACCAGAACAAGAACATGCATAATCGAGTAGAAAGATTAACGCACCTGGATCCATCGAACATAGAGCGGAAGCATAAAAAGGGATTACCCACATATAAAAAGGGTTCCACGCATCAAGTCCTTCTCCTCTATTACCCTCCGTATCACTGGCTTAATGAGGCGGCCCCCCTCACGTGTAGCGTTAGGCAAACGCCCCTTAGGTGAGGATACAGGTGAGAATTAGGGTTAGAGGAGAGACTTGAGCACTATTTATAGAGTTTCCAGCCAGTCCCCCTCATTACGGGCCAGGCTCAACTCGGCCCACACCAGCCAGCCCATATTAGACTAATTAAGAAACCTTCTATCTCTCTTTAGACCAACCCTGTTTTACGATAACCGTAAAAACAGTAAATTACAATATCAATTAATTTAATCCACATTAGGAAAACTCTTACACATCGACCACTGGTAATGGCAAAAATGAGGGTTGGAATTAAAATGAGTCGCTCCCAATTTATGGAAAGGTTCAAATGAATTGTAAAGAACGAAGACCAATCAAAAATGGGTTCAAATATGTTTTAATTCAAATCCATCTTTAACCTATTTTAATCAAGTTGATCTTGAGATATATTGGCCGTTTTCTATTTTTCCATTTTTTGAGCCGTAACTAGTTGTCGTCTCCTTTATTGCGAATCTGTGCCCGATATTTCAAAGTGATGATATAAGAATTAACATCGACTTAATGCTAAATAAGTAGACAATTACTGTGGTAGTTTGTTTTGCTCAAACGTCTATTTCGTTGTAGACATTATATTAGTTGCGTGTGTAGATCAAACGCTAGAAGACATCATTTTCGCTGACCTTTGCTCGTATTACAGTCAATATCTAAAACAACTTTATCGTGTTGGAAGGAGTCTTGCGAAAGGGATGATGCTCTTTGGGCCCAAAAAAATAGATGGGAAACATTAATCCTTAACATATCTTATAAGGTTGTTGAAAGAATTTCGTTTCAGTTTGTGAGAAAAAAACTCAACTTGCATCTCAAGAAAAATAATACAAATAAAAATAGCCTCTTAGAGTTGGGCCACATGAAAATTACATGAACTCTTATTTAATGGCAACAATTGTTAAGAGTTTGAGCCCAAATTGAAATAGATATGTGTTGGGTTTGGTTTGGATATGAGTCGTTAATGTTGTATGACGTAAAAATGAGTTAATGCAGATAGAAACCATCTTGCACCCACTTACCACCCGAATTCAACCTTATCCACCCTTTTAGCAAAGAAAAGGACACGACAAGTGATATAACTTTTGTGCAGCGCTCACTTGAATGTCATAACATTTTTTTCAATTATTTGATTGTCATAACTTATGTACAACATTTACTTAGTATCATAACTTTTTTTTTTTCCGATTACTTGAGCACCATAACTTTTTAAAAACATTCATCATAAGTATTATAATACAGTGGATTTCTGACTCTTAGGTGAACGTTTTTCAAATTTTTTGACACTTAGGTGTGCTTATCCATCGTTTAGCAAAATCTACCATGTTTAACTAGTATGAGATTGTGATAATTGCCAGATCCGCTTGGGAAAGTTGCACCTGAAATGTGCCTCAATTCTTGGTGACGGGAGACCTATCATTGAAGTTCGGAAAACATTAATAAGAAAGCACTCCTTGTAAAGAAAAAGAATAAGAAAAGAATGTAAAACATGTACATAAACATTTGAGAAGGATAATCCCGTTTTCTTTATGTTACATGGATCGTACATTGTCGTGCTTCTGGAAGATTCAATTCAACTACTTCTTGTCTAGACTAAATAATCAAATGGGAGTGTTAGTTAAATTACCAATATATTTACTCTCATTCATCAAAGGTAGCTCATGAAAAATCTATATTCAGTAAAAGAACAAAAACCAAAAAATTCAAATTTTCCACAACTAGTGAAAGCTTGAACGTATGATTTCTTGCAAATGGTACTTTCTACACATTAGAAGGTTAAACTGCAACAAACCAAATAAGAAGTAATCAAGACTTTTATTTGGCACAAACTCATAGGTGAGTAGTTTTCCATCTCCCTCTAAGCAAAATCCGAGCAGCCATACAAGGTTTCTGTGTTAAGGCTTCACGACCAATAGAACTTCATTCTTAAATTCTTCATCACCCTATCTTGAGCTTTGACATAACCACTTCACTGCAATTTGTTGTCCATTAGAATGTCTACCCTAAAGTGTTTTGTATTTAGCATTTATTTCCTAATCACAACGTCTTATAAGCAAACATGAAAAAGCTTTACATGTTTCTTTTTTATTTGACGACATTATGTTTAATTCAAATGTAAAGCATTCTTATTAATTCTAACTAATATGTAATTTGCACCAAAAAATTTCACTGGATCCACCTTTACCTAACTTGTTTTCACGAGAAAAATTATTTGTTGTGGCTAATATTGCAGCCAAGTCATATTGCAAGGACTCCATGGAATTAAGTTTGTTTGCACCAACATTACAAAACAACTCAAATTGATTATAAAATTACATCGATAATGTTGATTTTGATCTATAATAATGGATATAGGGAGGGGTGAGTGGTTTCCAATTCCTACCGTTTAGGTCCTCAAGCTCCTAATTTTATCTCGGAACCATACGCACCTCTAGATATAAGGTTGCCAGTGCTTTGGGACATTATCAGAAGGAAGAGTAATAGTTAAATTATCATGTTGTGTCTCCTCACTGTAAAGCAATCTTTCCTATCTTGATCGGTCATGAAGAAAAGCAAAAAGAAACAAAATCATCAATACTATAAGAAAGAAATGGGATTAATATTGTATCACCATCACTTCTTCATGCTAAGGGAAATGTTCATTATGGTGCAGGTGTTACCTATTCTTAGCGGGAATCCATAAAGGTTAGGAGTATTTTGAGGCCTCATAGTGTGGTTAGTGACGGTGAATTTATATCACGTTGGCATGTTGGGGCGTCTGAAACGCGCCCACGTGAAAATTTATCTTTATTTTCTTCGTTTTCTCATTTCCTCCACGGACAAGCTCACTTTCACTTTGTCCTTGCATGAAATGTCACGACCTTCACTGACTTCATGCACATATCTAGGGAAGCAACTCTGAAAGTGGCTGAATCGTGAGCTGTGCCCATCTGTAACAAATGTATATGTAATTGGGCCGATCTCGACTTCAATGATAACACGCGCCTTGAGAAAATATTAGGTAGGGTCATCATTCCACGTCATCAACAAGAGACTCCATTAATTAGCTGCCACTTCTCCTAGTGAATTCATTAATTTCAATTTTTTTTTGTCAACTCCGATTTTTCTCTCTCCTCTTCCTACTTTTGTACCACACCATAAATCAAGAAATGCTTAAACTTCATTAACAGGTTCGCAAACAAAGATGTACACAACAAGATGACTGAATTTACAAGGAAAATTCACATGCAAAATCCCTTGAGCCTTTTTACAATTCATTAGGAATCAAAGTCGAAATAAAGCTTAGTTAAAAGAAACGGAAGGTGAACCTGCTTCAAGTTGCAGAAACCTTCGTAAGCTCACACCCAACCTTGAAAAACACAAACACCTACACGTCATAGAAACCCTAAGTCCAAGCCTTCCTCTCTCTTACTATCATTCTTGAGAACATGAAGCGCAATGATGCAATTGCCAGGTTTGATGACCTTGACCAAAGCGCACGTCAGCAGCTCCCTACTCTGCAAGCTCAACGCCAACCACCGCCGCCTGGGCTCCATGAACTTCAGCTGGAGGCTACGACGACGACCTTGATTAAAGCAGTACAACTTTGATGCCATGAGTGAGAGAAGAGAGAGAGAGAGAGAGAGAGAGAGAGAGAGAACATAACGGAGGATAGGGGTTAACAGAAGTGAGAAGAAAATTGAGACTAATGGTCCTTTTTGGACACGTAGCATACAGCACGATTAATAATATCAGCCTAGGTATTAATTACACGACCTTGACTATTAACTACGGATTGGTTGAAATTGAAACCATTTAGGTTGAAAGCCATAGTGCTGATACCTAAAGCAGTGAACCTAATACCAAACAAGCACAGGCTTATCGCCAAATGTCTCTTCTATTATGAAGACCACCTGATCGCGAAGCTTATTCAGGAGATGTTTTTTATTTGCATTCACGTCTTTTAGAAAGAGCTGCTAAATTAAGTTCTCTTTTAGGTAAAGGAAGTATGACTGCCTTACTAATAGTGGAGACCCGGTCGGGAGATATTTGGAGCATCTCATTGATAACGTAGAAAGAAGGTCCCACTTGATATTCTCTCCGCTTGTCTTGACAAAGACTAGTCCACTAAACAATCGGTACAAATTTCTAGAGGATATTGTACAATATTATCTTATGTATGAAAAAGGAGAATGGAGTAGATAAGACACCAGCAAAAGTTAAAAATAAAGAGTTCAAAGTCGGTGTTTTTTTCCAACATGGAAAGTTATGGCCAAGGTCAAAGCAAGTCAAGAATGTTGACGGGTGAAGATAGTATACTCAATTGCTCGCAATGAGTGTGAATGTTAAAAAAAAAAAAAAAAAATTGTAAGTGATTCTAATTCCTTTTTCCAACGAAAGACATGGCTCTTTTTTAGAACAATCGTTAGGGGCTTTGAACTATACTCTTGAAATCCGCACAGTTATATAACAAAATAAAGCATATCCACATTTCACCCAATAGCAATACTTTGTCCAAATCCATATGATAAATCACATTCATTGTAATTCCTTACAGTTCCACCAACCATCCATACACAGTTCTATTATTGCAGTCATCAAATAAAGAAAAGAGTTGTCTGAATTTTTGTTCTTTCCTTTTCTTTTACAAATTCTTCTTTTTCTTTTCTCATCTTTAGCTTCTTCCTCAATTCCACGAGTAACGCCACCGCACTCCTCCTTATGATAAGAAGGCGGGCTTGAGCAAAGATGGGCCGATGCAATGCAGAACCGAAATGCCGATAATGGTGAGGCATGGAAATAAGGCGAGGGCCATGCGAGCTACGGTGGAGGGGAGAGAGAGGGAGAGAGAGAGAGAGAGAGAGAAATAAATGGTGAGGATGATACCAGAAAACTGCTAATAAGTTGCTATTGATTACGCCATCAATTCAAGAGTGAAAGAGAATAAGATAAATGGTGACCGGTGAGAATGGTCCCCCATTGGCCTAGTACAGCGGTCATTTGCAAGGTCAATTGTGTGAGTTGCACTCTCATGTTTAGCGATGATGTTGGTTAGAGACAGCATTTGTTGGCTCTTGAAACTCTAAACTTTCCGTGGCCCTTTGAAGATCGAGGGATTAAGGAAATATGTGTAAAGTCACTTTGCCTTACAATTATAATCAACCACTAACCATTATAATCGAGTAAAGAAGTCAGAGATGTAAAGGAACATATTTGGAGATGATATTCATGACCTTGATTTCTAATGAATGTGATGGAAATAAAGTGGTGCATATTATATCATCACATATGATGAAAATACTATGAGAAAATCATGACAATGAAGTGAAACTCTGGTCCTTTCTAATTAATCATTTCTTCGGATGAGGAAGAACCTGCATTCCTCTATCCAATAAGACCACATATACATATGAATAGATTAATATAGATGACCTTCCTTACCGAGAGGATCAAAACATGATTAGCCTCAACGAGAAGACGCCATATTTGCTTATTGTTCATTGATGATCACCGAAGTTCAGCCCCAGTGACAGACCTCCCAGTGGAATTCCTTATCACAATTTCTTAGAAGCTAACATAAAGAGGCTTTACATCAACATCATTATGTTAAATTCAATTCATATGTAAAGCATTCTGGATTGTTTCTAACAAATATGTAATAAGTACCTGGAAAACTTCACCAAATCTACCTTCACCCAAATTCTTTTCACGAGAGAAATCATTTGTTGCAGCTTGTGTTGTAGCCAAGTAAAATTGCAAGGACTCCACAGTGGTAAATTCATTTGCACCAACATTACGAAACAACTCAATTTGATCAAAAAATTTAATCGATAGTATCGATTTTGATCAAAAGTAATAGGGTAGCTAGTGCTTGGGGACATTTATCACAACGAAGAGCACCAGCTAAATTGGCATGTCGTGTCTCCCAACCTTGAAGCAATCTTTCCTCTCTTGATCAGTCATGAAGAAAAGCAAAAAGAAACAAAATCATCAATACTATAGGAAACAAATGGGATAAATCTTGTATCACAATCACTTCTTTATGCTAGAGGAAGTGTTCATTGCGAGGTGGATGCTACCCATGCTTGGAGAGAATCCTAGAGATTAGGAGTATTTTGAGGCCTCATTATGTAGTTGGTAATGATGAATTTATATCATGCTGGCATGTTAGGCTACCCAAAACGTACACACGTGAAAATTTCTCTCTTTTCTTAGTTTTCTCATTTCCTTCACGAACGAGCTCACTCTCTCTTTTTTCCTTGCATTTCTCACCACCTTCACTAACTTCATGCGCATATCTAGGGAAGCAACTTTGAAAGTGGCTGCATTGTGGCTATCATTTCGACCAAAAAGAAAAAGAAGAAGAAAAAAAGAATTGTGGCTATTGAAACATGGGTTTGGGCTTTATGAAACATGGGCTGGGCCCATCTATAACAAATGTATATTCAATCAGGCTGATATCAACTTTTGTCATGACGAACTGGCTCAGAAAATATTAGGTGAGACCGTTTTGCCATGTCGTCAACGAGACACTCCATTAATTGTTTGCCATGTGTCCTAATGGACCCATTAATTTCAATTTTTTTCTCACCTCCGTTACTTCTCTTAGCTCTGTTACCCTCTCTCTCTCCCTTCCGTTCGGTCTTCTTCCTCGAGCACCACACCATAAGTCCAAAAATGCTTAAACTTCATTAACAAGCTCCACAAACAAAGATGTGCACAACAAGATGACCAAATTTCTAGGGAAAATTCACAAGCAAAATCCTTTGAGTTTTTGTAGTTCATTAGGAATCAAAGTAGAAATTAAAGCTCATTTAAATTTCTTTTCCAATTCTCTATTTCTTTTGTAGACTAATCTCAAGGTTGTTAAATGAAACCAAAGGTGAACCTACTTCAAGTTGCAGAATCCTCCATGTATTACACACCCAACCTCGAAAAACACAAACACCTACACCTCCTAGAAACCTAAGCCCAAGCCTTCCTTTCTCTCACTATCGTTCATGAGAACATGAAGCATGTCGATGTGATATTGGGGCTCGGCGACCTTGACCAAAGTGCACGTCAGGAGCTCCTTGCTCTATGAGCTTGACACCAACCACCACCATCCGGTCTCTAGGAAATTCAGTTCGAGGCTCTACAGTGGCGACCTTGGCCAAAGCAGTCCAATTTTGACACCAAAAGAGAGAGAGAGAGAGAGAGAGAGAGAGAGAGTAACGGTGGAGGGGGGTTAACGGACGAGAGAAGAGAATTGAGATTAATGGGTCTCACTTCGACACGTCGCATCCAATTAATGGAGTGTCTAGTTGACAGTGGGAAAAGACGGTCCCACTTAATATTTTCTCGGCTTATCTTTGTCAAAGACCAATCCACTAGACAATTGGTAGAAATTTCCAGAGGATTTTGTGTAATATCATCTTATAAAGGACGATAGAGATTGGAGTAGATAAGCACAACAACGAAAGTAAAAAATAAAGTGTTCAAAGTCAGTGTTTCTTTCCAACACGAAAAGTAATGGCCAAGGTCAAGTCAAGTCAAGAATGTTGACGAATGAAGATAATGTATTCAATTGCTCGCAACGAGTGTGAATGTTATAAAAAAAATCTAAGTGCTTCCGAGTCCTTTCTTCAATGAAAGACATGCCTCTTCTATGGAGCAATTGTTGGGGGCTTTGGAGTATACTCCTTGAAATCCACATTTATATTACAAGAGGACACATATTCATATTTCACCCAATAGCAATACTTTGGCCAAACCCAGATGATTAATCACATTTTTTGTAAATCCTTGTAGTTCGACGAACCATCCATACACAGTTGTCCGAATTTTCGTTCTTTCCTTTTCTTCCACATATTCTTCTTTTCCTTTTCTCATATTTCGCTTCTTCCTCAATTCCATGAGTAATGACACCGCCCTCCTCCTTGTGTGACAAGGAGGTGAGCACGAGCAAAGATGGGCCGATGCAATGCGGAACTGTAATGCCGATATTGATGAGGCACGGAAATAAAGGCGAGGGCGATGTGAGCCATGGTGGAGGTGAGAGAGAGAGAGAGAGAGAGAGAGAGAGATAAGTGGTGAGGATTATCCCAAAAAACTTTTAATAGTGCTATTGATTAGGCCATCAACATTCAAGTGTGAAAGAGAATAAGGTAAATGGTGACTGGTGAGGATGTACCCCCATTGGCCTCGTACAGGGGTATTTTTTTTTACCAGTGTACAGGGCTCGTTTACAAGGTCAATTGCGTGAGTTGCCTTCTCTTGTTTAGCGATGATGATGGTCAGAGTCAGCACTCCATGGCCCTTCGAACTCTCAACTTTCCGCGGCCCTTTGGAGATCGAGGGATTAAGGAAATATGTGTGTAAAGTCGCTTTGCCTTACCATCACGATCAACCACCAACCATTATAATCGAGTAAAGAAGCCGGAGATGCAAAGGTCATACATGGAGATGACCTTCATGACCTCGATTTCTAATGAATTTGATGGAAATAAAGTGGCGCAGATTCTGTTTTGACACATCGTGAAAAGTACTTTAAGAAAATCATGACGATGAAGTGAAACTCTAGTCCTTTCTAAGTAATCATTTCTTCAAATGAGGAAGAACCTGCATTCCTCTATCCAATAAAACCACATATACATATGAATAGACTAATATAGACGATCTTCCTTGTCGAGAGGATCAAAACATGATTAGCCTCAACGAGAAGACACCATGTTTGCTCATTGTTCATTGATGATCACCGAAATTCAGCCCCAGTGATAGACCTCCCAGGGGATTTGTCCGATTCCAGTCTACCTGTCCTGCCATGGCAGAAGGCCGGCTATCGGGGCAGTTCAAGAGTAACAGGGTGGCTGCTCAACTCACGGACTATGTCCGCCATTGTGGGTCTATGATTTGGATCTTCCTGAGCACACAACAAACCAATTTTGAGGCATTTAGCAACTTCGTTCACTGAATATGTCCCTCCGATGGCGGGATCTAAAACCAACAACGGCGTACCGTCTCTCCAGTTTTTCCAAGCCTGACAACAGTTCATTGAAAAGCATTTCTGAAGACATCAAATTTGCTTAGTTGAACCATTTTCATTTTAGTTAAGGAGTTGATTTGTGCAACTTACGTAGCAAGCAATACCTTCGCCCCTGTCTACCTGGTTGAAAAAACCATTCTTCTTACCGATAATCTGCTCTAGAAGTAGGATACCAAAACTATAGACATCGGACTTCACCGAGAATTGCCCATTCATTGCATACTTAGGTGACATATAGCCACTACAAACCATTTTACATAAGTAATATAAAAATACGTAAGCATAAAAAGCAGAGAACAAAGCACAACAACACTTACTAAATCCCCGCAATTCTTTCAGTCATTGCTAGTGTTTGGTCAATCCCAAAAATCCTTGCCATGCCGAAATCGGAAATCTTGGGGTTCATTTCACTATCCAACAATATATTGCTTGATTTCAAATCACGATGGATGATCCGAATTCGAGAGTCCTCGTGTAGATAGCGCATTCCTTGAGCAATCCCACATGCTATGTTGTAACATGTTGACCAATTCAAGTGCTTGTTTTTTTTAGGATCTGCATGTATGCACAATTGGAATGTAGGTTATTTTTGGTTGATAAATCCTTGTGAACGTATTCTATGCGAGGAACTAACTTTAGGTTCCATAAGATAGGAAACATTCAACATAATCTGAGGCCAATCACATATTTGCGTCAACATAAAAAGCAATAACTTAGTAATATATAGAAAAGATGACGTACCAAATAAAAAGTAGTCAAGACTTCTATTATGCACAAACTCATAGACAAGCAGTTTTTCTTCACCCTCTAAGCAAAACCTGAGCAGCTGCACAATGTTTATATGTTGAAGCTTCGGTAGCAACATGACTTCGTTCTTAAATTCTTCGAAACTTGCCTGGAGCTTTGGGATAGTCTCTTCACAGCTATTGGTAGTCCATTAAGAAGTGTGCCCTGGAAGGTTAGTATTTTGATGTTTAAGTACACCTGAGTAGCTTTTGATCACAACTTTTCAAAATGGCCAAATCAAAGATCTTCAAGGGTTTTTAACACAAACAATCTTTCAAGTGTGATAACTAGCCGTACCAGGAAAACTTCACAAAATCCCCCGTTGCCCAACTTGTTTTGACAAGAGAAATTGCTTGTGGCAGCTAGTATGGTGGTTAAATCGTACAACATGGACTGGGAGTTTGTAATTTCAGTAAGGCCTACGCAACAAAACAAAACGGGATGGTAATTTCTTTTAAAGCATAGAATAGTACATCCTGCCTACGCAGTTTTATCATTCTATCCAGGTAGACGGCAGGAGTACGTATTTCTTACCGATTTGATCTCCTTGGACGACTGCATGTGTGTTGGTCGCATTCCTCCTACTGAAACATCGAGCGAGGAAGATAACCACCACAGTTGAGACGACAGAAACGGCGATTACGATGATTATCAGAGGAAATATATTGCTTTCGACTGCATATGGGCAACCATATCTCCATAGCATCAGTAATGAGATTATGACTGGATGAGATTTCATAATCACCATAAGCCAGAGCAAACGTGAAAAATGAAGAGAAAAGAGTATCCTTTATGAGCAAATGTCCAGAACAAATGATGTTGAGAGAATGTATAAGAATAACCATTGATCGAGTAAAAGGCACATTTTACCAATTTTGATATAAATAATCTAATCTAATAGGCAGATGTGAGACCCACCATGTTCAACGGGATGAAATATTAAATATTTCCATCGTCCATCACATAAAGAATTTTTTTCCCGAAAAATCATGTTGACAGAATGTGTAAGAATAAGATCCAAATCTATATTATTCGTGGAGAAAGAAATTTATCTTAATTTCTACATTTCATTTTATGCGTTAATTATATACTTAAGGATATTTTCACTTGTCAATGTAAAAATAAATAAATTTCATTGATGAATAAGATGAAAGGAGCATTCAATTAACATGATAGTCTTCAATTAGAATAAAGTTAGATTTTCCTCTGGAGTAAATAAATTAATAAATTTCATTGATGAATTTGATGAACAAAAATGGTCACTTATTTCTTATTTTTTCAAATTATATAAAGGTTCTGATTATTTTGTGGAAATTGAAAAGCCCAAAAAATATTTTCTTAAAAGCAATCACGACATGTCTTAAAATAATTCGTTAATGAAAATTATTTTCACTTTCGACAACAATTTATATTTAAATACTTTAATGGATGACAAAAATATTTTCATTTGTTAATTGTTATAAATGATATAAGTAATTTTTTTTAGAAAGATATTTTTGAAAATAAATAGAGCCTAAAATAAAGAAGGTTTTTTTATCAAACAGGAAAAAAAAAAATAAGAGAGTAGGAAAGAAAGGGGATTGGAAATGGACTCCATGGGTACCACCTCGTAGGCATTCAGTGATCCTCAATTGTCATCACCTCATGAATTTAATCAATCAATCACGTTGTTTTCTTCGAAGAATAATTGTCACGCCCCGAACCTCGAGCGCGCCAACATCCCACCATGGTCATGCAAATGCGACATTTCCAGGTAGTGTCGCCGACCCCATTCATGTACTATTGCGCAAGCGAAACGTATTATAAAACCCCTGACAATGAAATACGGGATAGAAAAGTAGGAAGCAAAACCACAACATAACACTTTCATAATTCAACAGAATTACAAACAGAGGTTTACGGCCAAAAGTCTACAAAAGACTGGCTCTTAAAAAGGAACTGTCCTACGACTTACAAGTCGAACACGTTCTCTAATTCTTATGACTTCACCTCTGCAACTTCTCAAGGCTAACCAAAGTTATCTGGCCGCTCCGACCACCAGGACCTGAAATTTTAATCCCACAACCAGGATGAGACATTGTTTCAACAAATTCAACCCCCTAAACCCTTATTAGAAAGAAAATACACCCAAGGGTGGCCTAGCCACATCACGCAGAGAACTTACCTCGCCTCAGTTTCTTCCTGCAGGTAAGCATAATTCAAATCACTCAATCACAGATAGTAATAGGAACTTAAACCACTGGAATGTCAACAATATCATTTCGAACGACCACAGGAGTTCGGATTATAAGACCAAACCGTTATGACACGTCCCATACCATGCCACACGATTCTGTCCCACAATTTGACCAGTCAATAACACTCAGCATGGATCCAATTGATATTCACTGCCACACAAGGGCATAGCCTACTCGTAGTTCGGCTATCTACTAACATATAGCCAAGCATCGCCTCCCCCCTTGGAGCGCGGCTTCGTCACTACGTCAACGGCATTCCCGAAGGAGCATGGGTCTAGTTGGCCTAACCTCTACTGCGACCCGAGCCACGTCACTCTGTTGACGGCGTTTCTAAAAGAATAAAGGTCTAGTTGGCGTAGCCACTACTGTAACCGAGTCTTTCAACCAGCATACGACAATTCAATATTGGCCTCCGGACACTTTGCATTTCACTCAATGCTTTGATTAAAATCGTAGTCTCGGCATCTTTCTTTCATATTAAAACATTCGAGAAAGTAGTCGTGTGTGGGCACACATCACTTTGAACCAAAAACCAATACATTCTTTTTTCAAACCCCATTGTTTGATATAATACTTAAAATCCATTTCTGGTGTCAAACTCGATACTCGGGATTTTCTGAAGAAATTATATGCTTTTCACAATCACTACTCAGTTTCACAATTCAACAATCAATTACACAAATCATCACTCAATTTGCAATATTTAATCATCAAATTCATAATCTGAATACACAGTAATGATCAGCGAAATTCTGAGAAAATAAGATCCCGACGAAATTTTTGGAATTTAATAAATAATTAAATTTATTCCGAAATTAATTAAGTAATAATATTTTAATAATTTCGAATAAATATATATTATTAAATGATTTAATAATTTCGAAATACTTAAATAAATCAAAAATAAATTCCTTTAAGTCACATCAAGGTTTTTTTTTTCTTTTGGTGACCTAGGGAGCCTCGTAAGCCGGTCGGAAAACTTAAATAAATCAAAAATAAATTCCTTTAAGTCACATCAAGGTTTTTTTTTTTTCTTTTGGTGACCTAGGGAACCCCATAAGCCGATAGCCGGCAAGCAAACTCGGGGGGAGTGACTGCAGGACCCGTAAGCCAACAGCTGGCAAGCAAACTCTGGGAGAGTGACTGCAGGACCCACCACCACGGTACTCCAGGTAAGAATATCTAACGATGCCTCTGGGATTTGAACTCCTCTCATTCGTATGGGAGAGAGAGCTCAAGCCAGCTGTGCCGCTGCGAGCGGTGGTAAGTCATATCAAGGTTTATATTAATATAAACATTCAATTAACCTTAAATTAAACACACTTTAAGTTAATTAAGCACCTTAATATAATCTACACTTAAATAAATTAAACTAACCACCTAATATCACTTAACATAAACTAAGCACACCTAAAGCATCATTAACCCTCTAATCAAGGTTTAGTGAGCTAAACTCACCGGATTAGCGAGTCGAGCGGACCAAAACGACGGGGACGCCGAGGGAATCGACTCTTCTCAAGGCAGGCCGAGCATCCGGGGTCCGGAAGCTGGCCAAAACGGGCCAAAACTGAGCTTCCATATCCATTTTCTTGGCTGCTAGTTGAGGCCGAAGGAGGATTGCTCTAGTGTTGGTTCGAGTGGAGGAGGACCGGTGGGTGGCAGCAATGGCTTGTATGAGCTCCCGGCGAGCTAGACGGTGGCTCATGGCGACGATGAGGACTCCGACGAAGATGAACAGCGACTGGGACGGTTTGGTCAACGGGATGGAGGCTCGGGCGGATGAAGGGGAAGTGGCGAAGGGGCGGCATCATGCAGGCGAGCGGACGAGCAGCACTGGCGACGGCGACGTGTGGCGGCGAGCAGGTGATAGAGCGGGCGGAGGGGGCGGCATCGTGCAGGCCTGGTTCGAACGGTGCAGCTCCCTCCTCCCCCGATCGGTTCCAAGCTTGAGGAAGAAGAAGATGATGGGACTTCTTCACTTTTTAGGGACCAATTAGCACTTGCCACTTGTCAAGCTCTCATTCAAATTGGCCCCAACTACCATGACATCAAGTGATGTCATCTTCCACTATCTCATCCCTCCACAACATCTTCCAATAGTTGCAATTTCCTTTTCAGCCGAGGCCTAAATTTTTGTACATTAAATTCTTTAATTCTATTTGATTCTCTTCCAATTGAATCAAATTAAAGTCCATAAAATTAATTCAATGTCACCACACTTCAATTCACATCTTCACTTGTCCATAGAATCAACTTAAATCCCAAAAGCGTGATCAAAGGCAGGCTTACTAATTTTTCGAGCCAAATCAGCCATTTTCTAATTTAATTGCTGAAAAGCTCTGATTGCATGAAAAATCTTCCAAAGATGAGTCAATGATCCTAAAATGATTTGTGACACACATGACTTCCAATTTCTGAATTCGATCTCAATTTCATGGTTAATTGCACTTTGGCACAATACTAGCGCGTCCTGATCTACCGAGCAGCTTTTAGAAATTTTCATGCATTTGACCTGTGGTTGATCAATTTTTTGAAACATTGACGACTTTCGGTTGTCGAGATAATCTCAAGGTTTCAAATACGGATATAAGGTATCCAATCGATTGAAAAGTTGGTCTAGTGCTGATCGGCAAGAATTGTGCGATCTAGTGGAATCACTCACACTTGATCACATGCCTCTGTCGAGTCAACCTATCTTCGATCTCTAATCGATTTTTAATTGTACCGTAATGACCCTTGTAGATTAGCTCGGTCGAAAGATCGCTTCCTGATCAAATTCTCGAGTTTGATGTATTAGAATCTCTTGACGGTTTCACCTGATAGACTAGTTTTCACATGAGTGGCCGACTCAAGGAAAATGACTATATGCGTGCCAACGAAATGCCCGTCTCAATTTATTGAAAATAGAATTGGAAAATCGGGATGTCACAATAATTACATAATTTTATGATGGTTGACCCCACGATGACCAAATTGATGGATACGGAACATTGATACGTCCAACATCAAAATCTTGATGCAAAAGGAAGCCAAAAACATTGCGAAAAAGACGTAGGTCAAGTTGAAAAGTGATTATTATATGAATCGGTTATATTTGGTGAAATATTGAATATATCTGATTTTCCATGTTAACGATTTGGATAGGTCCCATGTCATAATTTTTTTGAAGTGCCCTCTCTCTTCACCCCACTTCATCTTCTATCATCTTTATTCTCCTTTTTTTTTTTTTTCTCTTTTTTCCTTTAGAAGTAAAATTCCTCGGGAGCTCCCACGGCGAGGCTGGTCACCCAGACCGTCGTGGCCATGGGCGAGGCCGCCTTCACCCACGGCCAGTGAGGCCATGGCAAAATCAGACTTAATATTATGAAAAAGGAGAGTCTGGACGGAGGAAGACAAGCTATACGCACACACATGCAATTTCAGGTCCGGTCTCCAGAGCGGGAGGCGGAGGTGCCGGAACGGGAGGTGGAGGGGCCGGCGACGGCAGGGCTGAGGCATCATAAAAGGGGTAGAGCTCATATCTCAAGTTGCAGCTTGGAGCGAGCAACCTCCCGCCTTGCTTTCCCTGTGGCAGATTAGCGATCGCAAACTGGAGGCACTTGACACAGTCTGACGCCGTCAAGTCCGGCGTACACCGTGCGAGTGCGTACAACTTCTGTGAGCTAGTGAAGTTTGCGTCCGCTGCTGCAACCTTCTTCCCTGACCCGCCAGCTGAAGCCCTTGTGGCGATATCGCTTAGGGTTTCACCAAGAAGCTGCATGAACCGGGTTGGGTCGGTGACATTCCCAACGTCATACAAAACACGATCCAACGATCGTTCCATGGCAGAGAGGATGGACCGGTTCGAGTACCGCAACATGCACTGGTCGTACCATATTGTGGAGACTCGCTGGTTCGGGCATCTTTGGAGGATATCCCGTTCTCTGGCGGCCACGCAGCAGCTGCAAGTGGTGCTCTTGAGGTTGCCGCGGCAGAGGAAGAGCCCATAGGCCCGTTCCAGAGGGTTTTGGCCGGCTATGGCATTGGCAAAGCCGTCGGTGCTGCCGGCGGCGGCGGAGGAGAGGGAAGAGAGGAGGGCGTGGAGGTTGGATCGGTAGGTGGAGTTGGGAGTGAAGAGGGTGTTGTTCGGGCAATCATGAAACAGATATTCGGGTGCAGCCCCAATGCTTAAAATGTTGATGAAGAAGAAGGAGGAGAGACAGGGAGAGATGATGAAGAAAGAATTCATTTTTGGCTTGGCTGATGAATGGATGGGGACTTCATGATTTATAGTAGCCATTACTGTTGCTCCACTCGCAAGATCCCAATTTTAGTCTTGCCGCACGTTATTGGCGGCACGACGGACGGAGAAAATAAGGAAGAGGGGGTGTGAAATTTGGGGAAAAAACAGAAAGGAAGAGAGAGAGAGAGAGAGAGAGAGAGAGAGAGAGAGAGAGAGAGAGAGAGAGAGAGAGAGTCTTCGTTATTCATGAAAGGGAAAGGGAAAGGAATATGAGAGCATGGCCATCGTAAAACATTTTTCACACGGGCAATAATGAAAGTAAAATAATCCATGGTGCATTGCAATTCAAGTTCAATAAGTCATGACCTTTCACCTATACAAATCACTTCGACTCCGAATAGTTTTTATATAGTTAATGAGATTTGAATGGGCGACTTTTTGTTTGTGAACTAAAAATATCTCGATACCTAGATATATTAACAATAGAAAGAGAGACTAATTTGTATTAATTGAGTAATGAAGAATTTTTGTTGTTTTGTACGTAAATATATCATAAATTTTTAGGATTTTTGGCGGCCTTTCATTGAATAGAATATTTTGCTAAATTTACTTCTCAATGGTCACCCTCCATATTTCTAAACTTTTCGATTTCAAATTATCTACAAAAGAGCACTTATGGTAGAATTCACCATTATCCTCTAGGAATGATGGCACTGTTAGCTTAGCGATGTCCTTCATGAAAAGAGTCAACAACATTCCCTTAATATTTGATAGAGAAATGATTGGGTGACAGTTTTTAACATATTATAAGAATAACGTCTATTATGAATCACATAAAATTGATTAATAAATAATTATAATTTATTATAGAGTTCGGTTCTTCAATAATATGCAGTCATAACAAATTATTATTTTTACAGTAATTAAAAAATTGTTATACTAACGAAATCATTTTGATATTGAATCATTAGAATTCTAAGCCCTCCAGCGCACACATAAAGACAAACAAGAATGTGGGTCTTGTCTTTTTTTTGGGAATGCTCGAGTCAGACCTTTTGTCCTTCAGGAAAATGAGAATGTGGGTCTCGTCCTTTTTTGGGAATGCTCGAGTCAGACCTTTTGTCCTTTCAGATCAAGAAAATTCCCTTCCAAAATAGCGCGTTTTATTTGCATGACGTTACATCCTTAACCCTGAAAGGAAGCGTACCTTTCAAGCCAGATAAAAATATAGAGTTGGGTACTAGGAGACAGCGACACTTATAGCCTTTTTCTGCGTTTGGTTTGCTTCCGGAAAATGCATAGTCATTTCGCCAAAGCTTCTTGGCTCAAGTGTACTTTGCTCTGCTTTCAAAGTGTACTTTGCTCTTTGAGCAAAAAAAAAAAAAAAAAAAAAAGTGTACTTTGCTCAAAGCAATTGGCCCTTTTATTTTTTTTTGAACTAACAAAGCAATTGGCGTTTGACTAGTGACTTTTGGTGCAGTGTTTTGCAAAGTAATTTGAAATTAAAAAAATAGAAAAGAAAAATAAAGGGCGCCGTTTTTCTTCTTCGTTGAAGAGAGGTACATGAGATTGATTGCAAGTCTATCTCCCATCCACCATTTCTTTGCAAATCCTTAATCCGAAAGCACCAATCGATTAAAACCATAACTTTCTCACGTTGGCTACTGTGCAGTAGTTAAGATAGATCGCACCACATTGAATGATAGGCTGCCGAGGTTGCACAACCTTAGGGCAACCTAGAATTGCCCCTTCGACGATTGACACAAACTAGGCAAGGGCTACAAAGGACGCACGATGCTAGATGAGGCAACGCTGAGGTCGTGCAACCTCGGCGACCACTATCGAAGGATTGTAGAGATAGATAAAAATGGAGTTTAGAAAGATGAAGGTTCAACCCTCAACGTACATGACTTCGACATCGACCATCGACCTCGACCAACGGGGTCTCGATCTCGGCAATCGGCGACCCCAACGATTGCATCTCTCTAGCATGTTTTACTTGCATGACATCGCATCTCTCTAGCATGTTGCACACTCTCTCTTTTAGAACAAAAGCATGTTGTCCACTTGGGTTGGTGACAGTAGATACACGTGATGGAGTTGTGGAGTCTTGTAGAGAAAAGTGATATCAAGACTAAGAACTTTTACTATTAACGGAATCCTAAACTCCTATTATATTCGTAAGGCAATATCCATTGTAGTCGTAAACTTGCAACTTGAAACTTATAATTTTGATATTGATGCTGATACTAAAGAGTTTGAATAGTTACGACATCATGGTTTTTTTCCTTTTGGATTTGGAAAGTGCTTTCTATGTTAAAAATCCATATATTTCTTTTTTATATCTTTTCACTTTGAAGATTCGCATTCCTAACAATATATTAGATGACCCTATGCATGAGGACGACATATATAAAGTTTGTAACATTTTCAGGGCACCTTCCATAAAAGAAAGAGTACTCTATGCATCAGTTTTACGTGATTGACTTGACGTAACTGATTTGGTTACGCTATTTTGTGATAAATTTATCAATCAATATTCACCTTTTTAATTTTGTCACGTTCCTTTTTCTTGTTGATAAACCTATACCCGTCCGTTGCAGACGCGGAACTAAGCCAAAGTCCAATTTTTCATCTTCTCCGGTAAAATTCAAAATGAGAAGTCCGTCCTATCACTTGATAAAAAGTTTCGGTCAACTCTTGACCACAGAAACTTACTCTATTGGGAGTTAAAGGTATGTTGTTTTGCTCAATGTTTGTTAGATTAGAATTCCCAAGGTTTGTTCTGTTTATGTATTATTGCTATAAATGGTATATCATATGAAACGGCATATAATCATTCATATGACTACCATTACAAAATAGTGTAAAATTTCCTCACTTGAGCATGTCACCAGCACAAAATTTTTCGCTCTATCATGATCACCTAATGCATAGTTCCAAAATATTTGCTTATTAGTTTGAGATTTTGGAGGGACTAGCTACCACAACCTAAATTAAATATGGAAAGCAAGGTTTATGTTAACTTTTGTTCCGTATAGGTGTTTAACATTGTGCTAAATGACAAGATTCTGATTTATGTTATTCTTTTAAAGTTAGCTTTTGTGGTTTTGCAGCATAAGTGCCAATTTTGGCAATTAATTTTGGAAGTTTTATATTCTGATTGCTAGAGATGAGTCCCACAAGAGTGTCGTTACAAATATAGCATAATTGTTGCGACCTACCCCTCGTGGAAGAGAATAGGTTTGGGGGTATTGCCTAAAAGTGGACCTAAAGCCCATGATTAGGCGTGAGCTCTCCCAAACCCATACCCCACATGACATTGGGATATTTTTAGGAATTTTGCACAAAATGAGTCGCCACTAGCCTATTGGGGTCGGCTAGAAACCAACTGGGACATGGGAGCGTGCCTCACTTCCTAAGCAACTAGAAAATCTGGGGTCGGGAACTTAATTACACTAATTGACCAATTAGTGCCCTTTCGGTACCTAATCTTGTTCATTTTATCAAAATAATTTTTGGAAGGCAGTTTGGATTGATTTTATACCTATCCACTGACATATGAGATGATCATGCGGATGCGCGATCATTAAAGTAAATCATAGCTACCAAGAGCCTACTTGCAGTAAAATTAACACATACCACTAATCAATTGCAAACATAGTTAAACGAATAAATTAAACGTGCAATATAATCAATATACGAGCAATTAAAAGCCTAAATACACTAAAAATGCAATACACTGCCATTCCTAATCAAAACCTACATTTTTTGGATTTTCGAATTAATTTTTATATTTTAATTTTTTAAGAATATTTTAAATTTTTTTTATAAATAATAATTTTTTTTTTTTTAAAAAAAAAAGCGAATGGGTCGGGTCGGGTCGGACTCGACCCGAGTTCGACTTGATCGACTGGACCCGGGTTTGACCCAGTCGGGCCTACGGCGCGAGCCCATAGTGTAGGCCCGGCCAGAGATCCTCTTTTTCTCTCTTTTTTTTTTTTTTTTTTAAAGAAGCCCGGCCCAATTGAGTTAGGCTTGACCATCCTTGGTCGACAGCAACGATCGGCAACTCTGGCAGGTCGACAGCAATGATCGGCGGCTCCCCCAGGGTCTTCCTTGCTCATCTCCTCCTCCTTCTCTTCGTGTTTTCGCTCTCTCTCCCCGTGTTTTTCTCTGTGTTGCTGTTTTCCTCTCGGTTTGGTCCTCCTTCTGGTGTTGATTATGTTCTTTAGTTTTATGCCCAACCAGCGAGTGCGCATGGCCTCTGTAGCTACCAACTTGCCGACTGAACTGCCCCTCGATCCGCGGATCACGCCGCTCGCCTGCCACTGATCCCCCTGCTCCTCCATCGCTGCCCCCGTCCGTTCTCTGTCTTCTACCTGTTCAGGTGCTGCAGCGAAGACCAACCGGATGGGAGAAGACCCTCGTTCATACGCTGGGCTGAAAGGGAAAACAAGCTGGGCTGGGCCGGGCCAAAGCCAGGTCTGTCCCGACCCCACTTTTTTTCATTTTTTTCTTAAACTCTAATACTATTTTTAACTAACTAATTTAGGTGAAATTTAGGTGTCAACAGCTGTCTCTTTTTGAATGGGAGCTCGAAGAGATTCGATTCAAAGACAAAAGACACCTAAATTATTTTGGCGATAAAGAGACCCTAGGTGCATAGGCACGTATTAGGTTGACGGAAAGGACTCATAACTATAGAAGCGCGTCTTGTCAATAAGAGGAAAAAAGACCCCGGACTACAGAAGCACGCCGTGTCATAAGAAGAAAGAGAGACTCTAGGCTACAGAAGCACGCCGTGTCATAATAAGAAAGAGAGACCCTGGGTTACAAAAGCACGTCGTGTTATAAGAAGAAGGAAAGACCCCAGGCTACAGAAGCACGCCGTGTCATAAAAAGAAGACCCCGGGCTACAAAAGCACGCCGTGTCATAAGAAAAAGACCACGGGCTACAGAAGCACCTGTGTCATAAAAAGAAAAGATCCCAAGGTACAGAAGCATGCCGTGTCATAGGAAGGACTCCAGGCTACAAAGCACGCTGGGCTATAAAGCTCTCCATGTCATAGGAAGAAGGATTCCGGGCTACAAAGCATGCCGGGCTACAAAGCTCTCTGTGTCATAAGATGGGGGACTCCGAGCTACAAAGCACTCTGAGCTATAAAAGCACGCCGGGCTATAAAGCTCATCGGGTCATAAAAAGGGGTAAAAGGACTCCAGGTTACAAAAAGCCCACCAGGTCATAAGAAGGGGGTTGAAGGACTTTGGGTTATGAAAAGCCCACCGGGTTATAAGAAGGGGGTTGAAGGACTCCAGACTACGGAAAGCCCACCAGGTTATAAGAAGGGGTTTGAAGGACTTCGGGCTACGGAAAGCCCACCGGGTTAAAAGAAGGGGGTTGAAGGACTCCGGGTTACGGAAAGCCCACCTGATCATAGAAGGGGGTTGAAGGACTCTAGGCTACGGAAAGCCCACCGGGTCATAAGAAGGGGGTTGAAGGACTCCCGATTATAAAAAGCCCACTGGGTCATAAGAAGATGACATGGTTTAAGGTTGACCATAAACCTCTAAAGATGGCATGGTTTAAGGTTAACCATGAACCTTCGGAGATAGCATAGTTTAAGGCTGACCATGAATCTTTGGTTTTTAGGGAAGCACCCGCTAACCCCGTGAAAACTACATGGCTTCACTAAGGAATCATGTCAAACTCAACTTGAACGAATGTCATTAGAGACGTCATCAAGAGACGTATTGACAATATTGTAGCATTAATTGAGCAAGCTAATAAAGCTAAGTTTGACTGCTTTGGAAAAACATTTGATTTCAATTAGCATCATGTGGCGCACAGTTGTCATCTTTCTCGTGGATATATCATTAATCATCAAATTCTATCATAAAGGTTACGACTCGTGAAGAAAGCTCATTAAGCATGCCAAACTAGAGCTTCTTAGTCAGAAAGGGTTTCTCACACATTTTCGATAAAATGGCTGCTTAATCCTATCCATTCATGTGGAAGATAACTGATTGTTGAGAGTATCTCACATAACCCAGATCAAAGGCTTTCAGAAACATTCACGATGAGCACAATATAATCGATCAAAAAGGTCTTTTGAAAGGACCATAATGTAGGTTTGGTCATAGGCTTACACAAATGGATTATTGCTTTGAGGCCAATAAATGAATCATTTGTCACTATCTTCATCGAGTTTACAAGTCGAGAACTTGGAATATAACATAAGATAGAATTACTTCCATTCCTTCAAGCAGTAGCTTCTTTGTGGCATTCTCATTTTTACTCAAACCATCCCAATCATAAGAGACTTTGGAAGAGGGTTGTAATGCTGGCTTGGGAGAGGCTCGAAAGGCTTAAGATTTTCAAGAGAATTTTTAAGAGTTGGTGATCATCATGGCATCGTGACCAAGTCACTCGATCTTTCGAAGTCATTTGGCTTTTGAAACACAGTGCATCTCAAAAGTCCCTTAACTAATCATTTCTGCATGGGAGGTTCGATCCTCTCTAATTTCCTTTGCACTTGCGATGATTTTTTTTTTTATGTAGGCACTTGGACTTTGATAATTTTTCTTTCACATAAAATGCAACTTTTAGTTCTTTTTCTTGACGGGCATTGGCCTTACTTTTACCAGGCACACTGCTTTTTCATGCTCCCTAATTTGTTGAACCTTTTGCTCTTTGAATTTTTGTAGCTCTTATGACTTTCGAGATGCTTTTCACATTTTCTCGTGATTGTCAGTTGTGTTTGGCCAAATCTTATGCCTTGCCCCAGTGAAGGGAGATGATCACCGCTCGAGACTCAGAAATGAATAATCAGGCCCAAATTGGTTAAAGCAATAGGTATCAGTGTTTAGATAGAGAATGAAATGCTCTTCTTCACTTTGGAATGAGTTAAGCTCTATTAAGAATTCCTCTGAAGTTATCACCGGAAGATTGATACAAGTAAAAGTAATAGAATTTTTCTCAATCTTCTGCTTTACAACATGATCATAACCCCTTGTGCTGCCCCAATGTAAGGTCGTCCTTGACAAGGGTACTTTGAAGGATCAACCTTTTTTTTTTTTTTTGGGCCCAGAGAGGTAGCAAGAGATTAGTGCAATGCTTGGGATTAATGAAGGGAACACCTTTATTATTTCGATCTTTGCGCTCAATGCAAATGAATCATTCGTCCTAAGAGAATGTCGATTTTCACTCAACTCTCAAAAGTGTTTGAAGGATGTGTTTGGAAATGGGCTTGCCTTTCTTCATCCTAAGTATCCTCCACTTGGCATGATTAACATCTCCATTTTACTTTGTTGAGATCGTTTGAGTAGATTAGTCTCCATAGGAAATTTTGATTCAAAATGAATAATCCTCAAAATGAGAAAACAATTTTGAGATAAAAATGATATTCAAAAAGCTTGTGGAAAGTTCTTTTTTTTTGTGTGCTTATCTCTAGGAAAGCGCAAAAGGTTCTTTTTTTTTTTGGTAAGAACGCAAAAGGTTCTTTTTTGTAATGGTAATTCTCCATTTTTTTTTTACTTTAAAAAAAGGGTACTTACTTGCAGCATGGTGACTCGATAACCCTATAAAGAATGTGAAAAAACATGTTAGCGCAAAAAGTTTTAGGGATTGAAATGTTGTAAACGATACATTATTACCCTTCATTCGTTTTCATCTTTTGAGCACTTACATCTCTTGGATTCACCTTCGTGGATATTTGGTAACTCGACAATACCATTCCATTGCATTCACCTTTAAGTGCTTGATGTTTTCTTGACTACTTGGTGGAAGGCACTGCTTCTACGGTCAAGGTATGACCCTTTTTTTTATTTATCACCCTGTAAGAAGATGAGATAAAATGGGTTATCTCCATATTTAAGTTGTTTCAATTGAGGAATGATACATTCTTTCTTAATGAATTTGACGATATTGTTCCAGCACACTTCATTGGTGGGGGAATGAGAGATTTTTCTCTAAATCAAACGTCGTTCTCCTACTCTTTATATGACAAACCTTTGTTCTCTTCAAATCTGTCCTGTACCAAAGAAAAGGATATGTCATTTTTTATATTGAAGAGAATAAGTTTAGGAACGAAATACATCCCTTTCCATAGTCGGGCAATCAACATCCCGAGGTGTCCCTTATGAAGGAAGGGGTAATATTGCCCCTTTGTTTCCATCGCATCTGCTGGAATGTTACAAAAATTTGTACTCTTGATGTCTCCTAAGGCATTTCCGAATAACGAAACTTCCCAAAATAGAATTCAATTTCGTTCCGCCTTGATGGAAAATTGGCACTGATGAAGTCTTGATGCATGCTTGCTCCTCAAGTTCCATGAACCCACACTTCTATCTTTTAGAAAGGGCTGATGTTGGTCTTAAATAAACTCTTCATTCTACCCAAGAAAGTGACCACATGAAGAGAGGGCCTCAAACAAAGCTCTTTAAAAAAAAAAAAAATTCATTTTGGAAGGTGAACGTAAAGATACACTTGAAACACTTCTGAATTCATTTTTTTCTTTGTTTTTTTTTTGTTTTTTTTAAATGATGATTTTCGAATTCCATCATTAAAAATGTGAGTCGCACAATTTACAAGAGCATCAATTGGATGTACAATCAAAACCAAAAACGGAAAACATGTTTCTTAACAAAAATCAAAACAATGATAAAATGCAAGAAACTCTTGTATAGATAAGAGTAAAAATCAACTTTCATTCTAGCCCTAGAATTCACATCTATATGTAGTTAAACACGAGAATGTCATGGAGCATCACACGTAGCCTGCAAAAAGGCAACAATGTCAGATAACCTGTGAATAAGAAAATGATCTCTCAATGAGGTCGCTTCTTACAACAAAATCAAGGTCTCGTACATGCCCCATAGTATTTATTACGGGGGCTTAGTATCTCACAAAGATTAGTCATAAGAGAATGGGCATCATTAATAGATCGATCGACGGTTATCAATCGAATATCCACTCTATTCCAAAAAGTTTCGTATGCAAAAGTGTCATTGATTTTTGAAAGATTGATTTGTAATTTTACTCCTAGAAAGATGAAGTGACTTATATTTTGAGAAATTTGTACAAAAAATGATTTGCACTTTAGCCTTAAAATGTTAGAATGAGAGGATTTGATAAAAAAAAATGGAATTTCAATTTTTGTGCCCCAATATAAAATCACAACTTGAATGTTTGTTTTTTTTTTTTTTTTGGCATTTTTTTTTTCAAAATGTGATTTTGGGTCCATAACTATGAATTTAAATAAAATCATGGGTTCAATAGGGCCAAATCAAAATGTTCAGAACTTGCATTCAAATGCTCACTTGTTAAAAGTGATTGCCAATTTTTCAATCATAAGCTTATATCATCGAGAGCATTTGATTGATTTCCACGAATTTCAAGATGAAAAATGCAATATCAAATGAGCACATAAAAAGGAAAATGACACTTACAATGGGTGCCGACCTTTGTCTTTTCTTCTCTTTTTTTTTTTTTTTTTAACATTGCATAGACATGCACATGGGATGTGATTCGATTTCTATTCTATCCGGCTTAAAATGGAACCATGGGATCACAGGATTGAACCAACAAGCTCACGGCTAGGTCGTGTTACCCATGACTCCGGCTCCATCAAAGAACTGACCCGTGTCCCATGCTCGCAGACCAAGGTGGAGACCTCTGACATCAGGAAAGAAATTTCGGGGTTGAGATGGGCAACTCGTACTACATGTTTGTAGTCGGAGTGGTATCCATCTCAACACCATCCTAAGTAATCCTATGCGGCCCAAGTCTGGCGGCAGGTTGTGTGTGTTATGGTGTAGTGCAATGCAGGGGACGCAAGCATGACAATTTATAAGCAATCAACACTTCATACATAATAAATAAACCATACATTTCTACACCTTCCTGTAACACGAAAGTAAGCAAACACTTCCCCTTATACCTCCCATTTTATAAAAACTTTTAACACCTTTAATGTAAGGGACATACCTAGAATCCTCACTGCCAAACAAAATTATTTTTGAACAAGATTAATTTTGGCATAAGTCCCATAAGGTCTAAAACCAAGTCCCCAGCGGAATCACCAAGCTATCGTGACCTACCCCTCATAGGAGGGAATAGGTTTGGGGGTATTGCCTAAAGGACGGGCCTAAAGGCCATGATTAGGCACGAGCTCTCCCAAACCCATACCCCGTGTGACATTGGGATATTTTTAGGAATTTCCCACAAAAGGAGTCACCACTAGCCTATTGGGGTCGGCTAGAAACCAAGTGGGATATGTGAGCATGCCTCACTTCCTACGCAACCAAAGAATCTAGGATTGGGGATTTGATTACACTAATTGACCAATTAGTGCCTTTTGGGTACCTAATCTTGTTCATTTTATCAAAATAATTTTTGGAATGCAGTTTGGATTGATTTTATACCTATCCACTAACATGTGAGGTGATCATGCGGGTGCGTGATCATTAAAGTAAATCATAACTACCAAGAGCCTAATTGCAGTAAAATTAACACATACCACTAAGAAATTGTAAACATAGTTAAACAGGTAAATTAAACGTGCAATATAATCAATATACGAGCAATTAAAGGCCTAAATACACTAAAAATGCAATACGCAGCCATTCATAATCAAAACCTACATTTTTTGGATATTTCGGATTTTTTTTGAAAAAAAAGATATATTTTTTTCTTTTTTCTTTTTTAAAAAAGCAAACTGGGTCGGGTCGGGTCGACCCGACCCGAGTTCGACCTGATCGGGTCCGGTTGGAGACCGGACCCTCGAGATCCTCTTTTTCTCTCTCTCCCTCTCTGTTTTTTTTTTTTAAAGAAGCCCAACCCAACCGAGTTAGGCCCGACCATCCCTAGTCAGGCCTAAACTTAACCCGACTTGGCCCTGAGAGTCAGGCCCAAGCGAAAACAGGAAATCGAGTGGGCCAGATTCGTGATTTGGCCCACTCGATGGGCCTCTCTTTGGTTGCAACTAGGTAGTCGTGACCAAGAGCGCTGAGAGAGCGCTGAGAAGGAACACGCCGGTGACGGCGTTGCCGTGGCCAGGTGGAGTGAACGGCACGGCTTCCCTGGCTGCAATGGCGTCCCTTCGGTAGCCAGGGGTCCTAGGGCTCCACGCGGAGGAGCTTTGGAGGGAGAGAACCCATTATGGCGGACAGGTGGAGGGCACTGGCGAGATCGAGACCCTCCAGCTTGGCCGAAGCTCAAATGTGGACCTGGGGATCTAAGGAAACCTAACGACGCACAAGGAAAACAACGGGATTGAACAACGGGGTCGGAGCTTGCTCGAAACGGGCGAAACGAGCTCCAGCCAGCTTGATTTCTAAAATCGCACACCAAGTGTTCGGTAAAATGGTCGACCTGGATTCCAGGGAAGACGACGGACGGCGTCGAACGTGTGGCTCTCCGATGGGGGCGAGGCGTCTTGGGAGGCTCCCTCCTCCTTGGATAATCTCCAATGGCTATCTTCATCTGCCTTCTCTCTCCTTTCGTCGCACTCCCTGATTTTCCCTGGTTCGATGCTTTTAGATTTTGCCTCCTGGACTCCGTTAGAGACAGAGGTGGTCGGCAACTCCGGCAGGTCGACAGTAACGATCGGCAACTCCCTCGGGGTCTTCCTTGCTCATCTCCTCCTCCTTCTCTCTGTGTTTTTGCTCTCTCTCCCCGAGTTTTTCTCTGTGTTGCTGTTTTCCTCTTGGTTCGGTCCTCCTTCTGGTGTCGATTCTATTCTCCGGTTTTATGCCCAGCTAGCGAGCACGCATGGCCTTTGCAGCTGCCAGCTTGCCAGCCGAACTACCCCCAACCCACGGATCACGCCACTCGCCTGCCACCGATCCCCCTGCTCCTCCATCGCTGCCCCCGTCCATTCTCTGTCTTCTGCCTGTGCAGGTGCTGCAATGAAGACCAACCGGATGGGAGAAGACCCTCGTTCACGGGCTGGGTTGAAAGGGAAATGGCTGGGCCAGGTCAAAGCCAGGTCTAGCCCGACCCGATTTTTTTCGTGTTCATTTTTTTTTGATTTTTTTTAAACTCTAATACTATTTTTAACTAACTAATTTAGGTGAAATTTAGGTGTCAATAATAACAATACTGCTAGGCTAGTTGAACTCACATACAAAGGTCTCCTTTGATTTTCGTCTTTAGGAAAAAATCTCAATGCGATGTAAATAATTTTGGATTTTTGTTCACAACAAGGACATAAAGACTTCCGGTGGTCTCATTGGCGCATACCACAATGGGTCTTCGAGTGGGGTGAAGTTGTAATAAGGTAGTTGTAGGTGAACCGATAGTTGGGTCAAATCATTTGAAATGGAAAAGCCCTCTTCCCCCACTAGCACCTACTTCTAACAAAATGAAAAGAATTGAACTCCCCAAACGAATTCAGAGCTAGTTGGTCCCCACGCCCCCCCCCCCCCCGGGCAGTAATGCACAGCAGTTGACTGGAAATTTAGGAGTAAATCACTGTTTCTGTGTGGGTCGAAATAATATAAATAAGGTTTTCCTGGGGGTGAGGGCTGTATACATACAGTGGTTATGATATATGGGATTGCTAGAGCTGGTATTCGTACCCTTTGACTGACCTAACTTGAGGCACTGGATAATGTTGAATCAAGTGCTGATCGTATAAACTAAACCTAAGTAAGCCCGGTATTTTTCTAAAACAAAACTCTATGATGTTGTCTTAGTAGTTTAGAATTTGGCTTGTGCATAAGAATTACACGGATAGAACCAACTCGGTTCCCACTAGGCTTATTGATTCACGTACTATAAATGAATCTTTACGTCATTAGAAAAGAAAATCTCAAAACCAAAGAAATAAGGATTCGACAATGTCACTGAATATGGATAAAAGTCAGATGTATTTTTTAAATGAAGCTGTACATAATTTTCTATGTGGGGATAGTGGAAAGGAAAAGAAGGTGACGTGAGAGATCATAATACTCTTGCATTCTTTCATCCAAAACGATTCCGAGCACGACCCGTTGTGTAGAGATGCAAAGTCAGATTTTGCACGCTATTGAATGAATTGGTCGGCTTTTTTTGTCTTTGATCTACTCTTCTAGGGAAATAATTTGACTTAAAGGGGTTTGGATCGGAGCACTATATCAAAGAATAAAGAAATATAAGAGATTGGCAAATCTATGAGTATGAGAAAGGCTAAAGTTAAACTTAATCTAAACGTCTACGTTTGTTTGATCTATTTATTATATGGAAAAATTCTAAAGGTTCTATGTCTCTAAAATAATCAAAGAACTGTGAGAGTTTTGTGAAAGTTTGTATGATCCGGTATTCAAAGGTTAAAGTAATTATAGAAAGAAAATAATCTAAGTAAAGGAATGATGTATATATGAAGATTGAATTAAATAAAATCTCGAACACTATAAATAATATGAAGAGTGAAAGCAATGTATAAGATATAAAGTAAGAGTATGCAAAAACGAAACCAACCATGTAGGTGGTATGGACTTGTATTATAAAACTACAAATTACAAGTATTGAAAAGTGTAGAAACTAAAATATTAAGTCATCTACTGGGACGATAATCCATACTCTAAGAAATATTGATATATGTATTACAAGAAAATGTTAACCAACTATGATGCAAATTGGTAACCCTTTATAAGCTACACTAAATGTATTTGAAAAACAAATTGACTTTGTAACAAGGGATACAAGGTAAGAAAGCTTGAGGCTTGAAGGGATGAGGGATTACAAGAGGGAGTGAAGAGGAAGAAGAGAGAAATCTGAGATCTAGGTCGTGCCCCCTTCTTCCGTGCTGAAAAAGCTATTTATAGATGGTGCTATAGTAAAAGTGCTACAATGCTAAACAATATAAAGTGAACAGTACTAAGTAAACAGTATTTGCTACAATATGTCTGCCATTTGCTATAGTGTATTACTTTTCCCCTGCTGCAACAGTGTTGGCATGTGATATTCTATCTTATTTTTAGGGAAGATTGATCCCGTAGCAATCATCTTCATTAGTGTTTTCATTGTGATATGATTGTAAGGATCCATATTGGTTGTCTTGTAATTTGGAAGATCCACATTGTGATTTTTCCACTTCTAAAAGTATTATTTTGAGGACATTGAAGTATTTCTCTCTATTATGGATTGTAGTGAGTGCTGCACTTGTAATGGATTTCTCCTACAAAAATATTGTATTGGATAGGGTTGTAGTTATCTAGGTATTTTGGCTATTTAGCCAAGTCCTAACCGCAACTTCGGATCCCTATTCATGATATTTGAAACCATCCCACCGTTTTGTTTTGTATTTTCTAACAAGTATAGGTACACCAGGTTTGGTGGGAGATGTATTATAATCAAATTCTCATGCTATTACCCATGAGATTATAAATATTATGAAAAAGTGCATAAGGCATGGGAACCTTGTATTATGTTATGTTGGTGTAAAGTATTCATGGAATATTTAGTATCCTTGTTTGACTATAAGGTGTAGTATTACATCCAAAGGACCAAAGAGATCCTACTAGAAATCAAACCACTTCGGTAGGTTTTCCCTTGGGAAATTATCTTTGAAGAATACTAGCCAAGTGTGTTGGAAATTTATATTTTGACAGAAGAAAACATTCCACCAGGCTTGGTTGTAGTCCCAGTATGTGTATGAAGTAGAGTATAATAGGTTTTCAGTAACCCTAGCTTGGAATTTTCTAAGTGTATGAGGTGCGGCTCCCCATTGTGAGGGGTGTATGACCTTACTAATAGAAACAATGGAGTATAGGATATTATCCACATCAGAATTATCAGCAAAGTGGGTGAACTTTGCTGATTCTGTTTCCACTAAAATCTGCTCATAAACAGCAATAGTTTTATTTGTAATGTATGGTTTGAAAAATCAATTTTTTGAAAATATATTTTTTACTGATTTGATTGGATATTTATCAAAAAATTCATCTTCTACATTTAGTATTTTTTGAAATGAGATTTTTGAAAAGAATTTGATTTTTGAGAATGAGGGGTTGATTGTGACCTAATGACCACCTTATTTGAAATTCTTTTATATTCTGCTTGTTTTTGTGCGGCAAGCAAGGAGGGATCGTTGCTTACCTTAATGGCACTAGACAATTCTTTTTTTTTTTTTTTACAACTTTTTGTAAATATTGAACAAGTATTTCCAGTGTTTCTTTGGGCAATATGACAGCTAGCTAGGCTAGAGTTGGTATGGATTCTTTCTTTGAAGGGGTATTTGGTATTGGATGTTGTTGATTTTCTATTATTTAAAACCATAACTTGATTGGTGTCGAGCATTTTGGTTTTGGTGGTGTATTGGAGGCTTTAACAATGGTTTTGCCTTTATCTTTGTCTTTTTTTCGGTCTTGACATAATTGTATCCCCTGTAAAAATTCTCTTGTGAGAAAATCGGATAATGAATTTGAAGAACCATTTATAAATTCAATGTGTGTGTATGTGTGTGTGTGTGTGTGTGTTGAAGCCGAGTTAGGGCAGGTAATGCTGATTTAAGTAATCGAGAAGTTGCATAATTGTGAGGAGAAATCGTCTAGGGTTGTAAACCATTAGATAAGTTCCATAAAATTGATTTGAGCCATCTTAAACTAAAGAGCTAGATTTACTAAAACTGATTTTTAATATGGTATCTTTTAAAGGGTCAACCAAAACCAAGCGCGCGTCCATGGTTTTGTCCAGTAAATTTAGGACAGCAATCGTCTTCTGAATGTACATGGCACTTAAGTCACGTGATGTCAAGTCACATTTCCAGCTAACTTCTCAGCTCAACAAATGACTCAAATTAGATGAGCTCATCTGCAAGACGTCATCCTCTTGCTGAATCTGAATACGCAAACACAAAGTTCATGATGAGAAATCAGCCGATAAGGATGAACCAAAAAAGTCATCGCTTATGAATTGATAGCTTTCGATTCTCGTTTACAACATGGAAATAGGAAAGTCGAGACCAGCTTTTCAAATGCTGGCCCCAAAATAGAATAATATAAAAAAAACAAAATAAAGCAAAACCAAATTTTCTACCCCAGGTTCTTGGCAGGAGACTCCTGCTAACAGGCTATATCAAGTCGAAATATAATACTCAGAATTCGTGGTCCAACTGGATTAAGGATTGTGCAGGAATCTTAGACTGGGACTCTCTAAGATAATGATTCTGGTCCAAGAAAATACAGCCCTAATAACGGGAAAAAAAAATCACCAAATTCAGGACCAATGTATCCTTGTGGTCGCCCAAAAACTTTGGACTGCATTTTCAACCACTACCAGAAACCTACGCATAATAAAGAAAAA
Source organism: Eucalyptus victrix (assembly GCA_016097545.1). Taxonomy (NCBI): domain Eukaryota; kingdom Viridiplantae; phylum Streptophyta; class Magnoliopsida; order Myrtales; family Myrtaceae; genus Eucalyptus; species Eucalyptus victrix. The sequence goes on along the minus strand of CM027839.1, from coordinate 55,316,442 downwards.
AAAATTTCAAGTATGAGCACACCGCGGAAAAGAAGAGGCAAATTTCATGTGCTGATGATTTTTGGTTCTTTGAATGGTTTAGGAGAATAAGAAGCTTGTTTTTTAATGTACCTACATCTGGTTTTTCTTCCCTCTGTAATTTTAGGGAAAAAAAAATAGCATTACTAGTTGATATGTGAGACAATTAAGATAAGGTTAGGAATTAGAATGATAGCTATTTGCTTCTTTGTATTAAAATAAAATTCCCGAGTTTAGGAATTAGAATGATAACTTTTTTCAGACTAGCAAGAATGTGGACCATTAAAATAAGAGACAAATGCATCTAACTCTATATAAAATCGGGTATGGTTTTCCATGTGGGGAAAAGTACCAAAAAAGTCATAAACCTATTGCATTGGTACCAATTCAGTCCTAAACTTTGTAATTGGACCAATTTAGTCCTAAACCTTTTAATATTGGTACCAATTTAGTCCATCCGGCCAATTTTGGCTAGTCGACACTAATGTGGATGCCAGCTGATGGCGACATGGCAATTTTTACAATTTTTTATAATTTTTTTCGATTTATTATTATTTTTTTATAATTTTTTTCTTTTTTCTTTTTTTTTTCCTTTTTTTTTTCTGCCTTCTTCCTAGTGGTGGCCACGAAGCCCTTGCTTGTTGCTGACGAGGGTTGTGGCCCTCGCTCGGCCTCTCCTAGGGCCGCTAGCGAGGTGGGGTCATCCGAATCTGGGCGAGGCTAGCCTTGCCCGCGGCCCTAGGCGAGGCCGAGTGGCCCTCGCCAGCCGCCGGTGAGGGTCGCGCCCCTCGCTCGGCCTCACCCAAATCTGGGCTAAGTCGCCTCGCTCGCGGCCCTAGGCAAGGTCGAGTGAGGGTTGCGACCCTCGCCAGCGGCTGGCAAGGGCCACGGGCGAGGCTGGCCTTGCCTAGATTCAGGCGAAGCCGCCTCGCCGGCGGCCCTGGGAGAGGCCGGGCGAGGGTGAGGCTCGCTGGCCACCGCCGGGGAAGAAAAAATTAAAAAAAAAAAGGAAAAATAAAAAAATTAATAAAAATTAATAAAAAAATTTGAAAAAATTATTTAAAAAATCATAAAAATTGCCACACCAAGTGTCCGGTCACCGACCGACGTTCACGTTAGTGTCAGTCGGCCAAAATTGGCTGGATGGACTGAATTTGTATCAATAGTAAAAGGTTTGTGACTAAATTGGTCAAATTGAAAAGTTTAGGACTGAATTGGTACCAATACAATAGGTTTAAAGACTTTTTTGGTACTTATCCCTGTTCATGTGAATATGCCATAAAGCAAAAGAAGGAAATGTGAGGGGATCATACTACTCCCAAACAACAGTGAATGTGACAAATTGCCTAGGGATGCAAAGTGTGCAACCTAGTGTATTTATTAATATCTCAATACAAATTTTTTTAGACGTCGCTACTTTATGTCTTACATTACATAGAACACATATATATTAATTATTTATATTAATTATTATTTTAAATTTTTATATTAATATATCAATTATTTTTATTAATATCTAATTATTATTCTATATTCTATTCTAAATTCCACGGACAGGTATTGGTCATTTCATTACTAAAGAAATATTCCGGCAATGTACAGCTTTTTGATTGATTAAATTGATCGACTTCTTTCACCTTTGAGTTATTGCACTTTGTCCAATACAATTTTTTCATTTAGGTTTTTTTTTACTTCACGAAAGAAGAATGATTTGCAAAGCATTTTTACTAAACATGATCCATTCTATCACTTGAAATAATTAATCAATGGAAAATATTTTCAATATCGATAATAATTTATGCCTAAATATTTTCATAAACAATGCAAATATTTGTTATTCATTCATTATTGTAAGCAATATGAACAATCGTTTTCAGGAAATTATTTTCGAATCATTCATTCTTCATGAAATAAATGGAATTTTTTATATTAGGATACTTTTAGCCCCAAGCATAATCTAAAGCTTTTTAAAAGGAAAATTGTCTAAAGAGTCATAAATCTATTCAGTCATAAACCTTTTAATCATATCAATTTCTTTTACTAAAAAAAAATTGTCAATTTAATCCTAAATAGTTTGAAGATTTGTCAATCTAATCATTTCGGATTTAACAGGTTTATGAAAAAAATAACAAATTATCAAAAGATTTAACACTATATTTGCACCTAAGGATTAAATTGACAAATCATTATAATGTTCAGAATTAAATTGACATAAAAAGTTTAGAGCTCGTATAATAAGTGTAGGATTTTTTGGATAATAATTTCGCTTTTTAGATGAGGTTAAATCAATATTTTGAAGGAGGGGCAGGCTGGGTGACTTTGTGGGGCGCGTCACGTGGTGATACTAATTGGAGAAATAAAGATTCTATAATGCCTAAATGAGTAGTGCCAACCATATTTAATTGATTGTCGCTTTGACTCAGTCAAATATTCCGAGCTTATGGCGGATTGCTGTTGTGATGAAAAAGGGCGGAATCACGACATCTACTTTGATATTAAGGCTCTATAAGTTTTTTTTTTTTTGGGTAAAATGAAGGCTCTATAAGTTTATTTCTACAAGTTGCATTAATTTGCTAAAATCTCTTTGCTCATATGAGCCACATGGCACACTCACATAGGAGCTTTACACAGAAATTTACCTTTACACTCACTTTTGCAAATCCTAATCCTAACAAATTGTTAATACTGCATCTCTAATTTTTATACATATTTTGTTAATAAATCTCTAATTGATCGGCAAGAAATAATATTTTGATAATAAATATTTAAAAATAATCATCCATTTACAAATCAATTCTATTGTGTATTATGATGTGACTTTGAAAGTGTAATTAAAAAGGTGCGTCCATGATGGGGTGCGAGACATTATTGAAAGGGTATGAAGTGAGAGGTATAAAAACCTCTTAAAAGACAACCGTTGGTAGTTGTTGTTGGCAAAAAGTACTTTTAGAGAGAACGTACGCTCCTTTCTCTCCCCTTTCTATCGAAGGCATTTCATTTCATTTTTACGAGAACTATTTGCATTTACGCCGTGAAAATCGGATGCTTTCCTCGTGATCGCATCCACACTGACGTGAGATAGTTTTTGTTCATGATTCATTGGCAATTCAACGTTCGTTCCGGGGCTAATTATTGTTTGCGCATCGAAATCAAGTAAGTTGTCTTGCGCCGACTTGAATTCCAACATTGGTATTAGAGCTCGGTTGTGATTTCTGCCTTGTTTTTCATTGAATTTTCTCGTTTACAATTTGATATTGAGATCAAGAGTATGAAATCTACACTGTTTGGATCTCTGATAGTCGGAATTGCCATATGAAAAACTCGAAATCGAACTGAAGTGAAGAACGGGTTCGGAGTCGCATTCACCCGTGTATGGTTTTGGCCATTTTTCGAAATAATTTTTTGATCAAAATTAATTTTTGAATATACAGGGTGAAAGAGCTCGTCAAGACGAGTCTGGCGATGGGTCGAGCGCCATCAGAAGATGCTAGACACGCCCACACTTGCGGCCAGAAGCCACTGCGCTTGGGCGCCACGTGCCTGAAGCACTGACAAAGCCAGCATGTACACTACACGTGCCGGTCGGCGAACCGGCACGTGCGCGATGCATGCCGGCCGGTGAATCGGCATGTGGTGATGTCAACGTGATGTCATCCAACGGTCAGTTGCTGGATGATGTCATAGATGATGTCACTGCCGGCGACAGTTGGCCAGCCGGTCATCGGCCGGCGACTTGACCTGACTTATGACCTAAACCAACCCGAGATCCGACCCGTTTGACCTGACCTAACCCGATTGTTGACCAGTCAACGATCGAACCGATCAACCGGTCCGGCGGTTAAACAGGTCGGACCAGTCACCGATCGAACCTGTCGAACCGGTTGGACCGGCTAGGAGCCGTTTGGCTCGCTGGCACGTACGCCACACGCGCCGTGCACTCAGGTGGCGCATGGGGGCGCGTGCAAGCTCTGATTGGAGCGTAGTTGGTGGCGTTTGGTTCGTATGAGTATTCTCTACACAGTGGTATAATTATTTTATACTTTTGAATTTTATAAATGTATAAAAATGCGTAAGAAACCCTATGTATGCGTAACTTTTTGGGGTTTAATGGAGTTTATTTATTTATATCTTGTATTTTCTTGTGATTTAGAAAATACAATAGCTAGCTTGTGTACAAATAATGTTATATATGCCGTGTATAGAGCTTGGTTCAATGATATGATGTATATATTTTAATATACTTGCAATTTTCTAGTTGCTAGAAAATTAGAACAATGGTAGGAAATCCATTACATGTTAAATTGCATGTTTTTATTATAGTTGAAGCATAATTGTTGTTTATACGTTGGTTATTATTATACTATGTTTTTTGTATTAAGGAAAAATGTAGAAATTACATAAGGTGATGTAATTATTTTTCCTAGTGGGAGTTCGTAGGTTGGTAGAATTGAAAAGAGTTCTCACATAGAACTTAAAATTTGTGCAAATTAAACTAATTAATAATAATAAAACAATTGTACATAGAAGTTGATTGGGAACATAGTGAACTTTTACCTCTGTGTCTTTTGTTGAATTATCATTAATTTAGTTTGTCTTTGCTGCAAATTAAATATATGTGTTACTCTGTAAAGTGTGCTAATATTGATACTGCATTTATTATGTCAATGTGTTATAGCGATTGATTATGGCATCGGCATCCAAGACCATTGTGGTTGACCTCAATAAGGGTGAGAAGCTGAACGGTGACAATTATGATATTTGGCACCGAAAGGTTCAGTACATCATTGAGGAGCAAGAGGTTTTGAAAACCTTCAACGATACCATGGATGAACCTGAGCATGGAACTTCAGCTCAACACACGAGAGATCTGGAAGCTTATCAAGCGTGGAAAAAGAAAAATAGCATTACTCGTATCACGATGTTGAACTGTATGTAAAATGATCTCATGTGTGAGTTTGAAAGTTATGATAAAGCTCAAGCTATGTGGGTTGCCTTGAAGGACAAGTTTGGGGGTACATCTGCCACTAAGTTGAGGAGACTCACCATCAAATTTGATACATTCCAAAAGTGCCCAAATGTAACAATGAGGCAACATTTTCGGGAGATGTCAAATATGATCTGTGAGCTAAAGTCGGCAGGTCACTCCCTTATTGATGAACAACAAATTCAGGCTGTTATAAGGTCTCTTCCTGATAATTGGGAGATCAATATGATGCATAATAAGAATATTGTCACTTTTGATGATATTGCGCATCATTTGGAATTAGAGGATGAGCGTCTAGAGACTACGAGATCCTCTACCCATGCTTATGTTGCTGAATCGAGTTCGCGTAAAGCTTCGAGCTTTAAGTGCAAGAGGAATCTTCAGTTCAACAATAAAGGGAAGATGACTGATTAGACACCCAAGAGGACTAAGACCTTTCGACGCAAAAAGCGTGGTGGGAAGAAGGACAAGGCTAAGATGGAATGCCACAATTGTGGCAAGATGGGTCACTTTGCTCATGAATGCACTGTGCCGAAAATGGTACCTTATTACTCCATTACTTTGAATAATTTTTTTTGTTTCTAATACTGTAATGTTTACTGAATCTCATTCAATGTGTATTATAGACTCAGGAGCAACAGACCATGTAACTAGAGACCGAGAAGCATTTGTGCAGTATCGTCGGATATCACCAGGAAGAAGATGGATATATGTTGGGAATAACTCAAGAGTTGAAGTGAAGGGTATCGGCATATGTAAATTAATCTTACGTGGTGGTCGAAACCTGTTCCTGCATAATGTCCTTTATGCTCCAGATATTCGACGAAAATTGGTCTCTATAGTTGTTCTTCTTAGCTTATGTTATGTATTGAATTTCCGTGGTGATTGTGTTGACATTTTGTATGGAACATTTTATTATAATTCAGGTCATATATCAAATGGTTTTATGGTGTTAGACATTGATTATGATCATTACAATGTTAATGTTAATGGTTGTTTTTCTTTAATTACGTCTTCTAATAATGTTGAGATTGATGTAAGTACTTGGCATGCTAGATTAGGTCACATTGGATTACAAAGAATACAAAGATTAGTTAGAAAAGGCATTTTAGGGTCACTCACTAATGTTAGTCTATCCGTATGTGAACATTATCTGGCAGGAAAAACAACTAGAAAACCATTCGGTAAAGGGACTTGAGCTGAATTTCCATTGCATTTTATACATTCTGACATTTGTGGTCCTTTAAATGTGAGGGTGAGGCATAAAGCCTCGTATTTCATCACTTTCATAGATGACTTTACACGTTTTGGTTATGTTTTTCTGATCTCCCATAAGTTAGAAGCGTTAGACTGCTTTAGACGATATATAGTGATGGTAGAGAATCATTTGAACAAAACAATAAAGGCATTGAGAACTGATCATGGACGTGAGTATCTATCGAAGCAATTCAAGGCTCTTTGTGATGAAAAGGGAATTGTACGACAATTGACTATTCCTAGTACTCCACAACAAAATGGGGTAGCTTATAGAAGGAATAGAACCCTATTAGAAATGGTTAGGTCTATGATGGCGCAAACAAATTTACCTATCTTCTATTGGTGAGATGCGTTATTGATTGCTACCTTTATACTTAACCGAGTGCCCTCAAAATCGGTCACTTTCACCCCTTATGAATTATGGACTGGTAGGAAACCAGACTTTAGTAGTCTACGTCCATGGGGATGTGCAGCTTATGTTCATGATTTTTCCCATAAACATGGCAAATTAGGTCATAGAGGGAAGAAATGTATCTTTATAAGATATTCTGAATACTCCAAAGGGTACGTGTTCATAGGTGAACAAGCTGATGGAAGTATGACCAAAATTGAGTCACGAGATGTCACGTTCTTGGAGAATGATTTTCTTAGTAGAGGTGAGATTGATAAGGACTTCCAATTATATGAGATGAAAAATCCTGATAACACACCCACTGATGTTGTATAAGAAAATGAAGATTTACCTCAACACACAAGACCTAGTGGGAGTGTTGCATCGTCTGATGAATTGAATTCAAAAGAAATTCAATTGCATAAAAGTAATCGTAAAAGTATTCCCGGTCGTCGTTTTGAGATTGAAGGGGAAGCATTTATGATTACTCAAAAAGACGATGCCGAGCCTAAGACTGTTTAAGAGGCTCTCTCGTCCTCTGATAAGGAAGAATGGAGAAAAGCTTTAAAAGATGAGATGAAGTCAATGAGGGCAAACCACGTCTGGGACTTGGTTGATCTACCACCCAATCGTAAGGCCATTTGAAACAAATGGGTCTTCAAGATTAAGCGTAAGGTGGATGGATCCATTGAAAAGTATAAGGCTCGCCTTGTGGCAAAAGATTATACTCAACAAGAAGGTATAGACTAAGAGGAAACTTTTTCACTAATTGTGAGGTTTGCCTCAATACGCATTATTCTAGCCATTGTTACATATTTAGACCTTGAATTACATCAAATGGATGTAAAGACGGTATTTCTCAATGAAGAACTAAATGAGGAAATCTATATGAAACAACCAATATGTTTTGTAGCTAAAGGTCAAGAGCATAAAGTTTGTAAGCTTCATCGCTCAATATATGGCCTTAAGCAATCATCTAGACAGTGGTATCTTTGTTTTCATCGAGCAATAATAACTTTTGGTTTCACGATGATTGAGGAAGATCACTATGTATATGTCAAGGGGTCCGAAGATAAATTTGTAATTTTATCACTTTATGTTAACGATATTCTGTTGGCTGGAAATGACAAGGTTTTGATTATCACCATAAAAGAATGGTTGTCCTCCAGTTTTGAGATGAAGGACATGGGAGAAGCTGCTTATATATTAGGAGTTAAGATCGAAAGAGATCGATCAAGGAAACTCCTTACTTTATCACAAGAGTCTTATATTATGAAGATTCTTAAGCGTTTCAATATGCAGCATTGTAATCCCATTGATACCCTTGTCATGCAAGGTAAAGGCCTAAGTACTGACATGTGTCCTAAGACTCTAGAAGAAATTAAAGTGATGAAAACTGTTCCTTACGCTAGTGCGGTCGGAAGTTTGATGTATGATATGATGTGTACTCGACTCAACATATATTATGCCGTAGGATTTGTGAGCCGATATCAATCAAATCCTGGTCAAGCACACTAGAAAGTAGTGAAAAGGATTCTGAGATACTTGAAGGGCATCATGGACTATCGACTTTGTTACCAAGAGAATGATTTATGCCTATTGGGTTATTCAGATGCCGATTGGGATGGAAACCTAGATGAGCGTAAATCAACTTCTGGATATGCGTTCTTGCTCAATGGAGGTGCAATTTCTTGGAATAGCAAGAAACAAATATGCACAGCCTTGTCTACGATGGAGGCATAATTTATTGCATATTCTGCCACAGTGCAAGAAGCAGTATGGCTAAAACGTTTCTTGGAAAATTTAGCCATTGCCACTGAAATTTCAAGACTGGTGACAGTTTATTGCAATAGTCAAGCAGCCATTGCCTATGTAAAAGATCCAAAGTATCATGGAAGGACAAAGTACATTAACATAAAGAATAACTTCATTAGAGATATTATAGCGCAGAAATAAGTGATCCTACAATACATTTCAACCAATAGAATGGTTGCTGATCCATTTACGAAGGCTAATCCTAGATACATATTTTTGACCCACAGGATGTCACTAGGATTGCGTAGAATGTGATATGTGTTATTGTAGAGGATCATTGGTTTATGTATTTGAGGACATATGTATTGTACTTGTTTATTTATTAGTGATTTGATGTTTTATCAATAAGTACAAATCCACTATAAGACTAGCATAAACACGCATGTATTATTGAAAAGTATGTCAGCAGACAATGATTGGCTCACTCACACGAGCAATCGCCTCAAGTGCTTTAGATAACACGTTGAGATGAGACGTTATATACAAATAAACACTGAAGAGCAAGTCTGATATATAAAATATGTCGCCTTGATTGGAGTCAAGATAAGGTCTGTGATTTGTTTATAATAAGACCGAATATGATAGTCCCACAATCATGTATGCTTGAAAGATGCCGGATGCGAGTGCTTAATTGGGCGCTATAGAAAGCGAGCTGATATAGCACTCAGGCTAAACATGAGTACGTGAGAGGCACGTGACTATGTTTAGGCTGAGATCCGTATAGTGGATATATTTGATAAATGACATACATTTTTATAGAAAGAGTAATCCACTATAGCATGTAATTCATACTATATGTGCATTGTACGACCAATAAGGGAAGATAAGTAAAATTATCCATATTTACTCACCGTGTGAGTCCTTAAGGTAATTTATAATTTACTTCAACTTTGTGCCCTATGTTACTTCTGACTATGTTCTCGAAGTGAAAGATCAATGTTGCTACTTTAGCATATTATAGGCGATCATGAATAGATATGGCCTATGGGACATGTCTAGGAAAGCAGTTGTTCAGAAATTGAGAGAGACATGAGTGCGGAGGAATACTATTGTTGTTTTACATCTATCATATGTATTTACTGGTTAACCAATTATATTGCCCTATGTAGTTGCGGATGTAATTATAAATACATAGTGTTTTTGAGAATAATCAAGTATAGCCTTTAAGGGATAGGTATACTTGGACTGATGTAACAAAATATGTCTGGGGCACTATGAGACATCGATTGTTTATTTCTTTTCGAGGTTGTAGCCATTATGTTATCCCTAACATGTGCATAATTTGAGCTCCTAAGTGCAGGTGTACCCATTGGTCGCACGGCTTATTTGCCAGTATAAATTATTTGTAAAGTTGATGAATGTTGAATGTCTTATATTCTTGATAAAGAGCTATCAAGCCCATCATGTCCGAATGGGAGATGTAATTAAAAAGGTGCGTCCATGATAGGGTATAAGACATTATTGAAAGGGTATGAAGTGAGAGGTATAAAAACCTCTTAGAAGACAACCGTTGGTAGTTGTTGTTGGCAGAAAGTACGTTTAGAGAGAACGTATGCTCCTTTCTCTCCCCTTTCTATCGAAGGCATTCCATTTCATTTTTACGAGAACGATTTGCATTTACGCTGTGAAAATCGGATACTTTCCTCGTGATCACATCCAAACCGATGTGAGATAGTTTTTGTTCGTGATTCATCGGCAATTCAACGTTCGTTCCGAGGCTAATTGCTGTTTGCGCATCGAAATTAGGTAAGTCGTCTTTTGCCGACTTGAATTCCAACAGAAAGAGAATAACAATGTTGAACACCTAGTATGATATGATATCTAATTATTTATTCATATTTGACAAATAATGATATTAAGAGATGAATTAAAAAATCCATCATCACGAAAAACAAGATTATGCAACATGATTATTAAATGAATATAATAAAGTTACCCATCAGTATCTATAGAAGGAAAGAACATATGTTTAGAGGGCTTTGTCACATAATTGCACATACTTAAAAAATGTGATGACTTTTTGTGATTGAGAAGTTCTATGCTACACATTATGACATAGTATATGGTCGTATTTCATGAGTAAACAATGAAAAGTAGTATATGTTGGCAAGTTAAAATCCTAAATCATGGAGCTAAATTTATTAAAACTAGTTTGCAAAGCTACTAGAAAATATATCAGATTCTCAGCGATCATTTGATTATATAAAAAAATACTAATAGCCTAACATATCATTTAATAAATTAATTGTATAAAATAGTCTTAAGAAACCTATTGTTTTCCTAAAACAAGCTCCCATGACATTGGCTTTGCGATTTAAAATTTGGGCTGTGCATTTGAATTAGACTTATAGAGCAAACTCGATTCCTTGCACAGACTTTTGAATGACATTATCATAAAGGATCTTTTTGTACTCGAAAAAGGAAAAATCAAAACCAAAGAGATAATATCAGGAATTAGAGGAGTCCCTAGACATGGGAGAATCCCGTCAAAGATTAGGAGGACAAGTTAGCTTATTTGCCAAATCAATTATTGAAATATGAATTTCCTTTCGTTATCTTCCATTAAAAAGACTTTTGGGTAGTTTAGGAAGCCGCAATCAAGATATTGAAATTGTGCAATCAAGAACATTGATCTAGAAAAAAAAATTCCAAACTTTATTGCAAAAACCTAAGAGTTTGTTCAATTTTAAACACATTTTTTTTTATCAAAGATTTTTGCACATTTTAAGAGAAAACTACTCAAACTAATTTTTAAGCTTTTTCTTAAGGGTTAATACCCTGAAAACCCCAAACTGGTACACTTATGACAAATTTACCCCAAACTATTTTTTTGACCATGAAAAACCCCAAACTGGTATACCTGTGACAAATTTACCCCAACTGAATATAAAAAACCCTAAACTGGTACATTTATGACAAATTTACCCCAAACTAATTTCTTCGACTGCAAAAAACCCAAAAATGGTAAATTTGTGACAAATATACCCTTTACTAAATTGGATTAATACCACAAAAAAATCACAAAAATTGTAAACTGTGACAAGCGGAGCATAAAATCCTAAATTGGTATACTAGTCAACTGTCACGTGTCATTTAACTTAATAATTTGATAATAAAATTTAATAAAAACTAACAGAGGGTAAATTTGTCACAAGTGTACTAGTTTGGGGTAAATTTGTCAAAGCTATACCAGTTTAGGGTTTTTGGCGGTCAAAAAAATAGTTTGGGGTTAAATTTGTCACAAATGTACCAGTTTGGGGATTTTCGGGGTATTAACCCTTTTCTTAATTCTGAAAAAGACAAACCTACAAAGCATTTTTGACTTTTTTTATTTTCTAAACTTTTTTTTGAATTTTTAAAAATTATACTGAAAATAGGGACCCGGGCTGGGCCTTGGGGTCCAGCCCGAAAATGGGCTACCGCAAGTCACACTAATTTGGGCTGAAGGACGCGAAATGGGCTTCACACATTAAGAGGCTTTAATGATTAAAAACGAATTGGGCTCAACTCATAGAAAGCCCGATTCCTCCAGCATTTGACTAAGCCTAATCCCAACGGACCAAGTTCAGGCCAAATCTAATTTAACAAGCCCATCTAACCTATCCAAAACCCAAAACACACTAAGCTCAAATAAGCCCAAATTCAACAAAATCCAACTTCAGCCCCCAGAACACGAATACGTGAATTTTTAATTATCAAAACTTGAGATCAACAAAAGAAAGCGCCGCTTTTGGACCGCCATCTGGAGCATTATACGAAACCTCACCGTCGTTTACCACCAACTTGTCATCAGACCAATGCCTCTGAACATTACAATCACAGCTCCAAGACTACTCAGAAGGACAATATCAAAGCATCAGGCAAAGGCAACGGAAAATTTTAAGAGATCCGAACTCCTATGGAAACGAAATTTTTAACTGAAAAAGCACTAAATAATCAAGAACAATCTTGCACTGAACAGAACAAATTCGAATGCCTCTTAAACAAGTCAGAATTTGAGACTAAATTGGATGGACTTTGTTTAGGCATTTCTTTGAACATGTAGTGGGCAGCGAGTTGGATAGCGGATATAGAGCTACCCATAGCTCAAATTCACACCCAAACTCAAGGGAAATCAGCAAGCAACATTCAAACTTTAAAAAAAGCTGAATGAAGAAAAACCGACTCGTTCGGCTCTGATGTAGGTGAGGACTAAAGAATCGAGCTTGCTTTGCTCTTTTAAAATCAGGCGGGATGCAGCAAATAAAAGAAGGAACCGGCACCCAATCGTGGGGGCCCTACCTGGCTTGGTGATGACCTCCGAAAGCCAGTCTTAACATACAGTGAGCTGTAACAAGAGAGAAAACAAGCCGGCCTGTGCAGAAAGAGAAGAGGGAAAATAAAGAGCCGGGCCAACTTGGACTCGCCCTGGTCTTGCTTCCATTCATTGATAATAATGATAAGTTTTAAATTTTTAAGTTTTTATAGAAAAATTATATTATTATCAATGCAAAAAATGTTGTGAAATTTAGTGAAAATTATTTTTGTTTAGGGTTAAAAATTAACCTCCAATGTTTTATGCACCTAAACCCTAAATGAACAAACAAAATTTAAGTGTCAATAACAGTCTAGTGGTTAGTAACAAACACTTCAATTTGATTATAGACAAGATAAGCTATATCGAGCCTCATAGAACCACAATAATGTACAAATTAACCGAATTATAGGGAATTGATGTAAACCACTGGGGTTTGCCTCAATAGTCATCCTTCTCACATAGGAAGGGGGAGGGAGATTCAAATTCCCATTTTCTTAGGGGGTTGGAGGTGTGAATGATTTGACTTCAAGTATGAGTTTCAACTCCCACGCCTTGCAAAGAGAAAGGTTAAAAGACTAAGAATGAAAGTTAAAATAAAAATAGAGTATGACTAACAGAAAAAGAAAAATAGTAGATCGATGTATAATTTAGCCTTAGTTAGTAATACCATTCAGAAGAAATATAATAATTATGACGGATAACATGTGCAGAGTCCTCTTTCAAATGCACACGATCCCATTTGAGCAGTTTAGAGCTCATTCTCCAAATAAATAGATTTTTGCTTATGGTTAATAAACAAATAAATGAGGAAGGCCAAGCAATCTCACACCCAATACACTCAAACCATCTTCTTGGCCCTATTTCTCTCAAAATCCTCGAGGCTTTTTGGCTTCAAGTTGCCCAAAAATCTGTGATCACTAGCTAGTATGGTCATACCACAAGTGATTTTTAATGTTTGAATACTTGAACGTTTAGTCAAGTGGGTACTAGGAAATTTAGAAACGGATAGCTGATTAAATTAATAAATACTATGAGAAGATAAGTGTATTTGATGTAAATTGATTCCTAATTATCTTATGCTTGAACAAGTTCTGTACCAACACTTCAACACAACACGTTCACAACATGAGCAGACTTGCTTCACTGTCTTCCTTTCAAAGTCCTTTTTAAAAAAGGGTATTGTTGTAGTTACATAAATGAGCTAACACTACTAGAAGAAACCAATAGGTGATTGGCAAAATTGTACAAAAAAAGAGAGAGTCAAAATCAGTTTAAAACTCTCGTTTGATGGCTTGTAGATCAATGACCATCGTTGGTGAGGGTTTTGCGAAACCTATCACCAAGAATTGTTGGGGAAGGATAACAATTAGACACTCTTCCAGTTAATTCCATGATAAGATATTGATAGAGCTAATATAATTAAATACCGTGATGACTAACAAAAAAGTTACATCAATCAATCAAAGAGGTCATAAAACACAATTGCAATAAATTATTCCTAATTTCGTAAGAGAAAGAGCATTCAGAAAGCAAATAGATAATCCTTGTCTTTGTCTTGAACTTTAAATACTATCAAAGAGTACAAAGACTTTTGATTTTTGTTTTTTGGGAAATGGATCGCTTTCATTTTTCAATTAACGATTTCTAAACAACAAAGAAGGCTTATGGATGAAGGATTGCTTAAAAGGGCTGAGATGGGGTGGGCAACCAATTATAAGGGAGGGCTTCAAGTCTGCTAAGTAATTGACCTCACGGTAATGGTGGACAACTTGGATTTCATGGAGATGGGCCAAACAAGATTTACATTTGCAAATCCCACCCAAGTTTATCAGTGCCCAAGAAAAAACCTATCAAAGATGGAGCACCTATAGCCTACAGATATAGTTTTAACAACACCAAAGCCCAACTAGCTTCATAAGTGAAGAAATATACAATCTAGTGGGTCAGTCAACGAAAGCTTCATTATTTAGTCTAGACTAGAGGAGTAAAATTGAGCCTTATAAAGCACAATAATGTACAAATGCGCAAAATTATGGGGGATTGATGTGTGATTTAGCTTCAAATAGTAACAAAAACTTAGAAGAATCATAATAACTATGATGGATAACATGTGTAGGGTCTTCTTTTAAATGCACACGGCCCCATTTAAGCAATTAAGAGCTTATTCTCCAAATACATAGATTTTTTGCTTATGGTTCATAAAAAATCACAGTGCAAGGCCACACAATCTCATGGTGAGACCACCCATGAAGAAAGATTTTGCTTATGCCACCATTCACCGGGGGTACAATTCGGTAACTGACATGCCATTGGTCGACGAAGGCATAGTCCTATTAGCAAATTCGTCTGATTCAAGCTCTCTCATTGGGATGCTCAATCTCTGCAATCTACTTCGGATGAAGAAGGCTGGATGTCGAGGTGATGGCAGTATAATGGAATTACTGCTGAGCATGAGAACTACAGTTGCCATGGTGGGTCTAATAGTTAGATCTTCCTAAATGCATAGTAAGCAAATGTGCAGGCATCGAAGCACTTGATCTCTTGAATTTGAATCAATGATAGTCGAGTCCAACACTTTCAAGGGCGTGCTTTTTCTCCATTGATTCCATGCCTGCAAGAATAAGTTTGAAAAATCTTCATAGGATTGTTGCATTAATTTGATGACTCATCATGCAAGACATCTAAATCTTGCAGAAAACCATATATGACTAAGGAATAGGAGACTAGTCTTATGTGTTTCTATAGATTAAAGTGCTAGGTTTTTACAAAGGAATTTCAATTTCACTTTACCAAAATTGCAAAGCAGGGTGTAATTATTTGTCGCAAGAGAATTGGTGAAACTTACATAACTAGCAAGAAATTCACCCCCATCCAATTGGTGGTAGTAGTTATTCCTCTTGCCACAAATCATCTCTAGAAGTATTATGCTAAAACGATAAACATCAGATTTCACCGAGAACTCTCCATGCATTGCATATTCTGGAGACATGTAACCACTGCAAAAATGAACATTAGCCACATGTATATTGCATATATAGATGCAGTCATGTAGCATCCTTGAATAGATAAATGAGCAAGTCCATCATCCAATCATAAAGGCATTTATAAGACTTACAAAGTCCCCACAATTTTATTTGTGTTAGCTCGAGTTTGATCAACTCCAAAAATTCTTGCCATGCCAAAATTTGAAATCTTCGGGTTCATTTCAATGTCTAACAAGATATTGCTACATTTGAGGTCACGATGGATGATCCGAAGACAAGAATCTTCGTGTAAATAGAGCATTCCTCAAGCGATCCCATACACTATTTTATAACGTAATGGCCAATCCAATTGTCCCCTTTTTTCGAGATATGCATCATTGCACTAATTTTCATGAATATGCTAGGATGGGGCACCTATTAAAAAAACTCAAGCCGAAACTCATCACACAATACCAAAATATATTTAATCTCATTCATCAAAGGTAGCCAAGAAAAACCTATAATCAGTTGAAAGAACAAAAACCAAAGGTTTCCAAAGCTAGTGAAAGCTTGAACATTTGATTTCAAGTAAATGATACGTTTTGCACATAAGAAAGTTAAACCGTAACATACCAAATATGAAATAATCTAGGCTTTTATTTGGCACAAACTCGTAGGCTAGTAGCTTTTCATCTCCCTCCAAGCAAAATCCGAGTAGTAGGACAAGATTTTTGTGTTGAAGCTTCGCGACTAATAGAACTTCGTTCTTAAATTCATCATCACCCTGTCTTGAGCTTTGAGATAGCCTCTTCACCGCAATTGGTAGTCCATTTGGAAGTCCACCCTTTATATTTATCATTTAATTCCTTGTTACAACTTCTTAAAAATTAACTTTAAAAAGCTTTAAATGTCTCTTTTTCTTCGACATCATTAAATTCAATCCACATGTAAAGCATTCTTGATTGTTTCTAACTATGATGTAATATGTACCTCAAAAACTTCACCAAATCCACCTTCACCCAACTTGCTTTCATGAGAGAAATCATTTGTTGCGGCTTGTATGGTAGCCAAGTCAAATTGCAAGGACTCCATGGTAATAAGTTCGTTTGCATCTGCATTACCAACAACTCAAGTTGAATATCAAATTACATCGACAATGGCTCTTAGCAGCGTCAATGCTTGGGAACATTGTCACAATGAAGAGGACTAGATTAAACTACCATGGTTGTGTGCCCCTACCCCAAAGCAATCTTCACTCTCTTGATTGGTCATGAAGGGGGAAAAACAAACAAAATCATCAATGCTATAGGAAACGGCAAAAGAACACTTCAAGTGCCATAACTTGATACAAAGGACACTTAAGTGCCATAACTTACGAAAGTGACACTTAAGTGCCACATTCGAAGAAAATGGATCACTTAAGTGTCACTTCGGCCAAAATTCGGTCAAAACGCTAATGTGTCAATTTTCTGGCGAAGCTAGTCCAAAACGGCATCGTTTTGATGCTGACATGGTAAACAATTTGATATAAAATTTAATTTGAAACTAAATTTATTTTAAAATTTTAAAAATAAAAATAAAAATTTTAAAAAATAAAAAAATAATAAAAAAGGGTGATTAAGGGCTAAGCCCTCAGCTAAGGGCCGATGATGGAGGGGGTAGGGTCAGCCGGGGTCACCGGGTGGCGAGGGCCCACGAGCCCTCGTCGGATCTGGGTAAGGCCCATGAGCTCTTACCCCACCGGACCAAGGGCTATCGCCCGCCAGGGCGACCCCCAGCGGGCGGCGGCCCTTGGCTTGGTCGAGTGAGGGCTGCCGACCCTCGCCAAATTTGGGCGAGGGCCATGAGCCCTTGCCACTCGCCACAGATCTGGGCGAGGGTTGCAGCCCTTGCCCGGCTGGGCCAAGGGCCGCCGCTCGTTGGGGGTTGCCTTAGTGGGTGGTGGCCCTTGGTCCGGCCAGGCGAGGGCTCGTAGCCCTCGCCTAGATCCGGTGAGGGCTCGTGGGCCCTTGTTGTCGGTTGGCCGGGGTCATCGGTTGGCCGGGGCCGCTGGCCCCTGGCCAGGGCCTAGTGGCCCCGGCCGACCCTCCTTCGCTGGCCCTTCTTGATGGTGGCGGAGAGGCGGCGAGGGCTACCCTTTTTTTATTTATAAATATTATAAATATTTTTATTTTTATTTTAAAATTTTAAAATAAATTTAGTTTTAAATTAAATTAAATTTTATATTAAATTTTTTACCACATCGCATTAAGACGATGCCATTTTTGACTCGCTTCGCTGGAAACTTGACATGTCAGCGTTTTGGCCAGATTTTGGCCGGAGTGGCACTTAAGCGATCTATTTCTTCGAATGTGACACTTAAGTGTCACTTTAATAAGTTATGGCACTTAAGTGTCCATTTGTGCCAAGTTATGGCACTCCAGGGGTCCACGTCTCAGGAAACAAAGTAATAAGATAAATCTTGTATCATGATCACTTCTTAAGGCTAAGGGTAGTGTTAGTTCTATTAATTGTAGTGCATATGCTACCTTAGCTTGGAGGGAATGGTTAAAGAATAGGAGTATTTTGAGGTCTCATTATGTGACAAGTAATGGTAAATTTATGTCACTCTGGTATGACTCATGGCCTCCTAATGGCATATTGTTGGATGTATACCCAAGCAAAGTAGTTCATGATTCCGTTCTTCTCTGAACTACAGAAGTGGCCATCTAATTTTTAACTCCATCTATAAATGGCTTAATAATAGGTCTGAAGACTTGGTATCATCTAGGTAGCTGTTTATGGTGAATTTTTCCTAGGTCACTTAGGAAGACAAGAGATACTTGCACTGCTGCTTCAGATAACATTCTTACCCCTGCTCAACTTGGGAGATTGTTAGGAATAGAGAAACAAGAGTTGAATGGCATCAAATACTTTGGCTTTCACTTAGTGTGCTAAGGCTTGGATTCATATCGTGGTTAGCTATACAAGATAAGCTGCCTATATTTCAAGGAATTGAGAGATAGTCTTCTAACCATGGCCAAACTTGTTGTCTATTTTTTTTTTTTTTGGTAAGAAGTAAGAATAATATAACTTTTGAACCAAAGAGCAACACAAAGGCACAGCAAACAACCGACTCCAAACATGCACTCAATTAGACACAGGCGTCAGATTGAGTGAACGAGAGGCGGAGGGGCTGCACAGCAAAAAAAAGACAAATGCAGCAAACGGCCAAACATGACAGCCAAAAGAAAAGAACGGGCAAAAGCCAAGAGCCAGGGAACCACAGCCTGCCAAGACGAGGAGCAGGGGGAGGGGAATAACCCGACAGCAACCGAAAAAATAGAACAGCCTTGCGAAGGGAGAGCAGGACGCATCTTCAACAACAGCAGCATCTCGCAGCGTAAGGGAGACAGGCCAGGATGGAGACCCTCTCTAGAGACATCAGGAAAAATGGGTGTACCCAAAAGCATTCGAGGCAGCAAAGGCAATCGAAAGAGGGGCATAGCGTTAGCGTATAGGGCCAGAAACCAACAACAGAATTATTCAAGGATTGCAGGATGGATTCCCCAGCACATTTGGAGCCTTTGATTACACGGAATATCCGGAACTCTTGAGAATGTGAAGGCTCTATCTTTGACAGCTTTCCGAAGATGTTCTTTGAGAGCAGGCATGAATAGGCTCTAATTCCGAAATATTATATTATTTCGCTCATTCCATATGAGGTAGCATAGGGCAGCAAATGCAAAGCGAGCAATGGATTGGTGGAAGCTCGAGTCCGAGAGATGGTTGACCACCCACTGAAGATTGTCCTTCTAAGGACCATTTCTCCAACTCAAATTACATTTAGAAGCCCAGAATGAAGCCAACCTACCCGTAATTGAGCAACCAAAGTATAAATGATCGATTGAGTCTACCCTACTTGAGCAGAAGGCACAAGAAACCTGGGTTGGCAGTCTATTCCGGGTGATCAGCCATAGATGGGTCTGATAACGCCGGGGAAGAGAGGGGCTCCAAATAAATCGAGACCAGTTAACCAAGGAGCCCCTAGGTCGAAGCACACTCCATGCAAAAGCAATAAAGAACTGACCTGAAGAGTGGCCAAGCCACACCAGACGGTCATCATGGCTGTTTAGGCTGGGGAGTGGATCATCCCAAGCACGGATAACAACAGCAACATTAGACAGGATAGACAGGGCAGCAATACCCGTAGCAACGGAAGCATTCTGTGGGATACGAGAGCAATATATGTCACGATCTGAGAATAACTTGTTGAATGGACCACGGGGGTGCCAGGTATCGAACCAGAATGAAACTGATAGCCCATTACCAATGTTCCAAGCAAAATAATTCTGAATCAATTCACGCAGGCCAAAGAGTTTCTTCCAAGACCAATAACTTGTTGTCTTTTTTCTGTCATGAAAGCACTAAGATTAGATCCCATATGTTCTTTGGACACCTTTCTTTGAAAGCTTCAAAGCTGGTTGAGAAACTGTTCAATTCATGGACAGGCCTGGATAGAGGGTACTGGGTTGGAGACGAACCAAC
The DNA here is from genome assembly GCA_016097545.1 of Eucalyptus victrix. Taxonomy (NCBI): domain Eukaryota; kingdom Viridiplantae; phylum Streptophyta; class Magnoliopsida; order Myrtales; family Myrtaceae; genus Eucalyptus; species Eucalyptus victrix. The sequence goes on along the minus strand of CM027839.1, from coordinate 55,296,190 downwards.
CAGGTCATTTTTGGCTGATGTCCTTATTGAAATGGACCTGGTGCACCCCCTAGTTGTTATAGTAATAGGTATAGGAGTTCCTGAGATATATGATTGCTGTGGGACATCTTGTCTCTTTTTGGTCGATGAACAAGCTTAACTTATCCATGAAAAAGAGGAATCCATGAGTTCCTATTTGACGACAGATGGAGTTCAATTGACTAAGAAATTTGAACGAATGTATGGCCAGCTCCATGGTTTTATTGACAAAAACATTTTGTTGGTTAAGATTTTTTGGCATGGATTTCTATATCACATCTTGAAAATGAGGAATCTCTAATTGCACCAAACTAATTTACATATTTGAAATTGATACCTCTCTAAGTAAAATGCTCATACTTTTACTTAAAATACACGTGTGCATGTACTTTTGAATAAAACTTCCTTTTCTAGCACTTTTGTTAAGCTAACAGAAAATTACTCATTTGCTTTTTGGAGTAAACCAAATTATACACATACAAAGAAAAACCATATTATATTTGGTAGACTCGTTTCAGGTTCTTTCTTGGGTCAAATAATGATACGACACCAAAAAATTGATCAGTTAAATTTCAATTATATAGAAATGAAACATTATTCTTGTGATCCCCGTCTAATAACAGGAGTTAGTAATAGATCAAAATTAAGAGGTTTGATATCTACATTTCTATATTTTTTAATAGTCTTGCGATAATTCATAAGTTTTCTTTTTTACAATATAACTGATGTAAAATCATGATAACATTATTTTAAGATTTTATTACAGTGACACATCTCTTGTCATGTGCAAATAAGGGAAACAATAATATGTACAAATGAGTATTCTGAATCATGTAACTTTAGTCTTATAATACTAACAAAAGTTGATACTGGTTGTCATTTAATTGATTCTAATATCCAATATATGTTGGCTTCTAGTAATAAGTTTAAAAGAAAAACTATCGATATTTATGGTGTTGATGAATACAGATACAATGTTTTTAAAGCTTGTAACAAGGATTAGTAGCTCCACTTGTTTGATTTGATACGGCTTGTTGACCAATGGAAAAGGGCGTCAACCTAGTTTCTATAGAATGTTCAGCCAACATGTCATTGTTGTAGTAGCCTAATTTAAGCTTATAGAGGTGTCTCCTTTAATTTTAAGATATTGCAGTTTTAGAGTTTGTATAACTTGTTATGACCTACCTTTTTCATCTGGAGGGAAAAAGACATAAGTTTAGGGGTATTGCTTAAAAGACGGGCCTATAACCCTTGTCTTAGATGCGAGCTCTCCTAAGTCCATACTTCAAGCGAGTTGGGGTATTCAAATTGACATTATAAAGATTTTCTAAAATAAGGAGTTCACACTTGTTATTAGGATTGGCTAAGAGAAAAAGTGATTGAAAAGAGTGACTAAAAAAAAAAAAGCAATGTATATAATTAGCATCATGTGAGCACTGTATAACTTGACGTATAAGTACACATCCAGATTGTTACACATATAATCATATAATCACCTTTTGGCAGAATACATGACATGCAGTTGTACACTCCCCATATAATAGCGGTTATGAGAATATATTTCAATCTTCGTGAATTCATCACGTTTGGGCATATGAACCATTAGGATCAGTCAATCATCCACCACACCATCACGTATCCCTCCATGAACTGATACATAATCACCTCCTTTGGGAGTATGACTACGCATTAGATCAGGAGACATCCCAATTAATATATAAGACCGAAATTTCTCAAATCCAATCAAGCGTGCCACTTTTGCAAGCGTGCCACTTTTGCGGTCACTACTCAATTGAATTCTCGAAACTCTCTCATACCATGGATATAATCCTTACTACTCACATAACAAACAATGCATGTAATTAGTATCATGTGAGCACTGTGTAATTTAACATATAAGTACACATTTAGAGAGTTACATGCAAAATCATATAATTATATTTTGGCAGAATATATGACATGCAATTTGTATACTCCCCACATGATAGCAGTTATGAGAATGTATTCCAATCTTCATGAATTCATCACCTTTATGCATATGAACCACTAAGATCAGTCACTCATCCACCATACCATCATGAATCCCTCCATGAACTAATACACAATCACCTCATTTGGGAGTATGACTACGCATTAGACCAGGAGACATCCCAATCAATATACGAGACTGAAATTTCTTAAATCCAATCAAGTGTGCCACTTTGGCAATCACTACTAAATTGAATCCTTGAAACTTTCTCATATCAAGGATATAAACCTTACTGCTCACATATACCATATATATGTGATTTTAACTTTAGTGACAAGAGTAATAAATCACCAAAATCACATATTATGCTAATTACACTGCTTTATTAATCCAGGAAAATCACCGATTATAGCAACACAAAAAATTTCTCATAACATAGAAGAAAACATCTCTTGTGCACCCGGACTATATATTACTAGAATAACATAAAGAAGAATGTTGATCAAGAGGACTTATCACAAGTTAACATTTATAGCAATATAGGGCATCCTAGATCAACAAGCTTGATAGCTGATCCACTATCGCTCATGAGTTTCATAAGGCAAAATATGACTCCAAGGCTAATAGTTGATTTTAAGTAACAAATTATCATTGCATCAACTAGTGACCTATAAATTGAGTCAAAATATATAACCAAATATCTAAACTACAATAGTAGATATTATTGCTGTGCGTAAATGTTGCCATATTTCTTAACCATAAAAAAAAAAATCAACTTGATAAATATTAACAAGTGACCAGATGAGTTTAGGTACAATATGCAATAACTTAACTAATTACATTACCCACAACCAGCATACGTGTTAATTAGTAGAATCAGTTTGGTCACAAGTTCTTAAAACATCCATCATTCAAAGATTACCAAAAAAAAAAAAAACCAAAATTCATCAAGATGAGTATAAAGAATTATGCTTGAGCAATAAAAGTTTCATAACTTTTACTATTTCTCATCGCCTCAATACATTATTCAATTATTATCCCATAATAGGTGTATCTCATTAAGTTAGCTTCAGTTCACAATAAAGTTTAATTTATTTTTATTAATGAATCACATACCTGTAACTCAACACCTGTATTTCCAAAATCACAGAAAATACGAGAAAAATATGCAAAAATACACTAAAAATAAGCGTATTTAGGGTTTTGTATGTATTTTCACATCCATAAAATTATCAAACATGTAAAATAAATACACCACAATGTAGAGGAGGATCATACGAATCCAACGCCGCTGGCCACGCACCAATTTGATGCTCCACGTGCCCGCATGTGCCGCCTAAGTGCGCGACGCGTGAAGCGCACGCGTGAGCCGCACCCCATGCGTGTGAGCGCATGAGGGCGCATGACCGTGCGTGAGGTGCGTCTTCGACGCCCAGGCGACACGTGGGGGCGCGTGAGGCCTCCCCGGGCGACACGCCACCGACTGTCTTGCTTGTCTCGTTAAGCCCAGTCTAAATTTATGATTTAATTTTATTTTTATTGAACAAAAAATCTTGAAAATCACAAATTATGGCAAAAATTTTATGCATTCGAGTTCTAGGGTTATGGTTACTTTGATACCACATGTTTGATGCAAATTGCGCAATCCCAATATTTCTATAACCAAAACAAGAACATGCATAATTAAGTAGAAAGATTAACGCATCTGTTTTTGTGATCCATAGTTCTTGAAGCGGAGCGGAAGCGGAGCGGAAGCGGAAAACTAGTGTTCCACGTACAAGTCATTCTTCTCTATTGCCCTCTGTATCACTGGCTCAATGAGGTGGCCCCCTCACCTTTAGCGTTAAGTAAACGCTCTTTATGTGAGGGTACATGTAAGAATTAGGGTTAGAGGAGAGATTTGAGCACTATTTATAGAGTTTCCAGCCAGGTCTCCTCATTATGGGCCAGGCTCAACTCGGCCCACATTAGCCAGCCCCATATTAGACTAATTAAGAAATCTTCTATCTCACTTTAGACCAAACCCCGTAAAACGGCAACCGTTAAACGGTAAATTATAACATCAATTAATGTAGTCTACATTAGGAAAACTCTTGCAATTCCAATAGCCACCACATTGTGGTCACTCAAAGCAATTCGTTTAGGAGTTTGGTCCACATGAACTGAGCGGAGTTGTTACATGTGGAATTAGAATAGGACTTTTCAGTAGATGTGCAATCTGTGGACAAATTAGGCCTATATTATCACATCCTGTATTCTATAGGCATAGAGTAATGACACGGCCGTCCTTCCACTCGAATGATGCACTCTCAAACTATACCCTAAAATCCAACTCTCGAAAGTTCCCATCGATAATGCTTTCGCTCTAATGGCCACTCTAAGCATCCTTAAAAGCATAAAAGATGCATGGAAGGAGCAATCATAGTCCACTAAGTAGTACATCTTTTCTAAATAGATCAAGCAACCTTTATATATATATATAACACAAACATAACCATTTACACCATATCCAAAACACAGCAAACTTCTAGATCAAAATAAGTCATATATATACTTTCACATAACATATTCCTTACAAATTACTCATTTAAATCAATAATATCAAAGTAAATATCAATGGTCCAGTCTGATGATCTATCTCAAAACACATATCAATGGTTCACTCCCATTACCAATCTTGAGCTCAAATATCAATTATGACCACGCATAACAACCCATGACAAGGTGACCGAGCTCTACCCCTAGCAAAATCCTCACCTATATTGGGTTATTGGCCCACAAAGATATCCTAAACTAATATACATACCCATAAAACCTTCATTAGACTCACGTCGATATTGTGTATCAACAATAATCTACAACAATATCCTCCACAATCCACAGACAAATTCAAAAACCATTTTAGATATTCCAATATATTTCCCAAACTATTCCAAATTCCGTTTCATAAAATAGTTCACAAATCAATATATAACATTTCTTAAACAATATTTAAAGTCAAGGACTTTTCATGAGTCTTTTGCAAAAGGTTTCGCAAAAACCCATTTGCAAGCAATCGGTTTAGACTATAATCCAAAGATAACATTTTCACATCTAATATGCAAGTAGTAGTAAATGCCCAATTCAATTTATACAAGAAAATGCTTGCTCTTAAGTCATAACATAGTTAGTCTATTTCATTTTTGAAATATGAATTTAAAAACCTAAACAAGAGATAGTATCACGTACTTAGAATGCCCAAAGCCATGCATAACTAAACGAGCCAGCAATCTCGTAATCCTAATAATTAACAAGAATTGACATTAAAATAAAATAAAATACTAGAAGAACTATGAATCGTCAAAACTACGCGAAACGCTAACAAAACGACTCCTATGCACAAACAAAATTTTCAACCAAAGCTGATTTTCAACATTATCCGCAACTCGGAGCTTGAGTGCAAAACTTGGTCATGCCAAGACTCTCTTCATTGAGCCCCATTTCAAGTGAGATTACAATCAAAAGGAATCTTTCAAAGCAATGGAAGACCCATGACTTGGCCGACCCAAAATTGAGCTAAAAATCAACATGAAAGTCGCTAAACGTGCATTATTCATCACTTGTAGCCAACTTCAAAATTTTGTTTCAGGCAAACCGTAACCTCCGATGAAATTTCATAAAATCCATAACACCTTAAACTATTATTTCTAAATATATACACAGCTCAACGACTCCTTAATCAAACCTTGAAGCTCAAAATCGACTCAACCTCAAATTTGTGCATTAACTTCGAATATTACTTTGATTAGACAAACGAAGGGTGGAGCATTTACCAGGTGTTGCAATATGTCATTGATCCGCCTTAATGAAGCTTTCCCATCATGTACGCAAACCCTTCTTTCTCTATTTCCTTTCCCTTGTCTCTTCTTCTTTCTTTCTATTCTTCTCTCTCCATGCTACTCCCTGCTTGCCTTCTCCTCTCCCTTTTATTTGGCTGAACGAGCACTCTTCTTTTTTATTTTTCAATGCCCTCTTTATTTTTTCCACCTCTTTTGACAAGTCAAAACCAACATATTATGATCTACCCTCTTTCAAAGAAATTTTATTTTTCAAAATTTGAACTTACCTCAACTTTCAAACAAATGAGGTCATTTGTGCTTTGTCTCTTCCTTGAGCTCTCAAGTGGCCTTAGTCAAATTATTGGCAATAAACCATGTAGTATTCTCACCAATTGGATTTTGCAATAGACCAACAATAAAATCCATAGTAATATGCTCTCACTTCTATTTAAGTATCTCAAAAAGGTTGCAACTACCCATTCATTTGTTAATGCTCAATTTTCACTTGCTGAAAAATCAAACATTGATAAAAAAATTGTACAGTGTCATTCTTCATTTGAATTCTATTGGAACTACTCTCTCAAATCCCTAAACATTTTATTGCTCTGCATAAATTGAGAATCAAACTATGAACTTCTTGTGATATCTCCTTCTTCTTGTTTTTCCAACTCTAAATTATCAAGATCACATAGCTTACAACAAAACCTCTAGGATCTACTTTGTGACATCCCGAAACATCACCTGGCATGTGTTTATTATATTATTATACTCTTTTAGTATGTGAAAGCATAATCAAATACTTGTGAATACTTTTTTAACAATTAAAGCATCTAAAATATAACCAACATACTTAAGCTTTTTCTATTTATATCACATTTGAGTTCACAACTTCATTACATTTCAAACAAAAGGTAGAAGTCTGGTTAGGGATAAAGGATAGAAGTCTAGGAAGAAATAGGGAGACCTATTTACATACTATACCACACTTCCAAAAGTCTGCCTATACAAACATCTAGACTAATGTCACGAGTCAATAACTTCCCTATCTACTGCATTTCCAACTTCCAGATCAAAACTACTCAATGGACTAACTAACTCTCCATCAAGATTTCGGTACCTAGCAACAAACTTGAAAGGAACCTACTCCGTGAAAATTTCTACATCAGTTCATATCGTAGAACTATATTTGGTATATAGTATTCCAAACTCTAGTTCAAGCACACTTTCATAAAAAGCTTCATTATACACAGGGACTTTATAGTTTAAGGTTTGAGAGGTGTCCATTCTACACGTCTTAAAAATAAAAAGGATGAGTTGAAGCTTAGTAAATGAAATATCTAGTTTCAAATTAGAAAAATCATCTTGCCACTCTTCCTAGTATGCATAAAATGAATGCATAATCATCCGATAAGTATCATATGAATATAAATAGACTTTACCTTTCATTTTCATCTACTATGACATCCTAAAAATTCAGTTTTGTTTTCAATTGAATGAATCGGGCCTTTCATTGACGTGCCTATAGTGTTATTCTCTGAGTTGATCACTCATGAGCTAACTAGATTATCTAGGGAAGTCATTAAGGGATTTTAATATAATAGACTTGAGAATTCGACCAGAAATCGACTACTCGACCGCGCTAATTTGCAAGGATCATTATGGCACAGTCAAAAATCTATCAGAGATCAAAGATAGGTTGGTTCGACTGAGATGTGTGGTTAAACGTGGGTGATTCCACCAAATTGCAAAATTCTCGTCAATCGGTACTAGACTAATTTTTCTATCATTTTGGTACCTTGTGTCCGTAACTAAGATCTCAAGACCGAGAGCCGTCAATGCATTGAAGAGGTACATTATGACTCGAGATAAATCGATTATGGTCAATTGCACTAAAAGTTCCTGAAAATTACCTGATAGGTTAGGTCATGCTAAAATCACGTCAGATTGAAATTAACTGCGAATTTGAACCCGATTTCAAAAATTGAAAGTTTTGTCATATCACGATTTATTTTAGAAACGTCCACTTATCCTTCAAAGAATTTTTGGTAAGTTTGGGATTTTTACGGAAAATTGATTTGGACGATTCGGAAAAGAACGGAAATTCGGACGAACCAAATTGAAGGGATTTTTGGCCTCCTTACTAAGCAATTTGGTGAAGGGGATTTGCATAAATTGTATGGGCTTTTTCTTCAATAAAATTGGACATCAAATTTAGGGAATTTGGTGAAGAAATGGAAATCTAAGTGAGGAAATTTGGGACCTAGGGTGAGGGCTGGAATTTTGACTTCAAATTGGGTTATTTGTGCAAACTATATGCTTGAAAGTGATTTGGGGGGGGGGACAAAGAGGATTAGATTGAAGGCTTGTGGGACCAAAGCATTCAATTAAGGGGCTAAGATTGTTGACTTTTGCCCTCCTTTTCACTTGGCTTCTCTAGCACACCTCCTCCCTCCGTCTCCTTCCTCACTTGAGCAACCCCCCCTCTCCTTTGGCTTCTGTTTTACTTTCCTTTTTCCCTCACTTGGATGAGCTACCATTTCTATTTTTCCTTCGTCTGTCTGCCTCGAAGACTGCCAGCATCTCTGCCACCTTGCTGCTCCACTCTCACGCCCTCATCCCCACCGAACTTCTCCCCACGTCCTCCACCATCTTTTGTCTCATGCAGTCCAGTTGCCTCATCCGCACGTCCTCAGCAGTAGCGTCATCCGCAGTAGCTCCATGGCTTCTTCTCACACCCGTTTGTAACCCACGCGATCTTTAGCTCGCGATCCAGCTGCTTCTCGTCTGAAGTCCACTGCCCCACACGTCTAACCGTGTCCTCTTCACTCGAAGTCATGAAAATCCAGCTAGCTTTATGGCCGATTTCAGCTTGGTCCAAGCCCTCGTTGGCATCACCGTTTCGGAGTCTATCACTTGCCGTCGCGCCGCCATCACCGTGGACTCTCTAGCTCGCAAATCCAATGAGTTTACCGACTAAACTCTGCTTAAGGAGTTAATTATGCTTAGGGGGTGATTAGTTTAGGTTAATTAAGGTTTAGGTGGTTAGTTAGATTAGATTAGTAATTTAATTATCTAATTTTGCATGTTAGGTTGTTAGCTTAGATCAATT